>PUFA01000100.1:5270741-6710155 GCA_003508835.1 Eonycteris spelaea | reverse complement strand
TAAAAAATTCACATTGATACGGCTCCTTCCTTTTCCATTAAGGTTTCTGGCTTATGCCAATTTTCCCTGAGGATTATAAACCCACCAATTAAGACCCAAAGCTGAATGAAAGTTCTGGGTTTTTCAGAAACTCTCATATGAGAGGCATTTTTTTCTCCTGTGAATACTGTTAGAAAGAGAGAATGTCCCTGTTGCAGTAGCTGTAGCTATAGAAAAGGGAAATAGAATAGGGGATACACATTCTATTTTACTCTGTGACCATTAAAACATTTACAAAGGAAGAGTGCCATCTCTTTCTAATTGCTGATTGGATCCAGTGAGGAATTTCAGCTCTCTATGCTTGAGAGTTGAAGGTCTTCTGGATCATCACATGCAGGAAGAGGTGGCCTGAGATTTCTGGACCTGGTTGCCCTCCAGCTCCCTCTGAGGAAACTTGCAAACATTCTTGTCCTTGAGGTGGAAACCAAGCAAGATTCTCCCCATTTAGTGCAGAAATGTGAAGATCCCCTGCTTTGGGAGGCCAGGGTTTTGGCTAGGTCATCACAAAGGATGCAGTCAGAGTTGGAAAACATCATTCTTGGTGTCATCAGTGAAGAGGTGCAAGGGCCCCTGGCGAGCTACTTTAGACACTGGTTGGCTGTGGGAGCCTTATCTGGCAGCTCTGAGTACCTTCTTGGTGGTGAGATTCTCAGATAGACCAGGATGATCATTTTTTTGTATTTATCCCAATTCTGTTTCCACCTTCCCGCCCCCCCCCCCAACTTCTCTTCTATTTATGGGCCTCGGAGAATGTCAAAACTTTACACTTCTTTTGATTCATTACAGTGGAAATCAAACTCATGAATGGAAAATGGCAAGTCTCAATCCAGTAGGATGTGTTCACAAAATGAGACCGGCGTCTCAACTATCTCTGTTTTTAATTCTAATAAGAGTACTTAGAGGTTTGATCCTGGCCTCCATTGCAACACTTTCTTAATTGCATTGAAATAGTAGTGGCCTCACCTCTCTGCATTTTCCTTTGAAAGGGCTAAAACACTAGATTTGAATTGTCTGCATTTCTTCACAAGAGCCATAGCTCATGTTTTCTGACTCGGTCTTCACATAAGAGCTGCATAAAAATGAACACTAAGGGTTAACTCATACAGTTCTCTGCCTTCTTTCAACCAAAATGTGTTGAGTGCTCACGTGTGACAACGTGCTTCCCAAGTTGGATCCTGAAAGAGTAAGAGAAGGATGGCGACTGCCCTTCCAAGCAGCCAGGGAGACACACATTAGAGACAAGATTAGGATAAAGCACCAGCACATTCAGTGTTGTTAAGAGCAAATACTTAGAACTGACGAAGAGGAGGGACTGGGAGGCAATGTAACGCTTCATTTTCTGACAAAAGCTGTGGATCCTGCATTTAAATGACATCAGATTTTCATTTCCTCTTCTGAAACACTGAGGCAACCTCAGTAGTGGTCACACAGGAAATTGTACAGATCAAATAGAATAATATTTGCAAATGGCAGGCTGCGAATCTGAACGTAGTGAATGACAGCTGCCTTTGGCATTAATGTAACACATAATCTGAACAGTCCATGTTCGGCTAAGCCAAGGCAAGAGCAGCTTGGAGTGCAGCCTCTGTAACAGTCTCAGGGGTGTGTACATTGACGTCTCCAGAAACGGAAACTGGGAAATGGGATTGTCTGTAAGATTGTGAAGGAACAGAGCCATAATTTCCACTCTTAGCTCAGTGCCCGGCATATTCATGAGACAAACCTTCCAGCGCACTTGAAGCTCTTTGCAGAGAACCATCCTGGAGGAAAATCGTCTGACAGAAAGTATGGCTCTTGTGTGAATCATAAATATGAGTAAAATAATCTCTTCCCTCATCTATACATTCAGATTCCCTGGGGTGATATTATAAGTATAGATTAAATTAAAATGTTTTAAAAGCCAAGAAAATGGTAAAAAAAAAAAAAAAAAAAAAAAAGAAAAAAAAAGAAATTTGGAGGCGAGTTGGTGATGGGAAACAAGACATTCCCAGATTTGCAGTTACTATCACAATAGTCTAATTTGAAAGCTATTTCTTGGGTTAGTAGTGTGGTAAATTAAAGAGAGTCCTTCTCTCAGGCACAGAATTTCTGACAAATCCTTGCACAAATCTAAGTAATGCAAATACTCTAATGCAATACTGTTGTGGAAATGGTTAGGAAGAAGATTCAGAGTCTGGAAATGCATTAACTAACATGGATAAGGGAGAGGAAATGAATGGCAATGCTAGCATCCCCGCCCCTGTCTCCAGGCTTTTTATTCTCTCTCTCCCAAAACTGGTTTATCAGATTAGTATTTACAGATTACAGCCAACTCCCAAATTCAGCCTCAAGGCCACCACCATGTTATCAGCTACTCCCTCTCTTTTTCTTATCCTTGTGCCTAGAGCAAGAAGTCCCAGAATAGCTAAGGTGTGTGCACCCTCCCTGTAGTTTGACCTTGTTGCTCCAAGCACCAGGCATCCTGCCAGGTCTGCAGGCGGCTCTCACAACAAATACTAGAAAATGAAAATTAATGCTCACACATGTATGATCAACAAAGAAAGTATGAACACTTTAAAGACAGGAAATGACTTTGCATTTGCAAGTCCTGAGAGTCTTACAAAGGAAGGGGGCACCATGTGAATCATATATGGGCACATTCCATTAAGTTCATATAAAGTTCTGAACACAAAGAGTTCATTCGTACAGTTCTCATTCTGTCACAAGAAAATAAAAAACCTGACCTGCTAAAAAACCTGTCCTCAACTGCTTGTACACAAAACTAAGTTTTCTTTTTAACAATAGAGTCCAAGTGGAGTCCTGTGAAAGACATTTCAGTAACGTAAAATTAAATAAAAATTGGGACTATCACAGAGACACAAGAAATTGTCAAACATGGTAATTTTCTCAGCTGTAAACAATTTAAAGAAATAATCTGGAAAGTATTAACGAGTTGATTCCCTGAAAGCTAAGAAAGGAAAATTAAGTTCTTGTTTTGGTAGAAACAAAACACAGTTGAAATAAAGTTCTATCAAGTTTAATAAAATGCTGTTTTAACCATTTTCATGTGAAAACTATTTTAAACTGTTACTTTTGTATTTAAACATTCAAATGTTTTAATATTTTGGAAAATCTAATTAGATGCTGTTTTAACGTTCCCGCTTTTCAAAACACAGTTGAAATAAAGTTCTATAAAGTTTAATAAATTGCTATTTTAACAGATTTAGTGTGAAACATATTTTTAAATATTACTTTTGGTATTTATATTTAACATTCAAATATTTCAATATTTGAAAAGCCAAAAAAAATGGTGTTTTAACGTTCCCACTTTTCAGTTTCTTAGTACCTCACTCTACCACTTTGCAAAGCTGGAACGTTGAAAATTCACTGCAAAAGTCACAGGGCTACAGCATAGCGGGGCATGCGCATCCCTGGCCTCGTGTCCCAGACAGGGCTGCACCTGACTCCCTGTAACGGTGTCCTCTTTTCCGAATACGTGGGCATCTCGCCCAGAAACCATCTTATACCTGTAAAAATGTGTATTTTAAGGCACTTATCATCACATTTTCCATAGAAAAATGACTTAAAATATGGTAGGTATTTTCCTGTTTTTCTTCAGACAGCTAAATATGAGACTGTGATCTGCCTTTTTCTATAAGATTCTAAGGACCTCTGTCCTTCTTTCCAGTAACTGACCTCCAAAGGAAGCAGCCTTAAAAAATCAGAATTCTGTCTGGAATTCAAGGAAAGACTCAAAAACCATCGTTCCTCATTCAAAGAAGTGTCTTATTTTTTTTCCAGTGAATAAATGATGACTTGTATTAATATGCAGAAGAGAAATTTTCCACTCAAAAGGCTATTTTTGTAATCAGCTCTTTGTTCTGCTTCTGTAGCAATGCTTGCTACACAGGCTGACGTGCAGGATAACTTGAAATTAACTAAAGAATCATTGTCCTTTTTGCTTGTTCTGTCTCGATAACAAATGTTTTGCCTGAGTTTCTGTCTGAAAATCTCACGCTCTTTGATTGCCTTTAAATCATAGCAACTCCTGTGGTCTGTAACCGCTGAGGACAAAATAACCAATGAGCCCATGTCAATTGTAAAAGGACAAAAAGCCCTATAAAAGCAAGGTTGCGTCTGAGCTCGGGGCCCAGAGCTTTGGAGTGCTAGCTATTCTGAGACCGCTGGCATAATAAATGTGAGTTCTCCAACTCTCTGAGTGGTGCTTGGTCTCTTACAGTCTAGTTTTTCTGCAACAATCTGAGAAAGGGAAAGAAATATCTAGATAAAGGGCAGAAGAACATGATATTTAGAGATTCTACCTCCTGGTACAGCCCCTTTCCCCTCCCTCCTGGCAAGCCAGGATACATTTCATATTACAGTAGTTTCCTTCCTCTCCAAGGCAAAAAAACCATAATGTTATTCACTCTCTTTACTTCTCTGCCCATTCACACAACTAATTGCTTTCTGTTCTTTTGTGGTTTCAATTTAGAGATTTTCTAATAATCAGACCATCACAAGTAGAAAGTCAAAGTTAAATAAAATTTCTAGGTTTTGCCGACACATCTAAACAAGAGGATCTCCATAAAGTCCCTGGGGCATGATGTAATAGTAGCTGTAAAAGGAAACCGAAAGCAGGACCCAGCTGTGGGTGGGCCAATGCAACTCCTCTCAGGGAAACTAACCCCCTGGTGGACTCTTAGGACAAGAGCGGGGGACCTACTCAAGGGCTGGCTTCTGCTACAGCAGAAATCTTGTCACTGCCTGGGGATATCTTTTTGTACTACAAAGGAGGCTAATTCTTGTCAACAGTAGAGTCGAATGTATCAACAGCCTGTTTCCTAACCCCTTGTCTATTGCAAAGACAAAGAGTCTCCAAGTGTCCACCTTTAGGCAGGGAATGAATTTGTTAGGTTCAAGATGGAAAAAGTGTGTTTCCTCTCTGCACAGACCACAACCTTCCTATAAATGGCCCCTTTCATGTGCTATGGGACTCTGGGGGAAGGTAGAGCTGCCCATCTGGAAATGGAACTCAATGGTAAGCAGGAAAATCTCACTGAAAATTAATTAAATGACTCTCACTAGTACCATTTAGTTTCACAGATTCATTCCTAATATGTGACTTCAACTATTATTAAATAGCAGGGTATTCTCATTGTCATGTAGAATAACGATCTTGAAATCCCTTTCATTCACTCCATAGTGAAACCTCTGCATAGGTAACAAAAAAGAGAAGTCTGATACAAGCTAAGGAAGGTGAATGAATAGAGTCATTATTACCTGAGAGCCAGTGATTTTTTTTTTTCACTGTAGTCATTTTGGTATCATTTGAGAGGAATTTCTATAATCAGCACACTCTTTCCATTGAGGTATTTCACCGGGAAGTATGTGAATTGCTGAGGGTGCAGGGAGGGCCTGCAACTGTGGAGAGGTATCAAATCCTTTCCTTACATACCACAGTCAACATTTGGATTTGTTGCTCTCCAGCTTGGGTATGGTTAGGATCCAGCTTACATTTCACTCCATATTTTACATCAATATCTTCTTAGTTTGCTATTATCCTGGAACTATTAATTGAAAACTTCTTTCCACCATATTTATGTCAGATATATCTGTTACCTTTAATTAACTAATACAGATAATACAATTTCACATAGTACAACATGTGTTTTAATAATTTATTTACTCAATTTCTCCCTTTAACACACTCTTTTGAATATTGCTACTATAATCTCACATCATTCTCTAGATGGGATAGATGTGCCAAGAATTCCTCTGTTCTCCACACCATTTGCATTTGTTCTGATTAAGTCTACTTCATCTACAATGTGGAGAGCATATCTTTCATGAAAATCACAGGCTTTGGGGATGCAAACATCACCAAATAGCAATGAATTAACTAGTCTGAAACAATTCCTTCATCAGCTTGAAGGGTGAAAGTGGATCAGGGAATTTCTCATCAACAACAGCTAGGTAAACAAAAGCTGAAAATTAGCAAAAAGCAAGCAAAAACAATAGCATGCATCAATAAAGAGAAGACAAAGGAATTTTATTGGAAGATAAAGCCTATTTTAAAACTCAATGGAATTCTAAAATATAAAACTTTTCAATTACTTATACTATGCAGTATAAGATTATGTTCGAATCTTAATTTTTCCCGCAATTGTGTAATCCTGAGAAATTCCCTTAACTCTTTCACTGAGCCCCAACAACCTTAAATTTAATATTTCTAGAGTTACTGTGAGTGTTAAAGTAAAACATCGTAAAAACCCTTAAAAGAGTTCCACAGAGATTGGGCTTAAATCTGGTAACTTTTCATTGCTTTTTAAAAAAATATATTGATACATATGAGAATAGCAAACTTTTCCACCTCTCAATAAGGACCTGTAAAAATATGAGAGTCTACAAAATGAAAGTCTGTGAGTTTCTGCAGACTGACGAGCTAAGGTCACTATTCACATGGAAGATAAGTTGGATTTGTATATTCAGAAAAGAAATGGCGGCCTGCCTAAATATCTGGAAGAGCATTTGGTCATCTAGACTGAAATGAAACATACATGTCATGTCTTAATACTTTCTGGGGCACGTCGGCCTTCCCTCCTTGCTTTTCTGAAACACAGTCTACTATTCACAAATGATATTGTTTACTTCATCGCCAACATAGAAATTCCCAGCCTGCTCTCCTCAATCATGCCTTCACTTGCACTGCCCATTCACACTGCCCTATCCTGCTCCCCTGTGGTTTCTAGCCACCAGTTTCCCTTAAGAGCACAAAGCAGCCACTTGAAAGCAAAAGTTAAATGCAAGAAGGGTTGCAGAATGTTCTATCTTAGAGACTGTTACCCCTCCCCCCACCATCTGATGAGAAATTTCCTTTTTACAATGATGTAACAGTAGCTGTAGCTAAAGGAACTGAAAGTGGGATCCTTCACTGTGGGAACTATTGAAACATTTACAAAGGAAGCGCGCCACCTATTGCCAAGATGGACAAAGACATCCACCAAGTGTGCTGAGAGCAGGCTTCTTCCTGTGGTCGATAAAGAAGCTGAGCCCCTTCACCCACTTCTTGAGAGCTACAAAGAGACTCTGTCGTGGAAGAAATGATATCTGAAAAGTAGGTGGCAAGTCACTGCTTTAGTTTTGTATCTTGGGGAGGGAAAATCCCCCCAGTTTTAGGCAGGACATGGTCTTTATGGGAAAACGGCAGCCATGTGAGGAGAAAGGGTCAGAATGTGTGTGTTTTTGGCTTCCAGGCTGCTCAGCTGGCTCGAGCCTCCTGAACCATGTGTCCCTTTACTGTCCTTATAGGCCACTTAGAGCCTTAAAGCCTGCCTTTCTGGGAAATCAGGAGAAGCAAGGGAAATCAGAAAATATGTCCTGTTTGAGGTGCACAAAATTGTTCATAATAGTATAAGTTAGCAGTTTTTCAAACTCATTCCCGCTCCCAGATCATGCCCTTGACTTCATAATCAGGAGAAATTCTCCTTTTCACTTTGCATACTGATGCCACGGGCATCCCTTGCACCTTGACTCAGTAGTAAGAGAAGCATAGCTTAAAGGAATTTCAGAGGATACATTGTTGCCAAATGACAGGCCTGTGAAGTATCTGTTTGGGAAGAATGGAGAGGTAGTAAGGGCATCTAAACTGTAATTGAACAAGTTCACCTGGAAGTGTGTGCCAATTGCTCATTTTGCAGGGATCTGATTCTGAAATTTTGACCTCAGGTTACAGACTCCATCTTCAGATACCTTCTGTCCAAATGAATGGTTAAAGGGCTCTAATTTGCATGTTCAACGATTTTTGTAACTTGGCATTTTTTCTTCTGCCACCACTTGTATAGAAACATAAAGAGCATGAATACAAGGATTTTCTTTTTTTGTTTCATCTGCTTCTCTCTTTGTGATGCCTACTATAAAAGTGGAAAATTCTCCAGTAAGCTAGTCCCAAGAACAAGACAGGGAGTAATATCTTCAGATGCCATCTCCCAAGAAAAAACCAACATTGCCTCCGGGGTGCAGATAACAAAACTGTCTACCAGGCCCCATTTGCTACAAGATTTAGGAGCCCCCAGAAACAATATCTCTTTATACTGGACGCTAACAGCCAACTCCTGCTTTTGTAATCTGCTTGCTTGCTTCATCAAGGCCACCAGGACGTAGTTTCAGGCTTCATAAGCTGCCTCCTCTGGAAGGTCGGGGCTGATTCTCTGACCCTGCATGGAGGAGAGAGTCAGTCGCCAGCCGGCTAATAAAGGCTCATAATTAATCTCAACTGGCTTCGTGGGTCTCAGATTTGAACGTGCCACAATACTACCAACTTTCAAATATTATGACTGCTGGCACTCTTTGGTTCTCTTTCCTTTTTCTTTTCATTTATATTCTTTCATTTCTCTTTCTTTTTTCTTTTACATTTTTTTTTTACTGTAACTTTATTGGGGTTATTTTTGCGTGTGCTTAATTTTGGGTGCAAAAGTTAATGCTTTGGCTCCAATGGTTGACTTCTCTAAAAATCTTTTTAGCCATGTCCTCTTTCATATTTCAGAGTTACTCAATATTCAAAGGTGTAGGAAGACTGAGCTGCAGGGCGGGATGGCTGCGAGGGGCGAAGGGAGTGAGCTTGAGCTGCCCAACACCTCTCACAGGTCCCTCAGCACAAGGCAATCTTACACCCCGAGGCGTGAGTAGTGGTCCCAAGTGCACTGGATGAGCTGTGAGGGATCAAGTGTAACACCAGCTGGAAGCTGCCAAGGTTTCCAGGGTCACCAACTGGAGCATGTGCGGACCTGGCCACGCCTCCACCCTCCCTCGTGACATCTGATTCCCTTGCTGCAGTGGGCATATTCTGCTGATGTGCAATCCAGCACAGAAATGAAGTGCGGATGTGAGTCCTTCCCACATGTCTACACCGTTGAATTGGAAACAAATCCGGGAGCTCATCTCTGCCCCTGTTGAGAAGGTTCCATCTTTGCTTCACTAAGCTTTGCTACCTTAGACTTTGTCATTTACCCAGCAGGAAAGTCACTTTCCTTCTTTCACATTCATGACGTTCAGATTTACATTTGTTTTATTTCTTGCCCACAAAAAACTGTCCAGTTTTGCTTTCTAGGAAAATTGAAATGAAAAATAAAAAATCTAAAGTCTTGAAAGTTAGAGAGAAAAACGGTGAAGCCCTTTTGCATCTGTTACTTCCCTTTGTTTGCGCTAACCTCAGGATGAAACAAAAGTAATGCCAAATGAGCAAAACAGAGTATATCCTGTAAACCACTATGGAAAAATTAAGTTATTAAGAATCATTTTATTGTTGTTATTTAAAGTGGAATAGCATAAATAATTGTTTTAAAGTTTATTTCATTTCAACATAACAACTTTGCCTCACTACTCTGCATTTCGAGTATGACACAGAAGACAGACAAAGCAGCCCAATAAAATACGCAGATAGAACGAGCAAAGGAAGTACACTAGTTTCTGTCCTCTGAGTTTCTGAGATGATATCATTGAATCTCCTGCACCCAGCTCAGAAATGCTGACTGAAGCAAGTGTTCAAAAATTTAAGTAATGACTCTTAAAATAAAAGCTGTATTGTTAAAATGAAAATTCTCTGCCTACTAAAGGCAAAATGATTACAATTAGGTAACTAATTCCTCCACCTACTGACAAAATGAACTTCGCTATCAGCATGGAAGGCTCCTGACACTTTGATACCTGGGAATGTGGGTCAGGAGAGGCGGAAGTCACGGCTGACAACTAGGATCCTTTACACAAACATTCCAGCAGGAAAGGCAAGGATGCTGCATGGTTCTTATTTTACCGACAATGACACAAGCCCTCCATGGCAGGGGAATTCTAGAGTCCTCAGGTTTTGGTCTGTCTCCCTGCCCTCAGGAATGAGTCCAGGAAAGTTTGGGTTGAGGACACTTGGTCACTCCAGAGGAAAAAGGGTATTGAAGTGGCATCTCCCTCATGAGTCAGGTGGTGTTGGGAAAATAAAATGGTCTTAGAATTAGAATCCCCACACCTACATGCCTCAGAAGAAAACCAGTATTACTGCTAAAATATTGGCACGGCTGAGCAGCATCGCAGACCAGTTACACATGGTGGAAAGAAAGGGCAGTGTCTGTTGTAGGTCTGATCTTGTGGACCCCACAAGCATAACCATACAAACCTGCAAGAATGTGTTCTAGAAGAAAAAGAAACATCCCCAAACTCATTCACTCATAATCATCAGCCTCCGCTGTGAATAAAACAGTAAACAAATCCCAGTCCTTGGTTCTAAAGAACTTATTCACTATACATGGTCTGTTACCAAACAAAACACACAAACACTTTGGGATGAGGCAGCCTGTCATTCCATGTAAAGCAAGGAGGGTAAAAGTGCTACCCAGAGTCAAAGCTAAATTGTACATCTATAACAGAAAAGAACAATTTTCACATATTAAAAAATATACATGAGCATGTGCATGTGTGCATGCAATTACATACCTACACACACTCTGATTTTAGGACAAAGATTTTCTTGTTTGATTTGTATTCACTTGGAGTGATACATCTGAAGATTCCTGGGAAAATTAAACTTCTATTGCAAAATTAATAATGTAGATTGATGACGTCTCCTTAGACCCCACAGAGAACACATACATGGAAACAAAAAAAAAGGAAGTAAAAGTGTAGAAAATGTTTAGAAAGTGAAAATTATTGTGTTCCCTATTTAATGGCCATGCTTAGAAAGAATGTCATCAGAGAACCTAGAGACCAAGGCTCCCTAGACTTGCAGCTCAGCCAGGCCAGCAACATCTCCAATTCAGCATGGCCCCCATGCTCTCTCTACTCATGGCCCTGCTGGTGTTCAGCTATGGCCCCGGTGGGTCTCTGAGCTGTGACCTGTCTCTGGACCACGTCCAGGTCAGCAAGGAGAACATCGCGCTTCTGCACCAAACAGAGAAATCAGCTCTTTCCACTGTCGGAAGGACAGAAAGAACTTCGCACTGCCATGGGACATGGTGGATGGCAGCCACTTCCAGAAGGCCCAGGCCATCACTGTCTTCCATGAGATGCTTCAGGAGACCTTCGACGTCTTTGACACAGAGCACTCCTCTGCTGCCTGGAACACGACCCTGCTACACGGGCTCCTCAGTGGACTCCATCGGCAGTTGGAAGACCTGGGCACCTGTTTGGTGCCGGAGATGAAGGAAGCAGAATCTGCCCTGGGAATGGGGGACTCTACATTAGCCGTGAGAGGTACTTCCAGGGCATCCATCTCTACCTCAAAGAGAAGCAATACAGTGACTGTGCCTGGGAGATTGTCAGAGTGGAAATCAGGAAAGCTTTCTTTTATCAACAAACTTGCTAGAAAGGTTATGAAACCAGGGTGGAGACATGGAGTCACCTTGATATGATTCTCATTGGTGGTTGTACCATATCATACTTGCATATATAACATTGGTCATTTCGAAAGTGTCTTTCTGCTTAAGTCACAGAAAGTACTACCCAATGCATGATTGCTTTTTATTTATTTATTTATTTGTTTGTTTGTTTATTGACTGTTAGTTTATCTTTCATATTTAAAAATTTGTAATGACATGTTCATCTTTACCTTGTATTAAAATACATAAAATGTGTTTACCCCTCTATGTTAAGTTTGTTTTTGCTTTATTTATTAAATTTCTAACTAAAAACTTCTGGAATTTCTTTATAAAATCAAAATCCAAACCCTTGTTTTGTAACTGATAATCAAGAATGGTTAGCATAATATCTGTACTCATTCATTCCATTCAGATGATGTGTAGAAACTGTGTAACTCTGGTCAACAAATACAGGTAAATACAGTAAATATGGATAGTTCCTATTGTGTTTAAACTTTGTATCCCCAAAAAGGAGACAAAAACAGTACTGAGGTTTCAATTATATTAAATAGCACGAAGCAAAAGAAAAGAAAGGACAAAGAATAAACATGCCAGAAATGCTAGATACAAAGGAGAATGAAAAGGAAAAATAACATCAGATGTCCTTTCCAACGGGGGACAGGTTGTGCAGAAGTCTTATTGTCATTTGGGAATATGGCTGTACGATGAACAAACTGCCCTGGAGAGGTATTGATTAGGGTGACTCACATATTGTGTTATAATTAGAGCATCAGAATGGATGTGTCACTCACAGAGTGGACAATGAGAAAAGGACCTAAACATAATCCAGCAGACTCTTAGTGTTTAAGGGTTGGGTGGGTAGAATAGAGTGTGCAAAAGCCCCTGAGAGGTTGGGGGACAAGTGAGCTAGAGGATGAACAGGGAAGGGTAGAGTGACAGTACTGAAGTGAAGAAGCGTGTTCCAAAGACACAGTGGAGCTTGTAGGGCCGGTGCGCACGAACTCCCCAGTGCACCTGGAAACAGACACACCTGGTGTCCTGAGGATGATCTGGTTTAATAGAATGAATGGGACACCAACCAGATGGGACTGGGTTGAAGAAGAAATAATAGAAGAATGGGAATTTGAGATACTATGTATAAAAACTAGGTTCGTAAGCTTGTTTGTGGAGTGGAGAGTAAAACAGAAGGTACCTGGAGGAAAATGTGGGTTACCATGATCCTTGCACAGTTTTGCTCCTATTTTCTCAGAATCACTTTCATAGAACAGCTGAATTGGCACAAAACATATGAACAATTTCAATGTTTGACTTATTTGACATAAAGGCTTGCTTATATAAGTATTTGTTATCATTTATTGCTAATTTGGCTAAAAAGTGAGTTCTCATTGTTCTAATACACATCACTCTCTAGTGAATTTCAATGGTATGCCATTTGCTTGCTAATTGCAGTTCTTTTTTCCATCAAATTTTACAATCAAGATTCATTTTCTTTTAACTGTTATTTCATTTACTCTAGTCTCCTGTTGGTATCTTACATTATTTATGATTTCTAATTATTGGCGTAAACATTTTCTATAAATTAGAGCTGTCTCTATGATGGATGCTTTTTAAATTTGACCTGTGTAAAATAGCTGGGCAGTTTTTATATATTTCTCCAAGTACTCCTTAGGACATAGAGCCAACCCTCCTCCTTCCTATTCACTTTTGTCTTTTGATTTTACACACATTCAGAACGCTTTAACAATAATTCATTTTTACATTAAATTCAGTACTGTTTTATCATTTTTTAAAATCTGTGATGTGAGATGATAATCTACATTGCTTTCTGATAGAAATTTCCCAAGACCGTTACACTGAAATGTTAATTCTTTCCTTATTAACAACAGACACATCCTTACCCTAAATTTAGATAATTCTGATGCTACAACTAGTTGTGAGGTTGTTCGCTTTGTTAATATGACTATAACCTTTAATTATTGCTACACTATTTTACCATGGATACCTTAAAACTCATGTAAAGTTGAGGTAGCTAAGGTTAAGAATTCCTTTCTATTTTTCATAAAATAGTGCTGGCATTTTTCCTGCTTAACTTCACAATGGTTCTAAGGTCCTGACAGGCTGCATGAAAATCATACACAATTGTGTAAACCAAAATGAGTATTCATGGCAATCAATGGCACATTTGAAAAACAAATAGAAGAAACTGGTTCAATCATTCTCCCAAAGCAGGCCAAATTAAGTATTATACTACATGCAGAAAAACTCCATTAGCCATGAAAAAACAAGTATGGAAATGAAAAACTTTAGTGACTGCATCATTTCAGACTTAAAAATGTTGACACAAACCCATAATATGAAACTCAGGGAATCCTCCATACCTCACAGTACAGGATTTGTCATTGATCTACCCATTGGGTTATTTGTTATACATCTATGTGTAATTTTACTTTTTGTTCATTGTGCTGTATTGCTTTATTCAATGTGAAAATTTGCTGATAGTTCTCCACTGTCAACATGAGAAATGCAGTTCCTGTTACTCATATTTTCTTTTCTGTACAGAAAATAATCTAAATACAATAATCAGTTAATTAGTAATTAAGTATTCATTATTTAAAACATTAATACTTATTAAGAGTAGAAAGTAATATTATTTAGGGTTTATACTTTGATGAGAAGACGACACCGGAAGGCCATACACTCTCTGTGAAGAGGTACTTCCATCTCAAGAGAACAAACAAGAGTTGCCGTGCTTCTAGGAATTGGTCAGAATAGGTATCACTTGGTCATTCTGTTTGTCATTACCTTCGCAAAGAGATGGGGACCTGGCAATAATCCTCTTCAATGAATACAGTAACTGAAAGGATTCTCTTTACCTAGCACAGGAGGGGCCCACCTTCGGTCATTTTAAAGAATCTTATTTCTGCTTTGTCACAGAATGCATTGAGTTAAATTGTTTAAAATTATTGTGACAATAGTTTTCTTGAAATGAATAACTCCAGGGACATCACTCCTGAAGAGCGAGCTATACTGATGTTCTCTAGGTACACATATATTGGAGGACTTCAGGATTGACGTGTAACATTTAATTAGCTTAGAAGTCGTCATTCCTGACCTCACAATGGCACTAATAAAAACGCAGAATGAATTGAAAACTCCTATGGCCATGCCACCCTGAACAAGCTCGATCCTGTCTAATCTCGGAAGCTAAGCAGGGTTGGGCCTGGTTAGTACTTGGATGGGAGACCAACCAGGAAGACCAGGTGCTGTAGGCATAACAAATAAAAATAGGAAATTATAAACTAACAAGGTCCTTGAAACCTGTAAGGTCAACTAAGAATTTCCTCGCCTAAAAAAATGAAATAAAATAAAATAATTGAAAAAAAGGAAAACAACAACTCTTCATAAAGTCATCAGGATTAAGGTCACAGGGCATGCCCCTGTTCTGATAACTGGATAGGAAGAGGAATGCAGAGAATTACTGCTGATATGTAGCAAAAGCCTATAGATGGGGCTGGCATTGGTACAAACGCTTCAATTGTAATTGCAGAATTGCTGGAGGTGCGTGGATGAGCTTGAAAGGGAAAACCTCCAGTGGTTCAGAGTTCGTGGAGCTCCGCATTTCTTGTGGGACTTATTTTCAGGTACCCCATCAGGTGCTCACTGTGAAGATGAGAGAAAAATGTCCTGTTCTTTTAGCAGAGGAAGAGAAAATGTAGCCATTCTGAAACATTCTGAATGTTCTGCCATCACAGGGAAGGCTTGCCCTCACAGGGAAGCCCTTTTACCACAACCTAACCTACCTGGGGGGGGAAAAAACGCCTAACTCCAGCCCCCTATAGCCATCCTGCTTTGGCTAATGGAATGGTGAACAAAAAGTTGAGAAGCACTCGCAAAGGTCCCATCCCAGGAGCTCAGGCTCATTTAATGACTAAGAGTAACCACAGGGTGATAGAACACTTCTGTTTCCCACAGCAACCACCACATCAGCTGGCTTCTTGTCTAATAAAGTGGATTGCGCCCAACACCTGCAAGGAAGGATCAGGCTTTATTTAAGAAGGAACCTCTAGGGAAACCCAAAGACAACGCGGCTTGAGAAGAAAGCAAGACTGCAAGAGGAAATTTTCGTCTCTGACACCTACAGCTACAAGAAATAGTAAACACAGGTCAACTACTAGTCAGATAAAGTAAAACTTCCCCTAAAGATTAATGAACTTCTGTTTCTTTTACCTGAAATGCCATGTCCAGCTTTTAACAAAAACTTACTAGACATACTGAAAGGTAAGAAACAGTTGAAGAGACAGAGCAATCATCAAAACTAGACTCAGATATGGCAGAAATTTTGAGATATCAGACCAGAATTTAAAATAAATATAATTAACCTGCTCCAGGCTCTAATATATTCATATATTCCTTTACCTACTTTATCTATGTCATACTATGTATGCTATTTAAAAGTTTTGTTCAAATAATATCAAGTTCATCTGTATAATGTATTCAAAAGCAATAAAATATGTTCACTTTTACCTTTCATCAAAATTTTCTGGTGAAATTTCAGAAAATTTTCCGAGAAGTCATCGATTTGGTTTACTCTTAAACAGAAATAGCCTGCATCAGAAACCCATGTTGAAAAATGGTCGATGAACTTAATGCTCCAATTCCTATTCCCCCATAATTTACATTTTAAAACTAGATATACCCATGTGAGATAATGTGATAATTCTGAGGAGACAGAGATAAAAGGAAATTCAAAACCTATTCTCTAAGAACTTTTACATGAAAAAGCCAAAAGAGAACAGTAATCATGCTTACTGAATTCAATTATGTGTCACATTACAATGAGAGGCAAAGGCCAAAAATTCTCTCGCTGGTAGCTATAAGAGTTTATTTGAGCCAACATATCACGTACATGCCTAGGCCAAATCGCAACAGATTGAGAAAATGCTCAGGAGAATGGCAGTTTTCTAGTTCCTTCTATGCAATTAGAATCAAAGGAGAAAACCTAAGGAAGGTGACCTGAAATCTATTGGTGGTAGGTTAACGAAGCTGGAGAGAGCAAAGAAGGAGAATTCTCTAGGATAAAAAAGTAAACGGGAGAAACACAGGCTTCCTTTACATTGGTGGGTACAGGATAGTTAGCATTTAACATGTACAGCACAGAGAGTTGGGATGGATTCGGGAACAAGGTAACAATGAGGGGTGCCGTGGTCACATGCCCTGCTGCCTGTGGTTGTGTGGTTGAAGGGTGTGGGAAAGAAATTTACTCTCACATCTCAAAGGTATGTTATCTGAGAGGCTTCAGAACAACAGACGGGTATTACTTGGGTCTAGATTGTCCTTTGCTAAGGAAGCGACAGGCCTGGGACGTGACTCCTCACCCTGGCCTGCCCAGTTAAGAGTTTAAAAGCAGATTATCCTGTGTGATTACTTTTGGTCACTGAGCTTGTCAGGACTGCCATGTGGCCTCCCCTGACATCGCACGTTTATGGCATCGTCCCCGTTTTGTTCACAGATGTGAAGGGGAAAAAAAGACGTACACTGTAAAGTGTCTATGAAACATCTGAAGACAGATTTCTCACTGGTAGATGCACATGTGAATTGGGGACCTCCAACAGTGTGCATCTGGAGGTTTTAATCTGCAATTGCTTCTGCATTTTTGGAAATTGCGGCATGAGAACTGATGTCGTTGCTTGTGAGTAGAGTACAGTGAGATGACCTATAGCTTATGACAATTTCAACTTTGAAAGCGTAAAGGAAAGCCTGCAGAGAGCACAGAGATGGAGTAGACATGACACTTAGAGTACAGTCGAGGAGGATGATCTTTAAAATGTATTGAAAAAAAAAAAACGAAGCACTTGAGAATTTCACAAGATGACACTTACTTATGCTCCACAGAGGAAGTCAAATCTTTTAACACTTATTTCATTGCAATGGAAATCACACTCACGAATGGAAAATGACAGGAATCTCAATCCAATAGGGTGTGTTCACCAAGATGAGACTAAGGTTGCAAAATGCCCCCCCACCCCGCCCCTTTTCTCAATCTATCTCTCTTTTTAATTCTAATAAGAGTACTTAGAGGTTTGATCCTGGCCTTCATTGCAACACTTTTAAATTGCACTGAAATAGTAGTGGCCTCACCTCTCTGCATTTTCCTTTGAAAGGGCTAAAACACTAGATTTGAATTGTCTGCATTTCTTTACAAGAGCCATAGCTCATGTTTTCTGACAGTCTTCACATAAGAGCTGCATAAAAATGAACACTAAGGGTTAACTCATACAGTTTTCTTCCTTCTTTCACCCAAAAGGTGTTGAGTGTTATGTGGGACAATGTGCTTCCAAGTTGGATCCTGAAAGAGTAAGAGAAGGAGCCTGGCGACTGCCCTCCAAGGAGCCGGGGAGACACACATTAGAGACAAGATTGGATGAAAAGCAGCACACTCAGTGTTCTTAAGAGCAAATACTTAGAACAATGAAGAGGAGAGACTGGGAGGCAATAGAAAGCTTCACTTTCTGACAAAAGCTGTGGATCCTGAATTTTAATGACATCAGATTTTCATTTCTTCTTCTTAAACACTGAGACAACCTCAGTAGTGGTCACACAGGAATTGTAAAGATTAAATCAATAAAATTTACAAAGGACAGGCTGAGATACTGAATGACAGCTGCCTTTGGTATTAGTGTGAAACACAATAATCTGAACAGTCCATGTTCAGCCAAGTCAGGGCACAAGGAGCTTAGAGTGTAGTTCCTGAAACAGTCTCGGGTGTGCACGGTGAGGCCTCCACAAACGGAAACTTGGGAGAGGCGATTGTCTGTAGGCCTGTGAAGGAACAGAGCCCAATTTCCACTCTAGCTCAGGGCATGGCACATTCATGAGACAAACTTCCAGCGCACTTGAAACTCTTCGCAGAGAACCATTCTGGAGGAAAGTAGGCTGACAGAAAATATGGCTCTTTTGTGAATCGTAAATATGAGAAAAATAACCCCTTCCCCTCTCTACGTTCAGATTCTCTGAGGTTATATTACCTTAAGTATAGATTAAATTAAAAAGTTTTAAAAGCCAGGAAAGGTAAAAGAAAAGAAAAGAAAAAACAAAAAGAAGTGTGGAGGCGAATTGGATGACAGGAAATGAGACATTCCAAATTTGCAGTCACTGACTATGATGAGTCTACTTAGAAAGCTATTTCTGGGTTAGTAGTATAATTAAAGAGACTCCTTCTCTCAAGCACAGAATTTCAGAAGGCAGCAAATCTAAGTAATCAGAAAATGAAAATTAATGCTACCATGTAATCAACAAAGAATGTATCAACATTATAAGACATGAATGACCTTGCATTGCAAGTCCTGAGAGTCTTAGAAAAAGGGGGCACCATGTGAATCAAATTTGGGCAAATTCCACTCAGTTCATATAAATTCTTAACACAAGAGTTTTACAGTTTTCTCATTCTGTCACAAGAAAAATAAACCTGCACAGCTAAAATACCTCCCAACTACTGTACACAAAACTAATTTTTTTTATAACAATACTCCAAGTGGAGTCCTGTGAAACATGTTTCGGGAACGTGAAATTAAATAAAAATTGGGACTCTCACTGAGACACAAGAAATTGTCAAACATGGCAATTCTCTCAGCTGAATACAACCTAAAGAAATAATCCTGAAAGTATTAACGAGTTTGCTTCCATGAAAGTTAAGAAAGGAAAATTAAGTTTTTGTTTTGGTAGAAACAAAACACAGTTGAAATAAAGTTCTATCAAGTTTAACAAAATGCTGTTTTAACCGTTTAATGTGAAAAAATTTTAAATGTTACCTTTGGTATTTGAACATTCAAATGTTCTAACATTTTGGAAAGTCTAAACAGAGGCTGTTTTAACGTTCCCGCTTCTCAGTTTCTCAGTACCTCACTCCACCACTTCGCAATGCTGGAACGTTGCAAATTCACCGCGAAAGGCAAAGGGCCACAGCGCGGCGGGGCGGCCGCGTCCCGGGCCCCAGCCCCAGGGAGGCCGCGCCCGACTCCCTGCGACGGCGTCCTCGTCTCCGAATCCGGCCGCATCTCGCCCGAAACCGTCCCGCACCTGGAAAATCGGCTAAACACGCTCTGATTGCCGGTCACATTCCTCGGTGCACGGAGTTTTTGTGAAAATGGGCTCCCCGGAGTTTATGGGCGAAAGCAAAGCCCTACACTCAAAGGAAAGCGCAGAAAATGCGAGGCTCTGTGCTCGGTCCCGAAGAAAATGTCCCCGGCGTGGCCAAGGCAGAGCTCCGTCCGCAGCGGTCAGCGCCGGGGAAACGAAAGCTTTTCACAGACTATTAAAGCGGCAGCAAGCCGCCCCGTGCGGCTGCGGAAGCCCTTCTCCAGCGCTGCCCGCCCGACAGTCCAAAAAAGGCTCCGCCAAGCCTTTGTTTCCTACCCGAGCGTCAGAAAACGCCGCCTGCGCGCCCTCTCGTGGCCCGCCGGGGAACCACGCCTTCCAGGCGCACAGCAGTAGAACCTTTGCGCCCTTTCCCGGTGCTCGCGCGCCCCCTGGCCGACGACGAGTGAATCAGCGGCAATCTCAATGGCCCAGTGCTGTTGGTGGCTGGCGGCTGCAGCGATGCTCAGCTCCATCCTGGTTTGCTCTCTTGCTGGAGACGTGCCTTGGATCCACAGCCTAGAAAACAGGAAAATCGTCAGTCTTTTGCGAGAGCTGGAAGGTATCCCCTCTCACTTCTGCCTGAGTGACAGAACCGACTTCAAATTTCCTTGGGAAAGAGGGACTATCGCCCACATCCAGAAGACACAGCGCACCTGTTTCCACCATCTCATGCTGCAGCAGATCTTCAACCTGTTGAACGCGGCGGACAGCCATGCTGCTTGGAACCGCACCCTCCTCTATCAACTACTCTCTAGGCTTCATCACAGCCTAGAGCAGCTGGACCGGACAAACGAAGGACATCTGCTTTGTTCCGATTTGGACATTCTTGTCTGGAAATACTTCCAAGGAATCCATAACTATCTGAAACAAAAAAAGTACGGCACCTGTGCTTGGGAAGTTGTCAGAGTCGAGATCACAGCGCGCCTTATTCTCATGTGACAATCCTCAAAGAAAAATTAAAATGCAGAAGGCAGTTATAGTCGTAACCCTCTTTATTTAATTACCTACGTTGCTAAGTAGAGAAACAATCTCAAGTCACATTTTTGCACCAGCAGAGAGCTATCTGAATCTAAGATCGTGGGTCGTTTAAAAAATGTATTGTATCACGAATCTATAAAATTATGCTCGGAGTGTAGAACACAATCTATTTTTTATATAAAAAACATTAGAATTTTTAAATCCGTCCAAAGGTGTTCGTTGTGTGTGTGGGAGTAGTGGGGTGGGGGATATTTACCCTTTCTAAAGTGTAAAGTCCAGTAATTTTATGGAAAATTTTCTCAAGATGGTATTTGTTGTAAAGACGTGTGTCACTGAAGTTAATGCTAGCTTTCCTAACTGATGAACAGAAAACTATCCAGAAAATTATCCATACTTTTATCATTATAGAATTGTCTTTTTGTGTGTGTAAGGGCCCAATGCTGGCGTTCCTGATCAGATGACTCTTCGGGTTGGCTGTCCCGCAAACAATTTTTGAAGGTCACGGCTCCCCTCTATTTTGTGACATTGCCATCCATATTCAACATGTTTTTCCCAATTTGTCAGTGATACTTGAGTCTATACCACTCAGTGGTAATGGGAACTATTTTGGTAGATCACATGGTTTACTGTCAAAAGCCAAGACTGTACAGGGCAATATCAGTTATGCTCAAATTAGTTTATCTCAATTTATTCTCATGGGTTGCCAGAATGCAAAGAAGCTGAGCAATAGACTCTAATCTAGTGACTAATAGAGGAGGAGGGATGTTCAGGAAGACCACTCTTTTTTTTATGCTATTTGTACCAATGCTCTTTAAGTTGGAAAAAAAAAAAAAAGAACCCACTATGTTTGCTTCATAGCCTTTATCCTCATCCCCAAAATAAGAATTCAAAGCCTTTCTCCAGAAACTAATCCCTGCGGAGATGATTTGGATGTCACTAGTTAGAGTTCACAGCATCATTCATTGATCCTTCGAAAGAAGCATTTGGGATAGTTCCCAAAGACACAGGCTAAAAAATTGAAAAATGACCACATGTGTGGCATTGAGTTCTTGGAACACCTTGAGGGAGACAACGAAACTCTGATCAGGTTGTTGCTCACAGGCACTCGAGAATAACTGATTCCAAAGTGGAGGGTGAGTCTTCCATTTGCAACCAAGTCTACAATTCTCACCCTGTTAGTCTAAATAAGTGAAGTAGAAACTGCAAAATATCTCTGCAACCAAACAATGTTTTTAAATACTATCTCACACAATTCAATGTCATTCATAACTTCCTTTGTAGGATTCGAAGAGTTTACAAGGTATCTCAGATTTACTGTCCTCTCGATTCCTAATTATCTAGTAAATGTCGATATTATTCTTTCTCCTACTATTACCTTCACGATTCTCTTAATGAATGTTAATTGGCTCCTGAGATGATAGGGACTGGACTAGACACCTAGGACTCCCATTTGGGTAAAAGGATTTCTCTCTCCTTAGGTATTTTCTGGACTCCTGGGATGTACTCTAAGCAGAAAATAGGTCAGGGCATGTGTTAGACCATTCAAACTCCATTAACAACATAGCATAGACTGAGTAGCTTGGAAGGAGCAGACATTTCCTGCTCACATTCTAGAGGCAAAAATTCAAATCGGGGTGTCAACAATGTGAGTTCTGTGAGCGTCAGCTTCCTGGTTGCACACCGCTGACTTCTCCTGTATCCTCCAATGGCAGGAAGGTGATGGATCTACCTCAGGCCTCTTTGATGAGGCCACTGATTCTATTCAGGAGGCTCCAATCTCATGCCATCATTAATTCACAAGGACTGCATCACGTGACACCATCACTTGGGCTTGAGACTTCAACATATACATTGGGTGGGCATGTACACATTCAGACCGCAGCAGGTCACGGAAATTCACATGCCTGGCATCTCAAAGAGAGAATATAGCCATGCGTAGACAGTAAAGAAGAATTAGCAATTTGTAGGCAAAAGTTTCAGACTGTGGACTGAGAATGCAAACTCTTGCTTTTTGAGCAGAAGTAATATTCGAATTATACATGCTAAATTTTTGAAAATCAAGAAATATAGTCCAATAGTCCACAGAGATGTATGGAAATAACAGCAAGCATGTGATCCTTTATCAGTCTTTGTGAGGGGTCTCCCATGAAGCTTAGGTGTTTGCCACCCCCATGAAGAAACACCAGAACGTAATGCGGTCAGTTGCCTGGTTGTTGTGAGCTGTGTGAATGGAGAGACTTTGAGTTTCAATAGGTGACTCTATGTGACACCAGCTGGTTACTTTTCTATTACGACAAAGTAGAGGTAAATTAAAGATGATGTCATAATTGGCAGTTGAATATAACGCTAGGCAAAGGCTGAGCATTATGGTGCTATTTCTGCAAGTTAAATGCCCAGAGCCAATGTGTACCTTAAAAGAAGGAGAATTTTAGTGGTGTTAACAACAGGGAAACTGTGCATTATTGATAGCTATATGGGTAAAGTGGAAATATTAGCCATGGTCTATTAAAATCCAAGCAAGTATGGCCATGATGAAGCAAAATAGCTTGGTCTTTCCTGAATCCGTTCTAGTAGAAAGTGAAAATCTGAGGACCTGCTTAGTGAAAATTACTTCATGAGCGATCGCCTGGGCCTGATGCCAAGCATGACACAGAGACTCTGACAGAGTCCAGTGACTAAAGAGCTGACTTAGCAAGGATGGTCTGTACCTTCCATTTAAGCAATAGGAATCTAGAGGGCTGAGGCAACATAACTTCTCATACAAAATAAAAAGTCTTTGAGATCAAAGTTAAAACTCAAGTCTTTACATTTTAATAATTAATATTTATGCAGTTCAATCATCTCCGGAGATCGTTTCCTTTTGTTTGAGCAGAATAAAATGATTGAAAACTCTGAAGTCCTTTAGAAAATTTGAAATTTAATACAGAAATACAAAGAAAGATTCAACTGGATGATGTCTGAATCTTGAGCTCTCTTTGGGTGTAATATTGCTCGCAAAGGTGCGAATAGTAGTTCTCCTGAGTGTGAACAAATCTCAGGTATTTCAATGGTTTGTGGTGCTCCAAAGCTCAGCCCTATCCAACAGAATCTTCTTCCTTAGTATTTATCTTTCCCTTTGCTTTTCTTGTGTATCATATGAGGAGTATTGACATTCAGCTCAGGGAAGATACACACAACATATGCAAGATTGTTGCTACAAACCTGTGGTGACTGCGGGCTCATTGGAAGACTTTTCTTCCATCATCTGTTTGATCTCAAAGACCTCTAGTGAGAAGTGGCCTTTTCTTACTCAGGAGTTGCATTGTGGACATTGTTTATGTTTTTGCCTCACTGTGACGTGTGTTCTGAGAATACAGTGCAAATAGATGACATTTAATAGTTAGCTCTTAAAGTTAGTCAACACATCATTAACTATGTCAAGCCTAAGCAGAAAAAAAATGTTGACGATATCCAGATGAATATCTAGTGGCTAGTGAAGTTAAAAATTACTTTTTAATAAAAAGCGAGATTAAAAATTAAGTACCTATGCAAAATGAATGTTAAGAAAACCATTTAATTTACATGATAATCATGATCATGTGCAATTTTGAATGATTTTAAAATATATCTATACATTGCTATTATTGTATAGGATTATGTACATTTTTATTTGAATATGCAATTGGATACATCTCTATGTAGTAAATATATTACCTTAAAGTCACTCTGCAGAATCAGTTTTAAGGTCAAACTCAATTAATGTTACTGAAAATTGAATCTGATGTTTATTACATAGGCATTTTAACTATACTAAAGGTCAGTAGCTTTGAAATTTAACTTGTAATGTAAATTTTTTATTTATTTATTTTTAATTCTTCACTGAATAGGAGAGTAAACTTTACACAATCTTTTTTATATATGAAGCACAGATATAAATACATTACATAAATATATATATCGTACATCTGGGTTAAGTTTTCTTGGAGAGTTTAATTAGGAAAATTTCCGAAAAACTCTGGGGTAAGATTCAATAATGAAAAAAAAAAAAGGTTGAGAAACAGTGCTCTGAACCCATTTAGAAAGTGATTAAAGGAAAGCAAAAGCAGAAGTGGAAAGTGAGGGGAACATTCAGAAATTGAAAACTCACATGTTCCCTATACATGATACATGCACAGAGGAAGGTCTTCACAGCCTAGAGTCCAAAGTTGGCAGGATCATCCAGCGCAGCCAGGCCGGCCTCATCTGCAAGATCCCCAATGGCCCTGCCCGTTCCTTCCTGATGGCTGTAGTGGTGCTCAGCTGCCACTCCATCTGCTCTCTGGGCTGTGACCTGCCTCTGACCCACAGCCTGGTCAACAGGAGGGTGCTGATGCTTCTGGGACAAATGAGGAGAATCTCCCCTTTTTCCTGCCTCAAAGACAGAGAAGACTTTGGATTCCCCCAGGGAGCATTTGGTGGCAACCAGTTCCAGGAGGCTCAAGCCATCGCTGTTGTCCATGAGGTGACCCGGCAGACCTTCCTCCTCTTCTGCACAGAGGCCTCCTCGCAGCTTGGGATGAGACCCTGCGAGGCAGATTCTGCACTGGACTCTATCAGCAGCTGAACCACTTGGAAGCCTGTCAGACGCGGGAGCGGGGGTGGAGGAGACTCCCCTGCTGGATGAGGACTCCACACTGGCTGTGAGGAGATACTTCCAGAGAATCACCCTCTATCTGCAGGAGAAGAACCACAGCCCTTGTGCCTGGGAGATTGTCAGAGCAGAGATCATGAGATCCTACTCTTTATCAACGTACTTTCAGGACAGATCAAGGAGTTAGGATTGACACTGGTTCAACATGACATGGTGCTCACTGACTAAATGTCACACTTCTCTTGTTTTGTCATGTCAGAGATTCTCTCATGTAACCATGACATGAACGGAAACAACTTGTCCAAACTTTTCAGGAATTTTTTCAACATCATGTCCCTCTCTATGAATGTCCATGCTGATGTATCTATTTTCTATTTAAATCTTATTTATTTATTTATATTTTTATTTATTTATTTATTTATGTCTATATTTATCATTTATTGTATTTAAGTTTTTTAAATATAATCTGCATGACATCTTTACATTGTGATGATATAATAAATATATTCTTTATCTACTTCATTTGTAGTTTTGTGTTTATTAAAAATTTACCACTGTGGACTTTTTGTATTTGTTTAATCTAAAAAAAAGCAACAAGCTTGTTTCTGCCACTGGATTTAAAGAAGGGATGGCACAATTCGTTTACTCATACATTATATCCAAATGATAAGTAATGATTGATTTTCTCTAAGCCAGGCTGTGTGTTGCCCTCCGGATGGAGAGGTGAACGAAACAAATACATTTCCAACTCTCCTGTATCTTGGTTTTTGTGTGAAAGAAGCCTAAGAACAATAAGCAAAATATCATTTATGTTCATGCTATGATGAGACAAAGGCAAAACAAAAGTATTTTCTCACCAGCAGCTCGGGTGACGAATGCCAGGAAATGAAGATGAAAGTAGATTTCCTCTAGAGTTGACTGGGAGACATGTGAGTGCAAATGTCCATTGACAGTTGGACATGTATGTTTCAATTTACAAGGAATTCTATGGCTAGAGGTCCATATATGGTCAGAAAAAGCTAGAAATTCACGTGGTCATGAGTGTTGTGGGGGGGGACAGCATAGAATGAGACGAAGACTTAAAGTTGATTCTCAGACACAAAAACTTTTCAGAGAAGAGCTACAAAGAAAACAGAGGTAAGTCTCCCGTACATTAGAAGAGCAAGACAGAAAGGTGGTAAGAGTGCATTAAGAAACTAAATGTGCTTAGGAAAACATCAGTGGACTCGTGGAAGATGAAGATTGAACCTGCCCACCACATCAGGAAAATGGAAGCCATTGGTGACTTTAATGGCTTGATAGAGAAAAAGTTTTTAAAGTACATGATAGTGCCAAGAAGAAAAGAGAGTGAATCAGATGTGGAAAGGCAAAAGTGGAAATGGAAAAGATGTGGGTGTGTTTTTCACAATCCCTTTTCCCTTTCACGTAGTATATTAGTCTCTGGATGATTTCATGTAATGCAAGAATTAGTAAATCATATTAATGGATTTATATTATATTTAAATAAAAATTTATTAATTCCCTACAATGATAATCTACCATGTCTTAGTAATACTACTTTGTGTATAAATAAGCCACTCAGTTTTTCTTAATTTCTCAGGCAAAATAGATAAGTATTTCATTCTGTCATCAAAATATTGAATTACTACTGAGAACACAATGATTCTTGCAATCGTTGGCTTTATTAGTGAAGTTACTTAACAGACACCATTGTGACACCAATCAACTACAGCAGCTTTAAAACACATATTATTTTCTGATACAGCTGCATATGATGTGTTGTTTTTAATATGACTCTATAGCAATTTTTCTTAATTTTGTAAATATGACAGTGCACGAGAATTCTAAGAAGCAAATATCGTGGACGTAAAGACGAACAGACTTCCTTCAAAAATGAATGTGGCAAGCTGGATCATGCAATGTCTTTCTCAAATATAAGGTAAAGAAAATGGCCAAAATCAGCTGAAAATACAAAATGGACAATGGAAGTCCATAGAGCAAGAGAGAGTTGTACAGAATACAGGAGTATGAACAGAATTCACATCAGAGCAGAAATCCAGAATGGAAGACTCACAAAGTCACCTTTAAGTCACAAGAAAGGAGTTTTCATTGCAATTCCGTTCTGCATGGACATATGTGTGATCTTCAGCAACCCACTTTATCTGTCGAAGCCTCAATTTTTCCATCAATAAAGCGGGTTCAAAATATTAACATAGATATTAAGACAATGAACGAACACGTACATTTTAAGGCACTGAGCATCATATCTTCCATAGAGAAAGGACTTAATATATGGTAGATATTTTCCTGTTTTTCTTCAGACAGCTGAACTATGAGAATGTGATTTGCTTCTTTCCAAAAATTCTTAACCCCTATGGCCAAACTTTCAGAAACTGACCTCCAAAGGGGGAAGCCTAAAAATATCAGAATTCTGTCCGGAATTTAAGGAACGACTCCAAAACTGTCATTCCTCATTCAAAGAAGTGCCTCATTTTCTCAGTGAAGAAATGGTGGCTTGTATCAATATTAATATTAATCCGAGAAAGGGAAAGAAATATCTAGCTTAAGGGCAAAAGAACATGATATTTAAAGAGATTCTAGCTCCTAGTACACTCCCTCTTTCCCTTCATCCCAGCAAGCCAGGATACATTTCCATGTCACAGTAGTTTTCTTACTCTCCAAGGAGAAAGCCTCACAGAGTCATTCAATCTCTTACCTCTCTGCCCATTCACACAGCTCTGTTTTCTGTTCTTTTGTGGTTTCAGCTTAGAAGATTTTCTAAAAAGCAGAGCATCACAAATAAAAAGCCAAAGTTAAATAAAATGTCCAGGTTTTGCAGAAACATGTGCAGGAGAGGCTCTCCTTAATGTCCCTGGAGCATGATGTAATAGTGGCTGTAGTAAAAGGAAACCAAAAGCGGGATCCAGCTTGTGGGTGGGCCAAGGCATCTCCTCTCAGAGAACACAGCCCCCGGGTGGCCATGTGGGACAAGGGCTGTATCTAAGACTGAAGGGCTGGCTGCTTCTCTGGCAGAAATCTTGTCAAGCCTGGAGATATCTCTTCATGCTACAAACAAAGCTACTTCCTGGCAACAGTAGATTCAAATGTCAACAGCCTGTTTCCTAATCCCTTGTCTATTAAAAACACGAAGAGTCTCCAAGCATCCACCTTGAGACAAGACATGGACTCCTTGAGTTCAGGCAGTTAAAGGTACAGAGAAAATGTGTTATTTCTCTCCATCCTAATCTGCAGACCACGGCCTCCCTAGGAACACCTGTTCCACGTGCTATGGAACTGTGGGGGCAGCTAGAGCTGCCATGTGGAAATGGAACTCAGTGGTAAGCAGGAAAATTTCATTGAACATTAATAAAACGACTCTCAATAGTACCATTTTAGTTTCACAGATTCATACCTAATGTCTGACTTCAACTGTTATTAACTAGTAGTGTGTTCTCATCATCACGTGGCATAATAATCTTGATATCTCTTTCACTTGGCAGTTAAACTTTTGCCTAGGTAGCAAAAGAGAGAAGTCTGACACAAGCTAAGGAATGTGAATGAATAGTGTCATTGTTACCTGAGAGCTAGCGACATCGTGTTGTTTTTCGGTTGTACCCACTTCGGTATCATTTGAGAGGAATGTCTATAATCGGCACAATCTTTTCGTTGAGGTATTTCACCAGCAAGTGTGTGAATTGCTGACAGTGCAGGGAGGCGTCCAAATGTGGAGAGGTATCACATCCTTTCCTTACATACCACAGTCAACAATGGATTTATTTCTCTCCAGCTTGGGCTTAGTAGGACCCTGCTTACATTTCAACTCCTATTTTACATCGATATCTTCTTAGTTTGCTAATCATCCAGGAACTGTTAATTGAAAATTTCTTTCCATCATATTTATATCGATATATCCGTTACCTTCCATTAATTAATACAGAGAATACAGTTTCAGATAAGACAACGTGTCCATTAATAATTTGCTTACTCAATTTCTCCCTTTGTCACAATGCTTTGAGTATTGCTACGATAATCTCACATCATTTTCTAGATGAGATAGATGTGCCAGGAATTCCTCTGTTCTCCAACACCATTCGCATTCTTTCTGATTAAGTGTATTTCATCTACAATGTGCAGAGCATCTCTTTCATGAAAATCATAGGCGTTCAGGGATGCGCACATCACCAAATGGCAATGAATGGAATAGTCTGGGACAATGTCTTCATCAGTTTAACAGGTGAAAGTGGGCCAAGAAATTTCTCATCCACAACATCTAAAGTAAACCAAAGCTGAAATTCAGCAAAGCAAAGCTAAATAATAGCATGTACCAATAACAACAACAACAACAAAAAAAGACAGATAAATTTTAATCAGAGGATCAAAGCCTATTTTAAAGCCCAATGGAATTCTAAAATATAAAACTTTTCGATTACCTCTAATACACAATATAGGACTACGGTTTGAATCTTGACCTTTCCAACAATTGTGTGATCTCCAAAAATTCACTTAACCCTTTCCCTGAGCCCCGCCATTTTCAAATTTAATATTTCTACAGTTATTGTGAGTGTTAAACAAACTAAAACATCTTAATACCCTTAAAAGATTTCCACAGAGGTCGGGCTTAAACCTGGCAACTTACATTATTTTATATCGACATATATATGAGAACAGCAAACTCTCCCAACTCTCAGTAAGGAACTGCAAAAACATGATAGACTACAAAAACGAAAACCTGAGGAATGTTGTGCAGACTGGCTGACTATGGTCACTATTCACATGGAAGATAAGTCGGATCTGTATATTCAGTTAGGAAATGGCGGCTTGCTTAAGTATCTGGAAGAGCAGTTGGTCTTCGAGTCTGAAGTGAAACATATATCGCACATTTTAATACTTCCTGGCACACTTCGGCCTTCCCTTTCTGGTTTTCTGAATCACAGTCTGCCGTTCCCATATGACGACATCATTTCTTTCCTCGCCACAGTAGAAATTCCCAGCATGCTCTCCTCACTCATGCTTCCTCCTGCACTGCCCATGCACACAGCCCTATCCTGCTCCTCTGTGATTTCTGGCCACCAGTTTCCCTTTCAGAACACAAGCAAAAGTTGAGTGAGAGTTCCAGGTTGTCGGAAACTCCTACTTTAGAGATAGTTTTCCCCTTCTGATGAGTAGTTTTGGAAATGAGACATTTCATTCTTACAATGTTAACAGTAGCTGTAGCTAAAGGAACTAAAAGTGGGATCCTTAGCTGTGGGACTAAGAAACATTTACAGAGGAAGCGCCAACTGCTGGCCACGGTGGACAAAGACATCAACCAAGTCTGCTGAGAGCAGGCTTTTCCTGTCCTGGGTAAAAAGACTGAGCCCTTTCACCCACTTCTTCAGAGCCACAAAGAGACTCTGTCATGGAAAGAACTGATTTCTGAAAGAGAGTTCCAACGCTCACTGCCTCAGTTTTGTATGTTGGGGAGGGACAATCCCCCAGTTTCAGGCAGGGCATGGCCTCTATGGGAGGAACACAGCCCGTGGGGAGAAAGGGTCAGAATGTGTGTGTTTCCTGCCCCCAGGCTGCTCAGCTGGCCAGAGTCTCCCTTTATGATCCTCGTAGGCCATTTGGAGCCTGAAAGCCTTCCTTTCTGGGTAAATCGGGAGAAGCAAGATAAGTCAGGAAATATGGCACCAAGGATTTCAAGCATCACCAACCAAAGCATGTGCGGATGTGGCCACACCTCCACTCTCCCTCCTCCCCAATTCCTGTGCTGCAGCGGGCAAGGTCCCTGTAATGTCCAGTCCTGCACAGAAATGCAGTGAAGACTGGGAGCCCGTCCAACGCGTCCACACCCTTCACTGACAACAAATGCGGGAGATCATCTGTGGCCCTGTTCAGACGCTTCCATGTCTGATTCCATGAGGTGGATGCTGCAGGACTCACGTGTGCTCAAAGGCAAACGCGCACATCTAGAAACCGGAAGATGAAAGTCAGCAGCAGATTGAGGACTGTGAAAGAATACAGAGATGTTAATGGTGTAAACTGCACCAGGCAGGCCCTAGGGTGGAAAGATTCCAATGGGCAGCACGGAGTCAGAGGTTTCTCCAGATCTTTCCTGTTCAGTCGGGGAGGAGATTCACATGGATTCCCTGAGCACAAAGTTCTCCCACTGAGATGTGGCCAATAGCAGTGTCCCCGGGCCGGGCGTGACTCTGATACCACAGCACCTGCTGAGTGTAGGAAGGAATGAGGGTCACTCGAGTGCAAGCTGCAAACTTCAGTTTCCATCGGCAGAAAAATCTACGCCCTCATAACTATTTCAAAGGAAGTGTGTCTAGTTACCTTAGCATTAGGAGTCAGTCAGTGAGTGACTCACACCAGACCCCTGCTGCCATACAAAACAGTAGACAAGAGTCCTTTGGCATTTGAAGTGATGCTCGAAATCCTTTATCAATGCACTGTCCCTGATCTTTGGATTTCATGCCACGGCCTCTGCATGGATTGTAAATACACATGTCATTTTAATCCTTCCTTTTTTTCTTTAAACAGGCCCTTCCAGACAAGTCATTATCTCAGATGTCCTGAAGGTTTTGACCTTGGATTTCAGTACCTTCACAATACTCTGTCCTTCCAGATGTGTGTTTCTCTCCCAACAGTCCAAATGGAGTTCTTGAAATGATTGAGTTAATAACTTCAAAGATCTTTGGACAGTAGCTGGTCCATGGTTAGCATGCAATTAATTTATTATTTAAAATATCATCATTAATATTTTCCTCATTAAGAGTAGATACTTTTCGTAGGACTTTCTCTTTAATTCTAGATTTCTCAGGATAATCGTTAAATTGCCTGTGAGGATTTCTTACTAGATAGACTGCAGGCAAAGTTTACTATTCCTAATCACGTAAGAGAGGGTTGTTAGTGTTCTGGCACCTGGATTCAGGTCGCCATTCTCTTGAGAATTGGTTGGTGTGACTCCTCCCTTCTCTCCTAGAGCCGATTTCACAGAACCCATGAAAGAAGAATGGAGTGGCCGGTTTTGCAAAGCCGAAGGTGGCTCATTGATCAGAACGTAGTCTTCTTTCAGCCTCTGGCAGGGGCAGCCATTTCCCCATTTTGTGTAATGCCCTGCTGGCTTTCATCTTTCCGCTCTGCCACACCACCCAGTCCCCATCTTTTTGCTTCACTAAGTTTTGCTAACTTAGACTTTGTCATTTACCCAGCAGCAAAGTCACTTTCCTTCTTTCACTTTCATGACATTAGATTTATGTTTGTTTTACTTCTTGCCCACAAACAACTGCCCAGTTTTGCTCTCTAGGAAAGTTGAACTGAAAAATAAAAATAAAAATCTGATGTCTTGAAAGTTAGAAAGAAAAACGGTGAAGGCCCTTTGCAATCCTCTTACTTTCTCTTGTTTGCATTAACCTCAGGATGAAACAGAAAGTATTGCCAGATGAGCAAAACAGAGTAAACCACAGAAGCCACTATGGAAATATTAAGTTATTAAGAATATACTTATTGTTGTGATTTACATTTAAAATGGAATAGCAAAACTAAGTACAAGAAGGCTATTTTTTACCACATTATAGCTTCAGCCTCACTACCCTGCAGTTTTAGTACGACACAGAGGACAAACAAAGCAGCCAAACAGAAATACGCAGACTGAATGAGCATGTCAGGTGGGCCAGCAACAGCCCCAGGCTTGGAATTGGCAGAGGGGATTCAGTACCAGGTGGTGTCCAGGGCTCTGACTGACTTCCCGGAGAAGGTAGGGGCTAGGACGGGCAAGTGTGGGCCTCTACGTTTCTACCAAGAGATGTTATCTTTGAATCTTCTGTGCCCAGCTCAGAAATTCTGACCATAGAAAGTAATCAAAAATTTAAGGAATGAATCCCATAAAAGCTGAATTGGTAAAATGAATATTATCTGCCTAGCAAAAGCAAAATGATTACAATTAGGTAACTTATTCCTCATGTACAGACACAATTAACTTTGCTATCAGCATGGAAGGCTCCTGACACTTTGAAACCTGGGAACAGGGTCACTGCTGACAACTAGGGTTTTTTAAAAAAAACACTCCAGAGGAAGAAAAAGGATGCTGGAAGGTTATTATTTTGCCAACAATGACACAAGCCCTCCTCGGCAGAGGAATTCTAGAGTCCTCAGGTGAGGTCTACCTGCACGGAGGGAGAGAGTCCGGGAGAGTTTGCGTTGAGGGCATTTTGTCACTCCAGAAAAAAAAGGCTTACTAGAAGTGGCATCTCCCTCGTGAGTCAGGTGTTGCTGGGAAAATAAAAGGATCTTTGGTTTGAAATCCCCACACCTGCACACCCCAGAAGAGAACCAGGATTCTTGCTGAGTATTGCACAGAGGAGTGGCACCACAGACCAGTCACTCACAGTGGAAAGAAAGGGCAGTGTCTGTCTTATTCCTGACCCTGTGGCCCCGTGAAGCATAACTGCACGGATATACAAGAATGTGTTCTAGAAGAAAGAGAGTCATCCCAGAAACCCATTCACTCATGATCATCAGCCTCCACTGTGAATAAAACATTACATGAATCCCAGTCCATGGTTCTAAAGAACTTATTCACTATACATGGTCTGTAACCAACCAAAACACACAAACACACAGGACTGAGGCAGCCTGTCACCCTTTGTAAAGCAAGGAGGATAAAAGGGTTACCCAGGTTCAAGACAAAAATGTGTTTCTAAAACAGAGAGGAATAATTTTTATCTTTAAAAATGTACATTAGTATGTGTATGTGTGCATGTAATTACATACCTACGCACACTTCTGATTTTGGGACAAAGTCTTTTCTCATCTGATATGTATTCACTTGGAGTGATACATCTGAAGATTCCTGGGAACATTGGCCTTCTATTGCAAAAATTAATAGCGTAGATGGATGAGGATATCTCTTTAGATCCAACAAAGAACACATAAATGAAAACAAAAAAAAAAAGAAAGTAAAAGTGTAAAGAAGTGTTTAGAAAATGAAAATTATTATGTTCCCTATTTAATGGCCATGCTAGAAGGAATGTCATCAGAGAACGTAGAGTCCAAGGCTCCCCAGACTTACACCTCAGCCAGGGCAGCAGCATCCTGATTCCTTATGGCTCCCCTGCTCTCTCTACTCACCGCCCTGCTGGTGTTCAGCTATGGCCCCGGTGGGTCTCTGAGCTGTGACCTGTCTCTGGACCACGTCCAGGCCAACAAGGAGAGCATCACGCTTCTGCACCAACTGCAGAGAATCAGCTCTTTCCGCTGTCGGAAGGACAGAAAGAACTTCGGATTCCCCCGGGAGATGGTGGATGGCAGCCAAGTCCAGGAGGCCCAGGCCATCACTGTCCTCCACGAGATGCTCCAGGAGACCTCCATCGTCTTTGGCTCAGAGCACTCCTCTGCTGCCTGGAACACGACCCTGCTGCACGGGCTCCTCAGTGGACTCCATCGGCAGTTGGAAGACCTGGACACCTGTTTGGTGCTGCACATGAAAGAAGCAGAATCTGCCCTGCGAATGGAGGACCCTACATTGGCCGTGAAGAGTTACTTCCAGGGCATCCGTCTCTACCTCAAAGAGAAGCAATACAGTGACTGTGCCTGGGAGGTTGTCAGAGTGGAAATCAAGAGAGCCATCTCTTTATCAGCAAACTTGCTAGAAAGGTTATGAAACCAGGATGGAGACCGCAGGTCGCCTTGAAATGATGCTCAGTGGCATTTGTGCCATATCGTACTTGCACATATGCATCTGTTATTTCAAATGGTCTTTCTGCTTTAGTCTCAGAAATTACTGAAGTTAATTTAGCAAATCTTTTCTTAGAGTATTTAGCACACTTATGGTACAAATTCAGCTCCTGGAGCATCAGTCCCTAAGAGGTGTCTGCTTTTGTGACTAATTGCTTCTTATTTATATATTATGCATATATTTATTTATTTATCTATGTATATATGTATTTATTATATATTGTTACTTTATTAGTCTTTCTTGTTATGTCATATTTGTAATATTCAAAATCCGTGTAATTATGCTTTCGCATGACGTTGTGTTAAAATTTACAAAACCTATTTACCTTTCTATGTTGTTTCCTTTTGCTTTATTTATTAAATTTCTATCAAAGAATCTTCTCGAATTTATTTATAAAATCAAAATTCAGTCCCTGATAGAAGAATGACTAGCAAAATGTCTTTACTTGTTCATCCATTGAGATGACATGTAGATGATGAGCGTCTCATTTCAAACTGTGCATTTGTGGTCAAGGAATCCAGGTAAATAGAGTAAATATGGATAATTCTTGTTGTGTCGAAACTTCGCGTCACAGAAAAGGAGCCAAAAACATTACTAATGATTATTTCATTTATATTAAACACTGCGAAGAGAGAGAAAAGAAAGGGACGAAGAAGAAACATGCCAGCAATTTTAGGTAGAAAGGGGCTGAAAAAGGAAAACAATATTAGATGTCTTTTCTAACTCGGGGACACATTCATGCAGCTGTCTTAGGGAGAGTTGGGAATATAGGTATACAATGAACAAAACTGCCATGGGAAGGTATTAAATGGGCATACCTTATTGCATATTGTGTGTTCCAAAGACATAGTGGACCTTGTAGGGCCAGTGCAGACGAACTCCCCAGGAGACCTAGAAACAGACACACTTGGTGTTTTTAGGATGATCTGGTTTAGTAAAATGAATGGGACAGAAACCAGATGGGACTGGGTTGAAGAGGAAACACAAGAATGAGAATTCTATACACTGTGTATGAAAACTAGGTGTGTACGCTTGTTTGTGGAGTGGAGGTGTGAAACAGAAGATGCCTGGAGGAGAATGTGTGTTACCATGGCTCTGCACAGTTTCGCTCTTTTTTCCTCAGAATCATTTTCATAGAACAGCTGAATTGGCACAAAACATAAGAACATTTTCAATGTCTGACTTATTTGACATAAACTCTTGCTTCTTTAGGTATTTGTTATCATGCATCGTTTATTTGACTAAAAATTGAGTTCTCCTCATTCTAACTAATAGCACTGTGTCGTGAATTTCAATGCTAAGCCATTTGCTTGCTAATTGCAGTCCTTTTTTCCATCAAATTTTAGAATCAAGATTCATTTTCATTTATCTGTTATTTCATTGACTCTAGTCTCTTGATGGTCACTTACATTATTTATGATTTCTAATCACTGACGTAAACATTTTCTATAAATTAGAGCCGGATCCTACGATGGATGCTTGTTTTTACTTTGACCCATGCAGAAAGAGCTGGACAGTTTTTTATATATTTCTCCAAGCACTCCTTAGGTCATAGAGCCAAGTGTCCTCCTATTTGCTTTCGTCTTTTGATTTCACACACATTCAGATCCTTTTCTCGGTATTCCACTTTTACATTAAATTCAGTATTCGCTAGCAGCTTTTTAAATATATGATATGAGATGATAATCTACATTCCTTGCTGATAGAAATTTCCCAAGACTATTATACAGAAATGTTAATTCTTTCCTTATTGCAACAGACACACCCTCATCCTAAATCTAGGTAATTTTGGTGATGCAACTAATTGTGAGATTGTTTCCTTTATTAATGAGTATAACCTTCAATTATTGCTACACTTATTTTACCACAGATAGTGTAAAATTCCTTTAAAGTTGAGGTAGCTAAGGTTAAGAATTCCTTTCGATTTTTCATAAAACAGTGCTGGCATTTTTCCTGCTTAACTTTACAATTGTTCTAAGGCCCACACATAGGCTTCATGAAAATCACACACATTCGTGGAAACCAAAATGTCTATTCATAGCAATCAATGAGACATCTAAAAAATGAATAGAAGAACCTGGTTCAGTCTTTCACCCCAAACAGGCCAAATTAAGTATTAAACAACATGCAGAAAAATCACCGTAGCCAAGACAAAACAACCATGGAAAAGAAAAACTTTAACGACTTCTTAAATTCCGACTTAACGAATGTTGACAAAAACCCATAATATGAAATTTACAGAATCATCCACACCTCATATATAGGAATCGTCATTGGTCTACTCATTGGGACAGTTGGTATACATCTATGGGTGTAATTTTATTTTTGTGCATTTTCTATATTGTTATATTTAATGTGAAAGCTTCCTCTGCCAGTTCTCTACTGTCAACAGGAGACATGCAGTTCCCGTTTTCCTGTGTCTTTGTTCTTTGTAAGGAAAGTAATCTAAGAATAATAATCAGTTAATTGGTAATTAAATATTATTTACTTTAACAATACCTATTAATAGTAAAAAATGACATTATTTAGGTTTCATGCTATGACGAGAAGAAGGCCTGACACTCTCTACGAAGAGGTACTGCCAGCCAAAGAGAACAAACAAGAGTCACTGTGCTTCTAGGAACTGGTCAGAATAGGTATCTCTTGGTCATTCCATTTATCATTGCCTTCACTGAGAGATGCTGACCTATAAATGATCCTCTTTAATGAGTAATGTTACTAAGACAATTCCCTTTACCTAAAACAGGAAGGGCACACCTTCGGTCAATTTAAAGAATCTTATTTCTGCTTTGTCACAGAATGCATTGAGTTACCTTGTTCAAAATTGTTATTAGAATGTTTTTCTTGAAATGAATAACTCTCAGGATAAAACTCCTTCAGAGCGAGCTATACTGATGTTCTGTACGTATGCATATATTGTAGAACTTCCGCTTTGACGTGCAACATTTAACTAGCTTGGAAGTCGTCATTCCCGACCTCATAACAGCACTTTAAAAAAAGCAGAATGAATTGAACCACAACAATTCTTCTTAGAGTCATGAAGGCTTGAGGTCACAGGGCAATCCCCGCCCTGATAACTGGATGGACAGGAAGAGGAATGGAGGAGAATCACAGCTGATCTGGAGCGAAAGCCTGTAGCTGGGGCTGGAATTAGTAGGAACGCTTCACTTGTAATTGCAGAATTGCTGGAGGTGTGTGGACGAACTTGAAAGCGATAAACTCCAGAGGTCCAGAGTTCGTGGAACTCCGCAAGTTTTGTGGGACTCATTTTCAGGTGCTCACTGTGAAGACTAGAGAAAAATGTCCTATTCTTCTGGCAGGGGAAGGGAAAATTAGTCATTCTGAAATACTCTGAATGTTCTGCCTTACTTGACAATCGTTTGCCCTCATAGGGAAACTCTTTTTCCCAGAGCCCAGTCCACCGTGGGAAGAGAAACGCCTAACTCCGGCCCCCTCTAGTCATCCTGCTTCAGCTAATGGAGTGGTGCAGAAAAAGTTGAGAAGCACTTGTGAAGGTCTCCTCCCAGGAGCACAGGCTCACTACAGGACTAAGAGTAATCACACGGTGATGGAACACTTCACTCTCCCACAGCAACCACCACATCGGCTGGGTTCCTGTTTAACAAAGAGCATTACAAGCAAAAAAACCCTCCAAGGATCAGACTTTATTTAAAGAGGAACCTCTAGGGACACCCAAGGACAACTCGGCTTGAGAAAAAATAAGGCCGCAAGAGGACATTCTGGCCTCTGACACCTACAGCTACAGCAAACAGTACACACAGCTCAACCCTAGCCAGACAAAGCAAAACTTCCTCCTAAACTAATGAACTGCAATTCCTTTTACTTGATACATCATGTCCAGCTTTCAACAAAAACTTGCCAGGCATGCTGAAAGGTAGGGAACATTTGAAGTGACCGAGCAATCATGAGAACTGAATTAGGGAAAGTGGCTCAGTAAATCAGTGTAAGTATATACATAATAGTATAATATATGTGCAATAATACAGAATACAGATATATATATATATATATATATGTATGTGCATAGTATATGATATATACTACATATATGATAATGGAGACTATATATCAAATGCTACATATCTTAATCTATAATCTTTATCTATATAGTGTTCATTTGCTGATTCTGGTAGCTGGCACCTCCTTATCCTTCGCCTTCCTGGGTCTTGTTCCTTCACTGCTAGGACTCCTTTCCTCGCCAGTGTAGAAATACCTAGCGTGCTCTCCTCATTCACTGCTCATGAAGCTGTAACTTCACATTCATACAGCTCCTTCCTTTTCCATTAAGGTTTCTGGCGTATGGCAATTTTCCCTGAAGATTATAAGTTCACCAATTGAGGGCCAAAGTTGAGTGAAAGTTCTGGGTTTCTTGACACCCTCATATGAGAGGCATTTTCCCTCCTCCTGTGAACACTTCTGGAAAGAGGGAATGTCCCTGTTGCAGTAGCTGTAGCAAAAGAGAAAGAGAAAGTAGGATCCATTTTACTCAGTGGACCATTAAAACATTTACAAAGGAAGAGTGCCGCCTCCTTCCAACTGCTCATCAGATCCAGTGAGGAATTTCAGCTCTTTATGCTGGAGATGTTAAAGATCTGGATCATCACATGCAGGTAGAGGTGACCTGAAATTTCTGGATCTGGCTGCCATAAAGCTTCCTCTGGGGAAACTTTCTCTGAAGTGGAAAACAATCAAGATAATCCCCATTTGGTGCACAAATGTGAAGGTTCCCTGCTTTGGGAGGCCATGGTTCTGGGCTAGGTCACAACGAAGTTTGCAGACAGAGTTGGAAACCATCAATCTCGGTGTCATCAGTAAAGAAGTCCTTGAGCCCCTGGTGAGCTACGTCAGACACTATGCGGCTGTAGGAGCCTTATCGGGCTGCTCTGAGCACCTTGTTGATGGTGACATTCTCAGATAGACTAGGATTAACATTTTCTGTATTCACTCCAATTTTGTTTTACTTAAAACCCTCCCCAACTTCTCTTCTATTTATGAGCCTCAGAGAATGTCAACTTTACCAATTCTTTTGTTTCATTACAATGGAAATCCCACTCACGAATGGAAAGTGACAGGAGTCACAATCCAATAGGATGTGCTCACCAAGATGAAACCAAGGTTGCAATAAACACCCGCATCTCTATCTATCTGTTTTTAATTCTAATAAGTACTTAGAGGTTTGATCCTGGCCTTCATTGCAACACTTTCTATTGCACTGATAGTAGTGGCCTTACCTCTGCATTTTCCTTGAAGGGGCTAAAACACTAGATTTGAATTGTCCGCATTTCTTTACAAGAGCCATAGCTCATGTTTTCTGAAGCAGTCTTCACATAAGAGCTGCATAAACCTGAACAGTAAGGGTTAATTCATACAGTTCTCTGCCTTGTGTCACTCAAAATGTGTTGAGTGCCCACGTGGGATGTGCTTCCGTGTTGGATCCTGAAAGAGTTAAGAGAAGGATGGCGACTGCCCTCCAAGGAGCCAGGGAGACAAACATTAGAGACAAGTTTAGGAAGAAGCATCAGCACGCTCAGTGCTGTTAAGAGTGAATACTTAGAACAGATGAAGAGGAGAGACTGGGAGGCAATAGAAAGCTTCACTTTCTAACAAAAGCTGTGGATCCTGAATTTAAATGACATCAGATTTTCATTTCCTTTTCTGAAACACTGAGGCAACCTCATGAGTGGTCACACAGGAAATTGTAATGATTAAATCAATAAAATTTACAAAGGACAGGCTGAGGTGCTGAATGTAGTAGTCACAGCTGCCTTTGGTATTAGCGTAACACACAATAATCTGAACAGCCCATGTTACCAAGCCTAGGCACAAAGAAGGTTGTACAGCTCCTGTAACAGTATCAGGGGTGTGCACGTTGAGTCCCCATTAACGAAAACTTCGGAGAGGGGATTGCTGTATATCTGTGAAGGAACAGAGCCACAATTTCCACTCTTAGCTCAGTGCCTGAAACATTCATGAGACAAACTTTCCAGCGCACTTGAAGCTCTTTGCAGAGAATCATTCTGGAGGAAAGTAGGCTGACAGAAAATATGGCTCTTTTGTGAATCGTAAATATGAGTACAATAATCCCTTCCCTCGTATCTACATTCAGATTCCCTGTGGCGATATTATGTTAAGGTATAGATTAAATTAAAAGTTTCAAAGCCAGGAAACAGGAATAAAAAAAAAAAAAGAAAAAGAACGTGTGGAGGCGCATTGGATGATGGGAAATGAGACATTCTCAGGTTTGCAGTCACTGACTATCACACCAGTCTAATTAAAGCTATTTCTGGGTTAGTAGTGGGGTAAATTAAAGAGACTCCTTCAGTCAAGCTCAGATTTTAGAATTCAGCAAATCAAAGTAATCCAAATAATACTCTAATGCAAGTCTAGAAAATGAAAATTAATGCTTACCCATGTATGGTCAACAAAGAATGCACCAACATTTTAAAGACAAGAACTGACCTTGCAATTGCAAGTCCTGAGAGTCTTACAAAGGGGGCACCATGTGAATCAAATTTGGGCAAATTCCACTCACTTCATATAAAGTTCTTAACACCAAGAGTTCATTCACACTGTTCTCTCATTCTGTCTCAAGAAAATGAAAAAATCTGACCTCCTAAAATACCTATCCACAACTACTAATACACAAAACTAATTTTCTTTATAATAATACAGTCCAAGTGGAGTCCTGTGAAACATGTTTCGGGAACGTGAAATTAAATAAAAATTGGACTCTCACTGAGACACAAGAAATTGTCAAACATGGCAATTCTCTCAGCTGAAAACCTAAAGAAATAATCCTGAAAGTATTAACGAGTTTGCTTCCATGAAAGTTAAGAAAGGAAAATTAAGTTTTTGTTTTGGTAGAAACAAAACACAGTTGAAATAAAGTTCTATCAAGTTTAACAAAATGCTGTTTTAACCGTTTAATGTGAAAAAATTTTAAATGTTACCTTTGGTATTTGAACATTCAAATGTTCTAACATTTTGGAAAGTCTAAACAGAGGCTGTTTTAACGTTCCCGCTTCTCAGTTTCTCAGTACCTCACTCCACCACTTCGCAATGCTGGAACGTTGCAAATTCACCGCGAAAGGCAAAGGGCCACAGCGCGGCGGGGCGGCCGCGTCCCGGGCCCCAGCCCCAGGGAGGCCGCGCCCGACTCCCTGCGACGGCGTCCTCGTCTCCGAATCCGGCCGCATCTCGCCCGAAACCGTCCCGCACCTGGAAAATCGGCTAAACACGCTCTGATTGCCGGTCACACATTCCTCGGTGCACGGAGTTTTTGTGAAAATGGGCTCCCCGGAGTTTATGGGCGAAAGCAAAGCCCTACACTCAAAGGAAAGCGCAGAAAATGCGAGGCTCTGTGCTCGGTCCCGAAGAAAATGTCCCCGGCGTGGCCAAGGCAGAGCTCCGTCCGCAGCGGTCAGCGCCGGGGAAACGAAAGCTTTTCACAGACTATTAAAGCGGCACCAAGCCGCCCCGTGCGGCTGCGGAAGCCCTTCTCCAGCGCTGCCCGCCCGACAGTCCAAAAAAGGCTCCGCCAAGCCTTTGTTTCCTACCCGAGCGTCAGAAAACGCCGCCTGCGCGCCCTCTCGTGGCCCGCCGGGGAACCACGCCTTCCAGGCGCACAGCAGTAGAACCTTTGCGCTCTTTCCCGGTGCTCGCGCGCCCCCTGGCCGACGACGAGTGAATCAGCGGCAATCTCAATGGCCCAGTGCTGTTGGTGGCTGGCGGCTGCAGCGATGCTCAGCTCCATCCTGGTTTGCTCTCTTGCTGGAGACGTGCCTTGGATCCACAGCCTAGAAAACAGGAAAATCGTCAGTCTTTTGCGAGAGCTGGAAGGTATCCCCTCTCACTTCTGCCTGAGTGACAGAACCGACTTCAAATTTCCTTGGGAAAGAGGGACTATCGCCCACATCCAGAAGACACAGCGCACCTGTTTCCACCATCTCATGCTGCAGCAGATCTTCAACCTGTTGAACGCGGCGGACAGCCATGCTGCTTGGAACCGCACCCTCCTCTATCAACTACTCTCTAGGCTTCATCACAGCCTAGAGCAGCTGGACCGGACAAACGAAGGACATCTGCTTTGTTCCGATTTGGACATTCTTGTCTGGAAATACTTCCAAGGAATCCATAACTATCTGAAACAAAAAAAGTACGGCACCTGTGCTTGGGAAGTTGTCAGAGTCGAGATCACAGCGCGCCTTATTCTCATGTGACAATCCTCAAAGAAAAATTAAAATGCAGAAGGCAGTTATAGTCGTAACCCTCTTTATTTAATTACCTACGTTGCTAAGTAGAGAAACAATCTCAAGTCACATTTTTGCACCAGCAGAGAGCTATCTGAATCTAAGATCGTGGGGTCGTTTAAAAAATGTATTGTATCACGAATCTATAAAATTATGCTCGGAGTGTAGAACACAATCTATTTTTTATATAAAAACATTAGAATTTTTAAATCCGTCCAAAGGTGTTCGTTGTGTGTGTGGGAGTAGTGGGGTGGGGGATATTTACCCTTTCTAAAGTGTAAAGTCCAGTATTTTATGGAAAATTTTCTCAAGATGGTATTTGTTGTAAAGACGTGTGTCACTGAAGTTAATGCTAGCTTTCCTAACTGATGAACAGAAAACTATCCAGAAAATTATCCATACTTTTATCATTATAGAATTGTCTTTTTGTGTGTGTAAGGGCCCAATGCTGGCGTTCCTGATCAGATGACTCTTCGGGTTGGCTGTCCCGCAAACAATTTTTGAAGGTCACGGCTCCCCTCTATTTTGTGACATTGCCATCCATATTCAACATGTTTTTCCCAATTTGTCAGTGATACTTGAGTCTATACCACTCAGTGGTAATGGGAACTATTTTGGTAGATCACATGGTTTACTGTCAAAAGCCAAGACTGTACAGGGCAATATCAGTTATGCTCAAATTAGTTTATCTCAATTTATTCTCATGGGTTGCCAGAATGCAAAGAAGCTGAGCAATAGACTCTAATCTAGTGACTAATAGAGGAGGAGGGATGTTCAGGAAGACCACTCTTTATTTTTATGCTATTTGTACCAATGCTCTTTAAGTTGGAAAAAAAAAAAAAAGAACCCACTATGTTTGCTTCATAGCCTTTATCCTCATCCCCAAAATAAGAATTCAAAGCCTTTCTCCAGAAACTAATCCCTGCGGGAGATGATTTGGATGTCACTAGTTAGAGTTCACAGCATCATTCATTGATCCTTCGAAAGAAGCATTTGGGATAGTTCCAAAGACACAGGCTAAAAAATTGAAAAACGACCACGTGTGTGGCATTGAGTTCTTGGAACACCTTGAGGGAGACAACGAAACTCTGATCAGGTTGTTGCTCACAGGCACTCGAGAATAACTGATTCCAAAGTGGAGGGTGAGTCTTCCATTTGCAACCAGTCTACAATTCTCACCCTGTTAGTCTAAATAAGTGAAGTAGAAACTGCAAAATATCTCTGCAACCAAACAATGTTTTTAAATACTATCTCACACAATTCAATGTCATTCATAACTTCCTTTGTAGGATTCGAAGAGTTTACAAGGTATCTCAGATTTACTGTCCTCTCGATTCCTAATTATCTAGTAAATGTCGATATTATTCTTTCTCCTACTATTACCTTCACGATTCTGTTAATGAATGTTAATTGGCTCCTGACATGATAGGGACTGGACTAGACACCTAGGACTCCCATTTGGGTAAAAGGATTTCTCTCTCCTTAGGTATTTTCTGGACTCCTGGGATGTACTCTAAGCAGAAAATAGGTCAGGGCATGTGTTAGACCATTCAAACTCCATTAACAACATAGCATAGACTGAGTAGCTTGGAAGGAGCAGACATTTCCTGCTCACATTCTAGAGGCAAAAATTCAAATCGGGGTGTCAACAATGTGAGTTCTGTGAGCGTCAGCTTCCTGGTTGCACACCGCTGACTTCTCCTGTATCCTCCAATGGCAGGAAGGTGATGGATCTACCTCAGGCCTCTTTGATGAGGCCACTGATTCTATTCAGGAGGCTCCAATCTCATGCCATCATTAATTCACAAGGACTGCATCACGTGACACCATCACTTGGGCTTGAGACTTCAACATATACATTGGGTGGGCATGTACACATTCAGACCGCAGCAGGTCACGGAAATTCACATGCCTGGCATCTCAAAGAGAGAATATAGCCATGCGTAGACAGTAAAGAAGAATTAGCAATTTGTAGGCAAAAGTTTCAGACTGTGGACTGAGAATGCAAACTCTTGCTTTTTGAGCAGAAGTAATATTCGAATTATACATGCTAAATTTTTGAAAATCAAGAAATATAGTCCAATAGCCCACAGAGATGATGGAAATAACAGCAAGCATGTGATCCTTTATCAGTCTTTGTGAGGGGTCTCCCATGAAGCTTAGGTGTTTGCCACCCCCATGAAGAAACACCAGAACGTAATGCGGTCAGTTGCCTGGTTGTTGTGAGCTGTGTGAATGGAGAGACTTTGAGTTTCAATAGGTGACTCTATGTGACACCAGCTGGTTACTTTTCTATTACGACAAAGTAGAGGTAAATTAAAGATGATGTCATAATTGGCAGTTGAATATAACGCTAGGCAAAGGCTGAGCATTATGGTGCTATTTCTGCAAGTTAAATGCCCAGAGCCAATGTACCTTAAAAGAAGGAGAATTTTAGTGGTGTTAACAACAGGGAAACTGTGCATTATTGATAGCTATATGGGTAAAGTGGAAATATTAGCCATGGTCTATTAAAATCCAAGCAAGTATGGCCATGATGAAGCAAAATAACTTGGTCTTTCCTGAATCCGTTCTAGTAGAAAGTGAAAATCTGAGGACCTGCTTTAGTGAAAATTACTTCATGAGCGATCGCCCTGGGCCTGATGCCAAGCATGACACAGAGACTCTGACAGAGTCCAGTGACTAAAGAGCTGACTTAGCAAGGATGGTCTGTACCTTCCATTTAAGCAATAGGAATCTAGAGGGCTGAGGCAACATAACTTCTCATACAAAATAAAAAGTCTTTGAGATCAAAGTTAAAACTCAAGTCTTTACATTTTAATAATTAATATTTATGCAGTTCAATCATCTCCGGAGATCGTTTCCTTTTGTTTGAGCAGAATAAAATCGATTGAAAACTCTGAAGTCCTTTAGAAAATTTGAAATTTAATACAGAAATACAAAGAAAGATTCAACTGGATGATGTCTGAATCTTGAGCTCTCTTTGGCTGTAAATTGCTCGCAAAGGTGCGAATAGTAGTTCTCCTGAGTGTGAACAAATCTCAGGTATTTCAATGGTTTGTGGTGCTCCAAAGCTCAGCCCTATCCAACAGAATCTTCTTCCTTAGTATTTATCTTTCCCTTTGCTTTTCTTGTGTATCATATGAGGAGTATTGACATTCAGCTCAGGGAAGATACACACAACATATGCAAGATTGTTGCTACAAACCTGTGGTGACCTGCGGGCTCATTGGAAGACTTTTCTTCCATCATCTGTTTGATCTCAAAGACCTCTAGTGAGAAGTGGCCTTTTCTTACTCAGGAGTTGCATTGTGGACATTGTTTATGTTTTTGCCTCACTGTGACGTGTGTTCTGAGAATACAGTGCAAATAGATGACATTTAATAGTTAGCTATCTTAAAGTTAGTCAACACATCATTAACTATGTCAAGCCTAAGCAGAAAAAAAATGTTGACGATATCCAGATGAATATCTAGTGGCTAGTGAAGTTAAAAATTACTTTTTAATAAAAAGCGAGATTAAAAATTAAGTACCTATGCAAAATGAATGTTAAGAAAACCATTTAATTTACATGATAATCATGATCATGTGCAATTTTGAATGATTTTAAAATATATCTATACATTGCTATTATTGTATAGGATTATGTACATTTTTATTTGAATATGCAATTGGATACATCTCTATGTAGTAAATATATTACCTTGAGAGTCACTCTGCAGAATCAGTTTTAAGGTCAAACTCAATTAATGTTACTGAAAATTGAATCTGATGTTTATTACATAGGCATTTTAACTATACTAAAGGTCAGTAGCTTTGAAATTTAACTAGTAATGTAAATTTTTTATTTATTCATTTTTAATTCTTCACTGAATAGGAGAGTAAACTTTACACAATCTTTTTTATATATGAAGCACAGATATAAATACATTACATAAATATATATATCGTACATCTGGGTTAAGTTTTCTTGGAGAGTTTAATTAGGAAAATTTGAAAAACTCTGGGGTAAGATTCAATAATGAAAAAAAAAAAAGGTTGAGAAACAGTGCTCTGAACCCATTTAGAAAGTGATTAAAGGAAAGCAAAAGCAGAAGTGGAAAGTGAGGGGAACATTCAGAAATTGAAAACTCACATGTTCCCTATACATGATACATGCACAGAGGAAGGTCTTCACAGCCTAGAGTCCAAAGTTGGCAGGATCATCCAGCGCAGCCAGGCCGGCCTCATCTGCAAGATCCCCAATGGCCCTGCCCCGTTCCTTCCTGATGGCTGTAGTGGTGCTCAGCTGCCACTCCATCTGCTCTCTGGGCTGTGACCTGCCTCTGACCCACAGCCTGGTCAACAGGAGGGTGCTGATGCTTCTGGGACAAATGAGGAGAATCTCCCCTTTTTCCTGCCTCAAAGACAGAGAAGACTTTGGATTCCCCCAGGGAGCATTTGGTGGCAACCAGTTCCAGGAGGCTCAAGCCATCGCTGTTGTCCATGAGGTGACCCGGCAGACCTTCCTCCTCTTCTGCACAGAGGCCTCCTCCGCAGCTTGGGATGAGACCCTGCGAGGCAGATTCTGCACTGGACTCTATCAGCAGCTGAACCACTTGGAAGCCTGTCAGACACGGGAGCTGGGGGTGGAGGAGACTCCCCTGCTGGATGAGGACTCCACACTGGCTGTGAGGAGATACTTCCAGAGAATCACCCTCTATTGCAGGAGAAGAAACACAGCCCTTGTGCCTGGGAGATTGTCAGAGCAGAGATCATGAGATCCTACTCTTTATCAACATACTTTCAGGACAGATCAAGGAGTTAGGATTGACACTGGTTCAACATGACATGGTGCTCACTGACTAAATGTCACACTTCTCTTGTTTTGTCATGTCAGAGATTCTCTCATGTAACCATGACATGAACGGAAACAACTTGTCCAAACTTTTCAGGAATTTTTTCAACATCATGTCCCTCTCTATGAATGTCCATGCTGATGTATCTATTTTTCTATTTAAATTCTTATTTATTTATTTATTTATGTCTATATTTATCATTTATTGTATTTAATTTTTTAAATATAATCTGCATGCACATCTTTACATTGTGATGATATAATAAATATATTCTTTTATCTATTCCATTTGTTATTTTTGTGTTTATTAAAAATTTACCACTGTGGACTTTTTGTATTTGTTTAATCTAAAAAAAAGCAACAAGCTTGTTTCTGCCACTGGATTTAAAGAAGGGATGGCACAATTCGTTTACTCAATACATTATATCCAAATGATAAGTAATGATTGATTTTCTCTAAGCCAGGCTGTGTGTTGCCCTCCGGATGGAGAGGTGAACGAAACAAATACATTTCCAACTCTCCTGTATCTTTGGTTTTTGTATGAAAGAAGCCTAAGAACAATAAGCAAAATATTATCATTTACGTTCAATGCTATGATGAGACAAAGGCAAAACAAAAGTATTTTCTCACCAGCAGCTCGGGTGACGAATGCCAGGAAATGAAGATGAAAGTAGATTTCCTCTAGAGTTGACTGGGAGACATGTGAGTGCAAATGTCCATTGACAGTTGGACATGTATGTTTCTTTTACAAGGAATTCTATGGCTAGAGGTCCATATATGGTCAGAAAAAGCTAGAAATTCACGTGGTCATGAGTGTATTGGGGGGGGGACAGCATAGAATGAGACGAAGACTTAAAGTTGATTCTCAGACACAAAAACTTTTCAGAGAAGAGCTACAAAGAAAACAGAGGTAAGTCTCCCGTACATTAGAAGAGCAAGACAGAAAGGTGGTAAGAGTGCATTAAGAAACTAAATGTGCTTAGGAAAACATCAGTGGACTCGTGGAAGATGAAGATTGAACCTGCCCACCACATCAGGAAAATGGAAGCCATTGGTGACTTTAATGGCTTGATAGAGAAAAAGTTTTTAAAGTACATGATAGTGCCAAGAAGAAAAGAGAGTGAATCAGATGTGGAAAGGCAAAAGTGGAAATGGAAAAGATGTGGGTGTGTTTTTCACAATCCCTTTTCCCTTTCACGTAGTATATTAGTCTCTGGATGATTTCATGTAATGCAAGAATTAGTAAATCATATTAATGGATTTATATTATATTTAAATAAAAATTTATTAATTCCCTACAATGATAATCTATCATGTCTTAGTAATACTACTTTGTGTATAAATAAGCCACTCAGTTTTTCTTAATTTCTCAGGCAAAATAGATAAGTATTTCATTCTGTCATCAAAATATTGAATTACTACTGAGAACACAATGATTCTTGCAATCGTTGGCTTTATTAGTGAAGTTACTTAACAGACACCATTGTGACACCAATCAACTACAGCAGCTTTAAAACACATATTATTTTCTGATACAGCTGCATATGATGTATTGTTTTTAATATGACTCTATAGCAATTTTTCTTAATTTTGTAAATATGACAGTGCACGAGAATTCTAAGAAGCAAATAATCGTGGACGTAAAGACGAACAGACTTCCTTCAAAAATGAATGTGGCAAGCTGGATCATGCAATGTCTTTCTCAATATATAGGTAAAGAAAATGGCCAAAATCAGCTGAAAATACAAAATGGACAATGGAAGTCCATAGAGCAAGAGAGAGTTGTACAGAATACAGGAGTATGAACAGAATTCACATCAGAGCAGAAATCCAGAATGGAAGACTCACAAAGTCACCTTTAAGTCACAAGAAAGGAGTTTTCATTGCAATTCCGTTCTGCATGGACATATGTGTGATCTTCAGCAACCCACTTTATCTGTCGAAGCCTCAATTTTTCCATCAATAAAGCGGGTTCAAAATATTAACATAGATATTAAGACAATGAACGAACACGTACATTTTAAGGCACTGAGCATCATATCTTCCATAGAGAAAGGACTTAATATATGGTAGATATTTTCCTGTTTTTCTTCAGACAGCTGAACTATGAGAATGTGATTTGCTTCTTTCCAAAAATTCTTAACCCTATGGCCAAACTTTCAGAAACTGACCTCCAAAGGGGGAAGCCTAAAAATATCAGAATTCTGTCGGAATTTAAGGAACGACTCCAAAACTGTCATTCCTCATTCAAAGAAGTGCCTCATTTTCTCAGTGAAGAAATGGTGGCTTGTATCAATATTAATATTAATCCAAGAAAGGGAAAGAAATATCTAGCTTAAGGGCAAAAGAACATGATATTTAAAGAGATTCTAGCTCCTAGTACACTCCCTCTTTCCCTTCATCCCAGCAAGCCAGGATACATTTCCATGTCACAGTAGTTTTCTTACTCTCCAAGGAGAAAGCCTCACAGAGTCATTCAAACCTCTTACCTCTCTGCCCATTCACACAGCTAACTGTTTTCTGTTCTTTTGTGGTTTCAGCTTAGAAGATTTTCTAAAAAGCAGAGCATCACAAATAAAAAGCCAAAGTTAAATAAAATGTCCAGGTTTTGCAGAAACATGTGCAGGAGAGGCTCTCCTTAATGTCCCTGGAGCATGATGTAATAGTGGCTGTAGTAAAAGGAAACCAAAAGGATCCAGCTTGTGGGTGGGCCAAGGCATCTCCTCTCAGAGAACACAGCCCCGGGTGGCCATGTGGGACAAGGGCTGTATCTAAGACTGAAGGGCTGGCTGCTTCTCTTGGCAGAAATCTTGTCAAGCCTGGAGATATCTCTTCATGCTACAAACAAAGCTACTTCCTGGCAACAGTAGATTCAAATGTCAACAGCCTGTTTCCTAATCCCTTGTCTATTAAAAACATGAAGAGTCTCCAAGCATCCACCTTGAGACAAGACATGGACTCCTTGAGTTCAGGCAGTTAAAGGTACAGAGAAAATGTGTTATTTCTCTCCATCCTAATCTGCAGACCACGGCCTCCCTAGGAACCACCTGTTCCACGTGCTATGGAACTGTGGGGGCAGCTAGAGCTGCCCATGTGGAAATGGAACTCAGTGGTAAGCAGGAAAATTTCATTGAACATTAATAAAACGACTCTCAATAGTACCATTTTAGTTTCACAGATTCATACCTAATGTCTGACTTCAACTGTTATTAACTAGTAGTGTGTTCTCATCATCACGTGGCATAATAATCTTGATATCTCTTTCACTTGGCAGTTAAACTTTTGCCTAGGTAGCAAAAGAGAGAAGTCTGACACAAGCTAAGGAATGTGAATGAATAGTGTCATTGTTACCTGAGAGCTAGCGACATCGTGTTGTTTTTCGGTTGTACCCACTTCGGTATCATTTGAGAGGAATGTCTATAATCGGCACAATCTTTTCGTTGAGGTATTTCACCAGCAAGTGTGTGAATTGCTGACAGTGCAGGGAGGCGTCCAAATGTGGAGAGGTATCACATCCTTTCCTTACATACCACAGTCAACAATGGATTTATTTCTCTCCAGCTTGGGCTTAGTAGGACCCTGCTTACATTTCAACTCCTATTTTACATCGATATCTTCTTAGTTTGCTAATCATCCAGGAACTGTTAATTGAAAATTCTTTCCATCATATTTATATCGATATATCCGTTACCTTCCATTAATTAATACAGAGAATACAGTTTCAGATAAGACAACGTGTCCATTAATAATTTGCTTACTCAATTTCTCCCTTTGTCACAATGCTTTGAGTATTGCTACGATAATCTCACATCATTTTCTAGATGAGATAGATGTGCCAGGAATTCCTCTGTTCTCCAACACCATTCGCATTCTTTCTGATTAAGTGTATTTCATCTACAATGTGCAGAGCATCTCTTTCATGAAAATCATAGGCGTTCAGGGATGCGCACATCACCAAATGGCAATGAATGGAATAGTCTGGGACAATGTCTTCATCAGTTTAACAGGTGAAAGTGGGCCAAGAAATTTCTCATCCACAACATCTAAAGTAAACCAAAGCTGAAATTCAGCAAAGCAAAGCTAAATAATAGCATGTACCAATAACAACAACAACAAAAAAAAGACAGATAAATTTTAATCAGAGGATCAAAGCCTATTTTAAAGCCCAATGGAATTCTAAAATATAAAACTTTTCGATTACCTCTAATACACAATATAGGACTACGGTTTGAATCTTGACCTTTCCAACAATTGTGTGATCTCCAAAAATTCACTTAACCTTTCCCTGAGCCCCGCCATTTTCAAATTTAATATTTCTACAGTTATTGTGAGTGTTAAACAAACTAAAACATCTTAATACCCTTAAAAGATTTCCACAGAGGTCGGGCTTAAACCTGGCAACTTACATTATTTTATATCGACATATATATGAGAACAGCAAACTCTCCCAACTCTCAGTAAGGAACTGCAAAAACATGATAGACTACAAAAACGAAAACCTGAGGAATGTTGTGCAGACTGGCTGACTATGGTCACTATTCACATGGAAGATAAGTCGGATCTGTATATTCAGTTAGGAAATGGCGGCTTGCTTAAGTATCTGGAAGAGCAGTTGGTCTTCGAGTCTGAAGTGAAACATATATCGCACATTTTAATACTTCCTGGCACACTTCGGCCTTCCCTTTCTGGTTTTCTGAATCACAGTCTTCCTTTCCCATATGACGACATCATTTCTTTCCTCGCCAGATAGAAATTCCCAGCATGCTCTCCTCACTCATGCTTCCTCCTGCACTGCCCATGCACACAGCCCTATCCTGCTCCTCTGTGATTTCTGGCCACCAGTTTCCCTTTCAGAACACAAGCAAAAGTTGAGTGAGAGTTCCAGGTTGTCAGGAAACTCCTACTTTAGAGACAGTTTTCCCCTTCTGATGAGTATTTTTGGAAATGAGACATTTCATTCTTACAATGTTAACAGTAGCTGTAGCTAAAGGAACTAAAAGTGGGATCCTTAGCTGTGGGACTAAGAAACATTTACAGAGGAAGCGCGCCAACTGCTGGCCACGGTGGACAAAGACATCAACCAAGTCTGCTGAGAGCAGGCTCTTTCCTGTCCTGGGTAAAAAGACTGAGCCCTTTCACCCACTTCTTCAGAGCCACAAAGAGACTCTGTCATGGAAAGAACTGATTTCTGAAAGAGAGTTCCAATGCTCACTGCCTCAGGTTTTGTATGTTGGGGAGGGACAATCCCCCAGTTTCAGGCAGGGCATGGCCTCTATGGGAGGAACACAGCCCTGTGGGGAGAAAGGGTCAGAATGTGTGTGTTTCCTGCCCCCAGGCTGCTCAGCTGGCCAGAGTCTCCCTTTATGATCCTCGTAGGCCATTTGGAGCCTGAAAGCCTTCCTTTCTGGGTAAATCGGGAGAAGCAAGATAAGTCAGGAAATATGGCACCAAGGATTTCAAGCACACCAACCAAAGCATGTGCGGATGTGGCCACACCTCCACTCTCCCTCCTCCCCAATTCCTGTGCTGCAGCGGGCAAGGTCCCTGTAATGTCCAGTCCTGCACAGAAATGCAGTGAAGACTGGGAGCCCGTCCAACGCGTCCACACCCTTCACTGACAACAAATGCGGGAGATCATCTGTGGCCCTGTTCAGACGCTTCCATGTCTGATTCCATGAGGTGGATGCTGCAGGACTCACGTGTGCTCAAGGCAAACGCGCACATCTAGAAACCGGAAGATGAAAGTCAGCAGCAGATTGAGGACTGTGAAAGAATACAGAGATGTTAATGGTGTAAACTGCACCAGGCAGGCCCTAGGGGTGGAAAGATTCCAATGGGCAGCACGGAGTCAGAGGTTTCTCCAGATCTTTCCTGTTCAGTCGGGGAGGAGATTCACATGGATTCCCTGAGCACAAAGTTCTCCCACTGAGATGTGGCCAATAGCAGTGTCCCCGGGCCGGGCGTGACTCTGATACCACAGCACCTGCTGAGTGTAGGAAGGAATGAGGGTCACTCGAGTGCAAGCTGCAAACTTCAGTTTCCATCGGCAGAAAAATACGCCCTCATAACTATTTCAAAGGAAGTGTGTCTAGTTACCTTAGCATTAGGAGTCAGTCAGTGAGTGACTCACACCAGACCCCTGCTGCATACAAAACAGTAGACAAGAGTCCTTTGGCATTTGAAGTGATGCTCGAAATCCTTTATCAATGCACTGTCCCTGATCTTTGGATTTATGCCACGGCCTCTGCATGGATTGTAAATACACATCATTTTAATCCTTCCTTTTTTTCTTTAAACAGGCCCTTCCAGACAAGTCATTATCTCAGATGTCCTGAAGGTTTTGACCTTGGATTTCAGTACCTTCACAATACTCTGTCCTTCCAGATGTGTGTTTCTCTCCCAACAGTCCAAATGGAGTTCTTGAAATGATTGAGTTAATAACTTCAAAGATCTTTGGACAGTAGCTGGTCCATGGTTAGCATGCAATTAATTTATTATTTAAAAATATCATTAATATTTTCCTCATTAAGAGTAGATACTTTTCGTAGGACTTTCTCTTTAATTCTAGATTTCTCAGGATAATCGTTAAATTGCCTGTGAGGATTTCTTACTAGATAGACTGCAGGCAAAGTTTACTATTCCTAATCACGTAAGAGAGGGTTGTTAGTGTTCTGGCACCTGGATTCAGGTCGCCATTCTCTTGAGAATTGGTTGGTGTGACTCCTCTTCTCTCCTAGAGATTTCACAGAACCCATGAAAGAAGAATGGAGTGGCCGGTTTTGCAAAGCCAAGGTGGCTCATTGATCAGAACGTAGTCTTCTTTCAGCCTCTGGCAGGGGCAGCCATTTCCCCATTTTGTGTAATGCCCTGCTGGCTTTCATCTTTCCGCTCTGCCACACCACCCAGTCCCCATCTTTTCGCTTCACTAAGTTTTGCTAACTTAGACTTTGTCATTTACCCAGCAGCAAAGTCACTTTCCTTCTTTCACTTTCATGACATTAGATTTATGTTTGTTTTACTTCTTGCCCACAAACAACTGCCCAGTTTTGCTCTCTAGGAAAGTTGAACTGAAAAAAAATAAAAATAAAAATCTGATGTCTTGAAAGTTAGAAAGAAAAACGGTGAAGGCCCTTTGCAATCCTCTTACTTTCTCTTGTTTGCATTAACCTCAGGATGAAACAGAAAGTATTGCCAGATGAGCAAAACAGAGTAAACCACAGAAGCCACTATGGAAATATTAAGTTATTAAGAATATACTTATTGTTGTGATTTACATTTAAAATGGAATAGCAAAACTAAGTACAAGAAGGCTATTTTTTACCACATTATAGCCTTCAGCCTCACTACCCTGCAGTTTTAGTACGACAGAGGGCAAACAAAGCAGCCAAACAGAAATACGCAGACTGAATGAGCATGTCAGGTGGGCCAGCAACAGCCCCAGGCTTGGAATTGGCAGAGGGGATTCAGTACCAGGTGGTGTCCAGGGCTCTGACTGACTTCCCGGAGAAGGTAGGGGCTAGGACGGGCAAGTGTGGGCCTCTACGTTTCTACCGAGAGATGTTATCTTTGAATCTTCTGTGCCCAGCTCAGAAATTCTGACCATAGAAAGTAATCAAAAATTTAAGGAATGAATCTCCATAAAAGCTGAATTGGTAAAATGAATATTATCTGCCTAGCAAAAGCAAAATGATTACAATTAGGTAACTTATTCCTTCATGTACAGACACAATTAACTTTGCTATCAGCATGGAAGGCTCCTGACACTTTGACAGGAAAGGCGACAACTAGGGTTTTTTAAAAAGAAACACCAGAGGAAGAAAAAGGATGCTGGAAGGTTATTATTTTGCCAACAATGACACAAGCCCTCCTCGGCAGAGGAATTCTAGAGTCCTCAGGGTGAGGTCTACCTGCACGGAGGGAGAGAGTCCGGGAGAGTTTGCGTTGAGGGCATTTTGTCACTCCAGAAAAAAAAGGCTTACTAGAAGTGGCATCTCCTCGTGAGTCAGGTGTTGCTGGGAAAATAAAAGGATCTTTGGTTTGAAATCCCCACACCTGCACACCCCAGAAGAGAACCAGGATTCTTGCTGACGTATTGCACAGAGGAGTGGCACCACAGACCAGTCACTCACAGTGGAAAGAAAGGGCAGTGTTCTGTCTTATTCCTGACCCTGTGGCCCCCGTGAAGCATAACTGCACGGATATACGAGAATGTGTTCTAGAAGAAGAGAGTCATCCCAGAAACCCATTCACTCTGATCATCAGCCTCCACTGTGAATAAAACATTACATGATGAATCCCAGTCCATGGTTCTAAAGAACTTATTCACTATACATGGTCTGTAACCAACCAAAACACACAAACACACAGGACTGAGGCAGCCTGTCACCCTTTGTAAAGCAAGGAGGATAAAAGGGTTACCAGGTTCAGACAATGTGTTTTCTAAAACAGAGAGGAATAATTTTTATCTTTAAAAATGTACATTAGTATGTGTATGTGTGCATGTAATTACATACTACACAGCACTTCTGATTTTGGGACAAAGTCTTTTCTCATCTGATATGTATTCACTTGGAGTGATACATCTGAAGATTCCTGGGAACATTGGCCTTCTATTGCAACAATTAATAGCGTAGATGGATGAGGAATCTCTTTAGATCCAACAAAGAACACATAAATGAAAAAAAAAGAAAAAAGAAAGTAAAAGTGTAAAGAAGTGCTCAGAAAATGAAAATTATTATGTTCCCTATTTAATGGCCATGCCTAGAAGGAATGTCATCAGAGAACGTAGAGTCCAAGGCTCCCAGACTTACACCTCAGCCAGGGCAGCAGCATCCTGATTCCTTATGGCTCCCCTGCTCTCTCTACTCACCGCCCTGCTGGTGTTCAGCTATGGCCCCGGTGGGTCTCTGGCTGTGACCTGTCTCTGGACCACGTCCAGGCCAACAAGGAGAGCATCACGCTTCTGCACCAACTGCAGAGAATCAGCTCTTTCCGCTGTCGGAAGGACAGAAAGAACTTCGGATTCCCCCGGGAGATGGTGGATGGCAGCCAAGTCCAGGAGGCCCAGGCCATCACTGTCCTCCACGAGATGCTCCAGGAGACCTCCATCGTCTTTGGCTCAGAGCACTCCTCTGCTGCCTGGAACACGACCCTGCTGCACGGCTCCTCAGTGGACTCACGGCAGTTGGAAGATCTCGACACCTATATGTTTGGTGCTGCACATGAAAGAAGCAGAATCTGCCCTGCGAAGGAGGACCCTACATTGGCCGTGAAGAGTTTACTTCCAGGGCATCCGTCTCTACCTCAAAGAGAAGCAATACAGTGACTGTGCCTGGGAGGTTGTCAGAGTGGAAATCAAGAGAGCCATCTCTTTATCAGCAAACTTGCTAGAAAGGTTATGAAACCAGGATGGAGACCGCAGGTCGCCTTGAAATGATGCTCAGTGGCATTTGTGCCATATCGTACTTGCACATATGTCATCTGTTATTTAAATGGTCTTTCTGCTTTAGTCTCAGAAATTACTGAAGTTAATTTAGCAAATCTTTTCTTAGAGTATTTAGCACACTTATGGTACAAATTCAGCTCCTGGAGCATCAGTCCCTAAGAGGTGTCTGCTTTTGTGACTAATTGCTTCTTATTTATATATTATGCATATATTTATTTATTTATCTATGTATATATGTATTTATTATATATTGTTACTTTATTAGTCTTTCTTGTTATGTCATATTTGTAATATTCAAATATCCGTGTAATTATGCATTCACATGACGTTGTGTTAAAATTTACAAAACCTATTTACCTTTCTATGCTGTTTCCTTTTGCTTTATTTATTAAATTTCTATCAAAGAATCTTCTCGAATTTATTTATAAAATCAAAATTCAGTCCCTGATAGAAGAATGACTAGCAAAATGTCTTTACTTGTTCATCCCATTGAGATGACATGTAGATGATGAGCGTCTCATTTCAAACTGTGCATTTGTGGTCAAGGAATCCAGGTAAATAGAGTAAATATGGATAATTTGTTGTGTCGAAACTTCGCGTCACAGAAAAGGAGCCAAAAACATTACTAATGATTATTTCATTTATATTAAACACTGCAAAGAGAGAGAAAAGAAAGGGACGAAGAAGAAACATGCCAGAAATTTTAGGTAGAAAGGGGGCTGAAAAAGGAAAACAATATTAGATGTCTTTTCTAACTCGGGGACACATTCATGCAGCTGTCTTAGGGAGAGTTGGGAATATAGGTATACAATGAACAAAACTGCCATGGGAAGGTATTAAATGGGCATACCTTATTGCATATTGTGTGTTCCAAAGACATAGTGGACCTTGTAGGGCCAGTGCAGACGAACTCCCCAGGAGACCTAGAAACAGACACACTTGGTGTTTTTAGGAATATCTGGTTTAGTAAAATGAATGGGACAGAAACCAGATGGGACTGGGTTGAAGAGGAAACACAAGAATGAGAATTCTATACACTGTGTATGAAAACTAGGTGTGTACGCTTGTTTGTGGAGTCGAGGTGTGAAACAGAAGATGCCTGGAGGAGAATGTGTGTTACCATGGCTTCTGCATAGTTTCGCTCTTTTTTCCTCAGAATCATTTTCATAGAACAGCTGAATTGGCACAAAACATAAGAACATTTTCAATGTCTGACTTATTTGACATAAACTCTTGCTTCTTTAGGTATTTGTTATCATGCATCGTTTATTTGACTAAAAATTGAGTTCTCCTCATTCTAACTAATAGCACTGTGTCGTGAATTTCAATGCTAAGCCATTTGCTTGCTAATTGCAGTCCTTTTTTCCATCAAATTTTAGAATCAAGATTCATTTTCATTTATCTCTTATTTCATTGACTCTAGTCTCTTGATGGTCACTTACATTATTTATGATTTCTAATCACTGACGTAAACATTTTCTATAAATTAGAGCCGGATCCTACGATGGATGCTTGTTTTTACTTTGACCCATGCAGAAAGAGCTGGACAGTTTTTTATATATTTCTCCAAGCACTCCTTAGGTCATAGAGCCAAGTGTCCTCCTATTTGCTTTCGTCTTTTGATTTCACACACATTCAGATCCTTTTCTCGGTATTCCACTTTTACATTAAATTCAGTATTCGCTAGCAGCTTTTTAAATATATGATATGAGATGATAATCTACATTCCTTGCTGATAGAAATTTCCCAAGACTATTATACAGAAATGTTAATTCTTTCCTTATTGCAACAGACACACCCTCATCCTAAATCTAGGTAATTTTGGTGATGCAACTAATTGTGAGATTGTTTCCTTTATTAATGAGTATAACCTTCAATTATTGCTACACTTATTTTACCACAGATAGTGTAAAATTCCTTTAAAGTTGAGGTAGCTAAGGTTAAGAATTCCTTTCGATTTTTCATAAAACAGTGCTGGCATTTTTCCTGCTTAACTTTACAATTGTTCTAAGGCCCACACATAGGCTTCATGAAAATCACACACATTCGTGGAAACCAAAATGTCTATTCATAGCAATCAATGAGACATCTAAAAAATGAATAGAAGAACCTGGTTCAGTCTTTCACCCCAAACAGGCCAAATTAAGTATTAAACAACATGCAGAAAAATCACCGTAGCCAAGACAAAACAACCATGGAAAAGAAAAACTTTAACGACTTCTTAAATTCCGACTTAACGAATGTTGACAAAAACCCATAATATGAAATTTACAGAATCATCCACACCTCATATATAGGAATCGTCATTGGTCTACTCATTGGGACAGTTGGTATACATCTATGGGTGTAATTTTATTTTTGTGCATTTTCTATATTGTTATATTTAATGTGAAAGCTTCCTCTGCCAGTTCTCTACTGTCAACAGGAGACATGCAGTTCCCGTTTTCCTGTGTCTTTGTTCTTTGTAAGGAAAGTAATCTAAGAATAATAATCAGTTAATTGGTAATTAAATATTATTTACTTTAACAATACCTATTAATAGTAAAAAATGACATTATTTAGGTTTCATGCTATGACGAGAAGAAGGCCTGACACTCTCTACGAAGAGGTACTGCCAGCCAAAGAGAACAAACAAGAGTCACTGTGCTTCTAGGAACTGGTCAGAATAGGTATCTCTTGGTCATTCCATTTATCATTGCCTTCACTGAGAGATGCTGACCTATAAATGATCCTCTTTAATGAGTAATGTTACTAAGACAATTCCCTTTACCTAAAACAGGAAGGGCACACCTTCGGTCAATTTAAAGAATCTTATTTCTGCTTTGTCACAGAATGCATTGAGTTACCTTGTTCAAAATTGTTATTAGAATGTTTTTCTTGAAATGAATAACTCTCAGGATAAAACTCCTTCAGAGCGAGCTATACTGATGTTCTGTACGTATGCATATATTGTAGAACTTCCGCTTTGACGTGCAACATTTAACTAGCTTGGAAGTCGTCATTCCCGACCTCATAACAGCACTTTAAAAAAAGCAGAATGAATTGAACCACAACAATTCTTCTTAGAGTCATGAAGGCTTGAGGTCACAGGGCAATCCCCGCCCTGATAACTGGATGGACAGGAAGAGGAATGGAGGAGAATCACAGCTGATCTGGAGCGAAAGCCTGTAGCTGGGGCTGGAATTAGTAGGAACGCTTCACTTGTAATTGCAGAATTGCTGGAGGTGTGTGGACGAACTTGAAAGCAATAAACTCCAGAGGTCCAGAGTTCGTGGAACTCCGCAAGTTTTGTGGGACTCATTTTCAGGTGCTCACTGTGAAGACTAGAGAAAAATGTCCTATTCTTCTGGCAGGGGAAGGGAAAATTAGTCATTCTGAAATACTCTGAATGTTCTGCCTTACTTGACAATCGTTTGCCCTCATAGGGAAACTCTTTTTCCCAGAGCCCAGTCCACCTGTGGGAAGAGAAACGCCTAACTCCGGTCCCCTCTAGTCATCCTGCTTCAGCTAATGGAGTGGTGCAGAAAAAGTTGAGAAGCACTTGTGAAGGTCTCCTCCCAGGAGCACAGGCTCACTACAGGACTAAGAGTAATCACACGGTGATGGAACACTTCACTCTCCCACAGCAACCACCACATCGGCTGGGTTCCTGTTTAACAAAGAGCATTACAAGCAAAAAAACCCTCCAAGGATCAGACTTTATTTAAAGAGGAACCTCTAGGGACACCCAAGGACAACTCGGCTTGAGAAAAAATAAGGCCGCAAGAGGACATTCTGGCCTCTGACACCTACAGCTACAGCAAACAGTACACACAGCTCAACCCCTAGCCAGACAAAGCAAAACTTCCTCCTAAACTAATGAACTGCAATTCCTTTTACTTGATACATCATGTCCAGCTTTCAACAAAAACTTGCCAGGCATGCTGAAAGGTAGGGAACATTTGAAGTGACCGAGCAATCATGAGAACTGAATTAGGGAAAGTGGCTCAGTAAATCAGTGTAAGTATATACATAATAGTATAATATATGTGCAATAATACAGAATACAGATATATATATATATATATATATATGTATGTGCATAGTATATGATATATACTACATATATGATAATGGAGACTATATATCAAATGCTACATATCTTAATCTATAATCTTTATCTATATAGTGTTCATTTGCTGATTCTGGTAGCTGGCACCCCTTATCCTTCGCCTTCCTGGGTCTTGTTCCTTCACTGCTAGGACTCCTTTCCTCGCCAGTGTAGAAATACCTAGCGTGCTCTCCTCATTCACTGCTCATGAAGCTGTAACTTCACATTCATACAGCTCCTTCCTTTTCCATTAAGGTTTCTGGCGTATGGCAATTTTCCCTGAAGATTATAAGTTCACCAATTGAGGGCCAAAGTTGAGTGAAAGTTCTGGGTTTCTTGACACCCTCATATGAGAGGCATTTTCCCTCCTCCCTGTGAACACTTCTGGAAAGAGGGAATGTCCCTGTTGCAGTAGCTGTAGCAAAAGAGAAAGAGAAAGTAGGATCCATTTTACTCAGTGGACCATTAAAACATTTACAAAGGAAGAGTGCCGCCTCCTTCCAACTGCTCATCAGATCCAGTGAGGAATTTCAGCTCTTTATGCTGGAGATGTTAAAGATCTGGATCATCACATGCAGGTAGAGGTGACCTGAAATTTCTGGATCTGGCTGCCATAAAGCTTCCTCTGGGGAAACTTTCTCTGAAGTGGAAAACAATCAAGATAATCCCCATTTGGTGCACAAATGTGAAGGTTCCCTGCTTTGGGAGGCCATGGTTCTGGGCTAGGTCACAACGAAGTTTGCAGACAGAGTTGGAAACCATCAATCTCGGTGTCATCAGTAAAGAAGTCCTTGAGCCCCTGGTGAGCTACGTCAGACACTATGCGGCTGTAGGAGCCTTATCGGGCTGCTCTGAGCACCTTGTTGATGGTGACATTCTCAGATAGACTAGGATTAACATTTTCTGTATTCACTCCAATTTTGTTTCCACTTAAAACCCTCCCCAACTTCTCTTCTATTATGAGCCTCAGAGAATGTCAAAACTTTACACTTCTTTTAGTTCATTACAATGGAAATCCATCACGAATGGAAAGTGACAGGAGTCGCAATCCAATAGGATGTGTCGCCAAGAGAAAGAAATTGCAATAAACACCCGCATCTCCTATCTCTGTTTTTAATTCTAATAAAAGTACTTTGAGGTTTGATCCTGGCCTTCATTGCAACACTTTTATTGCACTGAATAGTAGTGGCCTTACCTCTCCGCATTTTCCTTGAAGGGGCTAAAACTAGATTTGAATTGTCCACATTTCTTTACAAGAGCCATAGCTCATGTTTTCTGAAGCAGTCTTCACATAAGAGCTGCATAAACCTGAACAGTAAGGGTTAATTCATACAGTTCTCTGCCTTGTGTCACTCAAAATGTGTTGAGTGCCCACGTGGGATGATGTGCTTCCGTGTTGGATCCTGAAAGAGTTAAGAGAAGGATGGCGACTGCCCTCCAAGGAGCCAGGGAGACAAACATTAGAGACAAGTTTAGGAAGAAGCATCAGCACGCTCAGTGCTGTTAAGAGTGAATACTTAGAACAGATGAAGAGGAGAGACTGGGAGGCAATAGAAAGCTTCACTTTCTAACAAAAGCTGTGGATCCTGAATTTAAATGACATCAGATTTTCATTTCCTTTTCTGAAACACTGAGGCAACCTCATGAGTGGTCACACAGGAAATTGTAATGATTAAATCAATAAAATTTACAAAGGACAGGCTGAGGTGCTGAATGTAGTGAGTCACAGCTGCCTTTGGTATTAGCGTAACACACAATAATCTGAACAGCCCATGTTCAACCAAGCCTAGGCACAAGAGCTTGTTGTACAGCTCCTGTAACAGTATCAGGGGTGTGCACGTTGAGATCCCCATTAACAAAACTTCGGAGAGGGGATTGCTGTATATCTGTGAAGGAACAGAGCCACAATTTCCACTCTTAGCTCAGTGCCTGAAACATTCATGAGACAAACTTTCCAGCGCACTTGAAGCTCTTTGCAGAGAATCATTCTGGAGGAAAGTAGGCTGACAGAAAATATGGCTCTTTTGTGAATCGTAAATATGAGTACAATAATCCCTTCCCTCGTATCTACATTCAGATTCCCTGTGGCGATATTATGTTAAGGCATAGATTAAATTAAAACGTTTCAAAGGCATGGAAAACAGAAAAAAAAAAAAAAGAAAGAAGTGTGGAGGGCATTGGATGATGGGAAATGAGACATTCTCAGGTTTGCAGTCACTGACTATCACACCAGTCTAATTCAAAGCTATTTCTCGGGTTAGTAGTGGGGTAAATTAAAGAGACTCCTTCAGTCAAGCTCAGATTTTAGAATTCAGCAAATCAAAGTAATCCAAATAATACTCTAATGCAAGTCTAGAAAATGAAAATTAATGCTTACCCATGTATGGTCAACAAAGAATGCACAACATTTTAAAGACAAGAACTGACCTTGCAATTGCAAGTCCTGAGAGTCTTACAAAGGGGGCACCATGTGAATCAAATTTGGGCAAATTCCACTCACTTCATATAAAGTTCTTAACACCAAGAGTTCATTCACACTGTTCTCTCATTCTGTCTCAAGAAAATGAAAAAATCTGACCTCCTAAAATACCTATCCACAACTACTAATACACAAAACTAATTTTCTTTATAATAATACAGTCCAAGTGGAGTCCTGTGAAACATGTTTCGGGAACGTGAAATTAAATAAAAATTGGACTCTCACTGAGACACAAGAAATTGTCAAACATGGCAATTCTCTCAGCTGAAACAACCTAAAGAAATAATCCTGAAAGTATTAACGAGTTTGCTTCCATGAAAGTTAAGAAAGGAAAATTAAGTTTTTGTTTTGGTAGAAACAAAACACAGTTGAAATAAAGTTCTATCAAGTTTAACAAAATGCTGTTTTAACCGTTTAATGTGAAAAAATTTTAAATGTTACCTTTGGTATTTGAACATTCAAATGTTCTAACATTTTGGAAAGTCTAAACAGAGGCTGTTTTAACGTTCCCGCTTCTCAGTTTCTCAGTACCTCACTCCACCACTTCGCAATGCTGGAACGTTGCAAATTCACCGCGAAAGGCAAAGGGCCACAGCGCGGCGGGGCGGCCGCGTCCCGGGCCCCAGCCCCAGGGAGGCCGCGCCCGACTCCCTGCGACGGTCCTCGTCTCCGAATCCGGCCGCATCTCGCCCCGAAACCGTCCCGCACCTGGAAAATCGGCTAAACACGCTCTGATTGCCGGTCACACATTCCTCGGTGCACGGAGTTTTTGTGAAAATGGGCTCCCCGGAGTTTATGGGCGAAAGCAAAGCCCTACACTCAAAGGAAAGCGCAGAAAATGCGAGGCTCTGTGCTCGGTCCCGAAGAAAATGTCCCCGGCGTGGCCAAGGCAGAGCTCCGTCCGCAGCGGTCAGCGCCGGGGAAACGAAAGCTTTTCACAGACTATTAAAGCGGCACAAGCCGCCCCGTGCGGCTGCGGAAGCCCTTCTCCAGCGCTGCCCGCCCGACAGTCCAAAAAAGGCTCCGCCAAGCCTTTGTTTCCTACCCGAGCGTCAGAAAACGCCGCCTGCGCGCCCTCTCGTGGCCCGCCGGGGAACCACGCCTTCCAGGCGCACAGCAGTAGAACCTTTGCGCTCTTTCCCGGTGCTCGCGCGCCCCTGGCCGACGACGAGTGAATCAGCGGCAATCTCAATGGCCCAGTGCTGTTGGTGGCTGGCGGCTGCAGCGATGCTCAGCTCCATCCTGGTTTGCTCTCTTGCTGGAGACGTGCCTTGGATCCACAGCCTAGAAAACAGGAAAATCGTCAGTCTTTTGCGAGAGCTGGAAGGTATCCCCTCTCACTTCTGCCTGAGTGACAGAACCGACTTCAAATTTCCTTGGGAAAGAGGGACTATCGCCCACATCCAGAAGACACAGCGCACCTGTTTCCACCATCTCATGCTGCAGCAGATCTTCAACCTGTTGAACGCGGCGGACAGCCATGCTGCTTGGAACCGCACCCTCCTCTATCAACTACTCTCTAGGCTTCATCACAGCCTAGAGCAGCTGGACCGGACAAACGAAGGACATCTGCTTTGTTCCGATTTGGACATTCTTGTCTGGAAATACTTCCAAGGAATCCATAACTATCTGAAACAAAAAAAGTACGGCACCTGTGCTTGGGAAGTTGTCAGAGTCGAGATCACAGCGCGCCTTATTCTCATGTGACAATCCTCAAAGAAAAATTAAAATGCAGAAGGCAGTTATAGTCGTAACCCTCTTTATTTAATTACCTACGTTGCTAAGTAGAGAAACAATCTCAAGTCACATTTTTGCACCAGCAGAGAGCTATCTGAATCTAAGATCGTGGGGTGCTTAAAAAATGTATTGTATATCACGAATCTATAAAATTATGCTCGGAGTGTAGAACACAATCTATTTTTTATATAAAAACATTAGAATTTTTAAATCCGTCCAAAGGTGTTCGTTGTGTGTGTGGGAGTAGTGGTGGGGGATATTTACCCTTTCTAAAGTGTAAAGTCCAGTATTTTATGGAAAATTTTCTCAAGATGGTATTTGTTGTAAAGACGTGTGTCACTGAAGTTAATGCTAGCTTTCCTAACTGATGAACAGAAAACTATCCAGAAAATTATCCATACTTTTATCATTATAGAATTGTCTTTTTGTGTGTGTAAGGGCCCAATGCTGGCGTTCCTGATCAGATGACTCTTCGGGTTGGCTGTCCCGCAAACAATTTTTGAAGGTCACGGCTCCCCTCTATTTTGTGACATTGCCATCCATATTCAACATGTTTTTCCCAATTTGTCAGTGATACTTGAGTCTATACCACTCAGTGGTAATGGGAACTATTTTGGTAGATCACATGGTTTACTGTCAAAAGCCAAGACTGTACAGGGCAATATCAGTTATGCTCAAATTAGTTTATCTCAATTTATTCTCATGGGTTGCCAGAATGCAAAGAAGCTGAGCAATAGACTCTAATCTAGTGACTAATAGAGGAGGAGGGATGTTCAGGAAGACCACTCTTTTTTTTATGCTATTTGTACCAATGCTCTTTAAGTTGGAAAAAAAAAAAAAGAACCCACTATGTTTGCTTCATAGCCTTTATCCTCATCCCCAAAATAAGAATTCAAAGCCTTTCTCCAGAAACTAATCCCTGTGGGAGATGATTTGGATGTCACTAGTTAGAGTTCACAGCATCATTCATTGATCCTTCGAAAGAAGCATTTGGGTAGTTCCAAAGACACAGGCTAAAAAATTGAAAAACCACGTGTGTGGCATTGAGTTCTTGGAACACCTTGAGGGAGACAACGAAACTCTGATCAGGTTGTTGCTCACAGGCACTCGAGAATAACTGATTCCAAAGTGGAGGGTGAGTCTTCCATTTGCAACCAAGTCTACAATTCTCACCCTGTTAGTCTAAATAAGTGAAGTAGAAACTGCAAAATATCTCTGCAACCAAACAATGTTTTTAAATACTATCTCACACAATTCAATGTCATTCATAACTTCCTTTGTAGGATTCGGAAGAGTTTACAAGGTATCTCAGATTTACTGTCCTCTCGATTCCTAATTATCTAGTAAATGTCGATATTATTCTTTCTCCTACTATTACCTTCACGATTCTGTTAATGAATGTTAATTGGCTCCTGACATGATAGGGACTGGACTAGACACCTAGGACTCCCATTTGGGTAAAAGGATTTCTCTCTCCTTAGGTATTTTCTGGACTCCTGGGATGTACTCTAAGCAGAAAATAGGTCAGGGCATGTGTTAGACCATTCAAACTCCATTAACAACATAGCATAGACTGAGTAGCTTGGAAGGAGCAGACATTTCCTGCTCACATTCTAGAGGCAAAAATTCAAATCGGGGTGTCAACAATGTGGAGTTCTGATGAGCGTCAGCTTCCTGGTTGCACACCGCTGACTTCTCCTGTATCCTCCAATGGCAGGAAGGTGATGGATCTACCTCAGGCCTCTTTGATGAGGCCACTGATTCTATTCAGGAGGCTCCAATCTCATGCCATCATTAATTCACAAGGACTGCATCACGTGACACCATCACTTGGGCTTGAGACTTCAACATATACATTGGGTGGGCATGTACACATTCAGACCGCAGCAGGTCACGGAAATTCACATGCCTGGCATCTCAAAGAGAGAATATAGCCATGCGTAGACAGTAAAGAAGAATTAGCAATTTGTAGGCAAAAGTTTCAGACTGTGGACTGAGAATGCAAACTCTTGCTTTTTGAGCAGAAGTAATATTCGAATTATACATGCTAAATTTTTGAAAATCAAGAAATATAGTCCAATAGCCCACAGAGATGTATGGAAATAACAGCAAGCATGTGATCCTTTATCAGTCTTTGTGAGGGGTCTCCCATGAAGCTTAGGTGTTTGCCACCCCCATGAAGAAACACCAGAACGTAATGCGGTCAGTTGCCTGGTTGTTGTGAGCTGTGTGAATGGAGAGACTTTGAGTTTCAATAGGTGACTCTATGTGACACCAGCTGGTTACTTTTCTATTACGACAAAGTAGAGGTAAATTAAAGATGATGTCATAATTGGCAGTTGAATATAACGCTAGGCAAAGGCTGAGCATTATGGTGCTATTTCTGCAAGTTAAATGCCCAGAGCCAATGTGTACCTTAAAAGAAGGAGAATTTTAGTGGTGTTAACAACAGGGAAACTGTGCATTATTGATAGCTATATGGGTAAAGTGGAAATATTAGCCATGGTCTATTAAAATCCAAGCAAGTATGGCCATGATGAAGCAAAATAACTTGGTCTTTCCTGAATCCGTTCTAGTAGAAAGTGAAAATCTGAGGACCTGCTTTAGTGAAAATTACTTCATGAGCGATCGCCCTGGGCCTGATGCCAAGCATGACACAGAGACTCTGACAGAGTCCAGTGACTAAAGAGCTGACTTAGCAAGGATGGTCTTACCTTCCATTTAAGCAATAGGAATCTAGAGGGCTGAGGCAACATAACTTCTCATACAAAATAAAAAGTCTTTGAGATCAAAGTTAAAACTCAAGTCTTTACATTTTAATAATTAATATTTATGCAGTTCAATCATCTCCGGAGATCGTTTCCTTTTGTTTGAGCAGAATAAAATCGATTGAAAACTCTGAAGTCCTTTAGAAAATTTGAAATTTAATACAGAAATACAAAGAAAGATTCAACTGGATGATGTCTGAATCTTGAGCTCTCTTTGGCTGTAATATTGCTCGCAAAGGTGCGAATAGTAGTTCTCCTGAGTGTGAACAAATCTCAGGTATTTCAATGGTTTGTGGTGCTCCAAAGCTCAGCCCTATCCAACAGAATCTTCTTCCTTAGTATTTATCTTTCCCTTTGCTTTTCTTGTGTATCATATGAGGAGTATTGACATTCAGCTCAGGGAAGATACACACAACATATGCAAGATTGTTGCTACAAACCTGTGGTGACCTGCGGGCTCATTGGAAGACTTTTCTTCCATCATCTGTTTGATCTCAAAGACCTCTAGTGAGAAGTGGCCTTTTCTTACTCAGGAGTTGCATTGTGGACATTGTTTATGTTTTTGCCTCACTGTGACGTGTGTTCTGAGAATACAGTGCAAATAGATGACATTTAATAGTTAGCTCTCTTAAAGTTAGTCAACACATCATTAACTATGTCAAGCCTAAGCAGAAAAAAAATGTTGACGATATCCAGATGAATATCTAGTGGCTAGTGAAGTTAAAAATTACTTTTTAATAAAAAGCGAGATTAAAAATTAAGTACCTATGCAAAATGAATGTTAAGAAAACCATTTAATTTACATGATAATCATGATCATGTGCAATTTTGAATGATTTTAAAATATATCTATACATTGCTATTATTGTATAGGATTATGTACATTTTTATTTGAATATGCAATTGGATACATCTCTATGTAGTAAATATATTACCTTAGAGTCACTCTGCAGAATCAGTTTTAAGGTCAAACTCAATTAATGTTACTGAAAATTGAATCTGATGTTTATTACATAGGCATTTTAACTATACTAAAGGTCAGTAGCTTTGAAATTTAACTAGTAATGTAAATTTTTTATTTATTTATTTTTAATTCTTCACTGAATAGGAGAGTAAACTTTACACAATCTTTTTTATATGAAGCACAGATATAAATACATTACATAAATATATATATCGTACATCTGGGTTAAGTTTTCTTGGAGAGTTTAATTAGGAAAATTTTTGAAAAACTCTGGGGTAAGATTCAATAATGAAAAAAAAAAAAAGGTTGAGAAACAGTGCTCTGAACCCATTTAGAAAGTGATTAAAGGAAAGCAAAAGCAGAAGTGGAAAGTGAGGGGAACATTCAGAAATTGAAAACTCACATGTTCCCTATACATGATACATGCACAGAGGAAGGTCTTCACAGCCTAGAGTCCAAAGTTGGCAGGATCATCCAGCGCAGCCAGGCCGGCCTCATCTGCAAGATCCCCAATGGCCCTGCCCCGTTCCTTCCTGATGGCTGTAGTGGTGCTCAGCTGCCACTCCATCTGCTCTCTGGGCTGTGACCTGCCTCTGACCCACAGCCTGGTCAACAGGAGGGTGCTGATGCTTCTGGGACAAATGAGGAGAATCTCCCCTTTTTCCTGCCTCAAAGACAGAGAAGACTTTGGATTCCCCCAGGGAGCATTTGGTGGCAACCAGTTCCAGGAGGCTCAAGCCATCGCTGTTGTCCATGAGGTGACCCGGCAGACCTTCCTCCTCTTCTGCACAGAGGCCTCCTCCGCAGCTTGGGATGAGACCCTGCGAGGCAGATTCTGCACTGGACTCTATCAGCAGCTGAACCACTTGGAAGCCTGTCAGACGCGGGAGCTGGGGGTGAGGAGACTCCCCTGCTGGATGAGGACTCCACACTGGCTGTGAGGAGATACTTCCAGAGAATCACCCTCTATCTGCAGGAGAAGAAACCAGCCCTTGTGCCTGGGAGATTGTCAGAGCAGAGATCATGAGATCCTACTCTTTATCAACACTTTCAGGACAGATCAAGGAGTTAGGATTGACACTGGTTCAACATGACATGGTGCTCACTGACTAAATGTCACACTTCTCTTGTTTTGTCATGTCAGAGATTCTCTCATGTAACCATGACATGAACGGAAACAACTTGTCCAAACTTTTCAGGAATTTTTTCAACATCATGTCCCTCTCTATGAATGTCCATGCTGATGTATCTATTTTTCTATTTAAATTCTTATTTATTTATTTATTTATTTTATATTTATTTATTTATGTCTATATTTATCATTTATTGTATTAAGTTTTTAAATATAATCTGCATGCACATCTTTACATTGTGATGATATAATAAATATATTCTTTTATCTACTTCCATTTGTTATTTTTGTTTTATTAAAAATTTACCACTGTGGACTTTTTGTATTTGTTTAATCTAAAAAAAAGCAACAAGCTTGTTTCTGCCACTGGATTTAAAGAAGGGATGGCACAATTCGTTTACTCAATACATTATATCCAAATGATAAGTAATGATTGATTTTCTCTAAGCCAGGCTGTGTGTTGCCCTCCGGATGGAGAGGTGAACGAAACAAATACATTTCCAACTCTCCTGTATCTTTGGTTTTTGTGTGAAAGAAGCCTAAGAAAATAAGCAAAATATTATTTACGTTCAATGCTATGATGAGACAAAGGCAAAACAAAAGTATTTTCTCACCAGCAGCTCGGGACGAATGCCAGGAAATGAAGATGAAAGTAGATTTCCTCTAGAGTTGACTGGGAGACATGTGAGTGCAAATGTCCATTGACAGTTGGACATGTATGTTTCAATTTACAAGGAATTCTATGGCTAGAGGTCCATATATGGTCAGAAAAAGCTAGAAATTCACGTGGTCATGAGTGTGATTGGGGGGGGGGACAGCATAGAATGAGACGAAGACTTAAAGTTGATTCTCAGACACAAAAACTTTTCAGAGAAGAGCTACAAAGAAAACAGAGGTAAGTCTCCCGTACATTAGAAGAGCAAGACAGAAAGGTGGTAAGAGTGCATTAAGAAACTAAATGTGCTTAGGAAAACATCAGTGGACTCGTGGAAGATGAAGATTGAACCTGCCCACCACATCAGGAAAATGGAAGCCATTGGTGACTTTAATGGCTTGATAGAGAAAAAAAGTTGATAGTGCCAAGAAGAAAAGAGAGTGAATCAGATGTGGAAAGGCAAAAGTGGAAATGGAAAAGATGTGGGTGTGTTTTTCACAATCCCTTTTCCCTTTCACGTAGTATATTAGTCTCTGGATGATTTCATGTAATGCAAGAATTAGTAAATCATATTAATGGATTTATATTATATTTAAATAAAAATTTATTAATTCCCTACAATGATAATCTATCATGTCTTAGTAATACTACTTTGTGTATAAATAAGCCACTCAGTTTTTCTTAATTTCTCAGGCAAAATAGATAAGTATTTCATTCTGTCATCAAAATATTGAATTACTACTGAGAACACAATGATTCTTGCAATCGTTGGCTTTATTAGTGAAGTTACTTAACAGACACCATTGTGACACCAATCAACTACAGCAGCTTTAAAACACATATTATTTTCTGATACAGCTGCATATGATGTATTGTTTTTAATATGACTCTATGCAATTTTTCTTAATTTTGTAAATATGACAGTGCACGAGAATTCTAAGAAGCAAATAATCGTGGACGTAAAGACGAACAGACTTCCTTCAAAAATGAATGTGGCAAGCTGGATCATGCAATGTCTTTCTCAATATATAAGGTAAAGAAAATGGCCAAAATCAGCTGAAAATACAAAATGGACAATGGAAGTCCATAGAGCAAGAGAGAGTTGTACAGAATACAGGAGTATGAACAGAATTCACATCAGAGCAGAAATCCAGAATGGAAGACTCACAAAGTCACCTTTAAGTCACAAGAAAGGAGTTTTCATTGCAATTCCGTTCTGCATGGACATATGTGTGATCTTCAGCAACCCACTTTATCTGTCGAAGCCTCAATTTTTCCATCAATAAAGCGGGTTCAAAATATTAACATAGATATTAAGACAATGAACGAACACGTACATTTTAAGGCACTGAGCATCATATCTTCCATAGAGAAAGGACTTAATATATGGTAGATATTTTCCTGTTTTTCTTCAGACAGCTGAACTATGAGAATGTGATTTGCTTCTTTCCAAAAATTCTTAACCCTATGGCCATGGCAACTTTCAGAAACTGACCTCCAAAGGGGGAAGCCTAAAAATATCAGAATTCTGTCCGGAATTTAAGGAACGACTCCAAAACTGTCATTCCTCATTCAAAGAAGTGCCTCATTTTCTCAGTGAAGAAATGGTGGCTTGTATCAATATTAATATTAATCCGAGAAAGGGAAAGAAATATCTAGCTTAAGGGCAAAAGAACATGATATTTAAAGAGATTCTAGCTCCTAGTACACTCCCTCTTTCCCTTCATCCCAGCAAGCCAGGATACATTTCCATGTCACAGTAGTTTTCTTACTCTCCAAGGAGAAAGCCTCACAGAGTCATTCAATCTTACCTCTCTGCCCATTCACACAGCTAACTGTTTTCTGTTCTTTTGTGGTTTCAGCTTAGAAGATTTTCTAAAAAGCAGAGCATCACAAATAAAAAGCCAAAGTTAAATAAAATGTCCAGGTTTTGCAGAAACATGTGCAGGAGAGGCTCTCCTTAATGTCCCTGGAGCATGATGTAATAGTGGCTGTAGTAAAAGGAAACCAAAAGCGGGATCCAGCTTGTGGGTGGGCCAAGGCATCTCCTCTCAGAGAACACAGCCCCCGGGTGGCCATGTGGGACAAGGGCTGTATCTAAGACTGAAGGGCTGGCTGCTTCTCTTGGCAGAAATCTTGTCAAGCCTGGAGATATCTCTTCATGCTACAAACAAAGCTACTTCCTGGCAACAGTAGATTCAAATGTCAACAGCCTGTTTCCTAATCCCTTGTCTATTAAAAACACGAAGAGTCTCCAAGCATCCACCTTGAGACAAGACATGGACTCCTTGAGTTCAGGCAGTTAAAGGTACAGAGAAAATGTGTTATTTCTCTCCATCCTAATCTGCAGACCACGGCCTCCCTAGGAACCACCTGTTCCACGTGCTATGGAACTGTGGGGGCAGCTAGAGCTGCCATGTGGAAATGGAACTCAGTGGTAAGCAGGAAAATTTCATTGAACATTAATAAAACGACTCTCAATAGTACCATTTTAGTTTCACAGATTCATACCTAATGTCTGACTTCAACTGTTATTAACTAGTAGTGTGTTCTCATCATCACGTGGCATAATAATCTTGATATCTCTTTCACTTGGCAGTTAAACTTTTGCCTAGGTAGCAAAAGAGAGAAGTCTGACACAAGCTAAGGAATGTGAATGAATAGTGTCATTGTTACCTGAGAGCTAGCGACATCGTGTTGTTTTTCGGTTGTACCCACTTCGGTATCATTTGAGAGGAATGTCTATAATCGGCACAATCTTTTCGTTGAGGTATTTCACCAGCAAGTGTGTGAATTGCTGACAGTGCAGGGAGGCGTCCAAATGTGGAGAGGTATCACATCCTTTCCTTACATACCACAGTCAACAATGGATTTATTTCTCTCCAGCTTGGGCTTAGTAGGACCCTGCTTACATTTCAACTCCTATTTTACATCGATATCTTCTTAGTTTCTAATCATCCAGGAACTGTTAATTGAAAATTTCTTTCCATCATATTTATATCGATATATCCGTTACCTTCCATTAATTAATACAGAGAATACAGTTTCAGATAAGACAACGTGTCCATTAATAATTTGCTTACTCAATTTCTCCCTTTGTCACAATGCTTTGAGTATTGCTACGATAATCTCACATCATTTTCTAGATGAGATAGATGTGCCAGGAATTCCTCTGTTCTCCAACACCATTCGCATTCTTTCTGATTAAGTGTATTTCATCTACAATGTGCAGAGCATCTCTTTCATGAAAATCATAGGCGTTCAGGGATGCGCACATCACCAAATGGCAATGAATGGAATAGTCTGGGACAATGTCTTCATCAGTTTAACAGGTGAAAGTGGGCCAAGAAATTTCTCATCCACAACATCTAAAGTAAACCAAAGCTGAAATTCAGCAAAGCAAAGCTAAATAATAGCATGTACCAATAACAACAACAACAAAAAAAGACAGATAAATTTTAATCAGAGGATCAAAGCCTATTTTAAAGCCCAATGGAATTCTAAAATATAAAACTTTTCGATTACCTCTAATACACAATATAGGACTACGGTTTGAATCTTGACCTTTCCAACAATTGTGTGATCTCCAAAAATTCACTTAACCCTTTCCCTGAGCCCCGCCATTTTCAAATTTAATATTTCTACAGTTATTGTGAGTGTTAAACAAACTAAAACATCTTAATACCCTTAAAAGATTTCCACAGAGGTCGGGCTTAAACCTGGCAACTTACATTATTTTATATCGACATATATATGAGAACAGCAAACTCTCCCAACTCTCAGTAAGGAACTGCAAAAACATGATAGACTACAAAAACGAAAACCTGAGGAATGTTGTGCAGACTGGCTGACTATGGTCACTATTCACATGGAAGATAAGTCGGATCTGTATATTCAGTTAGGAAATGGCGGCTTGCTTAAGTATCTGGAAGAGCAGTTGGTCTTCGAGTCTGAAGTGAAACATATATCGCACATTTTAATACTTCCTGGCACACTTCGGCCTTCCCTTTCTGGTTTTCTGAATCACAGTCTGCCGTTCCCATATGACGACATCATTTCTTTCCTCGCCACAGTAGAAATTCCCAGCATGCTCTCCTCACTCATGCTTCCTCCTGCACTGCCCATGCACACAGCCCTATCCTGCTCCTCTGTGATTTCTGGCCACCAGTTTCCCTTTCAGAACACAAGCAAAAGTTGAGTGAGAGTTCCAGGTTGTCAGGAAACTCCTACTTTAGAGAAGTTTTCCCCTTCTGATGAGTAGTTTTGGAAATGAGACATTTCATTCTTACAATGTTAACAGTAGCTGTAGCTAAAGGAACTAAAAGTGGGATCCTTAGCTGTGGGACTAAGAAACATTTACAGAGGAAGCGCGCCAACTGCTGGCCACGGTGGACAAAGACATCAACCAAGTCTGCTGAGAGCAGGCTTTTTCCTGTCCTGGGTAAAAAGACTGAGCCCTTTCACCCACTTCTTCAGAGCCACAAAGAGACTCTGTCATGGAAAGAACTGATTTCTGAAAGAGAGTTCCCAAGCTCACTGCCTCAGTTTTGTATGTTGGGGAGGGACATCCCCCCAGTTTCAGGCAGGGCATGGCCTCTATGGGAGGAACACAGCCCTGTGGGGAGAAAGGGTCAGAATGTGTGTGTTTCCTGCCCCCAGGCTGCTCAGCTGGCCAGAGTCTCCCTTTATGATCCTCGTAGGCCATTTGGAGCCTGAAAGCCTTCCTTTCTGGGTAAATCGGGAGAAGCAAGATAAGTCAGGAAATATGGCACCAAGGATTTCAAGCATCACCAACCAAAGCATGTGCGGATGTGGCCACACCTCCACTCTCCTCCCCAATTCCTGTGCTGCAGCGGGCAAGGTCCCTGTAATGTCCAGTCCTGCACAGAAATGCAGTGAAGACTGGGAGCCCGTCCAACGCGTCCACACCCTTCACTGACAACAAATGCGGGAGATCATCTGTGGCCCTGTTCAGACGCTTCCATGTCTGATTCCATGAGGTGGATGCTGCAGGACTCACGTGTGCTCAAAGGCAAACGCGCACATCTAGAAACCGGAAGATGAAAGTCAGCAGCAGATTGAGGACTGTGAAAGAATACAGAGATGTTAATGGTGTAAACTGCACCAGGCAGGCCCTAGGGGTGGAAAGATTCCAATGGGCAGCACGGAGTCAGAGGTTTCTCCAGATCTTTCCTGTTCAGTCGGGGAGGAGATTCACATGGATTCCCTGAGCACAAAGTTCTCCCACTGAGATGTGGCCAATAGCAGTGTCCCCGGGCCGGGCGTGACTCTGATACCACAGCACCTGCTGAGTGTAGGAAGGAATGAGGGTCACTCGAGTGCAAGCTGCAAACTTCAGTTTCCATCGGCAGAAAAATCTACGCCCTCATAACTATTTCAAAGGAAGTGTGTCTAGTTACCTTAGCATTAGGAGTCAGTCAGTGAGTGACTCACACCAGACCCCTGCTGCCATACAAAACAGTAGACAAGAGTCCTTTGGCATTTGAAGTGATGCTCGAAATCCTTTATCAATGCACTGTCCCTGATCTTTGGATTTCATGCCACGGCCTCTGCATGGATTGTAAATACCATCATTTTAATCCTTCCTTTTTTTCTTTAAACAGGCCCTTCCAGACAAGTCATTATCTCAGATGTCCTGAAGGTTTTGACCTTGGATTTCAGTACCTTCACAATACTCTGTCCTTCCAGATGTGTGTTTCTCTCCCAACAGTCCAAATGGAGTTCTTGAAATGATTGAGTTAATAACTTCAAAGATCTTTGGACAGTAGCTGGTCCATGGTTAGCATGCAATTAATTTATTATTTAAAATATCATCATTAATATTTTCCTCATTAAGAGTAGATACTTTTCGTAGGACTTTCTCTTTAATTCTAGATTTCTCAGGATAATCGTTAAATTGCCTGTGAGGATTTCTTACTAGATAGACTGCAGGCAAAGTTTACTATTCCTAATCACGTAAGAGAGGGTTGTTAGTGTTCTGGCACCTGGATTCAGGTCGCCATTCTCTTGAGAATTGGTTGGTGTGACTCCTCCCTTCTCTCCTAGACCGATTTCACAGAACCGCATGAAAGAAGAATGGAGTGGCCGGTTTTGCAAAGCCGAAGGTGGCTCATTGATCAGAACGTAGTCTTCTTTCAGCCTCTGGCAGGGGCAGCCATTTCCCCATTTTGTGTAATGCCCTGCTGGCTTTCATCTTTCCGCTCTGCCACACCACCCAGTCCCCATCTTTTTGCTTCACTAAGTTTTGCTAACTTAGACTTTGTCATTTACCCAGCAGCAAAGTCACTTTCCTTCTTTCACTTTCATGACATTAGATTTATGTTTGTTTTACTTCTTGCCCACAAACAACTGCCCAGTTTTGCTCTCTAGGAAAGTTGAACTGAAAAATAAAAATAAAAATTCTGATGTCTTGAAAGTTAGAAAGAAAAACGGTGAAGGCCCTTTGCAATCCTCTTACTTTCTCTTGTTTGCATTAACCTCAGGATGAAACAGAAAGTATTGCCAGATGAGCAAAACAGAGTAAACCACAGAAGCCACTATGGAAATATTAAGTTATTAAGAATATACTTATTGTTGTGATTTACATTTAAAATGGAATAGCAAAACTAAGTACAAGAAGGCTATTTTTTACCACATTATAGCTTCAGCCTCACTACCCTGCAGTTTTAGTACGACACAGAGGACAAACAAAGCAGCCAAACAGAAATACGCAGACTGAATGAGCATGTCAGGTGGGCCAGCAACAGCCCCAGGCTTGGAATTGGCAGAGGGGATTCAGTACCAGGTGGTGTCCAGGGCTCTGACTGACTTCCCGGAGAAGGTAGGGGCTAGGACGGGCAAGTGTGGGCCTCTACGTTTCTACCGAGAGATGTTATCTTTGAATCTTCTGTGCCCAGCTCAGAAATTCTGACCATAGAAAGTAATCAAAAATTTAAGGAATGAATCTCCATAAAAGCTGAATTGGTAAAATGAATATTATCTGCCTAGCAAAAGCAAAATGATTACAATTAGGTAACTTATTCCTCATGTAGACACAATTAACTTTGCTATCAGCATGGAAGGCTCCTGACACTTTGAAACCTGGGAACAGGGTCACTGCTGACAACTAGGGTTTTTTAAAAAAACACTCCAGAGGAAGAAAAAGGATGCTGGAAGGTTATTATTTTGCCAACAATGACACAAGCCCTCCTCGGCAGAGGAATTCTAGAGTCCTCAGGGTGAGGTCTACCTGCACGGAGGGAGAGAGTCCGGGAGAGTTTGCGTTGAGGGCATTTTGTCACTCCAGAAAAAAAAGGCTTACTAGAAGTGGCATCTCCCTCGTGAGTCAGGTGTTGCTGGGAAAATAAAAGGATCTTTGGTTTGAAATCCCCACACCTGCACACCCCAGAAGAGAACCAGGATTCTTGCTGAAGTATTGCACAGAGGAGTGGCACCACAGACCAGTCACTCACAGTGGAAAGAAAGGGCAGTGTCTGTCTTATTCCTGACCCTGTGGCCCCGTGAAGCATAACTGCACGGATATACAGAATGTGTTCTAGAAGAAAGAGAGTCATCCCAGAAACCCATTCACTCATGATCATCAGCCTCCACTGTGAATAAAACATTACATGAATCCCAGTCCATGGTTCTAAAGAACTTATTCACTATACATGGTCTGTAACCAACCAAAACACACAAACACACAGGACTGAGGCAGCCTGTCACCCTTTGTAAAGCAAGGAGGATAAAAGGGTTACCCAGGTTCAAGACAAAAATGTGTTTCTAAAACAGAGAGGAATAATTTTTATCTTTAAAAATGTACATTAGTATGTGTATGTGTGTGCAATTACATACCTACGCACACTTCTGATTTTGGGACAAAGTCTTTTCTCATCTGATATGTATTCACTTGGAGTGATACATCTGAAGATTCCTGGGAACATTGGCCTTCTATTGCAAAAATTAATAGCGTAGATGGATGAGGATATCTCTTTAGATCCAACAAAGAACACATAAATGAAAACAAAAAAAAAAAGAAAGTAAAAGTGTAAAGAAGTGTTTAGAAAATGAAAATTATTATGTTCCCTATTTAATGGCCATGCCTAGAAGGAATGTCATCAGAGAACGTAGAGTCCAAGGCTCCCCAGACTTACACCTCAGCCAGGGCAGCAGCATCCTGATTCCTTATGGCTCCCCTGCTCTCTCTACTCACCGCCCTGCTGGTGTTCAGCTATGGCCCCGGTGGGTCTCTGAGCTGTGACCTGTCTCTGGACCACGTCCAGGCCAACAAGGAGAGCATCGCTTCTGCACCAACTGCAGAGAATCAGCTCTTTCCGCTGTCGGAAGGACAGAAAGAACTTCGGATTCCCCCGGGAGATGGTGGATGGCAGCCAAGTCCAGGAGGCCCAGGCCATCACTGTCCTCCACGAGATGCTCCAGGAGACCTCCATCGTCTTTGGCTCAGAGCACTCCTCTGCTGCCTGGAACACGACCCTGCTGCACGGGCTCCTCAGTGGACTCCATCGGCAATTGGAAGACCTGGACACCTGTTTGGTGCTGCACATGAAAGAAGCAGAATCTGCCCTGCGAATGGAGGACCCTACATTGGCCGTGAAGAGTTACTTCCAGGGCATCCGTCTCTACCTCAAAGAGAAGCAATACAGTGACTGTGCCTGGGAGGTTGTCAGAGTGGAAATCAAGAGAGCCATCTCTTTATCAGCAAACTTGCTAGAAAGGTTATGAAACCAGGATGGAGACCGCAGGTCGCCTTGAAATGATGCTCAGTGGCATTTGTGCCATATCGTACTTGCACATATGGCATCTGTTATTTCCAAATGGTCTTTCTGCTTTAGTCTCAGAAATTACTGAAGTTAATTTAGCAAATCTTTTCTTAGAGTATTTAGCACACTTATGGTACAAATTCAGCTCCTGGAGCATCAGTCCCTAAGAGGTGTCTGCTTTTGTGACTAATTGCTTCTTATTTATATATTATGCATATATTTATTTATTTATCTATGTATATATGTATTTATTATATATTGTTACTTATTAGTCTTTCTTGTTATCTGTCATATTTGTAATATTCAAAAATCCGTGTATTATGCTTCGCATGACGTTGTGTTAAAATTTACAAAACCTATTTACCTTTCTATGTTGTTTCCTTTTGCTTTATTTATTAAATTTTATCAATTGTTTTCATTTATTCAGAGATTATATATTAATAACCAACAAGAATCTTCTCGAATTTATTTATAAAATCAAAATTCAGTCCCTGATAGAAGAATGACTAGCAAAATGTCTTTACTTGTTCATCCATTGAGATGACATGTAGATGATGAGCGTCTCATTTCAAACTGTTGCATTTGTGGTCAAGGAATCCAGGTAAATAGAGTAAATATGGATAATTTTGTTGTGTCGAAACTTCGCGTCACAGAAAAGGAGCCAAAAACATTACTAATGATTATTTCATTTATATTAAACACTGCAAAGAAGAGAAAAGAAAGGGACGAAGAAGAAACATGCCAGAAATTTTAGGTAGAAAGGGGGCTGAAAAAGGAAAACAATATTAGATGTCTTTTCTAACTCGGGGACACATTCATGCAGCTGTCTTAGGGAGAGTTGGGAATATAGGTATACAATGAACAAAACTGCCATGGGAAGGTATTAAATGGGCATACCTTATTGCATATTGTGTGTTCCAAAGACATAGTGGACCTTGTAGGGCCAGTGCAGACGAACTCCCCAGGAGACCTAGAAACAGACACACTTGGTGTTTTTAGGATGACCTGGTTTAGTAAAATGAATGGGACAGAAACCAGATGGGACTGGGTTGAAGAGGAAACACAAGAATGAGAATTCTATACACTGTGTATGAAAACTAGGTGTGTACGCTTGTTTGTGGAGTGGAGGTGTGAAACAGAAGATGCCTGGAGGAGAATGTGTGTTACCATGGCTCTGCACAGTTTCGCTCTTTTTTCCTCAGAATCATTTTCATAGAACAGCTGAATTGGCACCAAAACATAAGAACATTTTCAATGTCTGACTTATTTGACATAAACTCTTGCTTCTTTAGGTATTTGTTATCATGCATCGTTTATTTGACTAAAAATGAGTTCTCCTCATTCTAACTAATAGCACTGTGTCGTGAATTTCAATGCTAAGCCATTTGCTTGCTAATTGCAGTCCTTTTTTCCATCAAATTTTAGAATCAAGATTCATTTTCATTTATCTCTTATTTCATTGACTCTAGTCTCTTGATGGTCACTTACATTATTTATGATTTGTATCACTGACGTAAACATTTTCTATAAATTAGAGCCGGATCCTACGATGGATGCTTGTTTTTACTTTGACCCATGCAGAAAGAGCTGGACAGTTTTTTAATATTTCTCCAAGCACTCCTTAGGTCATAGAGCCAAGTGTCCTCCTATTTGCTTTCGTCTTTTGATTTCACACACATTCAGATCCTTTTCTCGGTATTCCACTTTTACATTAAATTCAGTATTCGCTAGCAGCTTTTTAAATATATGATATGAGATGATAATCTACATTCCTTGCTGATAGAAATTTCCCAAGACTATTATACAGAAATGTTAATTCTTTCCTTATTGCAACAGACACACCCTCATCCTAAATCTAGGTAATTTTGGTGATGCAACTAATTGTGAGATTGTTTCCTTTATTAATGAGTATAACCTTCAATTATTGCTACACTTATTTTACCACAGATAGTGTAAAATTCCTTTAAAGTTGAGGTAGCTAAGGTTAAGAATTCCTTTCGATTTTTCATAAAACAGTGCTGGCATTTTTCCTGCTTAACTTTACAATTGTTCTAAGGCCCACACATAGGCTTCATGAAAATCACACACATTCGTGGAAACCAAAATGTCTATTCATAGCAATTAATGAGACATCTAAAAAATGAATAGAAGAACCTGGTTCAGTCTTTCACCCCAAACAGGCCAAATTAAGTATTAAACAACATGCAGAAAAATCACCGTAGCCAAGACAAAACAACCATGGAAAAGAAAAACTTTAACGACTTCTTAAATTCCGACTTAACGAATGTTGACAAAAACCCATAATATGAAATTTACAGAATCATCCACACCTCATATATAGGAATCGTCATTGGTCTACTCATTGGGACAGTTGGTATACATCTATGGGTGTAATTTTATTTTTGTGCATTTTCTATATTGTTATATTTAATGTGAAAGCTTCCTCTGCCAGTTCTCTACTGTCAACAGGAGACATGCAGTTCCCGTTTTCCTGTGTCTTTGTTCTTTGTAAGGAAAGTAATCTAAGAATAATAATCAGTTAATTGGTAATTAAATATTATTTACTTTAACAATACCTATTAATAGTAAAAAATGACATTATTTAGGTTTCATGCTATGACGAGAAGAAGGCCTGACACTCTCTACGAAGAGGTACTGCCAGCCAAAGAGAACAAACAAGAGTCACTGTGCTTCTAGGAACTGGTCAGAATAGGTATCTCTTGGTCATTCCATTTATCATTGCCTTCATGAGAGATGCTGACCTATAAATGATCCTCTTTAATGAAGTAATGTTACTAAGACAATTCCCTTTACCTAAAACAGGAAGGGCACACCTTCGGTCAATTTAAAGAATCTTATTTCTGCTTTGTCACAGAATGCATTGAGTTACCTTGTTCAAAATTGTTATTAGAATGTTTTTCTTGAAATGAATAACTCTCAGGATAAAACTCCTTCAGAGCGAGCTATACTGATGTTCTGTACGTATGCATATATTGTAGAACTTCCGCTTTGACGTGCAACATTTAACTAGCTTGGAAGTCGTCATTCCCGACCTCATAACAGCACTTTAAAAAAAGCAGAATGAATTGAACCACAACAATTCTTCTTAGAGTCATGAAGGCTTGAGGTCACAGGGCAATCCCCGCCCTGATAACTGGATGGACAGGAAGAGGAATGGAGGAGAATCACAGCTGATCTGGAGCGAAAGCCTGTAGCTGGGGCTGGAATTAGTAGGAACGCTTCACTTGTAATTGCAGAATTGCTGGAGGTGTGTGGACGAACTTGAAAGCATAAACTCCAGAGGTCCAGAGTTCGTGGAACTCCGCAAGTTTTGTGGGACTCATTTTCAGGTGCTCACTGTGAAGACTAGAGAAAAATGTCCTATTCTTCTGGCAGGGGAAGGGAAAATTAGTCATTCTGAAATACTCTGAATGTTCTGCCTACTTGACAATCGTTTGCCCTCATAGGGAAACTCTTTTTCCCAGAGCCCAGTCCACCCGTGGGAAGAGAAACGCCTAACTCCGGCCCCTCTAGTCATCCTGCTTCAGCTAATGGAGTGGTGCAGAAAAAGTTGAGAAGCACTTGTGAAGGTCTCCTCCCAGGAGCACAGGCTCACTACAGGACTAAGAGTAATCACACGGTGATGGAACACTTCACTCTCCCACAGCAACCACCACATCGGCTGGGTTCCTGTTTAACAAAGAGCATTACAAGCAAAAAAACCCTCCAAGGATCAGACTTTATTTAAAGAGGAACCTCTAGGGACACCCAAGGACAACTCGGCTTGAGAAAAAATAAGGCCGCAAGAGGACATTCTGGCCTCTGACACCTACAGCTACAGCAAACAGTACACACAGCTCAACCCCTAGCCAGACAAAGCAAAACTTCCTCCTAAACTAATGAACTGCAATTCCTTTTACTTGATACATCATGTCCAGCTTTCAACAAAAACTTGCCAGGCATGCTGAAAGGTAGGGAACATTTGAAGTGACCGAGCAATCATGAGAACTGAATTAGGGAAAGTGGCTCAGTAAATCAGTGTAAGTATATACATAATAGTATAATATATGTGCAATAATACAGAATACAGATATATATATATATATATATATATGTATGTGCATAGTATATGATATATACTACATATATGATAATGGAGACTATATATCAAATGCTACATATAATCTATAATCTTTATCTATATAGTGTTCATTTGCTGATTCTGGTAGCTGGCACCTCCTTATCCTTCGCCTTCCTGGGTCTTGTTCCTTCACTGCTAGGACTCCTTTCCTCGCCAGTGTAGAAATACCTAGCGTGCTCTCCTCATTCACTGCTCATGAAGCTGTAACTTCACATTCATACAGCTCCTTCCTTTTCCATTAAGGTTTCTGGCGTATGGCAATTTTCCCTGAAGATTATAAGTTCACCAATTGAGGGCCAAAGTTGAGTGAAAGTTCTGGGTTTTTGACACTCTCATATGAGAGGCATTTTCCCTCCTCCCTGTGAACACTTCTGGAAAGAGGGAATGTCCCTGTTGCAGTAGCTGTAGCAAAAGAGAAAGAGAAAGTAGGATCCATTTTACTCAGTGGACCATTAAAACATTTACAAAGGAAGAGTGCCGCCTCCTTCCAACTGCTCATCAGATCCAGTGAGGAATTTCAGCTCTTTATGCTGGAGATGTTAAGTTCTGGATCATCACATGCAGGAGAGGTGACCTGAAATTTCTGGATCTGGCTGCCATAAAGCTTCCTCTGGGGAAACTTTCTCTGAAGTGGAAAACAATCAAGATAATCCCCATTTGGTGCACAAATGTGAAGGTTCCCTGCTTTGGGAGGCCATGGTTCTGGGCTAGGTCACAACGAAGTTTGCAGACAGAGTTGGAAAACATCAATCTCGGTGTCATCAGTAAAGAAGTCCTTGAGCCCCTGGTGAGCTACGTCAGACACTATGCGGCTGTAGGAGCCTTATCGGGCTGCTCTGAGCACCTTGTTGATGGTGACATTCTCAGATAGACTAGGATTAACATTTTCTGTATTCACTCCAATTTTGTTTCTACTTAAAACCCTCCCAACTTCTCTTCTATTTATGAGCCTCAGAGAATGTCAACTTTACCAATTCTTTTGTTTCATTACAATGGAAATCCCACTCACGAAATGGAAAGTGACAGGAGTCGCAATCCAATAGGATGTGTTCGCCAAGAGGAGAAGAAGATTGCAATAAACACCCATGTATCATCCTATCTCTGTTTTTAATTCTAATAAAAGTACTTTGAGGTTTGATCCTGGCCTTCATTGCAACACTTTCTATTGCACTGAATAGTAGTGGCCTTACCTCTCCGCATTTTCCTTGAAGGGGCTAAAACACTAGATTTGAATTGTCCGCATTTCTTTACAAGAGCCATAGCTCATGTTTTCTGAAGCAGTCTTCACATAAGAGCTGCATAAACCTGAACAGTAAGGGTTAATTCATACAGTTCTCTGCCTTATGTCACTCAAAATGTGTTGAGTGCCCACGTGGGACGATGTGCTTCCGTGTTGGATCCTGAAAGAGTTAAGAGAAGGATGGCGACTGCCCTCCAAGGAGCCAGGGAGACAAACATTAGAGACAAGTTTAGGAAGAAGCATCAGCACGCTCAGTGCTGTTAAGAGTGAATACTTAGAACAGATGAAGAGGAGAGACTGGGAGGCAATAGAAAGCTTCACTTTCTAACAAAAGCTGTGGATCCTGAATTTAAATGACATCAGATTTTCATTTCCTTTTCTGAAACACTGAGGCAACCTCATGAGTGGTCACACAGGAAATTGTAATGATTAAATCAATAAAATTTACAAAGGACAGGCTGAGGTGCTGAATGTAGTGAGTCACAGCTGCCTTTGGTATTAGCGTAACACACAATAATCTGAACAGCCCATGTTCAACCAAGCCTAGGCACAAGAAGCTTGTTGTACAGCTCCTGTAACAGTATCAGGGGTGTGCACGTTGAGATCCCCATTAACAAAACTTCGGAGAGGGGATTGCTGTATATCTGTGAAGGAACAGAGCCACAATTTCCACTCTTAGCTCAGTGCCTGAAACATTCATGAGACAAACTTTCCAGCGCACTTGAAGCTCTTTGCAGAGAACATTCTGGAGGAAAGTAGCTGACAGAAAATATGGCTCTTTTGTGAATCGTAAATATGAGTACAATAATCCCTTCCCTCGTATCTACATTCAGATTCCCTGTGGCGATATTATGTTAAGGCATAGATTAAATTAAAACGTTTCAAAGGCATGGAAAATGAGAAAAAAAGAAAAATGAAGAGGACGTATGGAGGCGCATTGGATGATGGGAAATGAGACATTCTCAGGTTTGCAGTCACTGACTATCACACCAGTCTAATTCAAAAGCTATTTCTCGGGTTAGTAGTGGGGTAAATTAAAGAGACTCCTTCAGTCAAGCTCAGATTTTAGAATTCAGCAAATCAAAGTAATCCAAATAATACTCTAATGCAAGTCTAGAAAATGAAAATTAATGCTTACCCATGTATGGTCAACAAAGAATGCACCAACATTTTAAAGACAAGAACTGACCTTGCAATTGCAAGTCCTGAGAGTCTTACAAAGGGGGCACCATGTGAATCAAATTTGGGCAAATTCCACTCACTTCATATAAAGTTCTTAACACCAAGAGTTCATTCACACTGTTCTCTCATTCTGTCTCAAGAAAATGAAAAAATCTGACCTCCTAAAATACCTATCCACAACTACTAATACACAAAACTAATTTTCTTTATAATAATACAGTCCAAGTGGAGTCCTGTGAAACATGTTTCGGGAACGTGAAATTAAATAAAAATTGGGACTCTCACTGAGACACAAGAAATTGTCAAACATGGCAATTCTCTCAGCTGAATACAACCTAAAGAAATAATCCTGAAAGTATTAACGAGTTTGCTTCCATGAAAGTTAAGAAAGGAAAATTAAGTTTTTGTTTTGGTAGAAACAAAACACAGTTGAAATAATGTTCTATCAAGTTTAACAAAATGCTGTTTTAACCGTTTAATGTGAAAAAATTTTAAATGTTACCTTTGGTATTTGAACATTCAAATGTTCTAACATTTTGGAAAGTCTAAACAGAGGCTGTTTTAACGTTCCCGCTTCTCAGTTTCTCAGTACCTCACTCCACCACTTCGCAATGCTGGAACGTTGCAAATTCACCGCGAAAGGCAAAGGGCCACAGCGCGGCGGGGCGGCCGCGTCCCGGGCCCCAGCCCCAGGGAGGCCGCGCCCGACTCCCTGCGACGGCGTCCTCGTCTCCGAATCCGGCCGCATCTCGCCCGAAACCGTCCCGCACCTGGAAAATCGGCTAAACACGCTCTGATTGCCGGTCACACATTCCTCGGTGCACGGAGTTTTTGTGAAAATGGGCTCCCCGGAGTTTATGGGCGAAAGCAAAGCCCTACACTCAAAGGAAAGCGCAGAAAATGCGAGGCTCTGTGCTCGGTCCCGAAGAAAATGTCCCCGGCGTGGCCAAGGCAGAGCTCCGTCCGCAGCGGTCAGCGCCGGGGAAACGAAAGCTTTTCACAGACTATTAAAGCGGCACCAAGCCGCCCCGTGCGGCTGCGGAAGCCCTTCTCCAGCGCTGCCCGCCCGACAGTCCAAAAAAGGCTCCGCCAAGCCTTTGTTTCCTACCCGAGCGTCTGAAAACGCCGCCTGCGCGCCCTCTCGTGGCCCGCCGGGGAACCACGCCTTCCAGGCGCACAGCAGTAGAACCTTTGCGCTCTTTCCCGGTGCTCGCGCGCCCCCTGGCCGACGACGAGTGAATCAGCGGCAATCTCAATGGCCCAGTGCTGTTGGTGGCTGGCGGCTGCAGCGATGCTCAGCTCCATCCTGGTTTGCTCTCTTGCTGGAGACGTGCCTTGGATCCACAGCCTAGAAAACAGGAAAATCGTCAGTCTTTTGCGAGAGCTGGAAGGTATCCCCTCTCACTTGTGCCTGAGTGACAGAACCGACTTCAAATTTCCTTGGGAAAGAGGGACTATCGCCCACATCCAGAAGACACAGCGCACCTGTTTCCACCATCTCATGCTGCAGCAGATCTTCAACCTGTTGAACGCGGCGGACAGCCATGCTGCTTGGAACCGCACCCTCCTCTATCAACTACTCTCTAGGCTTCATCACAGCCTAGAGCAGCTGGACCGGACAAACGAAGGACATCTGCTTTGTTCCGATTTGGACATTCTTGTCTGGAAATACTTCCAAGGAATCCATAACTATCTGAAACAAAAAAAGTACGGCACCTGTGCTTGGGAAGTTGTCAGAGTCGAGATCACAGCGCGCCTTATTCTCATGTGACAGTCCTCAAAGAAAAATTAAAATGCAGAAGGCAGTTATAGTCGTAACCCTCTTTATTTAATTACCTACGTTGCTAAGTAGAGAAACAATCTCAAGTCACATTTTTGCACCAGCAGAGAGCTATCTGAATCTAAGATAATGGGGTCGCTTAAAAACATATATCGTGTATCACGAATCTATAAAATTATGCTCGGAGTGTAGAACACAATCTATTTTTTATATAAAAACATTAAATTTTTAAATCCGTCCAAAGGTGTTCTTTGTGTGTGTGGGAGTAGTGGGGGGGGATATTTACCCTTTCTAAAGTGTAAAGTCCAGTAATTTTATGGAAAATTTTCTCAAGATGGTATTTGTTGTAAAGACGTGTGTCACTGAAGTTAATGCTAGCTTTCCTAACTGATGAACAGAAAACTATCCAGAAAATTATCCATACTTTTATCATTATAGGAATTGTCTTTTGTGTGTGTGTAAGGGCCCAATGCTGGCGTTCCTGATCAGATGACTCTTCGGGTTGGCTGTCCCGCAAACAATTTTTGAAGGTCACGGCTCCCCTCTATTTTGTGACATTGCCATCCATATTCAACATGTTTTTCCCAATTTGTCAGTGATACTTGAGTCTATACCACTCAGTGGTAATGGGAACTATTTTGGTAGATCACATGGTTTATTTTCAAAAGCCAAGACTGTACAGGGCAATATCAGTTATGCTCAAATTAGTTTATCTGAATTTATTCTCATGGTTGCCAGAATGCAAAGAAGCTGAGCAATAGACTCTAATCTAGTGACTAATAGAGGAGGAGGGATGTTCAGAAGACCACTCTTATTTTTATGCTATTTGTACCAATGCTCTTTAAGTTGGAAAAAAGAACTCACTATGTTTGCTCATACTTTATCCTCACCCCAAAATAAGAATTCAAAGTCTTTTCCAGAAACTAATCCCTGTGGGAGATGATGGATGTCACTAGTTAGAGTTCACAATCATCATTGATCCTTTGAAAGAAGCATTTGTGGTAGTTCCAAGACACAGGCTAAAAAATTGAAAATGACCACACGTGTGGGCATTGAGGTTCTTGGAACACCTTGAGGGAGACAACGACTCTGATCAGGTTGTTGCTCACAGGCACTTCGAGAATAACTGATTCCAAAGTGAGGGAGAGTCTTCCATTTGCAACCAGTGTACAATTCTCACCCTGTTAGACTATACATAAAAATTGAAACTGAAGAAAATATCTCTGCAACCAAACAATGTTTTTAAATACTATCTCACAAATTCAATTCTTCATAACTTCCTTTGTAGGATTAGGACGAGTTACAAGGTATCTCTGCTTTACTGTCCTCTTGATTCCTAACTATCTAGTGATGTCGATATTATTCTTTCTCCTACTATTACCTTCACGATTCTCTTAATGAATGTTAATTGGCTCCTGAGATGATAGGGACTGGACTAGACACCTAGGACTCCATTTGGGTAAAAGGATTTCTCTCTCCTTAGGTATTTTCTAGACTCCTGGGATGTACTCTAAGCAGAAATAGGTCAGGGCATGTGTTAGACCATTCAAACTCCATTAACAACATAGCATAGACTGAGTAGCTTGGAAGGAGCAGACATTTCCTGCTCACATTCTAGAGGCAAAAATTCAAATCAGGGTGTCAACAAGGTTTGGTTCTGTGACCGCCAGCTTCCTGGTTGCACACCGCTGACTTCTCCTGTATCCTCCAATGGCAGGAAGGTGATGGATCTACCTCAGGCCTTTTGATGAGGCCACTAATTCTATTCAGGAGGCTCCAATCTCATGCCTCATTAATTCACAAGGACGCATCACGTGACACTATCACTTGGGCTTGAGACTTCAACATATACATTGGGTGGGCATGTACACATTCAGACCACAGCAGGTCATGGAAATTTACATGCCGGGCATCTCAAAGAGAGAATATAGCATGCGTAGACAATAAAAAGAATTAGCTATTTGTAGGCAAAAGCTTCAGACTGTGGACTGAGAATGCAAACTCTTGCTTTTTGAGCAGAAGTAATATTCGAATTATACTTGCTAAATTTTTGAAAATCAAGAAATATAGTCCAATAGCCCACAGAGATGGATGGAAATAACACAAAGCATGTGATCCTTTATCAGTCTTTGTGAGGGGTCTCCCATGAAGCTTAGGTGTTTGCCACCCCCATGAAGAAACACCAGAACGTAATGTGGTCAGTTGCCTGGTTGTTGTGAGCTGTGTGAATGGAGAGACTTTGAGTTTCAATAGGTGACTCTATGTGACACCAGCTGGTTACTTTTCTATTACGACAAAGTAGAGGTAAATTAAAGATGATGTCATAATTGGCAGTTGAATATAACGCTAGGCAAAGGCTGAACATTATGGTGCTATTTCTGCAAGTTAAATACCCAGAGCCAATGTGTACCTTAAAAGGAGAATTTTAGTGGTGTTAACAATAGGGAAACTGGGCATTATTGATAGCTATATGGGTAAAGTGGAAATATTAGCCATGGTCTATTAAAATGAACAAAATAGCTTGGTTTTTCCTGAATCCATTCTAGTAGAAAGTGAAACTCTGAGAATCTGCTTCAGTGAAAATTACTTCATGAGCAATCGCCCTGGGCCTAACGCCAAGCATGACACAGAGACTCTGACAGAGTCCAGTGACTCAAGAGCTGACTTAGCAAGGATGGTCTTGTACCTTCCATTTAAGCATAGGAATCTGGAGGCTGAGGCAACATAACTCTCATACAAAATAAAAAGTCTTTGGATCAAAGCTAAAACTCAAGTCTTTACATATTAATAATTGATATTTATGCAGTTCAATCATCTCCAGAGATGGTTTCCTTTTGTTTGAGCAGAAAAAAACTTGATTGGAAACTTAATAGAAAAATACAAAGAAAGATTCAACTGGATGATGTCGTCTGAATCTTGAGCTCTCTTTGGGTAATGTTGCTCCAAGGTGCAAATAGTAGTTCTCCTGAGTGTGAACAAATCTTAGGTATTTCAATGGTTTGTGGTGCTCCAAAGCTCAGCCCTATCCAACAGAATATTCTTTCCTTAGTATTTATTTTCTCTTTGCTTTTCTTGTGTATTGTATGAGAAGCATTGACATTCTGCTCAGGGAAGATACACAAAACATATGCAAGATGATTGCTACAAACCTTTGGTGATTGATGGCTCACTGGAGATTTTCCTTTCATCCATTGTCTGCATGATCTCAAAGACCTCTGTGAGAGTGGCCTTTTCTTACTCAGGAGTTGCATTGTGGACATTGTTTATGTTTTTGCCTCACTGTGACGTGTTTTGAGAACACAGTGCAAATAGATGACATTTAAAAGTTAGCTCTCTTAAAGTTAGTCAACACATCATTAACTATGTCAAGTCTAAGCAGAAAAAAATGTTGACAATATCCAGATGAATATCTAGTGGCTAGTGAAGTTAAAAATTACTTTTTAATAAAAAGCAAGATTAAAAATTAAGTACCTACTTAAAATGAATGTTAAGAAATAATTTAATTTACATGATAATCATGAATGTGCAATTTTGAATGATTTTAAAACATATCTATACATTGCTATTATTGTATAGGATTATGTACATTTTTATTTGAATATGCAATTGGATGCATCTCTATGTAGTAAATATTACCTTAAAAGTCACTCTGCAGAATCAGTTTTAAGTAACTCAATTAATCTTACTTAAATTTGAATCTGATGTTTATTAATAGGGATTTTAATTATACTGAATGTCAGTAGCTTTAAATTTAACTTGAAATGTAAATTTTTTATTTATTTATTTTTAATTCTTCACTGAATAGGAGAGTAAACTTTACACAATCTTTTTAATATAAAGCACAGATATAAATACATTACATAAATATATATATCGTACATCTGGGTTAAGTTTTCTTGGAGTGTTTAATTAGGAAGATTTCCGAAAAAATGCTGTGGGTAAGGTTCAAAAATGAAAAAAAAAAAAAGGTTGAGAAACAGTGCTCTGAACCCATAGAGAAAGTGCATAAAGGAAAGCAAAAGCAGAAGTAGAAAGTGAGGGAAACATTCAGAAATTGAAACTCACATGTTCCCTATACATGATACATGCACAGAGGAAGGTCTTCACAGCCTAGAGTCCAAAGTTGGCAGGGTCATCCAGCGCAGCCAGGCCGGCCTCATCTGCAAGATCCCCAATGGCCCTGCCCTGTTCCTTCCTGATGGCTCTAGTGGTGCTCAGCTGTCACTCCATCTGCTCTCTGGGCTGTGACCTGCCTCTGACCCACAGCCTGGTCAACAGGAGGGTGCTGATGCTTCTGGGACAAATGAGGAGAATCTCTCCTTTTTCCTGCCTCAAAGACAGAGAAGACTTTGGATTCCCCCAGGGGGCGATTCGTGGCAACCAGTTCCAGGAGGCTCAAGCCATCGCTGTTGTCCATGAGGTGACCCGGCAGACCTTCCACCTCTTCTGCACAGAGGCCTCGTCTGCAGCTTGGGATGAGACTCTGCGAGGCAGATTCTGCACTGGACTCTATCAGCAGCTGAACCACTTGGAAGCCTGTCAGACGCGGGAGGTGGGGGTGGAGGAGACTCCCCTGCTGGATGAGGACTCCACACTGGCTGTGAGGAGATACTTCCAGAGAATCACCCTCTATCTGCAGGAGAAGAAACACAGCCCTTGTGCCTGGGAGATTGTCAGAGCAGAGATTATGAGATCCTACTCTTTATCAACGCACTTTCAGGACAGATCAAAGAGTAAGGAATGACACTGGTTCAACATGTAGATTGTACTCACTGACTAAACGTCATACATCCTCATGTTGTGCCATGTCAGAGACCCTCTTATTTTGTTTCTGCTGTAATCATGATATGAACGAAATCAATCTGTTAAAAGTTTTCAGGAATATTAAGCAACATTATGCTCAACACTACAGATGTTCATGCCAATGCATCTAGTTTTCTATTTAAATATTTATTTAAATATGCAACTAAATATTTATTTATTTATTTATTTATTTATTTATTTATTTATTTATTTATTAGGTTTGTTCATATAATATGAGCTTCTTTACACTCTGGTTACATCATGAATATATTCTTTTCATTTAGTCAATTTGTTATTTTTGTGTTTGTTAAAAATTTACCATTATGAAATTCTTGTTTTTGTTTATTATCAAAAGAAACACAAAGTCTTATGTTGCAAGTGAATTTAAAGAACGGATGTCACAATTTGTTTACTCACTATATTATATGCAAATGATAAGTAACTATTGACCTTCTCTATGCCAGATTGTGTGTGTCCTCAGAATACGAAGGAGAATATAACAAATGTATTTTGTGCTGTCTTGTATGTTTAATTTTGGGGGGAAAATACCTAAGAACAATAACCAAAATATTATGTTATGTTCAATGCTATGATGAGAAGAAGGAAAAACAAATGCGTTGTCTCACCAGCAGTAGGGTGATGAATGCCAAGAAATGAAGATGAAAGTAGATGTCCTCTAGAGCTGATTGGTAGACATTTAAGTGCAAATGTCCATTGATAGTTAGACATGTATGTTTCAATTTACATGGAATGCCATGACTGGAGGTCCGAATGTGGTGAGAGAAAACCAGTAATGCAGATGTTATATGTGAGTGTGTGTTGGGGGGACAGTGTAGAATGAGATGAAGACAAAGTTGATTCTCAGGCCCAACAGCCTTTATGAGAAGAGCTACAAAGAAAACAGAGGTAGGTTGCCAATACTTTAGAAGGACAAGAGGGAAAGGTGGTAAGAGTGCATTTAAGAAAATAAATGTGCTTAGAAGAACATCAGTGGACTCATGGAAGATGAAGTCTGAAACTCCCAACCACATCAGGAAAATGGAAGGCATTGGTGACCTAAATGGTTTGGTGGAGAAACTGTATTAAAGTCAGTGAAATTGTAAATAAGATATGAGAAGATAGTGACACTGAAATGGAGAAGGACATAGTGTGGAGTCTGGAAAGAATTTGGGTGTGGTTTTTGTGACTCGTTTTCCTTTTTGGACAGTATATTAGTTTCTGGGTGATTTTGTGTAATCGATGTACTAGTAAATCATATTGATATGTTTAATATTGTATTTATTTTAAATCTGGACTTATTTAATTCCCTACAATGATAATTTATCATGTCTTACTAATACTACTTTGTATATAGGAAGCCACTCAATTTTTGTCAATTTGTCAGGCAGGAATAGATGACCATTTCAATCCTTCATCAAAATATCTAATTACTACTGACAATGCAATTACTTACTTTATTAATGAAGTTACTTAACTTACATCATTGTGACACTGGTTTACTATAGAAGCTTTATAACATAGCTTCTTTTCTGTATAGCTAATTTGATAAGTAGTCTTTAATATGACTCTAGCAATTTTTCTGTTTTATGCATTGCCAGTTGCATGTGAATGCTAAGATAAGCACATTATCAAGGATGAAAATACTGACAGACTTCCTTTAAAATTGAAATGGGAAGCTGGATCAAGCAATGTCTTTATCAACACTTACGGTTAAGAAATTGGTCAAAATCAGCTGAAAATGTGAAATGAACAAGAAATCCATAGCACAAGAGAGAGTGGTACATAATTGAGGAGGGTAAGCAGATTTCACACAGAGAGCAGAAATACAGAATAGAAAACTCGCAAAATTACCCTAACTCACAAGATAGAATTTTTCACCAAAATTTCATTCTGCTCGGACACATGTGTTATGTTGAGCAACACACTTTAACTTTCTAAGCCTCAGTTTCCCCATCATAAAAAGGGTTCAAATATTTATATAGTTTTTGTGACAATTAAATGACCACATGCATTTTAAGGCACTTAGCATCACATTTTCTGTAGAGAAAGAACTTAAAATATGATTGGTATTTTTCTATATTTCTTCCAACACATAAATATGAGAATGTAATTTGTCTCTTTTTATACCATTCTTAGACCCTATGACCTATTTTTCATTAGCTGAACTCCAAAGGAGGAAGCCTAAAAAAATCAGAATTCTGTCAGGAAATCAAGGAAAGACTCAAAAACTGTCATTCCTCATTCAAAGAAGTGTCTTTTTTTTTTTTTTTTCAGGGAAGAAATAGTAGCTTATATTAATATCCAAGAAAGGAAATAAATATCCAGCTAAAGAGCAGAAGATTGATTTTTAAACAGATTCTAGCCTCTGGCACACTCCTTCTTTCCCTCCCTCCCAGAAAGCCAGGATGCATTTCCATATCACAGTAGTTTCCTTACTCTCCAAGGAAGAAAGCCCCACAGGGTTGTTCACTCTCTTTACCTCTCTGCCCATTCACGTGACTACCTGCTTTCTGTTCTGTTGTGGTTTCAGCTTAAGATTTTTGGAAAAGAAGAACATCATGAGAAGAAAGCTAAAGTTAATAAAATTTCTAGGTTTTGCAGAAACAGCTGCAGAAGAGGCTCTCCTTAATGTCCCTGGAGCATGAGGTAATAGTAGCTGTAGCTAAAAGGAAACTGAAAGCAGGATCCAGCTTGTGGGTGGGCCAATGTGCAACACCTCTCAGGTACACAGCCCCCTGGTGGCCACGTGGGACAAAGGGGTGACCAAGACTAGAGTGCTGGCTGCTGCTCTAGGCAGAAATCTTGCCACTATCTGGGGATGTCCCTTCATGCTACAAACAAAGACACTTCTTGGCAACAGTAAATTCATTTGCAGTCACTAATCTGTTTCCTAACCCCTTGTCTAGTACAAAGACAAAGAGTCTCCAAGTGTCCACGTTCAGGCAGGGCATGGACCCTTTGGGTTTGGACAGTTAAAAGGACAGAGAAAATGTGTTCCCTCTCTACAACCTACCGCGCAGACCACAGCCTCCCTATGAATCACCCTTCCACATACTATGAAACTCTGAGGGCAGGTAGAGCTGACAATCTGGGAATAGATCTCAATGGTAAGCAGCAAAAATCTCATTAAACATTAATTAAACGACTCTCAATAGTACTATTTTAGTTTCACAGATTCATTCCTAATGTCTGACTTCAGCTATTATTAAATAGTAGTGTATTCTCATCATCTTGTGGAATAATGATCTTGACATCCCTTTCACTCCATACTAAAACTTCTGCATAGGTAGCAAAAGAGAGAAGTCTGATACAAGCTATGGAAGGTTAATGAATAGTGTCCTTGTTACCTGAGAGCTAGCGACATTTTATTTATTCAACTGTATCAATTGGTACTTCTTGAGAGAAATTTCTATAATCAACACAATCTTTTCATTGAGGTATTTCACTTGGAAGTGTGTGAATTGCTGACGGCACAGGGAGGGCCTGCATCTGTGGAGAGGTAGCAAATCCTTTCCTTACATACCACACTAAACATTTGGATTTGCTGCTCTCCAGGGCCCTGCTTACATTTCACCACATTTTGAACATCGATTTCTTCTTAGCTTGCTAATCATCCTGGAACTATTTATTGAAAACTTCTTTCCACCATATTTCTATCAGATAGATCCTTTACCTTCGATTAGATCATACAATTTCAGATTGTACAACACCCACTTTAATAATTTGTTTACTGTTTCTCCCTTTATTACACTGTTTTGAGTATTGCTACTATAATCTCACATCATTTTCTAGATGACATAGGTGTGCCAAGAATTCCTCTGTTCTGCAACACCATACGCATTCTTTCTGATTAAGTGTGCTTCCTCTACAATGTGGAGAGCATCCCTTTCACGAAAACCACAGTGTCTTGGGGGTGCACACATCACCAAATGGCAATGAATAGACTAGTCTGGTTTAATTCCTTCTTCAGGTTGAAGGATGAAAATGGATCAAGGAATTTCTCGTCAGCTACATCTAAGGTAAACAAAAGCTGAAAATCAGCAAAACAAAGCAAAATAATAGCATGCACCAATAAAAAGAAGACAAAGGAATTTAATTGGAGGATCAAAGTTTATTTTAGAATTCACTGGAATTCTAAAACATAAAACTTTTTATTACCTGTAATATGCAATATAAGATTATGGTTTGAATTTTGATCTTTCCAGCAATTATGTAATCCGAGACATTCACTTAACTCTTTCACTGAGCCCCAGCATTGTAAAGTTTAATATTTCTAGAGTTACTGTGAGTGTTAAACAAATTAAAACATCTTAAAAGACTTAAAAGAGTTCCACAGAGGTCGGCTTAAGTCTGGCAACTTTTTTTAGTTGTTTTTTTTTTTTTGATATTGCTATATATGTAACAGCAAACTCTTCCACCTCTCAGTAATGACCTGCAAAAATATGACAGTCTAAAAAATGAAAGTCTGGGGAGCGTTGTGCACACTGAATGACTATGGTCACTATTCACATGGAAGACAAGTTGGATTTGTATATACAGTTAGGAAATGGCAGCTTGCTTAAATATCTAGAAGAGAAGGTGGTCTTCTAGACTGAAGTGAAACATATACCACACGTTTTAATACTTCCTGGCTCACTTCAGCCCTCCTTCCCTGCTTTTCCGAAACACAGTCTGCTATTCCCATATGACGTCATTTCCTTCCTCTCCAAGGTAGAAATTCCCAGCGTGCTCTCCTCACTCATGTCTTCGCCTGCACCACCCATTCACTTAGCTCTGTCCTGCTCCTCTGTGATTTCCGGCCACCACTTTCCCTTTAAGAGCACAAAGCTGCAAGTTAAAAGCAAAAGTTGAGTGAAAGTTCCAGGTTGTCAGAAACTCCTACTTTAGAAACAAATTTTCCCCTTCTGATGAGTATTTTTGGAAATGAGACATTTCCTTGTTACAATGATGTAACAGTAGCTGTAGCTGAAGGAACTAAAAGTGGGATCCTTAGCTGTGGGGACTAAGAAACATCTACAGAGGAAGCGCACCACCTATTGGCCAAGGGGGACAAACACATCGACCAAGTCTGCGAAGAGCAGACTTCTTGTCCTGGGCAAAACTTTTTCAGAGCTTTGTAAAGAGACTGTCCTGGAAAGAACTGATTTCTGAAAGATAGTTGGAAAAGTTACTGCCTTAGGTTTCGTTTCTTCGGAGGAAAATCCTCCCCATCCCCCCCCCCCCCCCCCCCCGTTTTAAGCAGGGCATTCCGTCTATGGGAAAACTGCAGCTTTGTGGGGAGAGTCAGAATGTGTATTTCTTGCCTCCAGGCTGCTCAGCTGTCCAGGGCCTCTTGAATCATGTGTCCCTTTACTGTCCTTGTTGGCCACTTGGGGCCTTAAAGCCTACCTTTCTGGATAAATGAGAAGAAAGGTAAATCAGGAAATATATCCTGTTTAAAGGTATGAACATGTTCTTAATAGTAAGTTGGCAATTTTCAATTTCATTCCTACTCCCAGATCATGTCCCTTGACTTCATAATCAGGAGTAAATTCTCATTTTCACTTTGCGTAATGATGCCACTGGCATCCTTTGCACCTTGACTCAGTAGTAAGAGAAGCATAGCTTAAGGAATTTCAGAGGATACGACTGTTGCCAAATGACAGGCCTCAAAGTATCTGATTGGGCGGAATCGAGAGGTATTAACTGAACAAGTTCATCAGGAAGTGTGTGCCCATTGCTCAGTTTGTGCCGGAGCCAGCCGGCTAAAGTCGAACAGCACCTAAAAGAGGGGGGTGAAGCCTAAGGAAAAAAGAAGAAGACAGGAAAGCGCTTTGGGAGGGCATACAGTCAATGCTGCAGCCTCGAGTTTATTTAGCATAGCCCTTATATTTCTTATTGAACACAATAGCAAGGCACAGAGTACAATACTATAGGAATGCTGACATTTACATAAGTTTCTATACATCCTTCCCTCAGGGCACAAACATCCTAGCTATTTGTAAAACATTCCACTATTTTATAAGGATTACTTTAGGAGCATACCTCTCCTCCAGGGTCAGTAATGTTTAACTCAAATCTCTGCTTCCTAGAACCATTGTTTAAGCAGCCTCAGCAACTGCTTTATGGCTATAAGCTACGTGACTTCTTCAGTGTCTCAAAATGGCTCCCGACAACTTTGCAGGGATCTCATTCTCAAATTTCTACTTTAGGTTACAAACTTTATCATTACATAGCTTCTGTCCAATTGATGGGGTAAAGGGCTCTCATTTGCATGTTTAACGATTTTGCAACTTGCCTCTCTGTTCCTCCACCACTGGTAGGGGACCATATAGGAGCAGGACTACAGGACTTTTTTGGGATTCGCCTGGCTCTGTCTTTGTTATTTCCTACCAACTTTCAAATATTATAACTGCTGCCACTATTTGGTGCTCTTTTTTCCTTTTCTCTTTTCTTCTCTATTTTCTTTTCTTTCTTCTTTGTTTGCTTTTTTTCTTTCTTTCTTTCTTCTTTTTTTTTTTTTTTTTTTTTTTTTTACTGTAACCTTCCCTTTTTGTTTTCATTTTTCATTTATACTCTTGGGTACAAAAATTTACCATTGGTTCTATATCATTGCCTTTCTCTAAAAGCCTCTATACCCATGTCTTCTGTCATATCTCAAGTTGCTCAATATTCGAAGATGTAGGAGGACTGAGTTGCAAGGCTGAATGTCTGGGCGGGGTGAAGGGGACTGAGCTTGAGCCGGCTGAAGACCCCTCACAGGTCCCTCATTGCAGGTTGAGCTTACACCCTGAGGCTGAGAAGAGGCCTCCAGTGCTGCTGGATGAGCTGTGAGGGATCACAGCACAGTACCAGTAGAAGTTGCCAAGGTTTCCCAGCGTCAGAAACTAGAGTGTGTGCAGACGGGTGTGGCCACGTCTCTACCCTCCCACCAGCTGATTCTCATGCTCTAGGGATCAAGGTCCCTCTGATGTCCAGCCCTACACAAAACACAGTGAAGACCGGAAGCCCTTCCCATGCGTCTACACCTTTGACTTGGGAACAAATCCAGGAGCTCATCTGTGTCCTTCCTGAGATGGTTCCACGTCTGATTCCATCAGAAGGTGCTGCAGGACTCACGTTTGCTCAAAGACAACAGCGCACATCTAGAAAAGGGAAGGAGATGGAAGTCAGTAGCAGCTTGAGGACATTGAAGGAGTCCAGAGACCTTTATTGGGTGGAATGCAACAGGCAGGCCCTTAGGAGGTGGAATGATTCCAATGGGCAGCACAGAGTTAGCTGTTTTTCCAGATCATTCTTATTCAGATGAGGAGGAGATCCAAGTGGATTCCCTGGGTATGGGTTCTCCCACCCATACGTGGCCAACAGTGGTGTCCCTGGGGCCGGTGACTCTGATACCACAGCACCTGCTGAGTACTGGAAGGAACGAGGGTTACTCCAGTGCCACCTGCAAACTTCTGTTTCCATTTGCAGAAAAATCTACTTCCTTATCGTTATTTCAAAGGAACTATGTCTACTTTCCTTAGTATTTAAAGTCAGTCAGTCAGTGACACTCACCACACGCCTGTTACAATACAAAACAGTAGATAACAGTCCTTTGGCGTTTGAAGTGACGCTCGAAATCCTTTATCACTGCACCGTTCCTGATCTTTCGATTTCATGCCATGGCTTCTGCATGGATTATAAATACCACGTCCATTTCAATCCTTTAACAGGCTCTTCCAGTCAAGTCATTATCTGAAATCTCCTGAAGGTTCTGATGTTGGATTTTAGTACCTTCAGAATAATCCATCCTTCCAGATTTATATTTCTCTCCAAACAGTCCAAATGGAGTTACTGGAAAGATTGAATTAATAGCTTCAAAGATCTTGGAATAGTAGCAGGTCCGTGGTTAGCATGCAATGAGTTCCAGTGTTTTCATTTAAAATATCATCATCAGTATTTTCCAGATTATGAGCAGACTCTTATCTTTAATTCTAGATTTCTAAGGAAATCTTTAAGTTGCCTGAGTGGATTTCTTAACTAGATAGACTGCAGGCAAAGGTTACTATTCAGGTTTACAACAGACAGGGTTGTTAGTGTTCTGGCACCTGGGTTCAGGTTGCCATTCTCTTGAGAATTGGTTGGTGTGACTCCTCCCTTCTCTCCTCAGAGCTGATTTCACGTGGATTGAATGAAAGGAGAATGAAGTGTCTGGTTTTGCAAAGCGGAAGGTTGGTCATTGATCAAAACGTAGTCTTCTTTGAGCCTCTGGCAGGGGCAGCCATTTCCCCATTTTGTGTAATTCCCTGCTGGCTTTCATCCTTCCACTCTGCCACACACCTAGTCCCATCTTCGCTTCACTAAGTTTTGCTAACTTAGACTTTGTCATTTTGTCAGTAGGAAAGTCGCTTTCCTTTTTTCACATTCATGACATTCAGAATTACATTTGTTTTATTTCTTGTCCACAAACAACTGTCTAGTTTTGCTTTCTAAGAAAGTTGAAATGAAGTCTTGAAAGTTAGAGAGAAAAACGGCGAAGCCCCTTTGCAATTCGGTTACTTCCCCTTCTTTGCATTAACTCAGAGTGAAACAGAAAGTAATGCCAGATGAGCAAGACAGACTATGCTCTGTAAACCACTATGGAATAAGTTTTTAAGAATATATTTATTCTTAAATATATTGTTGTTATTTAAATTTAAAGTGGAATAGCACAAATAAGTTTTAAAAAGGCTATTTCTTTATGACATAACAGACTGGACTTCACTACCTGCATTTTGAGTGTGACACAGAAGACAAACAAAGCAGCACGTTAGAAATATGCAGACTGAATGAGCAACTGAAGTTCACCAGTTTCTGTCCTCTAAGTTTCTCCTGAGAGATGTTATCATCGAATCTCTTGTGCCCAGCTCAGAAACTCTGACAAAACAAGTGTTCACAAATTTAAGTAATAAGTCTTACAAAAAAGCTGTTTTGGCAAAATGAAAATTATCTGCCTAGTAAAGGCAAAATGATTACAATCAGGTAACAAATCCTCTACCTATAGACAAAATTAATTTTGCTATCAGCATGAGGGATGCTGACACTCTTATACCTGGGGACATGGGTCAAGAGAGGTGGAGGTCACCCCTGACAACTAGGATCCTTTACACAAACACTCCAGCAGGAAGAGCAAGGATCCTGGTAGGTTATTATTTTGCCGATAATGACACAAACCCTCCATGGCAGGGTAATTATAGAGTCCTCAGGATGTGGTCTACTTGCCCTCCTGGAATGAGTCCAGGAGAATTTGGGTTGAGGACACTTTGGCACTCCCGAGGAAAAGGGTTTCTAGAAGTGGCATCTCCCTCATGAGTCAGGTGGCTGGGAAAATAAAATGGACTTGGGATTAGCATCTCCACACCTACATGCCCCAGATGAGAACCAGGATTCCTGCTGAAGTACTGGCATGGATGAGCAGCAATGCAGACTAGTTACACACGGTGGAAAGAAAGGGCAGCGCATGTGTGTGTATGTGTGTGTGTGTAATTACATACCTACACACACTTTTGACTTTAAGACAAAAACTTTTTTCATTTGATTGATATGTATTCACTTGGTGTGATACACCTGAAGTTTTCTGGGAAAATTAAATTTCTATTGCAAAATTAATAGTGTAGATTGATGACATTTTCTTCAACCCCACAGAGAACACATAAATGAAAACAAAAAGAAAAAGGAAGCAAAAGTATAAAGAAATGTTTAGAAATGAAAATTATTGTCTTCCCTATTTAATGGCTATGTTTATATTGAATGTCATCAGAGAACCTATAGTCCAAGGCTCCCCATACTTGCAGCTCAGCCAGGCCAGCAGCATCCCTGATTCCCCATGGCTCCCTCGGTCTCTCTACTTGCTGCCCTGCTGGTATTCATCTATGGTCCTGGTGGGTTTCTGGGCTGTGACCTGTCTCAGGACCATATCCGGGTCAGCAAGGAGAACATTGCGATTCTGCACCAAACGCAGAGCTCTTTTACTTGTTGGAAGGACACAAAGAACTTCAGATTCCCCGGGGAGATGGTGGATGGCAGCCAGGTCCAAGAGGCCCAGGCCATCTCTGTCCTCCACGAGCTGCTCCAGGAGACCTCCAACGTCTTGGCACAGAGCACTCCTCTGCTGCCTGGAACACGACCCTGCTGCATGGGCTCCTCAGTGGACTCCATTGGCAGCTGGAAGATCAGGGCACCTGTTTGGTGCCAGAGATGAAAGAAGTGGAATCTGCCCTGGGAATGGAGGACCTTACACAGGCCGTGAAGAAGTACTTCCGGGGCATCCATTGCTATCTCAAAGAGAAGCAATACAATGACTGTGCCTGGGAGGTTGTCAGAGTGGAAATTAAGGAAATCCTTCTCTTTATCAACAAAACTTGCTGAAATCAGGATGGAGACCTGGGGTCTCCTTGAAATGATTCTCATGTTGGTTGTGCTATATCATACTTGCACATATGTCATCGGTCATTTCCAAAGGGTCTTTCTGCTTTAATCACAGAAGTTACTGAAGTTAATTCAGTAAATCTTTTGTCAGAGTATTAAGCAAGACTATGTTACAAATTCAGTTTCTGGGGCATCAGTCCCTAAGAGGTAGCTGCCTTGATGCTTGATTGTTTTTAATTAATTAACTAATTAATTAATGTTTGTGTTTATTTATTGTTAATTTATTCTACTCCTTCCTGCATCAATCATATTTGTAATATTTAAAAATCAATGTAATTATATGTTGATCTTTACATTGTATTAAAATTTACACATATTTACCTTTCTATGTTGCTTGTTTTTGCCTTATTGATTAAATTTCTATCTAAAAACTTCTTGAATTATTTATTTAAAATCAAAATCCAAACCCTCGTTTTGTAGCCGATAGTGAAGAATGAGTAGGAAAATATCTTTACTCATTCATTCCTTTCAGGTGACGTGTAGAAGTTGAGCGTTTAATTTCAAACTGTATAAGCATGCTCAAGAAATCCAGGTAAATAAATATGGATAGTTATTGATGTGTTGAAATTTGTGTCACAGAAAAAGAGACAAAAGCAGTAATAATGTTCATTTCAATTATATTAAACACCATGAAGAGAAAGAAAGAAAGGAATGAAGAAGAAACATGCCAGAAATTTTAGGTACAAAGGAGGTTGAAAAGGAAAAATAGTATCAGCTATTCTTTCTAAAGATTCTGGAACATGAGTTCGTGCCGCTATCTTATTGGCAGTTGGGAATATGGGTATACAATGAACAAAACTACCATGGGGAAGTATTAATTGGGGATGCTTTATTGCATACCTGGTAATTAGGGCATCAGAATGGATGCAGTCACTCAGAGAGTGGACAATAAGGAAAGGACCTAAACATTATCCTGCAGACCTTCAATGTTTAAGGGTTGGACATGCCATGACCTGCTTGGCTAGACAGTTAATATACCTGAGACGGGGTGACAGAAGGATGGAGAAAAACACAGAGGCAGCATACACAAAAGGTGAGGCCAGGTGGGACACTAAACTCTGCTCAGATACAGTGATCCCAAGGCAAGCTCAGCGTGTTTATTAAACACTTTTGGAGGTCAAGGAGGGAGTGGGAGTCTTCTCAGGACTTCAGACTTGCTGGCAGCAATAATTTCCCAAGGCCTGTCTGTACCCAGTTATCTATGCTAAACTAGAAGCAGCTGTCTGTTCATTATTTTGCTTCTCTGTCCTTGGCAGATTATAAAACAGTCAAGCATGGCTTTGCCAATGTTTCCACCACAGGTCTGGCTCAGATCTGGCTCTCTATAGGGCAGAGGAGAGTCTGCAAAGGGCAGTGAGGTGGGGAGCAAGTGAGCTAGAGGATGAACAAGAAAGGGTGAGGTAACACTACTGTCGGGAAGAAGTGTGTTCCAAAGACACAGTGGCGCTTGGAGGGCCGGTACAGACGAACTCCCCAGTGGACCTGGAAACAGACACACTTGGTGCTTTTAGGATGATTTTGTTTAGTAGGATGAATGAGACAGAAACCAGATGGGACTGGGTTGAAGAGGAAACACAAGAACGAGAATTCGAGACACTGCATGAAAACTAAGTTTGTAAGCTTGTTTGTGGAGTGGAGGATTGAAACAGAAGTGCCTGGAGGAGAATGTGGGTTACCATGATCCTTGCAAAGTTTTGCTCCTATTTTCTCAGAATCATTTTCATGGAACAGCTGAATTGGCACAAAACATATGAACATTTTCAATGTTTGACTTATTTAACTCTTTCTTATTTAGGTAATTTTATGCATCGCTTGTTTGGCTAAAAAGTGAGTTCTCATTGTTCTAATTAATATCACTCTGTAGTGAATTTCAATGGTAAGCCATTTACTTTCTAATTGCAGTTTTTTATTCCATCAAATTTTACAATCAAGATTCACTTTCTTTTATCTGTTACTTCATTTACTCTAGCCTCATGTTGGTCACATATTATTTATAATTTCTAATCACTGACATAAACATTTTCTATACAGTAGAGTCATAATCTTTTGATGGATGCTTGTTTTTAATTTGATCTGTTCAGCAAGAGCTGGACAGTTTTCTGTATATTTCTCCAAGCACTCCTTAGGACATAGAGCCAAGCCTCCTCCTAGTTACTATCAATGAACAAAAATTAAAATTACACACATAGATGTATACCACCTGGCCCAATAGATAGATCAATGACAAATCCTGTACTGTGAAGTATGGAGGATTCCCTGAGTTTCATATTATGAGTTTTTGTTAACATTTTTAAGTCTGAATTAATGCAGTCACTAAAGTTTTTCTTTTCCATACTTGTTTTTCATGGCTAATGTGATTTTTCTGCATGTAGTTTAATACTTAATTTGGTCTGTTTTGGGAGAAAGATTGAACCAATTTCCTCTATTTGTTTTTTTTTTAAATGTCTCATTGATTGCTGTGAATAGTCATTTTGGTTTCCAAAAATGTATATAATTTTCATGAAGCCTATGTCAGGACCTTAGACCAACTGTAAACTTAAACAGGAAAAAGCCAGCACTATTTTTAAAAAAATAGAAAGGAATTCTTAACCTTAGCTACCTCAACTTTTAAAGTATCTGTAGTAAAATAAGAATAGCAATAATTACAGGTTATAATTATATTAATAAAGCAAACAATCTCACAACTAGTTTATCATCAAAATGTGAAAACTTCCTCTAGTTAGTTCTCTACTGTCATCTTGACATGAAAATCTCTGTAGTTATACCCTGTTTAATATCCAGAAATTATTAACTTGTATGTTCCAAAGTAGCAGAGAACTGAGACGTGGGGCTAGCAAAACAGAGCTGGAGATGAGTGAGCTGCTACTGCTCTAGCCTACTGGCCCACGACCTCAGTTTCACTGAGGCAACTATAAACACAGAATAGCTTGCTGAATCTTAACAGGTGGCCCAAGAGGGGCACCAGCTTGGGCTAAATTTGGCCTGCAACTGAACTCCTCTTAAGACTGTGCCACTGGAAATCTACTACACAAAGAAAGCTATGCTAATAAGACCAGGAGACTTAGGAACTTTGCTTAGTCCATAGAAACAGACAAGGAAAGGCAGCCAAAATGGGAAGACAAAGAAGCAGAAACCATACAAGAGAATAGAACAGAGATCCAGGAATAATGGAGTTTACCAATCTAACAGATGCAGATTTCAAAATATTGGTTATAAAAATGCCTAATGAACTTAGGAAAAGTGGAGATGAACTCAGTGAGAACTTGAACAGAGATTAAAAAAAAACATAAAAATGGAAATGAAAATTATAAAAGGGAACCAGTCAAATGAAGAACACATTATCTGAGATGAACAGTATATTAGAGGGAATCAACAGAGTGCATAAAGAAGAGGATAGAACCACTGATATAGAGGATGGGGAAGCCAAGGACATCCAATCAGGACGACAAGAAAAAAGAAGTCAAGAATATAATAATAATTTAAGGAGCCTATGGAACACTATTAAATGTAAAAATATCCATGCCATAGGGGTGCCTGAAAGAAAACAAGAAGTTGAAGAGCTATTTGAAGAAATAATGATGGAAACTTCCCTAACCTGGTGAAGGAAATAGACATACAATCACAAGAAGCTCAGAATCCCAAAAAGAATGAACCCAAAGAGGCCCACACCAAGACACATTATAATTAAAATGCCATAAGGTTAAATAGAAAGAGAGAATCTTAAAAGCAGCGTTATCTACAAGGGAGCACCCATAAGACTGGCAGCTGATTTCTCAAAAGAAACCATGCAGGACAGAAGGGCTAGGCACAACATATTTAACATGATGAAAACCCAGGATCTACATCAAAGAATACTTTATCCTGGAAAGCTATCATTTAGAGTCAAAGGACAGATAAAGAGCTTCCAGACAAAAATAAGCTAAAGGAATTTATTAACACCAAGCCAGTATTACAGGAAATGTTGGAGGGACTACTTTAAGAAGAAAAAAACATGTATCAAAAACAGGACTAAAGAATGGTAATGAATAATGGATTCCTATCAACAAGTACCTTAAATGGAAAAGAATTAATTGCTCCAACCAAAAGAATAGGGTGGTGGAATGGATAAGAAAACAAAGACCCTACAGATGCTGTCTATAAGAGATTCACTGCAGATTAAAAGACACACACAGACTAACAGAAAGGGGATGGAAAAAGATATTACCATGATGGACCTAGAGCATACTACGCTGAATGAAATGTCAGATAGAGAAAGACAAATATTGCACGATTCCTAAAAAACAAAATAAACAACAACAACAAAAACAGAAATAAACTCATAGATACAGAGAATATTTTGAGGGCTACTAGATGGGAGGGGGTTGGGGGGATGGCAAAAAAGAATAAAGGGATTAAGAAGTACAAATGGATAGTTACAAAATAGACATGGAGATAAAAGTGTAGCATAAGAAAAATAATTAACAATGTTGTAATAAACATGTAAGTGGGAAGAAAGTTACTAGATTTAGTGGGGTGATCACTTTGTGAGTTACATAGATCCCTAATCACTATGCTGTACAACTGAAACTAATATATTATTGTATGCCAATTATAATTGAAAGAAACGCACTGAATTATATAATGTAAATACGAGCAACTAATTGTCTATTATATTTCAATAAAGAAAAAAAACCCCACGACATGTATACATCACCCAAATTTAATTTTTAGAAAACATTGCTGGTCAAACTTAGAAGGAAACATCCTCAGGATGACAACACTAGATTGTAATGAGTATAAGGAAAGTGTTGGCCATATTAATTGTATTGTAAGATGTCTGTCACAAGGGAATAATGCCTGTTATTACTGGGATAAATGGGAATTGAGGAGAAAAACTTTATCTATCTATCTATCTATCTATCTATCTATCTATCTATCTATCTATCTATCTATCTATCTATTTATCTTATTTAAAAATTGTCCTAGAGAAAGGTAGCTTAGATTCTTAGCAATCTCTCTGGTTTTTGTGGACAGAGTTGGTAAATGGTGTGAGTCAGAACATCTGGGTTCCAAATGAAGCTATGACCTTGAGGAAGTTATTAAATCTCTCTGTGGCTCCATTTTCTTCCCTATGAGGAAAATGAAAAAAATCTACATCAGCCCATTCTGTTAACAGATGCAAAGGTATGAGAAAATTGAGATCCAAAGACCCTAAAGGAACAGAACACATTTTAACACATTAATTTTTAAGGTCTGGCCAGCAAAAAAAAAAAAAAATCATAAAATTTAAATTATATAAGGTTACAAAACCTTATAACTTATAATAGAGTATTAACATTTTCAATATAGAAAAAACTCAAGAAAGTTTAAGACTCCAATAAAAAATCTGAGCAAAAGAATATAAGAGACAACTTACAGAAGCAGAAATAACTGAATGAATAAAATACATATGCCAAATAATCAGCCTCCCTTGTTACCAAGGGTTTTTCAAATAATCAGCCTTGCTAGTGATCATGGATTTTGCAAACAAATGAAATTTCAAATGAAAAAGCTGATCAAGAACAAAAACAAGATTACTTGGTGATAGCAAGGTCATTGCCTCATTTGGAACCCAGATGTTCTGACTCCACACCATTTACCAACTCTGTTCACAATTGCACAGAATTGGTAAAGTGTAAACATTTCAAACATTACTAGAAATTAGCTTAGTTACAGCTACCAAAAATTCTAAACCATAGACTCAGCAAATATAGGAGTAGGTGTCTATCTTACAGAAATATTAAAGGAATATTCAGATTTGTTCATTGTGTAGCATCATCTATATGAAAGTTAATTGAAGTTAACTTAATGTGCCAGTACAGGTGAATAGTTAAGAAAACTATGATTCTTTCTCATTATATTGTGCAGCCACATTAAATTAAATGATGTAGATCAATACTCACCAGCATTCAAGGGTATTTATGTAATTACATTTTCTTCAGTGAAAAAGTAAGTTAAGGAATAAGAATGATTACAGTGTTAAAAATTTACATCTAATCATCCTTAAAGTTTAGGATATAAGGATATCAAGGGTAGAAATGGGATCATTTGACTTCTGAAACCTACATATCTCTTACTGTGTACTTTAAAAATTAGCTAAATGTTTAAAATTGATTTTAAAATATTGTTTACAATATTTCTAAGATTGAAGCAAGGGAGGTTTATTGTAGCTCAGTATTCCATACATTTGCAACTGGAAAAAGAGCACTGTCTTTGTATTACCAGGAGAAAACATGGGTAAAAATGGTTTGCTGGAGTCTCTAAAAGGCAGAGGTAGAGCAGACAGCATTGTCACTTAAAACAGTAGTAGTTAGAATTTTCCACCAATACAGAAATAATAAAAAAAAAATGCTCGTGACTATTTCTCGGTTGATAAAAACTTTAAGATATTTTTATATAAAAGTAATGTTTGGAATCTTGGAAGTTATTTCTTCTTTAATGTAGGAGATTTCTTAGTAGCGCATGGAATGGTATATAAACTCTATGAAAAAACAAGATTTTCTACTTTGTTGACTGCTGCATCCCATGCCTAGATCAGTTTCTGGCATATACTAGGTATGCAGAATTTCTGTTTTGGGAATAATAATCTATTGTTTATTTAAGTTTGTATTTCTTGGTAATGAAATCTTTTTTTTTAGCATTTTATTTTCTTATTAGTTTCAAGTATCAGTACATTGGTTAGACATTTATATAATGAAATGATCCCCCTGATTACTCCTTCTGATTTGAATTGCTTTATAAAAACTTTGAATATTTAGTCAACTCCAAAAATAGAGGAGATGAAATTTTGGGGACATGTCAGTCCACCTCCAACAATAAAAACATTAATAGTCTAGCCCTGGACCTATTTTTTGGGGGGGGGGGCGGGGGTGTATGTGATAATTAGCACATACGGAGTAGAATATATTTTAGCAAAAGTATTTATATATTTTCATTTTAAATTACTTTCAGAATTTAAGTCAACTGAATTTAAAAAAAAGATATGTTTTCTCAGTTTTTTAAACAGCCTTCAAGGTAAATATCATAACTGCCATTTCACAGGTGAGAAAATGAGTCTTGGAAAAGTGAATTTATTCATTCACAAACTTGTTATCAAATATGTACTGAATTTTAATTATGTACTAGGCATTATGCCTAAGGCCTAGGAAACTAGAAAACTAGAAAATGCTTAAAATCAACTTGAGGTGTTGCAATTTTGAAAGCTTTTGAATGACATAATGAAATATAATGGGATCAAAATATTTCTGCTCTAATTATTTGATAATGTATACACATCAAGTTTTCCATACTGTTGTATTTATTTTTGGCCTGTTTTCTTCTTAAGGAGACTGTTTCATAAAGATTCAACCTTTAAAGCTATTTTTCTGGAATGTATCAAAACAGATTTCAATTTGAACCAGTAGAGGGGAGAATAATATTAGTTACTACAATGCATTTGCTCTGTATGGACAGTAAGTAAATAACTAGGTATTCATATGTCCTAGTGCATTTGGTTAATTAACCTAATGCCATGTTACTGTTGTGACCAGAATAACCAGACTCAACCTGAGTGCTTTGATATTAAAGGCAGTTTAATAGCCGGTGACTGTCCTTCCAAAGGAGCAGCCTTGACCCATTTCAGGTCCACAGTTTTATACCCCCAAATCCATTAATCACTATATCCCAATCACAATGCATCTATACATCATCTACTCATTACCCGTCACCAAATGGTGGTCTGATATGATGCGTAAGCGGGGGCACAGAAGCAGAAAGCGGAACATTAAAAGGTCAGATTCCCATACCATGTTTCCCATAAATTCCTCCTACTCTTTCTTGTGGGTACGGAGTTAAACAATAGCCTACCAATGTAATCGCCAGGTATTCAATCAGGAAATGTGGCTGCTGTGGCGGCTGGCATAGAGGCTTCTAGTCTTAACCCTTTCTTTCATCTTTCTAGGGGCACATCATCACATTACTTTCATCGTTTGTGAACACAGCTAAGGCTTTTGTTTTTTACCAGCACTCAGCCATTCAGATATGCTTCTCAGCAAAGAGACACCAGACGACAAAGGTAAGTTATTAAAATCAGGGTGTAAAACATTCCAAAATTCCCTTAGAAAACAATTATATTGAACAGCGTGATGCAGTCACATTAGATAGTAAATAACAATACAGAACTGGTAATTAGGCTGACATAATAATTTTAAAGCTTACCTTTTCCCCTTTATTTTGCATTATTTTATTCTAGATTTCCATAAATACATTTGCTGTTTAATGACATTTGGAAAATCTTTGAAAAAATTGTTTCTAAGCTAGTTTCCTCAATGGATAATGTGATCAGTAACATGGATCTTAGATCCAACTACTGAGAACGATTCAAAAAACATCTTTGCATCAGTATTTAACATAAGAAAAATAAATTGTAATTGCAAATATTTTTGTGATATTTATTTAAAAATAATATACATAACTTTTAAGACTCAAAATTAATGAGAAATAAATGAATTTAAATAATATCAAGCCCTTTTTTGAAACAAGAGAAATTATAAACCAGAATATTCTTTTTAAAAATTAGGTAGAAGGCGACAATGTCTATTTTCCCCTCTAGTTTTTAATATTGTGGTGGGATAATAGACAATTAAAAAGTTCTAGGACACACAAGAGGAATCAAAGTTATTATAATATGTAGATAATATTGTTTCTTAAAGTAAAAAGCAAGGCTCCCTTTGTGCCTTCTTAATGACCACCCGTCCTCCCCATTAACCTAACAGTCTTGTATCCTCTACAACTACAGATTGGTTTTGCAAGTTTCTGAACATCCTATAAATGAAAAGACTCTTCAGGAACATTTTTCATCTAGCTTTTTCACTCAATGTTCTGCTTGTAAAATCATCCATATTGTTTCATGTATCAGTAGTTCATTATTTTCATTGTTACAAATATGTAGTTTGAATAGATCAAATATATGTCAATTCTTGTATTAATGTATTTTTGCTTTGTTTCTTTGGCATGTGTGGGGGCTACTACGATTAAAGCTTCTGTGATTGTACTTGGATATTTTTTTTGGTGGACCTAAGTAATAATTTCTATTAGATCTACACCTAAGGAGTAAACTGTCTTTGTCTTTGTCAAAGTGTATATTTACATGTTTATAGATACTGCTAAACATTTTTCAAAAGTTCAAAAAATGTACAGTCCCACTATCAATAATTGCATGTAAGTCATTTTAATTTTTTAATTTAATCTTTTTAGTTTTAGCCATTCTGGTGGTGTGGCACATCATTTTGGTTTTAATGTGCATCCGATGAATGGTAATGATGTTGAACACTTTTTCAAGGTTTACTATTTGAATATCCTCTTTTATGAAACGCTTGTTCAAATTTTTGAATGTTTTTAATTGGACACTTTTGAATTGGCATTGAAATACATACTTTAAAAGATAAAGGTAAAGGGGGTAAAATATATGGTGACAAAAGAAAATTTAACTTAGTGGTGAACACACAGTACAATATACATATCATGTATTATTGAACTGTGTATTTGAAATCTATATAATTTTATTAACCAATGTCATCCCAGTAATTTAATAAAAAATATAATAAAGGTGTAAGAAAGCTACATATTCTCCTAAGAATACATCAGAAGCTGTTACTGAAAAATGTCTTCTATATTGATTAATATACCAGCTAAGAATTCAGTTCTAGTAACAAACTATAGAAATGATTCCTGAAAGCATAATCTTAAGAATTCAATTCTAAATGCTCTCAAATTAACTGTTTTGATCAGATTGATAACCACTTTCGTTCATCTGGCATGAACCCAAATGAACTTCTGTTATTTGAAATAACTAAATTTCTCCCCAGAGATCTATACCTTATATTGAAACTTAACTTGGAATAAATTTCACTAAAACAATGTGCACTTATCTCTCTCATGTAGGAAAAGTTGGACAATTTATGGGTCAAGGGACTCTTCCCTTTTTTTTTAACTCAAATTTTGCTGCACCCCTCCAAAGAGGAACACATGTCCACCTTCAGTGACAAAAACTTGATTGAACAGGTTTCCACACTTCTAAGAAGCTGGATTCTTCTTGCATTGAAGGTAAACCCAGGGGACTGTTTTTATGTTATGATCCCTTCCCTGCGTACCTCTAAGTTGACTCTGGTTACTAAACACTCACAACATGTTGGTCATCTTCTGCTGTCCCGTAATGTTTCAAGTATATGATCCAAGAAGTAAGGAAAATTGTTATCAAGTCTTTACTGATAGCTGGTAGAAAAACTAATCCAGTGGCTACCCATTTTGAACAATAATAAGACAAGTGGTCTTTTAAACAGAACAATGGGAAAAGTATTACACTTAGTACAACTGAACTGTTTACACTATTTGCATGTATTGCTTTCATAATTTATCCAATATGTTCGATTCCACTGGAATCATTCAAGTTGGTGCCAGTGGTTTCTATCTTACTTAGCAGTTGAAAGCATAGCTAACAATCATCGGGCTGACAAGACCAAAGGGTCATAAGGAAAAGATTTTGTAACATGACCAGAATAATCAGAAGAAAGTTTCTCACCTGGACTTCAGGGTCACACATCATGTCCTTACTATACAGTGTCCTTACAAGGATAAAAACCACCCTTTCATCAGAGAAAAATATTTTTTATTCCAAGTAGCTTATACAAATGGCTCATCAGAAGAGTAGGAAAACGGAAAGTCAAAAATTAACCTCTTAGCAGACACATGTAGTAAAAAAAATTCCTCCTCTCCTGAGTCCCTCCTCACAAGTACAACTGACCATGACCATATGGTATTGACACGCCCCTTTCTTTTAATACTGCATTTTAAATTTCTTCATTCATTCAATATTTAGATTGCCCCTGTTATGTGTTGAAGAATGTGCTAGTTAAAGAGTTAAGAAGCCATTTCCCTACCAGGAAGTAGGTCATGTTCTAGTTAGAAAAAAGAGAAGTAACCCATTACAGTACAATGTGTTTTGTGACATGAGGTAAATAGATTCAGACAAATCAGACTATACAGGGTTTCTGTGAGAAGAAAACTTTTAAATGAGTCACAAATAGCAAGAATGATATATTGACACATATTAAGAAGAGAATATGTATTTGGCCCAGGATAGCATGTACATGTGGGTTTTCTATGGCCCTAAATGAAAGGTCTGTATACTATACTATTGGAGGTCAGATGCCAAGAAAGCAGACTCTGAGGTAAAAATTATCATGCCAAGAGTTTACTAGGGAGTGCTATGGGATCAACATTTGAGGGAAGAGAAGGCAGGAGGACTGAGCAGAGGGGAAGTTGATCTGCAATGCAGTTAGGAAGTGACCTTGGCCAATTTACAAGGGGGCCTCTGTATCTGGGATGACGCTTTAGAGGTGGAATGATACCTCCATACCCATTAGTCACTGGACCCCAGGAAGGGAGAGAAAACTTGGGCTAAATGACTCATTTCAGCAATTCCAAGAATGACCCTATAATCTCTATTTACCAAATACCTACACGTTTCAGTGGGGGGGGGATGACTGATTAGTTTGCCATCTTTCACCTTGGAATACTCTTTCTTTCAGAGGTCTAGTTTGTGTCCACAACATAGTCTTTGCCCGATCAGTTACTCCTATAGATGCAGTTTTGATTTCAGTTAACCAGGGACGTGAGGACCAGAAACCCTTACAAAAACAAACAAACAAACAAACAAAAAAACTGGTTTGGGCGATTTTCCTTAAAAGGCAATTGTTGTTATGGGGTGGACCTGGGATATGAATCTCTACATATAGCTCCTTTAAGAGGGAAAAAGACCATCAAATCTGCTGCTGTGAAAAGGTAGCAATAGAAAGAAATCATCTTTACCAGCTTTTTCCTAAGATGCTTACTTGCCTCATTGTGAGAAAATATGAGATAAGTAAGCTCAAGGAGACCATGCCTTCATCTGTTAAAAGTCTACTAAAGCTCAAAATAAATAAGGGTGTGGTTTATAATGTCTAATCAAAGACTGGCAGCATCAACATCATCTAGAAATTGTTAGAAATACAAATAGGCAAGCCCCACCACAAACCTGTTGGATCAGAAACTCTGGGGGTGAAGCCATTCCAACTGTCTTTTCACAAGCCCTCCAGATGCTTCTGATGCATGCTGGATGTGAGGCTTAATTTACTGCAGGTGATAAGCATTCTAAACCAAATCTCTACAAGAGGCCATATTTGTTCTTTGTAAATTTCAAAATAAACAAACAAATAAATAATAAAAATAGATAAATAAAATAAAAATAAAATCAATAAAATAATTTTATCTTTTTTTCTGGTTCTAAATGAATTCATATTCGTAGATGAAATATTTAATCCAAAAGTGTTAAGAGAATGGAAAGTCTATCACTCATACCATACTATTGTGTACATTTTCATGCATTTCTTTTCAAATTTTTTCATGCATGTTTTATTTACAGAAAATGATACTATATTTTGTAACCTGTTTGTTGATTTAATAATTTATCCTAGTACACGTAGTTGTAATAAGGGTAACTCAGATGACCCAGACTGTGAGTACAAATGAACTTACCCTAACTCTGAACCCACCCATGCACTGCTAGCAGGGAGTCTAGTGTTTTACAGTATTTCCCTTTCTCAATATCTCCAAGTTTAGAACTCTGGTTTTAAAAAGGCACATATATTTAAGGGCAAGCAATTTTTATATTGTATTAAGTGGTTAAGATAATTATATAAGCAGGATTTCAACTTGATAACAGTTTGAAGATACATCAGCATGTAAGGTATTGGTTTTAATTTTAATTATTAGCATTATCTCCTATAAGTCTCCACGTGGCACCTCTTCCATTCCATTCTCCTTGGTTCTTAGGCAAAAAAAATGTCCAGGTAGAGGAAATGTCCTTTCTTTAATTCAAGACTGCAGACGGTATTTGAACTGGAATGAGAAAAGATGGGAGCTAATTATTAGTAGTAGTGTTATCATTAGTTTGCAGTGCTATTGTATGATGTTCAGGATTCTGCCATCTTGAAGGCAGTGCTCGCTTTTGAGTTAGGCAGATTTGGGAGGGAATCTTTGCGCTGGCATTTGCTAGCTTACCCTGGGGCTTGCTGTATTATTTTGAACAAGTTACTTAATCTTTAAAGTCTTCTCACCTGAGAAAAGAAGATAACAATGAACCTGCCTTGCAATGTTAAGTCGATTGCTAAATAATGTGGTAAATGAATTATTTGATTCTATAAATTTCCTGTGTTAAAGAAAACAATGAAAAGACCATGAGAAGCAAATGACCTGTATTTTCAGTTGAGTGTTAGTAAATATTTCTGTTCATTCCACTCCCCTACCTCCACGTGAACTTGAAGGTAAATATGTCAATCCCTGAGCTGAAATGTGTAGTCTATAAAGACTTCCTCCTGACTGCCCAGCTTCTGCTTTCTTGGCCCTATTCACTACTGCAGCTGACCCTGCCTCACTCCCAGGATCTCATTTGGTTCCTTCTCCTCCCTTTCAAGCAAAATCTGGAAGTATCAGCTAAGAGTTAATACACTCACTCACACTAATTAAATTGAAATGTTTTGTTTCTCAGCAAGATTTTACATTTAGTGATAACTTTATCAGTAGACAATGGATCTGAAGTAGAACATGATAAAATAGTAGAACTAGCTCCCGATGTTGGGGCCATGGTTCTGCTTCTATACACTGGGCAAAAGTCACTGTGACTGTGGGAAAGTCAGCAAGCCTCAGTGAATTTCAGTTTCCGGTCCCATGGTTGTTCCATAATGACTTCTGGGAGCTCCTGGCTGGAAGCTGGACTCCTTCACCACCGGCCCCTCCAGGAGGAGAACCCTCTACCTTGGAATGGGTGCTCTTTTGTCCAGCCCTTTTCCTTCCGGCCACCCTGACCAAGGGCCAGCTGGCTCAGTCCTGATTCTTCTAACCTTCATACTTAGCACTTTCTTTAACCAACAAGACTCCTTCATGCATATTTCTGATACCTGTGACTTATTAGATGCATTTTTTGATTTTAGTTGGTAAAATTCACATCAAAAATTAAAATATGCTATAAAACCTCTCCCACTCTGTCTTCCCTCCTCCCCCATACAAGTAATCACTGTAATTTATTTCTTATACTATATTTATTCATATACATAATGTATATAAAAATATGTATAATATAAAGTTTATTTTACATTGTAATCTCAAATACAGCATTTTATACATGCTATTCTGCATCTTGCCTATTTTTTTACTCTACTTTTTTTATAGGATGAACATCCTTATGCTTTTCTCCAGTGGAATAGTGTTCCTTTAAATATACCTTACCATTCTCTAATTAGAAGAATTTGGGTGTTTCCTGTCTTTTGATATTATAAATAATTCTGCAGTGAATACTGTTATATGTAACTCATTTCACACCTGTACAACAGAATACATTTTTAGACATGGAATTGATGGATCATAGACTATATGAATCTGTAATTTTGATAGATATCAACAAATTGCCTCCCCAGTGATTGTACTAATTTCCCGTGCTCTAGAAAATTATAAGAGCATCCCTCTCCAACATCTTTGTAAGAATTTTCTTTTTAAATCAAACTTTGGGCTTTTACCTACCTGATAGGTTATAAATGGCATGTAATTAAGTTTTAATTTATACTTCATTATAAGTGAGGTTGGTTAAACCTCTTTTTATGTTTTTCCTCTGCAGATTATTTGTTCATATATTTTGGCTATATTTCTATTGCGTCACTTGTAGAAATATTCAATGACATTTCAGTAATATTTTTAAATCTTGCAATGCAAATTATTCCTAGCTTTTCTCATTGTTTCTACCAATTTCTGGCAAAGAAGAAAATCACTGGCATGGAAGTTCTATATTTAGTAAAGGGTGATTACAGTTGAGACACATTTCATTATATTTATCTATTGAACTTTTATGAAAATATACCCAGTTGAAGCACCAATTATGAAATATTAATGAATCAATTTCAACTAAAAAATTTTAGATAGAAAGCACAGTGTCAAAAAATACAGTATTTCAATATGCATAATCTTAAGGTACAGATAAATGTATATGTACACACATGAAACCAAAACAATACTACCATTTTATGACAGAAAGAAGTAACAGTGTCTGGAGAAGCCCCTCCACCTACCCAATGCTTTTAAAGCCTATGGTGTCTCTTGCTCCACATGGTTCAAGGGTCCATTTCTTGTTTGCTCAGCTTTCCTGTGAGTTGGAACACAAAGAAAAGACACCGGTTGATTTCTACTTGGACAATAGTCCAGGCACAGCGGCTGTATTCTTGGTTTTCCAGATAATCACGGATCCTTTGGAAGTACATTTTAACCTGTAACCTAAGGTTCTCACTACCTAAGGTGTCACTTTTCTGTTCTGCTTGCTGTCTCATGAGCGTTTCTAGGTATTCCAGCTGCTGATGAAGTTCAATGAGGAACTTCTCCATGTGACTTTCCTCCCAACCATCCAGAGAAATATTTGCCCTGAAGAGGCTGAAGATCTGCTGAAGCGTCTCATGAAGAAGATGGCCAGTGCATGTCCTTTCTGGTACTGGTGAGGATTCAGAGACTTCTGGGGAAGCAGAAAGTTTTTCCTGTGTGGTAGACACTGATGAATTGACGAGGTTTGCAATTTATTCAAGAGTTTTAAATTTTCTCTGTTCACTCTTCTTTGTTGGAAGAGAACCAGTTTCAGTTCTAGGGAGAAGACAGTGGAAGAGGCCAGCAGCGCCAACACAACTTCAAAGAAGTGCCTGCTAATCATAGTAAAGGCCAAATATGCCACTTAACTCTGTGCAGACTTAGTAAAGCTCCAACTCTAGTGAACGTCTACCTGGAAAGTGTTCTCTTTAGTTAGTTTTTTTAAAGCTATCATTTCTCCAAGTTTACACCTTAGGCTTTTGGTTCCCTATTCACAGTGTTCATAGGACATTTCCTCCACTTTCCCCATTGTGTTGGCTGTTTGAGGAAGTACTCAAAAGAACTAGTTTCATTGTATGCTTTGTATACAATTACAGACTAGTCATCTGATAAGATCTTCTATTACTCACATTATTTATTACATATAAAGTTTCACTCAACACAAAATGCTTTCTAAATATTTAGTCAAGTGTTAAAGTTCTTTTATTGAGAGTAAGATTATTTTTAAAGGAGAAGTCTTTAACAGAATGATATTTATCAGAGGTTTAGTAGTATCTACATGGCACTCAGGAGCAAAAATTAAACCCAGCCTACTAAATTTAAAACCTCAAAGGGAACTGTAAACTTGCACAAATGCCTGAGAAAATCAATCTTAAAATATGTACTAGTGATCTTAAATTATTTTATATCTTAACTAAGCAGTTTAATATCTAAGAGTCTAGTTCATGGAAGTATTGTGAAAAAGAAAAAACTGAGCAAAAGGTCATTAAAACTTATTACAATTGCAGGATATTAGATACAACCTATAAGTCCAACAGTAGGGGAATGGTTAAATAAATGTTGGTAAATTTATATAATGAAATGCTATGTAACCATTACAAATGAGGAAATAATGTGTGAGAAGAGATTGAGGGCAGTTGGTCAGTCTACACATTCTCAAGGGTACCAGTAACTATGGTAAATCAATGTGCCTATTTGCACCAATAATGCCTCTTGAATTCCAAGTACCAAGTTCCCTATACTAAGTCCTCCTGAATAAGACCCTAATTTATCTTTAAGGCACCTTTTTTGTTGTTGTTCTAACATATGACTATTTATTTACAACCTTCCAACATTAAAAACCTTATGAGTGTAGAATAAACACTAAACTTTTGTTTACTGTCTATATAACTATAGTAGGAACTTACAAAAACATGTGTTCGCTTGGAGTGAATCAATGTGCTCTACCACAAATACAAAATGTAAACAGTATTATCAACAAGTCAGCTCTATGTTGGTGTCACTTAGTCCAGTATTAATAAGTTGGAATATACTGAGTTAACATGCTCCATGGAGGAGTCTTTTCCTATAAAGTTCATTTGCATTCATCAAAAAGTTTCTAACACCTTGGATGTTGTAGAATTTGAACTTATAGATCTATGAGAGTCAAACTACAGAAATCTCTTATTTGAACAAACAAGGTATACAGATTTTAAGCTAATGTCAAGAAGTGGGAGCTGGAAAGAAAACTTCATACCTAATTGACCTGAGTGATAACTCTGTTCAAAGGTAGACTATATCAAGTGCTCATGACTAAAAACGTGTAAGTCATGCATGGTTTGTACTAGACATTATTCTGTAAATCATTATCTCCTTTGAAAAGTTTTAAACTTTTCACTTGATCAAAACTACCTCATAATTCCATTAGAGTTACTGGTTAATTTGACAGCATATAGCATTCCTCTATTTGGGATGATGATGTCAGTCAGGATGACAAATGCCTAGATATCTCATTCATGTTTTCACACCACCTAGGGAACCAGTAACTTTACAAAGTAATTCAGTGACCAAAGGGCTCTACTCTTTCCCACTGGCTGCTAGAAAAATTAAATGTTTAATGGAATTGAGGAAAAGAAGGAAATCTTTTGTATTTTATCATAGAATTTGGGTACTGATGTCATAAAGACCTGGATTGGAATATTCTTTTTACCATTTAGTGGTTGTGTGACTTTGTGCAAGTTACTTAATCTCTTTCTGCCTCAGTTTTTTCATCTCTAAACTCTAATTTATAGAACGCTTTTACAGATTAGCAGATAAAAAGATTATATATAAAAATCTACTATGCTGCCTAAACCATGGTAAATAATTGATGCATATGAATTTACACTTAATAAATGCCTAAATCAGTCACATTCTTCCTGGGGGTTCATAGATAGAGTAAATATTATTACAGATAGAAGATATGAATTAAATTAGATGCTTTAAACTCTTGTGGCTCTTTTTAGGATAAATTGAGTTGCTCTGGCTTCTGAAATGGTATGATCTCTTTATAGCTGAATAGTTTTTATTGTGGCAGCAACTCCAATAATGTTTTTGAAATCTCTCTCTCTCTCTCTCTCTCTCTCTGAAAAAGCCTATGGTAATTTTTAATATACAAAAGGAATAATACTTTTTTTCTATAACATTCTGCTTAATCTATTTGAACAACAGAATTTTGAACTGGTCTCAACATAAATCTATAAATCTTTCATGCAGAGCTTCAGAAAAAAATTTATTTATAAGGATAAATAAAAATAATCTCTAATCTGCAGTCAAGACTTTGGTGTCTTTTCATCCACTTGGCAATATTAATGCAAATTGTGTTTTTAATTTCCAAATACTGTTACTGTTTTCTAATTTGAATTGGTTGTGATCAAAGAATATAAATTTAATGAGACTTATTTCATGGCTTAGAATATAGTCTATCTTGGTTACTGTTGCATGTTAACTCAAAATAATATTTTGCTTTGGTTGGTTGGACTGTTTTATGGATGTTAATTAGGTCAAGTTGGTTGACAATGTTGTTGAAATTTTCCATATTCTCTCTGGTTTTCTATCTGTTCCATCCACCACCAAGAAAGAAGCACTGAAATCTTCAATTATAACTTTGTTTTTGTTCATCTCCCTTTTCAGTTCTATCAATTTTTGCTATGTATATTTTAAAACTGTTATTTCCTTATTTTGGATTGATTTTTAAAGTTATTTCACATTACCTCCACTATTTATTTATTAGCTATACCACTTTATTTTTACAGTAGTTGCTCTAGGATTTAAAACATACCTTTATTTAGTATATTATAGTTTACTTTCAAATAATATAGTGTAAGGATATTATAACAATATACTTTATTCTTCTCATCCTCTATGCTATTGTCATATATTTTTATGTTTTAAACCCCATATACATTGATATATTTGTTAGTCAATTGTATTTTAATAGATTTTTTAAATGAGGAACTTCTTCTGTATTTGTTTACATATTTACCATTTAACCAACCATACTTATAATTATCATATATTTACCCACATAGTTACTATTTCTGGTGCTCATCATTCCTTTTTGTAGATCTAAATTTCTATCTGGTATCATTTTCCTTCTTGAATAATTCACTTTACTATTTATTGTATCTCAGGTCTGCTGGTAATCAATTCTCTCGGCTTAATTTATCTCAAAAGGTATTTTGCCTTCATTTTTGAAATATATTTTTGCTGAGTATAGAATTCTAAGTAGATATATTTTTTCTTTCAGTTTTGTAAAGATGCTGCTCCACTGTTTTTGGCTTGCATTATTTCTGAAGAGAAGACTACTGTCATTCTTAATTTTTTCCCTTTGTGCATAATGTATCTTCTTTTTCTTTACTTTTAAGATTTTCTATCATTATTTTTCAGCAGTTTGATTATGATGTGTCTTGGTGTGATTTTCTTCTTGTATCTTCTACTAGGAATTTCTTGAGCTTTTTGAATCTGTGGTTTTATAATTTTCATCAAAGTTGGAAAAGTTTTAGACCTGATTTTTTTTCAATATTTTTCATCTTCTGAGACTCTAATACAGATGTCAGACCATTCAATATTATCACACAGGCCACTAATGCTAAGTCTTCAAGCTCATTGATATTTTCTTCTGCAATATCTTATATAATTAATTCCATCCAATATATTTATCCCTTTAGGTATTATATTCCTCATCTTCTAAAAGTTCAATTTGTTCCATTTCGATATCTTTCCTTTCTTCATCTTTTCTTTTACCTTCTTAAATGTATGGGGGTATATCTTTCGTATTCACTTTTCTTCTACCTTCTTAAAAGTATGGGGTATATCCATAATTTATTTTAACTTCCTTGCCTACTAATTCTACTATTTGTATCATTTCTGGGTCTGGTTTCTTGATTATCTTTGCTACTGCTTATGTTTCTATTTTATAGCTTTTTTGCATGCCCGAGTTTTTGATTCTGAACATTGTAAGTTTTACTTTACTGGGTACTAGATTTGTTTAGTCCTTTGTATATGGTTTTAGGAAATAGTTAAGTTACCTAGAATCTGTTTGGTTCTTTTGGTTCTTACTTTTAAGCTTTGTTAGACTGGATGGAATAGACTTTATATAGTCTAGGGCAATGTCATCCCACTACAAAGAGGATATCCTCGTTGGACTCTCTTCAATGCTCTCTGTATTAGGAAGTTTTTGCACTTGGGCTGGTGTAAAATGAAATATTTCTAGCTCTTTGTTAGCCCCAGGGGTAGCTGGCCTACTCCTTTTTGTATATTCTTTTCCATTTTGGGGTAATTTATAGGTTACGAATCAGCTACTGACTCCAGCAGTCTTTTCTACAGGTATTTTTTTCCTCCATCTCTCTCTCTTCCTCTTCTCTCTAATATTTTGCCCTGCAATATCTAGATACTTCTCTCAACTCCAGTCTCTGACTTGTTAACTCAGGGAGACCACCACTGGTTTGTTTGGGTTTCCGCTTCCTGCTTGCACTGTAGCCTAAACACTCTCTCCACATAGTAAGCTGGAGCAACTGCAGGGCTCACTGTATTTCTTTTCCTTTTCTCAAGGATCATTATCCTATTATTATACCTGTTTCCCAGAATCTACGACTATTGTTTCATATGTTTATTTCATTTTTTGTTTATTTAAAGTGGAGGATGAATCTGATCATCCATTATGGCTGTAAGTGGAAGTTCACTGAACATTAATAATCTAAAGTAGGAGTTTGCAAACTATAGTCTATGGATCAAATCCAGTCCACTGTCTGTTTTTGCAAATAAAGTTTTATTGGAATACAACGGTGTCCACTTTCATGCTACAATTGGAAGGTTGAGTAGTTGTGACAAAAATGGGCTTTGCCAGTGACTTTTAAATTTATTGCATAAATGTATATTCTATTTACTCATTTCCCCACAAATTATTTATTTACCATTACTGTCAATCTAAAAAATATAATGTGTAATTGAAATCCTGATTATCTGTCTCTGTTAAAAATATACCAAAATAGGTCTTATTAAGGAAGGAATTTTAAATTCAACCGAAGGAGGGCAGCGTAACATCAATTAGTTAGAGTCTGGTATCAATTTGTAAGGTAGCCAAGAGAAATAATAAGATTCATGCCATCTAGTGGTCTAATAATGTGTGGTCAGCAACACATTATTGCTTTGACTAAATGAATTGTTCTCATAATGCTTAACTCATATTAAGATCTTGCTAGTGTTGTTAAATACTTCCTTTTTTTTTTTTTTTTTTTTTTTGCCTGGTGTACTTTAAGGGATGTTTGTTGATTTCTGACCATCCATTGTAATCAACCCTCTCTTTTCTGGAGACCATAGGTAAACATACCCTGACTTCTCTGCCTACTCTTGGATCTTGTGTTTCTGGCTAGACTCCAGTGAGATGGTTAGCCCTAGTTTAAACTACTCAGTGTTTCACTTTGCCTTTGCCCTCAGTGATTATTCAGGCATGGTCACTTCCCTAGTGATCTTGACACACCACTACCCCCTTTTCTGAGCATAAACTTGCAATATTTAACCATATTATTTATCATAAAATGCTAATGTTTAGAGTGATTTTTAAATGATATTTAATCTATTTCCCCTTCTCTCCCCGAAAATTTAGTGCTAAAGCCAATAGGTGGGCAGAAAAAAGTAAGTGTTGTGTTAGAAGAAGCAGGGAACCATGGTGGTCCAGAGTGGAATACCAGAGTTCAGGAAGCATGAGCAAATGTATATATAGAGAGATAACCTGGCATGGGATGTTGGAGCCTGAGCAGATTGAGCAGAGTATCCCAGAAGGGACAAGGTGGTGGGCAGCTACTGTGAAGAATCATAACCTGAATGGGGTAAGGACAGCAAAGTTTCCTTTGGACAAAGTTTCAAAGTCCTGACCTATAAAATACTTGAAATTTTTATTATTTAATTATAAAAGCTATATATATTTAAGGTATACAATGTGATGTTTTGATATAAATAAACATTGTTAAATAATTACTATAGTCAAGCTAATTAAAGTATCTATTACCTCACATAGTTTCCAAAAACACTTATTAGTTTTAAGGAGTAAAAGAGTACTTTTACAGTGAAAGAGTCCACTAGCCACAATCTTATTCAAGTGATCAAACTAGACCTCACCAATAATAGAACAAACTGAAACCATGGACCACCAGATAAGATGCAACTCAAAAAACACAACATTCATTCTGTGTCATTCCTGGAAAATGTAAATAAATTGAATCTAATAATGAGGGACCATTACTTAAAACCAAATTAAGCAACATTTTATGAAACAACTGCCCTTTAATATTTCAACGTTGTGAAAGTCAAAAAAAGCTACAGGAACTCTTCTCTATTAAGAGACAAAAGGGACTTCTGGTTTCTGGTTCCGCATGTAAGGAGCTCGGAAATTGGAATCTTTGCCCTTTGCCTTCTTAATCTGGCCTACAGTTTTCAAGGCTCTAAGCAATTATCAAGTGACAGAGTTGTCTAAAATCAATACTGCTACCTTGTGTGACCACCAGAAAGCAGATATGAAGACTAATACCTGACCTGGCTCAGAGATTAATGAGTTTGCTGAGTAACGTAGCCTGACAACCTGGTCACAAATTTCTCTTGGCACAGTCAACAACCAGGACTGGAAGGATGACTAGTGAGGAGGCTGTGGCCTAAAGGGGTTCCAGGAAATGCTCAGATTAGTGCGAGTATTATCAAAATACCAGTGAGGTGGGAGAATATCCAAATGACCTATAGACTGCCATGCCAAGAATGCAAGTTCACCTAAATTCCAGGTAAAAATACTCTGGGCTAAGGTAAGATTTGTTTCAAATAAATAAATAAATAAACTAAAAACTAAGAAAAGATATTGCTACTTAAAAAAAATCTTATTAAAGGTACAGTAGTAGATCTATAAAATTCTTTATAAAGACTGAAAATCTATGCCTGGCACATAATAATGGAGGACTACTGAACAGATTTACTTAAATTCAATTTCCATTTTTCTGGGCTTAATTACGCTTATTTACATTGGGTCAATTTATCTTCATGATCAACTTCCTGAGGGCAACTTAGTTTGACCCCATGTATCAGTGTCAAACTTCATTCTGAATAACCTAGAAAGCCGGGAAACCCAATCTGTGCTGCTGTGGGTCACTGTGAATGCAAGATGAGGGAGGTCACTCTGAGACTGGCCCCTCTTGGAATTCAACAGAAGATGTCTTGGACCTGGTAACATATACCAACAACAGGTAGCAACTGGGTCATGGGTGGAGCAAGTTGGAATGATGACACTGTCTTTGATAAGCATCTTGTGTGGTGACAGTTCTCTTTGGGACAGGAATAAAGGTTTTTTTTTTTTTTTTTTTTAAACTTTAGACACAGAAACAAATGTCCTCTTTGTCACTGTGACTATGCAGTAGATACAGTCAGGTCATATAATGAAACCATTCATTAGCCGTGGGAATATAAACTGAGCCTCTTCCTACTCATCTCACCTATCCTGAAGGTTAGAACAAGATTAAGATCACCCTGAAATGAACTGACTCCCTGGCTGGTGGTGTACTGATACTTCCAGGATGGTTTAGTTAACATCTGTATGTAAGGCCCTTAGAATTTTTTTTTTTTTTAGCCATAAGCATGCATAATATTTATGTACAAAACAACAAATACTATTTTTAAAGAAAACAGCTTTACCTGAGGGAAGTGGGAGTAAATAAGGATAAAAGAGGTCTAACATAAGGTGACAGAAGGAAATTTAACTTCGGTGGTGAACACACGATGCAATATACATATGTACTATTGAATTACATGCTTGGAGCCTATATAATTTTATTAACCAATGTCTCCCCAATAAAATTAATAAAATAAAAATAAAAACAAACAAAAGAAAACAACTTATATTATAGAAATGTGGGAACAAATACTATCAAATGTTGCCAGGCAGCTGTTATTTGTGATTGAGTGTCAAATACAAAGTATTGGAGTACTACAAAACTTTGAGGTTATTTATTGGAAATTCAGAGAGCAGGAAGAGACATCATTTTATATTCATCATGTGGACTTTCAAAAAAATGTGTAATTTTACATCATAGTTATGCCACATCCTTTGTACTTTCACATTACCATCCCAGATAGTTTAAAGGACAGTGTGAGTCTCAACGCCATAGTGCTTAATTTTAGATTTTAGCAAAATCAAACTTTTCCCATCTCTAATTCCTGTCTGTTTAACTACAATTAGAAAATCACACACAGATGTGAAAAGAAAAAAAAATGCACTTATGCATAGCAGGGAAGAAGGACAATAGGAAGCTATGGGCATTAAAAGACAGGAATTTATCAAGATAGAAGTACAGGCATAACTGCTTTTTAAAATAAGAAAAGCAGTGATAAATTTCTTGAAAGTCTAAAAATTTTACATTAGACTCTATATTAGACTGATTTGTTATTTTTTAAATTATTAAGAGGTAAATAACTATGGAACCAAGATTTTGCAAGTTGAAGCTAGATGATCTACTGTTAAAATAAAGGCAAGCATTTCCTAGTGCATATATTAATGAAGTTAATGGTAGCGCTTTCTCAATTGTAAATGTTTTCCTCATAAATTGGTCTTAAACCATTAATATGGGCAATGATACATCTTGACTTCTCAAAGTGGTATCTGATTTGCCCATAATATGTAATTAAGGGTGTCATAATAATAATTTATGGTGTTTTAATAACACTGGCTCCTAGATGTTCTTTCCTTTAAAGATTTTAGAAAACAGTAGATCAAGGGCATTGATCTACTGGCAGGGAAGCAAATTTAAGCTTAAATAAATAAAAAGAGTCCAGGTGTGCTACTGGGCCCCAAATAAAAATGAGAACACCAGATGTGGACTGTGGAAAAGAAGGCCACTGCATGTAAGGCAATATGAATATCTTTGGCAGTCTTTTCAAAAGATGAAGTTTCAGCAAGTGTTATAACAATTACTTTTGAGACTTTTCTGGAAGGCTGTGCTGTCATTAATTACTCTTTATGTTCCACCCAAAGCAAACTTAATTTTTATGTACTTGTTATTCCTTTAAAATTTAGATAATGAGGGTTTGAAATGACCACATACTTCATTTAAACAATGAAAATTCTGTCAGTCACTTTAACAAATATTTACTGAGTGCCTAGCAATGATAGCAGTGAAATCTAGATATTTTTCATTTGAATCTTTAGAGATTGGTTTTGAATGCGACATTACACTGTTTTTCTAAATTATCACTCCTTTTGGCCTTCCTGGGAGAAAGTATATGTCGTTAGTTTTTAAATTTCTTGTGATTTTATTATCTCCTAGGAAGAACTGGGGAGTAAAAACCAACATACCAAAACACATTAACAAAGAATTACAAATATTAGCTGAAGGCAATAGAAATGCCATGGAAGACTTTGCATATTGGTACACTGCCTGATCACTATTTTTAAAAACCCAGTCCATCCATTAATGTTTAAAAGTTAAAGATGGCCAAAGCAAAGGAATACTTACCTCTGATTGTGGCTTCGACCATCAAAGGATGTTTTCAGGAACACAGGAAGAAAAGTATAAAATGAGATTAAATTAGAAATCTGGACTATTTATGCAATGGGCTTAATGTCATTTACTGAGATAGTTTGTATTATATAACTTTGGAATTAAATCAAAGTTGAAAGATCTTGGAAATTTCGCAAGATATTAGACTTGATTCCTTTGATCTAGAAAGGCCTTATTTTTTCTCATGACATTTCTAATTCGTTTGCTCAGTATATCACTAAACATCAAATCCATTTGTGGGGGAAGTATTAAAAGAAACTGGTCCAAAAGAACATGAAATGAAGAGACATAGCCTCACATGTTCTTCAGAGTTTAATTAATATTCTTGGAAGCAATATGATAAGGGATGGTATAAGAAAGAGTAAACATCAGAAATTGTGAATTCATGTGGGCTCTGTTATGAAAAGCTGAGGAAAAGAGACAAGGAATCTCTAAGGTTTAAGTCTTTATGGAACATCATTATACTTAACACTTCTGAGAAAGTCCTGTAAATGAATGGTCTTAAGGACAAAGAATATTATGAAAAAGAGAAGAAAACAAAAGAAGGGAAAAAATAACTTGGTGTTATGTTTTTTAATCAATAAAATTCTTTTAGTGTTTGTGGAAGTTTGGTTAGGATATATTATAGGAAAATAATTATAAATTTGTAAGCACATTGTGATGGCATTTGGTGAGTGAAGGCAGAGACTGCCCACGCCCCTTAGGAAGAGGGACCCCTGTCCACAATTCCCACTACCTAGGCAGCCATATTTTGTAGTAGGCTAGAGGTGATTAAACCAGAGGTGGTACATGATTCAAGGACTGCTTCTGCTAGAACCCTCTGACGTGATTTGGCACAAAAGGCGATCTGGGCCCATCAGGTTCTCCCATTTGGGAATTAAAATTGGGATACATGGAGAGTCTGCTACAATTAATAGTTGGAGGTAAAGCTGAAAGGTAGTGATGCAGTGATAGAGTCCCTTAAAGTGGGTGGTGGTACTCATAAAAGCCCTTTCTAATCCAAGGCAATGAGTAAGAGAAAAATGAGTAAGACTAGAGAAGTGAACTGAAGAAGACGAAGTGGACCCTCAGAGGGAAGTAAGAAAGCAATGAGCAACAGATACATAGGAAAGGACACATTTCATATAAGAGGAGCATACCCTTAGAGCTGTTTTGGTCCTTGATATCTTCTACTTTAATGAATTCTTACACTTCACCTTTTCCCCTTGAAGTAACCTGAACAAGTCTCTGATCCTTAAAGTCAATAGTGCTTAACCACAACAGCTTATGTAATAAGCACCCTTGGAAAGCCTGAGCAGGGAAATGAGCCTTCACTTAGCAAAAGGGTCTATAGCAACTGTTGCATTTCATACGTGTGTGTTATTACAACTTAATAAAGCTGATCCCTTGGAAGTACTCTGTACATCAAAAGAACAATTAATAATCATCGTGACATATTCATCAAATGTATTATGTGTGCAAGATTTTGTGTTAAGTACTGTAAAGATATACAAAGAAGTAAGGCATGTATTCGCCCCTCACAAATCACTTATAGGAGGATCTGACTAAACTTAAAATACCTCTTTCTTGGAATGCTTGTCCTTCACCATTTCCTGTCTAAATTAGGTTCCCTTGTTATGCTTCCACACACAAAAAAGTACTCTCATATCATAATCAAACTCTATCTTAAACTGCCAAGCCATAGGAGGGTATTGATTATGTACTCGGTATATGATACGTACTTAATAAATATTAAATGATGAATAAAAACCTGAAAAAGAACCTAGGTCATTACATAGAAAGTTGGATAAAGCATTTCTATAATTTTCAAAAAACTGATAGAGCTTTTATATTCAGTGAAGGTAATAATGCAAAGAGTCATATAATTCAAAATAATCAGAAGCACTATATAATACTTCTGAATGCATTAAATTTGGGAAAATATTCAACTACAAGCTCCACTCATTAAAAAAATTTTTTTTAAATTAATTAAAAAATTTTCAATTATGGTTGACATACAATATATTAGTTTCAGGTGTACAATAGTGATTAGACATTTATATAACTTATGAAGTGATCACCCTGATTAACTTAGTACCCATTTGAGAACATACAGTTATTACAATATTTTTTTACTATATTCCTTATGCTATACTTTTCATCCCCATAACTATTTTGTAACTACCAATTTTTACTTCTTAACCCTTCCTCCATTTCACCCCCTACTAATTCCCCTTCCATCTGTCTACCATCAAGCTGTTCTCTATATCTATGAATTTGTTTGTTTTGTTCTTTATATTCCACATGTACATGAAGTACATGGCATTTTCCCTTTTCTTTTTAATTTATTCCATTCAGCACAATACCCTATAGGTCCATCCATGTTGTTGCAGATGGCAAGATTTCATTCTTTTTTTTGGCTGAGTAATATTCCATTGTATATTCCATTGCATATATGTACCACCTCTTCTTTATCTACTCATACACTGTTGGGCACCCAGTTTGCCTCTATATCTTGGCTATAATAAATAACGCTACAATGAACATATATGGATTCACATGCCCCTTCGAAGTAGTGTTTTGGGTTTCTTTGGATAAATACCCAGGAGTGAAATTACTGGGTCCTTCCTTGACTCTTGTGTATAGCCTTTATTTAAAGTCTATTTTGACTGATATAAGTATGCTACCCCAGCTATTTTTTTTGTTTCTCAAGATTGCTGTGGCTATTCAGGATCTTTTTATGGTTCCATATAAATTTTTAGATTACCTGTTCTAGTTCTCTGAAGAATGTCATTGGTATTCTGGTAGCAATTGCATTGAATCTATAGATTGCTTTGGGTAGTATGGACATTTTAATGAGGTTGATTCTTTCTATTCATGAGCACAATATATGCTTCTATTTATTTGTATCTTCTTCAGTTTTTTTTTCAATGATTTATAATTTTCCAAGTACAGGTGTTTTACCTCCTTGGCTAAATTTATTTCTAGGTATTTTATTGTTTTTGATGTAATTGTAAAGGAGATATTTTTCTTAATTTCTCTTTCTGATAGTTCATTTTTGGTGTATAAAAATGCAGCTGATATCCGAATATTAATTTTGTATCTTGCTACTTTACTGATATTTCTAACAGTTCTTTGGTGGAATCTTTAGAGTTCTCTGTAAATAGTATCATGTCATCTGCACATAATGAATTTTACTTATTCTTTTCCAATTTGCTTGCCTTTTTTTTTCTTGTCTGATTGCTGTGGCTAGGACTGCCAATACTATGTTGAATAAAAGTGGTGAAAGTGGACATCCTTGTCTGTTCCCAATCTTAAGGAAAATGCTTTTAACTTTTTCTCATTGAGTATGTTAGCTGTGGATTTGTCATATATGGCCTTTATTATGTTGAGATATGTTCCTCTATTCCCACTTTGCTGAGAGTTTTTATCATAAATGGATGCTGGATTTGCCAAGTGCTTTTTCTGCATCTATTGATATAATCATATGATTTTTATCTTTCAATTCATTAATGTGGTATATATCACATTGATTAAGTTGAGACTTTGAAAGTTTTTAGACTTTAAGAAAGAGTATCTGCTTTTGTTGCATATGTACAGATGTGCCTGTTCTGTTAAAGGAAAATCCCATAATTGGGCACTGAGGACCCACTTATCTCCAAAAAAGAACATATGCCTATCCTCACATACTTGCTTGGATTGGCTAATGAACCTATAAATGGACTTTCTTATCATTTACCAACTTGGCTTTGCTTACAAAGACATAAAATACAAAGATACTGGGAAATATTAGTAATTCTTAACAGCAATTAAATATATGACCATATATGCAATGCATGGGTAAAGTCCATTAATCTTCACTTAAAACTAAAACTTCCTCCTCCAAGTAGAATGTGCTGTACAAACTTCTCAGTTTGAACCATGCATTAATGAAACTTTAGGAAACATTTAACATATTCCACAAAACTTTCCCTTCCTACTCTGTAGCAGGTTCTTACTCCCTGAAACTCCTATTTCCCAGTCTATTCAGGCAGCAATTTCATAATTTTTGTTATATTCACTTACCATAAATTTATTCACATTTTATTTAAATTAATTGGCTGTTAAAACACTAAAACAAATTTATTTTTAAAAGGAAACTCTAATGTGGATTTTCTAAGACACATTAAATACATAAAATATTTATATGGAAATCAAAACATCATCTACATTTCAGTAAAAAAGTAGTACTCTGGTTTAAATGTGGTTTTGAGGAACATTTTGATGGAATATCATTATCATCCACTGTAGTGGATGTTTCAGGCTTCTTGATTTTCTGCTTCTGTATTCCTAGACGAGCACAGCTGAAAGAAGATGGGCCAACCATACATTCTCCTGTCAGTCTAACTGCTACAAATATAATGGCAAATAATTAGAACCTTACAAGTTAAAACTTTATAGCCAGGTGTAGAATAAAATATTTTAATTTTATTAAATTATTTCAAAGGCAAACTTGTAGGGGTGAAGGAATAGAGGGAGGATTGGAAGGAGTGTATGAACAATATCTTAGGACTTCATATAGCTTATCATTTTCAAGCAGTTTCATATATCTTATCTAATTTGAATCTCATAATAAGCCAATGAGCTAGAAAGAGGTATGAGTCAAAAACTCACTATCATCATTATTTGAAGGCCTCTTAGCTATTTTATAACTTTTTAAACAGTAAAAAAGAAGTTGGACCTTTTCTCAAGATAAAACTAACTAAAATATCGTATTTCTTCTCTTTTGACTGGAATTAGTTAGCAATAAGTGGTTCAGGCTGGATGAGAACAAAGTTTTGCCTTTACCCAGAAATCATTATTTTTTCTCATTTAAATTTAAATTTGTATTTAAATTATACAATGACACCACAAAGCAATAAAGCATTAAAAAAATTAAATATAATTACTATAAAAGTCTCCAACTATTTTCTTTCTGTAGATTACCTTCTAATTTGCCTACATGCTTAATTCCCACAGTTCCATTTTGCTTCCTCTATTTTCTTTCTATCATATCATATAGTCTCTCCTATTATTATTCTCAACTTACAAATAAGGAAACATTAAATGATCACCCAAAGTCATGTACAGAGTTAGAAGGTGACAGGACTGGGACTAGAGCTTAGATATTTTTTTATTTCATTCTGAAGCTCTTTCTAACACACTATACTGTCTCACAAAGGAAAAGATGTCCCAATTTAAAAAAATCCGCGAAAATCTAAACTTAATAAATGGATTAATTAAAATGTGATCTTTTAGATTACAATTTACAATTTACCACCGTAGGAGCCCTATAAGTGTTAAAAATTCTCCCTTCTGCATGATTAGACCTAGTCTTTAGCCTCGAGGAGCTCATATATCATTCACAATTTGACAGAAGTCCTAGAGAAGGATGTATATTTAGAAGTAAAGAATTCGGGTCAATATCAAGTCAATCAGAAAAGAAAAGAAAATATCTTGGGAACTGTAATATGAACCAGTGGAGAAAAGATGATTGAAGTGAAAACCAGCTCTGCAGAAGCACATGGGCAGCCTATGGTGCTCCTGTGTGTAGTTATATGGGCTGTTTATATAAGAAACCTCAGAGTATAAAGCACAATTACAAAACATTGCTCCAGTTTTCCATAAGCACAGATGTAGTGGGAAAGCAGGCTGCTTTCAAGAGCATGCCTAAGTTCCATACTGGGAATTGTAAAAGATTTTTTAAAACGTGCCCTCTGACTTGACTAAAACAGTGTTCTCAGAGTGTAGACTATTGTGAAACTGCATCAAAATAGGTACTTATTAAAAGTGAATATTCTTGAGTCTCAATCAAGACTTATGAAATCAAAACATCTCAGGGGTGGTTTGAAAGCTGCATTTTTTAAACAAGCTCTCCAGGTGATTGATAACGCAACACTTAAGTTTGAAAACCACTGACAGAAAAGTTATTGGATACTTTAGATAGAATATTTTCTTAGCCTCTCATTTTGATGATAGTATGTCCTAAATTTTGCTTCCCACCCCCTACCTGACCCCACTCCCTAAAATCATTTGGAATAAAAAAAGAAGACTCAGGTATTTAACAAATTACAGAAAACACATTAAGACATGGAGGAATAATCTAAGTGAGCTCAGTATTCATTTCCGTTAGGGGTCCAGTTCATCAACTGTACTGAGGTCAAGGGGCAGTGAATATATTCTATCAACTGATGTGGATAAGGGTACAAAAAGGCAAAAGAAGCCCAAACGGGCTCATGAAATAAGTTTTTAGAACAAAGTCATAGGTTAAAAGAAGTATTAGATAACAGTTCTTATAACAAGCTCTATGTTCTGGCTATTGATTCTGCACCAGTTATTTTTACTAGAAGACAGAGAACCAATAAGGTAATGTGGATCTCAATTTTCAGCTACAGCTACTGTGTGGATCCTTAAAAGTCTTCATGAGCAATATTAGCTTATGTAATGACCATCTAGGGCTGATGTTCTGTGTATTTGTTTCTGGTGATAACTTCAATAATTGAAAGAAACAAAAAAGTGATGAATACACAAACCATTCTGATTGAGACAATAAATCTGTTGGTACTTTAGATTAGAAAAGTAGCACAATACTGCTTAAGGTATTTATCATATTGAGTTTTACATGCCGTCTCTAAACATCCTCAGTTATAAAAAGAATGTTTATAAAAGTTGTGGACTAAAATTGATATACCTTTGTGTTACATATGCTTATTAAATTAACAGTTCAGATTAATATAGTCAACAGGGCATGACATAAGGTACAATAACACTTCTTGAATGTTATAGTTATAATACCATTAGTAATAATAAATAATGAATCAAGAGCAGTGACTGTTATTTTATTTCTTGAAAAAGTATCAAAATTAAAATTTAGTTTATTAAAGCAAAACTTTTTATTAAAGCTTCAATGCTTAAAAACATGAACATCAAATAGTTTATTGATTATTTTTATGCTGCAAAGTGAATCTGTGAAAGCTGCTTTTAAAAGCGACCTACAGACAATGAGTAGCTACAGAAAAAAAAGGAAAGTGGAGTGAGAACTAGGAGATGAGAAGAATATGAGATACTGGATAATTAACTCCTTGGCCTCTCAAGATCTCTGTCTCAACAAAAAATTCCACATGTGCTATATAGTTCGGGCATAACAGTTCCACATACTTCATGTCAGATTACTTCTTTACAATTGAAGAAAAGTTAACATTTAATTAAATTTAATTAAAATTTGTTAGGTGTCTACTACTATACACATCAAGGATTTTATAGACACTAAGTTTTTATACTTAAAGAAACATCTAGCTAAAACATCTTATTTCTTTGTCTCAAGAATCCTGAGGAGTTAGGATTATCCTCATTTTACAATTGAGAAACGTTTAGCTCAAAAGTTAAATGATTTGTCTAAGAACACCCAGAAAGGCAACACCAGTGGTGAAATTCAAACACAGGTTTTATGTTGAAGCCCATGATTTTTCCAATGGAGTGTGTGTGTGTGTGTGTGTGTGTGTGTGTGTGTGTATAGTAATTTCTTTAAAGAGTTTGGTTTGAAGGCCCAGAACTAAACATCAGTTTCTTTCTTTGTTTCTCGTGAGTCAGGGTTTCACCAAAGCCATTTATAATGGGAAAAATGTAATTATTGACATCTCACTTCCACACAAAAGTCAGGGTGGATTTTCAAAAATACATACTGAGGGTCTACTATAGGCGAGTCCCTGGGGATGCTGAACAAGACAAACAAGGTCCCTAACCCTCAAGAAGCTGACATTCTAATGTGGGAGATAAATATACTAAATAACAAGCAAGTTTAAGGTAGTGACTAACATTTTGAAAAAATAAAGCAGGGTACAGATGTGAAGGGTGACTGGGGAATGTGACAGCTATTTTAGATAGTGTGGTCAAGAAAGGCTTCTCTGAGGAGGTAATGTCTTTACTGAGACCAAATGAGGAGAAAGACACAGGCGGGAGGCAGGAACAGTGTGGATGTGTTCAAGGAACAGCTGGAAAGGCCACTGCGGCCAAAATAAAGTGACGCAGAGCATGGTGGGAAAGAGATCAGGGAAGTGAGCAGGACAAAATGTCATGGAAACCCACATCCAAGGAAGGGCACACATCCATAGCGATACATGGAGGGGCGGCATGCAGGTGGCCATGGCTGCTGTCAGACAAGAGAGATGGCAATATGTTGGCATAGCAGGTTCTCAGTTCAACAGCTATGCCAGCATCTTGCCTCCTCTCCAGTTCCAAGTTACGGGGGGCAATACCATGTCTCTTCGGTGTTTTACTTTTCCAAAATCTCCCCTTCCACCTGAGGGAGGGAAAACACACTCATTAATTAAAAATGCAAGCTTATTTCTGAACCTTATAACAGTATTTTTAGAGCATCCAATTTGGAAGATGTAGTTAAGCACAGGAAGGTTGTGGCTAGTTCCTTTTTTCATGATCTTTGATCTAAAATGAACCCTGAGAATGTTTACTGACCGCTTGTGAAATGACAGGAAAAAAATTCTGACAAAAATTTTAAATCAGTAAATCTAAAGATGATGACAGTTAATTAGAGGCTATTACCACCATATTTACCACCACAAATCCCAATGACTCTAAGTAGTTTTATTTTACTCTAATAATTCTATTGGTCAATTTCCGCCACTCAGATATACTTAAACAATAACAAACTGTCACTCTGTAGGGTGTAGTTCCTTGCTTTACATGCTCTTAAAAATAGTGCTCCTTTGAGCCAATAATTCCCAGTGAGGAATTTACTCCCTGAGCATCGTTATAAAAACCACTAAGTTATAAATCCAAGGATGTTCACTGAAACACTGTTTTTAATATACAAAGAACTCAAAATAACCTGAATGTATAGCAATATGATTGATATTGGCTAAATTATTACCAGAAATTATGATAGTCTTACAATAAAGTATTTTGTCATCCTTACAAAAGACCAAGGCATAAGAATGATGGCACTATATATAAAAACTGTTGTGTAAGTGAAAAGTGTGCATATACACAGATATCCTGGGGTGTGTATATATATATACATACACACACACACACACACACACACACACACATATATACATACATATATATATATTTGTTCTTGAAGAACACTTGAATGATTTATGATTTTAAATAATGGTTTATTATTTTTAAAATAATTAGATAACATTATAAATTATTTTTGATTTCTTATATATGTTTATTAAAAATACTAATAAATACCATTTATGAAAAATGAACCTAAGATATACCTATAAAGATAAAAATTTAGTTACATACTACTGCCAAAGTACAGATAACAAAGAAGCATATGTTCCTACATGACTACATTATCAATTGCATTAGCCAGAAATAAAAGTTCATGTTTCCTAAGTCTGGAACTAGGTATATACACATACAGTCATTCGCTTATACATGCACAGTATGTGGTATGTTTCTTGTGGGAGAGCAGGAGGTTATGAGGGTTCTTTCGCACAAGATCCTGTAAAATCTTGTCCTGGGGGCAAGGTGACTGGTGGAACAGGTATCGTACTGACTTCCTAGAATACAGTTCAATTTGCTAACATGATCTGTTAATGTCAAGGTATTTAGGAATTTTTGGTTCATCAAGTACAGAACACTAGATAAAAATTAATGGCAAATACAATACAGGTTAAGTAACAAAATACATCATTGAAAAAGGATTTCATTGAATCAGACTCTTCTCCAAAGATCATTTAAAAATATTCCTAATATTTGTAATTGAGGCAGCTATAAGTTGTATCATTTTAGAAGGTACACACTACATATTTCAAAACAATAATTTCTTGTGATTTTTTTTCAGATTCATTTTGTACACACAAAAGAAAACTGAATGCTAACAATGGCCTGATTTACCACCTAGATGTAGCAGATAAGAAGTCATATGAGCTATCTCATAAGAGAATCACTTAAACGAAAGAAATAATACGATCAACTCATGCACTGCTTTCCTCTTCCTATATACTTGCATATATATATATATGTATATATATAACATATATATGTTTATATATACGTTTATATATAAACATATATATATATGAAGAAACTTACTTTTTAAGTTATCAAATTATTTCTCAACTTATAATTTAAAAGTGCAGAAGACCATGCCCTTCCCCTATTAGAGAAGCTGTAGTTGTTGAAACCTGGGTCCTTTCTTTAATTTCTCTAATGTATTTAGCTTCTTTCAGGTCACTGGTAAAATGTACCTCCTCACTACATACAACTTGAACAAATTTCTTGCAAAAGTATAGCCTAACCATGAATTATGTTACAACTAGAAAACATAAAAAATACTATGAAAACCTGGTTATAGCCTTTAGCAGTAAATATTAAACTTTGAAAAAATATTGTCAAAAAAAGGCCCTGAAGAAAATGCAGGGCCTATTTTTAATTTTTTTTCTAAAAGAATTAAAAAATTTTTTGTTATGTCTCAAATCTTTAGCAGTGTAATTAACAAAAGAAAGTTCAAAGTCTAGAATTTTTCAAATTATTTTAACTAACTTTAAATTCATGTTAACTGAATAATATGATTTCATTTTGTGAATAATTGATTAAAAATGATTCTGGCAGCAAATCCAGCATGTCCCAAGACATGTGTGGGAGAGGAGGTAGTTAGCTATACCAACTCTAATTAGTATACAGACATAAAGAATGAGAACAATTTAATCACAGCAACTAAAAAAATGGTGTAACTAATACTCAATGTGTTTTTCCAGAGCTGGCATACAATCTACTTAATGCTTCATTAAAAAAAAAAAGTTTTCTAAAAAAGGCTGGAAATAGGGGGCTGATTATGTATAAAGAGCTAGAATGTCCTATTTTTCAAGTATAGTATTATGGAAAAATTTGTGGTCCAATCAAGAACATAACTGTGGGGAAAAAATAACATTCACTGAATGTATTGGTATTGCTTTTGGGAACAGACAATTTGACAGGATGTGCTTAAAGCTACTCCCTAACTGATAGAAGCCAGATGTGTGTCTGCCCTACATTTAGGGGTCTGCAAAAGAGAAAGGAGAAAATTATATATATAATTATATAAATACATATAACTATATATAAAGTGAATATAATAAAACTATATATAAACATACATATCTAAATAAAAATTATATATATTTTAGTTTAGGAATATTAATAAAGCACAACTGAACATCTATATTAGGCATCAGAAACAATAACCAAGCTGCAACCACTAAAGCAAAGAGGAACTAGAGAAAGGGTTAAGATTTTATTTCTTGCCCTTCCCACTAGTCCATCTTTCCTTTTGGAAGACCTCATACTCCTCTCTTCCTGTCCAAAACCCCCTAACCACACATACATATAATACTGTGGTACCTACCAGGATTTTTCACCTTAAAAGAGCCCCATTTCCCCAAATCACACTCCTTTACCCATTCTAAACTCCCTTTTCCTCTTTGTATATGTTCTCTATACTATGCAGGAGTCCCTAACCCCTGGGCTGCAGACTGGTACCCATCCGTGGCCTGTTAGGAACTAGGCCCCATAGCAGGTGAGCGAGTAAAGTTCCATATGTATCTGCAGCCTCTCCCCAGCGCTATCATCAATGCCTTAGCTCCACCTCAGATCATCAGGCATTAGATTCTCATAGAAGCACCAGTCTCTGATGCCAAAAAGGTTGGGGACCACTTACGGATGAGATAGAAGAAATCTATCCCCTTGTTATAGGAATTTAAGACAACTGCAAATGGTTAATAGACTTAATCCTTCAAGAGGATCTGAATTTTTTAGGAGATGAGTATTATATAAAATTAGTTTTTAGTTAGAAGATAAAGAAGATATTTTTAATTGGGGTATCTCCATCCTACAACTTCTTTTCTAAAATAGGCCAAGATCAAGCTATTTGCTATTTTCTCAAATTCATATAAACTCAGTGAGAAAGAAGGTGGTGGGGGGGGGGAAGAAGGGAGAAGCAACTTTCTTTTTTGAGCAAATAGTATGTACTTTTACATTCCCTATCCCCATTTAACCCTCAGAACAGTTATAAGTATTATTATCCCCTCTTTGCAAATGATTAAGCTGAGATGGAGAAAGTTTAATAATCTAAAGTAAATAGCACAGGGCAGCAGTTTATAATAATTCTGTTAGTTTAACATTTGTTGGGCATCTATTACATGCCAAGCATTGTGCTGAAGACAGGGTGTCTGCCCATACTGGATTTCCCAAGTTGGGCATTGGGGTAGGGGCAAACCTTTAACACCTTATATATTTTCACTTAATTTGGTTAGTCCTATGGATCAAGTTAGGCACAAGCTATAATAAGAGAAAACATAGTATTGTAATGGATTATGGCCTTAATTCTCCCTGTATCCACATTCTGGTCATGTAACTGCATACCCATTCTGACTCTGGAGTTAGCTACATAATTTGCTTTAGTCAGTTTGTGATCTTAGCAAGATATGATGTAAGAAGAGCTTAAAAAGCACTTCTGAGACTGGGCTTGCCTGCTCTCTCTTGAGCCTTGTCATCACTATGAGAACATACCCAAGCTACTCTACTAAATAATAATTTGCATGTAGCAGAGCAAAATCTCCCTAGTCATCCCAGGCAAGGAACCCTCGATCAGCCAACAGCCAGCCAACCCCTACATGTGAGCAAGCCCAACTAAAATTAACAGAGCTGCTTAGCTGACCATCTCAATGTGAAAGCAAATGAACGCTTCCTGCTGAACTCCTTTGGTTTTTTTAATAGTTGTTTGCTAGGCAGTATTATTGTAGAAAGATCACTAGCATAAGCATAATGATTAAGACTATGTGCTCTGGATTTAGACTGATCAGATCAATATTATCATTATTGCAGTAAGTAGGTCATGTTTGTTCATGTCACTCATTGCACTAAAGGCACAGTAAAGTCAACTGATACCTACGTTCCTTCTGGCACCATGTGCTAGTAAATTATAGGATTTCAGTGAATATGAGTGAATAAGTTAACTAATCAAGCACTGTTTTGCTAGACTGGGGAGCTCCTTGAGGGTAAGAGGCAAGTTTCATTTATTTCTGCACCCTCAGGACACACTGTGATAAAAGGCTTTTAGCAGAAAGGTTAATCAGTATTTGTTGAGATATTTGGGTTTTTACCCAAATGTTTTTACCAAGCTCAATGGGAAGCTGCCCAAGGGCCATAAGGAAGCAACATGACAAGACTTGTGTCTGACAAGATCATGCTGGTTGCTCTTTTAGTGGTAAAGGGGCAGGAGGGGACAGAATGAATGCACAGAGATCAGTGAGGAGCCACCACAGCTGTCCAGGCAGAGATGGTGGCAGCTTGGATTAGAAGAGAAAAATATATAGATTCAAGATAAATTGGGGAGGAAGAGAAAACTTGGTTGAGAACTTGAGGGCCTAAGGATTGGAAGAACCATTAAAAAAAAAAAAGTTTCCTGGTTTGTGCTCCTGGATGAGCAGAGGTAACTTTCACTGAGATAGGGAACTCTGGAAGAGGGCAAATATTTTAAAAATGTAGACTACTGATTAGAGAGATCTTGAGTTAATCCTAGTCTAAAGCAACCATCTGGAACTTCAATTTAAAGAATCTGTGGCACTGATTTACTTGAAGATTGATGTTCCTTGAATACTAAATTAGACCTTTTTGCACTGGAATAGTTCATTTGCTTTACATGGTCAAAAGGTTCTGAAGGAAGGCTGTGGTAGATCTTTGTTAGAAGGCAATATACAGCCTGTTTGGAAACTTCTTGAACTATATTGAGCCTTTAAAGGAAATTAAGCTTAAGAAGAAAAATAGTTTATATGCCACATTTAAAATCAATTTTAGAGACAGGATGAATCTTTTCCTGCTTAACACATTTTCCATGGACTAAAAATTGAACTCAATTTTAGAATATTCCATACCCACAAAGTATGAACTCTTAGTTTATTCACTTACACTCATCTTAAACTCCATATTCCTAGAACTTCATCTAATGCAATTATTTTTTAAACTCCAGTTATTTAAAGTTATGATTGAATTATCCTTTTGAAGATTATATATAGCTTTCACAATGCAGTCTGTGTTATTATAAAACCATTGGCTTGGGTTGATAACTAGCATTTTTTCCCTAAATATTTTAGTTCTTAATCAAGCCCTTAAAAATACATCCTTTATTAAATTAAAATGTTTATTTTACAACAGGGTCATAACTTTATTTGGGTATGAATTATTATACCTTGGATTTCATGGCCATAAACAACCCCATCACCCAACCCCCAATCCTAGCTAGTCACCTAAAAAATGTGTTCTCTTGGCTTCAGAGGCACCAGGTTCAGAGAGACCAGAGATAGATCTGTGCAAACTAATAAACACTTCTGGAAAGAGACCAAAGCATTCTGATTGTAGGTGAGCAATATCTTCATGTGTGAAAATGTAGAGAATGTGGGGCTACTGTGAGTTACAGGAGGAGCTGAGTGACTTACCAGTAATACATGGTGCCTCTCAAAGCCCAGCCAAGCACAAGGGAACCCCATTCATTACTGGACCCTTTCATCACCCTTAATGGTCTAGCACAGTGCCTATCTTAAAAAATAAAATCTTCATAGTGAATGAGTTTCTCGCTCAATTTATATTTTAGATCTTTCAAAGCTTGAACCAAAGGGATGATGAATTTAGCACACGTTAAATGTCAAGCATTTTATATCTATTCTTTTATTAAATCCTAACTCCGAACGAAAGCATTGTTGAAGAAAATTATCTCCATTTTATATGTGAGAAATAAAACCTCAGAAAGAAAAGTTAAGTGATTAGTTTACAATCATGCTGCTAGTAATTGTTAGAGTTGGAGTTCAGCTTGTCTTCCCTAAGAGTCTGTACTCTATCTGTGCCCTATACTAACTTCCAACCTCACCAGCCTAATCTTCTACTCACCAGCATGGCTCTCCCTTTGGGGCTAGATTCATCTCCTCACCAACTCCCTAGCATGCCAGATCCACCTTGTTCATAGCATTTCTCCTGCCTTGAAAACATTCCTCAAAATGATCATCCTGTTTCGTGACTCTAAAAGGATCCATCGCAGAGGAAGCATTCTGAACTCAAAGGAATGGTCCACCATGTTGATTCATAAACTATAAACGACTCAGTTTTCCTATTTGTCAGTAATCTATGGAATACTGTAAATACATAATTAAAACATAAAACATTTTTATTACCGGGCTAGATGGTCAGACATACAGTACACACTGCAGGAGAATCTCCAAAATAATCCAAAACCAAGCACTCCCAAATATTTCCATCTCCTCTAAGTGTCATTCCCTTAGAATGCTAAGTCTCTGGCCCTTTGCAAGAGTTGTTCCCTCCTTAACATGCCCTTTTGTCTACCTGGCAAACTGGAATTCATCTTTAAGACGCTACTCAGCGCTCTGATGATGATGGTGACAATGATGATGATGATGATAAATACCCTATTCTAACAAATGGACAGATGAAGGAATGCTAAGTTATATTTGCTGGAGGTTGTATTTGTTTTTGTTTCTAATTTTCCCTTGCAGGTGATTTTGGCGATACTGCTGAAGACACACTGACAAACTGGGCCCAATCTCTGTATGCTTTTTTGGTAGCTTTTGTTCTAATTAAAATCTAGTGCCCTGAGCCACTGCAGTTTGCAGATCCAGAAGCTACAAAGGCTCCAGGAAGCGCTAGATTCCAGAGGGAGCTTTAGGAAGGAATACAGTCTAACCACATCAAGGAGACTAAAGTGAAAATCACAGTGCACAGGCTACAAGTAACTTGGGGTTAGCAGTGGAGAAGCAGACAGTCTGCAGGAGAGAAAAGCAGTGAACAATGGCTATCACTGTTTTCTACTCTGTGAAAGCTTTTATATACGTTACTGGATTATTTCCAATCCTCCCATAAGCCCTGCAAAGTAAGAACCTTCATTCCAATTTTATTCTCTTAAAGAGAATATGCAGAATTAATGCTTTATAACCCAAATCTAATCATAAAAAGTTCTGCTTTATTTAAAAACAAAATAATACCATGATTTTCCTTTGCATCTTTTCCAGTTGTGCTGTCCTTTCACGAAATATATTTCCAAAGTCCCATCTATAGCTAAAATCCTTTAATACCCTCCAAGGAAAAACATTAATAGATGTTAAACAAGAATAGAGTAAATGTATGCATTTTTTAGATGTTCCTTTAAACAACTCAAGGTACTCTGGAAATACTTCTTAAAGTACATAAATCATTTTCCCAGTAAATGTCCACAAACATCTTAAATAAACTCAAGAAACAGAAGAGCAAAACAAGGAGACCAAAAAAAAAAAAAAAAAACGCTGGAGAACTAAATACACAAGACCAACTTCAGTGAAGAGGAGGGAAGTGGTATACTGAAGGGGCTGCTCTCTGGGCCACAGTAACAACATTATATTCAAATTGTCATCACTGGCCTTTTATGCTACTCTTTCTACTAGTACTTGGTAATCTGATATAACCACAAGGAAAAAGTGGTTATCCCTCCCAGATGGTAAAGGAGCTCCTGCCCTTGAGATTTTTGTTTTTCACAGAACTGGATATATTACTACAAAATTTTTTTTCTATTATAGTGAAGATCCATTCACATATGTCTAATTATGTTTCTGCTTGTACTGACAGGAATTACCTTTTACAAAAAGCTCCATGTCTTGATTACCGATGTCAGCCTAGAATGTTCACTCTGAATTGCAAGAAGCACAAATTCAAAATAATTTCGTTTCCCAACAACAGCCATGAATGGATTTAATTAGTACATGGCATTCTAAGGCAAATAAACACGTTACACTTTTAAGACAGAAAAATAGGAAGAATCCTTTCCTTATTAATTTGCAATTAGTTTTCAATAGACATAACCTGTATTGGACTTTAAAAGAAAAAATACCTTAAAAGGAATGGAGAATGTTCTAACTAGGAAAATTCAACTTTGGTTCTATTATATTAGGCATCCATAAGAAAATGCAAACTGTTCCATTTACTACAGTAGCAAAGTATCTCTACTGCAAGGACAATGACTTTTTAAAGACCTGGAATAAAGAATCGGGCTGAACTGTACTTGGAAGAAGCAAATAGGTGACAAGGTACTTTTCAAACATGATGGAATGGTTACAATAGAACAAAGGATGCACAGATTTCATAAGAATGTTGGTAAAAAAGAAAATGTAAACCAAAAAAAAAAATACAGCTTATTGCTCTTCTTTTAAAACATTAGGTAACAAATAATGAAAATGTGTTCATATAATAAATTATAGTTTTTCATGTAAACCTTTATAATATTTATTATATGAGGAAATGTACATTTTTTAGAAATACTATTCTCTTTAAATTATGCTTAGAAATCCTTCTAAAAATTCATTCTACAACTTAAGATGATTCTACTGAGCCATTTCAGAAACATTAAAAATATGACCACCTCTAATTAAAATGTATATTTTCCCCAATAAACTTAAATGTTGAGAACTACATTTTCATATATGAAAAAAATATATTAACCACTTAAAGTGTATGATGGAATAATAATAGATGAATCTTGGGACAGTAACTCTGTTTCTGATCACATTTTGTAAGCACAGATATGTTTCTCACTACAGTTTTATTATTTAGTTTATTTCTGATTTATAACATGTCTTAAAAACAGCATAATTATGAGCCACTTAGTCTCAATTTCCATGTCACAAAATTAAAATCCAATTTTCTTTCAGATAGGCTTACTTTTCATTTTCTACAAATTTCATGATCAGTGACCAGGGGAGTGACACAGAACTGCTGAGTACAAGTTGCTGCCTGGGGTTGGAGCTAAGTGAACTTTCTTTCCTGTGGATTCTAGTGCTTGCTGAGCCTCCAGCAGAACATGGTTGTCACCTCTTGCTATTCTTTGGAATCTTTGAACTTTTAAAAACTACTGATGCCAGGCTCCCACAGCACAGTGTATATATCGGAATCTCTAGGGATAGGGCCTGAGCACTGGTATGTTTATAAAAGCTCCCCAGACAATTATAATGTGCATGCAGGGTAGAGAACCACAGATAAAGGCTTTGAGATAGATAGATGGTTATATTGGAGTAGGCTTATTGTTGTTAATGATCTGGTAAGCCAGTAATGCTGAACAGAGAAAAACAAGGAGAAGCCTCCATGGTATACTGATAATGACAAGAAAGCTTTATGTGTCGATACAAGAGGATGGAGGCAAGAGAAACCCCTCTCACCATTGCCCAGACTGCACTCCCTTATGAGTCAATTCAGATTACCTGTAAAGTAAATATAATCAAACCATACCCAGATTATAGCCTACATTTGAGGCCCTAAAACAGCATCTTTTTTCCAGAAACAAATTTTCAATATGGAGTAAAGTGACTTATATGTGTGCCAGCTCTCTTCTGGGTTTAGTCCTCTAAATTAACTCTCCAACTTTCTTCACCCTGGGAAGCTGACCCATTAAAAAATGGAGCACAGTAAAAAAGAAAAGTTGCTACATTACATTTAAATTGAATCTTAAAGTACTTTTAGTGATTATGGTGAGCATTTTCACTTCATTTCATCTCAACAAAGATTTATTGCTTCTTCATATACCAAGGAATAAAGAACAGAGATGAACCTGTACCAGCTCAGCACTGAGTTAACAACCAAATGGAGAAAGTGAACGGATTAAAAATAACACATCATTATGATACAGGCGAGAACAGAAATATCTAAAGATTCAAAAATACAGAGAAAGGATAGATGAATTTTATCTGGAAGGAGGTCATGGAAGAGCTTCACAGAGAAACTAATAACTGAGCAGGATTTGGAAGACTAAACATAAGTCTAAAAACCAGATAAGGCAGGATGGAACTTTTCTAGGAGAGAAAAAGTTCATGCAAATGATCTCAGGCATGAAAAAGCAAGAACTAAAGAGATTTAGCTCTGCTCTCTTTCTCCTAAAATAAAAACTTGCAAGGACCTGGACTTTGTGGGCAGGGATTAAGCATTTCTGAAAAACATACTATGTGACAAGAATTGAGCATTTTAGTTTTGTCTTCTAAACTGAGATCATATTATAAATAAGAAAACTGAGGACTTGGGTAAGGGCTACTTTAGACATCCCAAGGCATTATCCCCCTCATGAATGGCTAATTATTGTTATTCTTATGTTTATGTGAATCATTTTAAACATCATATTCTATCAGTTGCTCTCATTACATAGAAAGGATTAAGATGAATTACTGTTGTACAGGGTTTTGAATTACCCACCAGAGCACTTCCTCATCACAAGAGTTAAATATTAACTCTCTGCTGATACCTGTCTGTGGTGTGTGTGTGTGTGTGTGTGTGTGTGTGTGTGTGTGTGTGTGTGTGTGTGTAGGTGGCAGGTAGGAATGGGACTCATAAATGTAAGTGGTTTAGGGAGCAAGTAATCAGGAACTAATGTGTGTCAATAATGGAATAATCACCTAAAGGTAAAACCCTTAGCGAAAGCAAATCTTTAACAAGTTCAACATAAGAATTAAATTATTTTAAAACAACAGTACATTCAAAGCTCTGAATCTAGTAGAATTTATCATCACTATTGATAACTTCACTGCTCTGAAAATATTTTCCAATGCTAACCATTTTAGGACACTTATTTTTATTCAAATGGGTTAATATGGACTTAATTTTTTGCTACTTTTCCAGTATAAAAATGTAATTCTGCAATAATATCCCTACATGGACCAAAATCTACAAATGTTTAATGTAGATATCACTCCAAATCACTCTACAGCCTCCCGGATGGAGCAGAAATCAAATTAAACCCAGTCCATTTCTTACCATTAAGGAATTTTATTTGAGCATGAGTTTTGGCCAAGCCTATAAATTCAGTTTTTTTTTTTCCAGCATGAACCAAATTACCATCTTAGATGTTGCTTTACTCCACTTAGATCTCTGTTCTTTGAAGCCCAGGCATCCTACTAAGAATCTTTTAATAATTCTATTATAGCTCAATTATAGCTCTATCTTATACCACCTGACTTCAATGGGATATTCTCTATGAAAAAGCAAGCTGATTTACGTTCCTTTAAAGTTTTTAAAAGTTAATTAATATTTGCCAAACACTTTGAAGATAGAATGTGTCAAGAGTAATAATTATTATTTTTTTAAAAATAACATCACAGGAGCTACCATTCTATAATTTTTTGTGCATCTTTATTATTTTTTTAAATCCATGTTTCAGCAGCCTTGTCAGGCGGAATGCAGATAAAAGTTTGTATTTTGTATTTTCTTTCAAGTAAATACAAAGTCGGGCAAAAAAAATGCACTTTTCATATTACATGTTGCTCTCCACAACTTTTAGGCACTGAGCACATTTCAAAGCACTGTTCTGGACATGAACGAAGCACTGTATCATAAGTCAGTGAGAAGGAAACTGACCAATTTTAAATCCAACTCTGACTCTCAAGGCCCTATGAACGTGGCCATAATTCTCACAACTACCAAACCAAGAGGGATGGATTATATTCTCTACACAGACACCCTCCACTCAGCCTCAGCCCTACATCTGTGCTACCCCAAATAACCAAGTATTGGAAATCAGCCTCTTTATCTGTGTTATTAAACTGTCAAACACCATGGTTCATACTGGCTGTGAAAAATTAATCAATTATATAATTAATTTATTAACACTTTAAAAGACCTTTCAAAAAGATGATCTCTCAAGAGTCAAACTCCTAGTGGATCCAATAGTGAGAACCAAGTCTAAGAATCTAGAAGAAACCAGTGATTTCCTAGTAGGTAATCATAAACTGTTGTGAGGCTGAGGTCAGATGTCCACCTACCTACCAATACCTGTGCTTATTAAGCCTTTGCAATGTGTGGCCTTCCATACAGCACATATATATTATATTTATCAAGTGAGTATATTGCGGTTGTTTATGGAAGTCAGGGCACTTACAGAGGAAGTGGGAAGCATTGTCCAGGCTGAATGCATCAGAAAAATCCTGTCTCTAGAGAATCAGGATGCTTGGCTTCGGAGAAAATGGCTCACTGCGTTCAGCTTGTCAAACCCTTGACAGCCTTTCAGCTTACTAACTTGATTAGCATAAAATGCCTACTGGCAAAAGCAGAAATTGAATTGTTTAATATTTTTTTTCTCATTTTGATGATGAGTGTCAAAATTTTTTTAAAAAAATTTTAAAGGATGACCAACTCTTTAAAGTAAATTAAAACATTTTAAATTCTTAGCTAATCTTTTAAAAAATGTTCACTTTTTGCATATTAACATTTATTTAGTTTTTGTCTATATCTATCAGGCATTTCCTAAAACTATCAAAAATTCAAAGAAAAGCACATTGCTTGTAATGATCTGAGAGAAATAATGTTAAGAGCACAAAAGCAAAACTAAGCTGGCTAAGTGAATAAAATGTTAAAAGCCATTTAATCCTTTAGAATTCATAAAGATCATGCTTCTGAATTAGTAAATCAAAAAGGAAACATTAAACTAACTTATGTATTTCAATAATTTAAAACACTGAAGATTTGAAATTAATAAAAATATCCCCAAATTCAGGAAGATGATAAAATAGCTATCTTCTGTGATATGGAAATAACATTTAATTTCTTCCTCAACTAGTTGCTATTAGAATTTTAACTGTGGTGATGAAGTGTTCTATAATATGCAGAGTGGCAATTTCAAAACCTCTCATAAAGTCACTCCTCTCGTGCCTTTTAAACTCCTAAGTAAGCAAGCAGAAGAACATTTTTATACAAAAAGTACAGCAAAGCTATAAATGGTTGAACATGTTAATGCCAATCTTCAGAGGTGCCAGGAGACAAGAAAACATGCACCCAAGTCATTCGTAGATAGAGGGCAGAAAGCTCTTGGAATGGTGAGAGAAATCATGGTGTAGCATATTTTGCCTGGGCAAGCAAGGTCAGCTCTGGATTGTTCCTTCCCAGTAAACCAAGTGAATGCACAGTTTTTAAGTTTTCATTCACTGAGGTGCATTTTTCTAGGCATTTTTATAACGTACATGCATAACGAACGCCTGCTTTGACAGACATAACATCTCTTTGCACTCATGCAAGTATGGCTTGTCACTTGGTACTTAGTAGAGTACTTCTTGAAAAGGAAGTCCAGCTTGCAGCAATTATTGAGATACAGTAGTACCCCCATATCCATGGAAAGTTTCACTTTCCATGGTTCTAGCAGTCTGAAAATATTAAATGGAAAATTCCAGAAATAAACAATTCAGAAATTTAAAATTACATGCCATTCTGAGTAGTGTGATGAAGTCCCATGCCATCTTGCTCTGTTCCACCTGGGATGTGAATCATCCCTTTGTCCAGTGTATTCACACTGTCTACACTACCTGCCCACTAGGCACCTCAATTATTAGATCAGCTGTCCCAGTATCGCAGTGCCTGTGTTCAAATAACTCTTATTTTACTTAATAATGGTCTCAAAGCCCAAGAGTAACAATGCCAGCAATTCGGATATGCTGAAGAGAGGTCATATAATTATTCTATTTTATTATTAGGTATTGTTATTATTCCCTTGCTGTGCCTAATTTATAAATGAAACTTTACCATAGGTATGTATGTACAGGGATAAACACAGTATATATAAGGTTCAGTACTACCTGTGGTTTCAGGCATCCACTAGGTGTTTTGGACAGTATCCCGGTGGATGAGAGGTGACTACTGTATACAAACAAGGACTTTTCAGAGGTGGGGATTGGAAGAGTTGAGGACAGAATAGATATTTTTGTTAATGTTCTAATCACAGTTATAGTTACCCACCCAAAGCATCTGGAAACTGAGAAGTCTTCAAGATAATAAACTAGAAGAAAAGTTAACAGGGATACTGTAGATCACAATTCAATCGAAGGGAATGTTAGGATGTGAAAGAATCTTAGGATGTGAAAGTTTGGATGAAACCTTTATTAGACTAGAATGGATAGTCTATTTGTCTTGTTTAACCAGTTTAAAGAAATGAAAGCAAGTTGTCTTTAACAACCATTAACTACAAGAAACACCAATTCACATTAAATGTGCATGATACACCATTGCTTATTAGGTCTGTTGTATGAAATGCAATGGAGAGTAAGCCAGGCTGTGGAAGGGGCCTTGGTGTGCTCTTGTCCCTCTGTTCCTGGAACCAAGGCAAAGCAGGTAGCCACATGTACACAAGTAGGGTGTGGGAGACTAAATTACTTTGCAATTAAAAGTCCTTTTGGAAAATTTTGCTTTATGTTCTCAAACACTGTTCTTGTTCATAATGTTTCCACATGGAAACTGTTTTTGTTTTTGTTTCTTTCTTTAAAAACAAACAAAAAACAAGCAAACAAATAAACAACAACAACAACAACAAAACCCCAACCAAACAACAATAACAACCAAAAAAACCCCACTCCAAATCTGACTTTTTCCTATAGGGTAGGAAGTTGGGAGAAGTTTTTTGGCCACTTATCACGTGCTTGGGATTTTACATAAAAGCTGTCTGTTCATCTTGGTAATCACCCTGTGAAATATAATATTACATCCATTTCACATGAGTGAGAACTGAGGTTCCAGAAGGTGAAGTGATATGCTGAGGGCCACAGTGCTGGGAAAAGACAGACCTGGGATTCCAACCCAGGCTGTCTTGCTCCAAACTCAAGATGCTTTCAATTTATCAAGTCTTAAAAGCAGGTTTAAGTTGTCTAATTCTTATCCAAGGAGCAGGCAGGCAAGTCATGCAGCAGAGCTTTCCCTAATTATAAAACATCATTGTGGGACTTTAAAGTGACCATTTTCTGCCTGAAACCAGTATCAGAATAGAGGCAAAGTGTGGTCTTTCTTATTATCTTTATTCTTATCCTCTTCTTCCCAAACTTCTCTCCTCATGGTTTCCAAATACTCTCTTCATCCTATGGACTCTTCTCTTATCCTTACTACAGTTTCATTTCTGTTCCTATACTTTTGAAATTAAACAGAACCAGCAGATGCTGGGTCAAGTACTAAAATGGTACTAGTAGTTCCTAATCATTCATGCTCCAACACATGATATGTAGCAGCATATTCTACTTCACATGTTTAACTCTAATACTGTTTCTATAAACTCTTGTCATATGATATGATGATCTGGCCATGAGACAGGAGAGCATATAGCTCATTTGTTCTCTTTGTATTCCCAGTGCTTCTGGCACACAGTAGTCACACAAATATCCACTGAAAAGCTGAATCGGTAAATGGCCACTAAGATTAAAGGGTAAGTTTTGGCTCCTAAAGTTCCTCTGCGAATCCTTTCTCTCCTTCTCTTGGCTACCTTCTTATCTTTAAATGTAAAGCTTTCAAGATTCAATGGTTCTGCGTACTGCATGTGCCCTCCCTTCTTTCTAAACCCCATCTCATAATGAGTTTTCTGCACTAGGCTACTTGATGAAAGTATGTTAGTTTCAAAGACAACCGTTTTACATTTAAAGAACTACTGAAAAGGGTCATAAAGTTGAAAACTGTAGTAGAATTCCTTGATAAACTGGTCCTGGAAGGAAGGAGGAAAACTGACATGCTAGGACCTCGGCTGGATATTGGTGCATATATTTTCTCACTTCAACTTTTCAACAATATGACTGGTTTCATATCATTACCCCATCTTATTGGTGGGGAAACAAACCTTTAAAAAGGATGGTGAGGTCATACAGTTAGTAAATGTTTGGCAGAGCCAGAATTGAAACCTAGATCTTTCAATTCTCTTTTTATTATTCCTTAGCTGCTCCCGAGAATGGCATGCTACCTTCCAAAACAACAATGAACAGAAGCCTTGAATCCATTTGAAGTGTGTGAATTTATCACACTGGAAAAATAAAACCCAATACCTTAGTAACATATTTCATCAAATAAATTTATTTTTTCTTTGCCAAATCTTCATGTGTTATTCATTGCTGGGTATGTTTTCCTTGGAAGCTGTTAATCTTGGCTCAGATATGAATTTTTCCTGTACAGTAACTCAAATGTGCTAAGTCCTATATTACTCAGAAAAACAACAAGACTGTGTGCACATATGCATGTGTGTGTGTGCGTGCGTGTGTGTGTGTGTTTATGTGATTCAAGTCCAAGGGGAAGCATAAAATGGAAACAATATATGTACTGGGAGTGTATGTAGGGCAGTTAAAAGAGAAGTTGTGGGCAGAATCAACAATTTTGGCCTCTTGGCTCTTACTAGAAGCAGTGTAAGAAAATGGAGAAGAGAGCAGTGTGGGTCAAATTTAACTCACATCCACCCCCACACAAGTATACATAGCTTGTTATAGTCACAGAACCTACAATGTGTAATTTGCCCAATCTTTATCATGAGTCACTATAAAAGTTACTATGAAAATCTTTCAGTATTTCTGTGATAAGTTTACAAGAGTGGTTCTCAACTAGGAGCAATTTAGGGGACATTTGTCAATGTCTGGAGAAATTTTTGGTTGAAACAATTGGGAAAAGGCCAAGGATACTGATAAATATTCTACAACACACAGGACAGCCTCCTACAACAACAAATTATATAGCCAACATGTCAATAGTGCCAAGGTTGAGAAACCCTGATTTATGGGGTGATGCCTCTCTGGTCTCATTCTCCTCATTTGTAAAATAGAGATGATAATAGTACCTGCTTCATTGGGTTGTTGTGAGGATTACATGAGTCTTATTATGTAAAGCATTTAGAACAGTGCCTATAACATTACAGTAAGTGCTTAGTAAATGTTATTGTTGTTTTTGTCATCACCACCATCATCACCACTATTATCACCACCGACATCATCACCATCACCACAACCACCACCACCACCACCACCACCACCATCAAAGCTCACCACTGTGCAGGGCAGTATTTCCTAAAACATGACTCCTTATTAGAGATTCTAAGGGGGAAAAAAGGGTTCTGTGGTCAAATTAACTTGGAAATGGTGGACTAAAATCAAACAAATTTTTATATTGCAGAACTTCTCAGAATCTTTAATAAGCAAAAAAAAAAAAAAAAAAAAAAAAGCACACTGAATTTTCACAACTGACCAAATGTAAGAATCCCATGCAGAATCTTGCAAGATCAAACACTCTTTAGGGAGAAGTTGGTGCAGTGAAAGGGTGGTGGATTGAGAATCTACAGACAGGATTCAGCTCTTGAGTCTCCTACTTACCTGCTCTGAAGTCTGGGTAAGTCCCCTGATCTTTCTTGGCCTCTGTGATCACAATGCAAACGAGAATTTGGGCCCTTCCGGTTCTGAAAGGCTCTGATTTTCTGATGCTCCCGCTAGCTGAATATCACTAGTAGACCTCAAAGTCAGTTAACTTATCAGTTAAGAAGGACACCATGGTCAAGCAAAATCAAAAGCAGTGACAAAACCCAGGAAAATCATGTCCTCCAAATTCCTGTTATGTAAGGATTTCAAATAACCAGCACTGAGAAATCAAGATGAACATGATGTACACAATAAATGCCAGCTTATTTGTTGCTGTTGTTTCTACAAATGCAGCCTCATTTTTCAAGCAGAATGGGGCTATCAGAGAATATGGAGATGATAAAAATAGATCTTAACTACTCAAAGTGCACACCTTTATTATCTACTCATTCATCTCAGTAGGCATCAAATAAAATCTGCGGAGAACATGACAAGATAGGACTGCTGTCTCAAGGAACTAAAACTCTATTTGGGGAGAAAGGTGCACATATATCAGGCATCAGGTGAATGTTATGACAGATGTTTGACCAAAGATCCACAGGTGCAGAGTAATCTTAGTTATGGCAATTTTTAAATAAGTCAAAAGCATAATGGCAAAAATACAAAATAAAATCTAAAAATGAAATGTAAATATTTATCTCCTTGTTTGGGTTTCTAGACGAACATTCTTATTGCCTATTGTTCAGGCATCATCTATAGGTGTCAGGAAGGTAACCTAAACTGGAAGGTATGTATGCTGTTTGTCAGTCACTGTGATCTTCGCTCCTCTGAGTACATTAGTATGGTCTGGCCTGAATCTGACATATATGACAAAGGTGGCACTGAGTGAAGGGATTTGTGCTTGTATTGTCCAAGGCACTGTTTCATTATGTAATAACTATTTTTATTTATATTTTAATTTGATAACTGGAATTTCTCACTCTGGGCTGCATTATCAGCCAATGACTATTTGCGTAGCCAGTATATAGGTAATCCTTCTTGCAATATCAGTACCTGGTGAAGCCGTAGGTCCTCTGTCAGATTAATAACATCAAAAACAACAACAATAATGACTACGACAACAACATTGTTTTTGCATCTATGGACTCCTTCTCAGATGAAATGCATGAAAGTATACCAGGTTATAAAAGAAACCAATTATATTGAATATCTAAAATTTAAAATACACATTTTAATATAGCAATATATATGATTTTTTAACATATTAAATAAAAAGATCTAGCACTACGTCTAATAAATACCATCATGTTAAAGCTGTGTCACACATAAACAATATTTCTAGATTGATGTCTAGATTGATGACTGTAATATGATAAGAAAGTATGTGAGAATTCTATTGATGACAAAGTCACAGACCCTGATTAAACACTACTGCAACTTATTGCCTCCATTTATACTGGAAATACTAAATTTCAATTAGAGGTTAGTGCAAATATAAAACAAGTCAAAAAAAATTTTTTTCCAACCCAAGCTCATAATCCTCCGAATTCTATCCCCTTTTGTGATCCATGGACTCCAGGTTACAAAGCCCTACATTTAGTGATTTCCTAAAGCCTCAAGAACTTAGATAAAAAACAAACAACAAAAAAAATGACCTCATCACATTGTTTAATGTTTTCTGCTCATTGGAAATAAAGATCTCTCTCTGTTACAGTAAAAACAGCTGGGTACACTTAAAAGTACTTTTGCATACATGAGCTCATCTGATTTTCACAATACCCCTGTGAGAAAGTTATTAGATTACCATTAGCTTCATTTAACAAATGTGGAAAGTGAGACAACTTTTAGAAGATCTGTCCAAATCACATAGCCAAAAGTGCTGAGCTGAGGCTCAAACACAAGGCTTCCTATATTAAAGTCCATACCCAGTTCATAACTGTGTAGGATCTGTAATGTTGGGATGGAGAGAGGGAGACAACAAAAAGTGAATGTTAAGAATCTTCTATCCACAGCAACCTACTTAACTAAATTACTTCTAGATTGAGCAGGGCCTGGTAACTGATAAGCAAGATGAGCTCATTTCTTCCTTGTTCACTTGTAAACACTATTGCCCATAAACTAGCGTCATTTTCCAGAATGCCACAAGTTTCAGTAACTACACCAGGTCCCTCTGACCCAAACAGAATTCAGCATTTGCTTTTATTTCTGGAAGTATCTTTTATGTTTGTCATATTGTTTCTATTTTATTAGCATTTTTAATGCCAATGATTTTTTTTGACACATGTAATGAAAAATTTGACCGTTTTGGATTTTCTTTAAATGCTTTAAATTTCAGCAGACTTTTAATCTCTGTAGTCCCTGTTTTCCATTTCAGACACAAAAGAGAGAATGACTTCTTATTTTCAAAGAACTTCAGAATATCCTTTTGTCAAAAATCTTTTATAATGCTTGGATTTGCTTGCTTTTTGGTAGTGTTCTGGAATATTGATTTATATCATCCTCCTCTTAACCTCTTTCTCCATTCACATAAAAGCTTTTCTTTCCGGAAATATAATAATATTGCTCCAATGGGCCTCAAAAGAGGAATTCTGATGAAAAAGACCCTAAAGCTTTAATTGCTTTCACTCTTTTAAAGTCATTTTTCCATTATGAAATTAGTTTTTTAGTTTTACTTTCTTCTCATGTAAATTTGTCTAATTTTATTTTTGACATTTTTGCTTTGACCTTTGAATTCATTTTGAAATATATATATATACATATTTTTTTCTATTAAAGTTCTTTCATCTTTCTGCATTTTAATCCTTGTTTTGTCCAGCCTGCAAACTGACTCAGTCCACTCTTTAATCCTCTGTTTTTGCCCTTTTCTGTGTCTCTATGACAAATTTCAGACACTGAAAAATATGAGCCCTGAAAGGGTACTTTGCCATTATCCTGCACAGGAGTGCAAGGTCTTTAACCTCTACAAAATAAAAACTATTTCACACCTCCTGTGCCATCAGAGAGCAGTGAAAGAGGCTGGGGGGAAGGGAGAATAGTGCTAAAGAGAAAGTTTAGGTCCAAGAAGTTAAAATCTGGATCTGGATGAGGAAGGAGGGAGGGAGATGGAGATATAGAGTTTGTAGAGAGTGTGTGTATATGGAAGTGGAGTTTCCTTAAGTCTCCTAAGATGGACCACACTTGAAAGACTCTTAGGTAGCCTGAAGTATGCCCTCACTTTACAAAGAGACAAGCCCAGGCAACTTGTCCAAAGCCACAAGTCAACACTAGAGATTCAACACGGGAACAGAGGTCCCTTCCTCTACTCCTCTCTGCCTGGGCTCCTACCCTTAAGTACAGAACCAGTAAAACACCATTTTCACCTTATTCCTTGGCCTTTACTCTTTCTCTGGTGGGTTCAGTTACATGAACTTCTGTCTCAACACCTTCATTATGGTTGGCTCTGACAGCTATCCTTCAATCCTTAAAATTCGAACAGACTTTACACACACACAAAGGTCAGATGTGAAATAATATAATAATAAAGGAATTATCATTTATTTAGCATTCACAACAACTGAGGGAGATATAACTATTTCCATTTCACAAAAGAGGAAACCAGGGTTGAAGAAAAGTGCAGTGACTTGTCCACAAGTGCACATATAGTGGTATGCTACCCATTTTTGCTATTACACTTCAACACACAAACGTCTATTAGAACTTTCATAGGCAAAGACATGCTTTTTTAAATTCCCTTATTCACTGTCTTAAAAAATATTCACTGACCACCTATTATGGGTTAGGTGTCCCAAAGGTTTTAACTACATTCCAATTCCAGTGCCATAGTTCCAAAACACATACAGACACAAACTGTCTAGATGATCCTTTTGGAATGATCTTCAGAGAAAATTGACATTTCTATCTGAAATATCAGGTTTAATACTTTAAATACAATAGATATTTCTTTTGGTCACAAACATTACTACTTACACCATCTACGTCTTTTGCCAGACTTGCACATAAAAAGCTTTGAACTAGCTCTAAAAATCAAAGAAAAAAAATGTGCTCTAATGGACATTCAAAATGGTAAGCAAATGACTCTCCAACAGTTCTTTTACAAGAGTTTCACAAACATTCTGCTTAATTACTATGAAGTATAACAAAGTAATCAAGAATAGAGATGTGGGAATAGGGAATACTTAATGTTTGAATCCCAGAGCCACACCATTTACCAGCTGTTAGATCCCTTTAATCTCACCCCCACAGTATTCTTGTTTGAAAACAGGAACAATCATGGAGCCTAGATTATAAGGTTGCTGGGAAAGTTATTGGAGGTAATACAGATAAAGCACATGGAATAAAGTATGGCACACAGTAAATGATCAATGAGAGAAATCTAATAGTCACTATTATTGCTCTGGCAATTAGAAGGGTTGAACACATTTAATTTTAATATTTGCTTTGGAAAAAAAGATCTAGATAGTTGATGTCCTACCAGTTTTGGAAAACAGTTCTGTTTGTTCTTCATAATACTAGTATGTATTCTGAAATAAAAGTAGATAATAATAAATTATACTGTTCCATTTATTTTAATATTGCCAGTATAAATTATGTTTTTCGGTTAGCTAATAGAGCTAACACATAGTAACTTGTCTGTTATTCTTAAATATGTAGTTGTCTTATCATATCTACTTTAATGAATTTTGCAAAAAATTCTACCAACACTATGATAAGTATGAAGAACTTCACCTTCAGAAGGAAGATCTACTTTTTGAACAAATCTGTATTTTAAGTTATTTCTAACTGTTTTACAATTAGATTTTTATTTTTATTGGTTTCTTTGTGATAATGTGTTAATTAAAAAAGGGAAATACAGAACATTAGCTTTTGCCATTTGGTAAATATGTTCATTTTAAAAGAATGAGTTCTGTTAAATCTTTTGAGCACTTTTGTCATTCCATGTGATTTACTTCCATTTTTCCAGAATTTGAAAAACTATAGGCACTAAAGATAAAATATATTAAAGAATTAGTTTAAAAAAAAATCTAGTTAGTTTTTTATATTTCCTTTTATGAGCTTGTTCCATATAGTCTTCTTTTGTCTATAAAGATATTTTAGTATTTTCGGTTGAAAAAACCACAAATCACTAAAAAAAATCATCTTTTGGCTAAATTGATTTAATATTTAATAAGATTAAGATACCTTACTATTTTTTTCCTTTTATATGAAACTAGAAATGTTTCCAGATACTAAAAATCTATGATAAAATTTCAATTGTTCGATTATTAGAAGTAAGTTGAAGGCTACTATGACACCCTTAGTCAAGGTCCTAACTTGTAATATTTTTACTTCAAATTACCATTCAAACTACTGTTTGTCATGACTAACAGTTAATATGCATAGATATTCATTTTAAAGGAAAATTACGGTTACTCTTTTCATTTAAAAATCATCCTAATCTCAATTCCAAACCCTAAAATAAATAATAAAGCAAACTAGAATCTTATTATTAGGTGCTGGCAAAGATGCAGCGGCATCTTATAAAACTATTAAAGGCAGGCTATATGCTGTAAATTGTTTTGCTTTTTAATTTTATATAGTTCCACTCTTACTCATAAAATAGTAATCAGTTTTGAGTCATGGCACGGAATATGAAAAGAAAATGTCAAGTGACAATACTACCAATTAGTTTACCTGAAAACCCACTCAAGTTGAAAGCCAGTTAAATCCTAATTTAAAAGACTTCATTCACTACATGTTGATTTTACCACAGAGAGCTTACACTTTTATTGCTTTAGTCAACTGTTTCTTATGTGAGACCTTTTAAAAATTAAGTTAATGAAGTTTAAAGAAGGAAAACATTACCAGAACCCCACAGTGTTATTCAATAATGACTTTATGACTTGAATACCCACTTGGGCATACACTATAACTCAAAAATCTCAGGTGATTTTTAGTAAGATCTTATTAGTTTGATTTTTAGGAGCTCAATCCTTTGCTTGCATCAAACTTTGGACATCAAAATAGTTTTACCTCAACTGTATAATAAATATTGATCTTGATTTATCATTACATGTCACTTTGAGATCAGTTAGAAAAGCATACATACCACTAGTTTCTGGAGCAGACCTTTCTGAGCTAATTTCTTTATTTTATACATACGAATTGACTATCGTGGCCAAAGTCCATCTGAAATTCAACAGAGTAACTCAATATGTCGGCTGTCAGATGCCATTGTTTTTAAAAACAGTTCTTTTCTTTTTTCTGATACACTTCTCAGAATCAGGATTACTTCTAAGCAAAGAAGTTAGATTCACAATATAAGGAAGAAAAGCCAACATAGAAAATCTGACTACTGCTACCTCAGCAGTGATGGAATTTAACACTACCAATGCTATATCATCTTGATCATTTAAAAGTTTACTATTTTATTTTACTTTTTGCCCCTTCCAAATTGCAGAGGCTGAAGTAATCTCCCTAACCTCCCGCCACACAACTGAACCAGAGAACTACAGTGCAAACTATAAGTAATTCTAAGTAAGTGAAAAACCTAAATGTATCTTTGAGCCAGTCTCTTACATGCTACTCACCCTGGAGGACTTATAATCAAATCATAGTCTTTTTTTTTTTTTTTTGTCAATTAGGTTAAAAGCCGTTTGAATAAGGCTACTGCCTATACACAAATGGCACTAATTTTCTCATTTGTGTATGTCTTTTAACTCCAGCTGTTATGCCCCTGGCAAGGAAATGCAGCTGAATTGGACAAGACTAAAAGATTTCATGGGTTTGATTTGCTGTGGATCATGAAGTCGGCTTTGCAAATGGCAGAGACTCTTCCCTACAATGCCAGTGCTAACTCACTGGAACCAGTGTAAAAGGGCTGTGAGGAATCAGGCTCTCAGAGTTTATCTGGTTCTGAATTCATGTCGCAGAACTATGATGAACCACGTAGCTTGTTTTATTAATTTTCTCCTCACAGTATTTCATCTCTTACTACCCAGTCCTTTGTCAGATACAGAAATGGAAACTGGGCCCCAAACTACTTATCATAAATGCCCTCAAGGCCAATAAAAATTGCATTTTTCCCTTGCTAAAAGTATAATTTGTAATAAATATAACCATTCTTATTTTACTCAAAGGATTGGTGCTATTTGTGATGTTAAAACATAGTCCCTCAAAAAAAAAAAAGGCATTTCTCTTAAAATGGAAATTACTTATTTAATTAACTTTTATAATACATTTAATTTATAAATTGGTCTCAAATGTTGACTAGCTTGGAAAATGGTATTTAGACAATATAGAGTAGATTGTATATTTGATAAAGCCATGATTAAGAATTTTCCAATGAGATTTATTTTTCTGTGTCTGCTATATTTTAATACACTCAATAACCGTAACTACATACTGGCTAAAAAGTTAATTTCACAATGAAGTAGAAAGTGCTAGGGAATCTGATTAATGAGGATAAATTTTGATCCAAAACTTTTCTTTTTCATTCTTTCCTTGCTGCAAACCAACACACATATACACCATAATCATGCTTGGATTTTTTCCCCTTTATATCAATCTTCTTCAAAATTACTTTGATCATTTTCTGGATTCCTCTCCAGAAAACGGTGGGGGTAACTCTCTATATCCATGAATAAAGCAAGCACATTAGGGCACTTATATTGTACCAACGAAATAATTGATTTACTCTCTATACACATGTTTCTAAAAAGAGGACAGTCAAAAAGTCTCGGTAAAAATACATTTCACAATACAGAGATCAAATTTCATTGTTATTTAAGATTGACCTAGTCTAGATTCAACAAGTTTTTTTCTAGTCTCTAGAAATATGTTTTAACAGAAAATAAACTTTCTCAATCCTTTAAAAATTTTTGAAACACTTGGAGTTTATGCCTAAGGAAACAGTCGGTTAAATACATCAAGAACTGTTAAAACATAATTATTGATTCTTTTGTTAATTTGTGATTTCAAAAAATTCGAAAAGAACTATCAAAAACATTACTCTTTAAGAATTGCACCATTATATGAACTCTAAAATGTCTTCAAAAGACATTTTACTTTAAAGGTAGATTCCATCTCTGAAATGTTAATAATCAAGGATTTAATCTATTGCTTTTTTACAGTTTAAATTTATTAAGAGACCGCCCGGTGTTAATGTTAAAACTACCTAGATACACTAAATGAAGAAAAATAGTGGCAATTATACAAAAAAATTTAATGACAGTGTCTAATGTCAATGCTCCAAGCAAAAGACATCTTACAAACCTATAAAGAATTTTTAAATTAAATAATTAAAAGTATTTTGAATTATCCTTATAGCTACCAACAGAATTTATAACTTCAATTTTAAGGCAAACCAAAGTAGATATCTTTTAATCTGAGAAAAAATTATATGTAGTAAAATTCTTCTACTTCATCCAGTTTAACACTGTTCACTTGAGAATCTGAAATTTACAAGTGTGCATTCTCCTTAAAATTCTAAAAGTATAATACATAATTTATGCTACCTTTTAATTTTACTTCCTCAAAATTTTTATAGCTTCTAGAATAGCTATTTAGTTATTACATTGTACAGACATGATATCCTTAACTTTTTTCCACTGAATTTTTTAAAAAAGGATGCTCAAGTATAAAGCATTTTATTCCTCCCTTTTTAATCACCTACTTAAAATTTCAAAAAGAGCCAACAGTCCATGTTATCATCAAGAACTTTATCTCTGATGTAAGCTTTTTCAGACCAATAAAATTTCACCCAGAGAATAACTGTACTTTTTAAAAGAGCTTCTTGACTTCAACTCACATTTACCTATCATGTAAGCAATATCCACATAAACAGTAAGGTCACATATGGCAAAATAAAAAAATAAACATTACAAATTGATAATTCCATAAAGTCTGATAATTCTATGAAAATAAACACATAAAAATTTTTCATTTTGGGGCCTAAAATTCAACTTAAGGTGTTTTTTACATACTAAAATTAAGAAAGTAGCCCAGTTTTCATGAAACTATCACAAGTTAAGGAAATAAAGGTGGCTATAGTTCCTATGGATGGACTTAGGCCACTGTTACTTTTACCTGTCCCTTCAAATCAAGACAAAGGCCTTCACTTAAGGATTCGTGTAAAGAGACAATGAGAAATAACCAGGAATAGATCTGAAAAATAACTTAAAAGTCAGTTCCTCCCCCAACCAATCACAAAACTCCATAACAAACCTTAACTTGGCTGTCATTTTAAAATCATTTTTTAATCAATTCAAGTAAAATTTCTTTAAAACAAAGTATAAAATAGAATACTGCTTAAATTTCTGTCCACGAGAGAAACATTTTAACGAAGGATAATAAACTCCAGAGAAAAACAATAGGGCCGTTTTCCTAATTTCATTTCAAAATTGTCACAGTTTTAGCGAAGGAAGCTGAAAGGTCCGATTCCAGAAACTAGAGGTCCCGGGTGGCAAGGGGTGTCTGGCCATAGCCTCAGCTCCAATCCAGGTGTAGGTCCTGAGCTGTTTGTCATTCTCAGTCCTAACACCACTTGTGCAGGGCCAAAACGGTCCCGCAGGAACCGATTACGGGGTTATATATGCATAAATTTTTCTTAACTTCTCCCGTGCCAAAGCGGCGCTAAGTGAACATTTCTGTTATGTTTTTCTCGACTGCCATTGTCTTGCTGTAGGATCAGAGGTTCTAATTTTAAGTGGAGTATTGTTGGAAAAACCAAGATTTTACAGAGCATCGTTTTCCCACCTGCACAAAGCGAAAACAAACTCTAATCTCACTCGGTGGGGATTTAAGACACACGCCTAACTTCTCTTCACTCTAAAGAGGGGATAGCAGAAGAAGTGGTCAAGTGACAGTAATATATAGTATAGGGCTCATTTCAAACATCGGTAATTGAAAGCGCTCCTGGACAGACACAGTTTATTCTTCTCGCTTTTTGGAGAAGAGAGCGGAGCTGTGACTTCGGAGACGAGCCAGGAAACCACCACAGACTTCTCTAGGGCTAGAGAAGTAGGCGGTTCTGCTCAGAGCCAGAGCCGTGGTGCACCGGGATGCGCCGGACCCGGCCGCAGCATCCCCGCTGCAGTGCCCGCGGGCGCCCGCGGCCCGCCAACCCAGCGCAGACCGCCTTGTGCTCAGGCCCCGAAGCCCTTTCTCAACTTGGCGAGGAACGCGCCACCGCCCGGCTTCCCGCGCCTCCTCGCTCCTCGCTTACCTGCGGGTCCGGTGGGAGGGCAGAGGTGTCGCCCGGCCTCGCCAGGGCGCCGGGGCAGCGGCTGCATCTCTCCCACCTTCCAGCCCCGGCCGCTCTCCGGACGCCACCTCCTCGCTCGGGGACGCGCGTCTTTCTCCTCCGGGCGTCGGACGTGCAACCTGCCGCCTTGGGCCGCGCCCCAAGTTGTGCGCAGTTCGAAACCGCTCGCGAAGCTCCTCCGGAAGGACCGTCCCAGCCCCCGAGTGCCAACCCCGGCATTCAAGCGAGAGAGTGGGGCGCCCCGCACCTCCGCTTTATCCACACCTGCCGCCGCTGGGGCCGCCGCGGCCCGGCTCCTCCCCGGCTCCGCCCCTCGCCCGCCCCCAGCTCCAGCCGCCGCCGCCGCGGCCGGGCCGCGGGCAGGAGGAGGAGAAAAGAGGCTCCCGGGTCCCAGAGCACGATCCGCGGTGCACGATCCTCCTCCCTCGGGCCCAGGAGGAACCCAGGTCTCTCCACTGCGGCGCCCGCCGCTCCAGAGCGCCGGAATTTGGTGGGAGAAGCAGCAGCCACGACAGTCAGTTCCTATGGCCGCGGTAGCCTTTTACGGGTGGGAGCGTCTTGCAGAGTCAGAGCTAAGGAACCGAGAGGGTGCCCACCTGCGTGAGCCGATCTCCCCGGTGCAGTCTCCGAGTCCAGATTTAGCAAACTGTACATACAGCAGAAGTGTCTTCTGTGTCGGACCCCTGCGTTTGTAGGTGTCTCCTAAAAACGTGGCTGGGAGCAGGGGCCCTGTGGTGTAACTGGCATTTGAGCAAGAGAAGGGTGGGGGTGGGGGAGTGTCCTTCCATGTGGAGTGGCCTCTCCAGTATCTGCAACCCAGTGGGTGTTTTGAGGCCTATCTCGTATGCAGTCTCCACCATGAAATTTTTCCAGGTGCCCACCGCGCCCATATTTGATTTCGCCCCTTTTTGGACTGCCAGAGATTCTGAACCTCTCCACCGGCCCTTCCTTTGCAGGAGAGCGCTTTGTAAAATGCAATGGGCCATCTCACAACACATTAGCTAGTTTTATTGTAGTGTGTGGATTCATATTCAGTACTATCGTATGCAGGCACAGAGATTTATGCTTTCCTAATCCTTTCCACCTGGGTTTAATTTCCTTGAAGTCAGAGGCTATAAATTGCTCATCTCTGAAGTTTTCAAGTAAATACTGACTGGTACATTGCGGAATGATCGCACCAGAAGACCTAGCTGGAAATTCGGGCTGTCCCACTTATTCATATCCTCTTGAAAGCCCGGCACGGTTCTTTGCACCTGGATGTACGAGGTGGGGGCTGGGGGAGGGGGCTGGGATGGTGTTTCTGTGTGTATAGTTTTTGGCAAAGGTCAGTGTAATTGTTACGAAAAAAAATCCGGTGTAGGGGGGAAGTGATGGTGGTGGTTAGCGAGGCCTGGTTCACGAGGGTATTTTATTGATGGTGGAATATATCCGTGTAAAAATATCATATAATCAAAATTAAAAAATAAAATCATCGGATGTTCCCTATTCATTTGGTACTTCCTAAAGGCTCCTTTCTTTAGCCAATTGTAGGAGTCAAATGCAGTTGATGTATTGCATATCACATTTGCATGAACACGAGCTCATGGACTGTATGAAAGATTAAAATTTAAAATTTTCTGTATAAAATACAGTTGAATAAAATATGCTTATATACTATTTGTCGTTTCTTACATTTAAGAGCATGTTTTGGGTTGAGAGGTCAGTATTTAATGGTTAATGGTATTCAAAGAACTCATTTCAGCTTAAAACAGGTTGAATTCATGAACTCAAAGAGCTGAGAAATCTCAGGCCATTTCGACCAAGACATAAAGAACAAAAATGAACAAGGTTATTGCCAATAAAATATTCCTGATACTTTTGAAAAGTAAGTTTTCAAAATTGAGAGTTATAATATAAAGTAAAAAGCAAATATTTTGCAAATTATGAAAAACGTACCTTAAAACATAAAAGACTGAACGTTACAAAGAGTGGTGCTCTTTATATATTTTTATATATGTATATATATGTATATATTTATCTTAAATATATATAGAGTTAGTAAACCTATTCATAGAAAACTCGAATTTAAAAGCACTATTTGAAGTAAAAAAAAATAGCATCGTCAAACTTAAATAGCTGTTTTAAACATAACAGGTAAAAGGAAAAAAATAATTTCATTATAAATGAGTTCCATAAGGCAACTTTATTCAAAGTCCAATAGGAAAAGCAATCAAATAAGCAAGTATAAGCATTTGATTTGTGGAATATATTTTTAAACTTATATACAGAAGCCCAGAATAAGTTATAGAAAATATTACACAATTGCTTAATCAAAATTATATAACATAATATGAAAAGCAACAAAGAAGGGATAATTTACCTCAAATAGCAAATATCAACCCAAACAAAAACTAGTTTAAACTCATAGAGAATTATCTTTAAGACTTTTATTTGAGGCAAGCAAGCTGTTGCCCTAAGACAAATACACATTTCACTTAAATCCAGAGTTTGTAAACAGCCATAAATGGCCCACACTGCAAATCACACAAGTGCCTTCAACTTAAACTATCAAAATGGTTGGCCCAATGTATTTCACATACAACGCTGTTCACATTTTATTCCATAATAATGATAGCATTGTCTGAAATTTGAGAATTTACTCCTTAATCTTTACTTGCAAGGGAAAGATGAACTACTATTTACTTTCTAACTGTACCTAAAAATAACCCAAAATCTCTCCCAGCATCTAAGTAATTTCTAAATATGTGACTTATGAAGGTTTACTTAATGTTTCAGTTATTAATAATTTTTGTACCTTAAAGCCGTCCTATATTACCTACATCTTTACACGTTCTCTGACAATCAAAGACTTTCAGAAGAAAGCATGGAATTTTTCTTTCATTGACACATATACATATATTTCACACAACACCCACCCTCCACCTCCCTACTAAATGAAGTACAGGACAAATGGGAGTAGAAGAACTAAAATACCTTTTTCAAAAATAAGTATTTACAGTAATTATGAAACAAATCATTAACAGAAAGTCTACAAAATGTACTTCTATTCCATTTTTAGTTAATTTATTTAGAAAGTTTTTTCCCTAAGAAGAAAATCCAAATCCCAGCGATCATTATTGGTATTATTTTTGAACATTGAAGAGGCATGGAAAAGAATTTCTTAGAGGCCTGTCAATCTTTAAAATTCTGATGACATTTAATATGGAAGTTATAATTTCAGTTTAAATGATCATCTCTCTGATGACACGGACAAATATTTTTAATGTTTTCTTTTTAGTGAAAAAAATCTTGCTAAAAAGACACTGGAACAGATAGCTATGCAAAATGTTAACATCTGTTGAAATGAAATGGTGGATATATGACAGACAGTATTTTAAAGTGTTTCATGATTTAAGAATAAAAACTGAAATAAATAAATATAACAATGGTAAGTAAAACATCAAAGTAATTTAAAAATTATTTGTGATTCCCTATTTGTCCTTACACAAACTTTAAACGCTTTAGTTTTCTTATTTTTTATTTTTATTTTTTTGGTTCTGCAATCTCATGCCAGGTATTTTCTCAATGTGAGTTCTACATGTAGAGAGAAATGGGAAGGAATCACTTTTAGTGCATGTAGAAAGGGGGAAATGATTATTTCTGAAAGTAACAATGTCATGCTTTTCAAAGTAAATATTATAGTTGAAACAGGAATAAGCTGAAAATGTATATGATATTATATCTTTTATTCCATACTGAGTTTGGAATGTTATTTTTCATAGTAGTGCTATTTTCTTTAAATAACTAGTGAAAAACATTTTATTTCATCCAATTTTCATAAAGTAGAAATAGTGAAGGAAATATTGATATTTCTGAAATAAATTGGGTATGAAAAAATCAGCCATATCCAATTTTGTTCTTTACATGGTTTTTTATAAGAACATTTATAGAAAGCCATTCCATTCATTTAAACATGAAATGATATATTTTTGGATTGTACAATTGCCATTAGGTATGCATACGTTTATTAAATACTAAATCAATTTCCATAAATTTTCAACTTTGCCCATTCAACCCCCATTTTAGGAACTTTCACACAACTTTTCTTAATTAAAAATGTAATCAATAACACCAGCTGCTAAAAAAGATTCATGAGCTGGTAACATACAAAGTTAATCCCTAGCTCAGAAATAAATCTATCTTTCTGATCAGTGGCCTGGTTCATCTTTGACTCATCCATACTTTGAAGAATCAAAGGATGGCAGTATTACCTTTAAGGGTGAGCAACAGTTCACACAGATAATATAGGTATATCTACATAGGCTTGGTATCAGTTATTAGGTTGTAATAGTGTAATCCTCAGTACTTGCTAGATTGGATTCCATCTCTTGCTTCTCTCTTGAGAGCAAGTGAAAGCAATGTTTTTATAATCTTAAATTTGCTCTAATTTAAAGAGATAAATTATTCACATACATTACTTGTAATCCACCTCAGAACTTATAGACACACCAAAATGTTAAGTACCACAGAAGTAGATCGAGAACTATTTAATACAAAACTCACATCATTGTTGGTCTTATTACCCTAAGGGAAGAGATAAATTTACGCTCTCTTACCAAATACCCTGGTGATATCTTTCTCAAAAAGAATTGTACTAATTCCTTCAAGAAATGTATTTACTAGAGAAAGAGAGAAAAGCAAAGAAATGATGGACTCCGTTTTACCCATTTTGAAAAATGTAATGGTTAGCTACTTCCATCAGGAAAAGAAAGTGCTAGTAAATCCTGTCTACAGAATTCTTGTCATCAGGTTAGCACACTAAATTAGAATTATTTTAGAGTGGCACAAAATATGTATTAGTCGTTCCTGTATTCTGGCTTTGTAGTGGGTGCAGGGAAAATGCATTTAGGCTTTGAATGAAATGAATCTCCTGTTTTTGTCCTCACTCTGACTCTTACTTGGATAAATCCCCAACATGTGTATTCCTCAGTTTGCATACCAGTGAAAATGTCAAAAATACTGTAATACCCACTTCATATGGTCATTGTAAAAATTAAAAAATAATGTACATGAATTGAGTATCAGAATGGAGGGCATACCATCTGAGAGGAGAGGGAGGAGGAAGAGAAGAAAATGAAGAAGAAAAAGAAGACAGAGAAGAGGAGGAGGAGAAGGAGAAGGAAGAGAAAGAGAAGAAGGAAAAGAAGAAAGAAGGAGGAAGAAGAAGACACCACTTCCATTTCCTTTCCAGTCCTCTATAATGGTGCTGCTGTGCACCTAATGTGTTTAGGTGCTCTGTGGAACACATCAAAGACCTTCAGATGTCTCTGGCTGTTGGTTTCAAGGCTTAAAAAGCCAGTAATGTTTGGAATCACATCAAGGATTCCAATCCATTTCCACACCTGATCCAATGAATGACTAGTTAATAAAGTCCATACAAGTATGCATGTTAGATACAAGAAAAAACAAGTTCACAGCTAGGGAACCCTGGCACATTCCTTAAATCCCTGTCCAGCTATGAGAAGAGAGCTAGGATCTCAGCAGATGTCCTATTGAGACACAAACTGGTGATGTGTATGTGTATTAAATGATAAAAAATACAGATCATTTATATAGCCACTACTCATTCTCCATGAAACTATCTGAAATGAGAGCTGACTCTCTTAAGGGAGACATGTGGACAAATGCAATGTCCAGAGGTAGGAGGCATATATGTTGCTAGGATATATCTTAAATGGTTTTAAAAGAGGATGTATGAGAGGGTCTCTTTTCCCCTGCTGGCTATTTTAGAAATCTAGCACCTGACATTTGCATGAATATATACTTCTAGTGAGACTTTATCATTAGGGACGTTTCCCTAACCTGCCTTCTTTCCTCCTCAGTTGCTTTGTCTTCTGTTTTTCCATAATTGAAATAACAAAACAAAACAACTCCATAATATCATTTGCATTGCATCTCCCTTGCTAACCTTTTAGGGACAAACATTGTGTCTTATTTGTCTTTGTTTTGTCAGCCTGGCCCACTTCCAAACACATGGCAGGTCCTTTATAAATACAAGAATGAATACCCTGATCCAGCATCTGTATTTCTCAAACTTGGTATCCCACATTAGGTGTTCCATGAAAAAAGTTAGAGGGGGTGGGGAGAGAAGTTTGAGAAAGCTGGGGTTTTAAAAGTTAAACAATTTTTTAAATATACATGACTTCTCAGAGCCTTTAATACTCTAATACACATTGTATTTCCTAAACATTTTTGACCATTCAAGCTATTTTCACTTTTTTGGAGCTTAGCATGACACAGTTTGCAAAACTCAGCTGTAATTCCAACAAAAGCAATTCATCCATTCAGCAATGGTTCTTTAATGCTTTGTAAACTAAAGTGCTTAATACCCTTTCAACCGAACACCTAAAGATTTACAAGTACCAGATTTTCAATATTTAATACAATGGAATCCCAGCACAATGAAACAATTTTGACACCTCCCCACTCCCCTTTGGAGTGCGTTATAACAGGATTTCACCTGGGTTGTATATGAATCTCACTAATGTTATTTTACCCAGTGTAAGCCAGCACAAAGGACAAAAGAAGGAAAATGTTTGGCAAAATATTTTGTCAGACAATGGTGTAAGCATAGCAAACACAGTAATTACAGCTCTGGTTCTAGACATGCATCGTATACTTTTTAAAGAGCTTTCACTCACCATCGGGGAAGATGGTCTGAATTGATGGAATGCACATGAGAAAGGTAATTGTGTGAAACAAATCCCTGCAGGTGGGGGGATCTTCTTATATATTCAGTTTTCCTCCTGCTTCCTTTTCACCCTCCCTGCCTCTCCAACCTTTCCTCAGTTGTTGCTTCTCCTCCTCTTATACCCTCTTCTGCTCCTCAGAGCATTGCACTTTATCTGCTTTTTGTTGCATCAGGGCTGGTAGATATGGCTAATTCAACACATAGAATGTTGCTTTAATAGAATATAATAAAAATACATCACAGCTAGTATGGCATGGGCACTGGCCAACCAGAGCTGAAGGCTGCTAGAGCCCTGGAGAGAGTCTAGAAAGCTCTTCTATCTGTCAGGACTTAACCCATTAATTGCTGAATCAAAGGATAGGGGGATGTCCTCAGGTAAGGAACCAGGGCTTTAGGAGGGGTACTGGAGGGTCCATAGGATAGTAGCTGTTTGTTACTAGTACAGAGCTTTATCGGTATTTTACAGTGCATGCCAGACACATATCAGCCCTACAATCACTATCTTCTTTCTGAGTGCCTACCATTTGCTAGGCCCTGAAGATAGGGCCAGGAGCAGGACTTTTATTCCACTATCAAATTTCTTAAGTGATCAAGAGGCAAATTAGAATGAAATCATGAATATTTCTATTTATCCAACTTAAACACCAACCTTAATCTATAATTAGGTTCTAAGCAATGGGCAAAAAGAGAAAAGAAGGGAAAAGGAGGTTAAACTTAGGCATGGGAGTGAAAAAGCATCACTTAAAAGGATGAGCAGCCAGGATGTGATATCACGAAATGGTTTTGCTTCTCTTTGTCTTTTGAAGGTATTTTCTAACTTTTGGAAACTGCTTTGTAAAAACTTTTCCTTAGCAATTTTTCATTGAATATTCAATTTATATAACCATGAAAATTGTGAGAAAAATGTTTTTGAACATCTTTAACTTTAAAAGAAAAATAATAATACAGAGTGTCTTTCTTTCCTAATTGGTGTATAAAAAAATAAATTTATTTGTATCCTGTTTGCTCCAAAGTTATAAAAACATTGTTTTGGTTATGTAAAACATGATCCTTTAAAAATATGTTTTTATCACCTGAAATGTACATTGAAACTATCTTACTTTCTCTCTTTCAGGCAGTGTTCAAGATCTATTTACATGTGACCCTCACAACAATGCTACAAGGAAGAATCACAATTTTCATTTTAAAAGGGAAATTGTGACTCAAGTAGGTTAGGTAGCTTGACTAAGTTGATGGCTAGGTCAGCACATTAGCTCAAAGGCTCCAGGTTCCAAAAACTACCAGTCCATCTTTGCTAATAAATTAATCATATTTTTTAAAGTCTCTGAAATCAATACTCAGTATCCACTCAGTATCCTCTTATATCACCACAGATCAAACCAGCATAAAAAAAAACAACTGAGATGCAATCTACACTTTATATAATTCACTATATAACTATTATGTTATAAGATACTATTCACTTGAATTGATTCTAAAGAGGGAATGTGTCCTACTATTTATAAAGCAAATCTTCCTTAGAAGGCTAGTATAACTCATTGCATGTTCTATTTCTAAGATCAGAATAAACTTTTGTTGTCTAATATGAATTCAAAGCAATTTAGGCCTTTTCAGCCAACATAGCATACTTACAAATGGATGTACATATAATCCCGACACAAGATTCCACCTTGTTTGTCTGCTTTTACTTTCTCTTAAGAACTAGTGCTAAATTTATAGATATGCATGTAAGTATTCACTTTTAGGTTAAAAAGTGGACTATTCTTGGAGCAGTCATATTTTCTGTGCTCTCCAATGAATTGATGTTTCACCCTTTCCCTCTACTGATCACTTTAGACTATTTCCTTAAACAGACTTGGGAAATGAAAGCAAGATATAGAGGAAAAACAGAAAATGAAAACTTTTATGGGAATGGAAAAATATAAAGATAAAAATATATGTCCGTGTTTGTGCATGTATGTATGTGTACGTATGCATGCATATAGTTTGTATAACAGGTATAGTTTTCACTCTGATGTAAAAAGATAGATCTAAGAAGATAAAGGGAGAGAATAGTAGTGGCAGAAAATGATTAATATTTATAAAACAACAAAAGGTATGAACTTGTTCCCTGAATCCCACAATCCATAAAACTTGAGAAAGGACAAAAAAAAAAAAAAAGCTATTTGTGGATAAAGTCAGAAATAAATATACAATTGTGAAAATAATAATTATAATATTTAAAACTCACTAGTTTTCAAAGAAATAAAATGATTTATTTATGTTAACCATAATTTATTATCTGTTTTCAAATGTTAAATGCCATAGATGTGTCATTTTGGCAATTGAATATTTTGTTACCATGCATGGCCATTAGTGTTTGTCAGTAAATTCTAGTTAACAGAATATTAGATATATGCACTTTCACTGAATATTAGATAAACTATCTTTTATTGTAGTTTTTAGGATGGATGGAAAGATGTTTTTCTTTACATATAAACTTTTGAAATCTTAAAAAGTTCAGTAGATGCTATCTGAAAATGAGTGTTTCAAAAGTGAGTTAATTGGATTTATAAATTTAAAGTGAACTATAATAGAACCTAGGGATATTTGAGGGACTTTTCCAGTTTTAATAATAACAGGGATACCACAAAGAAAGGCAAAGCACTGGACTGAAAGTATCCACCAACTTTTTGTCATATTTCTTATTTTCTTAAATTTAAGCTCTTGAAATTGATATATGCTAATCTGATTGTGTACAAATGCCTGTAATGCTTCCAAAAGAATTTAAGGAGAAAACTGGACATATTGATTAAGTTATATATGTATTTTCTAAAAGAACAATTTTCTGTCTTGGCTTATAGCAAAACTTAGGAAAAAAAAGGAAGAGAGTTCCTAAAATGAAATCCTCCTAGGCAAATTAGTTCTAAATTTTTTATTTTATGTAAGTTCATCTGAACAATAAAAAAGTAATTATTAATATATAATGAATATTAGTGGTTTTTTGTACCTTTGTAATATCTTGGAATTACTGTGTTAAAGCTTTGTTCCAACTAGATTAAATCACTGACTTGTATTAGTTAACTAATTCTATATTCTTGTTAAGATTTTGCTGTCTTAGGCATTTAGGAAAAATATAACTTGCTAAATTGGTATGACATCATTCTTTTTCTCTACTGCATATGAAAAACTGGTTTACTAAGCCAAATGCCTTCTCAGAAATATGTTCTTTTCACATTTTGCCTTGTCAGCTTATTTAAAATAAAATCTATTAAAACACATTTACAGTATAAGTTCAATGTTGAGGAGCTTTAATCCTGTAATACTGGAAAATTGGAGAGAAAATGGGCCCAAACAGGCTATCTAACACCAAACTCTTACCAAATGGGATTTCTCTGTATAGAAAATATCATTTACCTCTATTTCCTCATTTATTTACATGTTTTAAAAATTATCCCAAATTCTAACAGCCCTCTTAATTGTATCTTTTTCTATTTTCTTTTCTGCTGTTCAGGTATAATTTTTACCATATATAATTGAAATATCACTCCATATTTGAACTGCATGCATATACTCTTCTCCTGCAGAAATAAACTTTTTGCTGATATGAAATGAGGGAATGAGAGTATTGCCAAGCTTTTCAATGGTAAAGTAAGAGAATGGGAGAAAATCCAAATAGTAAACTAGGAAATGGGACTTAAAAACACATCTACTTATGTAGTATTGCATTTCAGATTATGTTCAGTATTTCTCTCTTTACCACCAACAACACTCAAGCCACCTCCTATCCCAAAATCTGGAATATAAATGCTTTCTTCAGAAAATCAGAATTAAAAAGGTAAGAACTAAACAGTGCTGCCATTAACAGAGATGGGATTATTCCTGGAAACATGAGAGACAGTGGTCAGGACTAGAGGAGTGAACTTTGCTTAGTGCTGTGTGTAAGGTAAAAACCAAAGGGAAAGAAAACAGAACAAAATATCATAAAAAGTAGAATGGGAAACAGTGTGCAATTGGTAGGTCAAAAGAAGCCTCAAAGATGAAAACAGTCCATTACTGATGAATTACTCACTGGTCATCGAATATGAATCCTGTCCTGCACTAGACACTGGTTAAGAATATAGAAATGTAAGCTAGACTGCTCGATAACTTCATTTCTAGGTGGCAGACACATGTAACCTAGGTGCAAACAATGGTTAACAGTGTTTTATTTTATGTTAAAGATTTTAGGAGTTAGAAAAGTTTAGTGAAATGAGCAGTTGGAGAAGACTGGTGACCTTCGGGAGCGGGTTAGATTTCTACTTGGCTTTGCCCCCAGACACTCCTCTCTGTCACCAGTGATAGCACTCATTTCAATTTGGGCCCTTGTAATCACAGCCAAATACACAAAAAGCAAATTTTTTTTGAAATAACTTAAATTTAAGAGGGCGATTTCAGTGAGAAAAATCAATGTAGCTTACAGCACAATCAGGTTGCTAGCTATTACAAAATTCTCTTTGTAATTTCTTTTATAACTTTCCTCTTTATCTATTGTAGAAGGAAAAAATACAGAGAGAAATGCTTTGAATACAAAATACACTATGGTACAAAACCACTTGCTAATGAATTTGGTTCATTTAATTCTTTGGAATAGAATCAGAGATAACTGAACTGAGAGGAATCATAGACATAATTTTATTTAATATTCTCATTTTACAGATGAGGAAATAAAGTACAATGAGATGCAATAAGTTGCCCATGATCACATAGCTAAAAACTGCTAAGACCCCGTGTCTCTAGGCTCATTGTTCTTATCTTTAAACCAATTTGTTGTAGTATTTTCATACTTAAAATGATATACTTCACATATTAATAATCTACAAATTTGATTACAGTAGAAAGCGCTTGACTTGGAGCCAACCAGTCCTGAACTGGAATCCTGTTCAGCTCAGGTACAGGACCTTGACAAGTTCATAATCCAGTCATCGGATGGATATTGGACACTTACTATACATCTCAGCTGAATTTTTAGGTGTCGGGGATAAGAAGCAAACAAAAGCTTATATTCCAGTTAAGGGAGGGTAATAATAAACAGGTAAATAAACATTTACAATGTCGTGTGATAAATCTAAGAAGAAAAATAAAGCTGGACGAGGGGTCAGAGAATGGCAAAGCTTTATACAGTATTAGGAAAGGTCTCTCTGATAATAATAGTTAATATTTACAGAGTTCTCAGCATGTGCTGAGTGCTTTATGTATAATGGTCATAAAATCCTCACATTATTGGCCCATTAATATCTCCCCTTTATAGATGAGAGAAGGAAAACCCATAGAAGTTAAGTAGAGAGTCCAAGGTTGTCCAACTGGTAAGTAATAGAGCAAGAGTTTCAATTAAGTCTCCAGAGTGTCCTTTAACCTTGCTCTATGTTGCCTTCCTAATAGGTAACAGTATGGCAGAGAGATCTCTCAGCTGCAGTTTTCCCATCTGTGTTGAAATAATTTGAGAACTATAAGATGTAGTATTTACTCAAAGCTTAGCCCTGTGTCTCTCACTAAGTAGATTGTATAAATCAAATTCTTTGGCTGCAATTTACAGAAACCTAACTAAAGGTATCTTAAGAAAAATAAAGAATATCTTGTTTCATCTAAGAAAATTACATGGGCAAGGGTAGAGCTGACCTCAGAGATAACTGAGGTCAAGAACTCAAATGCTCAAATGGACACTTTCTCTTTCCCTCTCCTTCTGGCTCTGTCCATGTATTAACTTTATTCTTCTTACTGTAGAATGACTTTCTTCTTGCGATGGAAAGTATGGCCTCTATTTTCCTAGATTTTAACAGCTAATAAATGAGCCCTTGCCATATTTAAGAGCTTTCCTGTACTCACAACAAGTAAGCCCCACAACTACTCTGTGTAGTATGTGTAACCGTTATGCGCATTTTTTGATGAGGAAATTGAGGTATGGATATTTAAGTAGCTTATTCAAAGCCACTGATTAGAAAAGAACACAAACTTAGGCAGTCTGTTATACTCTCAAATATGAAAAAAAGTTGCATAGTAGAGGTAAATAGAACCAACTTCCTGAGCTGGAAGGCAGGGAAGCTAGACTAGATGTTTAATGAAGGCATCTGGGGATGAAGAGGACTGGTTATACCTAAAGAAATGGGTTATTTATTTCCATGGAACTTTCTTTGAGGCTTGCATGACAGATTTAGTTCTCTGTTCCTCTCTTTATGAAGCTTCATTTGAATTGCCTTCAATTATGCATTTGCTGAAAATGTAGATAGTCTTTCAATTTGGCAAAGTACTTCTGCAACGGCACAACCAACAAAAGTTCAGAAATAGGTGTTGAGAAAAAAGATAAATCAATTGATTTTTATAGGAACTCCATAGAATTGAAGGCCACATCTATAATTGGAAAGCTTCCTTTACTTTGTGATTGCTAGGCATGGAACAGTTCTAATTTAGAACTATCTATCACTCTTCCAGTTCAACCTAATATCCTGAGTTTGGTTTTCTCCATAACATAAACTGCCAAAAATTATTTTTATGACAGTCATAAGTATTGGGGGACTAAATGGAAATATTTTTTAAATAGCTGACCGAATACATAATTCAGTAAAATGCAACTCCTTTAACAATGGTAAAAAATACAGACTTTCATGTCTTGTTGTTGCTGGCACACCTATAAAGCAAGAAGAGACCAGGTAAGTGACTATCCAGAGGGTAACACACAGGCTGTATATTATAGGAAGTTGGAAGATCAAGGAAGATTTCTCTGTGGTCCATTAGATGCTAAGCTCCCTAGAGTATAAACATTGCGTTGCTCATTTCTGTATTACCAATACTAACGATACTGCCTTTCACAAAGGAGATTGTTTGATATGATTTGTTGAATGACTTGCTTCTGCTGAGATACAGTAAGGAAATAAGACAAAAAAGAAAGGTGGTCCAAGTTCAAAGTAAGAGAACCAGAATTGATGAACAGGTGAAAAGGCAAGGTTAAAAGCTATAGGAAATGAGGTTTGAGATTCATGGTCTAGACAAGTTAGAAACACTGAAGGAGCAAAGTGGGGGTTATAGAGTGCATGTGGACCTTGGCTTCAAAAGTTTCCTCCTCTGCAGAGGCCAGTGGTGGAGGCTGGGTTGGAGGGGGTCCACACAACTAGCTCAGGACAGTAGGTTGCTTGTTTGGGTGTTTGTTTTCACCAGCCCTAAGTAGGTGGATTTAAAATAACTTTTTGTGTAAAGGATCATATGATACATAAAAAGGGAATTTGGAAAAAGAATTGTTTAAAGTCACTGATATCCAATCATTATTTTAATTCTAAATTCCTATCATTCTTGTACCCTGATTACCTGCAGGGTCAGTTTTGAACCCAGAGCTAGTTTCCATCAGGATAACTAAGATGATGACGACGACGACGACCACGACGATGACGACGACGACAATGAATACAATAATAGCTAACATTTATGGAGCACCTACATGTTTGATACTGTTCAGTGTCATTTAACTCATATTATTTTCTTTAATTCTTCCAACAACTCTATGAAGAAGATAGTATTAATATTTCTGTTTTCAAACAATGAAACTAAAGTACAAAGAAGTGAACTTGTTCAAGGTTGCCTACCTAGTAAGTGATGAATTTGGACAGTTTGATTCCAGAGTTCATGCTCTTAACCCTTATGCCATGATTTTTAATTTAAGCTCAAATCCAGGTGGAGTCTAACAGTAGTGTTAGTAACTTAAGTCGAATTTACAGAATGCCTGGGGGTAATCCCAGGGTAAGTGGGTATCGATTCCACTTTGCTGTGCTTTCAAATTCCTTCCATATTGGTTTTTACTGTAGAAGCAAGTTTTCTTTCCTTTATTAATATTATGATGAACTTAATTAAACAATTATGAAAACCAATGGTAAAACTGGGGATAATAGGAGAAATTTGAATATACAATGGGTATGAGATGATAAAAAAACTATTGTTTATTTTATTAGGAATGATAATAGTATGTAAGAAAATATCTTTAAATTTTAGGATGCATACTGAAACATTTAGAGGCTAAAGGTCATGATACTTGAGGTTTACTTTAAAATAATTGAGCAAAGAGAATAGAGGAAGGAAATACGGTAAAATGATCATTATTAAGGCTAGGTGATTGATATGTAGGACTTTATAATATTATTCTGTCTACTTTGGAGTATATTGAACTTTATAATAAAGTTAAAATAAATGTAATATTATGTATTCTAATTCAGATACTATCACATTTCCCCAATTCTTTAGTAATAAAGAGCACATATTCTTCAGATTTAGGGACTATAATTGCATCTACTTCCAGAATGTTGTTAGAATTCAGGAGATAATGTATACAAAACATGCAGCACTTTGCTAAAACATAATTAGCACCCACTGCACATTAAAAATTTTTAGCAATTAAAATAAAAAATTTATGTTCTACCTCATGAAGAATCTCCATACTTTAGTTGGAAAAATATCACCACTTAGTAAGGTGAAGCTACACATTATAGCTCAGTTTTCATCTTTCATACCTCAAACAAGACATCATGTGGGTCTTTTGCTCAAACCAAGTTGAAGTTGTTTTTCTTTCTACAACAACATTTATTCCATTGATTAGATAGTAAGAAGGCTATTGAGTAATTTTTGAGCTGTGAATAAGCAAATACAAAGGAGTTGATCAAAGCTAGGTTTGTTGAGCAGGCCTTACTCATTCCAGAATGATGACACAGTTTGGGTTAAGGATAGTGAAGATACAGAATGCAATTGTACTGACATTTATAGTCATTCCTGTAGCCATGCTCATTAATGCACAGACTTGGATTCAGGGAACTGCCACTCTCTATGAAGGATGGTCATTTCAGAGGTGTGCCTTTAACTCAATTGAAAAAGACCCTTAAGAGAAAACCTGCCTTTCACTCCCCACCCTTTCTCAGTGACTGAAGATCGAAGGGCAGGGCTTTCATCTTCAATCTTCCAGCTTAGGTCTCCCTTCATTCTGCGATGCTGTTAGGTTGCTTTGATTCGGTTTCTCTGGGAGGAGTTCCAACCTCAGAGAAGATTCAAAATGATTGTGATCAAATGTTCTGAGACAGTGTTACATTTCTTTTCCTTCCCCAAGCTTTTCTTTGTTTAGCTCCATACCCTGTTAGGTCTTAAATCTTCTCTGCCCGTTGCAGTATCTCTACAGCCAAACTGACTGCTAGGACATAGAATCATATATTTTGAAGTGATCTTAAAAGTCATGAAATCTAACTACCTAATATAGAAATCTCCTTTACAACAACTCTAACTCATGCTTATATTCAAATTGACTGGCACACATTTCATAAAAGAAAGTTTATTATCACACAGGGCGATAGTTTCGTTTTCAGAAAATTCTTCCTTATGATTTGAAAACTGTAACTAGCCTTAGTTTTACCTAATGGAGATGCACAGAATGTTTAAGTGATAGGAAGCTATCATATTCCCTCCTCTCCTACTTGTCTTCTCTTTTTCCAATTAAGAATCCCATTTTCTAAGCATTAAGGAAAAATTAAGGTGCAAAAATGGAAGATAGTCATAAAAGCATATGAACAAATGGGCTTTACATATTAATTAGTTAATTAATTAGCCCAAAGTGTGGGCCAGACCTGTACGACATTCTGGAGATACATTATCTTTTATATTGAATGTTTGTGTTGGCTTCAAATTCATATGTTTAAATCCTAACCCCCATGTTGATGGTATTAGAAGGTGAGGACATGGAGAGGTGATTCGGTCATGGGGGATGGGGAATCATGAATGGAATTAGTGCCCTTATAAAAGAGTCCAGAAAGCTCCCTTACACCTTTGTCATGTGAGAATACAGCAAGGAGACTGGTTATCTACAAACCAGAAGGAGAGTTCTCTGCCAGCAACTTTATCTTGGACTTCCCAGCTTCCACAGCTAAAAGAAATAAATTTCTGTTTATAAGCCACTCGATCTATGATATTTTGTTATAGGATCCTGAACAGACTTAAGACACATAATAAGGCACACAGCACTGTCCTTATTAGAGTTTACTATCTAGCAATAAATACAGGCATAAGATAATTAACCAAATACAAATACAGGGTAAAATAAGAGTGTAGAACAGAGGTAGTGTTCCCAGGTGAGTAGTCAGAGAGTATTCCTGTGGAAAGAAAGAAATTGATTTGAGACTTGAAAGAAGATAAGAAGTGGCCAGGCAAGAAAGTATGTGTGTGGAGGAGCCAGGGTGGGGAGGAAGAGGGGTGAGAGCAGAGTGCATTGTAAGCTGGTGAAGCAGTACTTGTAGCAGTTCTGAAGTGGGGAGGAGTTTGATACATTGAAGAGATTGAAAAGTGTGACTAGAACTTTGTAATCAAAGGGGAGAATCCTAAAAAATGAAGCAGGGTCCTATATGGTTTTGGACTTTATTCTGAGAGGAATAAAAAAGCAGGGGAAACTTTAAGCTGAGAAGTCATAGGGTTTCCAGACATTTCACCATTGTGACCACCTCTTTTAGACTTACTCTATTAATTTACCATTCTACTTCAGATGTGGTGCACAGCATTAACCACATACCCCAGACAGAGTTTGGTGAGTGTAGAGGGGCCAGGGCTCTCCCTTTCTTTAATCTGGACATTGGACTAATGCATCCTAATAGAGCATTTGCTTGGATGGTCACTATGTCATGGTGTTTTATCATATAGACCCTGTGGTCAACTAAAACATACCTGATTTGGTTTGGATTGTTGACACTAGCTGGACTGTAAAGAAATCTCAGGTCAAATTGAGATCTACAAGATTAAATTTCCCATCTTTTTCTACATCTTATTCAGCTTATATGATTAGAGAGTTTGGTTTCATTCTATTTTTCCTCCTTTCTCTTGTAATTTTTTTCTAATTATAACAATAAACTTGTAAAATACAGAAAAATATAGCAAAACAAAGAAATAATTCAAATAAACAGAGATAGTGACTATTATCACTGCTATTTACACTTTCTCTAAGAATTATTTTCTATACGTGAGATCATACTGTAATGTAGTATTGTAGCCTGTTTTTTTCTGCATTGTTATTAGGTCATAAGAGTTTATTTTCTAGTGTCTTAAACACATTATATGTGCTTCTTGTATGAAGATATTTAAGATTTTTCACATTATAAAAGAAAATCTTTATATTTAAATATTTGCTTGAATTTCAGAACATTTCTTCAGAGTAGAACCCTAGCTCTTTAATACATATCTACAAATTGCTTTACAAAGTGTTTGGCTATTTACACTTCACCTGCATCACACATTCTAAAAAAACTAATTAGCATGCTGTTAGATATAAAATTGATTACTTTTTGTTTTCATTCTAATTACTAGCAATGTTAAATATTTGAAAATATTAGGCCATTTAAATTTCCTTTTGTGTAACTACAATATATTTTTCCTATGCTAAGTGGTCTTACTGATTTCTTATTAACATACAAAAATCCTTTTATATATGAGGATTTAACCTCTAGTTGTCATAACTCTTACAAATATTTGTCCCAATCTATTTGAAACTTTTAATTTTGTTTGTGATTAAAAAAAAAAATACAGATAAAAAGTACAGCTCTATCTGTACATACCATTTGAGTGCTACTATAGAAAAAAAAATAGAAGTCTCTTCTGACCTCTTTCAGTTGAAATGAGCTTAAAAAAAAAAAAGGACATGGGATGCAGGTATAGTGTGGAGAATATAGTCAGTGGTATGTAATACTATGTATGGTGTAAGAGGGTACTGATTTATTGAGGTGATTGTTTCATAATATAAAATCTAACTACTGTGTTGTACACCTAAAACTAATATAGTGTTGTATGTCAACTATAACTATAATAAATAAATAAATAAATAAATAAATAAATAAATAGGAAACTTTTGTGAGCTTCACCCTGAATAAATTTATGTAAATCTTTTGGAATGCAGTTAGAAATAAGCCAGGAAACTCAGGAAGTCTTATTTCTCTAATAAAACTTAAGACTTAAAAATGTAATTGAGGGTATGTGTTGGGCCTGCAAAGACTGAATTCCAAGACTTGTCTAAAATTTTATAGTGTGTCTGTTTCCTGAAATAGAAAGCAAATTAATAAGTTTCATATAATTTTCTTGTCTCTTACATGGTAATTCTAAGCCACAATCATATGATACCAACTTGTTATGTATTATAACTTTTGTTTAAATTCTAATCTTAACCCAGTTGTCTGTAGAAAGATTTTGGGATCAATAATTCTGAACCTATTTTTCATCTGTAAAATGGAGGTAATAAAACTCTTTCTACAGTGCTCTGTAGGACCAAATGCCATAACACATATAGAGTAGGATCCTAGAGCCAGCACCCAGGAGATGCTGGGTTAATGCCAGTCTCTACTCTGCCTCTCACTCTTACCTCCACTAGGAAAGACTGGGTTTCTGAGTGAAAATTTGTGCATCTGAGTAAAAGAATTTCGCATGTGAATGCAGGCATCCTAAGTTGGCATTAACACCAAATAGCACATAGGCATATAGGAATAGAAAAATAAATGATGGCTGAATTTGCATATTATTCATTTATTCAATAAATAATCTTGAGAATCAAATGTGTGGCTAGTTCTGTAAGGTACTGGTCATACAGAGAATAATAAAACTCTCTGTATTGAAAAATGCATTGGAATCTCTTTAAACACTGAAAATACTAGCCAACCTAATTTTACCACTAGGTCTAGTTTGCCTGTTTTGCTACGCCAATCCTAAATTTCACTGGAACAAGGAGGGAATAATCACCTTGACTGATCACTGGGCACTGAGTGAGTGACATCAATGCTTCAGATGTGCCATGTAATAATCCAGAAGAATCAGAGAAAAAACGAATGTATTTATTGAGTTAACTAAGTATAGAGATAGGGTTTTTATAGCATAACAGTGTCATTTAATGCCAGAAGAAATGGTTTACATGTGATGCTGATGAAATATTCCAAAAAAAAAAAATTCAAATAAAGAGGGTAAGGCAATTGTTTCCACAGAATTTGCTGATTCATATTTCTTGCACAGGGCAGATTCTGACCACTGAACTCTGTGAAATATTCATGTTTTTTGGATGAAACACTGCTTTTAATAGTAAGTAAAATAAACTTTTATAAATTTGTTTTAATGGCCTTACAATTCCATTTTTTTATTTTCAAGATGTGTATTCTTAAACCTTTACAAAACTGAGAAATTAATTTTAGAGAATGACAAAAGAGGTTCTCTTATGTACCTGATTTGTTTTACATAACAGAATAGAAACTCATGGTTTAAGATGTACAAAATTACAAATTCTAACATAGAAGCCACTGAATCTTTAATATATATACAACACACACACACACACACATATATGATAATTATCTTCTTAACTAGGAAAAATTCTAATTTGAAGAATATTTGTAAGAGAAACTGAGAGCTGGTTCTAGTTTCTTTCAACTCGTGTATTCCTAATCTTCTCTAGAACCCCAAGAGCAAACAAATTTTAAATTATTTGTGTTTATTATTTCTAAAAGTAGACCTGACTCAGACACATTAAATAATTTCAATTAGAGGCTCTTTATTTCTGAAGAAACCATCCACTTAAATATCAGGTGAGTGGAGTTTCCAAATAATATTACCACTATTCAATTATAAATTATATCTTATGTGAACTTTGGAATAGTGCTTTTGTTGTCAACATGGTTTACATCTCAGGTCTCCTCTCCTCACCTAGTTCTGTACGTGACTTTCTGGGAACTGTTTGTACAGCCTGATGTATAGACTGTGATAGGTAAAAGTTACCTGTCTAGTTTACAAATCTTGGATATTTAGGAAGTCAAGCAGAACAGGAAAATTAAAAAGAAAAGAACAGAAAGGAAAAATCAGGTAAAGAAAGATGAAAGGAAGATACCAAAAAAAAAAAAAAGACAATGAAAAGAAAAAAGAAAATATCTTAGGGTGATATAGAGGTGTTTTTATTAATTTGAATATTTTCCGAATCCTCTTTAAAGTAGTCCATCACTGTCTTAACAACTTTATTTTGTCTCAAAGCTGGATGGTAGGAAGTTTAAGAAAGAAACGTGAAAGGTGATAGAAATCTTCTGTCCTGGCATCTCCTGAACACAGACAATCCACACCCATCACGAGACATTTGTTGGATCACTGTTTTTATAAATAACGACCAAAGTAAACACTTGCACGAATAATGTCATCAGCGGCACTGGTCACATCTTTAAAGAATAACAACTCGAGAGTGTGCATGAAGGTAGGAATCATTATCATTTCCTACCTCCACCTTTTTTGATCACGCATACATCTTCCAATATACACATATGTCCAGAGGAATATATACCTGATTTAACATTATAATGTGTAAATAGAATTGCTAATACAGTCAGAATTCAGCTCAGTTGCTATATCTAGGGGAAAAACAATTCCAAATTATCTATGTTATGGTATGAAATTCGATACTGATTTTAACATATTCTAAAGTGTAGCTGTAATTTGATTCACATATATTTGTGCTTGGTATAATTTATTAAATATTTATTTTGACCTTTCTTCCCCTTTATTTTCAGCTTATTCTGAAAAGCATAAAAAGGAGTGCTGAGTATTTCTCCTTTTAATTCACATCTTCTCTCTCTGACAATTTGGAATTCAGATTGACAGGTGTTTTTTTAAGAGTAAAAATAAAGTGAAGACTAAGAGAGTTGAAAATGTTGGAGGAACTAAATTAAGAAAAAACACAGTCTACTTTTTTTACATGATATCAACATGAGGGAACTTCCTATAGTGTTCAGAGCATTGCTTTCTGTTTTGTTTTGCAAAAAGTTATAGGAAGAGCTAACTATAACTAAATTATATCTCGGTTCTTTTTTACCATGTTATTTTATTTTCTGTAATTCACCAAACAAATCGGAAATATATTTTATTAATTTATTTGTTGTGTATGTGTGTGTAAGAGAGAGAGAGAGAGAAAGTGAGCAAGCAAGCGTGAGAGAAATCATCCGAAAAAGCTGCCTTTGTGGTGTTGTGGTAAGTAGAGAGGATAAAAACTGTACTTGAACATGGTTTTGCTGTTAAGCTGCTGAACAGCTTTTTTGGCTCAGGGGGTTCATAACAACTTATTAGAGAGTAGAAAACAGAAAGTGAAAGGAAAGTAGATCTTATGATAAAGTTAAATGAGAACACATATGTTTTATACATTTTTCTTTGCTGCCATAATTTAATTTATACTGGATTTTTCACATTTCACATTCATTAATTGCTATTGCATTTACCATGCACTGGACTACATTTCCAACTGGACACAGTGAAACCTTCCAAACCAATAATCTGCAGCTTGTTAAAAGAAAGTATAAAAGTAAATGTATTCACATAAAATTAGTACACACTGACTTGGTCTTTATCTCCAGATTCTGTAGTAAAACGCAAAATTCACATTGTTCTCTACAACTTTGTCTCTGTCCCTGTTTCTATTGCTCTGACTTCTGATGTAGGTGTGTGTGTGTGTGTGTGTGTGTGTGTGTGTGTGTGTGTGTGTGTGGTTTCAGTTTCTGCTCTCTTAAAAGGGATTTCAACTATGTATGAGGAATGAAAACATAACTTTTAGTTATGGGTAACTATAGATCAGTCACCAACATTGTCAAGTGCATTTTGAAAGGTTAGATTTTACGGGGGACATACTCAAATGCAGGACATTAAAAAGAAAAACTGACCCATAAATATAAATAGAATTGTGTCATAAAACCATAATAAATCTTTAGGAAATTTTCTTCTGTTTTATTAATTTTTTTATTCAGTTTCAGAGTAGCTCCATTTTGTTTTCAAATTATGTTTTTGTTAATCAACCTGGTCTTCCTTTCTTTACATTTCCCTCTTCCCTTCTGGTCATGGCATGCATTGGAGTCTCGAGCAGAAAGCCAAACTCTAGAGATGTGAGATAAAAGAACAGATTTTTCCATGTGCGTGTACAAGTACATTTTTAAAAATGCTTGAACAAGTCCACAAATTGAGAGCCAAAATTGAATGAAGAGCGTATACAAAGCAAAAAAGTAGAAATCAATTATACACAACACATACAGTTGGGTTTCTGGAGGTTCTTTGGTTACCTTTTTATTATGAAAATTATGCTGGCATAGTTTTTTGTGAAAATGACATTATGTCACAGATATGATATTTTTAATGCCAATGTTAGCATTTGTACATATTACATTGTATGCATTTTAAACATAAATAGTACATCATTCTGTGCAGAGAATTTCTAAATTCCCTCCTAATTTTACAGACATTGTAACAGAAATGATAATATCGAGTCAATAATTTATTGTAACTGAATTGATTTCTGTGTAATAGCCATAAACATATCTATTCTGCATCTGACAGTATAAAATAATGGTTAAGAGTTCAGACTCAAGATCTAGATTGCCTGGTTTCAAATCCTGGCTCTGCCCTTCAGAGCTACATAAACTTGAACAAATTGCTTAACCTCTTTTTCTCATCTATAGAATAGCTATACTATTAAGCACCTATTCCATAGAGTTGCTGTGAGGATTAAATGATGTTTAAAACTGTGCCTATTCATAGAAGTATTTAATGAATGTTAACTATTAGTCAAGCAATTCTACTGCACTTGAGAACTCAAATTGGATATTGTTTCTTGGGAGGGAATTCATGGCTGCTTATTACTGCATATTCTATTGGTTCTTGTTATTACAGAAAAATATTTAAAGGCTGTTGTCTGAGGAAAAAGTTAGTTTTGTATAGTTAGATCCTATCCTATCTTGCATTTTGTAGCCATCCCAGCTCTCGTTACCACTTCCCTGACTTGCCTGTCCTCTTTAGTTTTTGCAAATCTGGTTTTTCATTTTTAACTGGGAGTTTTAACCACATGCATTGATTAGCAATTTGGCAACCGCATTCTCCTCTTTTTGTCTCTCTGCCAAAATGATGATTTCCAGCTTGTTCTGTCTCTTTTATTTAGCTCCTAAGGTAACTCCAGTACCTCTCTGTGCGCCAGCCTTTGATGCTTATTTTGTCTTCTTCGGCCTTGCCTGCTCTTCCTCCAGTTCTCAATGCCACACTGATAGCAGAAAGAGGCCTCACAAAACATGGGTTTAGTTGCTTAATCTTCAAACATAAGGAGAGGCCCTCTTTGGTTCTTAAAAGCTACAGAATGTAGCAATGATTCATACATTTTAGTGTACACCAGAATCATCTGAAGTGTGTGCTTAAAATGCAGATTTCTGAACCCTTTTCCAGAGAAGACTCTGAATTCTAACAGCAAGTTAAGGGGCCAATGATATATTTTTGTCAATAATTTTTCGGAAGACAAAAAAGGGCCCAGAGGTTCTCCAAATTATCTTCTCTCTTATCTTTAAAGAATTATCTGTTTATCCCTTTAGAATTTCAGATAATTTCAGAATTACCACTTACTCCTTTAGGAGAACATACAGTCAGAAGATCTGGGAGATAAATGAAATTAATTTTCTAAGCTATTACTCTTGAGTCAATTCTTCACTTCAAAACATTTATTTTCATTTAGGTATCTTCACCCCTACTTGCCTGAATTTAAGTCTCTCGTCACTACCACTAACCTCAAGCCAGAGGCTAGACAAGAATAGAGCTTTCTTCATTGAATAAGGCTGAGTAATGCCACAGTCTCACCTTCCCAAGGGCTCGGTGTGTCACTGTAGCCCAGCCAGCCTCGGCCTTTTCTGAAAGTGATTCATCCACAGTCTCTTGCCTGCATGACCTGAGTGCACTGTCCTTGCCAAATTCCCAAAACTTCTATCTGTGGGGAGTTTACATAGGCAACATTCAAATCCATTCTTCTTCTTGCCTTTTCTGGTTTGGTAGGTTTTTAACACAGTTATGCATTGAGTATCTGTAATTTTCCAGAGCCTGGCTATGTATTAGAAAAGAAGGACATGGTCTGTCCTCTGGTAGTTCATCAGCTAGCTGGAAAGTCAGAAAAATTAATGGCTAGAATGCAACGCGACTCACACCACAACTGAGGATGGACCAAGTGCATGGAAGTGCTCTCCCACACCAACCTGTGATTACAGTGTCCTTGGAGCCTTTGAGGCTTCCAGGGCCAAAGTACTCTACTCCACTAAGCTCTTTTTCCTCTGATTGAGATTCTAGATCACTAATGCATTTCCAGAGTCTGACCTAATGGCAATATCTTCTGAGCTCTTTCTTTACCCTGCACCAAACATACAAAACTCTTCATTTCCTTCCAATGGGAAATAATTTCTCTTTCCTTTGAAATCTCACAATTCTTTACGTCAACATCCCTGTTAATACTTACTAAAGTTTATAGTGCATTATGACTATTTACCTTCACAGACCTTTCTCAGCCTTCCAGGATAGAGATTCCCTGAGGACATGGACTGCTCACCTCAGTGCCTTCCACAGAGCACGATACGAAATTGATGGTTAACACATATTTGAACAAATGAATCAACAAAGGAAACACCTTCCGATAAAAGGTCCTAAACCTGAGGTATTAGAGATTGCCCTGATCTGAATCATTTTGTGTTGGTTTTAGATAATGCAATCCTCCACCTCTGGCCTTGGCGGCGGGGAGGGGGGGAGTGGGGGGGACAATCAACCCAAACTCTCTAAATGTTTTAGCAGATCCCAGGAGTTTCTACCTACATGTAACATGCTGAAAGACAAATATCGAAGATTCTAATTATTTCATGCTTATATTAAAATATAAATGCTTTGTTTGAAAAAATCTGATGTGTAAATCTAAAGGCCATGTTCATCAGAATGTATGAACAAATCTTATTTTAATTATTCTTAAAGTGCAAATATTCATTCATTTAACATTTATTTGCAAATACAAGCATCTGAAAGTGTCAGGTAGTATTATAGGCACAATAAATACAACTGAATAAGACAGTTAAGATTATTGACCAATGAAAATGTAAACATTTTATTAAAGAATAATTAGATTGCCATTAATAGTAGTATCTACCGAGTCCACGTTGTTGTCAAGTGCCTTGTCTATCAATTAACAAGTTAGAATTATTATCTCCATGTATGGATAAAGAAACTAAGGTTCAGAAATAATAAATAACTTGGCCAAGGCCAAAGAACAACAGACTACAGTACTTGAGATTTACCTCGTGACTGTTGGTTCCAAAGTCTATGTTTTTTTTTTCACTGAACCCAAAACATTCTTTTAACCAGGGCCTTAGCTCAAGTATTTCCAGCTATTATACCCTGTATTGCAGAATGAGTTTTTTTGAGCATGTGATAGTTTCAGAGAGTAATGTCTTAAATAGCCTGCTACAAGTACTTAAAGGTAAAAGTATAGTATGCATGTCATTAATCTCTGACATTTGTTCATTAATTCACTCACTCGATGAATATTTATTGATTACATTTAATTTCCAGGCTCTAGTCTAGGCTCTAGGGATACAATGTTGAACAAATCAGACATAGTCCCTATTCTCATGAAACTTACATTCTGGTGTGATAAATAGAAGAGCAAACAAATGTGCATAAAATAACTGCAAATTGTTATTAATTTTATAAAGAACACAAACAATGAACTGATATCTGTAATAATGAGGTATTCTCTACCTGAGAGAGCATGGTCAGAAGAGCCTCATTGAGTAGTAGGTGATAGCAAAGCCCTGGCCTGAAGTTTAAAATAAAAAAACAATAGTGAGGAGGATTGAAAAGAGTGACTTTGTTATAGGATGTGAAAATGGCATGTTCCAAAGATTCAGTAAAACTTCGGATTCCAAGAACCAGAAAAAGCTGATTAGTATGTCCAGAACTGTCAGTGCATATCCTGAGGGAAATTTTTTTTGGTCTTGGTTGAGTTATATGCTTAAGCTCATCACTTTCTTCTTTCAAACTCATTTCCCTTCCTAGGAATCAACTATTTAACTTTTCCCGGATGGCACCTCTCATTCTTACATCTGAGGATCTCTTCTCTCAAATCTCAAGTTTTGACTTTCGATCATGTCTTTCATTCCCAAATGTGTCAGTCAGGATCCCAGTAGGAAACAGATTTCCTCTCAGATGTTTTAGATGAAGTGATTTTAATTAAAGAATTATTTATAGAGTAGAATAGTCAAGGAATTCAACAAGGAACATTGAGAAATGATTCCATCCCTAGACCTATAGGAGAGGAAATAATGTTATAGGAGCTAAAAAAACTAGAGCCATAAAAGAGGGGCTGTCTGACTGGACTTGTAATCAACAGAGGAAAGAAGTTGTAACCATAGCACCAAAGGAAAGAAATAAGGAAGAAATATCCTCATCTTGGTCTCCTGGTACCTCCCATCCAACCGGAAGACAAAAGGTAAGGACATTCCTGATTTAATTTCTATGGTAGCAGGTATAAATTTTATATATTATGTAGCTTAAGCAAATGAAGATGAAATTTTATTTAATTTCTAGTGACATATATGTCCACTAATGGTGAAAAACTTACCAAATTAGGATCACTAAAACTTTTCTGTATTAAAGCACAAATCTCTTAATTCTTGCCTCTGCATTCTCTTTTCCCTCTCCTCAGATGAATCTAAACTCTGAGGAGCTTACCTTTGCTTCTCACATGGGAGGGGGCGTCTCTGCTGGAATTTGCTTTTGATGACACTCCTGTTCTCTTGCTCTGCAAGTAGATGTGACTGTTTCAGAAACTCGGTGGTCTGCCTGTGCTGACTCACCCCTACCTCATGATGGTTGGCACTATGATCCTTTTAGACTTAGTCACATCCTCTTTTCTTTTACAGTTTTCAATGGCCACCCTGAAGCTTCTGCAAAAGGCTCTCCTGGCCTCATTTTATTCTTTAGTAACATCATTTTGACCTGTTATTTTTTGTGGTAACCTCTTACCAGAAGACTACTTCTCAACTGTCAGCTATTTCTGATGTTTCATTAGACACATCAGAAATATGGGATCTCTTATATTTCTGAAAGAAATCTAAAGTCTGTAAGATGGGTGGAGAGAGCCAGGAGAAGCCGTCTCAATCCATGCTCTGTCTATACCTGCCCAAGAAACATTTCTACTTTCCTCCGATTACTCTATGTTGACAGAAGACCCTTGGGAAATCTATCTCCTTCCAAAGTTTGAAAAAGAAGCACAGGACCCCTTGTTTCTCAGTCCCCAAACCCAACACATCTCAATCATCCACAAGATTTTGACCTGCAGACAAGAGCTCACTAGCATCATCCTTTGCTCTCTTTCCCTGTTCCTCTCTAGGGTTCTCTTTTCCTGAGCCCAGAAAGGATTCCTACTTCTCTCTCTATCTTCTTTTAAATGATCATAAATTCTTAGAGATTCTATAGCTGAAAGAAGGAAGTGCTCTGACTCCACTAGACTCTTAGCTGTGTGTGTGTGTTGGGGGCGTTTTAAAAAAAGTTATCTTTTTCAAAGTTAGTGTATCTATCACTGGTTTTCAAGGACCTCTTGGAACTCAAAAAGAGTAATCTCTTTTTCTTGCTGAGATTTCTCCCCCCTTCATTCTTTGTTTCCTTATTACATTAAGACTCAGCCTCAGGATTTATAGTTAATTGTGCATAAGTAGGAATTGGCAAGAAGAAAAATATCATACATTGGGTAATGCTTCAAAATCTTCTGTTCAATTGTCTTTGGCTGCTGCTTTGCTTGTTTTTCTTCATTTTCCCATACTGTAGATATTGATGTTAATTGAGAAATTGACAATAAACAGCTTCTGTTCTTTCTATATATTTTCTTTTACTGTCTAAAGATAGTTTTGTACTTGTAATTCCTCACTCCTTCGGAGTCGTGTACTCTTTTGAGAGTCTGATAGCCAGGGAATTCTTTTCCCAGTAAAATACACTTAAGCCTATTCATATTGTCTTAGCCTATTTGGGCTTCTATAATAAAAAAAACACACATACTGGGGAGCTTAAATAGCAAATATTTACTTCTTACAGTTCTGGAGGCTAGGAAGTCTATTTTTGGTATATTCTGTGTCTGATGGGGACCTGCTTTCTGGTTCACAGTGCTGTTTTCTCACTATGTCCTCACATGGCAGAAAAGGCAAGGGAATTCTCTAGGGTCGCTTTTAAAGAGCACTAATCGTATTCCTGTGGACTCCACTCTCATGATCTAATTACCTCCCCAAAGCTCCACCTCCAAAGACAATCACATTGGTGGTTGAGATTTCAACATATGAATTTTGGGAGGACATAAACATTCATACCATAATATATAGGATTTTTTTAAATTATTATTTGAAGAGGTTCATAGAGTTCCTTAAGCTTTTTAATGAAATCATGGAGGATACAATTACCTGACTTAAGACCACTTATCTGTCTTGGTTATTGCTATATTGCCAAGGCCTAAAAGAGTATCTGCTACAATAAAGGAACTCAGATTAATTCTTCAGTTAAATAAATGAAAAAATTAAAATCTCCACTCTCAACTCTCCCCTGAATTCTAGCCCATTTTATCAAGTGCCATGCAGATGTCACCTCAGAACCTTAAACTCAATATACATCCAAACAGAAACATTATCCTTCACTTTTGTTCCCCATTTGAATAAATGTCCTTGCTCTCCTTCAAGTTTTTCTGACTCTGCCTTCAGTATCTTTGACTCCTCTCCTCTCCTTTTACATTCAATTGGCTTCCAATGTCTATTGACTCTGTTTCCACAATACCTCTTAATTTCTCACAATCTACTGCTACTCTATAAAAGAGATACTTTTGGGGTACCTATCAGCTCAATAAATGGCCCATGACCTTTAATCCCTCACTCACAGGATGGGTCAGGAAGCTATGTTTATGCCCTGACTCTGTGTCTATAGTTGATTGGACACCAGATTAAAGCTGGGGAAATTATGTTCTATCTTTCAGGAACTGGAAATTAGGACTGACAAATACTAATTTACTTTAGATTAATTCCTCAGATATAGGGTATGTAACAACCATAGAGTTCTGAAACATCCACCTTCAACCAGATGGAGTGAATAGTCAAAAAAGAAGATGTACTAAAAGAAAAAAAATATTAAACGGTCATTCAGAAAGAAGCAGGAGCCAGCAACTCAGAATCCAGAGCCAGTATCCATGCTTTCTGGTTTCCCACCACCAGGTTCCTTTTGGTTCCTGAAGTCTGGCTGTGTTCCTGCTGATGGGTCCTGTAAGACACCCTTTTTATTCTCATATCCTTTCAAGAAAATTTCCTGATTTTTTTGTTTGCTTTCTCTAGCTTGTGACTTTCTGTTATTTGTGGGGTTATGGGTGACAATGGAACTTGTCTCAGTTTCAGCTAAGGCAAGATAATAGATGCTATATCTCATTGTTAGTTGAAAGATGGACTGATCATGTCTGTAAATATTGACGGAAATTTTGAACTCCCTCATTCACATGAGGATATAAAAAAGCAGATAGAGTGGAGAGCAATAGATAATATGTGAAAAGATTTCTTTGTGAGGACTCAAACTTCCCAACAATGATGCTCTTAATTTCTAACAAACTGCAATGGGAACTAGCTGTCTGTTTATTTAAAAAGGGATCCTGCCCATGGAAAAATGCCTGCAGGGCATTGTAACTGACTGAGAGAATATCAAGATCATCCAGAAAGAGAAAAGGCATGGCAGTATCAAGACTGTACAGCCTAGCTGTAGCTCAAGCACAAATTTTGTGCTTGAAAACTCTGGTCATTCTTGGCCTCTGTTTTCTGCTTATTCTTTCTTCTTTGTCAACTTATCTTATGGTCATTTGAACAGGAGGCTTGGATATGAAGACAGCTCACTCTGCCGATGGGCTGGCTCTCATCATCTGTCCCAGATGTCTTAAGTAGAAGTACTTGAGAAAGGTAGGTGTGACACCCTAGTCTTATCTCTTGTTAAAGCAAACTCTACCCTGACCAGAACTTAGTTGCATACTCACACCTATCTCAAGGGAGTCTGGGAAATATTGACTTTAGCTGTGTTGCTATTTGATCAGCTAATACCCTGGAGTTCTCTTGCTAATAAAGGAAGGATAGAACAAATATCGAGGACAACTGGTCATCTTATCCACAATTCTCTTACTAATTCAATAGACCTTACATATTACTGGCTGATTATTCTTGCTAAAGTACAAGTTGATCATTTCAGTTATCTTCTCAAAAAGTTTCAAGGATCTCCAGTTCCCTACTAAATAAAGTTCAAACTCAGTCCTCCTTAATATAATTCTTAGTGCTTTATTAGACAAATATACTATAAACATCCATTTTTCTATTCTTGAACATTTATACATTTTTGTTTCTTTTATTATTATGAACAATGTTGCCCCAATTTACTTGTAGTTAACAGCATTGTGTTAGTTGCTTCTAAAAGAACATCTAAAAATTTTTACTCATATTCCCATATGGCACTTCCATATAGCACAAGTTATGAAGTTTATTAAATACTTACTCAGCGAGTTATGAAGTTTATTAAATACTTACTCAGCGAGTAACTAATGACTAACTCTGACACAAAACACTGAACTATGGCCTGAAGAATTTCAGGTTCATGATTTAAGTTCAAATAATTGAGCAAATTCTAGAAGAAAGCATTGAAAGTAAAATAAGAAAGGAAGAGAAGCAAGAGCATTAAAGAGCCTGGAGAATTTAAATCAACTGTGTTAGTTCAGGAAATGCCAGCTGCTCTAATAAGCCCCCTATTAATGGTTTAACACTAAATAAAACTTTGTTTTTTACTCTAGTAATACTGATCTTCTCATTTGGGGAGAGCCAAGCTGACCGAGGCTCTCTTGTCTTCAACAAGGTGGCTTCTAAGGGTCCAAATGTCTAGTCAGAAGAGAGGGAAAAAGACACAGTGAAGAAGGCACACCTGATTCTTAATGACCTTGGCCTGGAATTAACTAGTCACATGGCTCTATTTAGATAAAAGAGGAGCTCGAACCAGTAGTCTCGGGTTGGACAGCCTCACCCCAGCAACAACCCTACACCAAGGAAGGGAGCACTAATCTGGAGGGCAGCCAACAGTCTCTCCCACATCAGCATTAGTTAAATGATCATGAAATGTCTTAAAATATGAATAGATCACATATATGTGGAGGGAAGGGGAATTGAAAAGGCTGTACTTATTGGTCTTCCTAATTTTACTTCTTCCCCCCTAAAATGATACTCATATATTCTTTGTTTCCTTTAAAATTTACTAAAAATCTCAAGAGTGGCCTCTCTTTTCTACTTAATGCTTAGGTTGGAAATAAATACAAGACTTAATAACTTTGGAATTTAAAATTTCTGAATTCAAGAGTCATTATCGTAAAGTAAAAAGAGCCCTGACTTTTGAAACACACAGATTTGGGCTTAAATCTGGCTAGTCCACTACTAAATATAAGTTTTTTGTGCAAATGACTTAATATATCTCAGCCTTAAAATTGAGGCTGTAAAATAGGGAGGAGCATTTGGCTGGCATGAGACGACAATAGAAAATGCTTGATTTCAGCCTGTTTTGTCCTTTTAAGGACTTGATACCACCCAGACAGGATGTGCTAGGTGATCTTACCTAATTTTGAAAAATTTATGTTCCTATACCACCATCCCATATTTATCCTATAACTGGTTCCTTACTCTAGTCCTTCTTCTCCCTGGTAATCAAGCCTAGTCATTCGTTCTGCTCTTTCCATCATATTCCTTTAGCTCAATGCCAAGTCTAGCTTCTCTCTGCTAACAAAACCTTGGCTTGTTGTCTGACAGTTTTTATCTCTGTTTTAGCCAATTTCACTCATAATCTCCTCTGAGTAATTCCCCTCTCATCTTATTCTCGACCCTGGAATTCTCTTTCTTATAGACTCACTTCTTGAATTTCCCTGTTGGTTTTATAAAATAAAAAAAAAAATCAATGTATATTTATTGCCTTCCTCTGACTAAAATCTCAAAGCCTCTAAACTATTGTCCTGCTCTCTGCTCCTCTCATTCCAAGTATTCTTGTATAGTCTACAGAGAATCACTTGCTAGATTACACACATCAGACTCTCATAATCTGCTAAGAATGCCATGTGGGGAATTCATTGACAGACCTTCTTGCATGTTGTTCTGAAAAATACAATTATTACTTAGAATATTCCATTGCAATTTTGGCCTCAAAGAGGGTCAATGTAATATTGACTTTCACACCACCATCTTTGCTGATTGTTTTACATTGATAGGTAAACACAGACATTAGTGTCATGAGCACAGGAAGAAGTCCAAGCTTTCAGCCAGCTTTTCCATCTTCTTTTTTTTTTCTTTCCTTTACCGCTGCAAAAGACAGAGACTAAGCCTTAGAATGTGGACTACACTAACAAATTATCCTGGGCTTGGCCAGGTACTCCTCTGAGCATCCTTGCCTCAAACCATAATGTATTTCTAATGAGAATGGTGTATTCTATCTAGAACTTCAAATAGAGGGAAAATTAGGCCATTGCAAGTAAAATTGCATATAGTATACACTTGCTGTTATTTTTGGCTAGCCAGCAATCAAAACCCCATTTAATCTTGGAGAACTTCCTCCCACAGCCCTGTATGTGCCTTGGTAAGAGATAGCACACCGGCCTAGATGTTTCTTTTCTAAATAACCACCTGGCAGCTTACACATATAACTGAGGCTTGACTAATCAGATGTTACCACTTGGAAGTGCTGTTTTGCACTCTTAAGACATAAGGTGACTAATGTAGCAATAAATAACAAAAATACACTATCTAAGTGTGTTTATTATTAGATGAGTGAATAAAGTTCTCACCTAAGCAGAATTTTCTAGTGACATTCACGTAAAAACAAAAGAAATACCACTTCCTAAGATCCATTAAACATGTTCTTTAAAGCATGGCTAAGCAAGTTACAAATGGCTCATGTGCCACCACACTCCCTGAAGACTTTGCTGATAGATCCCAGTACTTTGTTTCTCTGGGAGTACCCTTGACATCTTGTCATTGCTGGGATCTATGCAGCCAATGTGCTATAAAGAACACATAAATCTTTTATAATCAAGTATTGTATTTTATTTTAAACAAGAAAATGTTTTTAAGAAGTTCTTCAAAAGTATACTATAACCCGAACTATCCTTTGGTTACGTCCAGAATCCAAACTTCTTTTTCTATATTTCCATATTAACATTGAGAACAATAGGGAAAATGTACTTGACAGCCACCTTACTAGAATATTGGCTTGTCATTGAAGGTATTCCTAAGGTAATCATATAAATGTGAACCGTGACAAAGGAAAGATTAACAAAATGCATGATGAATGTCCACAGATTTTTCTGTCTTGCCAAAATATTGATCTCATCTGACCTACATCTCTCCCTGACTGCAGCTCTAGGGTAACTGGATCACAGAAGATTCTTGTGCAGAGGAATAAGAGGGTCCCTTGGCTGATGAACTTGGATTCCCATGGATAGCACTTCAAGGAATCTAAACACTCCCCTGGAATTTACAATGAATCCTGGATAGATAAATATTTTAACGTCTTACTACCAGGTTCTTGCCATTGGGTCCTTGTTTTTGCTGAGCCTTAGGTTCCTGAGAAAAATAGTATCTGCCATTGCGAGTAACCAAGAGGATTTAGCTATCTAATGTCTATGAAAAAAGCTGACTCAGAATAGGACTTTAAAAGTGGTAGTAATTATTATCAGTCATCTCCCACTTGGGAGGAGACAGGTCAATAGGTCCTCCTGGGGTTCTAGTTTTCTGCCAGGATAACTGTTTGAAAGGAAATCATCTTTTAAGTAATCTATTTTTTTTTTAATTTTAATTATTTGAGACCAAAACCAATGACCAAAGTTTGGGTTGAAAGGGCTGACTGCTTTAAGAGAAGATTAGCTTTCTGAGGTGCAAGAAACAACACCTTTGGAAATTTTAAATAATGTCAGTGAAGTCTTTGAATCAATTTTGGCTCTTTACAGAACACCACATAAGAATTGTTTGCTCTCCTGGCTGTGTTCCTTTGAAATCTTTCCTCTAGCTTGCCTGGTAACTCACCTAAGAGGTACTGCTAGCTGAAAATAGCGTTGGGTCTGCCCTATTTCTGCCTGGTGGGAGCGGACAGGAACTGAGTCCTGTGCAGGCAAGGCTATGATGGCAGTGGGGTTTGTCCTCTTGTTTACAAAATGTTATAAATATGGCCCTGCAAGAATTGCCTGAAGAGAGCTCTGAGATACTTACTGAGTAGCAACAATACTTAAATATTCAATACCCACCCAAATGATTGCCTTATTTCCTAAGGCGTCACTTCACACTGATATATATGAGACCAGCAACAGAGAGACAACTAGTTCATTTATGTGTGAGTTTTATTGATTGCGGAATAGTCTAAATGCTCAATATTTGTCCTTAAAATTCCACTCTGAGTACTACCCAAATCATCTTTGACCTTGCCCACATACCTAGCAATAGCTTTTGCTGTATTTAATCCCACAATCTTGTAGATTATTTACACTACTGTCTCTTCTAATAGAATGGGAACTCCTGAAGGGAACATGATTTTTCTTCGCATTTTCATATTGATATTGCCTTTTATATCTGTATCTTTGCATTTTATATTTATATTTTATATCTATGTAGCATTAAGTAGGTGTTTAATAAATGTGAGTTAATCGAATTAAACCATCTGCTCCCCATGAAGCCTAGCACATGCAGTGTTAGAAATGTTTTAGACACTTGTTACCTCCTACGTTTGCTTACTCAAAGCTTAAATTTAGAGGAGCTTAAAATGGAGGTTAAAAAACACCAAGCCCAACCAAAAAACATTACACATAACGGTTCTGAGAGTCAGAGAGGTTAAAAAAAATTACCTAAGGCCATAGCTCTAACCGATGGCAAAAGCAGAACTGACTCTTCATTAAGTATTTTCAGATAATATGTAATAAACATCATTTTAAAACCAGGAAACACTTTCTCACAGTGTTAGTGTTTCTTCGGTTGTCCACGGCAACTAAAGTTTCAGCAAATTTCATCTCCTTCATGAGAACCCACAGTACTAGCTCCCTAATCTCCTCTTCATCCCACTCCTTAAAATTCTCCCTTCAGTGTTCCAAAAGAAAAATAAATTCTCCCCGAGGATCTCATTCTGATTTTCCATTTGAACATTCATTTTCTTTTTGTCAAAATCAATTGAAAACAAAAATTTAAATAATAATGTTTTTTTTTCTTTTGGAGAATTTCCTTGCAAATTAGGGTCCACTCACCACTGCCTCAAAGTATTAAAAATATTTAAAGACATTTGTGACATCTTATAAGTGAGGTGTTTTGGTTGGCTTTTCCTAAGCCGAAAATAGTTTTCTCAACTGTACAAACTGAAGGTATAAACGTCATTTAAACTGTTATACCAGCTCTCTTAGGATTTGACTTCCTTTACAAAGGTGGCAAAAAAATGTGTATTTCTACAGAATTTTTTTTCACAGTTTCAGCCTAGAAAGAATTCTTTTAAAGAGAAAAAGGTTTAAAATAGGACTGTCCTCAAAAATACATAGCACATAAATTATAAACTTTAAATAGATTGACTTATAACAAAATAATAATAACCAACATTTACTTTTGGAGATTATTATGTGTCTGGTACATTTTTGATAGCTTTGCTTTTATTAACTGATTTAATGCTTATAACTACCCATAAAGTGGGCAGTAGTACCTTGTCTATTTTACATAATAACAATAATGTCCAGCACATTAACGGCTTCTGTTTAACAGCTATGTGCCAAACATTAATTTAAGTACTTTTTGTACTTTTTATTATCTAATTCTCATCTTGCCCATGAAAGGTTAGCAACATCCCTAAGTGAAAAACTGAGGTTCCACAAGGTTAATTCTTTGCCTAAAAGCCGTTACTTTGTAAATGGCGGAGCTGAGAGGTAAACCCACATCTAGCTAAACCAAGGCCCACGTTCTGTCCACAGGATGCAACACTCCGAAGATGTCACAGGTTTGTGACTCCTTCCCATGCCTTGTTGAGGAACTTACTGAACCTCTCCCCTTACCTTACCACTATCTATAGATTGAGGTTCATACATTGACTTTCTTATGCTTAGGAATGGTATTTACTATATTTAACAACCATAATTACATGAATACCATGCCATCAGTATCACTGAGGCCATAGACCTGGAACGGGAATCAGGGTCATTTCAGGCTTCATCCGTATGTGTGTGAGTGTTACTCAGGAATCTCAGTGTCTGCTTACCAACCATCATGGAAATATTTTAATATTTTAAGAAATGATACTTGCATAAAGCAAATAAATATCAAGGAATAAATTTCATGAAAAAAGAAAACAAATCCTAGCAATATAAACTAATGACAGGAAGTAATGAAAAGTAGTATAATGCAGACTAGAGCTTAGTCTCTGGAGCTGAAGTGACAGGATTCATATTACTGCTTCCTAGTCATATGATATTGACAAGTTGTTCAGTTTCTGCCTCAGTTTTCTCATCTGTGAAATGAGTGCCATAATACTTTCCTCATATGCTTGTAATGAGTATTGAGGGAGTTAATCCAAGTAAAGCCCTTAGGAAAATATTTGGCACATAATATGTGTCAGTTATTTTTGTATGACCCTATGTGTATTTAGATGGTATCTATTTATTTTTTTTTTTAGGAGAGAGATTTTAAAAGATTTTCTTATAGTAGTTTGTAACCACAATCTTTCCACTACTGTAATGTTCATATTTTAATTTTTTTTTTTTTTGGAGAAAAGCTCTTTTTCTGCATTCTTCCATCTGAAAGTCTTATGGCTAAAGACAACTCTCAATTAGCAATGCTAATAAAGACATAGATAATCTAAGACAACAGTAAATGTTGAAGATCATTTTAATTTGACTTTTAAAAAGTGCTTTCTGAGATGTTTCCTTCAAAGATTAATATTTACTTCATCAAATATTTATTAAATGCTCATTTTGGGTCTCATACTGTACTATGCAAGGGATAAAGAAATTAGTGATATAAAATATTGACATTGGGGAACTCAGTCTAGCATGCAAACAGACCTACAAACATTTTTATGATAGGGCTTTTATAAGGTGGATGGAGGCATCATTTTTGTTTCCATGGATGAGATAAGTGTCCCCTTTGGTGGGCAGGAGGGGAGCGGACACCCCATGTAAGAGAAAAACATGTACAAAATAAAGACATGGAGACTAGAAGGAGGGTGATATGTTTAGGGAAGGAGAGCAGGTGTCTATAGAGAGTGATGTACATGGGAGGGTGGAGGAGGAAGAGGCAGATAAAGGGACCCAGACCAAGAAGGACTTCATTTGCAATTCTGAGGAACTTGGGTCTAATCTTGTTGACAAAGGATCTCCTCAGGAGTGACATGCTCAAACATGTGTCATAGAGAGATCACAATGCCAGTGGCAGCAGGGGACTGGTTGGGTCTGATGGGAAGTCAGGAAGAAAGTTAGCTCTTTGTTGATGTTTTACATGTACTGACAGTGAATATTGCGTTATCCCTTTGTAGCGTGACAACAGAGATGTGCCAGGTAGCAGGGGGCGGTCAGGCTATAACTCATACAACAGGCTAGGCCTGTGCTTCTGGAAGGGACCCCAAGCAGGGTTTGTGTGTCCCTAACTTGCACTTCCACATCATTTGTTTTTATATCTACAAAGCTCTTAGCACATAGAATTGTTTCTTTTCATGTCTAACTGCAATTCTGTACTTTGGTGGCCAAGGATAATGCCTCTTCTTCAAGCCTCAGTGAGGTTTAAAAGGTGCTAGGCATGAAGAGAGGACAGCCATGAGACCCCAGAGTCTGGTGTAATCCTTCACTGATGTTCTGTTGTACTTTAGGTAAAATCCAAACAAGATTCCTCTACAGTCCCATTGACAGCTTTCACACCACAATTGCCCTGAGCTCTTATCTACCTCGGGATGTACCCACATGCTATTCTCTTGACCACCTTTTTCTCTCTTCCACCTAACTGCAAAGCCAGCTCATTCTCATTCTTCATCCTAACCTAAATATTACCCACTTAGGGAGGTTATCCCTGATCATCTATAGACGGTTCCCTTGCTTCCTATATACCTTTATCCTCTGTCACTGTGCCTCTGCCCCTTTGTAGCATTTGTTGCAGTTTGTAATTATATCTCCTTTTCTTTAATACATTATAATTACTTCTTGAAAATTCACAATATGCAAAATATATTAAAGGCTCTGAAAAGTCCTGCAGTTAAAAAAACTTTTAAACTTTGTTTTTACCTTGTGTTTGTCAAGCTTATTGGAGGACAGGAACCTCTTCCTGACTTAGTCTTTCCCCTCAGAAAACAACCATAACATCCTTTGGGACTAGTGTCAGCAGAGCACATTTTGGCAGTGAGAGTAACAGAAATGTGCTGCCTAGGGGTATATAATGCTATTGCTTAAGAGGGGTCGTAGTTTTTATAAGATACAAATAGAAGACATATTTTCAGCTCGGACTCTATGCAGGAAGACGTTCTTCCCTCTAATGTCCGAATAGCCCCTTCCAGGGCCACAGCTCACAGAGCACAGGTTGTGTAGGAGAGGAGCACAGAGCCTCCCAGATGGTCAGTGCACAGATGCCAGCTCAGGCTAGACAAGTCCTGCAACATCTGTAGTCATTTTTAGACAGTCACATGAGCCCAGTGCACATGAGGCCACATGAAACCAGCAAAATGTGGGGCAGGAGAAAAGCCAGTGTGGGCCGGCACAAAGCCTGTCCCCTTTCAGCCATACTGGTCATGGGAGCTCTCTTGTGATGAGGGGGATGGGGTGGAGGGCATTTTCTGAGCTCCTAGTTTAAACTTTATACATGTTACACAAATATTCATGAAAAGCAATGTACACCAGCTCATGTGGTACAGTCTTTTGTAGGAATTCTTGTTGCTACCTGCACTTTTCTGAGGTCATATTTCTAACTGTGGTTTGCAAGTTGTCCTAGACAAGCTTTTCAAAGAGTCTGCTTGTTGGCAGATTGGGTAGGCTATTTGCATACGGTGATATGCTTGGGGTTTTACTTTTTTGTTTTGTGGTTAAAGTAGGAGGGGGAATTTATTCTCCCCTGCCCCTCCTTCCTCTCTTTTTTCTTCTCCTCTTTCTCTTCCTTCGAAGGCACAGACCTTAGACCTTGGGACCTCTTATAGAGATGGAAAAGGTGAGGAGGTGGATGGTGTGCTAGGGGTTCATGGTGTTTAACCCTCTAATACCTCCTTAGGGATTGGTACCAGGTAACCAAAGTGATGAGGGATTATCTGTGCTCTTCACTGGGAGACAACAAGCTGTCTATTGGGAGGCCCAGGTGCTAAAGTTGTGGAGGGCACAGAACTGGGGAAAAGCTAGTTCCTTGGCATGTGATGCTTGAGAACATGTATGCATGTGCACGCACACACACACAACATGCATATACACAAACATGCACACGCAAGCACATACATCCACACATGTGTGAACAGATGCTTGTACTTTGTCTCAGACTACACTGTGGCCTTACAGCCATCAAGGCTCAGGTAGCTGTGTCCAGCCAAGCAGCACTGTCCCAGAAAGTGGAGACAGTAAACACCATGAGAAGTACTTGAATGTTTGTTTCTTCCCCTAAATTCATATGTGGAAATAGAATCCCCAATAAGGAGTTGCCTTTGGGAAATGATTAGGTCATGAAAGTGGAGCCCTCATAAATGGATTAGTACCCTTGTAAAAGAGACCCCAGAGAGCTCCTTTGCCCTTTTGCCATGTGAGGACACGATGAGAATACATCTATGAACCAGCAACAGGCCCTCACCAGACACCATATCTGTAGGCACTTCGATCTTGGACTTCTCAGACTTTAGTACTGTGAGAAATAAATTTTTGTTGTTTATAAGCCTCCCAGTCTATGATATTGTGGTATAGAAGCCTGAATGGACTGAAACAACAAGGCTGTGTGAGAAGAGCATGAGTAGCCTCACTCTTGCAGACGAAAGAAACACCCAAGGACCCCGCCCATTGGTGACTTTTGCATTTGGACCAGGGTCCTGAGCTGGCAGATGGGGTTACCGGCCTTTGTGGTTTGGGTATTAGTTTTATCTTGCTCTCATTTGTGGATGTTATTGGAGAAATGGAAGAAATGTAGGAAAATTCAAAGGATAATATGACAACTACTTGTATTCTCACCACCCTGAATTAACAATTTTTAATTTTTTGTTATTGTTGCTGCTAGTGTTTTCTTAAAAATAAAAATTTACAGATAAATCTAAATATCTCTTAAATATGACCCTCTAAGACTCTCCTCCTTTCCCAAAGACTATGACCAAAATAAGTTTTGAATGTACACTTCCAAATCAGTTTTCATCCTTTTACCAGTATATAGGAGTATCCATATGCTGTCATTTCATTTGTGTTTTTAAATGTTCACAAGTTAACATATAATTTTGCAAATTTTTTCACTCATTTATATTATTTTTAGATACATTCATGATAATTTTAACTGGTCTAGATCATCATATAAATATACTGCAATGTTTTTACTTTCTTACTTACCAATAGAAATTAAGGGTAGTCAATTTTTGCTGATACAAAGATATGTTGCAATGAACATGTCTCTTTGTATATATAGACTGAAAGGGTTTTGTTTTGTTTTGTTTTGTTTGTTTTGTTTTGTTTTGTTTTTAAAGAAATGTACTCAGATGGATCTGCTGTGTTACAGGACAAATACATTTTCAATTTTTCTGTGTATTTATCAAATTGTTTTTCAGAGTGGCTTTAGCAATTTATACCTGTGCCAACAATATATGAGAGCATCAGTCCCTCCACATGAGCACTAACATCTACTATTCTCATGCTCTTTAAGTATTACAAATAGTGTGTGAAAATATCCCATTGTAATTTTAATAGATATTTCCCAAATTATAAGTGAAATTGATTTATATACAGACCCCACCTCATTATTTTAAAACTTGGGTGCCTAGAGGAAGTTAAGTTGGATAGCCAGATCCTTATTTGGAATCGTGCCTTAAGTAGGCTTTTTTTTTCTCTCTCTCTCTCTCTCATGGTATGATAAATGTCACAACTGTACAATTAGTACATAGTATTGAGTGAAAAAATGATGCAGTTGTGATAAGTAAAGGAAAGAAGGACCAGTTAAAAAGTTACTTAACTTACTTTTACATTTGTTACTTATTACAGATACTTATGATATACCCAAACCAATATTACTAGGGACCCACAGCTTCTAAAAATAAGTTATTATTTATGTTCTCTTAGTTGCCAAGGTAAACTTGAATGCTGACCCAATGCTGCAGTTCAGCTCATTTTTCATAACCCTGATTTCCCTTTTTCTTGAGTAACTCATTTCTTTATCTGCTTACATTGTGTGTTATTTGAAACCTACCTTCAATCTTTTTTAGAAAAAGGTAAGCAGTAAGTGATTAAATAAAAAATAAATATCCTTTCAAAAATAAGTTATTGTTAGTTTTCTTCAAACTATCATTAAATTAAATACTTTTGGAATATATTTCTTTGTAAGTAAATGAATTTTTCTACAGAGTTTGAAAATAATTGCTTTTTAATGTTGCTTCTCTAATGCACCTATTTGAAGGCTGTTTTTATTTTTGTCATGGGCAATAATACTCCAGCATGCTTTCCCACATAGTCACAAATTTTAATTAAAGAAATATTCAATTTAGTTCCTAAATTGAGTTCACAAAGCTGAATTTAGAAGGACAAAACTATAATATTTCCTTGTTTTCAAAGATGTCTTTATATTTCTCCTTTTTTTCACTTAAAATTATAAACACTATGTAACAAGTCAATCAGGATAGAGGAAAATTAACAACAGTATTCATTTAATTCAAAAATACTTGTTGATCGCCTACTATATTCAAAGCAATCTGATAACGTGGGTGGATATAATGAGATGAATATATAGGAAATTGGAGATTCACACCAACTCACTCAACAAATACTGTTATATATCAGGCACTGAGTCTTGCCCTGAGCATACTAAAATGAGTAAGACAGCGAGATTGCTTAAGAGCTTTATGCCTGGTAAAAACATAATAATAATACAAGATGGTTTCTATGAGAGAAGAGTAGAGCACACAGTTTTATGGGATACCTGAGGGAACTGAGGATTTCTTTGTTGGCTGTGTTGAGGTAAACTTAAGCCAGTGTACCAGCCTAGAAAGTCTGATAAAATATTAAGCCCCACAATTGAGAGTGGGGTAATCAAGGAAGATGACACAAATAGTCATTGCAGACTAACTTCAACAGCCAGAGTCAGATCTAGTCTCTTAGCAACTTTGAAGTTCATACTACGGTATTGTTGTTTATAATTGCTATGCTGTGCATTAGATTGTATTTGTCTACAAGTTGTCTACTAGTTGTAAGTTTGTACCCTTAAACAACATAACCCTGATTCCTTTCCCCCACCCCTGGGCCCTGGTAACCATCATTCTACACTCTGTTTTGGCTTTTTTAGATTCCACATGTAAGTGATCTCATACAGTATTTGTCATTGTCTGATGTCTTTTACTTAGTATAATGCCCTCAGGGTTCTTTTGCAAATAGCAGGATTTCCTTTTTTCTCATGGCTGAATAATATTTCATTTTATATATATATCCACAACTTCTTTATCTATTCATCTATTGAGGAACACTTAGGTTTTTTACATATCCTTCCTATTATGAATAATGCCATAATAAACATGAGGACATCTTAACTGTTCCCATCCCCCAAAATAATTACATGATGTAATAGAGGTGTTAACTAACGCAATAATGGTCATCATATTGCAATATATAAATGTATCAAATATACATATTATACACCTTAAACTTACACAATGTTATGTGTCAATCATATTTCAATAAAAATAAGTTAAAAAAAAAAAGTCAGAGAGACAAACCTCTCTGAGTCATGGAGTGGAGATTGATACTGAGAAGGTACAGATTTGGGAGCAATCAGCTTGAAATACATAATAGTAGTGAGTTCTGGCAAGACGCTCTGGCCAGTTAAAGGGTGACCAAGACCTGTTTTCATGTGGTATCAGCTGTGGAATGTGGAATGAGGACTGGTCAATTAAAGGATCCCAGTAAGACCACACAGACTGATAGAACGGTATAGGGTTTGTTTCCTAAAGGATGAGTAGTAATCTGCCAAGCAGATGAAGTGGGGCACATTATTGAAGGAGGGGAAGGAAATAGCCAAGGCACTGGACACTTTAAAGGACCTGAAGGTCCAGGCAATGATGGAAGATGTGGCTTTAGCTGAGAGTAGATTAGGGGCATGTGGTAGACAGAGGCTGTTGGCTGGGCACAGTAGGGAGTCATAGAGGCTTTCAAATGGCTTTAAATTAGATGAGAACATGATTAGATCTGTATTTTATTTACTAGTGGAGGCTGCATAGGAGAACATTTAGAAAAGTATTAAGACAGCCCAGCAAGAACAGAAATAGAGGGCATGAAGAAAGGCATTCGACATATGAATGGAGAGAGGAGAGGCTAAGGAGTTGCAAAACCTGTCAGGATTCAATGGAAAAAAAAATGCCAAAATATTTCCTGTTCTTTTGAAATACCCAATTGCCAATTGCAGAGAAAAATGTAAAAAATGGAATCAAATATTTCTTACTTCTTTTTAAGCAACTTTGTTTTTTGAAAGAATTTAACTAAATAGAAGAGAATATTAAAAGTGTGATGTGAGAAATATCCTTATTTTAATTCCTCCCAAAGGTCAGAAGTATATAACCACATGGAAATAAAAATTTAGCACAAAGAAAATTTTTGAAACTTTAAAAGGGGAATGTGTTTGTCCTTATGTTTTCTGATCCAGAAATTCTTTTCTAATAAACTGTATTTGATTTTCAGTGAGGTTATAAGCCTAATAACTGTTTGAACATGTCTATATTTTGTTATCTCCTATTAGAGAAGAAGAATATCACTTTGTATTCTTTATCGCATTACACATGTGTTCATGTGTGTAATGTATTACTCTACAAATGGATAAAAAAAGAACTAAAATGATGAAAGAATAAATGCCAGCTCTTATAACCTGAATTTCAAATACTGGCCTGGAAACATTTTCCTCCTCTACAAAAATGATAGAGATAAGATTCAAAATATTATCTTAGAAACACAATTTTAAGTTGTCTTTTAAGGAATCATTAATTTCAGCATATGTCTCTGGCTCAATGAGAAAATATTTTCCTTAATCTTTCTTTCCCTGATTCTAGCCTACTTCTCTCTAATCTGTTTTGTTTTCCATAAAGTTCTCTCAAAACATGAAATGCCCATATGTGTCTTTCTTCCCTTCAGCAGCTGCATTCCCCGCCACATATTTACATAGTCTGGTGGCCAGCTCATCAGTCCAGTCCTTCATGTGGAAATCACTGGAGTCCAAAGGCCTCTCTGGGGTGGCATTGCACTAATTATTTGTGTGACATTGCTAGAGGAGCCATGCTTGCTCCGGACTCATTTTGAACTTATCAAGGAAAGATGTGGATGACATCAGGGAAGGATTTTACAAGACCCTGTCTAGACTGCCAAAACAATCTGTGGTGAAAGAAAATTGCGTAAATATGGGCTACCAGGAAACAGTCATTTTTCTTCTCCCCTCCTTGTGGTCTTTTTTTGGTGTGGGACAGAGTGCAGCTTGGGTTGGCAATTCTGTAAATTATACTCTTTGAATCATGTAATAATAACTCAAGGACCAGAATGATTTAATGCCATATGGTAAGTGAATGTGGGAATCATCTCAGACCAAATAAATAAATAGAAGAAGCAAGTGACTGTGAGTTAGTTTTAACTTACACGTTTCTTTCAAATTTCTTAGCTTTATCCAAGGTTTTGTGGGCATTCTAGATTTATAGACACTCCAAGGATGAATAATGGAGAAGTGATGATCTACTTTTTCTCCTTTGGATGGAAGACAGTCAGAACCCATATATACCCAGCCATGGGTATATATGAGAGTGTCTCTGCCTGCACCATAGCCACTTGGGGTCTGGTGGAGGAGCCCCTGGTCAGTTAAATTGAGGGTGTGGCAGGGGATGGGGTAGTACCAAATGTCTCCCATGTGATTTTTTCTAGAAAGAAATACAAAGATCCACTGTCATAAGTTGACTATTTTCTTGTTCCAATCCCTAAAAAAACATGACTGAATATCCTTTTCAATTCTTGCACCCAGGAACAACCACACAAAAAGGAAATAGATGTACTTCTTGAAGTCTTAAGCCCAGGCAAACCTGTGCCATGGGCAACATTTTTCTCAATTTTAAACGTAACCTGGACACAAGAAAGAGGGAGTTACACAGAATTGGATTTAAAATATTAAGAAATGTTGCTTTTTCTTTCTCCATATTTTCCCTTTCTGGGTTCCTATTCTATCATTGGCATAAATTCTCTTTCCCCAATTCACCAACCACCGTATACTGTTTACCGTCATCACACTGCCTTAAATCACCCAAACCTGTTCCAAACTGGCGTAGTTTGTGCCTAAAATTTTCAAGGACTTGCTGAAGATTACTAGACATTCAGACTATGGGGTAAGTAATCAGTTATACTGCATAACAGATCATCTAAAAATTTAGTGGCTTAAAACATAATCATTTTTATTATATTTCATGAATCTCTGTGTTGGCTAGGACTTGGTTGGGTGATTCCTCTATGCATCGCATTTGAGGTTTCTTATGAGGTTGCAGTCAGATGGCCATTGGGCTTCAGGTAGGGGGCTTGGTGGTTGACTCCTTGTTGCTCCTCCATAGAGCTCTCATCTTCCAGGGCCTCTCCATATGGCCTCTCTTCCCATCAGAGTAATCTGGATTTCTGACATGGTGGCTTATGGCTACAAAAAGGAGAAAGCAAAAGCTTCCGGGCCTTCTTGATACCTGGGCTTAGAAGTCGCAGCATATTACTTTCTTTGAAGCACCAGCCTAGATTCATGGGTAGGAAACATAAGCTCCATCTCTTGATGGGAGGGACAGTATGTACCCACATGGAGAACAGAATTGTTTGTAGCCTTCCCTAAAGATTGACTACCACACTAGGCATCCCTATACTGGGAAATGAAGAGAGAAAGAAAGAAAGAAAGAAAAAGAAAGAAAGAAAGAAAGAAAGAAAGAAAGAAAGAAAGAAAGAAAGAAAGAAAGAAGAAAGAAAGAAAGAAAGAAAGAAAGAAAGAAAGAAAGAAAGAGGAAGGAAGGAAGGAAGGAAGGAAGGAAGGAAGGAAGGAAGGAAGGAAGGAAGAATGAAAGATTAAAAAAACAAACAAACAAAAAAAAAGGAAGACCGCATTGCAGAGAAAATGATTTAAAGTACACTTCCAACTCAAATTGTACTATGTGGAGAAATATTTTATATTGACTGAAGTTCATCTATTCTGGTCACACTTCCACTTCTCTCCTGAGAGCCAAATAGTCAGCCTTAATTTACAAGAATTGAAGAGGAACAACTAACCTCATTATACAGCACAACCCTCTTCCACACAATGCAGAAATGTGGAGAATCTGTGAGCTGGATAGGTGGTAGAGGCTATATATATATCTATAGCTGGATAAAGGTAGAGACAAACAAGAGTAAAATTAGTATATGCAAAGGCATTGAGACAGAAAAGTATGTGGCATGGATGAGCAACAATGAGCAGCTAGAGTTAAAAGGGAGCCTGACATTTGAAATGTAAGGTTCCAGTAAGTTCTATCATTTGCTGGCAGTGTAATCTATAACAAATTGTCCAAACTCTTGGACTTCCAGTTTCCTCAACTGGACAATGGAGATGTAGAGCTGCTAACCCTGCTGGTTGTAGGATTGAAAATGAAAAGAAATGTATGAGTAAAGTTCTTTGTAAAGTATAAAGTACTTTACAAATAGAAACTGTCAAGAGCATAAGATGAGAGGTAGTAGGAGATAAGCTAGAAAAATAGTTTATGACAGATTATATGAAGAAAATAACAATGAAGCTGCAAGAAATTAAAAAGCACACAAGCCTTATACATGGCCTGAGTAATAAATCAGTTCAACCTAACAATATACTTTACATTGTTCTTTCAGTTGAATTTATACTCCTTGTTTTTCTGGAAATTGTTTAAAAACTTTTAGTTAACTGGTGCTATTTGCAATACCTCTACGATTGTTTTTAAAGTAGAGACAATTTATCAAGAACAGAAGTTATTTCATTATTTAAGTCCCAAAGGTGTTTGCCTCTCAAGTCCTAGGACGATTAGACTTGCACTAACGTTACAGTTGGCATGGATAAGACCTCATCAAGAATAATGAGTCAAAGGGAAAATTGTTTTACGCTGAGCAGTTAACTCCTTGTCCTTGACTCAGATATATTGACTGGCTTTTGACCAGATGTAGTGAGACACAAAGAGGACAAAAGGAAAGAAGCTATTTTTCCTGCCTTTAGCACATTGTTCCAAGGGTGTGTCTGCACATAAACTCTAGGGCTAGCACTGACATACCAGTTTTCACATGCAAGTGGAGTGAGGAGTTAGCTGAGGGTGTGCCTGCAGCCCAGTGTGGGTTTTCCCTTGTCTCTTTGTTAAAATAAAATGCTATGTTCACCTATAAAGAATGACTCACTTGTAGAACCTCCCTCGAAAACTGAGGGTCCAAGAACTTGTGTGTAGTCTTCAGGAGGACCAAAATGGGTCCAGGGTTGAAAAAGCATGGCAGGGCATTTGTCAGCAGCCAACATGCATTGGATTTGAGTTGGTACAACTGGTATTGACTCAGCACTTGGAAAGTGGATTAAGGCTGTGGGGTGATCTGCTTTTTTTTTTTCTATTTCTCTCAAATTGACATTGATGCTGATGCATCATTAAACAAGCATGAACATCAGGATGACTCATATTTATATTTTATCACCTGCTCTTGAAATGTGTTATAAGATTAGCCCTTAAAACTCTCTTTTCTGTTTGTAAATATAGAAATTACCACCAAAGAGATTCTGGTCCAAGGAGTCCAAAAGAGCAAGATTCATATGTCTATGATGGGCTGGATCTTGGAAGGAAAGACATTCCTTGGAAAATTTGACTTGGGAACACAGCATGTAAATTTTATGCAGACAACAAATCTAGTGTTGATTTCTAGTAGTGGAGGCACAGATAAAAAGTTCTCAAATATGTCATCCTTGGATTTAAAGAACAAACACAAGAACTTGTAAAACCATTCTTAAAAAAAAAAAGTTTTGTTTACATATTTAAAACCCTAGAATGGGAATATCTCCAAATTTACTTATTAATAAGAATTTACTGGCACAACCTCCATTGTTTGTGTGTTAGTTATTACTTAAAAATGAAAGAGGGGCTCTTGGGGGGAAAATAATACAGACATTATAATTAAATTAAAGATAAGATATGAAAGAGAATTCTAATGTTAGTGGGAGAAGAGGGAACTGTCTGAAATCCAGTGGCCTAACATAAACTCTATTAAATCCGCCACACTCCTGATGGCTCTGTGGGATCATGACTCCATAGAGAGGCAGAGCTGTGCTTTGAAAAAACAAGCAGAGATGTTGAATTAGTCACAGCAGTGATTTCTATTGGCAGAATTTAAACCTAATATAGGAAACCAACCCCCATTCATGATGCCAGAGGGCCTCCTTCCAAAGGTGACTCACTTGGCACTCTTCAACTGAATGGGGCATTTAATTCAACTTTTTTTTAAACCTCTTACTAATTTCTCTTTCCTCATGTGAGTTATCTCAGGATGTGTTAGAAACAGAATTATTTGGTTCTTTCATTTTCCAACTCATTCTAGAAAAGTTAGGAAAAAATATTTCTGTAAATATATACACACATATATACATATATATATATATACATACATACATACATACATACATATCTATACACATGTAGAAAAATAGATAGGTATAGATATAGTTTAAAGTTTCATTGGTCAAATCAGTTTGGCATCACTATAGGCAAATTATCTTTTATTTTTCAGTTTTTAAATTGGCATTATGTATGGAAGAAGCCTAAGTTTTGTTTTTTTTTTAAGAGTGGAAAAGTAAGTGTGGACTAGAAATAGATTTTTCTGTCATAGTTTTAATTTGCTCTGTCCATTTTTCAATTAGAATGTTGAGGTAAACCTTCAAATCCCATATATTTATGTAGATGTTTCTTGGGGAATGTTTGGGGGATGTTTCTTTCACGTTCTGTTTCTGGATTAGTTTTTTTTGGGGGGGGGTTTGTTTGTTTGTTTTTTAAGCCTTACAGAGAACTAGAAAAGTATGCCTGCTTAAAGATTAATCTCTATGTGTAGTGAAATGATTTTGGGTACAGCAGTGGGTGGTTTGGGATGGTGGACCATTTGTTGTTGTAGGGCAAAGAGAACCAGAGTTGGGGGTCTTAGATCTGGATTCTTGTCCCAACTCTGCCTTTACATAGATCTTCTTTAGCAAATTAGTTAACCACTTTACAGATTAGTTAACCTGTAAAATAAGAAGGTTGGATTGAATCATCTTATGGTCTCCTCCAGCTTTTACATTCTATGATTCTTTTCATGGTATATAGGTTGAAAATGTAGAAAAGCCCCAGATATAAAAAAAGTCATGTCATTGTTTCTAATAACATGATTTGATTTCACTACAGAGTTGACCCAGCAGTTTGAGGTCTTATTAAATAATTTTAAATGTTTGAAAAATATTCAATTGGCTAGAGATGATTTTATGTTGAATATTCTATTAGCTTACAAAGAGCATAAAAAACTATGTGGTAAAAATATAATAGGGACCAGTTTACTTAGTTCACTTTTTTTTTTTTCTGATATTAACTCCAAGGGGCATTTTATGGGAAACATTCACGTTAATTTTACACTGAAGAAATACAAAGCTCAGAAATAGCCCTTAAATGCCCATAATGTTGCCTTAATAATAGTTTTTCATACTTTAAGTTTCCCAAGTCCTTTCTACAGTCATTTTCAAAAAAAATTAAATAAGATATGCTTTTCTTAGCAAAGTAAGAACAAGATTGCTATGTCTTCTCTCTACAATCTCTTCCTAGGCAAGTCCATCCAATCTCATAATTATTATAGGTGTAACTATTATTTTTATACAAACACCTAAGCACCAAACAAATTCTCTGTGGAAACTCTCCACTTGGAATTCAATCTCATTTTCCTGTCAAAATCTACTTCTCCTCCCAGAATTCCATTCTTGGTTGTTGGCTCTTGTCCACCAGTTATCCAAGTTAAAACCTGGCTGTCATCTTTACACATATCTCTATTTCATGCACCACAATCAATTGTTTTAAGAACTAGAAAATTAGGAATGTCTCCATTTGCTTATGTGTGTGTGGTTAAACCATTCTCTTATTTTCTTTGCAATGAGATGGAAATTTTAATGTGCCAAGAGACAGAGTCCAATTAAAGAATGTCACATGGAATTTTATTTCTTGTAGAATGTAATACCTCAAAGAATTGGTTATTGCCTATATGGCTTTGAGCTCTCTGCTGCAGTGTGGAAACATCTAACTGCTCAAGTGGTCCTAAGCCTGAATCAATGACTCATCCATGATTGGGTCAAATGACAGAACTCAATAACCAAAACCTACAAACTGAAACTCTGAAGGGAATTTCTAGGCTACTCCTCCAGCAGGATGGAAAGGATGGGCTAGTTCCTTGATTATTTTTCTTTAAAGTAGAAATTGAAATGTTTTTTCCATTTTCCACAATGGCTAATCCAATTAACCCTTACCCAGATGAAACCTACTAGCCTTAATCAAAGGGATACACACACACACATCAGTGGTTCTCAAAACATAGTCTCTAGATCACAAAATCTTTCATGCTACTCCAGACCTACTGATTCAGACAGAAACTCTGGCATATATACAGCACTGTGCTTAAACAAGCCCTCTAGGTGATTTGATGCATGTTAGTCTGAGACCACTGCCCTACTAGACCAAAGAACTACAAGCATTGAATTTAAATTTATTATCAAATCTCCAGTATAAATATGCAAATATTAATGGAAAGGATATTTTGAGCTTAGATCTATTTGTTAAAAAAAAAAGTCAATTTTTAGAATAAGCAATATTATCAATAATCCCTAATCCTTAAAAAAGGAAACAATTTTGATGTGGATCTAAATCTTATAATTTGGTATCCAAAGAAAGCGGCTTTGACTTTATTTTGCAAATTCTACTATAGAGTCTTTTTTATAGCCATTTTGTCATATCTATTCTACCTTTATAGTCAGAATTTACATCATGATTATCATTTGCAAAAGCTATTTAGTAGTATCCTAAGTGTTCACAAATAGTCATTGTTCATATAGTAACCTAAGTTATCTTTCTGAAACTTATGCCAAATTGTGTTACTTCATTTTCTCAACATTGCCTTGTAAAAATGATTTTTCCTATTTTTCAGTTTTATCACTAATTATTTCTCTGTGTTCTGGGTGTCAAACCTTCTTTCTATGCTCTCTGATTTGGTTACGTTGAATCATTCACCACGGCCCAAAGACATGCGTAGTTCAACAACTCGGTGCTTCTGCTCACTCTGTTCTGCAAATCACCTCACCACATCTTCTGTTAAAGTTTTATAGCTTTTTCTGTGATACTTTCTCTGATTCTTCTTACTGGAATTCATTTTATTCTTCCCTAATCCTGGGAATAATGAAAGGAATATGAAACATCTTAGTTTAGCACTGTGTGTATACTATTCAATCTAATCTTTATAACTGTATAAAACAATTTTTATGATCCCCACTTTACAGATGAGGAAATTGAGGTTCAACGAAATTAACTTGCTCAGTATCACATTGACCATAACTGATGGAGATGTGATTTAAAGATCGATTTATGGCTCAGGGCTAATTATCTCTTGACTTACCATGATATGCCTCCACCTGACCTTTATTTCAATTCCTCACATTATTGTAATGTATATGACTATATCTTCCATTAACTGCTTGAAAGAAGTATCATTCATTTGAGATGCCTGTTGCCAGTGAAATGTGCTATGTATGTAAATGCTCAGTAAATGTTTGCTGTTATTAAATTGAACCAAATTACTTTCCGGTCACTTTCAACTGAAATATTTTTCATATGCTTCAATCTCTCTTTAACTCTGATTCTTCCTTAGGGACATATTCCTCATTAATTTAGTCACTCCATGAGGGGTGAGTGAATAAATGCTGACGCTGGTCGAATTTTCACTTTTTTACTTCTGCAGTGCTGACAAGGCTGCTGGTGCATGACAAACATTTTGGCTCAGATTTAATGAACCAAACTGTTTGTACATGCTAATGTAATAGATGGCCCCCTTTCTTGCAAAATTGTAGTCCGATTATTAATTATATACGCCCTAAGACTATGGGCTTTGTACAAACTACAAGTCCTTCCTTGTCTAAGCTTTTCTTTACTTTTCAGAATGAAAAATGAAAATATGAACCACATTTGTATAAAGATATACAGTAGTGAGCCAGCAATGGTTTTGGGAATTTAATTACTGTGTCAGTCTGCTTAAAAGTGACTAAAGCCAAATAATTGACTTAAATTTCTGCTTTACATATTCTTTATAGATGCAAAATGGATTTACCTATCCAGACCAAGAAGTTTTGGCCTTAATATCAGAGCACCAACTGCCTTGGCTCTAGGTCTATTTAATTCTCATCTAGCCTGACCTCCTCAGGAAATATAGAATGTCAGCACATTTCCCCAACTCCCAGCTGCCCAATTAGTATCTCCCTCTGTCCTGTCTACCAGGCATATCAGATGATTGGAGTCCTGATTGGCTACAACCAGACAAAAGTGCTTTTCTCTAGATACCATCTTCCCTTCCTTTGTATTGGTTTTTCTGAGGTTCTGTCTTTGAACTTACCTACTCTTTTGAAGGACTCAGCAGCCTGTTTGCTTCAAAGTAGATGCAAGGGTTGAAAGGCTCAGCTAACTTATACTCTAAAAACAAAATTCAAGAGACAGAAGGAAGGAAGAAGAATTAAGATAGTTCCAAGAGAGATCCCTATGGAAGTGAGCTAGTGAATTTTTTTTTTGTAGAGATCAAGCACAATCTGGGAGGTATAAGGAGAAGAAAATTAAGTTGAATCAGTCATCTATTTTAAGAGGGCCAACCCAAATGATCAAAGCGAAGAATGTTATTGAATTACTTGGACTATCATTGGCTGTTGAAGAGATAAAAATTTATTGGAAGTAATTAAGACAACCCTATTTGTCTAAATCAATGGAATTGTTCAATATTCATCCAGTTTTTGAGCATAGCAGAGGAAATGTGAGGATGAGCAACATCCTAGTTATTTTTACAGACTTAATTGCTTTCTCACATTTCCAAATGATAGCAATTCACTCCACAAAGTCACGCCCAACAGAATTTCCTGCTCTTCATCTATTTTTCACCAATTTTTCTTCCTGGCTTTATTCTTTCACTTGCCTTTTTCTCTCAACATCTTTTCAAATTTCAAAGAAGCAAACATTGGGGTATAGCCAGGCTTGGGCAATAAGCTTAGGGCAGGAAGGTGTGGTTAGGGTGGAGGTGGTAAGAGGCATTCTAGTTCTTTTATTTTCTCATTTCGGATCTGGGTAAAAATGCAGTCTTTGTATGTGTGGGTGTTTTTCTATGATGCACAGGTATGCATAACTCTATTCTCTCTAATGACTAACTATGAGTATGCCCAACTTGGAATGGTGTATGAATTTATATTACCTACAAGTGAAATTGTACATTCAGAGGCAATTTCTTATGAGTGCTAAACTTCTCAAATAATGCAAATAACCAAATTAGTTTACAAAAAGAAATAGGGAGATAGATTTTTTCTTTCAATTTTTATTTAAAATGGGAATAACTATTTTATTTAAAATGGGAATAACTATTTGCTAATTAAGGCATTTATTTCCAAAACATCACTCTGAATAGATAAATATCTCTATAGGCACAAGCCAAATTTAATTCAGCATTGCTTTAGTAACAACAACATAATAAAAGTATACTGGAACTATTAATTTCCCAACAAAAAAGAGATAATTTAGTGATAGGGAATTTCTAAGACTATGTACTTAGAAATATTTATAGAAAGATGTTTTGTAGATGGTTTATGATTTGGGAGTTGGGTGGTTAGAAATGTTGCTCTAGAATCAAAGAATGTTGAAGCAGGTAGAGACATTAGAGACCATCTAAGTCAACAAGAGTTTTATAGACCGAGATTCCATGGCTCGCAGATGAGTGCTTCACTGGCCTCACAGGTCCAGGTGCTAGCTGGCTGGCTCTGTTTCTTCCCAGATCTGCCTCACTGTGCTTGAGCAATAAGCAAAGTGGTAGGTAACACAAACAGTGAAGAACACTGAGCTCGGTCTAGGCTTCATTCGTCCACATATGCTAACTTGGAAGATGACTATACTGGAGTATTTTAATGCAAGCATAACATCTATGGTGTGAAAACCAGAGTTTAAAACTGACATCCACCACCCTTTGCTCCATCAACTAATATCTCTATATTTCAGTTTCTTGCCCCATAAAATATGTGTTGTATTATTTACTCTATTTCCCTTAGCACCCAAAATTTATTATAGAAGACATTGCATATAAAATGATTCCATTATCATTGTTTCTAAAATAAGGTTATAAATTCTTTTGTATCATTAAGCAGTTCTTAAAGTTATGCACTCAGTATTTGGTATCAGATGCTAAACAAATGACTGGTAATTTTAAGATTGGAATTTTTATGTGCCAAATTTCACATTGATGACTAAATTCACTATCTCATCTAACCTTTGAAATTATTCTGATAGGAGGAAATTAATATGTTCATTTTACAACTTAACATTTTGAGATGTTGCCAAGTATATACACCCACTGTAGGACTTGGCTTGTGCAAATCTGAATACTTCTGTCTGGAATGTTCTTTCCCCTATGTCTTCAACAGTTCACTCTCTCATCTCTTACAAGTTTTTACTCAAATGTCACTTTGTCCTTGTGGGCTTTTAACCATCCTACGTAAAATTTCAAACCTTATTATTATCCTTCTACTTCCTCTTCCACAGCCCACTTTATTTTTCACTTTAGCAATTACTATATTCTAATTTTCTAAATAACTTACTTTTACATTTTATTTATTACCTGCCATCCTCTTTCCCCTACACATACACACCCCTACTCACATGAATGTAAGCATCACCAAGCCAGAGGTTTTTGTTTGTTTTGTTTACAGCAATATCCCCAGAATCTAGAAGAGTGCCTGGCATATGAATGATGGAATAAATAAATGAATTAAAAAATGAATGAATGTAGTTTAGTCCCATATATCTTAGCAAGATGACTTCAGGTAAGATCAGATGTTCCTTCTCTGTCAGTTCCTTTCTCTCTTTAATGGAGCTGGGGCCTGGTATCTATAGTTTTACTTTTTTATCAAGGAGGATCTCTGTTCTCAGTGAATAAAAGATTTTTCAACCGAAGTTATTTTATATATTTGTGGTTTGTTATTATTGTTGTCTCATTTGTTTTAATGTCAGTTAGATTTCTTCATTAGTGATTAGGAGTCCTATTTGGGATTCAAGAAGCTCTTGGATGCCCCAAATGCAATTTCAGCTGCCCAAGTTGACTCACAGAGAAGGAATTGAAATAAAATGGGAAGTTTCTTTGCTATATTTATAAAGAGTTGCTGGCTTACAAAGTTCTATTTGTGCTAAGAGGGGGCAGAATAAAAATGGAGAGGGTGGAATAATTTTAAAGGTCAAAGGATTAGTGATAGAAAGGGGTGGTACCTGAAGGTTTGAACAGTTAGAAAAGTTGGACAGTTAGAAAAATTGGACAGTTAGAAAAGAAATTATATTCATCAGGATGCTTTTATATTTTTGACCCAAATTAGCTTAAGAATCTCAATTTATACAAAAATTCTTTAGAATTTCTGTGATGTGATAGGAATTAATTATTTTAAATTCTAACTTCATTAAAATGAGTCTATAAGTATGGGCTGCAAAGGATTGAAAGAAAGTTTGGCACATATATCAGTTGTTTTCCTATTACGAATTGCATCAGAATCTTGTAAAGATACAAATTTCTGTGTCCTTCTGAAACTCTGTCACACTATAAGCTCCAGAAAAATAGAGATTTGTCATTTTTGTTCAATAAGTATCCTCAGCATCTACATAGCAGGGGTTCAATGAATAATGTTGAATGAATGAATGGGAATTTGGGATGGAAGAGTCATGATAATGTGCATCTTTAAAAGTTCCCTTGGTGTTTCTGCTGTAAGAGATTTTTTCCACTTGAACATAACTGAGAAACCCTAATTTATACTTTGAAACTATTCACCACTATACGGTTCCTTAGTGTAACACTGCTGAATTTTTTTCAATTTTTTTCAAATTTTTATTGTTAAATATCACGCACATTGAGAACATTTAAACATCAGCTTAATAAACTGTTATAAAATAAACAGCTCTGTAACCATTACCCAGGTCAAGAAATAGAAAACTGGCACTCTCTAGAAGAGCCATCCCCAATCTTTTTGGCACCAGGTACAGGTGCTCCTATGAGAATCTAATGCCCGATGATGATCAGAAGTGCAGCTGAGGTGGTGATGCTAGCTGGGGTGTGGCTGCAAATACGATAAAACTTTGCGCGCTAGCCCACCACTTACCTCCTGCTGTGTGGCCCGGTTCTTAACAGGACACAGACCAGTACCAATCTGTGGTCCAGGAGTTGGGGACCCCTGCTCCAGAAGCCTTCCTTGTGCTTCCTCCCAATTATAACATCTTCTTTCTCTCATGAAGAGACTCACAGCCATGATTTTTCCAGTACTCAAGTCCTTGATTTTCTTTACTGTTTTCTCATTTAAACATGCATCCTTAACCATAGTAGCGTAGTTTTGTTTATGTATAAATAGAATCATACAGCATGTATTATTTAGGATCTGGCTTCATTTACTCAACCTATGTTTGGGCAATTCATCCACGTTGCTCTGAATGTCTGAGTTTGTTAATTCTCTTACTGTTTGCTATTCCATTGTATGAAAAGATTAATCTGCATGACCTTATTGTTATTACTAGAAGTGGAAGTCAGACTGTGTTTCTTGGCTTTTTTTTTTTATCAGTAAGAGGGATTGTGGGTATAGATATACAGATGCCATACAATGTGATATATATTAAGCTATGCTTTAAAAAAGCATCCCCAACAAACGAGTTGCATTAATCGATAATCGAACAATAATTTATGGATTTGTGTTAATCAAAGTGTCCAAGTCATAAGATATAAAAATACTTTAAGGGAACTTCCTGTTGGAAAATGATATCTCTATTTGCAAAGTTTAAAAGTGAAGAACTTAACAGTTATTGGTTCAAAATGTCATGCTGCTATTATAGTAATTAGTTGGAAAAAAAGTTATAATATGAACAACAAACATATATTACTTTTTTTAAAAAATCAAAGTATATATAACTGTTGCTCGGAACCTCTAAGTAGGCTAAGTTAAGTGCTCTCTACCTTTTACACTGAAAATTACTGAGCCCAGAGAGAGTGTAGAGCCTAATGATGAGCGTGGGCTTTGGAGTCAGGCTGCCTGGGTTAGAGCACTGCCTCCTCCATTTACTCTCTGAGTGCTCTTGAGCTACTTACTTCCCCTTCCTGAACCTTGGTTTTCTTGTCTATAAAATGGTAATTTTACTGATACTTACCCCATAAGGTAACTGCATTAATTTGAAAAGATGATGATGTCTGAGAAGTATTTGATTAACATTGGTCACTTGACGTGTGCCAGGCATGCCATTTAGGGCTTCTAAAAGTTTTATGTGTAATTAATCCATTTAACCCTCCTTTACTCAGAGATGCACAAAGGAAATATGAGAACTGCAAAGGTATGAAAGACAAAAGCAACATGAGGTCTGAGTTTCTAAGTTCAAGTGAGTTCTATTCCAATCCTTCTGAGCATTTTAAAATAGCACAGAATAACCTCTAAAAGTGAGCCTTGGAAGTTATTTAGAGATATACTTGTGAGGGATGCTATTTTTCAATGTCTTTTTTAATGGGATGACTCATTTTAGAAATAAAATTGTCTCTCCAGTTGTTTGCTTGGAACAAACAAGGCTTATTAAGGCTGGTAGAATTATACTGGATTAAGAGCTTCTTTATTTTATTTTAAAAGCCATACATTTTAGGTTTAGAGGAATATATAAATGAAGAAATGAATCCCAAATGAGAGGTATGCTAGCATGAGAAAAGGTCTTAGTTATAATATTAATGACAGTTAACATTTATTAGTTGTTCATGTTTGCACAGTAACACTAAGCACTGAAGTAAGTGCATATGATAAAATGATATTTTAAGATAATAATCTTTGTTTTTCTCCTTATGTCCCCCTTTCCTTTCACTTCATTTAATTAGAAAGCCAAAGCAGGAGGAGGAGTTGGATCTGGGGGATCTCAACAATAACCAGTGCGATCCCACATATCCTTTCCATCACTCTTAAACGACTTGTATAGGAACCTAGAACTGTATGTCCAGTATATTAGCGATGAGTCATACGTGCTGTTGAGCACTAGAAATATGACTAGTCTGAATTGAAATGCCCTATGAATGTAAAATACACACCAGGTTTTAGTGATTCGGTACAAATTAGTTAATGTAAAATACCACATTATATATCAATTATATGTTGAAATGATAACATTTTAGATATATTGAGTTAAAATAAAATGCATTATCAATATTAAATTAATGTGTTTCTTCTAGCTATTAAAATTATGGCTTCTAGAAAATTTAGAATTACATGTACAGTTTGCACTGTATTTCTATTAACAGCACTTGTCTAGAGCCTGGAACAACTCAGAGTAAAGGGGCAATCTGCAGAGGACTGAGGTGAAGTTTCAAAACAGCCAATTGGGATAGGAAGTTTGAAAACAAATTAAATTGAGCTATTAAAATAAAGTCTCATTTCTTATATGCCTGAGATTTTTGGGTCGATATTCACAACTGATATCTTTATCTGACCTCATTTAATCCTCACAACAACCCTAAGATATGACCCCTATTTTAGAGCTGAAGAACCTGAAACTTGGAAAAGTTAGTGAACTAAACCAGAATCACACAGCCAGGCACCAGACCGAAGACAAGAAGTCTTCCTCTAGAGTTTTTTTTTTTTAAATAACATGTACTACTGCCTCCTGGAGTATATACAATAGTTGTGGTAAATGTCTACTAATCGCTGCATTTGGCATGTATAATATACTCTCTCTTCTTCAAAGAACAAGTAAAATCTAAACTGTTAGCCAGGCTGACTTCCCCAAGATGGTGTAGTACATGTCCCTACCTCTGAAAATACACAACAAAAAGATTCAAATTCGGAATTTAAAAACATGTCTAGGTACTTTCAGGTTCTGTTTTTAGAATACAGAAAATAACCTACATGCAGCAATATATAATTCTTATGTTTGTATAGTTTCCCACAGTTTTCAAAACACTTTCACATAAATAATTTTGTTAATGAGATCTGGGAACTGGGAAAGGTTGTATGGCTTGCACAGGAGCTAACAACTCATGGGGTTTACAAGACTTGGACTAACCCTCTTGCAATTGAACCGCATTATATTCCACAGCACTCCCTGTAGAAAATTAGCACAAGTCATTTGTTTACTCATTTACTCATTCATTAAATAGTAATTGAGAGTCTACTCTTTTAAAAAATACTTTTAAGTATTAGGGATAAAGTGATGAATAAAATTTGATAACTGCCTTTAAAAAGGAAATTCTAATGGAGAAGAGAGATTTAAATATAATAATGATAACTTAATACATTCATGTGATAGTGGATGGAGAGAGTATATGAGTCTTTGCCTGAAGGTGAGGAGCAGACAGAGAAGACAATCACAGAGATTTATCACTGGGTCAAGATTTGAATGAATAAAAGTTTTTGAGGTGGATGAAAAAAAGATTCCAAGCAGAAGGAACAGTTTGTATGAAGGTACGGAGTCTTAGAGAGAATAGCTAGTAATGCTATAGAGCTAATGCAGAGGAGGACATGAGGAAGTGACAGGAAGTGCATGTGGAAATATGAGCAGAAGCTAGATTATACAGAGGGATTTGCACCATACTCTCAGGTAAAGTTCCTGGAAACTCATTGGAGGGTTTGGGGGAAAAGTAGTAGATAAATATCACTCCAATGGAAAGGAAATGTGGATAATGGTCACAGAGAGAAATGCCTGGAGCAAAGAAATGGAAGTTAGGAAGCTATTGGTGGTGGGAGAGAGACAGAGAGAAAGAGAGAGAGAGAGACAGAGGGAGAGAGACAGAGACAGAGACAGAGAAAGACAGAGAGAGATAGAGAGATGGAGAGACAGATGGAGAGACAGAGAGATGGAGAGACAGAGACAGAGAGGCAGAGAGAATATGGGGCACTGAAATGAGAGAGGATCCTTGAGGAAGAAGAGCAGATGGATTTTAGAGGTATTTGAAAGCAGAGTACACAGGACTCGGTTCCTGATAAGATGCTTGTGATGGCTAATTTTATGTGTCAACTTGACTGGGCCATGGTGTGCCCAGATATTTTGTTATATATTATTTTATTCCTTGGAGTGTCTGTGACAGTGTTCTCGATAAGGTTAGCATTTGAGTCTGGTAGACCACGTAAAGCAGTTTGGGTAGGCACTATGTAATCCACTGAGGGCCTGAATAGAACAAAAAGGCTGAGGGAAGGACAATTCCCTATCTCTACCTGACTGCCTTCAACTGGGACTTTGGTCTTCTGTACTCGGACAAAAACTATACCACCAAATCCTGGGTCTTTAGCTTGCCGAGTACAGATCATGGGACTTCTCATCCTCTATAGTTATATAAGCCACTTCCATATAATTCTCTCTCTCTCTCTCTCTCTCTCTCTCTCTCTCTCTCTCTCTCTCTCTCTCTCTGAATAGCATGTTAACTGTATCAAACATTTGAGAGAAAAAAAACCCTATAAAATCCTGGATAGGTCAATATCAGTAAGAGTGAGCATGCAGAGAAATTGGGAGAAGAGAGAATCTCATGAGATTTTATCACCTCTCAATTATGCTGAGACTACTGTGGGCTCTCGGATGTATTGTGGGAGACAAGATGACTAAGGCTTTTGTTGAACTCACTACCTCCAAGTCCCATTTTTAAATTGTGCTCTTGACTCCATTTAAAAGATCAAATGCTGAAGTCTTGGAAAACACGCAAAAAAAAAAATCTGTAGGTACTTGAGAGAAGGGGCTTTTTATGTTGCTGAAAGGAGCTCGGTCAGCGCTTCATTTTCTAGAAGCAAGTACAGTCATTTGTGGATTTCTCTTTTCTCCTTTTCTTTCCTACTAATGGTTTCCTTTAATGCTATCTTCCCTTTGATGATTTTTCTGCTTGATAGAGACTCCAAAAAGGTCAACAAAGAAAATGAGATGCTCAAGATGCTTCTCAGCTGACTTTAAAAAGATTTGTAGGGCAGCAAATTGTCCACAGCAACCATACAAAAGTTTCAAGCATTCTAAGGACCCAGGAGTATTTTCACTACATGAACTATACAATATTTACTAGCTCTTCCTGTCTTAATATTGTCTGATAGGATAGGATTTGTTCAAGTGAGGACATGCAGCCCGAATAAACACAGACCCGGTTAAGAAACTCAATTTATGTATAGTATGTTCTAATTTCTGTTAGAAGCTATATCTCTGAACCTCTAAGGATGGCATATGAGATTTAAAATAAGAAGGGGAAAGTGTGCATATTTTTAATAGCTGTGGAAATGGTCTTCGATCAAACTCTTATATTGAAGTTCAATAGCATAAATCTAATACAAATGGAAAGCTGAAATATATCCCATATTCAGTCCCCTTTGTTTCTTGCAGGACACCTTAAGCAAATTAAAGGAACTATTAGGGTTCCATAGAGGAAGTTTGAAAAACATTAATTTAGACAATATGTAGAGTTTATTATGTACATCACAAATTCATTCATGGATAATAATAGTTGATATTTTGAAGCACATTTATTCTGGGTATGGTGCTAAATGCAAATATGTTGCATTCTTTAAGTAACCACTTGTTATTTCTTCATGGAAGAAAGCATGTTTGATAGATATAACTGTGTGTTCAGTTGATAAAATCTATTAAAATTATTGCCCAAGAAGTGTGATTACGATTTTGATGGATTAATGTCTTATGAGGTAGTCATTTGGAGGTATTCATTTTTGGTAATATGACATAAAAAGGATCCTGAGTTCTTCAGGTATAAAACATCTGGTGATGTGGGACATAAGAATACACATACACTTTTAAGTCAATGGAAGAAGATAAAAATCATCACAAGCTAAGAATAATCAGGACAAAGCAGTCCATAAAGAAAAATGAACACTGACTCTGTCACATGCCCTAAGTGCATATATAGAGCTCTCTAACCAAGAGCTTCCACACAAAGAAATTAGTATAAAGAAGAGGACTGAGATCTAAGGCATGAGGTTGTGCGGAGTAGATAGCTTTAGTCTTGACCACATAAAGCTAAGCACAAGAAGGCTTGTGCTTGCTTGCAAAAGCCAACTGTTAAAATTTCAGGAATTTTGCAAGCTGGCTGATTTTGCATTGGTGGCTTGAAATAAATTATGACAAAAGTATTCATACCACGAAAATCACATAGGTTATAAATCAGGGCCCTTCTGTTTTTTCCAGACAGTCATTTGCAAAATATTTACTAGTGTATTACTGGCTACTCTATTATAGAAAGCATAATTTAAAATAAGTGAAGATCACAGAGAGGCAAATAACAAAGGAAAATGTCTGTCTTATTCTAAGCTCTGGGTAGAGGTGAAAAAAACAAAACAAAACAATAAAATTTCTGCTGAGATTTCAAGGCTACCTTTGGCTCTCAATATATATAGTCCTGAATGTGTATAATTTTCATGGCTCAAAAAAAAAAACTCTCTAAGGCAAAATTTTAGGTTAAAATTTAGGGTTAAATTTTAAGTTAAAATCTAGAGCTGAGTTCAAGGAAGTATAAGATGAACCTAGAACATTTTGTGCCAGAAAGCAAGGAAATGATCAATGAATTATGAGAACATGTCAAAAGAATACAGAACCAGTTTAAAAGGAGCTTCTTTTAATTTGCATCATATTAACTTGTGACATTTTTTGTCATATTAATACAATAGGATATTACTTAGAAATAGAAAGGCATGAACTACCGATACCTGTAATGGTGTGGATGAATCTCAAATGCATCATGCTTATTGAGACAAAAAGAGACACTGAGACTGCATACTATATAATTCCACTTAAACAAAACCTTAGTAAAAGGAAAACTGTAGTGGTAGAAACACATCAGTTGTTGCCAGGGGTCAGTATTGAGGGGCAGTGGATTGACCACAAATGGGTGCTAGGGAACTTTTTAGGATGATGGAATGGCTTTGTATAATTGTCATGGTTTCCTCAATAAAGCTGATGAAATAAAAAAAAAAAGTTGATGTCACTATATTAACATCAAACAAAGTGGACTTTAGAGCAAAGGAAGAAGGACATTTCGTTATGATGAAGAAATCAATCTGTCAAGGAAATGTTAGAATTCTAAAGTACTATGCTCCAAATAATATAGATTCACCATATGCATAAAGCAAAAATTCTGAAAACTAGAAGGAGAAATAGATAATTCTATAATCATAGTGAGTCATTAATACCTTTTCCAATAGATATTAGAACAAATGTACTTTATACACAAAAATTGGTTAAGTAAATTGGAAACAAACTTGACCTTATTATACCCAACTACTGCAGAGTACACATTCTTTTCATACACAATATGGAATATTAATCAAAATCAATTAAAGAGTATTTCTCAACATTTTAGAAAACTGAACTCATTTACAGTATGTTCTCTGAACACAGTGGAAATAAACTAGGAAAAATGTTGAGAAAGAGAACTAGAAAATATCTACTTGTGTAATAAAATAGAGAGTATGTCTGATCATTTTTGTTATTCTTGGTTCATGGCACAGAACTTCAAAAACCCTGTTTTTCATAATGAGTTACTTTGACTATAGCTGAGTTTATGCTATGAAATGACTCTTGGTGAGTCCTTAAATAGTGACAAGGGAGCAGCTAGGCATGGCAGAGAAAATAAGCACCCTATTAGAAGGTTAGAATTTTCAGTCCCATTCTCCTACCTCCTGAGAGAAGGGGCTAGGGATTGAGTTAAATCATGTGGCCAATGATTTACTCCATCAAGACTGTATAATAAAAACTTGATTAAAAACTCTGAACACAAGGCTTGAGGGAGCTTTCTGGTTGACAAATACATTTATATACCTAGAAAGTGGTTATACCCTTACTCCATGGCGACAGAAGCTCCTGTAATTGGGACCATTCTGGTCTTGACTTATGTACCTTTTCATTTTTATCCTTTATAATAAAACAGTAGTTGTAAGTATAGTGCTTTCATGAGTTCATGAGTTGTTCTAGAATTATTATTAAACCTGAGAGTGTTATAGGAAGCTCCAAATTTGTAGCCAGCCTGACCGAAGTGTAAGTAGATTGAGGACATCCAGGACTTTCAGCTGGTGTTTGAAATGGGGGCAATCTTGTGGGACTGAGCCCTTAACTTGTGTAGTTAATGTCAGGATTGAATTGAACTGTGGAACACCCAGATGGTGTCAGAGAATTGAGGTTGGAAAGTAACTTGGAAGTTAAGAAATATATCTCTTAATAATTCTTGGATTAAAAAAACACTATTATGTTTAAAATATTGAAAAATATTTTGAACAAAATTATAATGAAGACAGCATATCTAAACTTACAGGATACAGCTAAGGAATACTTAGAGGTAAATTAATAGACAAATTTGTATCAAAATAGAAGAAGAAAAGTTAAAAATTTTCTAAAGTTCATCTCAGGAAGCTAGAAAAGAATAGCAGGTCAAAACCAAAATTGTAGATGAAATGACTAGTAAGGATTACAGAGAAAAATCAATGAAATAAAAATATATATATATATATTATAGAGAAAAAAATTTTAATAAAAGTTGGTTTTTTGATTAAAAGATTAAAGAAATCTGAATAAATTATGGACTCTAGTTAATAATGTTGTATTAATGTCAGTTCATTAATTTTAACAAATGTACCATACTAATGTAAGATGTTAATAATAGAAGAAACAATGAAGAAGTATATGGCAATTCTGTACTATCTTCTCAATTTTTCTGTAAATCTAAAACTTCTAAAAAATACAGTCCATTAAAAAACTTAAGGGAAAAGAAAAATGTTGTATAAATATAATAAATACATAGATTATGCAATAAAATGACACCTTTATATTGAGATGGCCACCAAAACAAACATACAAAAATAGATTTTAAGATAAAATAGATTTTAAAGCTGAAGAACATTATTAAAGAGGATCAGTGTATAATAACAAAAGCTTTAAATCACCAGTAGCAATTCTGAATTTTATGTACCTATAATATAGATTCAAATACCTAAAATAAAATTTTACTGATCAAATAAATATATAAACCCCCATAATAATGAGAGATATTAACTCACCTCTCTCAATTGAGAGATCAAATACACAATAAAATCAGTAAGAATATAAAATATTTAAACACAACAAATAAACCTGATCTAATGCATATATATAGAATCTAGTACCCAATAACTGGAGATCACATATTCTTTTCAAGCATACATGGGACCCAAAAACTTGCCACATATTAAACTATAGAGTAAACCAAAATGAGTTTTAAAAATTAGTCTCATATAGATCACTTTTCTGCTTCCAGCAGAATTAAATAAATAATCAGTAATAAAAAATTACTTAAAATTTTATGTCTGGAAAATTATTTTTAAAGGCTTTAAAAAAACTATTATCAAAGAAAAAAAATCATAACATCAATACATATCAAATGTAGTGTAATGTGGCTTAGGCAATATTTAGAAATAGGGACAAAAGTTAATAAAGTAAGAAATGAAGCTATGATAGAATCTACAAAGCCAGGAGTTTATTTGAAATTATTGATAACATCGAAAAATGTTAATACTGATCAAAAAATAAATATAAAGAACAAAAATACCAATTAAAAAATTTTAAGGAACACAACTAAAATATAGCAGATTAAGAAGATAAAAAATTATCAGGAGTAAGTTTATGCCAAAAAATTTGAAAAATTTTTTGAAAAACTGACTCAAGAAGAGAAAAATACATATTACTCCATAACCATTAAAGAAATCAAATTTACATTTTAAAATTTTTCCTTGAAGAAAACTGGTTTTAGGTTAGTTTTACCAAACATTCAAGAATCAGATAATTACAATTTTATACAAATTTTCCAGAGAATTGGAAAAGAGGTCCAATTCATTCTGAGACCAGTAGTACTTCACTACCAAACTGGAACGGACCATACAGAAAAAAAAATTAAAGGTCATCTCACTCCTGAACACAGATTTTTTAAAATATTAAACAAAATACCAGAAAATTAAATCCAGCATTATATGAAAAGGAAAATACTTCATGGCCAAGGATGGTTTATTATAGGAATGCAGTTTAACATTAGGCAATATGACAGTGGTGGGGGAGAGGTAGATAAAACCCCCGTTAAACTTACTCTTCCATGCTCAGAGCAAAAAGTGAAATCAGATCCCCTCTTGCACAGAATCATGGGCACAGTGACAAGCCCAGTGTAATACTATTAATTATCACTGAGGAAATAATATCTTCAGAGTTTGTAATGACTTTATATCTGTCTGTTTGAGGGATACAAATGTCATCCTTTTTCTAATCAAAAGCATCTTCCTCACCAAAATTCCAGTGTCTACTATCCACTTTAGGGACCATGAGCTTGATTTAAAGGGACCATTTCCAAAGCTTCTTATTAAATTAGTTATTAATCTGTGATCACATACAAGTTTGCTGGACTGCTTTCCCCATTACAGCAAGCTGAGATCTGGACTCTGAGAATGTAAATTCCAGTGGAAGGAGAACAAAAAGAGTTTCAGAAAATTGGGCCCTTCAGGGGATAACATACTGATCCCAGAAGCACCATGGTACTGGCACTTCCCTCAGCTCACAGTGGATGAGGAGTGTCTTGGCCAGCCAAGTTTACAGAGTATTTGACCAGATGTATGATCTTCCACATCACATCCACTTTACAGCAAAGGAAGTGTGGTGGTGAGCACGTGATCAAGCAATCACCCAGAAGCAGATAGAATATAGGACAACCCGATTGTGGGTGCAGCTGAGGCTCCAATTTGGAGACAACAGTCTCCAAGGATGGGGCACCATCCTTCAGAATGTAGTATATTCTCCAAATCAACCCCCATATATGGTGCTCTGTCCCCAAAAGATAAAACAAAAGTGTGGAAATATCAGAGGTCTCACTTACCATCACTCCCCATGACCCACCTGGGGAATTTGCTCTTCCTGTCTTTGCAACTTTGAGCAATGCTTGTCTGGAAGGCTGCTTCCAGTAGGTGAAGTGTCTCCATCAGGGAACACAGCAGGAGTCTTATCAAACTTTAAGCTATGGCTGCTGCCAAGACTCTTCAGGATCCTTGTGCTGGGAGACCAGCAAGCTAGGAAAATAGCCATGATCCTATGAAGGATCAGGGACTCTGGTTATCAGAAGGAGGTGGGACTGCTTATATCCAATGGGGACAGGGAGGAAGACTTTTGTATCCGGATGATCCACTGGATATCTCTTGGTGCACTAAAGATACAAGTGAAGTAGCCACAGCTTGAGAAGACCATGATCACTGGGATAAAGGTCTAGATCACCTCTCTAGGGAAGTCATCTAGACCAGCAGATCTGCTAGCTGAGAATGAGAGGAATAGAGAATAGAAAGTAGAGGAGGGAGTTGGTCGTTATCCATTACTGCTCTAAGACCAGCTGCAGCTGCAAGACCATGGATGGTCCCACAGACATTCCTCTCCTCAAAGTTTCTCCATGAAAAGAGACCAAAGAAGTCTTAGAGGAGCTTATTATACAAACCAAGTGGGCCACCCAGTGCAAAAGGATGACTGTAGCTGATATGCTGCATAGACTTCTCCTTTCAAGGTTGAGTTACTCCTGCCCTAGCTACTGACAGCTCAAAGCTAAACTCTACCTGGGACCTGTCTCAGTCAAAGGAAAGTCCTGCATGCTGCCTGCATCACATAACTAACTGACCATGTGGCTACAAAGTCCTGGCCCCTTTACCTCAACTCTGGACTGCCCAGCTCCAAAGAGGCTTTTTTTTGTGTGAAATAACCACAGTTCGGCTTTCTCCTTTGACCAAATCCTGCCACTTTCATTCTTCATAGTTTTTTCCCTAGAACACTCCAATGAACTTCCTACATTCCAATCTTTGACAAAACCCAAAGAGCACAAATATCCTTCCACTGTTCTGTGGAGTTAAGATGCTTGAATATATAGTATAAAATGGAAAAATGTCTGTTTGCATAAGCAAATCTTCTCTAGTGACATACTTTTATCAATAACTTAAATATGCATGTGGAAATTTGAGTCAGCATTCAGTCTTTCATTCACTCAAAACACATTTTTAAAATCATCTATTCTATATAGATTTTAGGTTCTGGGAATGCAGAGATGCTTTAAACACAATTTTTATCTGTAAGGAGCTTACAATTAAGTATACCAAAATAGACTGACACAGATAAAACACCATAGAGAAATCAGGTGTGAGACTTTAGATCGCTTTAAATCACTTCCAGTTGGGTGTATAAGTAAATTTTCTCACAGAAAGTGAAATTTCAGCTGGCATGTGGAAAACAGATATGAGTTGGATAGGTGAGGAAAAGGTAAGTGCACCTTGAGAAGACAGAGCTGAATGAATGAAGGTGTCAAAGTGTTGCAATGTGGGGCTTATGTAGGAGATAGCAACAGGTGAGTTTGTCCGAGTTCTGGTTGCTTGCAAGAAAGAGCTTGGGACTGTATTGTAAAGGGCTTTGAATGCTATTTGAAAATATTAAATTGTATTAAACAAGTAGTAGAGAATTAAAGAAAATTTGAGCAAGTGAGCAATGATCTCAGATCTGTTTTAGGGAGATTTTCCAATGACCTGCAGCCAGATGTGAATTAGATTCCAACCTGTTCTAGCTCGTGCGTCCTTGAATAAATTATAGACCCTACCTGTGTTTTGGATTTTTCATCTAGAAATAAAGCTGGGGTTCAACAACTTTCCTTAAACAAAAGGATGCTTCACTTATAACAAGGGATTATAGGGAATGCTGTGTCTAGAAGAGTTGATCATTTGTTGTCTGATTATTAACAGATTTTTCTATCCTAATGGACCCAGACTATGGGTGTAATCCCTTCATTTTCCCAACCTGAGACCTCAGTGAATGTGCTGAATGTTTCTGTTCTAAGCTGGAACTCTGAGTCCTAAACTCTTCTATGTGTGTATTAGTGTGTGTCTAGTTTATTTAACCTAAATTAGAAAATATGTTTAAAGCACTTAGCATTGTGTCTGGAACACAGCTCCCGCATATTACAGATTTACTGTGTTCCAGACACAACGCTAAATGCTTTAAACATATTTTCTAATTTAAGCAACAAAATAGTCTTGTAAGAAAATATTATTTATTGCGAGAAAAGTTCCTGTGGGAACACTGGGCCACTGTCCATGCATCTGCTATAAAGATGTTAGTAGAGTAAAGATTTTTGACTATATAACAAAGGTATTTGCTCTCTATGTGGTGACTGGAAGATCTGATTACAATCAACTAAAGAGTCAGCAGATGTGAATATACATGCATTTAACTGATGTGGGCAGAGTTCAATCCCAATCTGACACCCTCCTCATTTTAAAATGATGAGAAGTTTTTTTGGATTCTAGCCTGGGAAAGGAGTAAAGATGACTCACTTGCGAATTTGCTGAATGACAGATATGTGAGCTGTGCATTGCTCACTGACGCTAGAGGAAACATAGCCTTCCATATTATTTTTTTCTATCTCAGAAATGTACCAGGAACAGAAAAAAAAATCCCACAATGTTTCTTTATGAGACAATTTAATAAGCCTTGTTTTTCATCTCACCAGAAGCAGCCAAGTCTATGTAGTAAGACCTTCAATCCTTCTGAGCTTCAGTTTTCTCATCTGTAAATGGATTAGTATTAACTTGCAGAGGTACAAACATTAGAATCAATGTATGCAAAGCACCTAATATACTGTTTCACAGTAAGTGCTCAATTAAAGGTGTCCGTCCAATCACTTCTGCCTTGCTTTCTATTAGCATATTGTGATTTTGCATAAGTAGGGCATCTGTCCTTTCACTATAACATCTGTTAAATTATTCAAATTATTTGGTTTCTTTATCATAAGTGGGAAAACTTATAAGAATCTGATGGAAAAAAACTCAATATATTATCTTCAGGCTACAATGTTGGAACTTACAAGGCTTCTGCAATTGATCTCTACCACTTTGTTCAGCCTTCTCTCCAATTCCCCATCTGAGACCTTACATGGCAGCTAAACATCTCTCCCTCACATGATGTTCCCTCATGATACTGAAATGACCTCTTCTTCTTTCTCTGCCTGGTTAATTCCTATATAGGCATATGCTCTCCAAAAAGTCCTTCCTTCTTCACTCTCTGGCTCAGTTTGGTACTTTTTCTCTGCCTGTTTCCACAGCATTCCATGCTTGCCTTTCTTATGATACACACTGACTTGTCATAGATGGTTTGCATAACTCTTTCTCCCACTAGATAGGAAGTCCCTAATGTTGGGGGTCTGTGCTTCTTTACTAAATAATGTCAGAGGCTGACACAGCCCCTTGTTCATGGATGGTGTTCCACTAATGTTTGTCACTTGTTGAATGAGCATGAGGTGGATGGTTTCTTCTCCAGAGAAAGTGTGGCACCAATGGTGAGCACCTTGGAATGTAAGGAAGAAGATTATACAATGATGGTAAAGACTTTCAGTTCTGATAATGACAGTATGATATACATTTGGAAAGAACAGAACTGTCTCACAATTATAAATCTTGAATCATCTTTAGTAGCTAATAACAAATGATAATCATTAAGGAATTTATCTAATGTCTTCTCAAAACCATATATTCAACCTGTATGTACTCTTTAACAAAAAGTCTGTTGGCTACATAATAGTATTTAATATGGAGGTTCCAAACCATCTTTATTAAAGTTTTAAGGAGGTACCTTCAATATTTAATATAAGGGTTTTATTAGTAAACACATTAGTTTATAGCTACACTATTTCTTTTCTTTCTAATTTGTTAAACTTTAATTATAGCTCCCTTGCTGAAATTATTCTAGCATGAGGGATTGTAACTTTTTATCTTATTTTTTATTCTTTAATATCTGAGAGGAGAATTTTCCCATTTTGATTATAACCACCATCTATAATGAAATAAAGAAAGTCTTCATTAGTTAAGTAAGGCATTTTGATTTACATTTATAAAAACTTAACTGGTTATAAAATGCAAGTTAAAAAAAAATCAAAGTTGTAAACATGATACGAATGTAGAATTAGGAAGATCCACTTAGTGATGTCAGACCTGTAAATAATCAAAATGATTTTCTCCTGGTTAAAAGCCAGTTTGCTAAATTTTATGACTATTTTTGTGAGAGTTTGTATTTTAAAGACCATGTAAAAAATCTAATATTTTCCTTCCTCTTTATTGAGGTCTTTTTTCTCTTATAGAGCCTGCCTTATTTCACCAACAGGAGGTTTTCTGTAAAAAAGATTTTTCTGAAAGAAGAATTTGTCTCCATACATATCAAAGAACATGCTCTTATTGTGAGGATGTCATGGCATATCATGACAAAAGTAAACATTTTCTATGCTTTTAATCTACCTTTTACCATCCTTGTGATGTGACTTCTTTTCGTTGAATCTATTTACCTTACTTACTGGTTCCCCTTACTGGCTATAGAAAGTTCTAGTTGAGATCATTTAGATGTAGACGATGTTAGAAACAGCAAGGATAAACTGCAGTGCTTTCTGCATGACTTCTTTCCACATCGACTTTAGACGTAGAAGTAGGGGTTTCATAGTAGAAAGCACATTAGCACTGAGTCAAAAAAACACATGTTTCAGGCACTTTCTAGTTGTTCTTACCTTGGGTGAATCTATAAGGCTTCTAGTGATTGTAGCATCGGTGGAAGGTAGAGGCCCTTTCTGTCTAATGGCTTTTAAAGGATTTTAGTGGTTGTGGTAGTTGACTCCTCAGTAGCATTCCATCCTCAGATGATTAATCTAAGACAGTGGTTTTCAAATGTGACTGTACATTAGAGTCCCCAGGGAAACTTTTTAAACTCTGGGTGACCTGGCCACACAGCAGACCAATTAAATCACAAACTTTGAGGGCTGGGCCTAGATATTCATATTTTTAAAGTTTTCCCAGTGATTCCAACACACAGCCAAGGCTGATAACTAATGATATTGGGAATGCCGTGAGCTTTGCTAGTAACCAGTTTATAAATGTGATCCAATTCTGGATGACAAAATGCAAAGCAAAGGCTACAGGAAAGCTTTGGGGAAAGATGCTTTCCTCCAAAAGAACACAAGAGACAAAGGGAACTGTTAAAAGTCTGAGGTTGAAAATACCTCACAGAGGCAGACAGAACTGCCAAATCAGACAAAAGTGGAACTAAACATGGAGCTCACACAACCCCTAAGCTGCCAGTTATCTGAGGTTATAAATGTCTTTGGATAAGTCAGATTCACAACTTTTCTGTTATTAGCATTGAAACATCCTAAGTGATTTTCCTCCAAATGTGAAATATTGATTATACTCCTGGCTGCTATAACATTTTTTTTTTTGCTTTTCTTTCTTCCTTCCTTTCTTTCTTCTTCCTTCCTTCCTTCCTTCCTTCCTTCCTTCCTTCCTTCCTTCCTTTCCTTCCTTCCTTCCTTCCTTCCTTCCTTCCTTCCTTCCTTTCTTTCTTTCTTTCTTTCTTTCTTTCTTTCTTTCTTTCTTTCTTTCTTTTTTAATTTTCAGTTACAGGTGGCAGTCAATATTATTTTATATTAGTTTCAGTAACTCCAGGTCAGTGGTTTTCAAGCCTGACTACATGTTAAGATGAATATCACTTTTGAAAAAATGTGAAATCTTGAACCCCATCCCAGACCTACTGAATCAGAATCTCTTGGGCAGAGCCTAAGATTCTGTATTTTAACAATGCTTCCTAGAAGATTGCAACACAGCCAGTCTGTACTCTGGTGTTTTGGGAATAACTACTTTTTTAATAAAGAGAGAGAAAAGTTAGAAAATAGAGTACTCACATCATGCGAAAAAGATGGAAAGAATTTTAAACATATTCTGATATGGCTTTATCACCTTACAGATGCAAAAATTGAGGCCAGAGTAGTGTAATTATTTGCTCAAAGAAAAATAGCAGTTCCTTAATACAGGTACAAATTTATGTCTATATTTGAGCTTTGGTCTCTCTACAACTGAATATTTATTTCATTCTAAATCGGAATGTGGATTTATAGATTGTAGACATTATTCTTTAAACAAACCAGGGCAGAAACTATCTGAACTACATACTAAAAGATACATTAACATATTGTTCAGCTAAAGTGTAGCTTATACCAAAGACTTGCTTATACCAAAGACTTAGTTCGTGCACCTCTTGTGCTCAGAAATATTGAGTTAATTGCACTGGAATTTCCTTGCCCTTTGCTCTGCTGAGGTAGAATGTGGTTAGAAACCAGAGGTCTAGGGGGAAAATTGCCAATAGTTCAAACAATGTCTCCTGTCAGACTTGTTTGATCTCCATGTGTTTATTACCTTTTAGATTTTCCTTTGGTTATTTTCCCCTTGCACAGGATTCTTTAGCTTTCTACTGAGATCGTTTGAGATAATTGACACCATATGAAAATTGGTATTTAGGTGGGACTTCTTATCCAACATACCAAATTCTGTAGAATGTTTTTTACATTGTACCACTAGTGAGGAAAATTTGCCTCTGCTTGCCCAATGATAATAGTATTATTATTATACTGTAATAATTAATACAGTATCTCATTCTGAAAGGAGGTGGAAATGGAATGACTTTATTAATTAGGTTGATACTTATGAGTCAATTGTACTATAGTAAAGCAATGACATTTAGCATGTTCTGAGGAATATATATATATATTCCTCATATATATGTATGTATTTTATATATGTATACATATATATCTTCTCCACATTCATTATAAAATTTGATGTTATCAGGGTAAAATTGTGGATCTTCAGACAGCCTTGCTATTTATGGATTCCTTACTCATTCAAAATCAGAAGGTATGTAGGGGTTCTGTACTCTTCACACTCAGGTTAACTTTGAGTATAATAAATAGTGGTTTCGGGCTGTGTATATAGAGGATTTGTACTCCTTTGTGTCTTATGGGCAAAATAATGTCTGTAAATATATACATTTTAAAATATCAGTACTATTAGTTTCTGTTTTCCTTTTTCTAAGTATTGTCTTTATCTCTCCTCAGATCTAACCTCAAGGACATTTGAGGTAATAAAATTTAATACATGGGCCACAAAACATAGAGAAAAAAGACAGAAGTCAGTGAAAGAAATCCATTCTGTTCCATTCCTTAGGTATCTTGGAACTTTTAATAAAGAACAAGTGATGGAGTAAAGTGTGAATATAAGGAAAATACTCAAATGAGTAAAACTTCAAGATTTTTTTTAAATGTTACATTAGTATAGTAATATCTTTACAATAAAAACAATGCAACCTCTGTGATAGCAAGAGAGTTAAGGCTAAATTAGTATTTCCCAAACTATCTTCTGCATGATGATGATTATGCAGAATACCAAATAAAGTTACATGAAAAAATTTAAGTGAGCAAATAGTTTGGAGAAGTTGAGTTAAACAGGACCTCTCAAAGCCTTTAATACTTTACTATCAAGTGTGACTATTCAAAAGTGAGGCTCTAATCTGCTACTTTTTCCAAACATATTTGACCATATGCTTATTTTCCCCCCTCTTTAATTACCCACCCCCCACTTCCACCCCTGACCTATGGATATTGCTGTTTCCCCTTAAGAACTGTATCTCTGAAGGCGGGATGTCTCCTGCCACATGATAATGGCGTGCACCTGGGACCTGGTACCCTCGGTGCACTCAGAGGGCCTGGTGCACCCCGGGTGTGGTCCATGGCTCCACTTGGGGCATGAATCCAAGACCTTCTGCATGTAAAGCAGATGTGCTAATCCCTACACTATGGAGCCACCCCCCCCCCATATGCTTATTTTTTTAGTGAATCCTTTTGCAGGAGTAACATTGATATGTATCTATCTATGGCATCTTAGGAACTACAGTAAGGACAAATCAATTCACTGCTTTGAAGTGAAACAGAGTGGGTTTCTGAAAGTAAGAGAGAGGACTAAAGGCTGGGATTGCCCGGTGTGACTACGTCTGCATATAAGAAGCCTTGACACACGTATATAACAGGAACATGGAGCTGCTGCTCTGTGGTCCAATGAGATTTACTTGTGCCCCTCGCTTATAGAAAATGTTATCTACAAATTCTTTTTAAAATTTGATTTAATTTTTATTGAAATACCTAATTCTATTTAAACATAGCACCATGACACACATACACACACACACACCCTTCCCCAACAGGACTCCTATTTTTAATGAGTATCCAATGATTGAGCTCATTTTGTTACTGTTGTTGATGTTTTGAGCCAACTTTCCGATGAAGAGCTGGCTCTCAACCATATTGACTAGGGGCTGCATGTGAGAATCAAAATGAGGCACTTCTTTCTGACTGATATTTTTCTTCCTGCAATAACATAATAACCATCGTTTATTGAGCTTTGTGTTGCATAAAGCACCTCTATATTACCTCTTCTCTTTAAAACAACCTTCTGAAGTAGACATTATTGTCTTCATGTTACAAGTGAAGAAACTGAATCTTGTAGAATTTAAGTAACTTGCCAATGTAACACAGTTGTCTCCCCATAAACCTGTACTTTAATGGAAGTTAAAAAGGGCATATCGATAGCCTCAAGAGGTCAGTAAAAGGAAACAGTTACTCTTGATAGTGTATTAATTTGTAACTATCTAAGAAGTCAAAGTGGTAGCTACTTATCTTTTTTTTTCTCTCTAGGTTTGGCTAAAATCCTTCTAAATCCTCTTTTATTTTTAATGGCTAATTATACTAAACTCCTATCAAAATGATCAAATCCAATGTGTGTGTGTGTGTGTGTGTGTGTGTGTGTGTGTGTGTGTGTGTGTGTGTGTGTATTAGGGTGGATAAATGACAAAATATCTGAATGATTTTGTAATCAAAATCTTGCACTTATAAACTGGTAAGCCAACCATGGAAAAAACTCAAATATAAAATTAATGCAATAATGGTGTTTATGTTCTTATTACCCTGTAATTATATCATTCCTCTGATTGTTTTTCTTTTCATGCTGGTCTATAAAACGTTGCTGCCTCAACCTGTTTTAAACATCTACATCTGTAGGATTAGGACTAGTGATGTTTTGCCAGTTTCCATGGAAGGAAGCAGATGCCCAAACCACCTTCTTTGATAAAGTCCTTCAATTAATTTGACACCTGGCACTCTCAGCTTGTATTCTTCCTGTTGGAATTGTCCTCGTTTTTAGATAACAGTATACTCTTTGTCATAAGAAAATAATGTTATAAAATTGGTTATTGTACTGATTTTTATACTTTGCTGTTATAACTTACATTAGTTATCTTTATAAATATCAATTTATTACAAAGATAAGGTTGATTATTTTTAGGGTTGCTTGTTCAAATAAAATTTTCCATATGATATATTTTTTTTTATTCCAAAAGCACTTTTTACTTGTCTTTATTTTTTTGCAGTATTCCAAATACTGCCAAAATTTGTATTAAACTATAGAGACGCAAGTCTAGATTTTCCAAGATGGATCAATTAATGAGCAGTTAGTTTTTTTTCTTTTCTACAAAAGGATTAATTACATAATTCTTGTAAATGGCAAGTTTTCAATATGATCACATTTCTAGAAATCCATTTTCTAGCAAGTGTCCAGTAATCAATCCCTTACATTAAGTGAGTTATATTAGTGAAGTATGTATGCTTGCATAAGTGAAAAGTGTTCTGCATAAAAATTTTGGGTTTATATCTGGAAACAAGAAATTTCTACTAGAAAATGTGTTAACCTGAACCATCCACTTCTATTATCAATTAAAACACATTTAAAGTAAATATTTAACAGCATATCTATATTTTTTCTGCCATGACCCCAATATTACTCATTATTTTAATATAAGGAAATGTCTAATAGACCTCCAGGTTTTTACTTAAGCTAATAAATGCTTAGCCTTAGCCTCACAATTCTTTTAAAAACATAAAATATTATTTGCTAATGGATATTTTCTATTAAAGTGAACTTTGGATTTATCTGTTCTACTTGGGAAGGTTCCAGACCATTCGGGCTTTGACCTTGTAATCCAGCATTGCCAGTCAAAGTAGCATTGTGTAAGAGCATCCCGTGGCTCTTCTTTAACCTATATCTCTCCCGCTTTCTTACTCTCTCCTCACTTTCTCGCTTGCCAGCAGCACCAAGGGGCAATGAGGGCAGTTCCAGACTACTTCTTCAACTTTATAATAAAATGTTGCTGGAGGAACAGGGGCCATGTGCTAAATGTGGAGATGATTGCTACTCTACATGCATACTGCGTTTTTATAGTCCATAAATATTAACATGCTCCCAGGTGTTTCTTGTGAACACTGATGTTCAAAAGCTGTTGTTCTAGATGACCAGACTGACTTCACTGTATGCACTGTATAAAGAAGTGTACTGGAGACTTCTGGGAAGATGGTAAAATGAGGGGACCCTTAAGTCTCTGCCAGAGAAATTCTACTGAAATATCTATAAAACTATCAGAAACTGAAAATATCTTTAGTAATAAGAGCAATAAGTGACAAGAAATAGGTATGTACAAGGCTACGACATTTTCATAAGTGTTTAACCCCCTACCGCCCCGCAAAAGCAGGGTTTTTTAACCTCTAAAATGGCATTACCATTCCAACCTTATAAAAGGGTGGTGAGGATTACATAGTAAGGCACATAAAAAAGGTAGCACAGCATCAAATATGTAAAGAACATTTAAAAATTGTTTACTCTTTCCACTACAATTTTCATCAGCTTCTGCCTACCCTGAGCTAGATGTATAAACTAGACATTTGCTGGCACTGCACCACTTAGGTCTAAGCTCCCACTTTACCAGTCAATAAGGTTTGGTACTATTCTGGGGTTCCAAACCCAAATTTTCAGTGCATTAGTTTCAGTGAACTTATGCTTCTGTTCCGATTGTTGGTGTTAATGCAAATCTGCCCCCGCCTCCTGCTTCGTACTTTGGGTTTTTTTTCTGTTTTTGTTTTTGTTTTTTGAGAAATGTTGAAGATTTTTTATCTTTCATTTTTTTATCTTTAAATTTTATTTATTTATTCGTTTATTTATTTATTTTTTATGGTGACATTGGTTAATGAAATCCAATAAGTTTCAGCTGTACACTTTAACAGTAAGGCATATATATGTTTATACTGTGTGTTCACTTCCCACTGCCCATATTTCTTATGTCTAGTCAGACTTCCCAGGAACGATGATTCAGGCACTCTTCAGACACCAATTATTACTGAGACTCAGAGGCCCTGCTGAGGCCTCCTGATCTCTTACACATCAGTGCTCACTAGCCTAAGACTTAAATTCACTGCCCTGCCACTGCTTCATCCTGCTGACTGCTGTCTACGGAGGAATTCTTCTGTGGGTCGTCATTTCCAGTCACTTCGCTACTGCCCACAAGTATTCTCCCTCTCATCTCAAAATGTGTTATAGCTGGGAACTTTCACCACTACTTTCTACAAGCTTCCATACAGTATGATAGAGAGTGAATACACACCCTTTTCTGTCCTATGTCCCCTCCCCAAACTTGCTCCTCTATTTATAAACCATCTTGCCTCCAGCTTTGATTCAAGTTTCCTTCATATTTATTTACATCACAGACTAATGAAATGAAAATTAATGCCTCTAAAACACGATCCTAGCACAGAATGTGACAAAATTTTAAACTATGTGAAATCCATAAGCATCTAAGCAAAGAAAAAAACACCTATTAAAACACTATAAAAAGAGCTAAAATCAGGTTATTTTCAGATTTCTTCTGTGTAAACATCAATTCTGAAAGATGACAGAGTGACAATTACATCTCCCTCAAGGAAAAATACAAGGAAGACCCAGGAGTTTTATACCAAATCAAGGAAGGTGGAAAGGAAATAGGATATTATCTAATTCCTAATATTTCTGAAATGTACTATCAAGTGGGATATTTTTTTACTAAAAAGTTATACATAAAATTTTTTGAATAAGTATATTTTCCATTGATTTTTAATATAGTTACAAGGATATGTTCCCATAGAAAGAGAGAAGGAAGAAACAACAGCCACTCGAGAAGTTTCTGTTTTTTGTTAGCCTTGGTTACTCATATCCCACATGTCAACTTTAGAAAAAGGTGGTAAGTTATCTAATCATATTTTGAATAAACATTTAACTGAAAGCACACTTAAATGCTGTTTCTTAGAGGATTCTCACTGACTCCATGGAAGCTAAATATATAAAGCCAATCAATGCACAGAAATGATTTTGCCTATTTCCTGGAATTCATAGTCTGGAAGAGTTAGCTAGGAAATTTTCAGCTAAGAATTCAGATTGCTCTTGTTAGTTAACAAGTGTAGAGTTTGGTAAAGCTCCTATTGCATGGGCCATTAGAGAATTTTCAATTACCGCCTTGTTTTCAGTTGAATGTGCATGGTCATAGACATTGAATATACTTTTGAAAATGATTTTTGCTCTTTTCTGAATTCATTTATTCAACCAAAACAGACTGTGCCAGGAACCATGCTAAGTGTGAAAATAAAAATCGTACATAAGACTCAATCTCTACCCTCAAGGAAGTTTTTTCTAATCACGCAGGAAAGCTAACAGTTTGAAGCTGCTTCTTTAGCTTAAAGTTTTGTTTTGCACTGGCTTTTGGAAATATAAGATAGAGTTATAAAAAATAGATGTGCTGTGCATGTAAATCCAACTGATTTCAATTGGATTGAACTGTAACTGATTTCAATTACAGAATGCTTACTATATACCAGATCCTATGTGAAGTACTTTATAACTTTTACTTAATATAGTCCACACAGTAATTCCATTTTTCATTGAAGAAAGAGAGCCTTATTGCCATTTTACAAATTAAGAAATTGAGCTTAGAGAAGTTATTAGGTATAAGTCATATAAATTGTAAATGGCAGAGAAAATTTCAAACCCTATCTATATGACTAAAGTTGGTGGTTCTTGACCTCTCTGCTGTCATTTCCATACTGAATGAGGAAGACAAACATGCCCAACATCTTGTGCACAAAGTAAGATTAATTTGGATGCAAAATCTTCTTCTCATGGAACTTTTTTGCCACCCAGCATGATCTTAACTGACATTTGTTCCAATGATGTGGCAGATTCACGGGTCTATTGTCATTTGAGATGATGTAGAAGGTAAGGAGTAGGTGGGGATTTATAGCCCTTTACACCTTATGTTGAAAGTAAATGTTTTTTAATCATAAAGATATATGTATCCTCGTGGCCAAAACATGAAAACAACCAAACTGTCCTTCCATCGATGATTGGATAAAGAAGATGTGGAACATATATACAATGGAATACTACTCAGCCATAAGAAAAGCTGAAATACTGCCATTTGCAACAACATAGATAGATCTTGAGATTATCATGCTAAGCAAAATAAGTGAGATTGAGTCAAGAATCATTTCACCCATAAGTGGGATATAATACTGAAAGCAACAAATGAACAAGACAAACAAAAACTCATAGACACAGACAAGAGTATGGTGATTATTAGAGGGAAAGTTCAGTGGGGAGGTAGATAGATAAAGGTAAAAAAAAAAAAAAAGGTCGAATATATGATGACAGAAGGAGATCTGACTTTGGGTGGTGAACACACAATGCAGTATACAGATGATGTATTATAGAATTGTATTCTTGAGACCTATATAATTTTATTAACCGATGACACTGCAATAAATTTAATAAAAATTTTAAAAGTGTATGTTTATAATTATAGACCTTCCCAGACATTTCTAAGGCATGATTTTCCTTAAGTCTCTGTTAATGGAGTCTATCACTATGTCTAACAAAAAACAGCTGTTTAGTATATGATTTTGTAATGAGCCATACAACAAGAGAGAGAGATAATGCCAAAGCTTCCCATAATATTTGTGAAGCACTGGGCAAAAATGCAAATAAAAGCCTCCAGTTTATGGCCTGCTCTCTTTCTTTTCTCATTCTGTGCTCAGTCCTACACCATAAGAATCTGTTTAACTTATGTAGGACACTCTATTCCATATGCCCAAGGTTTGTTCATACAGCATGCAAATAGACCCCACCTGGCCACTTCTTAGACCTAGGGTGTGCTCAATAGCACTGCAGTGGCTCCTCAGGGGGATGGACCAGGTAATAACGCTCATGCAGTCTTAGAATAGGGCTGGGTCCACTTGGGACAGAGAACTCTGGGGATTTGTGAATCAGACTATGGTCTGGAAGAAAGATGTGTAGGGTCTGGGTGGGCCCAGCTTCCCTTGGTCCCTTTCACTCTTAGCTCTGTGGGAAGGGACACAACCATAGGAAGGCTTCAAAGTGCAGGATCTAAAAGTGGTGCTGGATCTATCTAGGACCTACTTTATAGAATGAGAAAATGAAAATTTGGACAATTTATGTTCCTCATTCAGGCTCAAAATAATAGTGAGGAGTTATGGAACCAATGACTTCTAAGATCTAAGACATTTTTCACTATACTACTTATCCTATTGTGTTTCTATAGGGAACAACAAAAAATTATCTAGAATATTTAAAAGCAATAAATTCTCTCTTAGTTTTTCTCTGCATGAAAGGCTGGGTTATTCCTCTGACTGTCATCGGAAGATTCAAATCAACTTTATAACCTCTAGACCTGACCTTTAAAGCAGAGAATGGGGATGATTGAGTGATAGCGAATTTGTAAGGGCTTCTGTCTCCTGTGGAGCAGGATTGTCAGAAGTGATGCTTGTTGTGTTGAAAGAAAATTGAAGTTTTGTAAGAGCTGTAACCAGAGACCTCTTCTTATCATAATAGGTCACTCATCCAAATTGGTTTCTTGTCTGGACTAGATTGTGGGAAATGAGCATTTTCTTTCTTAGCCATTACAAAGACCTAACTGAATACCAAGTCATCCTTGCTATCTGAGTTCTAATTAATTTTCTTTTTAAATGTTAACTCCATTTACTTAGATTCTTTTATTTTAAACATAAAGAAGAATATGTTAAAATGTTAAGGAAGTGTATGGCCATACCACCTGAATGTGCCTGATCTCATCAGATCTCTGAAGCTAAGCAGGGTTGGGCCTGGTTAGTACTTGGATGGGAGACCACTTAGGAATACCAGGTGCTGTAGGTGTTTTAAAAAAAAAAGTTAAGAAAAACTGATATTAGTTTTTCATGTTTTATTTTTATTCTCCTCGTGACCAAAACCTTCTTAAATTAAGATGGAATTTCTTAGGGGCGCTGCATCTCCAGCTCTAGGCAAAAATTTGACATGATTTAACAACAACAACAAAAAGAGCGACCTATCAGTTTACCTTTTGTTTAAAAGAAAATAGATTAAAATGACAAATATGAAACTTATCCAGTATCTTTTTTAAACTGTGGTAAAACACACATAACAACATTTACCATCTTAACTATTTTTAAGTGTACAGTTGAATAATGGTAAGTATATTCACATTGTTGAAAAACAGATCTCTAGAACTGAAATTCCATACCGATTGAACGACATTCTATTTCCCCTTTCCCACAGCCCCTGGCAACTACCATTTTACTTGCCATTTCTACGTAAAGAGTTTGACTACTTTAGATACCTCAGATTAGTGAAATCAAATATTTGTCTTTTTTTTGACTGGCTTATTTCACTTAGTATAATGTCCTCAAATTTCTTTCATGATATAGTGTGTAACACAGGATATTTTTCTTTTTAAAGGCTAAACAATATTCCATTATATATGATATATGTATCTATATATTGATATCTTATATCATGTATATTTATATATATACCATGTTTTCTTTATTAATCATTTAAACATTTGGGTTACTTACACCCATTGGCTATTGTGAATAAGGTTGCAATGAACACAGGTATGCAAATATCTCTTCATGAGTCTCTCCAATGTCTTATAATGTGAAAGAGTGCATAAACATGCAGAATTGCATATTGAAAGGTATTCAAACAATCAGGGCTTATTTATAAATAAATTTGTACTTAATTTAAAACTATTTAAAAAGCAGATTAACTTTTTTTCTTTTATGCTGATTAAGATGTCAATTATTTAGGTAAGTATGTTTACTTATATATATCTTGATTTTATTTATAAAGTATTTGACAGCGATTTGCCCTGGTTACCTGAAATACAACTTATTTGAAAATCAAATAAGATTCTCTCTTATCATAAAGAGCACAACCTCCTACATCTCCCTAGGATATATTCCTAAAAGATAAAATATCGGCACGCATTTAAATTGTATATACATAAATATTTATCTTTTCTGAAATGTAAATAAGTGTTACTTATTAGTCAATGATGATGATGATGATCACTAATTGAATACTTACCAGAAGTCAGTACATACTATGTACTTTACATATATTTTTCTTTTTTAATCTGTACCTCTGGGAGGGATTTCTTTTTTTTTTAACAAATAAAATGAGGCTTAGAAAATTTAAGTAAACTCATCCAAGGTTACTTAGCTAAGAGTGGTTAAACTGGGGATTCAAAGCCAAGATTATCTGACTCTTCTTTCCCTGTTTGCCTTTTATTTCTAAAGTTCATCTAATAGAGGTAAAAATTGTGCTTTTCCTTTACTTACCATTATATTTGAGGTCCTAGTTAGTGGTTTCAATGCAAGTGAAGAATGGATAATATTTATGTTATCAACCTTATGAGAGAGACGGCATTTCTCATGTAATTTTGTATCCCTACATGTGTATTTATAATGCTTTGGGGAGACAATAATTTTCTTCCACACCTGCCTTAAGTATCCAAAAGAGAATTATAATAGAACAAAATAATCAGTCTTTCTAACTTCACCTTGCTCGAGGCTGCCCAGTTCCTAATAACCTATCACTTAGCAACTTCTGCTTAGTTCTGCACATAAATGCTAATAGTTGAAGGAATTAACATGTAACCTAGGAATTATTGAAATAACCGTCCTGCTCAAAACTACCTCCCCAAGGAAATAAGGAAGGTATATACAAAAACAATAATTATTTATCAAAAGATGTATAGAAACCTCGTGTCTGGGACCACAGCAACCAGAGTTCATGGAACAAAAGCAAAGAAGTTTCATCATCCCCCTTGTCCTTTGCTGACATCCAGATGTCTATGGTCATTAATCACATTCTGACCTCAATCCCCTCTCGTTTCCTTCTCCTCTTGACATAAAAGAAGCCTGAATCTTATACTTTCTTTAGGTCTCTAGTCTACCAATTTCTTGGCTTGCTGGCTTTCCAAATAAAATCACTTTTCTTGCCCCAACTGCTTGTCATTCGACTTATTGGCTGTCATGTGGCAAGCAGTTTGAACTTCACTCAATTATAGAATGAGGATGCTAAAAGAATAAAGACAAAATACTCAGCCTTTAGTTGGGAAATATGGGTTTAGACTTGTGGATCTACTATACATGTTGTATGTTGCTAACTACAATGTGGCAAGATAACCATTCTTCAGGTGCATGTGTGGGCCAATGCAGGGCCTGGGTAAGTTTCTAGATTTCCTCCAACTGGCTTCAAAATGATTCTTCCCAATCAAGGGTTTGTGTGTTTACTCAGCACTGGAAACTGAAGCACTTTGATGGTGGTCTGTTAATGGTATCAGTTTCCTAATTCACTACCTCAGATTATAATACAGCAGACCATCTCATACTTTAATGTGCATCACAATCACTTGGAGGGCTTGCCATAAATCTTGGCAAGGTGAACTGTATTTCTTAGTTATTTCTCATCTTGCTTTCAGCTCATCCTGGAGGCTAGTTGGAAATTCTCACAGAGAGTGCTGATTATTTGAGCTTCTCCGCCATGCAGTCCCTCTGTCCTTCTGAAAGCACATCTCCCAGTAGCTGAAGTAAGTCATTTTTTCCTTAGGGAACCAAATTCAAACACTACCTTCTCTCTCAGCCTGTAATTAAATCTGGTGGGTAGGTCAGCAATGCCACTGGGTCGGGAATGAGAAGAAAAAGGAAGTGGAAGAAATGGCATTTGTTTCTTGGCTGGCCCTGTTTCTTCTCTACGAGGGAGGCTCTGGCGGCCATACAGTGGAGTCCCTGTGCCCAGAATACTCATGCTTGCTCAGAGACTGCCAACTGGCTTTGACATGGTTCTTCCCAATCAAGGGCTTGTGTGTTCACTCAGCACTGGAAGCTGAAGCATTTTGCTGGTGGTCTGTTAATGGTGTCAAATTCCTAATTCGTCACCTCAGATTATAATACAGCAGAGAGCCTCATATTTTAACGTGCATCACAATCACTTGGAGAGCTTGTTAAACAAAGATTCCTGGACTCCTGCCCAAGGATTCTGCTTTAGTGGGGCTTGAGAATTTGCAATTCTAACAAGCTGCCAGGTGATGCAGATGCTGCCTGTCTACAGCCACAAAAGGTTTAAGAGAGGGAGAAATTAGTTGAGATCAAGTTTCTAGAGATAATGAAAACAAGGTGTCTTAGTGGGGATGCCTAGGATCTCTGTGGTCTCTAGAGATAATGAAAACAAGTTGTCTTAGTGGGGATGCCTAGGATCTCTGTGGTCTCTTGGACATGTAAAATCTTCTCCATAATTTTCCTTCAGACTGTAGTTGAGAGCATTATTTATTTCAACACTCGAGTAACGAAAGAAAATCTCTATCCCTTTTCTAATTACATAGATGAAATGCACAAATTATAACTGTACAGTTTCATGAATTTTGACAAATGCACACACCCATGTAATCCATATCCTTCTAAGATCTAGATCATTTCTATTATCTCAGAAAGTTTCTTGGTACCCCTTCCCAGTAAATCTCCTCTTGACCCTCCCCTCCAGGAAACCACAATACAATTTTGATTTTGTTAACTAAAAGTTAGTTTTCTTGTTCTAAAACCTTATATAAGTGGGAAAATGTATAAATTCTTTTGTGTCTTCTGTAGCACAATGTTTTTGAGATTTCATGATGCTATCACTGTTTAACAGTTGTTCCGCTTAATGACTGAGTAGGTTCCAGTGCATGCATATACTACAGCTTGTTTATCAATTTTCTTATTGATGAATATTTTGGTTGATTATAATTTGGGGATATTTGAGTATATCTGATATGAATATTCTTGTCCATGGCTTTTGGTAGATCAGAGGGTAGGTATATTTAATGTTTTCCAAAGTGATTGCGTCATTTTACACACATGGGAGAGCTTCCATTTCTAATACTTCATGCTGTCAAGTTTTAAAATTTCAACCATTCTAGAGGATATGTAGTGATATCCCATTGTAATCTTAATTTATATTTCCTTGATAACTAATGATATTGAGCACTTTTTCATGCATTCATGGTCATTCACATATCTTCCTTTTTGTTCAAACTTTTTGCCCACTTTAAACATTTTGGACTGTTTGGCTTCTTATTATTAAGTAGTAAGAACTTTACATATTATGATTATAAATCTTTTGTTAGACATATGTAAGATGACGTGACTATTTCTGCAAATGCGTGCCTTTTCATTTTCTTCATGAAATGTCCTTTGATAAGCAGTTTATAATTTTGATAGTTTATTTAAGTTTTTATAAGGAGTATTTTCTGTGTCTTTTGTAAGAAATCTTTGGACCATGAAGATATCCTCTGTGTTCTCTCTTTCCATAAACTTTATAGTTTTAGCTTATTTGATATTTCTCAAATGAATTTTGGTGTTCAGTGCAAAGTATATAACTTTTAAGTGATTCCCTTTAATCTTAGCTGCCAAAGATGTCATCCAATTTTAAAGTTAATCATGACTATTATGTTAACTTTTATGGTTATCACATTTACATTCTTTTCACTTTCCCTACTGCTTATTTTCTATTTTGTTCTTTTATTGTATATGACTTTTATTTAAGAGGGGGTATTTATTAGATTCAATAAATAAAAACAAGTAGGTATCCTGGTAGGTAATTAGACTTAAATTTGGCTACTTCAAATTTTATTCTGTTGTAGAATATGAAGAGCAGGTGGAACTCCAGGCAAAGGCATTAGAGGTAATGTTTGGATAATACCCACTCAACTGAATGAGAAACATTGGATTTTATGAGATTCAGATTAATGTCTCCTGCAGTGAGTGTAGGGTCCAAATGCAGTTCTGCCACATGACAAAGAATTTCCCTGATTCTGTCTTCCCTGTGTTTGGTTTTGGTCCAAATGCCTAAAACCTCACTATGCCACTAGTGGGTTTTCCATCTGTTGTGTTTAGTCAGGAAGATTAAAGATATGTTTTATCTCACTGTCCCTTGTCTCAATGTTTATACACCTGTGTTTAAATTATAGTATGAGGAGGAATGAGAATATGAGTCAGATGCCCTGGCAATATATGTCCTCCTAACAAAAGAGAGATGTGTGCTGGCTTACCTTACTTCCACCATCCTTGCTGTACTACCAAATATCAAACTCTACCACACAGAGTCCTGAATTTATATATTCATTTGTGTACAATTACTTTCAGTACAATTACTATCAGTACAATTTCTCAAAGGCTTCAACATAAGTAAGGCAGGCTATTTACTGTGCCAAATACCAATCCTAATAGCTTTATTTCCTAGTCAGCCTCTCTCCCAAGAAAAATGTAGTAAAATGAAATTGAGTAGAAACTCTGTTGTTAGAAAATTAATCTTAAATCTATAATTTATAAGAAATAAAAATATATCTTTTGCAAAAAATTGGTACTTCATTAGTAATGCATTTTTTTGTCATACACATTACAGTCTCTTGTGGCATACTAGTATGTCTGGACATTTTTAAGTCATTGGCTGATAAGTTATTGATTGTCATCACCTTGGTGGAAACCTTTTTATTATGGTCTGCCAGACTTTCTGGTCTGCCATTTCTCCTCTGCCTTTCATTTCTCTAAACATTATTACTCATATACATTGAACTTAAGAAAAGAAATTCCTAGAAAAGGACTTTTTTGTCTAGTTCTTAGAGAATAAGAAAACATGATAAGAGTGACCTTGAATAGGATTCAACATCTACAATCCGGAACTATTGATCTGCTGCCTTTCCTGAGCAATTTATCCTAAAGTGGGACAGAGAAAACTCATGTTTGAAAGAGGCAGGAAATAGAGGGATTTCAATTCCAGAAGCTGAAGCTTTCTTGGGACTCATTAACAATTATAATAGAAATAAGAAATAAGCACAAAATACAAGACAGTTGTGCTCAAAATTTAGTGCAGGTTTCTGTCACTTACTTTACTACCTTGAAAAGGGAAGAGGACTAAGAAGTACTATATGCCTGCTGTTTATCAGGCATTCAAATACATAATTATAATTAAACCCTCTAGGGCATTCTTATAGAAATGATAATAAGTATTATTATCCTCATTCCACAAAGGGAAACACCAAAGTTCAGAAAATTTCAGTAACTTGTTCAAGTTTACATAGTTATGAAGAGCTCAAGCCTGGCTGTATCTGACTCCAAAACTCATGCCCTTGTTCAAAACCGTACTGGCTTATTGAGCTTCAGTTTGCTCATCTGTAAAGGGAGGACTGCCACCAGATGTCTTCTGATGTCTCTTTGTCTGCTGCACTCTGTCACCTCACATGCATGGCTACAGAAGATAGGAGCACTAGAAATAAACAATGTGTCTTATCTTGTGACATAATTTTCTTTCTAACTTAATGTCATCTTCCTACATAATAGAAGAGATGAAATATTCAGGTCTAAAATTATAAAAAATATACTGAAATAGAGCAAAAGCTTAAACCACTGCTACACAACAGCTAATAAGAGTGACAAGAAGTTGGGCCAAGAAAGCCAGCAAGCCAAGAAGATGGTAGACTAGAGTCCTAAAGAAAGTACAGGATTCAGATTTCTCATGTCAAGAGGAGAAGGAAACGAGAGGGGTTGGAGGTCAGGATGTGATTAATGACCATAGATATCAGGACGTCAGCAAGGGTCCAAGTGGGATGATGAAACTTCTTTGCTTTTGTTCCATGAACTCTGGTTCCCATGGTCCCAGTCATGAGGTTCCTATAAATGTTTTATTAAACAATCATTATTTTTGTACATACTTTCCTTATTTCCTTGGGAGGTAGTTTTGAGCAGGAAGGTTATTTCAATAATTTCTAGGTTACAGGTTAGAGTCCTTCAACTATTAGCATATTTATGTGCAGAACTAAGCAGTAGTTGCTAAGTGACAGTTATGGGAATTGGGCAGGCTCAAGAAAGGTGGAGTCAGCAAGACTGATTATTTTATTCTATTGCAATGCTACTTCAGATGTAGAACCAAAACAGCAATACAAATGCTGAGTATTTATTCTCTCTACACTTTGCAAATAAAGTCCTTAAAAATAAAATAAAAACAACAACCAGCACATCAGTTGTTAAGATTAGTAGATGAAAAGCTTACTCATCATGAAGTTCCAAATCTGACACACTTCTAACTGACAAACAATGAAGCTTTTAAAAATTGTTTTCTTATTTTACTCTGCTGGTTTTAGTATAGTGCTTTTGTACTTTGATTGAAAGCATTAGACTTGCCTGAGTATTTCTCACACAATTACTGGGTGGCAAAATGGAACCAAAGGCAGAAAGAATGAACAAGGTAAAACACTCATTTCCAATGAGGGGTAACCAAGAGCAGCAACATTCCAGGCAAATGGGTAGTTTTCTTTCTACACTGACATGTGTTTCTAAACAGAATATTGAACATAAATTAACTGAACCTGACCTTGGGAGACAACCACCTTTTTGGAAAATCCTTACATAGACATTTACTAAATATCATAATGATTCTTATTGTCATTTATATTTCTAATATATGCGAGATTAATGTGACAATTATAGAGCTCTCCAAAAATTCACTCAAGAAGGGGAATTATAGACTTTATATTTGTAAATAAAAAAACTTTCTATCAACATCTGTATTTAGTTTTCAAAGGAGTTTTGTTTTCTCTTTTATTTCTAGTAGAGTCTTGGCTTTTAAAGTTAAGTTGCTTGTTCCTAAACCAATAAAAGCCTTACAATGAGTTATTGTTATTGTTTTGTCAAAGGTGGCATTTTTCTTTTTTTCCTTTTTTTATTATTTGTGAATTCATATCTATTAAGTTTGGCCCAATCAGGAGACCTAACAGAAAACTGTTATAGCTGTGTGCTGTCCACTGCAAGCTTCACATATTCCTGTATAAGTGTTCACGTACATTTCATCAAGTCCACAGAATGTGTTTCAGAGTCACTCTTAATAACTCCTAACCATCTTGTGGAGCAAAATAAAACTTAAGAGTGTTGTTTTATTATATTTAAAACAGAGAAAAACAAAATATCACATATTTAGGTATTTTATTAAAAATGTTGGAAATCTAACTTGAAACATCAAACTGTGAAAAAGAAATATTTTCTTTTCTTTGCTCTGAGTAGGCTAAAGGCTGTAAGTTGTCATTAACATTTAAGCAGATATTTAAGCAGATATTTGGTTTACTTCTTAAAAACATCCAAATGATACAGCTAATTCCTATTCATAGTCAAAGATAGTACTCCATTGCATAGGATAAAAGCTCAATTTGTTAAATTCTCCTGTCCCACAGTCTGCCAAACCATGAACTGGAGACCAGACTTGCCTATACCCGCAGAAAGGGAGAAGATTCTGCACAGCTGTACAGGGAAGCTGAATACTTCTGTTCTGGTTGGATACGGAGACAGAGGAACAGGTCAGGCATAGCTTTCCTGTCTTTCTTATCCTTTCACCTGGGATGAGGGCTTTTTACTTTAGACCAAAACTTAGGAGCAAAGCTCTGAGTAGACTAGGTCCTGAGAAGCATGTGCGAGGTAGAGAAAGCAGCCTTTTTCTCAGCCAGTGTGAGAAACTTAGCAAAGTACTATATAACACCTGAAATGCGATTAAATATTTTTTTTCTCTATCTGCTTCAAGTTAATTGAGCTTCCATAGAAAAGGTAAAGTAAAATGAGCTGCAGAGGGTATAAATTTGAGTCTCAATACACTTGAATATTGTAAAGATATGCATAAGGGAGTAATAATTATGACTTATTCTGTCTTTCATGCCCATTTGCTTAGTCAGTTGTGCTTAAACCTTAATCAACTTGGAACACAGTTATTGTAAATATCATAGCTAAATATACTAAACACTAAATGAAGCACGAAACGGTGCATGATTTTTATCAAAAAGGCAAGGTGTTTCTCACCTTTCCCTTTCTTTTAAGTAAATGACCTGAATGCTATGCTGCACCTATCCTAAGCTTAAATACAAAATATGTCATCTTACTTGTTCATCTTCTCTAACGAGTCATCCTAGTATATTCTTTGGATGAATCTGTGATTTTTTTTTTCAAAATAGGTCAGAGAAAATTTGGGGGTATTGAATCTTTGTGATACCAGTAAAAATGTTGGATCGTTTAAAAAAAAATCATCTGGGTCTGTAATATAAGTGAAACAACTGGTGTTGTCTGGCAATTTTTTCTCAACAGTATTTGAAGACTTATTTGAGTTTGAAAAAATAATTCATACTTAAGGAAGATGTCTTCTCCTAATTGCTTGGAAGATTTTCAGGTTTCTGATTTTCCAAGCAATATAGTGTTTATAATAAATCCCTTACAAGTCTAGCACAGAAGAAAATTTTCTTAAATAGAAATATCTTTTCCTAATATTTTTCTTCTAATGATAATAGTTTCCATGGTTTCTTTGCAACATTCTGGAATGGAATATGAGTGGCATAAGGCAAAGTTGTGATTGTTGAGAGTAAGAGAACATTACAGAGGAGTGTGTTGGCGTTGATGTTGGATTTATTTCCAGATTCTCAGCCCTGTAGAAGGACTGTGTGTAAATGTGCTCATGGAGTGTTAGATTTCATTATCTCTTTTTTTTGTTTGTTTTCTTTCTCTCAAAATGAGGTTAAATGCCATTGGAGAAAGAGAAATCAACATTTTTTAATATAACCAGAAGTTAACAGAACAGTATAAAATTTATATTTCATATGGCTCTGAGGTTAAAGCTAAAAGCTGCCTCTACCCTACAATTGTGTTAAAATGTTTGTATAAAGTCTAATTGAAAATTATTAATTTGATCAAGATCATTTGTAGCAATTTTTATACTTTTATAATTATTTAAAAGTCTAATAATTTTAAATATATAGGGAAACTATGCCTTTCCGCTCTTTTTCTTTCATTCTTGCAAGAAAAGTATAAAAACTAAAAAATAAAATTAAAGGAAACTTCTTGCATATCTTCTCATTATAAGCTTTAGGTGATATGATGTTGCTGGAATAGAGCATATATAAATAATTCATTTCTTTCCTGGGTTAGAAGAATTAGATATTTACATTACTAGGGTGAAGAGTGGTCTGAATTAACTCTCTTAAAAGACCATTTCAGTGTGAAATTCAATACTAAGTCAAACTTCAAAATTTAATAACATAATATCATGGTTACACAACATTTTAAAAATGTTCGTTTTATGTATATATATATTTTGAAATAGATGCTGCTGTTTTTCTTATTCAAATGATTTCTAATCTTATCTTTCTGAATTTTTCTAAATTTTATAAGAATGTGAAAAAGAACCATTTTATTTTATCTGGTAAATACAAAGTTACATTCTATAGTGGTACGGGGGACTGGAGAAGATTTCTTTATAAACAGTTCAACTTCTTCTGTCAGGCTTTTGCACATTCCTGTAGATGTTAGTTTGATAGGCACGAAAAACCACAGAGCACCCTTACTCTCCTGGGTTCTGGATATCTGAAGTTCTGTCCCAGGAATTCTGGCAGCATCCAGGTGGTAGTATGCTCCTTTGGACAGTTACCATTTTCATTTCTGGGGAACCAGTGTGAGGCAAAGAATTCTCCATGAAGCACTCTGCAGCTGGGAAACTGACTCTAGCTATGAAAGCAATGGTCTCCAAACTTTCTGTTTGTGTACTCCCAAATGGAATTTGAAAATCGATACAACCCTGGCAGAACTTTAAGATGACATCTAAAATGTGTCCAAAATATAAATAATTACAAATTGTGTAATTTCCAAATTATTTTAAATATTAATCTTTTAAAATAAAATTGTTAAATAATTTTAAAATGTATCATATGGAATATAAATACCAAAGTAATTTGATCCCTGTCATCATCCATCTAAAAAATAGTAGTTCATAAATAAGCTCTTATTTTAACAACTGGAAATTTAAAAACTTTGTTTTTATTTATTTATTTTTAATTTATTTTTTATTATGGTGACATTGTTTAACAAAATCCAGTAAGTTTCAGGCATACAACTGAGCAGTAAGGTATATATGTGTGTGTGTGTGTGTGTGTGTGTGTGTGTGTATACATATATACACACATATATACATATATATTTATATATGCATATGTATATATACACACACATACATATACATATATGTGTATATACATTATATATATGTACATATACACACATATATACACATATATATTGCATTGTGTCTTTATTTTTTTTAAATCGTTATTTCCATTTCCCTTCCTCACCAGGTTTTATACTAATTTCATGTACTTTTATTCATATAACATAACATAATTTTATTCTTGGAAGTCTTTTATTAATGACCTTAGTATTTATATAATTCTTGCAGTAAATATAAAAACCAAACTTTACTTTTTAAATTTCCAAAAGATTCTAAATCTTAAAAAATAATTTTCCTGGGTAATATTACAAGTATTATCGGTTAACAGCTGGGCAAAATAAATTGTGTAATTGAATTATGTTTAATACGAATATATTACAATAATGATAAACATTAAAAGTAATAAAAAGCAATGTTTAAAAAATACCTCTTTTTGGATGTATATCTCTTAGTGAAATGGATCAGGCAAAGTTTTTCCCCATGGATCTGTATATCAATATTACTTACTATTAGAATGAGTTCAGGGTTAGATATTAATTTTATTCTTGTTTGTTATTTCAATTGAGTGCTAAAAAACCTTATTTGTGGATGAGATGGAAAGATTTATATTATAGTTATGACACTTAATTTTGGAACTTTGAACAACTTTGTGCCCAAATTTATATATTGGTTGATTATGCAAAATTAAGTATAGATTTAGCAACTGAAAATTTGTTTAGTCTTTATTCATCTTTGTGGAAAGCAAAGAATTAGAGATTACCTGTGATCTGTTACCCAGACATGAAATTCTTTCACTCTCCCATGCTTACATCAGCATGGTGCAGTATTTTCAAGTATCTATGTATTTGGTGTCACTGCTGAAGTATCTTTACTCTAAGGTAATACAGTAGATAAAAGGTGTGATTTTCTTCTGTAAGGTGGCAAAAGGGCAATTATAAGTAGAGATGTCTTAACCATAGACCCTTTCTTAGGTAAGAATTCACAGGAAAGGTATGGCTCTAAAAAAATCCTTAGCACTATCCATGTCCTTGGAAAGTCTGTAAACTTTTATATGAGTACTCTTGTTCAAGGACCACTGTCTTGAAGCATCTGTGGTCCCCTGGTGGTGTTAAGAGTTATTAAAGGACAAAATAAATAGAAACATGTGCTGTTTTCATGGCTTTGCTACTGATGGTTTTTCTATAATATTTTAGTTAGTGATTCTTATAGCCCTGTCTTAAGGTAACTAACATCATAAGTTGATGTAGTATAGTAAGAAATGCCTGGACTTGAATATCCAAAAGCATGGGTTCAACAATTAGCTCTGTTCCTCTAGGAAACTGGCTCTGTACCTCTAGGAGACATCTCTTTAATTCTCTGGGCCTCGCTTTCTCATTTGAATGCTTGACCAGAATGAATGACATGATTTTAGGTGGCACATGTATAAACTTTCCCTATTTGTTATGCATTTCTTTGATTGTTTATCAGGAAAGTATAATCAGCAACTAAAACTATGATTCTTGAATATAGTTTTTTAAAATGGATCTTTAAAAAGTAGTTGTTTTTTAAAAAAATCTATTTAAAAATAATTAAATAACTAGGTATGTAAAAATCCGTGAACATGGTATGGGAACTAAAATTTCATTACTAGAAACATAAAGTAGTTCCAATTGCTATGGTCCCACCAAGTTCTGGTGTTGTATGATTTCATGAAAAAGATTTGGAAGTAAGAAAAAGGAAGGGAGGAAACAAGGAAGGACGAGAAGAAGGGAGAGAAGAACTTTAAGAAGGATATATTCCTAGGTAGGCTCATAAAATACCACAGTTATAGATGGCAAATATTAACCCACATAAGTAACTCCAAAAGACAAGTTCAAGCATATTATTAAGCAAAGCATTCATAGATAGATGTTTTAAAGGCAGAATACCAATTATGCAAGTCAGGCTTTCTCAACTAGCTGGGCATGAGCTAAAAATCTATCACTATGCCTACACAGCCAAGTGATGTGGAAATTTGATGTAATTACCCAGGCAAGGCAGGCAAATAAAACTTACCACAAAACTCAGTGTACTGAGCCATCTTTACTGATCAAATTACTCAAGTAATCTATGAACCTCCTTGTCACATTGCCTGTGTTGTCATAGCCAATTCTAATGCTGGAATTTTAATTAAGACAGCTTACTGAGAATAAACGTGCTCCAAATAAGTGTGGGTTTTTCGGATTAGCGAAACATTCAACTTAAAAAGTTAATCATTACTCAGAGATAAAGATTAGATTGAATTACCTGGTATTACTGTGAGCAATTTTCCTAAGGCTTGTAAAACCAGCTAGTGATTTTAAGACATTTTTAGCTTCATTATTTTTTTTTTTTTTCCTATGGTTGTGGTCAATTTTTCTGAAAAATTTTAAGTAAGATATTAAGAGTAAAACCTACTTTTGTTCCTCTTCTTCTTATGTCCTAATCATTCTTTAAGAATCAATAAAGTGAAAATCGTTTGGCCAAATAAAAATCTACAGACACACACACACACACACACACACACACGTATGTACACACAGGTACACATAAACCAAACAGAATTTATTTTAACAGTGCCATAGTTATACGTATTAGTATGTAAGAAATGAACCTCAGTTATGCCTTAAGCTAATTACTTTCATTTCTTCTCCTGTAGTGTTTCCTGGATTTCAAGTGCCTTTTATCAAAAATAATCATAGTAACCTTATATTTGTGGCTTTACAAAACACTTTCTCACCCATTTTCTCTATTTAATACGGCAACCATATGTAATAAGGATACCTAAAGGAGAACTGGTCAATTTCTCTGAACATTTCCTTTTGCTAGAAAATTTCAGCATATTAAGAAAACAGTACTAATAATAGCTGCCATTTATCACATGCATTATTACTAGACTGTCTTATGTGTAAAAATCTTTATTATTCCTTACAACATGAGAGACATTATTTTATTCTATAGATTAGTAAGCATGCTCTGAGGTTAATTAACATGCACAGGGATATACAAATAGAATTGGCAGAGTTAGAATTTGAACCTAAATTGATCTTTTTCTGAAGCCAGAGAACTTTCTTCTATTCTACACCACTCCCTTGGTTCTCACTTAATGTCTGTTGATGAAATCTAATACGATTCAGGTATGCTCTTTTTAGATGGGTTTTGAGAGCAGATGTCAGTTCAAATCCCTTAGGTTGTTAGGATCAAGTAGAAAAGGTTGGAAAATTTCCAATTGACTATGAGTAATAATGAGGCCATCTGGGTAATATGTAAACCCATTCACATCAATTCTTCTCCAAATCCCCCAGAGCATTTTTATCTAGCAGGTCAGGTCAATAAAGGCTATCTGGCTGCCTGAAAGACAAGGTGGATCAAGAGGAGCTTTGCTCTAACACAGGCAGGTCATTCTACCACCAGTAAAGTCTCAGAAGGATTGGGTTTTAATAAGTGTCTGTCTTGGGACCATCTCAACATGGATTTAGCCATACCACTATAGTAGCTCTCAGTTCCCCCAAACATTCTAGCATGGGGAAAGCTGGCAATGTGAGTATTCAATGGCAAAATATCTGCGGATAATGCTCCCTGAACACATGCAGGTTGTCATACACATTATTAATGGAAAGAATCATATGCTATAGATATTCTGAGTACTGATCTGTTAAGTCTACATTGAAATTCCCAAGTACTATGTCAAGAGTTAACAGCAGCAAGCCCACAATCAGAAAATGGAAAAAAGCATGGGCTCATTGCTAAGAGGGAGTTAGATAATGCTATTAAATCATATTGGGAAGCACTTCCTCCATATTGCTTTATCTGATGTCTAACATCCCTCTGCAGCAGAGTATAATGTGTTTCATTCTTCCCTTTTTCCAAGTTAGGCAAACAGGTTCTGGGAAAAACTAAAATTTATTGAATCCTAATGTGTCCCAGGCTCTGTTTTTAGAACATGTCTTGTATTATCTTGTTTAATCCTTGCAAAAAGCTTAAGAGGAAAATTTCATTGTTACTCTATTTATTACATGAAGAAATAGAAGGTTAGAGAAGTAAATTACTACTAGTCATGTGGCTGGTAGATGTTAGCACAGACCAATCTGAGTCCAAATTCCTTTTGCACCATGCTACATTTATTTGATAAGAATTTAAGGGATTTGCCCAGAGTTCCTAATCTCAAACCCATTTCTATTTATTCCAAAGCCTTTTATTTTTCCATAACCACATTCTCCTTAGTATTGAATCTGGTAGTGGATTTTATTAACAAAAGTGTGGATTCTTTCTTTCTAAGAATCTCTAAAGTGCAGTTACTTACCCTAAAAGAGGCATATCCACCAGAAATAAATCTTTTCTGAGCACCCTTTTTCTGCCCCCACACTGTAATAAATACTGCTGAGCTCACTGAAGTGAACCTGATGGCTTCTGGAGTTTCCAGCAGCAACATGTTTCTCTAAAACCAATGAAAATGGATACTCACACCTTTTCAGGTTATGTGTTTACTGTTAAAAGGAGTAGAAAAAGACAATGATTACATTTCCCTTTGTGCTCTCTTAGGAGCAGAGGTGGGAGCCCAGTTTCTTGTCTTTGAATTATATACCTTGTAGGTCAGACAAATTGGTGGTCACCTTCAGGTCCCAACCTGCAGAACAACCCACCTCAGGAAGCCTCGTCATACAGGGAGGAGAGTGTGCCAGGTTCCACAGACCTGGGCTTGCTGGTGGAAGGCCTCTCCAGCCAAGAATGGCACAGCCAGCAAAGGGTAGTAGAAGGTAGGAAGCAAGCTCGGGGCTGGCAAGTGAGTCACCCCTTTGATGTGGAGTGGTTATTCCAAACACGGCAAAGGTGAGCAAGTGTTTCCTTTCCCTGACTACCCTGACAACTACAGCAGTTCCTTCATGTAGGAAACTGAGTCACAGGACAGGAAGGCTTCAGAGTTTCAGGAGAGGAAATTGTTAGTCTATATTGCAATATAAGTTTTGCTAAGATGAATTTGGTCTCAGCCTGGTAAGATTTCAATCTGCCTCATACAAATAAACTATTCTCTCCTCATTTCTAAAATCTTTCCCCACCATTCCCCATTCTTAGTGTGGATGCCAATTGAGAGGTACCCGCATACAGCAGGACCATTCAGCAGAATTAACTGTTTAAAGGAATTAATTAATTTTAGTAAAAAAGCAACCTTAGCACATTTGTGTGATTGTCTTACTTATAGAATGAAAATGCCACAAATAAAAGATCTTAAGATCCATTTATGGTTCTGGGACTGTCTGGTTCTTTCATTACAACAGAAAATTCAAATCCTGGGTCATATTGGAGCCATCTGGTACAATCTGAATGGATCTAGTTTGACTCTAGAAAGCCGAAGAAAACCACTGCCTTTGCTACTGGTTTCAACTTTGGGCAGGATCATCTGTTGGTATCTTGGCATGCCTCTTGCTACCTTCTGTACTCTCCTGGGAAGCTGAAAGACTACATTTCCTACACCAGTGGAGTGAGGGACACTTACATTAGATTTGGGAGGTGAAAGAGAAGTCACTGTTATTGCTCTTATAGTAGCAAGAGGCACAGTATCTCTGGCAGAGAGCAAACCTGAAGTTTTGCTGGTGCTTTTGAGAGCCCTCCTGCTAATCACCCACTTTGGCACTGAACTACAAAATTTACTGCCAATTCACAAAGTATTTTTCATTTATTTGCTTCTATTAAAAATATTTCAAGGACTGAATGGTTGTTGTATGCAACAAATCATGCCTGCGACATACTGTAAAACCTAAAGGTAGTTATTAGTCTGTATAAGAAATTTACCCTGTATCTGCCTTATGTCAATCATGATGAAGGTTCTCTCCTATTATATTGCTGAATAAACTGTATGGACTGCTAAAAAAAAATATTAAATTCTAAGACATCTCTGATATACTATTAATTAAATATATATTTATCTACCCTATGCCTTTCATCCTATCATGGATATTGATTTTATTTAGATTTGAGTTCTGATTATTTAGCCTTTTCTTAGATCAGAGAATATAAACAAACACACACAACCTGAATTTTATTTTTTTAATTTAGCAAGCCCTTTCTGAACCTTCTCTGAGAAAAAGTAGAAGAAAAGAAATATAAAAATGAGCTGAGTTCTTAACAACAGTATCCAAAATTTTGAATCATTTAGGTCAACGTGAAGAGGCAAGATAAGACTAGGAGAGAAAATGTCATCTTTGTGAATTAATTTCTTTTGTTCACAAAGATTAGGCTTAATCTTTATTCTCTTGTGTCTCTTTATCTTTGTTTTATTTTCATTTCCCAACTAGCAAAGGAACTATGCTTACTTTTAGACACTACTTACTTGAAGTTCGACACTGTGGGTAAGGTGAATTATTTTCAGTAGCTTAAACTCTAAACTTTGTCATTGTTGGAGTGAATAAAATATCAGATTAATAAGCTTGACATTGTTGGATATGCTTTACTTTTGCATGTGAAGAACACTATAACTGATAGAAATGTTCTATGAGATTGTGAATGACAACATTTGATGATTTTCTCAGAAAATAAGAGTTTAGATGTTCACTGCCTAAACTTCATCATGTATCCTTTTTTGTGCGTGTTGTTCCATGAGATTTTCAGTATAAATCAGGAGTCACAAATGGGAATCCCAGGCCACAGACCAAAGATGGCCTATAGATTCATACATTTATTATTAATTAATTCATTCAAAAACCATGTATCGAGTTCCTACTATGTGCCAGACTCTGTCATGGGCACTAGGAATACAACCATGAGCAAAATAACCCAAAATGTCTGCCTTCAAGAAACTTGCATTCTGCTGTAGGAAGAGACAGGAAAAAAAAGTCAAAGAAATAAATAGATATATGTTAGATGGTGATAAATTGTTTTTAGCAAAATCAAGCAGGAAAAATACATAGAGAACGTGGGGACAGGGTGTGATTTTAAATAGGGTGACCAGGGAAAGTCTCACTGAAAAAGGGACATTTAAAATAATACCTGAAGGAAGTGAAGGATGAGTTATGTGACTCCTTAAGGAAAGGGCCATTCAGATGAGGAAAGTGCTGGTGTAAAGGCCGTGAAACAGAAGAATGCATTGCCCATTCAGGGAACAGCTGGACAGAATGAGTCAGTGAGTGAGTGATAGAGTGAATGGAGAGCTGTAGGAAGGTCAGAGAGGTGATGAGAACATGCTGGTAGCCGTGGTGAAGACTCAATATAGATGTGTTCTATTAGTCAGTCCACTGTTTTAAAAAATTAATTAGCTGCTAACATTTAAAAACTATGACATTTTATGTAAGAATGTTGACTTCTAACTCCCTTAGAAAAAAATATAATATTTGGCAACACTTGATGTATATTATCACATTGTGACCACAATAGTGAGCAGTAGCTGCCTCCTTGATGTGATTCTGGGGCTCCCCAGAGATCCTATTTTCTCATAATTGGCCTGGTCCTTTAAGACCTGAAGGGATTTTTGTTTGAACCCCTATAAATGAAGGGTTGATTTGGTAGTTAATTTAGTAAAATACATGGATTGCCCTTGGAGCTGCCTTGGTCTCTTCCTAGCTAAAGTCTGAATGGCATGACCCTGGGCCTTAGGGGTTCCTGTTGTGGCTGAGAGGCCAAGGGCTCTTTAAATGGCAGCAAGCCACATGTATTTAGGGGCAACAACAATGACTATCTCAGCACAGCTGCCAAATGTACACTCAGGAAGACATGTGACAGTGGATCAGCATGTTATAAACAATCGTTCTGATTTTACTTAGGACATGCAGAGTTGTCTTTTGGTATGAGATGGGTTTTTTATTGTTTGATTTTGTACCTAAAGTTAGTTGTTGTTGTTTTTTTTTAAGATAACATTGAGGAACAGAGTTTAGTGGTATATCCATGTGCATGTGCATGGCATAAATGAGCAAGGAAAAAGAGAAGGAAGAATGTTGTTCATTATCAAATCAAAATAAAGGATACTCGCTCTTTAAATTTGTATTATACTTACCCTCTGCTAATTATCAATACCCAGGAACTGATATGGACTTTTCGAGAAATCTAAAAGGCTTAAAAATGATCAAATGGCCTCTATATGGACAGTTTTTTCTTCATTATAAAATATATTTACCCATGGGCTGATGACTCAGAAGCTATTATATTTTTATCTTCCTAATTCTACTAGCCAAATTTAGGGTTGAGTCAACCAAAAGCTTCCAAATGAGTTACAGAATATACACTGACTCATGAGAAATGCCATTGTATACAGCAGACTTGTTCTGGGGCAGTACCAACTTGTGCTGGGGACATTTAGGTATTTAGCGTTTTATTTTAATTAAAAGACCATGAGTAAGAATGATTTTTATAGCTAACCTGCACCTTAATAAGTCTACCTTAAGGAATAGTCATTTAAATGACAGTTTAGAAAGTTCAAGTTAAATGTTTCAGAGTAAACCTAACTGCAAAACATTTTAAGGTGAAAGATAACAGAAGCAGCCCTAAAATTCTGGCTTTTTGACATCTCCTCTTGAGCAAGAAAAATGTTTACAAGAGCAAGAACTTCCTTCTAAAGTAGGTCTAATGGGGGTTCATGGCTTGCTTAGGAATTGTGGTTTCTCTAGTTTAGCAAGTATACAGAAATAGCTTCCACAGAGTGAAACACTGAAATAACAGAATCTCATTGGGTAGGGAAAGAAGTAAAGGTAATGGCAGCTTTGGCTACAGTGAAAGTAAAGCAGAGAACTAAACATTTTGTGACTTTAGACACTGTAAATTGTTGATGTGAAAAATGCAGGACACAATTGTCAACATTCAATGTTCACTAAGTTCATGTCCTAGGATTTCATGAAAAGGAAACTCAGAAACAGAAATTTGGGGGCTGGGAGTTTATTGGAGGTGCCCCGGGGAATAATACTCATGAGAGAGTGAAGGAAACAGAACTGGGCAGAGGGAGGAGCGGAGCTGCCATTCAGTAGGAACAAAGGTCTGGGGAGAACTGCATTAAGATGACTTTCAGAATTGTCCTAAATTGAGGGAAGCAGTTTGCTTGGCCAAAGACATTCTATAGAAGGGACTCATCTGTAAGGTTTCATAAGCCAACGCAGCAACAAATATCTTGATTATTTAATATGATAAGTTTCCTTAGTTGTTCATATTTCTTAGAACGCCATTGATTTTTTTTTTTAAATATACATTCAAAGAAAATTCTGGTCAAAAAGCTTACTTAGTCATAGCTATAACATGTTTACCTCGTACTTGCTTAAAGTTTTATTAAACTTCTGCACACCAGGATTTTGTGTTCATGGGGTAGCAAGGAAGAGCATACACACATATCGCCTGTATCTCATCTGTTCACACATACACTCATTATCTAGTTCTTTACTTACAAAGTAACAAATTCAAAGATAAAATTTCTATGAATTTCAAGACAGCAACGGCAATGTATTAAACCAAATTCATGATGGATACTTATGCAACTGCAAAGATTGCATGCCCATGAAGCTGATTCAGGCTGTGGGACTGTAAATTATTTAATCTCTCTGAGCCTCAGTTTTCTAATCTGGAAAATAGAGGTAATTAAGCCTAGCAAATGAATTCAAATGATTTTTAGAGAACTAAAAAAGACAATGTATGTAAAGTTGCTTTGTAAGATGGGATGAACACTAATATTTACTGAGCTCATGTAATGAGCCTTACTCTAGCCACTCCAAAATCCTTGCCTCAAGACCACCCCAGGCATTCTTTAGCCTATAAACTTTTCTACATTTATTAGTCTTAGAAAACAATTCTTGTATCTCTAAATCCCTTCTCCTGGTAATACTTTTTCATCCTTAAATTTCAGCTATGATGCCACTTAATGCAATAAATGTTTATTATGCACCTAATATGTGCCAGATGTGGTGCTAGGGTCCAGAATGGGGTTAAAGTTAGAGACCCTGATTTGCATTCCCAAGGCAGGGTACTTAACCCCCTCCTGTGACCTTACATCTATATGTATTACATGATGTTATACTGACTGTATGTCTGCTTCTCTCCTAGACTATTTCCTTGATTTACTCAACATAGCTCCAGTGCATAACACTGGCACATAGTAGATACTCAATAAATACTGTTGACTGACTGAATGAATACTAGCCATTATTGGAATACAAGGTGAAGAGGATGAATCAGCAGCGGTTGAAAAAATGATCTGGACAAGGAGAGAGAAATAGACTGAAAAAAATAAATGTGATTGTAATCCTTAGCATTGATAGTGAGATAAATAGCAATAAAAATTTTAACACAACAATTGTGTTAAAGCTAATAATTTTTGCAACTTTATTTAATGCAGGCACTGAGTTGCAATCTTTTTGTATTTTATCTGATTGAATATGCTCGTGTCCTACTATGAATAACACTGCTTTTAAAATGAGGAGGCCAAGGGTTAGAATAGATAAATAACTTAGCAGAGATTTCCAGCTATTGGGGTGGTAGAGTTTGGACTTGACTACAGGTCTTTCAGCTCCAAAGTTTTCACATTAAGAAACTGGAGATATTAATGACAATTAATATGTGATGAAAATGATAAAAATGAAGAAACTGGAGATATTAATGACAATTAATATGTGATGAAAATGATGAAAATGAAGTGATGAAAATGAAGGCCGAAGCTCACTGCATGAATTGGAGGTTATGACCAGAAGACAAAGTATTAGATTTGAAGATATTTTAGAAGTAGACAGCCTATCCAGAGGATGACAAGACCCAGAAGAGCTGGTGTGTCAAGGTACATGTAGGGAAAGGCTATTGGCAATGAGCAACTTCAATCACTCGCTATGAAATATAGTGTCTAAATTATATCCTAGTCAAACTCTACACTCAAATGCTCTCTTTTTCACAAAGAAATCTTTCTCAATTCTCTCACCTGGAAGGAATTTCTTCTTCCTTTAAACTCACATTATTCTTTCTGTAACTAAATCATAAAATAATATTTCTACTACTTGTATATGTCTTCTTTCCAGACACAACACACCCACTAAATATCTACTTCATCTTTAAAATTTTCTGGAACATTTAGGCTGGTTTATCACATATATAAGATGCTCAATGTAAAAAATATTATTATATACATTAATATATTAATACCATAAAAATAAAACTCCAAATATTTTTAAATTTTCAGATGAGAAGTGACTTTAAGCTTTCTATTCTGTCCAAATGCAACATTTTAAGTGTTGTTTATGTTCCTTGAAATTTGAGACCCTTCTGAAAAGTATAGGAAATTATATTATTTTTAAATAATTCTATTGCATTTCTCAACTCAGTTTTGACACTGATGACATATTAGATAGACATTCTAGATGTAAATTATTAGCATTGCAAATTTTCCACATAAACCAATAGTATAAAAACTTAAATTTTTCCACTGAAATGTACCTACCAGTTATCATGGCTATATGATTACCTTATATTAACTCATGGTCCAAAGAATTAGAAAATTCTACTGACATTAAAAAACTATTAAAGCAAAGAAACCAAATACACTATAAGTCTCAATCTTAATTGGCATTTGATTTATTGACAAGAATGAAGATGAGGTTTTGGTAGATTTCTACATTAAAAAGAAAAGTGAAACCAAGTTTTCAACTTCCATAAAAATTAATTTTCTTCCAAAGAGGAAAACTATTTAGTTTGTGTTATTACTGATGAAATTATGTTTAACAAATAAATTATTGTTGTCTTATAATACTGAACATATTTCTATTGAATTCAGAAAAGACCAGTTGAGTTCAGGAGAAACCTGTGAATGCAGCTGAATTTTAAATGCTGACTGCACCTGAGTATATTTAAAATGATGTGCTTTATTATTCAGTTAAAATCCTCTGAGTCATAAACTACTTAGAAATTAAAGTAAGTTGTTGAATCAGAACCTAGGTTACAATGCAAAATCAAATTCATTTATTTGGTGAGTAGAAATTATGCTCCAGCATGATATACAAAATCAAATATCATTAACACTGATTTGTTTGCTAATTTGGCAATTCAAATCTTCATTTTCAAGCATGGCAATTGTATTAGTCTGCTTGGGCTGTCACAACAAAATACTGTGGGCTGGGTGGTTTAAACCAAGGAAATGTACTGTCTCATAGTTCTAGAGGTTGAAAAGTCAAAGATCAAGGTGCCAGCCAATTCAGTTTCTGGTGACAGCTCTCTTTTTGGTTTAGAAGGTCACCTTCTCTCTGTGTCCTCACATGATGAAGAGAGTATCATGGTGTCCTCCTTTTCTTATAAAGGCACCAGGCATCTCAGATTAGGACTCATCTTATGACCTCATTTAATCTATATCACCTCCTCACAGGCCCTATCTCCAAACCAGTCAAATTAGGAGTTAGGGTTTCAACATATGAATTTTGGGGAACACCCACATTCAGTTCATATCATAAATTACATTAATTTATTAAATAGTCACTAATTATCTAGCTATTGGCCTATTTAAATTGGTCTAAAATACATTACTTCATGCCATTAGTTCTCAACTCTGGCTGCACGTTAGAATCATCAGGAGAGCTTTTTAGAAAATACCAATGCCTGGGTCCCACTTCCAAGAATTCTGATTTAATTGATTTAAAGTAAAGCCTGAGCATCGGGATTTTTGTTGTTGTGGCTGTTGTTGATGATGATGATGAGGTTCCTATTTGGAAAAAAAGTGATATCATATACTTTATTCATTCATGTATATCTAAAATGTGTCTAAGCTATGCCTTAGGTTTTTTTTTTTTCTATTGAAGTAAATTTATACACAGTGATATACACTGGTCAATATAATTCAATAAGTATGTGTGTGTGTGTATATATATATATATCTCCATGTAACTACCACCCCAAACAATATAGAATTTTATCACAGCAGAAAGCCTTATGATTGCCCCTTCCAGTGAACCCCCTTTCTCCATAACCAATCATAACTCTGATTTTTTCACCACAGATTAGTTTTGCCTAGTCTTAAACTTCATATAGATGGCATCATGCAATATATACTCTCTTGTGTCTGCTTATTTCATTTTAGTAATTTATATTTATCTGTACTGTTGCATTCTTGCTTATTCTCTTTTTATTGTTAAATAGCATTCCATTGTATATATATATCATTATTTGTGTACCCATTCTCCAATCAATGGGAATTTCTGTTGTTCCCAGCTATTATGTTGCTAAAACTTTCTCATGCATGTCTTTCCCTGGGTATATGTACTCATTGCTCTTGAGTACATACCAAGAAGTAGAACTACTAGATCACAGAATATGTGAAGGTTTAACCTCATTAGGAAATGCCACACACTTTCCCAAAATGGCTGTATCACTTTACACTCCCACCAGCGATGCATGAGTGATCCAGTTACTCCAAATTCTTTTGTTGACTGCCATGGTTTCTCTTTAATTTTCACCATTTTAGTTGGTACAAAATGGTATCATTTGGTTTTAAAGTGAATATTTCTATGTGCTTGTTGGCTATTAATGCATTCTCTCTTGAGAATTATCCAAAGTTTTTGTCCATCCCTTTAAAATTGAGTTTTTATCTTTTTGTCATTTATTTGTAACAGGTTTTTTATATTCTGAATAAAAGTCCCTTGCATTACAAACATTTCTTCCAGTTTGGCTTTACTGTATATATTTTTTAATGTACTGGCTTTTAGAAAAAATTTCCAAATGCAGCCAGGATTGAGAATTACTGCCTCCTGCCATATTTGTAGTTTGTATTCCTCTCCCTCTCTCCAGTATCTTTAGATAAGAGTTATCATTTTTTGGCAAATTTATTTCCTAATTGTTCATTTATTCAATAATTTTTCCATCATGTTAAATTGGCATTATTTTTCATTTGGCTATTTTGCCTTAATTTTGGTACCAGCTAAAGTTTTATCTTGAGTAAAATATGACATATTCTGGAAAGCATACAAGATTGTAGTCCAGTTGAATGTTAAATCAAGCCAAATGTGATCACTTCTTATTTTAATGAATTGGTTCTGAAACTAAATTCTGCAAAAAATCCAGAATCGGCCTTTTCCTTCTATAGGTCTCACAATTTAAAAAATTTATTTTTCAATTACAGTTGACATACAATATTATATTAGTTTTAGGTATACAGTAGTGATTAGACATTTATATGACTTACAAAGTGAACCCCAATAAGTCTAGTACCCATCCGATACACGTCTACCCACTGCACAAGTAACTGACACAACAAACACAAAATAGATTCCACTGTAAATTACCTTCTAGGTATATTATTAAAGGACTAGATAAACTTATTCAAAAATACTTCATTTGGCTATATTTCGCAAACTTTTTTTAACGTTATGATGATAGGAAATTTTAGAGTATATAATATTTTTAATTAGCTTCTTTATTTCTTAAAGTGGTAGAATGGTCTACGGCCATGTCACCCTGAATAACCTGAATAAGCCCAATCCCGTCTGATCTTGGAAGCTAAGCAGGGTCAGGCCTGGTTAGTACCTGGATGGGAAACCTCCTAGGAAGACCAGGTGCTGTAGGAATGAATGAATGAATGAATGAATAATAAATAAATAAATAAGTAAAGTGTTAGAATAATAACATATTAAGTTTGACAAGGTCGTCAGTTTCAAATAATGGAGTCAAATTAAATTGAAAGGAACCTAATGTATCCATAATCATGAGAGAATGGTTGTAGAGATATTACAACTTTTAGTGCAATAGTCAGGTCATCCTCAATTCTTCCTTCTCTTGCAAACCTTTCAGTTCATCTGCCACCATTCAGTATCTCTAATGGTTTCTCCAATATTCACTCCCTTTGTCATTTCTTTCATTATCTTCAATCATTTCTCACCTCAGTTTTCGCAAAAGCTGTCAGTTGAAGTCATCACCCCACACTGGACTGATTCTCATGTATTCATTCTCTGAATCAGAGTGATATTTCTCAAATAAGTCCTAATCATGTTATTCCCTTGTAATGGTTCCAGAGGATCCCTTATGTTCCTAAGATAAAACCCCAAACTCTTTAGCATGGCAACCAAGTCCTGTTATAAATTAGTCCTCTAAATGTATCAAGCTTCGTCTCCTGCACTTGGTACCACATACTTTTGACGCCAAACACACTAAATTCTCACTTTCCTTCTGTGCTTTTACACATCTTGGTACTGCTTTTCAACATCCACTTCTTCTGTTATACCACCTGGTGAGATTAGCCTCAGACCAGATCCAACATAAATATTGCTTTCTTGTTGAAAGATTCTCTACTTCTTGCTTTCCAGAAGCCATCAACAAAAAGATAATGTGTAAAAATTCTATGTAGATTGGTTTCTCTATAAAAGTTTTCCTGTAAGACATTGAGATACAAAATTGATAGAATTAGAAAGTGAAGGTTAAAAGAGTTTTGAATCAAAGCTGAATCTGAGATCTAATTTCTTAGATGTTCTGTGTCATTTGGGGAAAGTTCATTATTTGAGATTCCTCATTTATAAAATAAAATTACATCCACCATAAAAGGTGGTTGTGAGGGTTGAATAAAATCAAGTACATAGAAGAGCTTAGCTCAGTGCCTAGAACATAGTAGACTAATAGATGATAGCCAGTGTCATTTTTATTATTACCAATGTTTTATATTTTTATTTGGAAAAGGAGAAAGGTATCCAAAGGTTAAATATTAAAGAGAAAGAAAAATATATCTTTTAATTGGGTAGGAGAGAATTAGAAGAGAATGGGTACCAATGCACATGAATGTGGATTACAAATTAAAATCCTTTTCCTATTTTCCTTAGCAATACCCAATTGTATAGAACAAAAATCAATATATTAAGGACTCTGAAAATATATATAGTAATATATATGTTACTATAAAATTGCATTAAAATGGCACCCATCTAGAATTTCATATATATATGTACATATGTAAGCAAAATTACTTGTTTAGAGAAAATTCACTATGCTATTTGCATTCCAATACTAAGACAAAGGATTTCTTTTTTTAAAATATTCCATATCGAATATCATTAACGTTCAATATTGTGTCCAGAGAATCTTTAGTGATCTAGAGTGAGGAAGGTACAACAGAAATGACTCACTAGATAATGAAAATTGCTCAGAAGTCTTGTGGTTTATATTAAAAATTAATCTAAATTTTGCTCATCAATACATTGATATATATTTTAGTATAATAATATTTTTACTTAATGTGAAGAAAACATTTTTGGCCTAGGAAAATAAGCCATGTTCCGCATGTACCCCTAGCACGCTGCTAAAACTCTTTGATTTGGGATAAATCAATGTTTTCAGATCCAGACCAAACAACAACAAAAAGTTTACTGGAATTGTCACTTCTAATTATTTTAAGTTTATACTTATAAAATATTGTAATCACACAATATGATCATCATACAAGATGACTATTCAATTTGATTTTTTTATCAATAAAAATAGCTCTTATGTATTAGCTATAAAAAACAGGTCAGCCTGTAGTTTTCAACTCCAATTTGGTTTAAGTAATAATAGTAATAATAATGTTGATGATATATTTCCTAATAAACATAAATGTAAAATTTTGAAAATTTTCCTGTGAGAAACTCTCAGATTTATTTTATTTCTTTGCACATATAAGTACCATGAATATGCTGACATGTTATGCTAGAACTTATTCTAATGACTTTGTACAAAATAATATACTAATATACTATATAAACAATAATGAACACCAATTATTATGTAGAGAGGAAAGAGATAAATTAGTCTTTGTTTTAGAAAGGAACTTGCTACAGGATGACTAATATGTTCCCTTAGGTATGATTTTTAACTTCATATGAACTTATAAGTTCCTCTGAGATCTGATTAAAAGCTCCAGAATTCTTTCTTCAAAAAATAAATACACATCTTTACACATAAACCACATTTTGGATATAATCTTATGAATTCATAGACCATGAAATTTTTTTCATGAATCCAAGAAGCACTCCTCCCCTAGTGTATTTAGAATGTATTTGTCAAAACTTTAATTTCCAAATCACCTTTTAGGTACACGAACCATATACAGCAATCTGGCCAGCTAGCTGTAAAAAAAAAAAAAAATATGTATATATACTTTTGTAAGAGAAGAGACATCTTGGTGCCTAGTAAAGGCCTTTTCATGGGTTTCACAGACGCCAGAGACTGGAGAGAAGCCTGTGTATCTCCCTGGTTCCAGCAGGACTGCCCGCTGCTGGGGCTTACCTTGGAAAATCATCCTCAACTCACTCCAGTCTCCACCCTTCCTTTACCTGGGATAACATTTTGACTAAACAACAACCTGGTGAGGAATATCTTCTGGTCGCACCCTTCTCTATTTATTCGCATTGTGAAAATCCTTAGCATATGTGATTTGCTTGGGTTCTTCTCTTGAGGATGTATTTACTTTCTGGATTTAGTAATAACTAAAAGCAATTATTTATGCATTCCTTTAATAAATACTGATTTGCTTAGCACAGTGTTATAATAGGGATTCCAATAAGTAAAATCACAGTCCCTGCCCTCACAGGGCTGACAGCCTAGAAGAAAGATAAACTATAATCAGAGAAAATAGCATAAATAATTACAAGTCACAGTGCTATTCAGGAGAGGTACGTGGAGCTATAAAAAGGTATAATTGCATATTGGGCAATTCAGAAAAGGAATTAAATGTGTGAGATTTAAAGAAAGAATGAGAGTTAACCAGATGAAGTGAGTAAGAGTAGAAAAGCATTCCCACGCAGAGGCCTAGTTCTTCTCTGTGTCCTGACTTGCTCCTACCTTAACCTGATCTGTGCTCTGATGTGTCTTGTTCAAACAGCTTGTGCAAAGGTCCTGCAGCTAGAGAGCAAACTAATTGGAGGTGCAGGCATAGTTCCTATTGCTTTTGCAACTACAAACTTTCTTTTCAGTTAGACTCAGGGCCTTGAGGTGCATCTAAGATTGAAATTTTTCCTCTCCTTATGCATTTAGATGTGGAGACAGTGTGGCTAGAAGGAGAAGCTGTGGATCTCAGCATGAGAAGAAATGGCTATTGCTAGAAGTGTTCTTAAATAACACTCCCTGCTCAGATATTGATGTTTTCACAGGGATAATCCATGTAGGAACATTTTAGCAAATACTTCTACCAGGTAGCTAGCTGTAAAGAGACTTATAAAGTGTAGTGAATGTAGGTAGGTAGGGTGATAATTTCAGCAACAGTGCTGATATTCTTTTATAAAATCCTATCCTGCCATAAAGTAATTAAATGGTAGCTCAGAGTTTCTTCCATGTGGCAGGGACTAAGAATGGCAAGGAGGTATATGAGTCTGTACAGAAAACATCCATTTGGGGGGTTTCCAAACAGAATAAAACTTTTGCCAGTGTGTGTGTTGTGGGCAGGGTGGGACCATCTTTAAGTTCAAGTAAAAGAGCTAGAGCAAGGGATTTGCAGAACATTTTAAAGAGAAGCAAAACCTACTGGAAAAATCAAGTAAGAAACAATCTAGACATACTTTGAACAAGTTTAATGCTTAAGCCAAGGTTCGAGCAAGACAAACATCTGAACACAGACCAAATTGGTAAGTCAAGAGCAAGTCCAGACACAGAAGATGATCCTCACTGGACCAGCACAGCATCTCTTCCCCCAGGCAGACCTGTAAGAATTACCTTTAGTGTTTAGGAGTATAAAGTTGCCTCAGCACCCAGCTTATATTCTCTTGAGCATGCCGAGCATACACAAAAAGTAAACTTTTTCTCGGCCTTGTCTCAGAAGAGGATTTCAGACATTCTCAGCAAGTCCTTTTTTACCTTCATAAACTCCTGAGTAAAATAAATGTTTAATAAATTCTTGCAAAAAGATACTTCTGCTTGGTAAATCCCTCCTAGCTATTGTCCAACACTTTGATGAACTTTGAACACAATCAAGGAAGGAATCATCCCAATTGAATCCTGTCTTGATTTTTGTTTGGCAACCTATGTGTTACTTTATATGGCATCTTGTTAAATCTTCATGTTCTCATTCACACTTCTGGAGTAAATTGTTTATTTAAAGACAAAGCAAGTCAGAATGATTTTGACTGAGCCAGCTACTCCCAACGTTTATTGGTACATTGCTTTCTAACCCATACTAAGCATTGCCTATCTCACTCACTGATGAGGTTAATGTGAACTCAGCCCAGTGGTCTATATGTTAAGCTGTTTCACCTTCCAGCTGAACAATGCTCTCCTTTAAGAAGCATCAGAGAACCAAAATTACTAGATGAGACCTGAATCAACTTGTTCCTCTATTGTAGCATAAGATTAAAGCATTTTTTCACCTACTTCCCCCACCCCCACCCCTACTTAATCCTCTATCTGGCTGATTCATAACAGCTGTTAAATAACTAGACATTTAGGTAAAGGCAAATTGAGCCTATAAATCAATGTGTGTGATATAATAATCAACTCTTTCCGACACAGCTTGCTCGTACTGTCTTGGTTTGCTTCTTTTATGCTGACTTCAGCTGCAGCATCTGTACAAAGGGGTTTAGCAGAATTGTAAACACTAATCTCCATGCTGCTAATGTCATCACAGAAATGGATGGCAGTAAATGAAACTCACATTACATTAGTAGAGATGGGATGGGAGATTTTTGAAGACATATATTTCCTCCAAGCTGTCACAATCCTCCTCCTGAATGTGAATATTTGTTAGAATTGTCTTGGTTGTGAAGCCATAAACAGCTAGTTTTGGCAGAGTAGAGAAGTTATAAGGATACAGGATGTCTGGTCAACCCAGTTGCAGAGAATGCAGTGCAGACTTAGAAGGGGACTGACACCATAATCTGGAAGCCATAAAGATTTTCTTTCCATTTCATCTCTTTTGCTTAATTCATCTGTTCATTTTCCTTGCTCTTTATTGACTAACTCTCTGTGGGAAGACACTGGCTGGTTGTTTGGCAATCCATTTTCATTTTCTTCTACGGATACATCTAGACTACATTTCCCATTAGGTATAGCCATGTAGCTTAATTCTGGCCTCTTCTTCAATACCCGCCCATAAAAACTTCCTATGCAAGCTCTATTCTCTCTCTCTCCATCTGCCGGCAGGATGAAGACTAAGCCCTTGGATGGAGATGGGAGCTACAGGTTAAAAGGAGCTTAGGTTCTGAAAAACTGCATGTCCGTCCCTCCTGCTAAAAACCCCCTGCCCACAACTGCCATGGACTTAATGTGCCTAAGAAACAAAATTTTATCTTGTTAAGTTCTATTTCACTCTGTTAAGCTATTGAAATTTGGAGATTTATCTTTTCTAGCAGCTAATTCACTCTAAGTCTCCTTTCCTGTTATGAAAAATTCCCAACCTACAGCTTCAGAGCTTATATTTTACAAATACAGCCCAAAAAAAATAAGAAAAAAAACTTCTCTCCATTGATCTTAATTTAAAATTTTCAGGAATCAGACTGATTGAACTAATGGGTCAATTCCTACCCTTGATACAATCAACTTTGGTGAAGGAGACGGGGTTACCATGTACAAAATGGCTACTAGACGCTCCATCATGGGAACACAAGCATTTTTTGTAAGCTAGAGGGAAGTCTATAGCTTTATTTTAAAAAAAAAATTAAAAAATTTAAATTACAATTGAAATTCAATATTATATTAGTTTTAGGTATATAACATAATAGTTAGACATTTATATAACTTATGAAGCAATTCCCCTTGATAAATCTAGTACCTACCTAGCACCAAACATTGTTATTACAGTATTATTGATTATACCCTATGCTATACTTTACACCTCTGTGACTATTTTGTAACTGCCAATTTGTACTTATCCTTTCACCTTTTTTCACCCTCTAAACCCCCTTTGAGCTGGCAATCACCACTTTGTTCTCTGTATCTATGAGCTTGAGACAACATGATAGACCTAGAGGGTATTAATTATGCTAAGTGAAATAAGTCAGGCAGGAAAAGACAAACATCATATGATTTCACTTATGTATGGAGTCTAAAAAACAAAATAAATGAACAAACAAAATAGAAACAAACTCATTGAATGTGATCTTTTTAAGATATAAAACCCAAACTGAGATTTGTGTTCCTCTTCCAGCTCTGCTTCTAATTTATTGGATAATCTTAATCAACTCACTTAAACACTTTGGACATCAGTATCTCCCCACCCCATATCAAAATAAGAGATTTAAATTGTCTTTGTAACTTTAATGTTACATAACCCATAAAGCTTCATGCTGTGCCTAGAATGCAACTCAACTCTTGCACAGTGAAATGAGAGCTTCCCTAAATTTTTTTGTGGCTTAGTGTAGAGATGCCCCAAATATTATAGGAGCCTTTTGCAGTTCTCAGACACTCTAATCAGTGTCTTAACATAATAGGAATAGATAAAGACAATATTCTAAACATTACTTCTATGTTCTCTGTGGAACACACTAATGGTTTCCTCTGCTGAACTTTCTTAAGGATTGTATCATTTCTAGGACTATTGTGTATTGATTAAGAGCATAGATGTCAAAATCAGATTACCTGGGTTCAGATCTTAATTCCACCTAATTCAGATCCATATGTATTGTATAATATATATAAAATCCCACAGTTACTAAAATAAATTAGTGTCTCTCTCTCACTTTGAAAATACAAAATCTGCAGGGTAAGCTGAAGGCTGGAGACCCAGGGAAGAGTTGTAACTTGAAGCCAAAGATGATCTGTGGCAGAATTTCCTCTTCTTCACAGGAATCAGTCTTTTATTATTAATGTCTTCAACTGATTGGTTGAGGCCCATCCACATTACAGAATGTAATCTGCTTACTCAAAGCCTTCTGACTCAAATGTTAAGCTCAACTAAAAAATACTTTTGACCTAATATCTGAGTACCATGGTCTAGCTGAGTTGACATATAAAATTAAGCATCATGGGCACTTGGGACCTCAATTTTTGTCATTTTATCCACTTGTTTAAAAGTGTCTTGCAGTAGCTCCAAATGTGCTCCCTCAGGGCTTGCTTTATGATAATCTCTCTCCTTATGATGGGGATTATGACTGCTCCTCTGAAAGAAGCAAACCTGAAGTGGGAGGTTTAAAATTCTGACTCAAAAACACAGCTTCCACAATAGCCTACGGAGGATTCTGCATTTTTTGCCTGCCAGAGTTCTCTTCTTTCACATTTGTCTCCCTGTGAATGTCTCTTAGAAAACTGAGCTACTATGTCTGTCAAATGAATATACACATTCATCTGCTCTTATGGGAATTACATTCAGAAAATCTAGATTAACCCCAGATCAAAACTGCCAGTGTAACCAACAGATTCTCCTCTGAATGCAGACACAATAACTATGTCAGCACACAAATGCACCTTTCAAAAGTTATGATTCCAAAATCTGAACCTAATCAGGATTCTTAAATAAAGGTTTATAGAGTATTTTCCTTGCTTGGATAAACAGAAATCTACTTTAGAAAAAAAATATTTTATAATCTAACCTATAATTCCAAAATTGAAATTATTTTTGAAGCGTACAGTTGTTAAGCATTGGCTTTTAGTTGCTCTGGGTTGAGTGGTCAGAATGTCAGATGATCCAAATCTCCAAAATTATTGGAAATGAGTTCAATTCACTTGACCCCAAACATTTTAAAATAGACTTTGTATCAAAAGTATGCAAAAGAATTTTTGTAACCAGCATTACTTTCATACCAAAGCTCAAACTGGAATATAGTCTTTAGCATGAACAGGAGTTTTAAAACAGTCAATAATATCTGGTCAATCCCTCATGCCTATGAGAAAGTTTTACCCCTTTTTAATACAGGGTCTGTAACACTAATTAAATTGGATGATTTAGAGATAGGTTAGTCCTGTGAAAATTTAAGTGAATCTTTGAACAGAAACTTCTGGTTTTTGTATTCATGTGTTAAACTATGCATTATCTTTATAATTGCACTAAATTACCAATAACATGTTATTAATAATCCCCCTTATTAAAAGGATAATTACTGACTTCAAAATTAATAGTATTACCCCAATCTAGGTCCCAACAGCTGCTATTGCTAGAGTGGCATGTGGTGCTTGCTCCAAATTAAAAGGATCACTTTTTCTCTTGATTGACTAAATATATACTTAAAATATTGAGTCATGGTTCATTTTCACAAAATAAAGTTTTATATTGCATATCTTAGTTCAAAGTTAATTAAAATTAGGTGCGTTTGAAAGTTGTCATTAGATTTTTTTTTTAATGAATAGATTAGAAAACCACTGATTCCCTTTAAAAGTATTAGAAACTACCTGGCTAGAAATATTAAACCACTCACATCAGGTTTTTTCACACTACCTTAGGGTCATAGAAGATTTACATAGCGGTGGAATACAGCAAAAGTTCTCAAGCGATGTGTCAAGATCATTTGCTGGGTACATGTCAAATAATTTGTTACTATGACAGAAATATTAAGCTAGAAAATTTGTAAAATTGCTCCCTTTCTTCCTCTCTGCCCCCACTTCTAAAGAGAAAGACTTCTGATTTTTTAATCAGCTTTTGGAACCACTGTCTCTTTGTTAGATAGAATGTAGGTAAAGGGGGAACTTAAAAATTAATAGAAGCAAGAAAAGCAAAGTTGACCCACATGATAAAGAGCTGAGCTAGAAAGCAGAGGAGAGAGGAATGAAATCTTCATCAGAAGGGGTTTATAAGTTTGAGGTGAAGTAGGAGAGAAAAGAGGAGTATTGGAATGTTTGGGGAAAATTGAAAGTAATAGAGATAATGATAAAGGATTTATTTTAAGGATATTTCCTGTGGTTCATGGATGTGGGTTCTTTTGGCATTTTCAAGGAAAGTGAAATGAATTAATTCAATTGTTTCTCAATTATTTTTAATGCCAGACTGATGTTTCACAGAATGTGATTCCATGCAGAGAAAGAGCCACAGGAAAGCTCAGTTTTATTAAGGTTTTATTACCAAAAATAACAATTTACATATGTTCAATAAACTGGAGTAACATTAATTTTATTTGGTTACACTCTGATATGGTTCCATGAGTAGGGAGAAAGAGATAAAGCTTTTGCCAGAAATGACACAATCCATGGTGCCCCTGGTATTGCTATACTGTTATTAGACATGGCAGATTTGGTATACCAGGGAGTTTGTAAATTGTAATTTTAGAAAAATCTTACCTCCATATTTTTAATCTTACTGATGAAGGCTTCTTTTTAATCTCACCAAAGAAGGCTTTACACAGCTAGTGTCAGAGTCAGATTAAAACTCTGATTTTTAAAAAATTTCATTTTAAGGCACATGCTACTGTCAGTTAAAAAACAATCGACAAAATTTAGTTCCATGAACATTCCCTGCATTATCTTCTTTTTTTCACCAGATGCACAAATCTGTTAAAGAAAAATAATTTTTATAGTAGACAAATATATTTTATCAGCCTAATTAAATTGCCATCAAATTTCTTTTATTAAAAAAATAACATTATTTGATTAAAACATCAGCATTTTTGTTCACCAGTATTCAAAATGTGATCCATAGACCAGCAGCATAGGTAGGTCCTGAGAATTTGTTAGAAATGCAAAATTTCAGACTTTGCCCCAGATATGCTAAATCAGAATCTGCATTAATCCCTAGGTGATTTGTAATTATATGAGAGTTTGAGAAGCACTGTTTTAATTCACAGAATTTCTTTGTAAGAAAATTCTAAGTGAAACTAGTGACTACCTGTGTTAGAATTACCTAGGATGTTTGTCATTTATACATTTTCTGAGATTTAGTGAGAAGTTTGAATAGAAATTCTTGATACTATTCCATATAATTATGATGCATGTAAAGCTTGAGGAACAAAGTGCTTTGCACATTTGTATATCAACATTTTTACCTATCTGCTTCTCTGTTTGTATTTAGTTCTAAGCCCATTGCCACATGATAATTGGGTTTGCTGTACTTCATAGGTATGTCGCACTCCCTTGGTGCATATTAGTACCCATCCTTCCTGCGGCATCTAAAGCAAGCAGTCATTACACTTGAAAAACTCTTTCTGGGCTAGTCTTATTGGCTTTTCCTGTCTTTCCATATTTCTGTTCAATGTTGGGGAAAAAGAGTTTTTTACATCTTGAGAGTACAAAGTCATTCCCTGAAAGAACCACCTGGTAGCCTCTCTGTAGCTGATTCCGGTGGGGGAGGGCAGTGATGGTCTATTACAGGGAAGACAATTTTTTACTTCCAAAATATATTTTAAATTTATGATGTAGTACTAAAGGCTTTCAACTTAATTTACAGAAAATGGCAATGCAAGAGAAACTACTGTACCTACTTTTAGTTCCTCCTCTACCACCTATTAGCTATTGACCTTAGGCAGATTACGTAACCTTTCTGAGCCTCCTTGCCTCCTCTGTGAACTGAGGATAATGACACCTGCCTGAAGGTTGGGCTCTGCTCCAGACTGTCCCCTTAGATCCCTTCCAACTCTGAGAAACCATGATTTCATTATTCTGTCAAGTGAACATAAATCACAGTAGTCTCCATTTTGTGTTTTTACATTCCCAGATTCTCTCATCTCTTTTCTTCTCTAATCTGTCATCTCTTTGAAATCACCCATGCACTTTTCTCCCTTATAACTATTTCTAATAAAAATGAATTTAGAACATTCTTATCAGAGAAATCTACTTTCACCATAAGTTTAAAATGTCCTTGTATTTAAGGTAATTAACCTGTCACAGTTAAAATCCCATGTGTCTATTAATTATTTAGTTAAGTGGGTGCAGGGAAAATAAATGGGTGTGGATAAAGAGTCATATTTGGGAAATTTAATAGTAGCCACTTAATTTAACTACCCACTGAGCTCATATAAAATGCATGAGAACAAAATAGTAAGATGGAGTCCCAGAGGTTTCACCTGCAATGGGAACCACTCAGCAAATACTAGTGAATAAGAAATAAGTAAAATTCAATGAGTCATTAGAACATACAAACTGTACAGATAATTCTTTTAAATTTCTACCCATCGAAAATGACCTGATCTCATCTACATTTGCTGGTTTATTAGGGCTAAAAAATTCTTTTTTCATAGCCTCTAACATTTGAGTATTAAGTTAATTGATGTAAATCCTTTATAATAGTGTCTGGCACACTAAACAAGTGTTAAACAATATTATTATTATTATCATCATCATCATCATCCTTATTGTTGTTATTAAAGATGCCACAAAGCACTTATCATTGGCATATGGAGAGAAATGCAATGAGATAAATAAAATGAACTTCCCCTGGACCGTATAGAAGTAACAATTCAAAACCCTGTGTACATATCTATGTTTGGTTACCCTCTGCTATATTTTCCAAATTACATTCCATAGGATGATAATATGTGTTACATGAAAAAAAAGTGTTTTACAATCCATAAATTTGAAAGCTGTTAGACAGCATTCAAAGTTAAACAGCTTTCTTGCTGCAGGACTTCTCAGAGCCTTTAGTAAGTTAATTTGCAAGATCATTTCCAAGAAGGGAATACATTATTTCCCAATGATTATTTTACTAAAGTCTTGAAGAGTTAGTGTTGAAGGAAACAAATTTGGGAAACAATAATATTGGGAGGGAGGGTGTTATCTTGGAAACGACGTAAAGTATCATTCGCAACTTCCTCAACTGCAAAAACACAAAAACAAAAACAAAAACAAAAACAACCAAACAAACAAACTTGAATTGGAAAAGTGATCTGCAACTTCAGAGAAAAAATAGGTAAAAGGGAAGGGCCCAGCAATATGCTGGAGCCAGCTTATACTGACTTGTGAGAGTCAAGGGTTAAATTTTCAGGAATTTCGAGAGCCAGTTTTAAAACAAAGCTATTTTATTTTTCAGCTTTGTTGAGGTATAAATGACAAATTAAATCGTAAGATATTTAAAGTGTACAATGTGATGATTTGATATACGCATATATTGCAAAACACAACATTTTCAACAATAGTCACCATGTCATCCATTATATTTTCTGACCTTATTCATTTTATAACTAAAAGTTTGTATTCTGTTACCAACTTCCCCCTATTTCCTCCATCACCTAGTGCCAACCACTTTTCTACTCTAGAGAGTCATTAGTTAAAAATAAATTATATAAACTTACAATTAAATACATAATATTTAAAATAAACATACTAAGTATTCAAGAATAATCATTTCCTAAATATTTTACTGAATTTCCTATTATTATCTATGCTCTTGAGGTTATTTATTTTTATTGTATCTGTGTAGTGAAAATACTACTTAATGCTGTGGTATGGTATATCTGTTTTCAACTCTGTTCAGTGACCTCATCTTGGTCACTGAAATTGGCCATGATGAGAGTATCTGCACTATGGAAATGGACAAATGTTATGGATAAAGGCTTTATTTATTGTTTTATAAGCTGTCTAGATTTAAGGACTTGATAGAGAAAATGTTCATAATGCAGATTAAACTGTCACTGTTGGGGCAGATCGGAGTTCGGTGCTGCCTCAATGGTAGTGGGGAGGGAGAGGAATAATGACGCGCAGATGGGTAGTTAGCATTTCCTCAGTTCTTCCTCAAATGATGGCAGTGAATCACAGGTCACTGAGATTTAATAGTTTTATTAAAAATATATTTTCGAAAGACAAAGAATGCCCCAAGGATACACAGGGAGAAAGACAAAGAATGCCCCAAGGAGGCACATGGTCCGAGTGCTGTAACCAACACAAAGGGACCCAAATGGCCACAAAAGGGGAAAAAGGCCACAAAGGCCACCAAAAAGAGAGAGAACACAGAAGGGCAAAAAAGAAGGGGAGCCCAGAAGGACAAAACGGCCAAGAATTGGGAATGTCTGCCTTATCTTTGGGCTGTGATGGGTGGTTCCAAAAGCATTCCTATGTGATTAGCAAGTGAGCTCATTTTGATTGACACCTGGCTGCTATATAACTCTGCCTAGTGTGCATGTGCATGTGCGTACCCAGAATTCTACTACCATTGGTGTATTCTTTGGGTGTTCTCTAGGCTGGGCCCCTATTCCTTTGTTCCCTCTGTCTCTCATGTCTGACTAGCTACCTAACAAAACTTAGGTAGTGTGCCAGTCTGTAGTATACATTATCGAGGAAATACTCCTCCTGATTTCAAAAACTATCATCTGATTCAACAAAGGAATTGCTCACATTATTTATTGACCAATAAGTGAGTTTCTGACAAACATCTTCATTGTTTCCCTTTTGTCTTGCTCATTAATGTAAATTAAAAAATCAATCAATATTCATGTCAGAACTCCTTGTAGGATAGTTTATAGCAGGCCAGTTAGGCAAAGGCTAAAAATGTTGTAAGAAGAAGGGAATGTCATCCGTACTAGTTATATGGAATAGTAATGTGGTCTCCCCCAAAGTTGTTTTATCAAGCATATATTCAATAATTTTATTTTCTCACTCTTTGAACGGCCAAGAGCAACAATACTCTGAAAAAAAAGGTAGAGCTGCTCATTTTTCCCTCAGGATAACCCCGATGATGGTTAATTTTATGTGTCAACTTGATTAGGCCAAGGGATGCCCGATAGCTGGTTAAACCTTATTCCTGGGTGTGTCTGTTGGGGTGTTTCTGGAAAAGATTAGTATTTGAATCAATGGACTCAGTGAATTAGGTTGCCCTCCCTGATGTGAGTGGCATCATCCGATCCATTGAGGGCCTGATAGAACAAAAAGCGGAGGAAGGAAGGATTCGTCCCCTTCTTGCCTGTGCACTGAGCTAGGACATCATCTTTTCATCCCCTGGGACTGAGATTTATACCACTGATGCCCCCGCCCCTTCCCAGGTTCCTGGGCCTTTAAACTCAGACTGAATTATACCAGCAGTTTTTCTGGATCTCTGGCTAGCAGACAGCAGATTGTAGGACTTCTCAGCCTTCATAAATATGAGCCAATTCCTCATAATAAATCTTTCTGTCTCAGATAGGTGGGAGAAAATGAATGAGAGAGAGAGAGAGATTGTATTGATTCTGTTTCTCTGGAGAACATTGATAAATTCCCTTTCAGGTCAAATTTCTTTTATATCCTGAGTTAATAAGGCTATGTCAATTTTTCTGACTGATATTTTCTTCCAGTTAAAGTCATATTTTGGATTCAAAAATATGGAACTGCTGGGAAGCCTATATATTAAAAAATAAACTTGAAAATCTAACTTAGAATATTTGATCTGAAGGGGACCTGAGAGATTCTCTAATCCATTGCAGATACTGGCCAGGTTCACATTATACTTTTATTATCTTAAGGAAGATTAATGGACATCAGGGGTTCATTATATTCTTTTCTTTTGGTTACGTCTAAAATATTTCTCTATAAATATTGAAAGAAATCTAGCGAAATATTCCTTTCATAGAGTAGGTATGTTAAATTGTTTTTGGTGGTATTTCTCTATCCTAACTTTGGTCTTTGGACAGAGAGCTATCAGCCCATTTTGGAGTTGAAATTTAATGATAACAATTAACATTGCGTAAAAGTCTGCATATTTATGTAGTTTCAAACCTATTTCACACCAGCTGATAGAATTTACAACATTGCCTCCATCTCTTACCATCTTCTCTGGTCACACTCATTTGCTTACCTCTCCTTCACACAGATTTCCATGAAGTTACTTCAGTGCTCAGGTTTCAGATCACCTAAAGTTTGAGCCCCCAATTATTGTCATTCACATCTTTATTGAGGACTAGTCTAACTCTGGAGATTTGTCACTTGTCTTCCTACATCTTGTCACCTACTTACCACCAGCACATTGTCCTGTTTTAAGGATCTCTCATGCATTTCCACCACTGTTAATCTTTCTGCGAAATGTGTAACACGGCATTTTCCGAGTGCATGTGCTCATGGGAAATTTTTCCTAAAATACTATTTGGAATTTGTGTTCCATAGAAAATCTTTGGTAATTAATGCCATCCTTATATCACAGAAGGGGAAAACAGGGTCTAGAAAGCAGCAGTGACTTGCCCAGAATCCCTCAGATATATAAGGTAGAATAAAGATATATAGTGCATGTATGGTAGATGAGAACTCTTGAGCTCTTTTCTCACACTTGAGTTTTGAATATCTTTGTGTGGATCTAGCCCCACCCCTTTCCTGGTTCTTATAATAATCAAGAGAACATATATAGCTAGTAAATCAGGTATAGGTGAGACTCAAAGTAAGCTTTGTTCTGAGGCAAAATTCCTCCCCAGCTGTGAATCTGTGAGACCAGACAACTTACATGTTTCCAAAATACAATAATGGGACAGTGATAAGGTTGACATTCTCATTCCAAAAGGGAGAAGTAGAAAAGAAGGAAGATGTGATGGGTCCCAAAGTAAGTTCAAAACCCAGCAAGGCAAACTTCACGAGATCTTAAGGCTGTAGAATAATTCTTTTGAGCTCAATGTTCTGCTTTCCATATGCACTGGGGTCTCATTGCTGAAGCTCTGCTGGGCGGGTCGGCCCCTCCAGCTTTGGGCTGCACCACTCCCACAGCTCCGGGAGGCCTTGCTTAGGGCAGAGGTTGTGTAGCTTGTTGAAAATGAGATGATGATTCCCCTTTCTGAAACTGAGGAAGCAGCCTTGATGACCTCTGAATTGTCTTTGGGGTCATTCTTCCCTTGTCTTGAAGAATCACATACACGTTTGCAGCTGAAGTGCTCTATGGTCCTGTTCTGAACAATCCAAAAAGTACTACATTCTTCCTTCATTACCTCCCATCTCCTTCCTCTTCAGTTCAAACTGGCAGTTTTCCTGCTGAGGTGGCTGATTAAGTCCAGGGTTCACACCCACATTCCTTATCAAAACAATGCCTGGCCACATCCTCAGTGTTCCCTTCCAAACATGTTTTCTTATTCTTTGCAATATAGGCTGAGAATTTTCCAAATCTTAAAGCTCTAGTTCTTTTTTTTGCTTAATAATTTGTGTCTTCAAGTCATTTCTCTCTTCTCGAACTTTATTGTTCAAGAAGAAAAAGCCAGTCAGCATCTTTAATACTTTGTTAACAAATCGCTTTGGTTAAATATTCAATTTCACCACACTCAAGTTCTACCTTCCACAAAACACTAAAATGCAAACACAATTCCACCAAGTTCTTTGCCACTTTATAACAAGGATCTCCTGTTCTTCGTTTTTCTAATAGCATGTTCCTTGAGTCCATCTGAGACCTTATCAGAATGGCCTTTCCTATCCATATTTCAACTGACATTGTCTTCAGATTTCTGTAGGTGTTTTCTGAGAAGACTGACGCTTTCTCTACAGCTTTCCTCAATCCTACTGAGTCCTCACCAGAATTGTCCTTAATGGTCCCTTCATAGCAATGTGGGCTTTTTGAGCCTTAAATTCTTCCAGCGTTTATCCATTTACCTAGTTCCAAAACTGCTTCCACATTTTTAGCTCTCTATTACAGTAGCACCCCTACTTCTTGCTACTAATTTGTCTTAATTTAGACCTCTATAACAAAATAATGTAAAAAGGCTGGCTTAGCAATAATAGAAATTTATTTCTCACAGTTCTGGAGGCTGGAAGTCCAAGATCATGGTGTCGGCATGGTCAGGTTCTGGTGAGAGCCCTCTTCCACATTGTAGACTGTTGAATTCTTGTTGTATTCTCACATGATGGATAGCAGAGAAAGAGATAGCAAGCAAGCTCTCCCATGACTCCTCTAAGGGCACCAATCCCACTTGTGAGACATCTACTTTCATGACTTTATCTAGTTCTAATTACCTCCTAAAGGCCCCACTTTCTAAAACCATTGTATTGTGTGTAGGGTTTTGACATATGAATTTTGGGAGGGCACAAGCATTTAGTTCATAATAGCTAGTGAGTAGTCAAAGTAGAATGAAACTTTGTAAAGGAGATTTGACACCATGCATGCGTCGCAATTTGAATTTAGGGGATAAAAGTGGAGTCTCAACATGTTCCAGATTGTTTCAGACAGCCCTAGTTTCCAAAAATTTATCCCATTTCCTCCATAAGGACACTCATATATTTAAGATCACATTTTTCACTTTTTGTTTGGAAAAATCAAGTTACTATAAACATAAAATATAAGAAATTTAGCAATAATAAAAAATATTCAACGAATTTGAGTGCCTACAATATACCAGGCACTGTATCAAGCCCTGGGGCTAAAACCATAAGCAAATCAGATACAATCCTTGGCAACATAGAACTTACTGTCTAGTGAGAGGTATCCACTAGTGAACAGGCAACAATGCTGTATAAGCACAGGGTGATGCAAAAGCACAGATGAGGAACAACTAATCCAAATTTGAAAGAAAGAAGGTTGAAGAAGACTTCACAGAGGAAGTGATGTTCAAAATAATCCCTGGAAAATGAGTAGGATTTAGGTGAAGCAAAAGGGGTTCAGTAAAAAAAAAAAAAAGTTCTAAACTAAAAGAGCATCCTCAAAGACTCTGAGATTAAAGAGAACTTGACATATTTGAGGAACCGAAAGTGTCTGAAGTGGAAAGAGTGAGAGATGGGGCTAAAGTGATAACGCTGCTAGATCACAAAAGGCCATGTAAGTCACATTAAGGTTTCAGAGTATTACACAAATGAGATTAGGAGTCGCTGAAGTGTTCGAAGTGTTTTAATATGAGGAACTTTGCATTTGCATTTAAAAGGCTGGCTGGGGTGCAAAGTGGAGAACGTATAGGAGGGAATCAAGACTGGAAGCATAAGACCAGGTGGAAGGCTGATGCAGTTCTCCTAGGAGAGAGATAATGATGACTATGCTAAGAGAGTAGCAGTGTGGATAGGGAGAAGCAGCGAGAGCTGAGGATATGGACTAATAGGTGGTAGATATGTTGAGAGAGGTGAGACAAAAAAAGCCAAGGATGTGGATGGGCTATATAAACAATGTACCATTCACGGAATAAAGATTCCAGTAGGAAAATAACATTTGGAGGACAGGAAATAAGAGTATATTAATAGGTATGTTTATAGGAGACTATCGTGATATAGTTCTTAAGTTAGCACTCTGTATAAACCAAATGGAAAATGTATATTGAAGGTGTATTTATGTCTGTGTCATACTGTCAACTTATTGTTACATATCAGTAGAGAATGTAATAATAGAGAATTCTTTTGACATAAGTTAGTAAAATTTGAAAATAATATTTATAGACTATTTCTAATTCTCAACTAGTATTATATTATCCTGGCTTTCTTGGATTTAAATATATTTTGAGATAATAAAGAGAAACTAAAAGTCCAAAGTAATCAGACAGGAACAAATATAAATTGTGAGCTACAGACAGACTCAAATTTCTGTGTTTTATAGGCATTTTATGCCTTTGTTTCATACCTCAAGATTGTTTTGTGCTCCTTTTAAAATATTTTTCTAACAGCTGGTAAAAATTTCCCATGTGGGGATACCTACAATTATAGCAGCTGGTGTTTATAGCAAATGACAAGGCCGAATTAAACAATTCTTATCTCCATTTCAGGATGCTTTACAAAAACAAACCCTTTTAAGAAAGCGCTGACTTTTAAATAAGGCCCAGTGGAATTTGTGTTTCTGTTTGGAGCTATAGTATTAACCTTGGAATCAAGATAGAATGCTATTAACATGGAAAGGTGACCTCAAAAAATCATGCCAAAGTTTAAACATATTCTGAAACAAATAGCAAAACATATTCTGAAAATCAATTACAAATTTAATGTACTGGCTAAGTTGGCAGTTGTCTCAGGAATTTTCATATGAGAACTCTGGTAAATTCCTAACTCTGAAAATCAATAAGAACTCTAACCCTTTATGGTCAAGGAGTGACACCAAAAACAATAGGAATCCATTAAAAGAAGAAGAAAAAGAAAGCATATTTCAAATTGAAGAAGTCCTTTTTTATTTACTGTAATTGTGTTTTGAGTGTTTATCTCTATTTTTGTTTTAAATAGCATCTCACAATATTTATTACATGTTTTAAGTAAAAGGTAGAAAAACATAAAGAATTCTTATTCATTTATTGTGGTTGTATAGGAAGTACCACCAGACATATTAGAAATGTTGTTGAATGGTGGCACAAGTATTTTCCTATATCTCAAAAGTGTAACAAGCACAAGATACCAGATGCCATGGTTTTTTTGTTTTGTTTTGTCTTTTTGTTTTTGTTGTTGTGTTGTTGTTTGTTTTTTAATCAGCAGACATAGCAGATTTCCTTTTCTCTAGTCCTATGGAATATACATAGCTCTTCCATTCCCATTTACAATTAGTTGGCAATTAAAACTTAACTATAGGTGTGATGATACTACAGAACAACCAAAGCAGTCAGGAATATAAGATGCAGAGTAAAAAAATGCATTGCAGTAATTCTATATTTGCTGCTACTTTTTCCTTTTGGTAACTTGCTAATTTATACCTCAGGACACCAAAGACAGAGAAAGTAGTGTTCTAATGTCTGTGACAATCTCACTAGGCTGAGAGGCCAAAATTAGAGTTCAAGACTGCAAAGACAGCCATTACTTGTCTTAAAGGACCAATATTTTAAAGAAAAGTAGGCCCAACATTCTGCATGCATTTTACCCCTAAAACAGTTGCCAGTCACTAAGCTGTGCATCAGTGATAGGAAGACAAAAATTGGAGTTCATATCCTGTTAAGGCAAATATTCCAGGGTTTCACTGAATATCCTTAAAAGCTTAGGTCCTAGGAATAAATATAAATTATAAATTTACAAGTTTCCACGAATCCTGAAATATAACTACAAATTAATTCAGTTCCTAATAAAAAACAAGGTATCTTGCTCATACTGTCTTCCTAACAAAAGAAAATTAAAATCTCTTTGAATAAAATTAACATTGCCTACAATTTTTCATAGACAATGTCCAACATTCAATCCAAATTAACAGGCATACCTGTACAAAGCATCAAATAACTGAAGGCCAAGAGCAAAAACAGACAATGGAAATAGATCAATAAATGATCCAGACACTAAAATTATCAAACACAGACTTTAAAACAATCATGATTAATATTTTCAAGAAAATGGGTTTTTTAAAAAAGAATTTCACCAGAGAACTATGTTATGAAAAAAAACATTAAATTCAAAGTATAACACTTAAAAACATAATAATCTATTTAAAATTCAAATTCAATAAATAGGTTCAATAAATATCATTGACAGCAGAATACAAGATTAATGACCCAAAATAAAGTTCAATAAAAAATATCCAAATTGGTACCCACCATTCAAAAAGATAAAAAATACAGAAAAGAACATAAGAGCCACCTGGGTCTCAGAGAAAATATCGAACATATATGTAACTGAACTTCCTAAAGGAGAAGAGAAGAAATAACTGGTTGAAAATTTTGCAAAACTAATGAAAAACACCAGAAATTTAAGAAACTCTTTGTACCCTAACTAGAATAACTACAAAGAAAACCATGCTTATACACATCATAATAAAACTACTGAAAGCAAAAAACAAAACAAAACAAACAAACAAACAACAACAACAAAAAAAAAACAAGAGAAAATCTTAAAAGCACTCAGAGGAAAAAAGACAATATTACCTTCAAAGGGATAACAAAAGACCAAAAGCTGACTTTTTAAATTTTTTAAATGGAAATGTTGGAAACTGGAAGAAAATGAAATGGCATCTATAAAGTGATGAAAGAAAACTCCCAACTTAGAATTCTTTATCTAGGAAAATAACCTTCTAAAATGAAGACAAAATGAAAACGTTTTCAGAGAAACAAAAACTGAAAATTTTTGTTGCCACTATAGAAATACTTAATGGAATTCTTCAAGCAGAAAGAAAATGACTCCAGATAGAAGGTTAATCATACAAGAAGAAATGAAGAGCACAAGAAAGAGTAAATATGTGGATAAACCTAAATGAATATTAACTGTAAAAAAATAGACACAGAAATGATTTCAAACTGCAACCTGCAGCTTAAAAAGCACTGCCCCTAATAAACTTTTGAGTCGTATATTCTAGTTGTTTGAGTATGATGGAGATAAGCCCAAGATACCATGGGATGACAGAGCAAGGGCATCAGACAGTTTGGAGACACAAGAAAGTAATTGAATATAAATGATCTCTGATTCCTTCCTTACTAAATTCTTTGCCCCACAAATTAGATAGTCCACAGTTTCTTATACCAACCCTACTGTTTCTTTGCTCAAGATGTTCTCCCACACTACTCTGACTAAAATGCAAACATTTTTCTTCACCTCACCTTTCAATCTCCATATGTTCAAATCTTTTGGGTTTGAACTTTAGTGCCTCTATCCTTGTTAAGCCTTCCCTGGACATGCAACATCAGCCATCCTGATATCTGAAATTAAACTGTAAAAATCTCCATCTTTGTTTTATAACAGGAATGTGTTTTTATGTCATGTTCCCTATTGGATTTAGGTTCTTCAAGAATATTATATCTTATTCATCATTGTTTACCCTCTAATAAATATCTGTTGAATAGATAGATAAATGGTTGGGTGGACAGATGGATAAGGAAGACATTATGACCATTCATATGAATATGGAATTTTTTAGGATTGGCACTTGCTTAACTATCAGTCAAGGCCCATTATGCCATTTTCTCTCCACCCCTGCCTTCTTTCTTCTGGATTTAATCATACACTTGCCAGACCATCAAAAGCTACAGCAGGGACTTGTCCAAACTAATAAAAACTCCCAATAACGATTTTTGACCTTAAAGTCAATTAGAAGGGTACTATACAAAGGGAAAGTGATAAGTTGTTCATATTGTGATTTGGTGAGGGAGAAATATAAAATACAGAGTGTTTTAAGTATATTCAACTGGTTTATTAATTTGCAGAGTAAAACATCAGCAAGTATATATCCTTGAAATCAGTGCTTCTTCGTGCTACTTTATGTGTGAATCAAGACAGGGAAAGTAAACAATATTCATAGCAAAATGAAACAACCTACTGAACTTTTCTTTTGTGCAATGCACTGGCCTGCATACAGATAGATGGAGTTTATAAAAATAATGTATGTTCAGCCATGCATAGCTAAAAATTGCAACTAACACTAGCAATTTAGAAGAGAAACACTGCCTGGACATTCACATACACAATGAAACAAACCTCTTCAATTAAACACATGCAGTATTCTTGATATTTTTCTGGTAAATATTCATGAAGATGATCCAGGAAGGTCAGAACTAACCAGCAGTGACCCTTGATTTGCTTTTGACGTATGTACATTGAGTAGGTTTTCCATAGCTCTTAGAAGCAAAATTAGGCAGAATCAATAACATATCCTGTGGACTCTAAGTTCCTTGAGTAGACACAATTAAATGCCTACCTTAATATTCAATCTTTTTTTCTTCCTAGCATTCATGATTTTCTTTGAAACCTCAATGTTCTCAGTTTAAAACAAATTTTAAAAAATACAGGCATGTCATAGTCTTTCTTGAAGCTAAGGAGAGGTCATGTGACACAGGTCTAGTCAATGAAATGTAAGCGAAGTCAAGTGCAGATATCTGACAATTTTTTTCCTGAAATAAAAACTATCCTCTCCTTTTTTCCTCATGTCTGGAATATGGACACAATGACTAGAGCCGTAGCTGCAACAGCTTCAGGTAACATTAAAGGAAAAGGCACGAGAACTGCAAAGACTTTTCTCTGGTCTCTCAAGGAGTGGAACCAATGCTAGCAATTTCATATGTCCAAATATGAATAAAGAAAATGAGCATGTTTTCTGAACCAGAAAATTTAAGGTTTTTTCAATTAAGTTTGAGTAAAATGTAATCCAGAATCAATCACTCAAGAGTATAAGTTATTGTTTATCAATTTCTACCCTCAACTACCTAGTATATACTGTTTTCTCAACAAAATAGGAATGAATAAATGAATGACTGAATGAACTAAGCATTCTACTGTTTGTGGCAACATGTATTTGAAATGTCTAAAAGAAAAGGAGTGGAAAAGGCGGCATCAACCACTATGACAGACAATATTACTTCAATTCAAAAACAGACTACTGGGCATCGTGAGTCATCAAATACACATTTGGACAAATCAAAAGTGGTCACTGTTTTAAGACCTGTAGTGAGGCATAGGTCCCCATGACAGCCAACTTCCTTCATAAAAAAGCATTAAAAATGTGAAATCAGACCTGTTAGCGTTAACTACTTTCCTGTAATCACCTAGATCAGAGAGGGAGTTAATTCTGCCAGTGGAGAAAATCTGTAGAATCAATCTTAGGTCAATGGGGAATGTGGGAGCAGAGGAAATACAGTGAGGGAGTAAAAGTTTACCTCTTCCTCCTTCAGGAAGATCTCCCAGCAATACCCTAAGATTGACAGATAAGAAAATGAAGTTTCTTTCCTACTGTTTTCAAGAACTTTTTATATCAAGGACCCTTGACCCCACTGGTCAATTTTGATTTCAGAAACATAAAAAGTAGTTCTGCATAACAAAAAGGTCAGAGACTTCTCTACATCCTGCTACTTAAAGCGCAGCTGCTGGACCAGCAGCACTAGCATAAAGTGGAAGCTTATACAGATGCAGAACCTTGGACCCACCTTGGACTATTAAATCAAGTGTTTCTTTTGTATATTAAAGTTTGAGATATACTGCACTAGAAGGTCTTTCTAAATATTGTCTATCTTGATGTTTGTGTAATTATTTAACTATATTTAAGTCTGTCCACATAATAGAAATTCCTTTCCCTTTAGTTTGTAACTCTTTTAATTAATAGTTTATCCAGGAATTATAAATTCCATAAATTTTAGGTGTCAGTTTTTAAAAATGTCTCTCACACAACTTTTCCACTCTATTTGAAAATGATTATATTAGAAATATGTCTTGAGATAAATTAATAAGTGAAAGTAAATGAGTTCCCCCCATTTTCCCTGGAGTTTGAGAGACATGTGCCATGTACCAGGAATTATATTTACTAAATCTAGAAATTGGTCTCTTTAGTAGTGCTTTTGCTATCTATTTCAAGGTGAGGTTTTTGACCCTGACAGACATTTAAGAGCTTACAAAGACTTTGGGGATTTAAATCACCCTTTTTTCCCTTGTGCTAATGTACTTTTGCTTGTAAGGAAGCTCTGAATGAATGGCATGAGGAAAGGTCAATGAGTTGACTGGAAGGCAGATTATGCATATTTACAGTCATTTTTAGACATTCTTAAAGAAAATAAATAATGGTGACATTAGTAAATTGGAACTTTTTCTCCTGATCATGCCTATTGCAGAAATAATACAATTGTAAGTAAAGTTATTGTCTCCACACTTCTTTAAAGAAGGTGTCAAGGTAGACACAGGGTGGTTAATTTACCAAGGACTCAGTCCTGTCCACAGATATGTACATTTTCGTAAGTAATGGTTGCAGTTTTAAACATTACTGCCTAGATGTTCAGAGAAAATGCAGTTTCTTTACTTTCTGTGTAACCTATTGGATTTTCCTTAAAACCTAGTAGAGGGGAGGCTTTAGTTCAACTGTATACATTTAGTCTGACATAATAAATAGTCTACTGGGGTAAATGCTCAATCTGTTTCATGCAAAAGGCTCAGTCCTGCAGGTTCTGCCCCTACCTGGACCCTCTCTAAGAGGCCCTGAATGTGTGAATTTATATTTTATGTTGTCCTCTCCTTTCTTTGCTGACAAGTGGCTGCTCTGGGCTGCTCTCTAGTGGCTTTCAGGAACCACCAGGCATGGCCAGCTCTATCCCTGAGCTTGTAGAAAACTGCTGCTAAAGTTGGCAACCGGTCTTGCTCTTCAGTCCCTCTCTCAGTTTAGTCACATCCTACTATCCCTGGGTGATTTGGTCTTACCATGGATCACACTGGTAGTGCAGACCTATTTGAGACTCTGGCATCTTCTCCATCTATATCTTGGGCTAGGCTACCCAACCAAAAGCCTCTATCTCAGTCACTTGATTCACTTGATATCTTGCCTCAGGGACCTATAGTAGATCCACTGCTCACAATTTAGATTTTTTCAGCATCTGCCAAAAAACAGGCAGTATCCCCTGAGTTCTTCATTTGTCTCCCTCAGTTACTTTCTGCCAGTGAGATATGCCATTGCCCTTGGCCATGATGGAAGTAGATATCAGTGGGGCAGAATTCTACAAATAAATTGTGGGGGATGAAGGTATGAGAAGAACAAAAGAACCCTATGTTCTGTGTTCTTGCTCTGCTTCCCTCTGTTTTTCTCTGAAATCTCTAAGGCTAGGAGGTACAGATTTCTGGCTTTCCAATTCCTCAACACCAGCGCTACTCTATCTGATGCCAGTACATGGACCATTATCAGCCCACACCAAGATACACACAGAAATTGAAAGTAAAATTTTTTCATGCACTTATATAGCAATTTAGCAGAGTAATTTTATATCTGTTGTATCTCATAAAAATGTAGGGCTTTCAACAAGAGTACTAAGACAATTCAATGAGGAAAAATAGTCTTTCAACACATGCTGCTGGGACAACTAGATAGCCATATGCAAAAAAGATGTTGGAATCCCTCCTAACACCATACACAAAATTAACTCAAAGTGCATCATAGATATAGATGTAAAAGCTAAAACTATAAAACTTTTAGAAGAAAATATGAGAGTAAAAATTCGTGAGTCTACATTACTAAAGATAATGGCTTGGTTTCCTGAGCTGGTTGCTGCAGGTTGCAGATCAGAGTTAAATTATTATGTGTAGTCTGGCCATTGTCTGTTGGTATATTCAGTCTCAGAATCAAACACTAGCTATGGAACCTCCAGCAATTGACTTCATCTTTCTTAACTTCAGTGCCTGTATTTGATGAGTAGTATTCTATATTGAATACAACAATTTTTAGCCTATATGAATATCTTCTGAACTGAATAGACCAATAGTGCTAATTATTATTCTATTTGTGAAGAATATTATAGGTCTTTTATGCTCAGAAATATATAACCATAGAAGATAAAAGCATTTAGCATACTGCCTGATACAAATAGGCAATTTTGTTAGATGGTTTTTTTTTTCTTTCCTTGGTTTTTCATAAGGATTCTCTTTGTCACCTCATTTTGGTAGTGTGTCTACAAAGAAAAAAATTGGACTTATTTTATATGTCTTTGTTTTACTGTTTAATTTTTTTCGTAATTCATTTTTATTACACTTTACAAAAACATGGGTGTGAAATGTACTGGAACTTTTAAAAAGTGGTCTTTCCTCATAAGTAGTTTGAGAGGCTCTGCTCCTCGTCATACCTACTTTCTATGCAGTAAGAGTCATGCCTAGAATAATGGATGGAAGGGGCATCCTCTCTGTACTATGGGAGAACTAGGTGAGTTTACCAGACTAGAACATGTATATACTTAAGAAACTTGTGATTTTTCCCCCCATCTCAACAAAGCCTATATTTTGAGCTTATTTTCAAGTTGTAGACACAAACTAAATATATAATTTGGCAGTCAAACTGAGTAGACTCCCTGTGTTCTGCTGGGGACTGTGTTCTGACACTTTTCCCCCGAAGCATCAAAATCCATTGTTTTCAAGGAGGGAGAAACCCTGTGGCAGTGCAATCTACAGATAAAAAGAAGACCTATCAAAGGAAATATCATCTTGAAGTTGCTGATGTAATAAGGATTTGTTGGGAAATAGCTCTATTTCAAGAAAATCTGAAAAGAATTTTTTCATAATCTTAAAAAAAAAAGCCCACATCATCAGTCAATACAACATATCCTAAATATTCTTGTTCTTTGCAAGAAAGAAAATCTCCAGCAAACCATCAGCATTCATACACACTTTGCAATACCTGCAAAAAATTTTGGGTCTCAGTTTTTTTCAAGTCCAAAGACCAACAAAAAGAATTTGTAAAGCACATTTGAGCAAACACAGATTGAATGCTGTTTCCTGGAGAAGGCTTACATAAGCTGAGATGCCTAAAGCAGTTCTGGCATTAACTGGTAGAATATTACTATTAATATTTAATTAAGCTTCTGACCTAGAATCTTGCTGAAAATATCTCTAGAAACTAGCCTAACATCATTACTCTAACAAAATAAGACTAAATTAGGGAACGGGAGACAGCTACAGTGGTTTCTCATCGTACTGAACCGTCTTAGCAGTTTTATTGAATCTCCTTGGAGTTAGTTTCCAAATACAGTCCCTTTGTCACCACCCAATTGAAGAAAGGCTAAATTGTCCTTGAACATAATTGTCTTGAGATTGTCTTATGTACGACAGCCCCCCTGCGAGTGCCTTTTTGCTAAGCTCTTTACCACCACCCCTTCTACAAGGACTCAATTTTCTTCAATGCGCCTGTCAGCCTTGGTCTCAAGTCCTATCAAAATGGGAAGGATCTGACATGTTTCTACCCAAGCTGATGGATTAGCTTGTTATACTTCAGGGTGACTATCAGTCTATATATTATTCAAGGAGTATTTGCATCTCTGTTCTGCCTTTGTTCTGTAATCGTGGAACGGAAGCCTTTTTTTTCCTATTCGGCAGACTTCAGGCAATCGCGAGTACACTGGGTTTATCTCATTTGAAAGGAGAGGGACTTTTCTTCAAGGAAAATCTGTGGTTTCCCCACCCAGATGGTCTCCTACTTCTTGAATAGCCCTGTCTCCTTTGAAGATGACGTTCCTCATCATAATACATAAAAATATATTCACATTTTAGATTAAATATATAATACATAAATATATCAACTAAATTCAGTTCAAACAGACTCATTGATACACAGCCGGATTTTGTAAAAATTTATTTCATTGGGCAGTTTTATTTATTTACATGTTTACGTATATATTATTTATGAATAGACAGTTATATATTTAATTCTATTAGTAGTTTTTCTGTTTTGGTGTCAATTTCTTTTTAGCTTTCACATGTTTTTTAAGTTGTCTTGGGCCAGGTTCCCTAGGAGCAGAACCTGAGATGAAGACTCACGAACGGGTGGTTTATTACAGAAGTAATTCCAGGAGTTGGAGGAATTAGGAAGGGGACAAGACAGGGAAGAGGAAAAAGCCACACAAGGCCATGATTTCAGATGGAGTCCCAGCCTCACTCTCAATCCTTGGGGAGCTTTAGAGCATAAATGAGGCAGCAAGATTTGCCCTATCTTTTTAGACAAAGGAGCTATGCTTTTGTATCCTCACACCAGTCAGTCATTGCCAGGCAGCCAGAGGATAGGAATATTTCCAGACATTTTTACTGGTGAGGCAGCTATGTGCCCAAGGATAGTCCTCTGACAGAAACAACAGAGCCTTTAGCAGCAAAATAGACAAAGGCTGGGGAACAGGAGCACAGTGCTGGTGAAAAAGATTGGGAGGGGGGCATCTGAGCAGGACAGGGTTCAGTACAATAGGCACTGAAAAAAAAATCAGAAATGTGTGTCTGGAGCACCTACAAGATGAAATAAGCCTTTACTTTCAGCTGGTTTCTGACATATCACACGGTCACCCAAGTGATATTTCTCTGCTCAACCTAATCTCATCTTTATCTTCTCCTTTCTGCCTGTAGCCCGACTTTCTGAGAGTTGTTCGTAGTGTCTGGTACACGAAAAATCTCCATAATTAAAAAAGCAAGGACAAATCTTTTGGCATTCTAGCTGATAAAATGAAAGAAAGAAAATTAAATGATTTGTCTATTTTTACTCATATTTGCCTCTTATTTTCTGACTGATTCTTATTCAACAATGGTTTCCTATATTTTATTTTTTAATTTTTTATTTATTTTAATTGTTTCAAGTATATAGTACATTGGTTAGACATCTATATAGTTCATAAAATGATCCCCCCAGTTGCTCCCTCCCTCCCCTGATCTTCCACCTAGCCAATGTGTTAATGCTAACTGCATTCCCTAAGCCATGCTCCCCATCCGCATGACCGTCCATCAGCTACTAATTTGTACTTCTTTAGCCCTTCCCTCCATTCTCTCAGGCCCCAAACCCCCTCCCCTCTATCCATCACCAAATTGTCCACTATATTTGTGAGTCTGTTTTTGATTAGTTTGGTTTTTTTTTTATTCCTTAGATTCTGCATATAAGTGAAATCACATAGTGTTTATCTTTCTCTGTCTGACTTAAATACCTTCTAAGTCCATCAAAGCAATTTCTATCCCCTTCCTTTTCATATGTAGGGGTCTTATTTTCTTATCCTTTCAGCCACTCTATCTTTTTGTTGGAACACTTAATTCTTTTCATTTAAGGTACTTATTGATAGGAATGTAGTTGTTACCATTCTTTATTCCTGTTTTTGATACATGCTTTTTCTTCTTAAAGAAGTCCCTCAACATTTCCTGTAATACTGGCTTAGTTGATAATTCCTTTAGCTTATTTTTGTCTGAAGTTCTTTATCTGTCCTTCAACTCTAAATGATAGCTTTGTGGATAAAGTATTCTTGTTGTAGATCCTGGTCTTCATCCTGTTAATATTTTTTGCCAAGCCTTCTGTCCTGCATAGTTTCTTTTGAGAAATCAGCTGCCAGTCTTATAAGTGTTCCTTTATAAGTAACTATCTGTTTTTCTCTTGCTGCTTTTAATATTCTTTCTTTGTATTTGATTTTAATTATGATGTGTCTTGGTGCGGGCCTCTTTGGATCCCTGATTTTTGGAATTCTCTGAGCTTCCTGGTTTGTAAGTCCATTCCTTCACCATTAGGGAAGTTTCCCATCATTATTTCTTCAAACAGTTATTCAACATTGATTTTCTTCAGTTATGCTGATCAGACAGATATTTGGACCCTTAATAGTGTCCCATATCCTCCTTAAATTACTTTTATAGTCTTGGCATCTCATCTTTTGCCATTCTGATTGCACGTCCTTGGCTTTCCCATCCTCTAGATAGGGCATTTAATCCTTTTCTTTATTCACTTTATTTATTCCTTTGTTATTACATTTAATATACTTCTCATCTGAGATAATGTGTTCTTCATTTCAGACTGGTTCCCTTTTATAATTTTCATTTCTATTTTTATGTTTTTAATCTCTTTGTTGATGATCTCACTGTATTTATCTACACTTCTCAAAAGTTCATTGAGCATCTTTAGAACCAGTGTTTTGAACTCTGCATCTGCTAGATTACTTGGCTCAATTATATCTGGATCTCTGTTCTGTTCTCTCATATGGTTTTGGCTTCTTTTCCTTCATATTTTGGCTGCCTTTCCATGTCTATTTCTATGGACTAAGCAAAGCTCCTAAGTCTCCTGGTCTTCTTAGTGTAGATTTGTGAAGTAAGTGTCTAGTGGCACCCTGAGAGGGTTCAGCTGCAGGCCAAATATATCCCAAGCCTCTGCTCCTCCAGGGCCACCTTTTAAGATTCAGTAAGCAAGATGGTGTGCTTATAGTTGCCTCAAAAGGCCACACCAGAAACTGAAGCCAACTGCCTCCAGTGTGAGTCTAGGTGCTGCTCAGCAAGGCCTGTCTGACCCACCGAGGATACACTTGGATGTGGCTTGGGTGGGGCCATGATTTGGGGAAGGTGAGGTCTCAAGGAATCCTCTGGGCAGAGAGGCCTCTGTTATCAGTTTGATGACATCACAGCTATGGCCGTGCTGTGTCTGGTGCACTGGGAGTGGGGAGGGCTCAACAGGAAACAAAGGATACCACAGCTCCTTTAAGAGGCTTCTGCTGCTGCCACTGCCACTATCACAGCCTCCATCTCACTCAGCCACTAGGATGGAGCAGCCCAGCGTCCTTGCCCTGTCGTACCTTCTGCCATTACAGGGTGATTTCTTGGATTTCTCCCTATTTGTATGGCTTGTTCATCTAGATCCCAGGCAATTTTTCCTTGCTGCTGTTCCTTGTTTCTGTCACAAGTTTGATTTGGTAGCCAAAGGGATGAACAGAGCCTCTATCATCTATGCCATTTTTCCCCCTCCATCTGGTTTCCTATATTTTAGGCTTGAGTTATTATTATCTCTCTAATTTGGTGATCTGAATCCAATTCAAGGGATACCAACATCCTTTTAATATGATGCTTACACTCTAATTGATCCTTTTAAGAGTGCAATGCTCAGGTAAGATGTAAAGCTTTCTGTTTCAGAATATAAAAGAATGTAAGACTATTCCATGAAGGAGGGAAGATTCTACTGAAAAATCTTTTTAAAAAACCCTGCCCCAGATGGTGGCCTGATGTTTTTTGTAAAGAACATTTTGTAAACTTAAATGCTATTTTAATTAGTATTCATTAAATAACCAAAGAGGGATAAAAGGAACAGCCACCCTTGTGGAGAATTTGATCTCTAATGTTCAGCTTTTCCAGCATATGGTGATTACATAAGAAGCCTATTGACTTTTTGGTCAGTTTTATTATTTTTAAAAATTTTCAACAAGCAATATATCCCCTTGTCCCCTGCATTCCAAGTGGATCACTCTCATGCCTCTATCCCCCTCTACCTTGGTTTGCTTTTGGATGACGCAGTTTGACTAATATTAGCAAGTTCTATGAATGTGATCATACTGCCACTCCTGCTGTAAAATAAATTATTTGGTTGGAGGCTCTATTGAGAAGAATACCATGGCAATGAATGAGGTACCCCATAATCCAGGAATGGTGGTCTAGGCAAAAGCATTGCAAGCATGAAAAGCAAATTGGAAAACATCTATTACATGAGGACATAGCTCTACCTTCTCCAAGTGGCTAGCTGCTTTCCCTAAGAATGATGATATATCAGGAGCTCATGGTTGGCCTCTGTGCTACAGCAATGGCCATAGCCAGGTCAGCCTTGATGGTGCGAATTCCATGTTGTGTCGTTAGATTCATACATAGCCATAGCCTTGTCATTGGAAAGACTTTCTGGTTCTTCAATACTTCTTCGAGTTGGGAGTTCAAGGCTCTGAAGTTACTGTTTCCTTTTATGAGTTCTCTAATACAATCAGATGTAAACACAATCTATAATCTTTGTAATCACATTGTTGCATAGCAATCAAATATAATCTTTACTTGATCACTCAAAATCTTGCTTACCATCTCACACCATCACCAGTGATAATTTGAGAAATCATGATGTCACTACATGCCACTCATTACCAGAGTTCAATTTGTATCTAGCAAGGAGTTCATTTATGTAATCATAAAATATGTGAGCAACCCTAGTTTCAGAATCCCCTCCATAAAGTCTCTTTCCTGAGACTACTCTTAGAACCAACTACTTTATCATCCAGAGTATTCTCCTAGCAAGAGAACAGAGGCACAGGACAGGGCATAGAAGGTAAATAATGGAGGAGACCATAGAATTGAAGATTAACAAGGGCCAATCACCAAAAACTTGGATTATTACTTTTTTCATTTCAAGACCTCTACTATATTTATAGAGTTGTATTTACAATTAGCAGTAGTTAAAGATTTAAATATAAAATCTATGGAAACATAGCCCTTTGAAAACTTATTTTTATTAAGGACTTGCCATTGGTTCTGCCACTCTCCATGTAGATATATATGCATGATTCTTTCTAACCTTAGCTTCTCTTTCCTACAGTTCTATTGCTTGGCTTTTATGTGTTCCATAAATATCACAAAAATTTCATTCAAAGCCTTGATTCAGCATTACATTAATAGCCCTATAGAGTGACCACTACAGAAGTGTCACCTGTTAGCACCTATGACCATACAAAATGTGAACCCAGGAGCTATTTATTTGAGACTCTAGGAGAAGCTCTACAATGACACCTAATCCCCTATTTTCTTAAAATTGTTTTTCAACACATTGTGGGATGTTTCTTGGCCTAACATGATGGGGCATGATATAATGGGTATCAAGAGAGTCAGGAAAATGTAGGGAGAAATTTGTCAAGGGAAAAAGAAGCATAAAACTTTCTTCCAAATCCTTCATTCTTGACTTGCTGGAAACTCAGACCTACCATCACAGGCTTTAGTAGTCAAAGCAAACTTTGAGTGGTACTAAGAAATTTTTGAAATGTATGAATTAGCAGCCTGTATTGCTTCTGATTCAACATAATTTCTTCAGCTGCTTAGCAAGTTTGTTAGAGGTTGTGAAGCACAAAAGCTCATTTCTTGTTTTAGAAGAAAAGAGCACCTACTTAGTAACTGTGACAACTTATAAGATCAGGAAAGCTGGCAGTTACAATTATTGGCCACAGCTGGCAGGCAGCTCCGTTGGAGTTTTCACAGTCCTGTTGTCTCATGAAACTAACATGCGGACCTCTACTTAGGGAAGTCATAGTTCTACTTTGCTCACATGTCATTGCCTTGTTGGGGATGGTTCCTTCTTGGATCCTTTAGATCTGGATTAGATGTCTGGTGTTTAACACCACTTAGAAACCAATGATCAGTTGATTTGCTTAGTGAAAAAAAACTGCTCTTCAAAGGCAAAGATATGGCAAAAGGACACAGTTGGACTAGTACAATTCCTCTAGAAAGTGTCCCCATGTGTTTGTTCTGTTCTGAAACACAGCATGCCATACGAAACCAGACCATACCATATCACATCCTGTCAAATTTCCTGGCCAGTCAAAGAGGCAGTGGAAATAGGTAATTTTAATCTCTGGCTTTACTCCAAACAAATATTCACCTGATGTATCTTAACTACAGTCAAAACTAACTATTGTCTGGAAAGCATTCAAGTTCACAAATATTTGTTGAGAACCTACTATATATCCAGCACTATTTTAGGCACTGTAGATACAACAATAAGCATAAACAAACAAATGAAGCATACATTCCAGAGAAATATATGAAGTGCATAAAATGATGATAAGAGTAATAGAGAAATAAAGTAGAAGGAGGTGTCCAGGAAGTAGGCAGGGATCAGTTTTAAATAAGGTAGTCAAGGAGGACTTTACAAGAGAGAAGCCAACATTTGAACAGGACCTGAAGAAGGTGAGGGTGAGACCACATGGAGATCAGGGAAGGCCAGTGTGGCAGGAGCAGAAAGATGCGCTCAAAGAGAAAAAGAGAAGCCATAGTGCAGGACACTGCATGCCACATAGATCTTTACTGTGTGTAGTGATGAGAAACCACTGGAGAATGTTGAGCACATCAGTGACTCTTTTCAAAATATATATTGTATGATCACTCTGATAGAATCACTCTGACTGCTTTGTTGGAACTGACTGCAGGAGAGCAAAGGAGGAAGTAGAGAATCCAGTCAGGAGGTCATTGCGATGATCCAAATGAGAGACTGGTGGTTTGGGCTGGGGTAAAAGCAGTGGGAATGATGAGAAATGGTCAAATTTAGAAATATATTTTGCAGCTAAAGCTGACAAGATTTCATGATGGATAAAATGTGGAGTGGGAGAGAATGAGAGGACTCAAGCTGGATCCCACTGTTTTGGGACTGAGCAGTTAGAAGGCCAGGCTCTAATGTATAAGTAGAATCACCTGACCAAGAAACCAAGCCAGGTACAAGATGAACTTACATGTTTATGCTCACTATTTTCTTATATCTTTCATAAATCAGCATGAATGTAAAGTGTCATTTAAAGGACAGGATATGGTCTGCACACATTTAAGCTTCATAACAGTAAAGGCTATTCCTGTCTCATTAACTGGGAGTTGACATTACCCTCAGTCAGCCTGTGGTTGAGTCTTGCAAGGAGAATGCCACTGAGTTTTCTGAGCTGTAAGAAAATAATGTGGGCTTTTACATAATCTAAAATCAGGAGCTCTGAAAGAGAAAATGCAAACTTGAATGCATGGACATAAATAAAATAATGTAGCATAATATTCTAACACTGAAGACTTAATGCCAAAGTTTTTTTGTTATAAAATTTTTGTTATTGTATCTTTTCTTTCAAAATGCATTTTTCTTTCTTCCTTAGTGTTCTTAGCACATTTTTGCCCTCAAAATTTGGGCAAGATAAAAAAAATTGGTTTAAAAAAATCAAGCACAAGTAACAAAATATATACATTATGTTATCTCTTTTTTTCAACCATGAGATCACACTTTTCAGAAACAATCCCAATACTTGATTTGATTTTCAAGGTAATACAAATCTCTGGGAACTCAGGGATCACCATTTTGCTTTACTTTTCTCATCCCCTAAATCAGTTTATTGCTATGCATATCTGGTACAGTACTTTTGAAATTATATGGCAGAAATTTTGAAAGTAGAAAAAGCCCAGACACCCAGGCCCTGTAGGAAATCAGACTGAAGAAGTGTGACCATGGAAAAACTATTGAAATACTCTAAGCCTAAATTTCTGTAAAAGATAATAGTGGATAATATTACTTGACAATAATATCTTACAGGGTTGTTGTATAATTCAAATTAACATATTTAAAACACCTATATAAAAACTATGGATCTAACATGAACAACATGTCAGTGAATATAGAAAGAAAACCTCAGTGGATGGACAGGACCACAATTTTGAAAAAAATACAACTTTGAGATTAGCCCAAGTCAAAAAAAGATAATTCACTCTATTAAAAAATAAGGCCTGGCTTCGAAGAACAAATGAGTGATCATTATTCCATATATCCTGTTTTCCCCCAAATGTGATCTGTCTGTCCTATTTTATTTGCTAGTTCGTAATTCCAAATGCAAAAATCTAGTGACCACTAATCATTTGGTTAAGTACTTGAATTCAAAAATCTCAAAACACAACATCATAAAGAAAATAAGATTCTGTAATACTCAAGAGAAAGTTTCATTCTACACATATAAAAGAAGAAATAGATGGACATTAACAGTTTCAGTCTATTCAATATGCCTTCCCTGTGTCTTTCTACAGCCCCCCTAACCTCACTAATTGAAGGGTTGGGCATTTATAGGCAGTTGAACTTCTTCCCCAGAATTTTTCAAAAGTTTTAAAAATTAAGATAAAGCCATGTTTAAGGTAAAATGGGAAGTCACAGTTCACATTCATTGTGTAGTCCAAAGGTGCGCAAAGTGTGGTCACTGGAATTTCTTGGGCCCCACTCCAAACTTATTGAATCAGAAACTATGGAGGTGGAGTCCAGGAATCTGTTTTAACAAGCTTTCCAGATGGAGCTGATATATCCTCAGCTTCGAAAACACTGGTGAAAGCTAACCCCAATACATGAGTCTTTATCTATGAAAGTACTCTATGGTATATCCAAATATATGTTATTATACCATAACAGAGCCTTAAACTACTTGCCATGAGATATAATTTATGAAACAAAGTAGGAAAATGTCTCAAATATATGTTAATTTTTGATTTCAAGGAACTTTTGATTTGAACTTTAAATTAAAATTTATTTGTTTATATCTAAAAACTACCTCCTACCTAATCCTCCTTTGATAACAGAATTTATTACACTTTTATATCTTGCCTATATTTATAATTGCTATGCACAGTCCAGCAAAACATAACCTATACAGTAAGTTTAAATTCAAACTCTCATATAAGTATTCCTCTGCACTGGAACTCTTAATCAGGAAGTCATGAAACTGCTATTTTTTTAAATAATGCTGTTAGATGTTCCAAGAGTTATTGTGGCCTGTCAGTGTGTTTCTCGTAATGCGTCAAGCTCAAATGTTCAAGCAGTTAACAAAAGAGTGAAGCATGCCCTTTGTAAGCAATAGGGGATGGGGAGGACTACAGCACACTGCAGCATGCCTGCATGCCTTGAATTCAAAGGTTCAAATTCAAAAACTGAAAACACTGTTTAAGCTAAATAAAACATGTCAGTTAATGGATCCAAATCACGGGTCCTCTTTTGTAAACTTTGTTTTGGTTTACTCCTATTGTATTCTTGTATTGCACGTTTATGGGCTTGGGGTAGAGTGAGCCTGGACCAATCACAGAAGCAGCAAAGCACTGCTCTGGGGAAACAGGGTGTGTTTTCTACTTAAGTTCCTCTTACCTAGATCAATCCTACCTAAGAAACAGCCTTGACGTCTAAGGGGAAATTTTTTAACACTTTTATTGAGAAATAATTTACATATCATATGTTATAGACTGAATTGTGTCCCATCAAAAAATATATTGCAGTCCCAACCTCCTAACATATAGTCCAGAATGTGACCGTATTTGGAGATAGGGTTTTTAGAAAAGTAATTAAATTAAAATGAGGTCATTACAGTGGGCCTTAACCTAATATGGCTGGTGTCATAAAAAGAGTAAATACGGACACAGACATGTATAGAGAGAAAAAACGTGTGATGACAGAGGGGAAGGCAGTTATCTACAAAGTCAAAGAGAGAGACTTAGAACAGATACTTCCCTCATGACCTTCAGAAAAAACCAACCCTACCAACACCTTGCTCTCAGAGTTTTAGACTTTAAAACTGTGAGAGAATAAATTTCTATGCTGTAATCCACCAATTCTGTGGTGCTTTATGTTAGTTAGCCCTAGCAAACTGATAGGTCATACAATTCACCAATTTATGTGTCCAACTCAATGAATTTTAATATATTCACAAATACGTGCAACCATCACCACAGCAAATTTTAGAGCATTTTCATCACTTCAAAAAGAGAAAGCCCATATATCTTTTGCTATCACCCCATGCTCATAATACTATTCTATTTTCTGTCACTGTAGGCTTACCTATTCTGGATATTTTATACAAATGGAATTATATAATGTGTGGCGTTTTGTGACCGACTTATTTTACTTAGCTTATTTTCAAGAGCTATCATTGTAGCATGTTAACAAGTAATGCATTCTTTTTTATGGCCAAATGATGCTTCATTATATGGATATACTACATTTCCTTTATCCATTAACAGTTGATTGACATTTGGGTTGTTTCCACCTTTGGGCTATTATAAATAATGCAACTATAAACATTCATAAAGAAAATCCCTTTATAAAGGGAAAAACCTAAACCTGTTCTAAAACCTGTTCTAAATGGACATAATGACAAAAACTCCTCACTATTTCCTTGAGTTGATTGCTGACAAATTTCTACCTTTCTCTTTTTCTCTCAGGCCCTCCCATCATTCTTATTTTAAACAAGCTGTCATCATCCACTCTCACAGGCTGATTCACCATTTATGGTATTGCATTTACTGAAGAATATACAAGGACCCTCAGGGGAGAATGAAAATGTCATTGTAAATGCAGCATCAGGTCCATTATGAAGTTCAGGCTGGGAAAAGACTGCAGGTGAGTGAGTAGGTGGGTGTGAAGGTCTGCATTTGTGTTCAGAAGCATTCAAAGTCTCCCCAGGTGTGGAAGGGCTGGCCAAATCATGTTAGATTGAAACGTAATGGTTGATGCTCTGCCAGAAAAGAAGAGGCGTCTGTTGTGTTGCAGTACACCTGGCCAATTAGCTCATCCTGCTGTTCTTCTGTGTTCATGTAAAGAAATGATTTATCATGACCCCATTTTACCACTAGTTGTAATATGAGCCAATATAGTGGGAAAGTCACAGGAATTTTGATTGTTGCTAAAATTGTATCATAGAGCACCTTATTTTAAACAAGCTGTAATTTATGAGTACACTGATGGAGCAGGCTACCAAGTCCCTATTTTGACTACAGGTTACTTCCTTTTTTGACACAGGAATACGATCTTTTGAATAAGAGCGTTTTCATGGTAATATTCAGGTAGGAGTGTATCTTGTGTCTCTATGGCAGGCTTGTAAAATAATGGTCTCACAATGTTGGTTCGGCATGTAATAAGCAGAGCCCTTTCTGTGTACCAGACATCATGCTACATGCTGTTTTGAAATAAGATAAACATGGTCTTTGCCCTCACACTGTTCCAAACAAGGTTATTGATGGATTTGTGGATTAGGGAATGTTCTCAACACATCTACTAGAAATTTCAGTCCTATAAAACCTGATTAAATAAGTAATACCTCTCTTATGACTAAATATTCTTAGATTCTTAAATATCAGTTTAACAAACTGCACATATAGATGTTATGATAGGCACAGCGAGTTAAAGAATAATTAAAATATATGATCCTTACTTTCAAAGAACAATATAAGATATGCATATACATGTGCAATATCATATACCACAGGATGTACACGTGCCATATACATGATGGAAGGTTTTGAATAAAGGTGTAATAAAAAGGGAGAGCATATAAAAGTCACTTTATTCTCAAAGAATACTGTTGGTGTTGTCCAGAGGAAATGCGTTGGGGAGTTTTCACAGAGAAACTGAAATTTGAGCAAGACCTTAAAAATTAAAAGTATTTGGGTAGATAGCAAAAGAAATTAAGGGAATTCTCGTTGGAGGAAAGAGCTCAAGGAATGACCAGAGGCATGAAAGTGGTGTTTGAAGGAATGACAGTCTGTCTACTCTTTTCTCTGTCATATCTCAAAATGGAAAGGCTCAGACCCAGAAACTGTTGTGGTTAAGCATTTCAGTGGAAAGTTAAGCCTAGTCTGTCATTTATCATTTGAACACCTGGAAGGTCTCTAAGCACATCAAAGTATGCACAGCTTTCTGGAGCTTACTACATATTCACCTCCAATTTCCATAAAAGCCGAGGGCAGAATTAATAGGCAAATAATATTGATTGCTAGAATTGCATCACGTCAATGCTAAGCAGAGACTAAAGTTTAAGAAGTACAGTATGTCCTTTAACAAAACTGCACCGAATAGTCCTCCAATTTCCTGTGATGAATTTAACTTGGATATAACTGGGAATACTCTTTTCATGGATCTATGTAAGTTGGTTTACTACAGGTCGACTCATGAAGCAGCACAGCAGAAAAGGCGAATGCGATGGGCGCCAAATTGTGATAAGCTCTGAAATGTGTTGGTCCAAATCCTAACTCTCTCTACCTTATGAGGTTTACTCTTTTTTGAATTTACAAACTTATTTAACCTCAAACTATTTTTATCTGTAAAAATGTGGGTAATAATTGTATCGCCTCAAGGGGCTGCTGTGAGGATTACATGAAATAGTAATATGTAAAGTATTCAGCCTGGCACCTGTACTACGTTGGTATGTGTGAGCTGCTATAGTAGTGTAGTGGCAAGAACCTGAGCATCCTTCCAATCTCACCTGGATCTTAATCCTGCCTCTGTGGGGTCTCTGGGCAATTTGCTTAGTTTCAAAACCTTGTTTCCTCATATAACAGAAGACAATAGCAGAGTTATTATGAAGATTAAATAAGAAAATTATATTTAAAAAACTAGAAAAAAAGGCATATCGAGGAAAAAAAAGTGTACACAGTACTGGACACATAGTAAGTACTCAAAGAAGACCAGCTCTATTGTCATTATTAATATTATATAAATCATACCAAAGGAAATCTAATCAGTAGTCATTTTCTAAAACTTTTAAAATTACTTTTTTTGGGGTAAAGTAATTTGAAATATATTTCTAAATTTTCATAAGTGCTTGTGGTTGACCCTTTTGTACAGTGAAATCCTTTGATAACTGTCTCTTTATTTGTATTAGAAATTTTATGGGGAGTTTTCTGCTTGCCAGCAGCATATACTCCTTTCTGTTTTAATATTTGGCCTTCACAGCTTTGATATCTATGCACATATTTCGTTTGGGGAAGCATTGGGGCTGGATTCCTTGGAAAGCAGACCCTGAGATGTAATGAGGAATGTGAAGGCTTATTGGAGTAAAATAGGAAAGAAGGCAAGATAGGCAGGGAAAGCCTTCAGACTTGTTCAGATCAGCAAGTCTCTGCCAGGCCATAGGAGAGCTCCAGACCAAGATTTGCTCATTGGCATCTTCATGAGCTTGGTGGAAAGGGCTGGCCCTTGTACTTTGTTTGCTTTGGTCAATTATATTGGCCAGAGCCATCCTGAGATGCACATAACAGCTGCCGCCACATGGCTTAGTCATTTTCCAGAGCACTCCAAGAAAGGCGATGCTTCAGTTTGAAAGATGAGATGGACTGTGAAGGAGATAGCTCTAAGGCCTTCAGCGGTGGAATTCCTCATAGCAAGCAGCAAGTCCCTTCTTGGAGGAACATCTGAAGAGTTGATGTTTGTGTCTGTTACAGGACTATTTTAGAACAATAACAATTGGGTCGCTATAACAGAATACCATGTTTTCTCTGTGATGCATCTATCTGTGCTTGCATTTATTGACCATAGGCTCCTACCTTACTTCAGAGACTGGGATATGGGGTTGCTACCCTCCTTAATGATTGCATTTTGAAGTGGGTCTCTTAGGCCAGAGAGAGGACAATCCTGGTTATAAAAGCCAGCAAAGGCTTTTTAAAGATTCACAAAGGGGCAGGGAAAGAATTTACAATGACAAGTTTTCTTACGTAAATGATCTAAGAAAAGAGAGATCAGGGTCTTAAGTGAGGAGGAAGACTATCTAAAGTTTAGTCATACTGAGAGAAACAGAAAGCCATTTTAGTCAGATACACCCACGCACATTTGCACATAATTTATGTTCAAAAATATAGACTATTTATTCTGTCAGAATTCACAACACTTCCTCTATTACATCATATTTACTTGACAGAATCAACACAATAAACATTTTAAATGTTTAATAATTACATGAAAGATGTCTTATATCACAAACACTATAACAGTAAAAATAATATGCTTTGTATGAATATATCATTGCTAATAATATAGACAAGCCATAGAGGTGTGAAATAGTGTTGAACAAATGATATTGCTGATTGATTATTGAAATTTGTTTGAGTTCATAATTTCATTTCTTCTAAAGTATCAGAAAATGATTTTTTTATGTTTAGGAAGTATTTTAGGATTTTCCTTAAAACCATTTGTGTCACTATGGAATATCAAGTATAAGGCTGAGAATGATTTTAAGAATTAACACCCCTGAACTTCCTCAACCAGAGGGGAAATTCAATAATGTTTACATAGGAAATGTCATAACACTCATCTTACTACCAAATAAAGGATCAATTTTCAGCTCAAACTCAGTCTGGAAGTTATTTCTCTTTCCAAAGGAAGCAAAATTTAACAATTCCCTTCAGTTCAACTATTAGGAAAATGTGAAGGGAGCAAACTAAATGAGAGATAGCAATCAGATAGTGCCCCAAAATGGCAGAAAACAGTAGATCCAGGAAAATAGAAATGAAGCCACTCTAGAGGGACACCCAGAGGCCAGCAGGGTGGGAAAACGTCACCTTCTATCAGTACACTTGATAAAAACCATAAATGAAATAATTCAATGACAAGAATTTTTTGCTATTACTAATAAACACAAAGAAATGACCGTCTTAGTAAAGTCAGTGAGGAAAATACAGATGAGAATAAATGAAATCTAGATAACAAAGAAAAAGAAATCCAAAAGAGACCAAACCAGAGACAGTTAGCCAGCACACACTGGCTTGTTCTTAAAAATAAAGGGTTTAAAATTTTGGCAGATACCCACAAATCTCATTTATAATAAGTAATTAACGTTCTAATTTAAATAATAATTTATAAGTAATTATAAGTGAATATACTGTAAACTTTAAATAATTTCTATTCAAAGTGTAGTTTAAATTATTAAAACTAATCCTTTATTTTTCATAAAGTCTGGAGACAAAAGACCCTTCCAGATATTCAAGAGGGGTCAAGGGAATCCTAACAACTGCAGTTAAGATTCTGGACCCCAGTTGAACAAGGAAGATAAATAGAGACTAGTAGTTCTTCTTGTCTAGGTCTGCTCCCACGACACAGTTTAGAATAATAAGGTCTACCAGTAACCTATTTTTCCTCTGCTTCAAGTAATAATACCTTAAAGTATTTTCTCACAAGAAATACATGAGGAGTATTTAAAGATCCTTGGGGGTACTCCTTGCAAACCGAACTCGCAGAGCTTGCCATTGAACACAACCATTTATTTCTAAACAAAGGTCAACATTAAGCTTGAAGGATTTAGCTAAATCTCTAATACAAGAGGATTCAGTTAAGGTTGGTGCTCATCTTTTCCTGCCTAAACTTCAAAAGAGAGAAAATCCGTCTGAGGCACTAGGAGCAAGGGAGTCTGATGCACAAATGATATGTATAATATTGCCCTCTAGCAATTTGTGAAAATGAATCTATAGGAGGTATTAAAAACTCTCCATTTTTTTTTTGCTTTCATTTCATTTACTTTGAGTAGGATCATCACATGACCAAGATATTAGGTACAAAAGAAATGGAAAATAGTGGTGTGAATTTCTATTTCATGTTGTATATCCGGCTTGATCGATCATTTCAGCAGGGACGGTGTGTCTATTTGAAAATGCATCACACAGGTGTGAGTAATCTCCAATATTTTAATAAAATTATTAAATAAAAGGCATCAGATATTGCTTTTGCCTGCAATGGGATTTTCTGCAGAGGAAAATTATCAGTTGAAAGTAGCACTAGGAATTGTTTAATGTAAGCTTATTTGCAGCTCATTTAAGTGTAGCTCTGTCAATGTCTTCCATTTCTGAGAGTCCTATGAGTCATTCGCATCTTGTCAATGATAGTAGTCAACCTCTCTACCTGCTTATCTAAAGGGCATGTGAATTTAAGAGACATATGGTGCCATTGAGTCACAGAAATTCAACAGTGGCTCCAGGAAGTAGGTAAAATAAGCTATCAAAAGGCAGAAAGGGTTATCAGTTTTCTCCACCTTGGTTTTAATTTCAACCTCTCATTTTTTTTTCTTTTTGAAAATATGGACAATATGCAAACTTTGATATATCCAGGGTTTTAAAATTTTATTGAGATGACATTGGTTAATAAAATTATATCAGTTCAAGCATATAATTCAATATGTCATATGTATATATCCAGGTTTTTAACCCTACGAAGAAAACAATATACATTTGAGATTATCAAGAAAACAGAACTGCCCTTACTATCCCAGAAACGTAAAAGAGAAACCAAACCACAGAACTGATGAAAAGATCCTAGAGGACTCAGAACTTGTAAATGAAACATATTGTTTCCTTAGTTTTCCTTTCATGAGGAAACTAAGAAATACAAAAGAGTTATTTATGGCTGGAGGCTCTTATACAGCTGATGGCTTTTGATAGTATGTTACAGCTTGTTTAACCCAATTGAATTTGATTATTCATATCAGTAACAAGATAAACCAGTTGACAGAGGGAATTTTTTTCAGCCACTGGTTCATATCAATTCTGCAAATTCAGTTGTCTAGAAAAGAAGAGATAAGAGCAGGAAGAGAGGCCAGAGCGATGTAATTCTAATCCATGCTAGTCCTGAATTTGGACTTGACTATTGAAAAGGCATTGATTACAGAGACAATTTATTCTCATTCTCAAAAAAATAAAATAAAATAGTGTAAAAACTTTTCAGTGGAATACACCCCATTCATTGAAATATAGACCCAAACTGTGCTATCAACCATGTCCAGCCTACATACACACACCACACACACACACACACACACACACACAACACACACCCTATGCGCAGATATACTAATCCTTGAGGCTTCCTAAGTAGGAAAAATTCTCTCTTTCCTGTTATCCATCCTTTTGTACATTATATCCTTTGCCCAGAATATCCTTCTTTGAACTGACAATTTTCTATCCTTGAAAATGCAGCAAAATGCCAGCTACTCGGTGAAGTCCTCCAGGACCCCTTCAGTGTTCATAGCAATGTATATATTCTCTTAATTCAATGTTCCTCAATCTTCTTTGTGCTTTAGTACCCCTAGGATCTGGCATGATCCTGTTAGTAATCGTGGCTCAATGGGATTCTATGTGAGAAAGGAGCGGCAGGATGATGGGTGGGGGGCAATGCCTTTCACTGAAATAAGATGAGGGTGTTGAAATTTCCAGGTATGAGTATAATTTGAAATGCCCACATTCCCCCACCCCACTCCCACCCCAACAGAAATTTTAGTTATTCACTGCCAACTCCCTAGTCAGACACTGCTCTGGTTATTCTTCTTGTCATAACATCTTGTGAGTATTTGTTTACACCCCTGTTTCTGACATGTATTATTCATCTTTATGGTCATCATGCCCCTTTGCTTCAATACAATTCCTCATACATAGTAGGTGCTCAAAAATGTTCATTCAAGTATATAAATGAGTAAATGATTGAGTAAAGGAATGATTTTAGGGACACCATAGGTAGTTAGCATCCATTATTGGTGAAGAGGTAAATCAAAAAAGGAAGTTCCACAAACTAAAAAGAAAGAATGCTAACTAGCACCACAAAATCATATGGAAGTATAAAAGTCATTGGTAAAGATAAATATATAGTTACATTCAAAAATACACTACTATTGTAATGGTGGTGTTTAATTCACATATAGCTCTAATATAAGAGTTAAAGAATAATTGTACTACAAATAACTATAGTTACAATAAGTTATTAATAGATACCAATAAAAAGAAATAAATTGTGACATCAAAACAAAATGATGGGGAATAGGGAATAAGACCTTGAGCCTCAGTATATGAACAAATTCAAGTTGTTATCAACTTAAAATAGACTGTAATAATTATCAGTTGTTTTATGTAAGTCTCATGGTAACTACAAAGCAAAAATATTTACAAGTGGATGCATAAAAGATAAAGAGAAATGAATCAAAGCTTACTACTATAGAAAATCATCAAATCACAAAGAAAACAATCTTAAAACTCATATGGAACCACAAACGACCCTATATAGCTAAAGCAATATTGAACAAGAAGAATGAAGTTGGAGGAATTCCACTTCCTGATGTCAAACTATACTACAAAGTTGTAGTAACAAAACAGTACAGTACTGGCATAAAAAATGAACATACATATACCAGTGGAACAGAATAGATATCCCAGAAATAAACCCACACATATATAGTGAACTAATTTTCAACAAAATTACCAATAATGGGGGCATGATAATCTCTTCAATAAATGGTGTTGGGAAAATTGGATAGCCACATGCAAAAGAATGAAATTGGACCCTTACATTACCCCCCCCCACACACACACACATACAAATCAACTCAAAATGGATTAAAGGTTTTATTTAAATGTAAGACCTACACCATAAAACTCCTCGAAAAAACCTTAGGGGGAAACTCTTTGACATTGGTCTTGATGATGATTTCTGGAATTGACACCAAAAGCACAAGCAACAAAAGCAAAAATAAATAAGTGGGACTGTACAACTGATAAGTTTCTGCAAAGCAAAAGAAAAAATAAATGAAATGAAAAGATAACCAACAGAATGGAAGAAAGTTTTGCAAGCTATGTATCTGACAATGGATCAATATCTAAAAATGTATAAGAAGCTTCTACAACTCAATAGCAAAAAATTAAATAATATGATTAATAAATGGACAAAGGACATGAATAAATATTTTGTTTTCAAAGAAGACATACAAACGGCCAAGAGGTATATGAAAGATGCTCAATATCACTAATCATTAGGGAAATGCAAACCAAAACCACAGTGAGATATCACTGCACACCCATTAGGATGGTTGTTATCAAAAAGTCAAAAGATAACAAGTGTTAGTGAGGGCATGAAGAAAAGTAAACCTTTGTGCACTGTTTGGTGGAAATGTAAATTGGTTCAGTTATTACAGAAAAAAGTATCGAGATTCCTTAAAAAATTAAAATTAGAGCTTCCATGTGACCCAGCAATTACTTCTGAGTGTGTATACAGAGGCAATAAAATCACTATTTCTAAGAGATATGTACACGACCATGGAAATAACCTGTGTTCGTCAACAAATGAACATTTTAAAAGAAAATGTGGCATATAGCCAATATATATGTAAATATGTGTAATATATATGTAAATATATATTACATATATACACACAAAATACACAATGAAATATTATTCAGGCATTTAAAAACAGAAATCCTTTGATTTGCAAAAACATAGATAACCTAGAGGATGTTATGCTAAGAGAAATAAGCTAAACACAGAAGCCAAATATCATATCATATGATCTCATTTATATGTGGAATCTAAAAGTAAGTCAAACTCATAGTGACAGAGTAGAATGATGGTTGTCAGAGATTGGGGGTGGGGGCGGGGGGAGGGAGATATTGATCAACCTGTGCAAGCTTTCAGTTATAACATGAATAATTTCTGGAGACTTAGTGTACAGCATGGTGACTATCACTAACAATGAATGCATTGTATACTTAAAATTTGCTAAGAGAGTAGATGTCAAGTGTCCTAACCACACACACACAGGTAACTATAGGAGAGATAATGGATATATTAATATTTTGATTGTGGTAAATTATTTCACTTTGTGTATATGTGTGTGTTTTGTGCATGTGTGTGTGTACCAAGCATCATATTGTACACCTTAAATATATAGTTATTTGTCAAAAGTAAATACAAGTTTTAAAAGAAATAATAAATAAATTTTTAAAAGCTCACTCTAACAGAAAGGCGAACAGTTTCCCATTAGTTTACATGCTTTCAGCTCTTTCCTGCCAAGACAAAGAAAATCAGAGGTAAAAGGAAATTTGCTAAAAATATGAAAATGGAACAAACACTCTCTAAATCTAACAAGCTGACAAGACTGCATTTGTTTTTAGCCTCAGGACTCCCCTCCTTAACTAGTCTCCAGTTCTGAAAGAAACTTGTTTGCACTCCAGGGTAGGTGAGGCTAGAATATCACCTCGAGGTAGGTTCAGAGATAATTGCCTTGGATCAAATTGTCTGTCAGCCATCACCAAAAAAATCTAATTCTTCACTTTTAAGGCTTAAATCTAGTTAGAATAGTAAATAGTTATCTTTCTTCTTTAAGAAGTTTTAGAATGGACTATTCTGTATAAATATTTATTGAGCATCTACTAAATGCCAGGTTACTAGAACTAGAAGACACTGCCCTAGTTCCATGGAGCTTGCAGTAAGAATCAAGGCAGCTAACAAGAATGTTATGACAACGTTTGATGTGTGTTGTGACAGAGGAAATTCAGAAGTACCCTAGTGGCAAGGAAAAGTAAAGAAAAGACATTCTGGGGAAGTACCACCTAAAAAAGTACCTAAAGAGTAGGAAAGTTGGAGTAAGGAAAAGAAGTAGAGGTAGAAGTATATTTGAAACATTCACCAAAACGTTCATTTTGATTGTGCAAAGGAAAGCATAAGGAAAACAAGGAATTGACAGAAATTCAGAATGGCTAAAATCAAAAAAGCGGGAGGGTTCAATGGTACAAGATGAATCTGAAACCTAAGGATGTGGTTGAGAAGAAAATTGCAAGCCATGTTAAAGAACTTTTTTCCCTCTAAGGAAAATAGGAAAAACCATTAAAGGGCTCTTGTTTCCGGAAAAAAAAATCACTGGCAACAATATAGCCAGCAGATTAGGGGAAAGTTAGAAGAACAGTTAAAGCACTATGAAAGAAAGTGGTGAATGGACTAGCTGTGGCAGAAGGAAGAGATGGAAATGGGTAGAGTCAGGGGATTTTTTAGAAAAGTCAAATAAATTGATTGGAAAAGCAGGGAAAGGAAAAGGAAGAGGAAGATAAGAAATGGATTAATAAAGAATCAAGAAAATAGCTTGAAATGTAGGCTATTATTGAGCCCAAAAAATACGATTCCAGGAAACTTAAATATAGAGCTCTATTTTCATCAGAGTTTAAGCAATTCAGTGCCTTTCTTCTTCAATGGTTTTCACGAGTATCTCCTGCTCATTCAATGGAAGAGGCAATTTAATTTTTTCGAGTCATCTCTGGCCCAAAATTAAATCCCAATACCATCTGTAGAAACAATCATCTTCATTCAGACTTTAGTTTCCACCCCTATATGTAAGAAAGATCCAATGTTCACACTTTTCAACACTATAAAATATCTGTATGTAAATACTGATTTGCTTGGCATAATTTGAGAAAGCACAGTTTGGAAAATTTTTAAGCACAAAATAGTTTAAATTACACAGTAATAAATATTTTCTGATGACATTTTGCATTCTCTAAGAAATACGAAGAATTAATATATTCTTAATAGAAACAATTGAAACAATCAAAATCTTAATGGATTCCCCATAGTTAGATTCCATTTAAAGGATTACTAAAAGATACAGAATGTTAATTCTATTCATGGCTTTGGGAAATTTTCAATTTTTATATGTGCTTCTTTTAAAAAATTATATTGTATGTTATTCATCCACAGAAAATAGAAACGTATGGATACCACATACATATTCCTAACAGAGTAATAATGAATGTTATAGAAGATGAGGAAAAAAAAATGTTAAAAATAAGTACTAGAATTCTGTCCTACTCAATATCAATAGGCTGGTAATATATTTTAAATCCAACATTGCTAGAGAGGAACATAATGAATTTAAAGTCTCAGTAATCAATATATCATTGTAAAATATTAGTTATCTATTTGTTTATTTGTTGTTGGGTTTTTTCCTAAAAAAATATTTATAACATACTTACAATGACTATAGTTTGGAAGCCTCCCTGGACATGTACATGTGACAAAAATTGCAAACTACTCAATTTATTTGCCTCTAAATCTGTTTATTCTCCTATGTTCCCTGTCTCTCAGTGATGGTGTGTTTGCACAAGGCACCAAAATAAAAATCTGGGAAGCCTGCTAGGCCTCACCCCTGACATCTACTCAGTCTCTGATTTCAGCCAACTTTATTTCCTACATATTGCTCAAATCCATCTTTCATTCTCCTAGAACTACCTCTAGCCTTTGGATGTCTCTTGCCTGAATTTTTGCAATATTGTCCTAACTGGATTGCTAAATCAAGTTCTTATTTTTCTTTTTAAATCCATCATCTACACCACTCCACCAAAGAGATCTAGCACAGATCATCTAGGTCACACTCTGTCTAAAATCCTTCATCACCTTGCCAATGCTTCTTTCAGTATAGTTTTTATTCCTTCTCTGAAAGGTTTTAATAGAATTTCAAATGTTATGATCTCAGAAACTTTCAGCTTGACAATGACAGAACATCTTGTATCAGTCTAACTTCTCCCCAGAAAATAATTATAAACTCTGCACAAAATACTTTAAAAAACAACAACTTAAAGGCACTGGAGAATGACCAAAAGTAGGCATAAACTGGAGATGATGTGACCCTTAAAATTAGGGCATCATAGCAAGTTTATACAGTTTTTCTCTGAGGGCCCCTCTGATCTCTGTGGTGTTTGAATATAGAGCTCAAAAAAAAAAAAAATCTTCAGTCTTATTGGTCTGAGGAGTCAATTAAGGATTTCTGCCCCAGAATATATGAAGTCACAGAAAATACGAAAGTCATTCAAAAAATGAACAAATCTTCAATGATCTGTAGGCAATATAAACAATCTAATGTGTATAATTAGAATTTCCAGCAGAGAACAATGAGTTTTTAAAGTACATCTATATCTCCACAAACATATTAGTGAATTTTTTCCAAATTTGGTTAAAAAACTGTAATCCAAAGATCCAAGAGGTTCAGTGAATTCCATAAACAAATAATATAAATGTTACATATTGAGTATGCTTTTTTATTTTTAAATTCCAGCTGTATATTTTAACAGTTAAGCGTGTATATATATAATATTATTACATATATACATATATTATATATATTACATATATAATATATATTTTTTACATTGTTGTTTACCTACCATAGTTAGATTTCTTTCTGTCACGTCATATTCGACCCCTTTTACCCCATCTACCCCCTCCCCCACCCTCCCCCTATCCTAAGGTAACCACTAGTGTATAGTTCATGTCCATCAGTCCTCTGTTTGTTTATCCTGTTCATTTGTTGCTTTGAGGTTTATAGTCTACATATAAGTGATACCATGTGATTTTCTACTTTTTCAGTCTGGCTTATTTCACTTAAAATGATTATCTGGAGGTCCATCCACGTCGTCGCAAATGGCAGTATTTCACATCTTCTTACAGCTGAGTAATATTCCATTGAATATATGGACCACTGTCCTTTAGCCAATCAGCTATTGTAGGGCCCTTAGGTTGCTTCCATGTCCTGGCCACTGTGAATAGTGCTGCTATGAACGTTGGTGTGCAAACATCTTTGGGATATGGGTTTTCAAAGTCTGGGGTAAATAGGCAGTAGAGGGATTGCTGGATCATATGGTAGATCAATTCTTTAGTTTTTTGAGGGCTGTCCATACTGTTTTCCATAGTGGCTGTACCAACTTACAGTTTCACCAGTAGTGTATGAGGATTTCTTTTTCTCCACAAACCTCCAACACTTGTTATTTTGTCCTTGTTGATTTATATTCTAAACAGGTGTGAAATGAATCTCATTGTGGTTTTGATTTGCATTTCCCTAATAGCTAGAGATGTTGAGCATCTTTTCATTATGTTAGCACTTTCAAACACATATGTACATACCATACACAGAGTTCAATAACTATTTGCTAAATTAATGACTAATATTTAATAAATTATATGAATCTAGTGACATGTTACTCACTTCATTCCCCAGGTTTGGTAAGCTATGGTCTGCAAACCCTTCCACACCCTAGCCAAACCTGGCCAAAGCAGTTACGTGTTTGTAGCTTCACACACATCCACTAATTCAATCTACAATTAGTCTTGTTCTCCTAAACAGAGTAGTCATGTACCAAGATGATCCCAACCAGGCTGCTTTCTTTTCTCAGCAACTGGTATTTGCTCTGTGTTTCAATACTAAATTTAGAGTTTCCTCTTGTGTATCCACATACCTCGTTATTCCTGGGCTACCGTTGGTTGGAGTCCAGTCATTAGATACCATTCAATGCGAATGGACCCACTCCTTTTATTTCCTGGCAGGGGCCCTGATCAAACCAAATAGGCTACTTGGGCCACACTAATGACTTGGAAAATTACCCTGTCTCCCATGGCTATCAAACACCAACTTAGACGGAGTATAGTTTACTTTATGATCCTTAGGGACTCTGAAAAATGGACTGTTAGGCACATCTATGATGACCATCCTATCAATTTAAGGTCATATCCTGAAAATCATAAGCATTTCCCAATTACCTGATTCAATCTTTTATGCACAGGCAGATATTGAGGTCTCAAAATGCTTAGCAACAGAGCATGCTTAAAATTTTGGAGTTTTCAAAATACATGTTAAATTTTGGAGTTTCAAAAATACAATTTGCCAGAATACTTACCTGAATGTAAGACTGGTAATATTTGCGATTGGCGAGCATGTATTTGGAAGTAATAACCTGAATCATGCTTCACAAGGTAACACTAATATTAATTAAGATTTAATTGAGTATTTGCTATGGGCCAGATTTACATATGCATTGTCTCATTTAACCTTTACAACAACCAAAGAAGAGAAGTGTAGTAGACAGAATAATGGTCTCCAAAAATGTCCATACCCTAATCCTCAAAACCTACGAATATTTTATGTTACAATAAAAAAAGTAAGGTCGCAGCTAAAATTAAGGTTGTTAATCAACTTGACTTGAAAATAGAAAATATCCTGGATTATCTGAATGGGACCAAAGTAATCACAAGGATTCTTAAATATGAAAGAGAGGGGCAGAAGAGTCAGCATCAAAGTGATGTACTGTGAAAAGGACTCTACTGTCTCTTTCTGGCTATTAAGATGGAGAGGGACCACAAGGCTAGAGAGTAAGGTAGCCTCTAGAAGCTGAAAAAGGGAACAAACAGATGGTCCCCTAGGCTCTCCAGAAGGAATGCAGCCTTGCAAACATTTGATTTTTAGTCCGGTGAGACCTACATCAGACTTCTGGCTTACAAAACTAAACGATAAATGTCTATTGTTTCAAGCCACTATGTTTGTAATAACTTGTTACGCAGCAATAGGAAACTAATACAGAATTTTAGATGAGAAAATTCTGAGTCTCTGCTAAGGGAGTTAATTACCTCAATACAGAAATACTTTATTATAAGACAGTCTCACAGTTTGGACAATAAGGTAAAGACAATAAGGTAAAGTTTCTGTTTGTTTCCTTTATGACATTATTATTTCTGGCACCTCTCCCCAAAAATGGATGTCTAGCACTGATTGACTGCACTTATAGTCATATAGTATGTGGCTTTTAAAACTGAAAAATTGGTCTAATAAAGGAATTTTCTGGAAAATATTCTTTATTTCACAATCACGAGATGCATATTTTCATGTAACTCAAGTGACAAAGGCTTTCTCCCCATTCTAGTACAATTTTCCATGTAAGAAGTCCAAGAACTAAAAAATTCAATAAAAGGGAGTTGGCCAAACAAGAAATCTATTCAAAAAACAGTTTAAATCTATCAGAAAATGGCTTAAAACTGGGAACAGCACATGAATGTTTTTAACTGAGCTTAAAGTGCTATTTTCTGCTGTCTCCTGTAGAAATCAAATAGTTGTATCTCTTGAAGCAAACCACCTCATACAAACATCTATGGAATTATGTAGCAAAGCTTTAGAATTTGTGCCAAATTCTTTAAGGATGTCAGACAGAACACCATTGGCATATATCTTATAAACACCAAATGTGTTTTTATGAAATATTATAGTAAATCCTCACCTGCATAAGTCTGAATAATATGTGGTAAATCCTTCACTGGGCAGTGATCTATACTGAGACTAAAATCGCCTCAAGCACCTTCATTTTTAGTACTTTGTTTCAGTGACTTTAATCTACAGCTTAGTTCATGAGCAAAGTACACACCAATATATCTAATGAGGCCTAAGCCTTATTTGGCTTAAATACCATTCTCTAGAAAATGAAATGTGGTTACTATTATGAAGCCAGCTAGAAGCATAAAAAGCTATGTTTAAGAATTTATTAATTTCATTTGTAAGACTGCAGAGCAGAGCCCAAGACATTTGCCTTAATCCTTTGTTCTCTTATACTATTTCCACCAACTGACAGGCAGTGTTTGGTTGGCTCCTGGGCCTAAGCTTAGGAATCTGGCTGGGAAAAGCTTTCACACTGCAGGGGGCAGGGGTGCTCTCCTCCACCGCTTACCCTCAAACTCTCCCTCAGTCACACAAACATACACTCAGAAAGTTCTCTCACATGTGCTCAGACCATAGATTTAAGTCCCTTCCCATGACCCTTTATTTCTGACTTTCTGTCTTGGATGACTCAGAAAGATTAAAGATCAAGAAGAATATTTTCCTTCTTATGCATCTCCAGTAATTTTGTGTGCATGTCATGGTTTTATGAGTCACCTAGAGGTACAATATTGCTGCATAACATATAACCCTAAAACTCAGTGGCGTATAGCAATAAGCATGTATTCTTACACTTGTGGTTCTGCATGTGATATGGTTTAGATAATCTAGCTCTTTTTCAGGATGTGAGTTGGCTGGCCTTGGCTCCTGGCTTGTAGTTTTAGTTCAAGTCTGTTAAAAGTGTCTTTGTTCTTGGACTAGCTGACAGGAAATAGTTTATCCAGGGCACATCCTTCTTCTGGTGGAGCACTGGTAAACAGAATCATTTATGCACATTTCTGGTCTCTGCTTGTGTTACCAATATCTTGTTACCAAAGCAAGTTACATGTCCAAGCCAAAGTCCAAGAGTAGGAAAAATATACTTCACTCTTATGAGAGCAAGGCAAAGGAAAGAATGATATATATCTTTTATGAGAGAATAAAGAATTGAAACCAAAAATTCAGCCTACCACAATGGCCAATAACCATATAGGATATGTTGTTCTTCTGGTGAACCAATTCTGGCATGATTGAAGTCAAAGAGAGTTTTAAAAAAAAAAAAAAAGAACCTGTGGTTAGAATACAATAAGTTCCCAGTAATAAATCAAATTAAGCAGTTATATTTTTAGATAACATTAGATGATTTTATTAGCTAGCATCCATAATTCTTACATTTTTTAGCATAATTTTAATACATTCGCACCATCTTTTTACAGTTACTCTGTAACTGTGTAAGGTATTCCCCGCCCTGTGTAGATATTCTAGTATTGCACTGAGGTACTTAAAAATAGTGCTAGCTCCAGAGTTTGAAAGACCTGAATTTTAATCAGATGCCTACAATGTATTTGCTAAGTAACCCTGAGTGAGTCCATCTGAGTTTCTTGGCCTAAGCTTCCTCATCTTTATATTATGTGATATCTGTGCTGCAGAGTTCTTGCAAGGATTAGACATAACATGTACAATACTTCTGGCACATAGTATTGGAACTATTTTCTTATAATTTGGGAACTGATTTCTTATAATTTACTCTTAGTCTCTCCCCTTCTCTCTGTCCCTTCATCCAGCATCTACCACAGAAATTTGTATGTTTGTTCAGAATGGTCAGTGGACATCTCCCATCTGTCCATTTTGATCACTTGTTAGTGGACAAATAGCAATTTGAGGCCATGACATTGGGGAGTTTCAAGAGCATACCACCTGGAGAACTTTCTTACAGGTCAGCAACTCCCTGGTTTTTGCCTTCATTCCTGTGCTACATCTTGGAGGAAATATAAGAATGGAATTCCAAGCATGTAGGTCTAATTGTACAAACAGTTTTCAAATGATTGAAAAAACAAATCACACCCCCTACAAAACAAAAACAAAAACAGATTACACTCGCTGCCAGGGTATGTTAGGTCAATAGGGTTTAGAAGTTTCAAATGTTTCTTTATAAGAAAGGATCCCTTGAGATCCCATATTCATCTCAAACTTAATTTTGACTCTATTTCAACTTCCTAATATGTATCCTAATTATAACTTACTGATAAATTATGTACTCAATTAAATTAACACAGTCTATTTTAAGAAAAATAAGGGTCATTTCTTTTCACCATCATATTCGTAGCACTTGGCACAGCAGAATACCTATAAATTTTGTCAAATAAAAAAAATAGAAGCACTGGGGTGCTCCATAGTGTAGTGGATAGCACATCTGCTTTACATGCAGAAGGTCCCGAGTTTGCACCCCAGGTGGAGCCACTGACCATACTCCTCACCTTCAGAGATCCAGTTCTTAAGGGGAAATGGCAACATCCATAGGTCAAGGGTGGAAGTGGGGGCAGAAATTAAAGAGGGGGAAAAATAAGTATAATTACTACAACTAATATAAAACAAATTGAGGACTTCCGAATTAAATACAAACTAAATTCGTTCCTAATTTCTCAACTCAAAATGCATATTTATTACTCTCTTCTATTTCATCTTTAAACTTCATTTCAAATATATTTTCAGTCTTAGGCCTTAATATTTAATTATGATAATTAACTACTATTTAAGGCTTATTTGTAAGAGTATAATTTTCTACTTTGTAATGCATACAGCATTAAGGGGTTTAAAGAGGAGGTCATTATAATCTAACCAGGGGTATATTTGAATTTATAAATGAATAATGTTGTTAAAATGAAACTCTCATATTCCACAGTTTGATCTTTAAACAGTGGACATTAGCTTTTAAATTCTCTTAAAATGAATATAATTGCACTTAGATCTATTTATTTTATTGTACATTCTTTAGAATAAAAAGCAAATATTTGACAATAATTTAAAGGCATTATCACAAAAATCATACTTCAGAATTTGAACTGAAGTAACAGCTCAAGAGCTGCCAAGCAATTCACTAATCTGTGAAGTTATATGTGTATGCACGGTGCACATGTGTGTGTGTAGACATAATATATACAACATATTCTAATCCATTACTTGATGTAAATATATATGTAATGTAACTATATAATATTTTATGTATATAGTTTTATATATAAGGTATATCTAATGTTAAAGTACATTTATAGTTTTTGAAAATGCAAAACTTATGAGTTTTTGTGGAAAGTTCCTAAGAAATATAGTTTTTATTCTAAATAAATTAATTAATTTGAAAAATTAATAAATCTATAGGAAATAATAAAATTCACCTATGCTGGGAATAATCCTATAATCCTCGTTAACAATCACTAGGAAAAAGAAGGCCTAACAGATTCTGGCATATTTCATTTTTTTTCTTGTGAAAGAGATATACGATGATAGAGAGATAGAGAGATAGAGAGATAGATAGATAGATGATAGAGAATTAACAAAATTGAAGTCATACCACACAAAAACTTTGCTTTCTTCTTCTTTCACTTGACAACACACATAAACATGCTTCAAAGCTCTTTATTATGTATGATTTTAATGACTGTATAATATTCTATAGTATTTATTTACTCAGTCCTCTAATGTTGGACATTAGAGGTGCTTACATTTTTCTAAAACTATTAACCAGAAAGCATATGTAGCTGTCAGCTATTCTATCCTACCCAGCAGCAGGATTCAACCTGACACGTAGTAATTCGCCCTTTGCCTGATTTTCAAACAAGGCCAACTGTCTGGTCAATAATCAAATGACGGATTGGTGGTTCTTTGGCCAGGGTACCCATCCCTGGTTGAACTAGTCAGGGTCAGCGAGAATCATACGTTCACAGGGTTCAGAATAGTGCCAATCAAAGTGTGGTAACTGCAATGAATACTCCAAGGTAGGCAAGATGATACATAAACACATAAATAGTTATATGTCAGTTTCTTAATGAGTAATAAAGTAATATCAAAAAGTAACCTCTTTGCATGAATACTTAAGTCAGTTTTAATGATAATTTAACTTCTTCATTAGTTTTTTGAGCAAATATTTATTGAGAAATCTCCTAGATCCTCAATTAGCAAAGATAAGACAGATAAAAGTTCTATCCTCAAGAGGGGTTTTTAGAGGTTGGTGAAGAAGGAGAAGTGATTAAAAATATACGAATTCCTGTTATAAAAATTGTCATGGGGATGTAAAGTACATTATAGGGAACATAGTCCCTATAATATATTGTAATAGTTACGGTGGGTCAGATAGATACTAGACTTATCAGGATGATTGCTTCATAAGTTATATAAAATGTCTAATCACTATGCTGTACACCTGAAACAAATAATATTATATGCCAACTGTAACTGAAAAAAAAATGTTAAATTATTTTTAAATTTAAATTTAAAAAAATTCACCCTCAGGAAGCTTATCTTCTAGTAAGAGAAAAAATATTTAAAAGTAACACAATATTTAATTTAAGGTCACATAGTGATGAGTAATATGGAGTAATAAAGGCAAGTAAAAGATTAGAATATGACTGACTGGGCAGCCTGGCTCATTTTAGATATAGAGTCTGTGTGGTTTTTTTTTTATAGATGGTATCCCCTTTGACAATAAGTACAAAGACCTGAAAGAGAGAACAAGCTTGATGAATTCCAGAAGCAAAACAGCCGGCTTGATTCAAGCAGACTAAGCAAGGGGGAGCTGGTAAAGATAATGTCAGGAAGGTGATTCAGGGCCAGTCGGCAGAGGGCCTTATAAGTTTTGGTAAGGATTCACCTTGTTCAAAGTGTAAAACAAGCCATAAGATGTTTTTAAGCAAGTTTATTGAACAAATGTATATTTAAAAAACATTAATCTGATAATCTGCTGCTGTGCGGAGAACTGAATTGGAGGAATGCTTGGAACAAAAAATAGGTAGATAAGTTTAGAAATTCAGTGCCACGGCCAGATATAATAATAGCTTGGACCAAAGTGGTAGTGTGAATATGATGAGAATTGTAAGATTCAAGGTACTTTGAAAGTACAGCTGACAAGACTTATTGACAACATAAGTTTGAGAGACTAAGAATGATGCCTAGGTATTTGATTGCACAATTCAGGCAATGGTGATGCCATATACTAAAAAGAGAAGCTGTGTAAAGAGTAGATTTGAGAAGAAAAAAATAATGATTTCACTTTTTTATAATTATAAGTAATTTTAATAATTTATAAATTATTAATTGTTTAATTATGCTTTTAGATGTACAAGTGGAAATATCCAGTAGATAGTTAGATATTCAAATATGGAGCTTAGGGGGTAGGATGGAGAGGACTACCATCAACTCGAAGATGCTATTTTAAAGTCATGTGCCTGATGAGATCACCTAGGGAGCCAGGACAATGAGGAGGCAGGACCAAGAACTTGAAGCTAGAGTGCTCTAACATTGAGAGCCACTGGAGAGAAGGAGGAGGGGTACAAAGGAACCAGGAAGCAACAGCTCTGAGATGGGAGGACACCTGGAGAGGTGTGGCATGCAGAAGTGTTGAGAACAAATGCTTTAGATGGAATGATGATGTGCCAAATCTGCTGGGAGGCTGCATAAAATGAAAATTGAAAAATTGACCATTGCTTTTAGCAAAATGAGATTGCTGGTAATTTCATAGAGCACTTTCAGAGGAGGATTGAGAATAAAATTCCAACTGAAGTGATGTTAAAGAGATGGAGGTGAGACAGTGTGACGGTAAGTACAAAAAAAAAAAAACTCTTAATAGTCTTGCTTAAAGAGCAGCACAGAATATGCAGCTGGAGTTAGAGTATGAACAAGAAGTCTAGGAAGGTTTGTTTTTTGTTTTATTTAGTTGGGTGGGGATGGGGTGGGGGGGTGGGGGGGTGGGGAGGATGGCCTATTTATATGCTGATGAGAATGATCTAGTAAGAGGGAAAAGTGGATGTGCAGGAAGTGAGCCCCAGAGAGTGGAGGGATCCTTCTTAAGAAGAGCTATTCACCCTTTGTGACTGAAAGGAAGGACAGAGCATGAAAGTATGAAACAAGGTCGAGGTCGGAAGATTGGTTAGAGGAAAAGGAAGCAGTTCTAGTCTGCTTGCTTCTATTTTCCTAAACCAATTTTTAACAATGAGGTTATCAGCTGAGAGTGTTGGAGTTTGAAAAGAAAAGTAGATATAAAAGTCATCTGAAAAAATAGACAGAAAATTGACCAGAGAATTCTAGCAGAATTGTCCATAGCGCTGAAAACCCACTTGACATTTGTGGCCATACATGTAAAGCAAATGTGTTTTTCTCCTATCTCACTTAGCGGCTTGAATGCAGATGAAGGTAGGTAGAGTTAAAATATAACCAGGGTTTGGGTTTTCTCAGAGCAGTACAATGGAAATAGAGAAGGACAAAAGTTTTAAGGATGCATGCAAGGGAGTTTGGTGACATTCTATGGAATCTAAGCTGGGTAAGGAAAGAAGTAAGCACAGGAAGAGAGAATTGACAAAGAAGAGGTTATTGGATGGATCCATGAATTATTGGAATGTTGGTACTCTTGAATGAGAAAGTGGGAAGAGATGCTGTAGATATCAGAAAGTAGGATGATGGAAAACAAGATGTGAGAGTTATCAACAATGGCGAGACCTAAGCTATGACTGTGGGAGTAGGTGAACATGGGGGAGGGAGGAGAGAAGGGAGAAGTGTTGAAGTGAGGAGGTCAAAGAACTAGAATTGATTCCGTAAGTGGTTCTGAATCCTGTCTGCGTGTTCAAATCAACCTGGGAATTAAAAAAATAATCCTGATGCTAGAATCCTCTCTTCACTAATTAAGTCGGTGTCTATGAGACTTGGAAGGAGTCTGACTGAGAACAGGTAATCTGTTTAGAAAACACCCCAGGTGATTCAAATGTGCAGCCAGATTTGAGAAATAGTGATATATATAGACATTGAAGTCACCAAAAATGATGTCAAGAGTAGTGGAGAAAGGAAATGCAATGAGTCGGTTGCTAAAAAATCTTCCAAACTTAAAGCAGAATGACTGGGTGGTAAGAAATGAAAGCAGTCTACATAACCTCAAAGGAACGAGTTTTCTGAAAGAGAAGCAATTATGAGGGAAAAAAAAGAATGTCTATTTTCCATTCCCCACCTTCAGGGCCCTGGCACTGTGGGGTGTGGAAGCAAAAACAGCCACCCTTTGAAAAGGCAGCAGGTAAGCAGGAGCAGAGGCAAGACAATGAAGGTATTTCCAAATAAGAGTTTGAAAGCAAAAGACATTATGCTTTTAAGCTCTGAGTTTCGATAACAACATCGGAAGAGACTGGAGCTTTAGAAGAGATGAGAGAGTGGATGGATAAAGAGATATACAGAAATGTACGATAAGAGTTTGCGAGTTGATCTTAGAGCTTGGACATTTAGTGGTGACTGAGTCTAATGAGAGTGTGCGACATGATCTATTTCATAGCCTCTTAGGGAAAGGGGGAAAATTAACTCTAACTATAGCTTCCTTCATCAGATACAGTGCTTAAGTAGTAGTGATGATAAAGCAGGTGAGAGAACTGGTGTGGGGTGAGCTGGTAGGGAGGGAGCCTGTGAGACTCTGAAGTTGGACCAAGGACCGTGTCAAGGGGTGAGGGTAGGATTATAGTCCTACTAGGAGTAAACTGTGGGCCTCCCTTAAAATCTTTGACACAAGTAGTAGTTACATGATCTGAACTCAGGACTTATCAAATTATATTGCACTTATCTATTTATGTGTCTCTCTACAGCTAGGCTTTAGGTTGTCCCAGCAGATTCATTTTTTCTTATTTCTCTTTTTACTCCCAACAGCTAGCACAGTACTGGTATAGAGATGTCTAACGAATGTTTGATGTACTGAAATGAGGTGCTTAAAAAGCCAAAGACAAGGTTTTGTGTCTAGAGTAAAGTAACCAAGTGAAACACAATATTTTGTTAGAAATTCTGGATTGTAACCTTACCAAGCTGAATTTTTGCTAAGTACACTTACATTTCTAACCACAAATAGCACTTTTATTTTTTACTTGATAGAAGAATTAAATTAAAATAGTTTCTGCCAGGAATTGGCACCATAATATGTGTTTAAGTATTACATTTAGAAATCAATATTCTAGCTCACACTAAGTGCATTAAGTATCCCTTAATTCAAAATCATGAATAGTGTAAACACTTAAAATTGATTTTCATGAAAAGATAAATTTGATCAGCTAGCAGTGAGATCTTAACAATATCTTTAGTTTTCAACTTTTGCTCTATGTGGGGTACAGGTTTCTTTCTTTTAGAGTTTGTTGTTTGGAATTGTGACAATCTAACACAAAGCAAAAGAAAAGAGACTCTACTCAAAGAATCTGCTGCTGTCTGCTCTTAGTCTCTTCAGCCTCTTGTAGAATCCTGTTGCGTTTCTTATGTATAATGATATATGTCAAAAAACCAAATCAAGGTGTTTAATCTAATGTAATGGTTTTCTAGAATATTTGGTTTTTTTTAAAATTGTAAACCTTACCAGATAAATAAAAGTTATGTGAACATGGTTCCTCTCTTATATTTTATTGTACTGTACTTACCTTTTCACTTAAAGGAAGCATTTTATGGCTTCTTCTTTGGCATATCTGAATTGTCAACACCACAACTCTTACACTTTGGGCCATTATTAAGTAAATAAAGAGTTACTTGAACAGAAGCACTGTGATACCATGATAGTCGATGTGACAACCAAGATGCTACTAAGTGACTAACAGGCGCGGAGCATCTACAGGCAGAGACACTGGACAAAGGATAATTCACCTCTCACGAGGGATGGCTAGAGATTTCTTCATGCTACTCAGAAGGTGGTGATTTAAAACATAAATTGTTTTCATTCCAGGAAATATCTGGAATTTTCCATTAATTATTTTGGACCTCAGTTAACCATGGAAAGCAAAACTGTGGATAAGAGGGACTACCGTACCATTGAATTATAAAAAATCATGTTTCCTGTGTGAATAAATGCAAAGGTATATAGGCTAGGAAAAAAATGTATAACAACAACTGGGTATTTTTTCCCCTTTATAAATAAAAGCCTGCAGGAAATTCTACCTTGAGCATTCGTGCTAGATTTACTTAGCATTCTTTTTGCTTTACTCAATAACAAAGTAAACCTAAGTGCTATCCTGCGTACATACCCACTTTAGATTTCTTTCAGAAGAATAATCCACTAATTTCTCTTGCATATTGTGAGATCAAAGGATTATGTTGACATTTTCAGGAGGCCCAAAATACTGATTAATTACCCCAAACTAGTCTTCTTCTCTGGCTCATTCTTAAGAATCAATATTATTTAAACATTTTTTTAAATACATTAAGATTTAAATATTTCAAGAACTTTCCTACAAGTCTTTTGGCAATAATGAAAGAGACCGAGACAGAAGAAGGAACCAACAAATGCATAAAGATTAATTGTTAGCTAAAATAAACTCTACTGAACTACCTTTGGGTTAGAAATTGCTTTTATTTCTCTGGGAATACTTGTGACCGTTGAACTTTGCTGATTTTTTTTCCCTTTGATTTGTATGTGGGTGACCTGGATAGTGTACAGGATATTCAGCAAATTGTAGGTAGGAGGAAGTCGCTAATTATCCTCCCTGTTTTACCAACTATCAAGCAAATCCTCTTAGAAGTGAGGCTCCAGAAAAGGCTTCCTACCACACTTACCGGCAGTTAGACAATGTGGTCAGGGCTAAACCTTGCTAATTGCTCTCGACTTTGCATAAGTCACTTCAATTATCAGTTCCTGTTTTCTCTAGTGGCCAGATGAGGAAAAGACGATGATTAAATCTATGTCAATGGCACATTGGCAAACATTTTAAGAGTCTCCTAATGGTATATTTTTTTCTATAGGGTGCAAACAGAAATTACATTAATTATGTTTAATGCTATGCTGAGGGGGGATATTTCTTATGTATACGAATAATATGTATAATATATTATATATAAGTAAGTATATAAATAAAGTTAATATATTTAAAGAGGCATTGCTATGTTGATGGAGAAAAAAATATATACATATATATTAAAACATTATATTATTTGATGCCAGTGAGACTTCTCTTTAAAAAAGCTATAATATTTTAAATTTATTTTTTAGAAAAATGAGTCTGCTTAGGTACAAAGAAAGATTCATTGAAGTGAGGATGTTTCATAAATAAAAAATGAGTTAGTGTAAAATTTGTAACAATTAGAACAAGAATTTCACAAGACTTTTATTTTTAACAGCTTAAAGTATATATACATATATATATATATTTTTTTCTTTTTTCCAGTTAGTTTTTGGCTTCCCGTAAAGTGACCACGAAGTGAAATGCAGTGAGTCTGCTGTCTGGCATGAAAATGTGAATTCACTTCTTTCAAGCTGTGGGACTTTTGTTAAGATTTAATTTCTATGTAAAGTGGAAGGTTAGAATATATTCACTACTAGTCTTCCCATCCAGCTATAATTCTATTAGTGTCCCTTTTCCAGAAATGATTTCCAGGCATTCTCACAGAAATTTTAAGGAAAAAATATATTCTTGTTTGCTTCTTTCTAAAGACTGATTGTTTCAAACCCCCCACAAATCAGAACTTATTGCTTCTTCTGAGCGCCCCACTCTCTCCCTCAAAATACCCTGTGTCACTCTGCTCTGATTTATAGTTATTTATTTGCAGGTTGATTTTCTCCACAGACAATAAGTTCCTTTATTCATTCAAGTTTCTCTTTTCTACAAATATTTTCAATACAACAGACCCTCTAAAAGCAGAGAATTGGCAAGAACTTGCACATAGCAGTTTCTCATTTGTTCAATGAGTTATTAGATATAACTCTTAAGTTGAAATTTGATTTTTCAAAGAGGACATAACTCAATTGCAGAGTCTCTTCCTCTCTTCAGCCCATGATAACCAACGAGCCTGTGGTCCCAGTTATGATAGTGAGTTTTATATATCAACTTGGCTAGACTATGGAGTCCAGTTTTAGTCAAATGCGGTTAAGATGTTCAGGTAAAGGGTTGTTTTTTTGTTGTTTTTTTTTTTTTTTCCCATGTATTGCATTCAGGTGAGTAGACTGGAAAAAGCAGATGACCCCCCATCGTGTGGGTAGGCCTCATCCACGCAATTGAAGGCCTTAAGAAAAACTGAAGTTCCCTGAGGAAGCAGAGAATTCTGCCTCCAGACTGCCTTCAGACTCAAGATATACAACATAACTCTTCCCTGGGCCTCCAGCCTACTGTCTGCCAACACATTCTCCTACTAAGAATCAACTGGTGCTTTTATAGAAAATCAGAGCATGAGTATTACAATTAGTTCATGCTCTTCATAATTAGCTTGCCTGACCCCACTTCCCTGGACCCAAAGGGAAGTGGATCTGGGTGCCTCGTGAACGTCTGCATCACTCCGTTACTCCCAAACCCAGTGCAGCTGCTTCTGCTCTGCCTCTGCTAAACTCCCACAGGCCTGAACTACAAGCCAGGAAAGCCCTGAGCTTGCCTGTATCTACCACCCCAGTTTAGTCATGTGCTTCCCCCAGAAAGTTATGGATTATCTGAAGATAGGGGTTGTCTCTACTACTAAGAACAGGTTTTAGATAACAAAACCCACTCTGCAGAAATACTTTGCTACTTCTCAGTAACTTGTTTTGTACCAGACCCCTCCTCTGTTGAAATGAATACATTCCCTTTAGTCTTTTTCGGTATGTTAAAGTCTGATTTTTATTTTATTATCAGTTCTAAGGAGACCATCTATTGATCCTTAAAGGAGCTGCCAAACTAGATTGAGTTCTCTTAAAATCCTAGACCTCTTGCACACCTTAAAAATAGAAATAAACACAAATGTGACTGAAATATTGATCACTCCTTCATAAAAAAATTAAAGTCACAATTGTCAAAGAATGGATCTATTTTTTAATAAAATCTTACAGTAAAAACTAATGATATTTAATTGCTCTGGTTGGTGTTCAGTCACTTCTTATAATACAGCTTTTGTTAAAAGCTGAAAAAAGAATTTGTTTTCTTGTCCTTCATTCCATTCTCTGAATGAAAATGCAAATTAGATCACAGCACAATCTTCTGCTTAAGATATTTCAGTGCTCTGTATGTCCTATAGACTAAAATCAGAACTCCTTAGCATGTTATGTAAAGAGCAGAGACACAAATGCTGATAGATTGAAGGTAAGGTTAATGATCGAACTGAAGGGGAAAGGTCTGCAGCAAACTGGGCAGTGCATACATCATCCATTGGTGCTAAAGCTGGAATTAGAATGATATCATCTGACCAGCTAATAATCTAAAATTTCCTAGAAAGTCTGGGTATCCAAATTTTTCCACGTAAAGGATCCTAAATTTTAAATGTCGACACCTTATTTTTAAAAAATACCTAGTGAACTAAACAAAACCCATCTAATTTCCAAATTCAGTCCATGGGCCACTCTTTGCAATGCTGGACTGTGACATTCCTCCACCTTTAAGACTTTACCACTAACTCTGCTCTTGAATACACACCCTGTGCTCTGTCCATAGTCTGATAATGGTAGCTCTGTAAATGCATTCATGCTGCTTATCGCCCTCGTGCCCTTCAGTCATTTGTTCCTCAGCCCCACCTCCAGTCACATGTTTGCAATCCCCCTCCCCCCTTTTTTTACCTGCAAACACATAGTCATATTTCATGATTCAAGCTCAAGGCCTTTCTTCAAGGTATCATTCACCTCTACCCAGGTCATACTCATGACACTGTCTTTTGTACTTCTCTCCTCACACTCTATACAACTTCTCTATTATACCTAAAATATTTTGTTCTTTTATTACCTGACTCCCCCTAAAACACTCTAAGCTCCCCCAAAGGAAGAGACAGTATCTTATCACTCTCTGTATTCTCTGCACCTTAATGCGGTGCCTGGTACGTCATCATCATCATCAACACATATAAATACTATGTTCCTAGTGTTTTATAAGTATTCAGTTGAACTCTCACACCAACCATACACTCTCATCCTCCTTTTACAGATGAGGAAATTGAAAGCAGAGTATGACAAAGATGGTCATACTCACACCAAATATGGTCATACTCACACCAATGGTCTAAGAATTAGAGACCACGTTTCTAGACTACATTTCCTCCCATATGAAGCAATGTCATCACCAGGTTGTGCCCACCACATAACCTTCTATTACCTTTCTTGTCCTCTCTCCTTCTCCAACATATCACCCGATGAAACAGGAAAGGGTAGAAATTCCGGAGCAAGCTAAGCATCCTGGCAAGGACCACAGCTAAGAAAACTGGTTTGCACCAAAAGGCTGCAAGATGCCCCTCACCTAAAACCCCTTCTCAAGTGACCTTTTGATGAACTTCCTTCCCTTCACTAGCTGGCTCAAAATCATACTAAAGGTGAAGACATAACATTAAGATGAAACATTGATGTGTGGCCAGGCATGTCCAAGCATATTTAGAAAACTGCACATGCTTCCCCACAATTCAGAGACCTCTGTACCCTTTTCTTGAAATCCCCACCCCTGAACCCACCTACCTCTCTCCAGTCCTTTAAGACTTTCCCCGATTTATCTTTCGAGCATAGCTTGCCTTCGTTATTCTTTGATCAAAGAATAGTTTCTACCTGCTTTACCTAATTACAGTCTCATTCTATTGGCATGAGCGATACTGAGCAAAAGGACCTTATTTGGGTTCTGACCCAAAGGGTTGGTGACATTACTCTTTGGAGATCAAAACTAAATCTAAATGTAATTTCCTAATAGTTGACCACTCTTCAATATTTCTAATCCATTTCGTCTGTATCTTTCAGTTACTAGTAAATAGAAGGAAGGACTCAGAGACTTAGTTTTGCCCAGAAAATAAAACTTTATTTAAAAAAGTGGTGTTCCCCTATTAGAACAGCTATAATCAACAGGACAAGTAATAATAAATTGGAGAGGTTGCAGAGAAAAAAAGAACCCTCATACCCTGCTGGTGGAACTGCAAATTGGTATAGCCACTATGGAAAACAGTATGGAGGGTTCTCAAAAAACTAAGAATTGATCTACCATATGATCCAGCAAATCCTTCTACTGCCTATTTACCCCAAAGACTTGAAAACCCATATCCCAAAAGATATTTGCACGCCGACATTCATAGCAGCACTATTCACAGTGACCAGGACATGGAAGCAACCGAAGTTCCCTATGGAGATTGGCTAAAGAAGCAGTGGTACATATATTCAATGGAATATTACTCAGCCATAAGAAGAGATGAAATATGCCATTTGGCAACAACATGGATGGACCTCGAGATAATCATGCTAAGTGAAATAGCCAGACAGAAAAAGTTAAAAATCACATGATATCACTCATTTGTGGGATATAAACCTAAAAGCAACAAATGAACAAGACAAACAGTCATGAAATGGGCAATAGACTAGTGTTACCTGAGGTAGGGAGTTGGTGGGGAGGGTGGAGGTATTGACAGGGTAAAGGAGATCAAAATATATGGTAACAGAAAGAGATCTACCCATGGGAAGTGAACACACAGTGTAAAAAAAAAAATTATAATATATATATATATATATATATATATATATATATATATATATATACACACACACATTTACTGTTTAAACATACAGCTGAAACTTATTGGCTTTGTTAATGTCACCATAAAATAATAATTAATTAATTAATTATTTTTTTTTAAAAAACTGGTGTTCCAAGAACCTCAACCCACCTAGCCTCTGAATTCATCTGTCCTTGATTCAGCCCTGGTGAAAAACAAGTGCAGCTTGACCCAGTGATAACCCCATTAGGGAGTTTCTTTCGGTGCAAACAGCAATTTAAAAAGATACGCCCTTCTGTTTTTCTAGTGCTCTTTGTATATTGTAGTAAAATCCAAATTGGGCTTCATGTGGGAAATCAAAAGGGCCAAAGATGGAACTTTTCATTATGTATGGAAATGCAATGGGGTGTTTTTTATTCCCACTCAGGCAATTATTATTCATTCCACCTAGCTAAGGGATAGAAGATCTAAAATGAAATGAAGTGCTAGATAGACTGGCCTCTACTCCCTTAGGTGAAGTTTGCAAGCCTGTTTGAAGTTTCAGGGGAAACATTGTCACTCTCAAAAACCAGTGGGTCTGCATTTTTCCTTTGCAGTCCAAGTACTCAAACTACATTGTTCCTGTTTTTAATCTGATTATAAATATCCAACTAAGGTAGTTAACTGTTTGGGAAAAGGTGAAGACCTGATAATATGTGAGATGCTGAGTTACTTTGTTGACACTTAAATAACTAGCCAAGGACAACTCAGGAAGTTTCATTTAGTACTATTAACCAGTAATCTAAAAAACATTGTCTGTGTACAAATGTTTTTCTCTTGGCCAACATCTGTGAATTGATCATTAAAACATCTGATAAAGGAACATTCTAAAAGTACACAGCAAAATCCAATGATTTCCATCAATTACAGCTTACCTTTTTTAAGGCTCAAACTTGACATTTTAAAACATTTTAGTTATCCCTTTGCTTCAAAATAAATTAATGTACCTATGTTAAAATTCTACCTTCTGTTCATCAAGATATTTGAGACCTAGAAAGCTTAATCCAAAAGCTTAATATTGATTTTACTTCTGTAGCTTTTTAAAATAAAGATTTCATGCCCAAATATGCTTTATTTTTTTTCTTCAAAATCTTTTGTTCTAGTTCCTGACCCTTGAAAACTACTGCGCTCTGCTGGCTGTTGGTATTATAACGCTATTATGAACAGTTTGGGTCCTTGCGGAGAAAACTATATATATATATATATATATAACTACAGTATTGTTCTAGAAGCAACTGAAAACAAATTACAGGAGGGTACACTTGCCACTTTTGAATTGACCTTTAATTACACACCCCCTCTCTCTTCCTTTCTCTTCCTCTCTTTTTCTTTCTTTTGTCTTTCTCATGTGAAGCCAACATGACTCAAGCATTAGCTAATGTTGACTTGTAGGTTTAAAAAAACATTTGCTGCCCCCTACTGTTCAGTTTTCTTACCATTTCTGAGTTTTACTCTCTTACCGAAATTAAAAACATAATAATTAATGTGTTTATTCATTAATGAATGAATACAAGTCAGGCTATGCACCTATAAACCATGCCTTATGCAAGATGACTGGGGACACAAAACTGACCAATGTAACAATGAAAGACAAAGAATTTCAAGGCAAAATTACATGAAAATCTGTTTTAAAGTGTCTAGAATCCAAGTTGTACCAAGTCTGTGATGCCTCGGCTTAATAATATTCTGAGGAAGACAGGAAGCGAGAATGGAAGGGGGAGCAGGCAAGGAGAGGGAGGAAGACGAGAGAGTGGACAGACACAGTGAACACAATGTAATCCAGTCACGAAAGCACAGAGAGGACTTGTTGCTTTCTCTCTATTTTAAGTCCATTATAAGAATAAAATGTTTTATTTTATTTTATTTTTTAACTTAATTAATTTATTTTATGGTGCATTGGTTAATGAAATCCAATAAGTTTCAGCTGTACCCTTTAACAGTAAGGCATATATATTTATTTACAATGTGTATTCACCTCCCATAGTTAAATTTCTTTTCTGTCACCACAAATTTGAACCTCTTTACCCCATCTACTTCACCCCTCCCCCAAACCCCTACCCTCTGGTAGTCGTTAGTCTATAGTCTACGTCCATGAGTCTGTTTGTTTGTCTTGTTCATTTGTTGCTTTTAGGTTTATATCCCACAAATAAGTGATATCATGTGATTTTTAACTTTCTGTCTGGCTTATTTCGCTTAGCATGATTATCTCGAGGTCCATCCATGTTGTTGCAAATGGCATATTCATCTCTTCTTATGGCTGAGTAATTTCCATTGAATATATGTACACTGCTTCTTTAGCCAATCTCCATAGGGAACTTCGGTGCTTCCATGTCCTGGTCACTGTGAATAGTGCTGCTATGATGTCGGCGTGCAAATATCTTTTGGGATATGGGTTTTCAAGTCTTGGGGTAAATAGGCAGTAGAAGGATTGCTGATCATATGGTAGATCAATTCTTAGTTTTTGAGGACCCTCCATACTGTTTTCCATAGTAAGCTATACCAATTTGCAGTCACAGTAATGTACGAGGGTTCCTTTTTCTCCACATCCAATACTTGTTATTACTTGTCCTATTGATAACAGCTATTCTAACAGGTGTGAGATGGTATCTCATAATGGTTTTGATGTACATTTCCCTAATAGGTAGTGACGTTTTTGAGCATCTTTTCAAATATTTGTTAGTGTCTATTCAGGCCCTCTGCCCATTTTTTCATTGGATTATTTGTGTGTTGTTGTTGTTGTTGTTGTTGAGTTGTAAGAGCTCTTTGTATTTTTTAGATATTAAGCCCTTATCAGAGGCGTTGCTTGCAAATATATTTCCCATTCGAATGGTTGCCTTTTTACCTTGTTGAGGGATTCTTTTACTGTGCTTTTTTAGTTTGAAGTAGTCACCTTCATTTATTTTTGCTTTTACTTCCCTTGCTTTCGAGGTCAAATTCATAAAATCCTCTTGAAGTCCAAGGTCCTTGAGTTTAGTTCCTATTTTCTTCTATGCATTTTTATTGTTTCAGGCCTTCTATTCAGGTCCTTAATCCATTTTGAGTGAATTTTGGTGTGTGGTGATAGACAACAGTTCTAGTTTAAATTATGTGCAGATGGCTTTCTAGTTTTCCCAGCACCATTTATTGAAGAGACTTTCCTTTCTCCACTGTACGTTTTTGTCTTTTTTGTTGAAAATTATTTCCTCCTGTAAATGTGGGTTTACTTCTGGACTATCAATTTCTGTTCCACTGATTCGTGTGTCTGTTTTGCTGCTAATACCATGCCGTTTTGATTACTGTCGCTTTGTAGTTATATTTTGAAGTCAGGAAGAATAATGCCTCCAGCCTTGTTCTTTTTTCTCAGAATGGCTTTGGCAATTTGGGATCTTTTGTGCTTCCATACAAACCTGATGATTGTTTTGTTCTATATCTTTAAAAGATGCTGACGGGATTTTGATAGGGATTGCATTAAATCTGCATGATGCTTTAGGTAATGTGATCATTTTAACTATGTTGATTCTTTCCAACCCAAGAAAACACGAATATCTTCCCATTTCTTTTGTATCTTCTTTGATTTCTTTTAATGGGGTCTTATACTTTTCTTTACATAGGTCCTTCACATGTTTCATTAGATTTCTTCCTAGGTATTTTATTCTTTTTGTTGCAATTGCAAAAAAGGAATTCTTTTTCCACTTCTTTTTCTGATACTTCATTATTAGACTATAGGAACGCTGTGGATTTTTGAATGTTGACTTTGTATCCAGAAACTTTACTGTATTTGCTTATTGTTTTCTAGTAGGGTTCTTGTGGAGTCTTTAAGGTTTTCTATATAGAGAATCATGTCATCTGCGAATAGTGACAGTTTTTGAATTCTTAATTTCCATTTGGATGCTTTTATCTTTCTCTTGTATGATTGCATTCGCTAGGACCTCCAATGTTATATTGAATAACAGTGGCAATAGCGGGCAGCCTTGCCTTGTTCCTGATCTTAGAGGGATGATTTTTAATTTTTCCCCATTAAGTGTAATTGTTGGCTGAGGGTTGGTCATATATGGCTTTTATATGTTAAGGTACTTTCCTTCTTATACTGATATTGTTAAGTGTTTTGATCATAAATGGATGCTGTATATTGTTGAAGGCTTTTTCTGCATCTAGTGATATATGATCATATGATTCTTATTTTTTAATTTGTTTATGAGGTGTATCACATTAATCGATTTGCATATGTTGAACCATCACTGTGCCTCTGGATGAAGCCCACTTGATCGTGGTGTATAATCTTTTAATATGTTGCTGTATTTCAGTTCACTAGTATCTATTTAGCATTTTCGCATATGTGTTCATGAAAAATATCAGTCTGTAGTTTTCTTTTTTGTGTTATCCTTACCGGGTTTTGGTATCAGAGTAATATTGGTCTCATAAAATGATCAGAAGTATTGCCTCATCTTTAATTTTTTGGAAGAGTTTGAGGAAGAATAGTATTAAAACTTTGAATGTTTGGTAGAATTCACTGGTGAAGCCATCTGGTCCTGGACTTTTTACATTTTGGTAGGTTTTTTGATGATTGTTTTAATTTCCATACTGCTGATTGGCCTATTTAGATTTTCCAGCTCTTCTTGATTCAGTCTAGGAAAATTGTATTTTTCTTAGTACTGATCCACTTTCTTCTAGGTTATTAAATTTGATTTATATACTTTTTCATATATTCTTGTATGATCTTTTGTATTTCTATGGTGTCTTTTGTAATTTCTCCTCTTTCATCCCTGAATTTGTTTATTTGTGTCCTTTCTCTCTTTTCTTTAGTGAGCCTAGCTGTCCATATTCTTCTGTGTGTGCCTTCTCTCCATTCCCCTTATCTCCAACCCCCTTTAGCCAGGGGGTTGTCAATTTTATTAATCTTCTCAAAGAATTAGCTCTTCGTCATATATATTTTTTCTATTGTTTTTTTGTTTGTTTGTTTCAATTTTATTTATTTTTGCTCTGATTTTGATTATTTCTTTCCTCCTGCTGACTTTAAATCTCATTTGTTCTTCCTTTTCTAGTTTTTTAAGATGAAGCATTAGGTTGTTTATTTGGGCTGGTTTCTTTTTGGAGATAGGCCTGTAATGATATGAACTTTCCTCTTATGACCCTTTTGCCATGTCCCAAAAGTTTTGATATGTTGTACTATCATTATTATCATTTCTTTGTATCTCTTGATCTCTCTTTTTATTTTTTCCCTGACCCAGTTATTCTTCAGTAACATGTTGTTTAATCTCCATGCATTTGTGGTTCTTCTTGATTTCTCTTTGCAGTTGACTCTAGTTTCAAAGCATTATGATCAGAGAATATGGTGGTATGATTTCAACCCTCTTATATTTGTTGAGGCTATCTCTGTCACCCAGTATGTGGTCAATTCTTGAGAATGTTCCATGTGTACTGGAGAAGAATGTATAAGCAGCTCTTTTGGATAGAAGGCTCTGTAAATGTCAATTATGTCCAGTTGGTCTAATGTATCATTTAAGGGCATTATTTCTTATTAATTTTCTGTTTGGATTATCTGTCCATATCCAACAGTGGAGTATTTAGGTCCCCTACTACAATAGTGTTTTGGTCTGTTTCTCCCTTTGGTTCTGTATTACTAACAGAATGTAAAGCGATTACTACGCTTTACATTTCAGGCTCCCTGATCTGGAGCATAGATATTAATAATTTTATGTCTTTTTGTGCATGATTCCCTTTATCATTATGAAGTGTCTCAGTATCTTTCTTCACCTTTTTTTTTGAAGTCTATTTCATCTGATATTAGTACCGCTACTTCCACTTTCTCTGAATGCCATTTGCTTGAAATATCATTTTCACCCTTTCACTTTGAGTCTTATTTGTCTTTGGAACTGAGATGTGTCTCCTGGAGGCAGCATATGGTTGGGTTTTGTTTTTTGATCCAATCTGCAGTTCCTTGAGTTCAGTCCATTTACATTTAGGGTGATTATTGAAATATGAGGTCTTCTTATAGCCATTTTATCTTTTGCTTTCTGGTAGCTTGGTTTTCCATTGCTTCCTTGTCTTGTGTTTCTGTTTTCTTTATTTTGGTTGGCTTTTGTGGGTTTTGCCTCTGGTTCTTCTTGTTTTATGTTATATACTTCAGTCTGAATCTTTGGTGTGTGTTACCATTATGAATATGAAAGGATAGTTATATATATATAGTCATCCATTTTCTTCTGTGCATGCCTTATCTCCATTCCCCTTTGAATTGGATCTTTGAATTCTCCCCTTTTCAGTCATTGTTGTCTCAATTTGTCCCTATGTATGCTGAACATTCATTACTATCTTGCTATAGCAATTCTTTATTATTTAAGCTTATAATGCCCTGTTCTTAGTAAGGGTTGCACTCCTCTGCTTCTATTTGCCTGATAGTCACCTTACTCTAATTATGTATTTTTTTTTTCATTTTTGTTTTAGGTGAGCTGACCCTTTCAGTATTTCCTGTAGTGCAGGCCTCGTAGTGGCCTCAATTTTTGTATGTCTGGAAAGGTCTTAATTTCTCCTTCATATCTAAAGGAGACCTTAGCTGAATACATTATTCTAGGCTGGTAGTTCCTTTCACTTAATAGTTTGAATATTTGATTCCACTTTTTTCTGACTTGTAAATCTGTGTTGAGAAGTCCGAGGATAACCTAATAATAGGTTTCTTTATAAGCTTACTCTCTTCTTCTCCCTAGGCTGCCTGAGAATTCTGTGTTTTGTTGATTTTTGATAATTTTAATACAATGAGTCTTGTGAGGGCTTTTTGGGTTGAGATAATTGGGTCTGTTGACTTCTTGAATTCCAAGCTCCAGCTCATTCTTTAGATTTGGGAAATTCTCATCACTGTCTGAAAATGCTTTCTAGTCCCTGCTCCTTTTCCTCCCTTCATAATGCCATTATTCTTATGTTTCCTCTCTGATGGTATCAGCTAGTTCTTGTATTTCTCTTTCATTATTTTTCATTCTTTGTTTCTCTTCTTCCTTCTGATTTATTTCTAGATTTCGTCTTCGATATCACTGATCTTTCCTCCATTTGGTCAACTCTATTTCCCAAGCTTGCTATTTCATTTTTCAACTCTTGCAGTGTGTTTTTATCTCAGAAATCTATTCTGTTCTTTTCAGGGTTTCAATCTCCTTGCTAAAGCTCATTCTGCTCATCTAGTTGTTTTTTTCAATTCTGAAATTGTTGATATTAATCATGTTGGAACTCACTGTGTTTTTTTCAGAAGTACCACCTCAATTTTGTCATTTAAGTTGCATATTTCTATCTGTAAGCTTATTTTCTGGAGATTTTCTCTTTTTTTCTGAGATGCCTTGTCACCTTGGTTCATGGTGTTTAATGGACTGTTTCTCCACCTGGGCCTTAATGGAAGTATATTCTGTTGCTTTTCCAGAAAGATTTATTATATAAAGGTCTCTCTAAGCCTGTTGCAAAGGTGTTTTTCTTTTGGATTCCAGTAGGTGGTGTCTAAGCCGCTTGGATCCCTACTTTATATAAAAACTTAACAATGCCTTTCCCCCCCCCCCCTTATAGATGTTTAATCATGCTCACTACTCTCAGTCTCAGTCCCTGTCAGTCCCTATGTTCCTTTTGGAGCAAGATTTGTGTCTGTTTTAACATAATTCTAGCAATTATTGTCAGATGGTCTAGAATAAATTTTGCATCTGGTACAAATCTCTGGGAAGACTTATGAAACTCTCAGCAACACCATGCATCCTTTCTCTTACCTCTGCTTCTGTAGGCCAGCAAGAGATATTTTCACAGTTTGATCAGAAGCTGCCTCATTGATTGCCAGTACTCCATACCCTTCAATTCAGCCACTGGGAACATATAGCAATATCACAGAGGTGCCATATCTGCATGAAATACTATTCCCTGACTTAAAACTTGTCATTTACCTCTCATTCTTCCTCCTTCCATTTTTTTTTTTTTTTTACGTAGGTGACTGGGAGCCATCTTTCAGGAACCTAAACACATAACAGCTCTTCTGAGACATTTTTCCTGAATCTTCCAAAGCTACCAATCTGATTAAAATTCTCTTCTTTGATTTTCCTCAGCATTTTATAAATACATTTTCCAGTGCACTGTGTGAAATGGTTAATTATTAATAAGCCCCTCTACAACCTCAGCGTTCTTCCAGATCACCCTTTACTGAAACCTGGTCACCCTGTCCCTCCACAGCTTTCTGGTGGGGAGGTTGATATATCTCCCTCACGTGCCATGGACTATGGTGAAGGGTAACATTCTTCTGGTTCATCACTGTCAATTCCAAAAGATTTGCTTCCATGACTTTCATAAAACTATGACTATTGTGAGGTCTCTACCATCTTTGTGGCATGTCTAATCATCTTTGTGGCTTTGATTTGCCAGCCCCTGCAGCAATTGGAACCTGGCCACCATTGTCCTCTTTACCCCAAGCCCTGTTATAGTCCCAGGAGATGCAGTGTAAATGCAGACAACACACACATGCACGCACACACAGTTTCTACCTTTTCTGATTATCTGATTCAGTAGTTCATATTCCTGTTTCTTGCCATAACCTGGGGTTACTATTCTTCTAAGACTTTGAGCTTCAATATTTCCCTCCAGGACCTTTCCTCCTTCCATCTTTCACACCCCTTCACCCATCACTGCTCTTAGATTTCTTCGAGACTTCCAGTTCCTTGATCTTTCATTTTCACCCATCACTCAGCTCCTTCCTGGCTTCTTTGTTCCCCGTAAAACCGGACTCTCATGGTTGATAATATGAACTCACCTCCCCAACACCTTTGTTCCTATCTAATTAGTCAATAGGAACCTATCAGGGAAAACTGTGAAGGGGTTCAGAACAGACCTTCCCAAGATGTGCTGCTTTGGCATATGGATTGTTTTGAGCTGAAGGAAATAGAGACCCTGTGGGCTCAAGAGAAACTTCTGCCCCTAACTTAACAACTCAGAAAATTTAAATTAGGGGCCTGACCCATAATAAGAGTTATTGCCAGATATAACTTTTAATGATCTGTCTATATGGAAGGGCAAACGTCTACTGAATATCTGCTCTCCTTATCAATCTATGAATTATCTCCTCCCCTCTAAATCCCCAGGCCTCTTATGACATTCTTTAGCTCATGATATCATATATGCCTTATTTTACCTTTCTGTCTCTGAACCTTTCAAGTACGTGGGTGTCTCTGACTCTTTCATGTATGTGGGGTTCCCATACATGCATGTAATTAAATTTGATTATTTTCTCTTGTTAATATGTCTCATGTAGATTTATTAGACGAGCTGAAAGAGCTGGAAGGGTAGAACAATTCTTCCTTCCCCCTTGTAAATGGGTACCATTTCCAATTCATGGTCCTTAATCTGACACGGTCCCACAACCATGCCAAGAATTTGCCATTTATCCTTAAACCCATTATGCAACACGCACCTCCCACTTTTTTTAAAAAATTAGACCATCAGGAATGATCTTCTGTAGGTTCACAACACCTACTTTTTAATTTATGTAGAGCCCCCATTCTTACCTCCTTTATTCCAGACTCATGTCTCTGTCCTCTGATATGGGACTATGCACCCCCATCAGTACTTCTCTTGTCATTCCTCTAGGATTCTCTGTAATCTTATCCCATTAGCCATCCCTCTCTATTAATCTCTTCCAGTTGGCCTTTCTGTGTAAACTTCTACCCCTCTACTTACAAATATATTTAAAACTCTCCCGTCATTAAATGGAAGGGGGAATAAACACATTGACTTTTCCTATTCTTTTCTTATCATGTTCCAACGTCTCCTCCTTTTTCACCCAAACTTCATGAAGGAGATAAATGCTATCTCCTTTCCTCACCTCTAGACTGTTCCTTGTACTCTTCAATGTGGCTAGAATTTCTGCTCTTCATGAAATATGAATGTGAACATTTTGTTTTTACGTTTAATATTCCAGAGTTGAGGGCTCTGTGTGTATAAAGAAGTGATTACAAGTTATTTGGTTTTAAAATTAACACTCAATTTATTAAGGTCACAAAATCAAAAACAAACCTTACTTAAGTTTTTGTTCAATTTACAAATTTTGCTACTATATTTCTGAATTGGACATGATTAGAAATAGCATCACTTTTTTCTATTAGTTATTGGATTAATATTTTTATATTAAATAGAATAATTTCCCCCAGTCTTCCTTTGTAATTATATTCAATTAAACATTTTAAGCATTTAAAAATTTTAACATTTTTTCTTTCATTTTTAACTATTTCAAATTCCTGACAGGACAAATTTACAATACCTAAAACAAAATGTTTCCAAGAACTCAAATATTTTTTGAAATAGAATTATTTACATACTTATAGGAAGATCTCTATTATGCAGAAATATAGCAAATAATTGTTTTACCCACAGCTTACTATTGTCAGGCCAGAAAGGAATGTGAGGACTTCAATAACAACAGCTGCTTTATGCCCAGATATTTTTTAACTCTATATATCCATCCCATCAGTTAAACTATTACTTTTATACTATGACTAGTTGCAAGAAACATTGAACTATCTCTTAATTCATAACTAGTTAATTACAAATGCTCATATGGCCTTCTTAAGGTATTTTTTTGACGATGTTCTACTATATCCGGAGAGGCTGTTTACTAATAGAACTTTCAGCTTTTCCAATGCCATAATCTAATTCAACAAAATAGTGGCCAAAAAGTCACTTCTTGTTGTATCTGTAGTATAGTATTGTAATAAGATCTGAGTCACACAGAATTGGGGATATGTAAGGATATTCTCACGTTGTTTACAATTTTTGTTTTTACTCAAACTTCTGCAATGTGGCAGGGATTTATGAGTTGTTTCAGCCATGACAACTTGACAGCTTCAACATGTCTAGATAAGGAGGGGGTACCAGCCAGCTTGGATCTATTTTGTAGCACCCATCTAGCACTGATACCCTCAGGAGCAGAGATGGGACCATTCAATGGGAAAGCTGGTATGATTGGCTGAGATGATACTTTTCATGCGTTTGTGTGAATATTTCCTCTTGAATAATTGAAGATGCTGGAATGATTTGGAGAAGTCTTCAAAATTAGCATGTAATTTAGTCATGCTTAAAGATATATATTATTGCAGGTGTCCCCCCTCAATGGAACTGTGGGACACTGAAGAACCATTGCCAAAGACCTGGTATGGACTGCCAAAGACCTGGTATGGACAACCATTGCCAAAGACCTGGTATGGGCAACACTGCCTCAGTACCCTGTTGGCTAGGTGCTGGAACTTGGTGAGGTATATAAGAGGGGTTATAGGAAAAAGAAGAAGCTATTGAACTAGCCATACCATTTCATAGTTAGAATTGTTGTAAGGTGACCGAGGTACTTCTTTAGAATATCCTTTAGAAAAACAAAGGTACAGTAAACAAAGGGAATTTATAAGGCAAGAATAGGATAGGGTAGTATGCTACTTTCATAGATTCTTGAGACTCCTGCTGTCTACTGAAGACTCCTCACACCAATCCAAAAGGGAGAACACTATTAGAAACGTTGCCTTCTTTTCATTCTAGAGATTAATAAAAAAAATTATCCCAAACTTGGAAATAAGCCAAAAAGATTTCTGTCTGTCTTTTCAAAGACACATTAAAGCATTGTCCAACAAGTCTACCCAAGGGTCATCTGCTTCTGGAAGGAAAGTGACCAACAATGGCCCACACCCTCAGTCAAAGCAGCTCTCCCCCTGTTTTCACATAGCTTCAAACTAAGAATGGTTTTTATAATCTTAAGTGATTGGGGGAAAATATAAAAAGAATAATATTTTGCACTTGTGAAAAGTATGTGAGATTTGAATTTTAGTGTCCATAAAGTCATATTGGAATACAGCCATGCTAATTCAATTAGATACTGTCTACATTTTCAAGCTTTACACATGCCTTGATTTTTGCTTCTTAGTAGGCAATGTTCACTGACCCCTGACCTAAGGTCTGTAATTTTTTTGTTTGTTTCCTATTGACAAGGATTCAGGCTGTATTAGATAGGTTGTTTGTTTCAATCCCCCCCCCACCCCGCCCCTACCCACTGCCCCACCACCCTACCCCACCACCACCATGCAATTAAAGATGCAAATAGTATCTGTTCATAGAAAACATAACCGAAAGGCTACTGTGTTATTGCCTTTAAAACATAAATCACTTTGCATCTAATTTTTCTCTCATTCTAGCATTCTTTTTTCTGCTGTTTCAGCATCTTAAACTTCACTTTGACTATGCTTTCCCATTCTGTTGGTTCCTTTACTAAAGAGTTAAATACATCTCTGACAATATATACAGGGTGACTATGTATTTGTTTGAATATTCTGTTTTTAACTTCCTGAAAACTTATTTTGATACATTTTTCTAAAATGGATTATTTTATTCAGAAAACCTGGTAGTAGCTACTGTGAGTTCAATTTACCTATAGTTGGTTAGTCCCATGCATCTTAGTATTTATATGCTTTTTTCTCATAATACACGATAAAAACAGAATCACTTGAGAGGTGGGTCAATTTATCTTGAACTACATGTCTCATACAAAAAGGACAAAATAGTGCCTGATAATCCGCTGGTAGGTAGGTGCTTGGTTTCTTAGAAGAGGTTAGAAAATGGCTTACATTTTATCTAAAAATGCTTCCCCCGCCCCCCCCCCCCACCCTGCCCCTGGTCTCCTGCTCCCAGAAACGACTTGTGAACTACACCACTCAAAAAAAAAAAAAAAAAAAAAACAAAAAACCAGACTACATTGGGGCCAGTTTCCCCTTTATAGACATCACATACTCTAGTCCTAGAGCACATGCTTGAGTCCTGACCTGCGAGTTACAGTAGGTAAATCCAGATGTCCAGTTTAGCCCCTTCCAAGTTCCCAACTCCTTCTCTGTCTAGGAGTCTTCAATGCTTACAGGATCTAATTTGCTTACAGGGTCTAAGTTTGGGAAGAGAGGCAGTGCTGAGTAGAAAGTGGACTTACTGATTACATTGTCAAGATCCTATAATTATGTAGCAGCCATAAACCCAGGTATCTGTGTCCCTGCAGTCGTCCCCCCTCCGCCCCCAAAATGGGCTTCTGCTCCCCAATTGAGCGATAAGCACACAGGCTCCTAGAAAACTGCATCCCTGGAGGATTCCCAGACTCCTGCCCTTTCAAACGAGCATCCCGATCCACTCTTTTGCCACTTCATTTTATAACTTAAAAGATATAGTTTTATAACTTCAATAGAAGAAAGAAAACTTGACATTGTAAAATTTAGACCCAAATCCAATAATAATGAAAGAGTGAACGCCTTTACCTTTTAAGTAAACAGGTTGTATGCGCAGCGTCTGCACAGTGATATTTTGATATTTTGAACAAAATACTTGTGTCCCGCTTTAGTGTTTTGCTGCTGTAGAGAAACGAAAAGGTATATATTTCCACAGCCATCCTCTCACCCCAAGTAATTTGTAACATTTCTGTGAGTCAGAATATTACTGCCAGTATTTTGTTTAGAAAAAATTAATCCGCCAAGGGAGATTAAATTGGATTATCCCTGTAGAGAAGGGAGGAGGATTTTGAGAGTAAGGCATTATCCCAGTGAAGGGGGAAGAGAGAGGGAGAGGGAGAGGACGGAGAGAGAGATGAAGACAAGCGTCTGGATTCTGAATCTAGATATAATGCATACTGGCCGGGGCGGGAGTGTTTAAAGACGGTCCTGGCCCTGATGAATCAGGCTGGGTGGGAATTAAGCAGTGTCTCATCCCCTTAAAAGCCTTCCCGCAAACTAAAGATGAGTAAACCACAGTTTGTTCCCTCTAGGTGACGGTTCTCCCTCCCGAGAACTTCTGGAACGCAAACCATACAGATTTTACAGATGAGGCCGCGGACGCAAGGCAGAGCAAGTGCTGCTTTTCCTTGTAGGATTCTTGTTAAAGTTAAAGGAGCTGATTAAAGTGCGAAGCACTTTATGGTCCGAAACCATACAAGCGCTCAATAAACGGTCTTCATTATTATTCATCTTGAACCCGTTAATTATAACTGGGGTGGAGGGGGAAAAACCCCACAGAGAACCGGAAAGCTCTGCAAAAGGGGCGGGACGCGAGGACCTCGTACTGAGGAAGGGGGTGGCGAGGCAGAGCCCACACTAGCAGCCAATCCAGCTGTCCCGGGGAGGAAGAGGCGGAGCCAGAGCCGCCCGACAGTCCCCGCTACTCTGTTCTGCGCTACGGGTTTGAACACGCTCCGCTTCTCGGCCCTGCGCGTCTGTACCCGCAGCATCCTCCTGCCGGAGAAATGGTTCCAGGTGCCAGCCCCACGGCCGTGAAGGTGAGATTAGCCATCCCGGCGACTGCAGTCCGCGCTGCCGGGTGCTCTCTCGCTCCTGCTCCGGGGACCGCGCCTCGGGGCCGTGCGCCCTGCCTGTGCGCCGCTGCAGCGGCGGGAAGGGTCTAGGCACGGCACCCGGGCGGGTTAGACCAAAGGCGGGGAGCGGGGGGAGAGGGAACGCTTGCAAACCTGCACCCTCCACCTTTGGTCTTTGCTCCCTGCCCGCACCGTGCAGGACGTGGGCAAGACCTTTGGGGAGGGGCAGAGGGACAGTGGGCCAGAGCCTTGCCGGCGCCCGGTTCAACCCTTCCTGGACACCACCCCTTTCCGCGGTAATGCGTCCGGCTGCGGCGTGCCTGCAGCTGGCCGTCTCCTCGCGTCGTGTCGGACTCAGGCTTCCGCCCCGACTCAGCTTGCTGCCCGCGGCCCACGTGGGAGAACTGCGTGCTTGCTCTTTTACAAAGCTTCCGGCGGGGTTTTTTGTTTTTTTTTTTTTTTCCTTCTCCTTCCAAACCTAGGCCTTCCTTTGAAGTTTTCCCCTGAGGCTTGCTTTTTTTTTTTTTTTTTTTTTTTTTTTTTACTCAATTCTGAAATAAAGTACAGAGCGGCTCCCTGTTTGGAGTCCCTTGCCTTTAAACTGCTTTGTTTGCAACCTTAAAAGATAGAGATCAGTTTCCTTTTGCCCTCGGACTTCAGAGCTCTACGTACAAGAGACCATTGTGGGGTAGGATCTTTACCCTGAGGAGGGCATGAGTTCTTAAGGCTGTGCAACAAGCTTCCCTGTGGTTTTTAAACACTTCTTTCCTTATTGGTGTCCGGGGAGAGAGTGCAGAATTACAGTGCTTAAGGAAGAATGGGTGATAAAATTTGAGATCTCTTCTCAGCTGTTGATCGTTGGCTAAGAGGTCAGTTAACTTGTTTGACTTTAGAAATCTTTGATGGATAGGATAAGGATTGCCTCCTTCCCTGAGTATCTCTTGGTTCCTTGCTTTGTGTTCACTTCTTCTGGGGAGAAAGCACATCTCTACAGTCAGTGTGTTATCAGCCAGAGTGATTAGTTTATTAGGCCTTTGCAGCTCTTAATGAGACAGTTATGAAAGGGAGTGGAGTGGGGAGTGTTCCAGCACACTTATAAAACTTCATTTGCCATTTCGGAAAGAATCTTGCATTCAGAAATATTTGTAGAATGCTATTCTCTTACCAGTCATGGAGAACAAGGCAGAAAGAGTTTTTCTGAAGCTCATGTGCGAAGTAAGCAAGTTCCATAGGTTCCCATCTATAAATTGGGGATTTTACTGGAGGGTTTGCTGGGGCATTTAGAATTGTATTATCTACCTGGCACATGGTTGAAATTTACTAAATAGTGCTTATATGTGTGAGAGCTGAGGTTAATTTTGAATATCTTTTCTCCAACAATGAAATTATGATAGGTATCATTAGGCTATGGCTTTCAGTGAGCAAGCAGGGAACTATCACCTTTTCCTTACAGGAATGCACTTAAAGTGATATTAAAAATAGAGGGATGGTATTTATAAGTCCCGTTTTAATCTGGTTCATCATTCTCCCTGCAACACAGTTTCTCTGTAAAATCAGTGCAGTGTATTTCAGTGAAGAATGAGCACTGTGATTAGAGCCCTCATGTAAATATTGAATGATGTATATTTTTAGTCTTGGCAAGCTGCTGAATATAAAATTAAGAAGTACAAACAGTGCTAGGCCTGCCTGCTGCTTTCTGTCTTTGAGGTTAGAAAGGTAACGCCTTTGCTGCTGAGAATTCATGATGCCAACACCAAATTCCACAGACTGCTGCAGAAACATCCTATACAGAAAATGCAAGGTGCTAGTGTCTGGAACAAAGGCGGCTAATAAAAACCTTATCCTGTCCCCAGATTAGGGAATGTAGAGCAGGAACGTTCCTGAAGGCCAGATAGCCACACAAACACCTTTCTGTGGACATAAAGCTGAGGCCCAGAAAGGTCAACTGAGGTGCCCAGCATTACACAGTTTTCCCTAGCAGTGATACAGTTGGGCCTAGAGCTTGGCATGCCACCAACTAGATGTCATGAGGCATTTCTGAATCTGACACATGACCTCTGTGCCCTGATTTATTGTATGAGTAAAGAGATTATGCAGCCTTAAGGAAGAGTGAATGTGGACTGAGTACATAAAGCAGGTGGCCTCCTGTGCCCACTGGATGCTCTCCCAAAGCACTAACAACAGCCATTTTCTGGGAGGACCTCCAGCATCAGCCATGGCAGGTGCTATGCTTGACCACGCAGAAGGCTAAATGGGTCTTTGGCATCCAGGCAGGCATTCTCGAGGCCTCCCCCAACAGGCTGGGGCTCTCCCAGGCAGTTTCCCAGCTTTACTCTGGGGGATCAAAAATAAGTAAATCTTGTTAATCATGGTTGACTTGGTTATGGCTGTGACACGGAGGGAATATCGGCCCATTGTGCGTGGGTAGTACCATCAACAGAACGATGTTAAGGGGGATGGGTAAGTCATGGAGTCTAGACTGTGGAGAATGGGCCTCTTAAGCTCTCCTCTTGGCTGTCAGTGTGGCTGGCAAAGGCCTTCAGACCAAAAGTCCTCAAGTGATCCTCAGAAACTGGAGGACAACCCACAGGCTCCAACTGGAAATGATCAGTGAGCCTTCATATTTTGCCTAGGGACACAATGGCATTTTGAGCAGGGCAGGTCCTCCTTTTGTGGGACTTTTCTCAGTGTTGCAGGATATACAGTGCATCCTTGGCTTCTCCCCACAAATTACTAGTAGCACTCCCGCCAATCATTGTGACAACCAGAAATGTCCCCATGGGTTCCAGATATCCCCATGAGAGCCAGTTCACACTTGGTTGAGGGACCCTGGGCTAAATCCCAGAGACAGAGACGGCCTGGCTTGGAGATACCAGAGCAACCAGGTTCCTGTCCTGACCAACAGTGAAAAACTAGGAGATAAGGGGCTTTTTTTGTTGTTGCTTTGAGGAAGTTTATTTTTATTTTTTTTTCTTTTTGCTGCAACTGGGAGGGTGTACAGAAACTGACAGATACTAATGTGTTATTTCATTTGATTCTCATGATTCTACAGATTAAGGGAAAATCTTATCTTATACAGGCCCACCTCAGATATTGTGGTTTGGTCCCATACCACCACAATAGAGTTGTAATCTTTTTGCTGGTGGACTGTTTTCCCTTCAATTTGTAAAAACGTAACAAGACCCAGTATCTGTGAAGTGCAGTAAAGGAAAACACAATAAAATGAAGTATGCCTGCAGGTACACGTGCAGAAGCAGGTGTATCATAAATCTCTGTGTGCATTGGACCTTAGATCCTTAACTGATTGTAATCCTGGTATTCTAGTCTGTGCCTCGGAAACATCCAAAGCTGTGATTCTCAAAACGTAGGATGTATCTGCACCCACCTGGGAATTTGTTAGAAATGCAAGTTCTTGGGCCCCACCCCAGTCCTGCTGAATTCGAAATGCTAGGAAGTGGGGATCAGCAATCTGGTTTTAGAGAAGCCTCGGTCTATTCAGATGTCCACTAACTTGTGACAACCACTGAGCCAGAGAGCTTTGAAAAGGCTGATAACCTGCATTTTAACAAGCTCTTCAGGTGATTCTTAGTGTACTAGTTTCCTGTGGCTGCTGTAATGATCACCACAAACTGGATGGTTTAAACAATGCACACGTATTATCTTACAGTTCTGGAGGTCAGAAGTCCAGAATGAGTCCAATGGGGCTAAAATCAAGGTGTCAGTTGGGCAGGGCAGATCCTCTTGGAGGATCTAAGGAGGAATCTGTTTCCTTGCCTTTTCCAGGTTCTAAAATTCTTAATCACATAAAGTAATAGTCATAGGTTCTGAGAATTAATTAGGAGGAAGACAGGATCTCTTTCAGGGGCCATTATTCAGCCTATGACATTCAGCTAGTCCAGATTTTAGAATTTTATGATCTAGGTCCTAGAGAGAGGTGTTCAATTCGGGCCGCACATTAGAACCACCTGAGGAGCTTTGAAAACAAACTCTGTCTCGCCCAATTCATCAGAACCTCTGGACTCTGAGCTTTCGTGTTAAAAGCTCCTTGGATGAGTCTAGGGTCCAGCAGCTGACCCAGGAGGCACACTGTGAAGGATCCTGCTGCTCTTCAAGTGCAGGAGAGCTTTAGAGAATACAAGCTTTGAGTTCAAAAAGTAATTGACTATTTTTGGAGGTGAACCGTATCTTCAGGAGGTGTCTGCCCATTAGAATATTATCTTGACTTTACAGGGGGAGGTTGGTTAAATAAAAACCATGGACGTTCTAAGCCCTCAGTTATTTCTGACCAAAATACAGTGTTACTTAATTTGTTTGCTAGGGCTATCATAACAAAGTACCGCAGACTGGGTGGCTTAAGCAACAGAAGTTTCCTCACATTTCTGGAGGCTAAGTTAAAAATGAAGATGTCAGCAGGGTCAATTTCATCTGAAGCCTCGCTCCTTGGCTGGCAGATCGCCATCTTTTTTCTGTGTCTTTACATGGTCTTCTTTCTCTATGTCTGTGTCCTAGTCACTTTTAAGGTCACCAGTCATAATGGATATCCTCCCTCCCCACCCCCCAAAAGACCTAATTTACCTTTTCAAAGACCCTGTTTCCAAAACAGTCACATTCTGAGGTATTGGGGTTTAGGACATCATGCAGATTTGGGAGACACAGTTGCTCCCATAACTGTCACCCATAAGGGTGGATTACGAATGGGGTTATCTTGTCAGAGGTAAAGCCTCCAGCTATATTCATGGGCCAAGAACAGACCCATGCATGTTTTGAACAGGCCTCCCAGACTTAGATGTTTAACCACACTCTCCTTACCCTGGGATTTTGCAAGGCTCTGAGAGTTGGGCCCAGTAAGGAGGACATTTCTGTGTTCTGTGCTTGCCAAGCTTGTCAGTGGCGACCAGAGCTGAAGGACTGAAATGCTCAGGTCAGGGACTGTGCCAGCTCGATCTCTGGCTCTTACTTCATCATGAGCTTGGAGCACTCAGAGGCAGCTCATCTCCTTGGCAGGAGCTAGTCTCAACTGCTCGGGCTTCTGGTGTTTTGAGAACGCCATCATGGCATTCTAGGCGTGCTTGGTTTCTTAAGGTAATGTGTCTAGGCCTCAGTGGTGATGAGTGGTTCTTGAAACCAAGCGGGGTATATGAAATATCCTGGGTCTAGATACCAGAGGAACTGGAGGATAGGGATTAGTTTGAGCCCATTCACCATTGCTGGAAGTAATTCGACATTTAGATGAAATGTTTTCACAATCTCAAACTTTTTTTTAAGGAGATTGACTCGGTGGTCTGTCAGTGGGAGAGTATGAGATTGAACCACCAATAGTTAAAATCTAGCAATGACCTTGATTGACCAGGGATCCCTATTCAGAACTTTATCTTGTATAATGAAGTCCTGGCTGGGCAGAATTTGCCCAGGAATGCCATCTCAGTGCTTGAACATATTTCCTAGGCAACCTCGGCAACCTGGACTGACGACTGACGCTACTGGCCCAGGGGGCCCGGTAGGGTCTTGTCATTGCTTCCTGAGTATGGACGAGATCACTGATGGAGAGCCCCCTGCCCCTCAGAAGTGGCTCACTTGGACACTCAGAGTCACTGTTTCTATGCTCGTTCTGTGACCTTTTTCCAAAATTCGACCTTTTCTGAGCATGAGTTTTCTCATAACATGGATCAGGAAAACTTTTCTAATAACATAGGTATGATAGATAGATTTTGAGCAAAGCCTGGACTCCTATTCCAACTTCGTTCCTTAAGATTTGCTCATAGACAAAGTTCTTAATTTGTATGTTTTCTTTTTTATGTTTTGCAAAATGGGTATCATACCATAGGGCCTTATGTTGTAGAATAGTTGTGAAGATCAAATGCAGTAAGGCTGCCAAAGCAGATTCCATAGTGCCTGTGACATGTAAGTGCTAAGACAGTTACTTTATTACTACGTCTGGTACTGAGTTGAATTTAGAGGCTTTAGGAAGACTGCAGAATTAGGCCATCTGTGCCCGAGTTTCAATCCTACTGGTACTTTGCTGTGCAGTCAGCAGGTGGCGACATTGCCACATCTTGGCACTGCTGGCCTCCATCTGCAGCCTCTGGAAAATGGTTAGAAATTCAGTTCCCTGGTGTGGCATTACTCAGTTGCTACACTTGTCCTGTATCCTTTGCAAGATATGGGTTTCCATAAACAGCTGGAACCAGCTGAATGACTGGATGGCCTCACCTGCAGATAATTCCCGTGCCAGAGACCCCATCCTGGCCTTTAAGGTTCACAGTAGTAGCTCTTGCTTTCATGCCCAGTACTACTACATGTTCCTTGCTGAGGGCTGTTGCCAGCTACCTAATGCAGGGTCATCATGCCGCCAGGGTGGTGTGGACTAGAACGTGGGGCTTCTGAGGTATTGAACTTCAAAGGCACTGAAGTTCAAGTTCAGCAGGATCTCGAAGTAGCATTTCTTATCCACTGCTGCAATGTTGAGCTAAACTAAGAGTGCGGTTCCAAAACAAAGTTAGGTTTGTTTTGTATATATGAGTCTGAGTCCAGTGTTGAATCTGGATGTGAGATGCTATGGCCTGGTGAACATCTAGAAACAGCCAAGTCAACATGGTAATAAATTGGGAGAGGTGGGGGGAGAGGGAAGAATGTTTCATCAGTGGATGAGCAAGCTGAGAGTAATTTCTGACTCAGCGTTTCAGTTCTGTGATCCAGGGAGATGATATGGGCCAGTTTATTAGCCACCTCTGGTTTGTAGTGCTTTGGAGTACTTGAAGGATAAAATAGAAAAGCCAGCCAGAGGAGGGGTTAGGATTGCATTAAACAGTATGATTAAAAAAAAAAAAAATTTTCTGTTGAACTGGTGTGATTTAAATGTGCTAACTGGAGTGACCATTTCTGTTGATTTGAAAACTGTAATATTGGTTAGTCTTTATGATGTTAAATTGTAAAAAGGCAGGAGAGAAATGGATTGGCTCAGAATACTTAACCTGCTGTGGTTTCCAGAGTGTGCCACAAGGTGGCATCAAAAACTATCTTAGCCTCTTGAGGAAGTTGTGGGGACTCTTTAAAAGAGTTCCAAATCATGTAACAGGCAGGTCTTTGGTAAAAGCTCAAAATTGCCCTCATTTCCTGTCTTGTTGACTTATTCTAGGAAACCAAAGGCCAGAGAGGTAACCATTTTCCCACATATGAATATAAATCAACCTGTTAATCTGATCTGAAAATTATTCAGCTGTTCAGTTAATTCTTCGGAGTTTTTCTCAAATAGCTACTTTCTTGCATTTAGAGGAAATTTTACTAAAATGAAATGAGATTTAAAGCTTTTCATTGGAAAAAAAATGCTCAGATCACTTTCCATTAGATTTCTTAGTAAAGTGTCCTCTGTTGCTGATAATTTAAATACTATTTATCCCTTAGGAAGTATCAGCCTCGGGAAGCCTTCCCAACAATTTCAGATATTTAATTTTTAACTAACAGATTAGTCTCATTCTCATTTGTGTTTCTTAGTCATCAAATTAGATTAAGTCTAGATGATAGGACTAGGTTTTTTTTTTTTTTTAACTCTGTTTAATCCCTGAAGACAAGAAATGTTAAGTTATTCCTACCTTTGAATTACTTATTTATATTTACACATATATAAATGACATTTGGATTTCATAAACATACATGAGACTAACTTTTCCTGCTATTCCAGACTCCTCTATCTGTGATCCCTTACAGCTCTGTAATTTTAGTGGCACAGGAAAGAAAATCTTTCAAGTTTCATTATCAAATGGAGTAACAATGATAAATCATTGCAAAAGGGCTATACAGAATATTTCCTATCCCATTCAGTAGAGAATTTAAAATTGGTTATAAAGTGCTTTCTACAGCCACAGTTGCTTATTTTTAGGTTTGGTTTTCTACTTAAGCTAATTAAAGTAACTTCCTGTGCTAATTTGTAATTCTATTCAAATTGTCAGCAATAAAGGTGATACCATCCAAAAAGGTGACTCACACTTTGGTTGTTTCTGGACTATAGGAGGTCTTCAAATGTTTGTTGAATGATTGTTTTTCAGTAATTTTAGATTTTTAAAAATAATTAGATTGTAGCAGGAATGGAGAAGAGCATATGAGTAAACAAATTTGCTTAAAATAATGACTTCATTTCTAATAAAAACTGATCAGATACGGAATTTTTTTTTCTTTTTTGTCTCTCTTAGATTGGAATAATTGGTGGAACAGGCCTGGATGATCCAGAAATCTTAGAAGGAAGAACTGAAAAATATGTGGATACTCCATTTGGCAAGGTTAATTAATATCTAGTTAATGGAGACATAATTGCCTTTACCTTTCTCTTTGCTGACTTGATTTTTAAGTTAATTTTTTTTTTTCCAATTGCTTTTGTCTTGACAGCCTACGGCTGCCTGCCCCAGGCTGATAAAGGGCAAGAGTCCTGTCATTGGTTTCTATTAGCTGAGATTGTCCCTAAGGATGCCTTTGACTTTACTGTATTGAAAATATGGTTTCGGGTCATGTAAAATTACTTCTCAATTTCTAATCCTAGAAGCCAGGTACTCATTTCGAAGCTGTACTCTTCAGGTTCTACATTTAAATCAGTTTCTAATTTGAGGCAGATAGGTCATACCACCCCAATTCAGGAGCTAAACTGTAGGAGGAAACGTCATAAAAAGTAAGCCCTGTCCCAAAGAGAGATTTCTTGGGGATCCATTATATGATTGCATAACTTAACTGGAAATAAAACACTCCTCCTTTTCCATTAAAAGGAGGCTGTTCATTGTTCCAGGCCCTCTGTCACCCACCTGGGTGAGGGTGTCTGCCTTCTAAATCCACAGGGCTACTTCCAAACAGTGCAGTTCCTTTGACCCTACTTTGAAGATCCCTACATCTGGCAGTCTCACCCAAACCCACTTTTTCCAGCCAAGTTGCTAGACTGCCTCTTGTTCTCCAAGTCAGTGGTCCCTAACCTCGTTGGCACCAGGGACCAGTGCTCCTATGAGAATGTAATGCCTGATGATCTGAGGTGGAGCTGAGACGGTGATGCTAGCGCTGGGGAGTGGCTGCAAAACCAGCTGAAGCTTCCCGCTGCTCACAACCTGTTGTCCAGCCCAGTTCCAAACAGGCCATGGACCGGTACTGGTCCGCAGCCCAGGGGCTGGGGACCTCTGCTCCAAGTCCTTTTGTAAGCTTGGCTCACTTCTTACCCTCATGTTTTCTTAATCCCCTAACCCCCAAGGTTCTTGGAACCTTCCCCTCCATCACCTCAGGTCATCCATGGCCATCTTAGAGTTGGTTAAGACAGCAGACAGTTCCAGTGTCAACTTCTTAAGTCCCGTGACAGTGGCCTACTGTCCTTTCTGCATTTCCCTTTCACAGGTTCTTGAACCTGACAAATACCTCAGTACAGCTGTGTTTGATCAGTCTACCATCAGAGTCCCCTGGGGTGCTTGCTACAAATAGATCTCACTAAATAGTATCTACCCACACACCTGAGGCAACCTCCGAGTCTTGTGAATCTCTGTGCTTGTAAAAGGATCATTAAATATTCATTGAGTGATTGCCAAACAAATCTAGACTCTTACTTTTTTTAAGTATATCTTTAAATTCCAAGGTTCTATGAATCCTTTTGTGGTCAGACAATTGAAATAGCAGCTTTTTAATTGTTTATATGTTCTCAAATCACTGAGTTGTGACCATTATTCATTATGTGCAGCCTTCTGATGCCTTAATTTTGGGGAAGATAAAGAATGTTGACTGCGTCCTTCTTGCAAGGTAAGGTATTTTAAGCCTTTTGAATGTTACGGCTAAAGGAGAATTTAAATTTAACTTAACATCTGGAAAGAATAACCTTCCAGCTATGAGTTTTATGTGTTGTTGGTGGAGCCAGAGCATCTTAGTGACTTTTATTTACCACTTACGGTTTTTGGGTGAGTTTTACTGACTTAGATCTCACCCACCCCTTCCTTAGGTTGAGAAAGTGTCATTAGAATAGTCTAATGAGTCATAAATGAGTTTGACTAAAATCGAAGCTCTAGTTTTTCTCTGTTCTAGCTGCAAAAATAAATGTTTTCTTTGGTTTGTTTTTTCTTCTAATTAACAAGATAAAGAAATACTGCTTCATTCATGACCCCTTGTGAATACTACTATAGTTCTCGGTTTATATGGGAGTGGATTTTGGGTCCCTGAAGTGGGTTCTCTGTGGTTTCCACACTGTTGTTTCTTTGACAGGGCTAGTGCAGTTCCTATTATAGAGGGAGCAAATCATCTGTATCATACGGTTAGAAATTAGTCAAACTACATGTGTTAGTTTTCTCTTGCTATATAACAAATGACCATAAATTTAGCAGCACACATGTCATCACAGTTTCTAGGTATCAGCAATGTGGGCACAGCTTAGCTGAGTCCTCTGTTCGGGGCCACACAAAGTACATTCAAGGACTTGTTTATATCTGAAGCTTCAGGTCCTCGTTCAAGCTCACATGGTTATTGGCAGAATTCAGTTCCTCACGGTTGTAGAATTGAGGTCTTCAGCTCCTAGAAGCTGTCTACGCTTCCCACCACATGGGCAGTTCACATGATAGCAGCTTGTTCCTTTCAAGCCAGCCAGGGTCTCTGTGGTGCCTGCCTAACCGTGGGAGTCCCTGCACCTTTGCCTCATCCTCTTAGTTGGAAGCAAGTCTCTCTGATCCACCTCCCTGCAAGGTGTCACCAGGATCCGTTTCTCCTGCAGGCCAAGCAGAAAGGATCTGTTTCAGGTCTCTCTCTTTGGCTTATAGATGGCCATCTTTTCCCTGTATCATTACATGTTCTGCCCTTTCTCCTTGTCTTTGTCCAGATTTTCTCTTCTTATAAGGGTCCCATTCATGTTGGATTAGGGCCCATACTAATGACCTCATTTTAACTTTTAATGACCTCATTAAAGGCCCTATCTCCGAACATGTCCACATTCGGATATACTAGGGATTAGGAATTCAACTTATGTTTTGGGGGGGGGGGGGGGCCCACAGTTCAGCCAATAACAATGATCATGCATGAGGTGATCAGTTCTTAGATGAAATCTGCTAATGTCATCATAAACAACTGAGAACCCTAATGTTTTAGAGGTGTCATTAACTTATTTGGGTGATTAGGCAGAAAGGATGAAGAGATTAACTGTACACTTGAGTTTTTATTTCTATTTTGCGTCCTTCTTCATTGGCACCCCTTGTGTCCTGTGTCTTAGCTCATGTAAAACCAGATGCCTCAGATTCTGGGGTGTTGGTGCCCCCACGGGGTAGATAATTACATCTTTCTGGAGAGGGAATTCCAAGTAAGCTGCCACCTATTCTTGACAGGAAAATAAATATACAGAATGTAAAGCTGCCCTGCACTTCAAAATTGAATAGTTTATACTTAGAGTTGGTTTTTTGCCAAGCCTCTTCTCATTCTTCCTCTGTCAGTGAAAGCACTTTGGTGGAAAGGGCTGGAAGGCACTGCTGTGAATTTGTTTTCATTTCTAACAGCATTAAAATGTGCTGCTCACTCTTCTACTGTGTTTATTCTTCTTCCCATAGGCATGGGAGGCAGCATACCATCATGCCTTCAAAAGTCAACTATCAGGCGAACATCTGGGCTCTGAAGGAGGAGGGCTGTACACATGTCATAGTAACCACAGCTTGTGGTTCCTTGAGGGAAGAGATCCAGCCTGGTGATATCGTCATTATTGATCAGTTCATGTCATCTAAGACACTTTAGGCGCCTGTAAGATAATTCCTGGCTCAAATGGAACCTGCGTGGGGACTTGGGAGGTCATGGGGGACAGGCCCATGGACTTGTTTTAAGCTTTTTATTATGGGAATTCTTAAACATATACAAAAGTGAATAAATAGTCATAAATGCTCAAGTTCTTAATTCCCAGCTTCAATATTGGTCAGTTCACTGCAGTTTGTAACTTCAAAACATAAAGACTTTAAAAAACAGAAAACAGGTTTCCATCCCCTTTTTTTGCCCTGTGGCCTCCCCATGTGCTGGATTTTACTGATTGCATCCTAAAGTGTTAGTTTGTTCCCGTCTCCTGTGTTTGCTATAAATCCATGGTTAGCTCTGGAAGCATGATCAGAACCAAATTCTTGGCAAGAATCCTCTGTATCATACCAAGAGGAAAGTAATGTTTTATCATGATGTAAAGATTCAAAGTTGGTTTAGGAGCTAGAGATATCTTGTCCTTTAATTACACAAGTAAAGTCTCTTTACCCCAAGTTAATACTAAGCTTCCAAGATCCTGGGCTTTTTCTGACTTTAGAAGCAGTTGAAGACACCACAAGAGACAGTGGAGGGCCTCATGGGGATTCCTGCCCCATTCCTGGTGGATGTAACCAGCTCTCCCAGGATGCTCTGGTTGGAGACAGCTGAGTGCACTCTGTACCTTGAGCCAGAGTGCCACAGAGTGCAAACTGTTTGGTGGTGGTTTCTGCCAGAGTCTCCCATCCAGTCACCCAGACTGACCCCTCAGTCATCCTGCTCATCCCATCTGCTTTCTTTGAGCTTACAACACTGTATGCTTCTCCTGCCTCTTCTGTTATGGATGAAGGTTTATTCAGCCATCACTTTTAGCACCTGACACTATATATGTATTATCTGTCTTCCCCTATAGAATGTAAACCATCCGTCCTGTTTCCCACTTTATCCCTAATACCCACAACACTGCTTGGCCTGTAGTTGTGGAGTCTAGATTTTTTGAGTGATTGAATGAATGGTTTCCAATTAACCAGGCTAGGGCATGTACATGATTTACTATATCTTTGAATGTCTCATTGGAAAGGAGAATCAAAACTTTTTGCCTTGTATGAGTAATGCCCTACATATATTGTAGTGATAGGACACTTTTTCTGAGGGAGAGTGAGGCTGGAGTTTGTATTTAGAGGACATCTTGATCAAAATCTGTATGGCTGTCAAAGTCCATGTGTTTGGAGGTAATAACTCAAGAAAATGTTTGTGATATGGCCGTTTAGAAAAACAAGAGTACGAAACTCCATATTCAGAATGATCTGGATTTATAAAGTATTATAGACAATACTAGAAAGAAAAGGCTGACTTAGGTGCTAAGCCTGGGATTAATTTGTTACTGAAGTGTGTGCCCGTACAGTGTCATGTTCCCCGAGTCTTTTTCTCACAGGTGGTAAATGTAGATGCTTCACATACTGGCTCTTTCAAAAAGTAGTTGGGGCAGAAAGATGGAGAATAGAAAGAAAACCAGTGCTGCCATCAGATCTGGTTCCATTCTCTCTTGGCACTTCTTAGTCGTATAAGCTTAAAATCTTCTGATATCTGTTTCCTTTCATGTGCTGTGTGGATAGCCTACCTCCTTAGCCTTGCCTTGGAAGTTCAAAGTGTCTAACAAGTGCCTTTTATGGAATCCAGCATATTTTACCTGCCCAGTACCAGGGTGCCATTATTATGAGTTCAGGAATGTTGGCTGGAGTTGTCCATAGTTAAGATTACTTGGCAACAACATAAGAAAAGATCTGTTAAAAGAATCACTAATGAAATCTCAAATTCCATATTGAATGTGTATTACAATAATAACATTTTTGGATATTTTAGGCTAGGTAAGATATTAAAGCTAATTTTACCTGTTTTTCTTTCACTTTTTAATGTGGTCACTAGAAAATTTTAAATTACATATGCAGCTTGAGTACTGTTACTATTGGACAACATCTTCTAGATGATATTGCCACTGGTTGAGCCATGTGGTTTCCAGTTAACCAGGGCAGGGCATGTATGTGATTCACTGTATGTTCAAATGTCTATTGGAGAGCAGAATCAAAACTATTGGCCTTGTGAGCAGTGCCCTACGTGTGTTGTTGTGAAAGGACACTCTTATAACAAAGTAAACCTTGGTGTTGAAGCAGGCGGCTGATGCCTGCATTTGGTGCTGTCATCCATCACGGAATGGAGGCTATGCTGTTTGTAGCCTCAGGTTCCCATAGCCAGACCCACAGCCTCAACTTGTTCATAGAACTGCTGTGTTCTATGAAGTTGTGCAGTGGATTATAGCCGGGGCTGCGGGGGCCCTGGATTAGGAGGTTTTACCTTGGTTCTGACTGGCCTCAGCCAAATCACTGTACCTGTGTGGCCCTTGGGCCTCTCTTTAAAATCGAGAGTTGACTCCTCCATCACTTGCTCCTTTTCCCTGTACTGCCCATGAATTCTTTTCACATTTGCCTGTTGCTATAACTCAGCGAGCACATCATTTTAGCAAAAAAATACCGTTGTCCTAAAGTGATCTTCAGAGGCTAGAAGTAAGTGTTAATCTCCCTAACATCGATTTGTGATAAAGGAAGACTCAGGATATGGTATGACTATTATTTAATAGGTGATGGAACTAAAGCATGTCACTTTTTCTGCCTCAGTGCCCAGCATAAGAAAAATACACCACCGACCCACTGTAACAGCTGTGCTGTGCATACCCCAAAAGGCCATTAAGATTTAACAGTGACAGGTGGCTCTGATTTTCATGGTGGTTTAAAAAAACGCTAGGTTTCCACTCTAAAAATGAAATATATGCTTGAAAGAGTCTGACAGGCTGGAAGCCTTTTAAGAAAATAATATCATTTTGTTCTGAAAATCATTTTTTTCTCCCATGCTATTTAACAGCTTTTGAAAAGTTGAAAGTCTGGGCATGAGAAAAGGAGAATCTTGGGCGTGCCTGGAGAAAGCAGCAGACAGGTCGGGGAGGCGGGTAGTGGTTCACCCAAGCATTTCTGGGTGTGTGTAGTCAGTCCTCACATCTGTTTCTCAGACATGCAAGGAAATGCCTGAGCTAATCTTTAAAGTGAAAATCTTCCCTTTGTGTTTGGGGAAGCCATGGAAAGCTAAATATATCTTGATCTGGAATTTATATACTAAATGTGTCATTTTTGTCATTGTTCCACGTTGTGGCGCAGTGATGGGTTTCTTGATTCTTCTTCCCTTTGCCCTGGTTCATGGGCTTCATACACCTTGTACTTCACAAACCCAAAATTAAACATAGCAGTTCATACCAAGAACTTGTAAGAGGCTTGCCCATGCTAAGTTTTCTCAGTACCTTCTGCCTCCTGCTGTGTTGGGTCAACTAATTCATCTCTTCTACCTTGGTGGAAGTCCCCATTGTCAGAGCCGTAAGTCATTGGACAATTCAGGATTAAACATGGTTAAGAGTGAGCTTGTTCCACTTCTTGACAATCATTAAACAGAACCTTTGAACTGGGAAAGAGTACACCTGACCTTTCATCTGAAGAGGAAGTTGTGAGGCTATTTATACTTTAAAAGGATCTCTAAGGGAGATGCTCCAAGGTTCATAATTTGGGGGTTCTTCTCCTCTGGTACAAACCCTTGTCTGTGCAGGGTTCACCTGGCTCTCACAGTGTCACCTGTGGAGACTGAAGCAAGACTGAGTGGGAGAGAGGAAAAGCTCTCCTAAGGGAGCCAAAGTCGATTCCTGTCCCAGAATCTGGCTTTGCCCCGGGAGACAGAGACAGCTCAGTGGCTCTCAGCGTTCTAGGAAGGCTTTTTACATTGTTTATCTGTTGGGTTTATACCTGCTTCAGTTCCTCCTTCTGATCGTCCTTCCATGTTTAACTCTTTGCCACTATCCAGGGAGCAGCTGAGAGAGCCACCTATCCCCTCGCTAGTTGGTTCTGCTCCACCACCTCTCCTGGTGGTAACTACTTTTTCTACAAAGGGCTCTGAGGCAGCACCTTCCTGCCTGCGGCATGGCAAGGGCCCCATCAGATTCTGAGACAAGGCTTAAAATTAGCATTATCGTTACTTTTACTTGGCCTTGGTTGCATTTTCGTTTTTTAGCGGCTCGGCTAGAAGGGATGACCATCTCACTGAGCCAGCCACTACCCACCACACTTTCAAAAGTTGGCTTTAACAATGCATTATAAACTAGAGAGTAGACACAGTTTCTAATGAGATTTTTGCCAAGGCAGGACTATTTGCCACTAGCTTCTTTTTTCAAGGGATGAGACATTACATTGTCTCTTCCTGTTTTCCTTCTGTTACACATACCCTTCATTGTTGAACCCAGTTATTGTTGACTATTTCTACAAATTTGTCATGTGGGAGACCCATGATATGGCCTTTCTTTCACCCCAGACTAACTGCCCATGACAGGCAAGGTGTATACAGGCAGAGGATTCTAGTAATCTCCACACGACTTTTCTCCCCTTCACCATTGATCATGATTATCATTGAAAGGAGTTCAGTTCACCATATTTATTATGCATGTATTAAAAGGACCAACTAGATCTGTAAACTATTTGGAAAGGTGCCCACATTATTTTAAGTTAAATAAAAAAAAAAAAAAAAAAAAAGATGCAGACCAGATCTTAAACTGCTTCTGTTACTATCAGAACTATGTTGAAGTGAAGCTAGCAAACACATATTGGTCAGGATACAAAGATGAGAGTTTTGCTTTTCAATAGTGGCCTTTATCTGGAAGGTTTTTACAGATAGGATTTTTTATTTTTACAGAAGAAAAATACAACCAAAAAAATTAAGATTAAAGAAAGGGTGTAGTTCTCAGTGCCAAGTGTTTTCTACAGAATGCTGTCAACATGTTGACCTGGTGTGCATGAGGCCCCTGTTTAGGTTCTACTTGACGAATGTAGTGGCTCTGCCCCCAAATTCCTTTGTCACTTGGTGTTCTCATCTGCTAAGTGAGGGTATTGGATTCATCCCTAAGAGTTCAGATGTCCAGCCTCTGGGGAGGTTTTTTTTCTCTCATCGGAATTGGGAGGGGGGTGCTGGGACGAGCTTTTGCTGGTGATGCATGCTTACTCATCAGGAAAGTCCCGCCGTAAACACAGTGTTAAGGAATTATGTCAGTTTATTCCCCGCTCCCAAAGACACGGCCCTGCCTTGGGCGTCCTCCGCGAGGTCGCGGTATGGAGTTATCCTTACCCACCCCGTCAGGCATTGGCCCTGGAGGTTCAGGTGTGCCCAATATCAGTTACATCATCAGCCTTTCAACCGTTTGGGCAGGCATAAATTATGAATAGAAAAGGGGATTTGTGGTTAAAAAAAAAAATACACAGGAAGCCTTTGCTTAACTTTTTCTCATTCAGCAGCTGTTTTTTAAACCCTTAATGTTCTCTCACAGCATCCTGCCCGCCTCCTTCACTTTTGAGATGTCACCTCTTTACAAGAAACCTATCAAGCATAAACTTACCATCTTCCTCACCCTCCCTCACCACTTTCTCGTACTCTGTCCTCGTCACCTTCCTGCCTTTAGCTGTCCTGGAAGTGGGCACAGCTACTCCCTGTAGGCAGTTAACTCTTCTCGTGTTCCACTCTGCAGCCTAGTTCTGTTATGTCCTCACTGTTTAAAAAAAAAAAAAAAAAAAAAAAAAAGGTGGTAAGCACCTAATCTTTGCGTTCCCAATAAGTGCCACAAAGCCTTACCACACAGAAACACAGAAAGCTAATCTCCCCTTTACCCTTGAAGAACCTTCAGCACAGATGTATTAGTCAGTTGCTAGTAAGTGGGACCCGTGGGGTTTGAATTTGGGTTATTCTCCAAAGCCTATGATCTCAGCCACCCCTCACACACAGACTTCCAGCTCTATCCTTTCCTTCGAGACCCACGTGGCTATAGGACAAGGTCTCAAGTATACCCACACTTTTATTCAAGATTAAATTATCCTCCTTGGTTGTCTTCTGACCCACACTCCTCTCTCTGAGCCCCTGTTCTTTACTTGGTAAATAGCCAAGTTGGCAACCCTGGCACTCCCTTCTACCCAGTGGTCATTGCTGTGGACCTGTGTCACCCCTCCATCCAGTCATCCTCTAGTCCTGCCTGTGCACACCTTGAATCCCACTCCCTCTTTAGCACACTGCCCTTATTGGAGTAAGTTCTTTACCTAACATTCCTTCACCCTAGCGTCATAACCTCAAAGCTGGTCTCTGTACTACCTAGAAGTAGAGACGAAGATAGAGTCAGAAGAGTACTAGAAACGAAACATCTACCATCTGTGGGGGTTTCTCTGGAAGTCTGATCCTCATGGTACAGCTGAGCAGTGATGGGCACCAGCCAGCTTATACCCAGACTTCTGAGTTAATGGCATAGTCTAGGAGGAGGAATATCTTGACTCTTTATGTAGCATACCTCAGCTTTTCCTGTAACTTGATGTAATTTGTTCCTAGTTCCTTTTGTCATTCATGCTGCTGATCTTTGACATGTACTTAAAAATATATTGTCACTTTTGTGGTGGTTATTCCCTTTGCTTTCATTCTTTATCTCCCTGTTTATTTCCCTCTGCCCAGTCAAAAATTAATGTTTATTATCTGGTCACATCTGGTATTCTAAACAGGAAGTCATTATTTCTGGATGATTCCGAAGTGAAAGAAAATATTGAGCTCTTCCTACAGTTTGGTGCTTTTAGGCCCTGGATAATTAACAGTCATTTGCCTATTGCTGGTACTGATGGTCGGAACCCTTTTTAAAAGGCAGTCTGATTCATTAAAGTTTAAAAATGTATGCCTTTCCAACCAGCCTTTCCCTTTTGCACTTTGCATTCCTTAAAAAAAAGCACCAAACTGTGCATTTTTCCAGACATATGTATCAGAATTTGTGTGTATTTTTTTTTCTGAGTGAGCAGCCTAAGGCAGTGGCTGAACAACCGTCCAGTGGGATTTTGTGACGCTATAAATAGAATTTGTTAAAGCTACGTGTGGTGACTTAGAGCAGTGTCCATGATACTTTACAGTGACAACAAAGCAGCTTAGTTATAATGCCAGTAAATGCTTTTATAGCCCTTACTATGTTCCTGGTGCTGCAAATTATCACAGCATCCCGTACATACTTCATATCTCCTTTCACAGGTGAGAAAACTGAGGCCCCCCAAAATTGTTACCACATGCGTCGGAGCTGGGATTTTTTTTGTTGTTGTATCACTGCTCTCTGCATGCTCTGTTTAGCAAGACCTGATGAAAAATAGAAAATAAGAGAAAACTAGGTCACCTGTTTATTGAGCACTGTTGCCTCGTTGTAATATAAATGTCAATTGTTTTTTCTCCTTTCCTCTGGCACCCTAAGCAGTTAGGGGGCCTTTGTTAGATCAGGGGGTGGGAGGATCTTAATGATGTTAGTCCAGATTCATATCCTTTCAGTACCTTCTGGTTAATAGAACAGACTCTGTTGCCATTCATGCCAAAACTCTCTTTACTTTCTCCACTGTTGTTTTAAACTTTTCCTTTCCCCGACTAAGTGCCCCCTTGATCTTCTTGGATTTGACCCTTCACTTATATACATGCTCTTAACAACACTGTCCATAAATACGCGTATGCACACCTACACGAATACATACTTAGAAATTTAGAATGCTCATTCTTAGTTCTTTTAACCTTGAAATTAAGCACATTGCCTAGGGTATAAATATCCCTCTTTTTCTAACCCATCGGTGACTTGGCCTTAAATTTCTTTTGCCATCTCGATCCATTTATGTACTTTTTTAAAAATTAAAATTGTCTTTTTGTTCTAAGGTGCTATACAACATGCACATCAGTGTTATAAAGTGTTTAAAGAATGAAATAAAGTAAAATGCAAATAACATGGGAAAACATGGTGAAAAGTAAAACCCTCCTATGTTTCTGGTGGGTGTGTGCCTTGCTGCAGCCCTTTGAAGGGCATTTCGGTGAGATCTATCTTGATAATGTGCATGGCCATTGGCCCAGTTTCTTTTCTTGGTTTCTTGAGAAACACATGCGCAAAGGAGCTCATGCAGAGATACTGGTTGTAACATTTTTAATTACCCATTCATTGTATAATGACTAAAATACTGGTATATCCATGGCATTCTGTGTAGCATTTTAAACAAATCAAGCAAGTTTATATTTGCTGATATAGAAAAGTCGCCAAGATACATCATTAACTAAATCAAGCACGTTGTGAAATAGTTCATATTGTATGCCATTTTTATATCTTTTTAACAAGAAAAACTGACTATCAGAATTCTAGGAAACTAGCTATCTTCCCTTTTAATTATATCTCAACTTTCCACACCTGTAGATGGACATCCACCATAGTCTTCCTATCAGCTACATAGTTCTATTGTTGGATATATGATTTATTTAAGCAGCTCTGTAAGTGGGACACGTGGGTTGTTTTCAGCTCCCTGTTAGTATTAGCTGTACTTCAGTTAATATTGTTATCTTTGAATGAACATACCTGTTTGATAAATTGCGAGCAGTAGAACTACTGAGAGCCAGGGTGGTTGTGACAAACTTGCTGTTGGGAGCCCCTCCTCTTACTCTCAGTGCTCAGGCTTTAAGGAAAAGAGGATTGGGAGGGTGCTTTACTTTATTCTGGTTTCTGAAAACTGAACTGTGTGCACATTATTGTTCAGATATCCTTTAAGTCACGTGAGTAGAATCAGTTCCCCTAAATTAACTCTACTCGTGAGCAGCCATTGGTCCTGCTTCGCCAGAGAATTGACTCATGCTGCTGCCTGCTGAGGCTTGTTGTGCACATGTGCCTTGTGTATGGCTATATTTGCTTCTGCCTTGGGACAAGTGTTTCCCCTCAACTTGTTTACAACTCAGAATCTCCTCAAAGGAAAAATTTTAACAAATGGCTCCCTCTGAGCCAATTCAAGAGTCTTAATCCAGAAATAACCCACCCGTTTGTCTTTCTCTGGGCTTTCTTTCCCGTCTGCCTGAAAGGGCCAATGTTCTCTCCTTGGTCTTGAACTCATTTCTCTTGCTAGTATACAACGTCATTTTGTCTCCTTCACCCTTCCAGGAGTAGTCTTTTGTTTGTGCACTAAATTTTCTTAGCACACATTCCTGTTTGACAACCTCAAGCAACTTTTTGAGTACCCTTGACTTAGCTGTACATGTGTCATGCTCTGAGGTTGGCAGATGATAAGTCCATTTCTCGTAAATGGTTGTTACTAGTGCTGAGCTTCATATGTTCCCAGACGTCACCTCGACCATAGAAGGTGAGTGGTATTAATTCCCCGTTTTAAATGTGAGAAAACTGATATAAACTAATGTGAAGAGAGATCACAGTGACTTTCCAAGGCACACATTTGGAGAGTGGGTGGTAAAGCCAGGCAGATCAGTCACTCCCTGAAGTCTGTTTTCCAGTGGATATCCCTACTAATAGGGAAATGAAATTAGCAGTCACCCTGCCAAGCCGGCAGGGTTTACTGATTAAAGCAAGAGTTGGGGGCAGGCCTTCAGCATCAGTTTTTTGTTATGCAGAAACCATAACTGAGTTAAGTGTATCTTAAACCACATAAACATATATATTAGTTTCCTACTGATGCTGTAACAGATTACTACAAACTTAGTGACTTAAACAATACAAACTTAATATAATTCTGTAGAAGTCTAACATGGGTCTCCGCGGCTAAAACTGTGATGTCAGCAGGGCTGCATTCCTTTCTGGAGGCTCAGAAGAGAATCTGTTTCCTTCCTCTTTCTTTGCCACCTGCATTCTTTGGCTTATGGCCTCTTCTGTCTTCAAAGCCAGGAATGGTGGGTTGAGTCCTCCTCACATCTCTTCACTCTGACGTTGAGTCTTCTGTCTCCATCTTTCACATATAAGGACTCTGGTGATGACATTGAGCCCATCCAGTTAATCCAGAATAATCTTTCCATTTTATCGTCAGCTGATTAGCAACCTTCATTCCATCTGCAGCCTTAGTTCCCCTTTGTCAGGTAAGGTAACATTTTCCTAGATTCTGGGCATTAGGATGTCGATAATTTGAGGGGGAGGGGAGCCACTCTGCCTGCCACCACATGCCACTTTCACAAATCAGTAAGACAGCTGCCACTCCTAAACTCTCTTGTCTTTGGTCTAGGTGGCTTCCAGAGATGGGTGATCCTTCCCATTCTTCTCAGCCAAAACCGGAATACAGCTTCTTGTCAGGTCTAACCAGTTTGACATTGTCTGAGTCAAATTTTATCCATGGGCCCACGAATAGATTTCAGTTCTGTCTCTTGACAAAAGGAAAAACAGATTCCATTAACGGTCCCCTTTATCATGGAAAGGTGCTCACTTGGGCACTGTTGCAGACCAAGTTTCTTGAACACACAATGCAGTATACAAATGATGTATTATAGAATTGTACACTTGAAACCTAGATAATTTTATTAACTAATGTCACCCCAATAAATTGAATCGGAAAAAAAAAACGAAAGAAACTATCTACAGGTTTCTTCCATTGACCTACTTCATATACTTGCTTCTACTGCGCCTATATCCATCTTTAATGTGATCTGAGTGAAGACTTTGTGCCAGGTGCTGGGTCATTCTCAAGGCAATAATAGTTGTAGTTCTTTGCAACAATTATTTACCCCAAATGCACATATTTGCTACATAAAATGGAGACATATTGCCTCAAAGTTTATTGGGATGTAACTGCTGGAGGTTTTTGCAGCCCTGGGGATGTCGCTAATACTCACATTATGAAGAAAGTACTAAGGGAAGTTAAGTAATTTGCTCATGACCACCCAAAAGTTCAGTGGGAAGATCAAATCCAGGTACAAAACTACATTTTCTGTATTCTCGCCATATCACTGAGAAAACTCAGCAGGAGGATGAACAACTACTACTATTTTGATAGAAGAAATGTTTTGGCTAGAAATGGCCCCCTGTCACTACAGGCTCCATCAGATAACTCCCTGCTGTATGGGACATGGCCGGGAGTTTATTCCTGGCATCTTGCTGAGTTGTGAAAGTTCTCACTTCTCTAAAAACCCTAAGAGGGAGGATAGGAGCTCTTAAAATTACACATATTTTTCTAGCATTTTCTTTGGGTTGTGTCCTCTATTTACCTCACCAGTGATTGTAAATTCCATTTCTCTTGATCTGAATTTCATCCATCATTGATTGTGCCTCATCATTTTATGTTATACAGGAGTATTGCTCTTTATAGTGATTGAACTTTAGATCATTAAGCGTTTCATCGATTTTACTGATACTTACCTTGGTTGTGAAAAACACCACCATTGATTGGGCAGGCTGTGTGCAAAGGTATTTCTCATCTGTATCTTCCTTTCAAGGACCTTGACAGTATAGTCAGTCCTGAAGCCATTAGAAACATTGCTAAAGTCCTCATTTCTTCCCTGGGAGTACCTGCTTCGCTTGCCTCTTACAAGGTTGGGTGTCCTCAGACACAGCTTCTCCTTTGTACTGACTCCTAATTGTCTAACCCAGATCTCATTTCTGAGCTGCTATGGTTTATCTGCACTTCATGGTTGACTTAAGCCTCATTACACCCTCATAAATGGGTGAATGAGTGCAACATTTTATGATTGGAAAATGGAGAATCAAAATAAACAAAGAAACAAACAGCAAGTTGATATAAGCCATATACCTAGTAGTTAGGGAGCTTTGTATAAAGAGAAAAATGTTAAATGTTCCATTACAGAAATTAAAACTGTAGTCAGTAAGTATCATATGTTTGTAACATAAAGCATAAACAATACATGTTATGTCCTAAGGGAAAAGTTCAGAACAAAGAGAGGAGTGATTAGGCCAAGAAGGGATGGAAATAAAAGAGAGGGACAGATAAATGAGACAGGGATGTTATTCCATGGATGGTGTACAGCAGCTGTAGGTTTTTGTGGTTATTTTTTTTTTTCTTTAATCATGGTGTTAAGTAGAGATATTGCTAATACTTGACTCATCGAAGGCTGGAACCAAGCCAGAGCTAGAGTACGTGGCACCATTTTATTGGTCAGTTTTATCAAATGAGAAAAGCCTCTGTTACACGGGCTGCCGGAACAGTCATTTGACCTATTCTTCAACCCTGTCTGGAATTGCTTCAGGGTTAAATTAGCCTTTCCTATAAGACACACATGACAGAGGGTTGGAGGAGCACAGACGGAGTTTTCATTCCTCCAGAGTGCTAAGGCCTCATGTCTGAGCAAGGTGGCTTTGGTGCCAGCTAGTATCACGGTTTACTATGTGACAGGGTGCAAGTAACAGGTTAATTTTGATAGATAGACATGCCAGCTGTGTAAACTGAACTGGGGAAAACAATTTCTCACTGCTCTTCCCCACCCCACCCCCCGGAAGTAGACATTAAGTGATCTACCTTCCCCTGTTGGCTTTACATTACCCTGTCCCTCCCATGCTCTCCCTTCTGTAGGAAAGATAAGGACTCTCTTTCCTGTGTTACTCATGAGTTCAAGTGTAGAACAATAAAATAGACTCAGAAGGTGGTTTATTCTGAAAATTTCTGGTGAGAAATTGCTGGGTGACTTGGCACTGGGTCGTTTTAGCCTCTTTTATGTGAATTTAGGAATGTTTTACAAAAAAAAAAAAACGGAACTAAGAGATTTTAGAACTAATTAAGGCAGGTAGAGGAACAAGCTAAACAAGGTAGCAGGGAGATAGATTCCTGAATGGATCAGGACAGAGCACTGCTTTCTTGGGCCAAAGGCATGAAAGAATAAAGTTGGGAATGGAGAGAGGAGTTACTCTCAATTTAGAAACATGGAAATCAGATACAACGTGAGGACCTTATTTAGACCTGAAGTTAACAAAGCATTCTTTTCAAAAAGGGTGTTTGTGAGGACATCAGGGAAATTTGCGTATGGTCTATGTATTAGCTGGTACTGAGGAATTAATGTTATTTTTATCAGATGTAATAATGACATTGCAGTAGAAAATAATCCGCATGTTTTGGTCCATGTGAAGTAGGGGTGAAATGACAAAGTCTGGGATTTGTAACCATGGAAATGCTAACAGATTAAGCAAATTTTGACAAATTTTGGAAATTGTTGAATCTGGGTGATGGATATAAATGGAATGCAAGTGTTTTACCTGCCCTCCTGAACCCAGAGTTGAGTCGTACCTGCAATCCAGTGTGGTTATCCTATCACAGCCACCAAACCACAGACACTTTTATTCCTGTTGGAAAATATGTTGACATCAACCCAGAGCCAGAGAAGCCAAACACCATCTCAAAGCTGCGTTTTTTGTTTTGTTTTGTTTTGTTTTGTTTTTTTAAAGTTATGTTCAGCTTGTCCAGAACTATTGATTCTGGAGTGAGGACCAAGATGTCGACCTAGATGCAGTTGGTTTCTTCAGCCCGCAGAGAATGGAAAGATGCTTTAAAACCCAAATAACTGAACCTTTCACTTTATTCTCTAGGACCACCACAAGGCCTCAGACTTTCTATGATGGGAGTCATCCCTGTGCCAGAGGGGTGTGCCATATTCCGATGGCTGAGCCATTCTGTCCCAAAACAAGAGAGGTTTGTAATCTTTCTGGAATGCGCACCAAAATAAATCACAAGGATTTGGGGGAAATTTAGAGTTAATTGGCTAAAAAGTACATGGTCCCTTTTGCGCTCTCAAGTTTACTTCCTATGTAAGGTTTTATGAAAAATTGTTTCCCTTTGCTCATAATGTCTCCTCAATCATTTGAAAGCCTAATCACTCAGAATTGCAACTTACCTTTTTTATAAGTTTGATTTTGCTGTTAGGATATCGTTTAAATAATTTTAGTATAGACCAGCGTATTAGCCAAGAGTATATAGTCTGGAACCAGATTACTTGGGACCAGATCTCTGCTCTTCAGCTTAATAACGGTATGTCATTGGACAAGTTACTTAACATCTTTGGGCTTCAGTGTCCTCATTTGTAAAGTGTAGCTAATGATTACATGAGCCTCTTAGGACTGTGAGGGAGATAAGAGTTAATATTTGCAAAGTGCTTCGAACAATGCCTATTCATATTGAAACATCCAATGACTGTTAACTGCTTTTTTAATTAAATTATTATTATTGATACTCTAAAAATTGTCTGATTGGCGTCATTTACCTTTGAGCTGTGATTGGCCATTACTGTCCAGCCTCCTCTCCACGATTATAGTAAAATCTCAGAACTAAGAGGGCAGCTGCACAGAGGTCAGTGATGGTATAAGGTGAGGAATCACAGCCTTAGCTCTCAAAGAATAAAAATGGCTAGCACAACTCAAAATTTCATCTCTTGGTCCACGCACGGTACTTTCATATCCCAGGTTTGAAAGTCAGGTGCAACCCAGAAGATTAGAGGCATTATTTGAGGTGAACTGCCTAGTGAAATTTACTTATAAAATAAAAAACTTATAGAATATAAATACCTAAATATATTAGTCATTCACCTAATTTTAACACCTGCACGTGGAAAGCAGATCTATGTTTCAGAGAGAAGACTAACAGCATTCTGATATATTCTGCTGATAACTATCCAGAAATGAATACATCTAAACACATACGTGTGAACTTAACCTGCAATATTTTTCAACAAGTAACAATGTACTTCCACAAAAGTCAAAGAAAATGCACATGCAGTGGTTTATCTGAAATGGCTCCCCACAACCCCTGGCTTTGCATTCTAAGTTTTTTTTTGTTTTTGTTTTTGTTTTTTAAACCACAGTGGGGTTAAGGTGTCCTTGCTGTTAGCTTTGGGGAAACTAGTTTTTATATGACTATGCAGGAGTGAACATAAAAGCTAAAATAAATCTGGAGATTTCAGGGGAAATTAGATGTGTATAAACTTCTTATCCCTTTCAAAATGGGGACAGCTTGGGAAGAAATAGACTAGGGGGAGAGAGCACATGTTCATAGAAAGTCTGAATCTCATCCCAGGCAGAAAGTAGTGACTTACAGGGTTAGGGGTAGAGGATGGGGAGGAAATGCTAGTGATGTGTACAGAGCACATGTAAATGTGTAGTGGACAATAGTTAACTTTTTTGGCCTTTTTTGAGACCAAATTAATTCAGGTATTATTAGTCTAGCCAAACCAAGGACCCCACATAAAGATTGAAAGAGTCCTGTCCACACAGGACATATACCTGGAGCATCCAGATCAGGTGACTAGGGAGACTGTGCCACTGGGCCCCATTGTACACCTACATACGACCACACTACTAAGACCAGGAGACCTAGCAGCTCTATCTGATACATAGAAACAAAAACAGGAAGGCAGCCAAAGAAACATGGGTAGATGAACATGCCTCAGATGAACAGAACAGAGCTCCAGAAAAAGAACTAAACAACATAGAGACAAGCAATCTACCAGATGCAGAGTTCAAAACACTGGTTATGAGGATGCTCAGTGATCTCAGTCAGGACTTCAACAAAGAGATAGCAAACAAAAATGAAGAGAGAAAACATGAAGAACCAGGCAGAAATGAAGAACAAAATAATTGAAATAAAGAATACGTTAGAAGGAATCAACAGATAAGATGAAGCAGAGGATAAAATCAATAATTTGGAATATAAGGTAGCAAGAAATACCCAATTAGTATCAATAAGAAAAAAATCCCTCCAAAATGAGGAAAATATAAGGGGCCTCTGGGATATCAAGATACCAACATTCGCATCATAGGGATACCAGAAGGAGTAGTAAAAGAGCAAGGAATTGAAAACCTATTTGAAGAAATAATGATGGAAAACCCTAACGTAGTGAAAGAAATAGACATACAAGCCCAGGCAGTGCAGAGATTCCCATACAAGGTGAAGCCAAAGGCCCACACCAAAACACATCATCATTAAAATGGTGAAGGTTAAACACAGAGAACCGTAAAAGCAGCAAGAGAAAAGCAATTACCTACAAGGTAGCTCTCATAAGACCGTCAGATGATTTCTCAACAGAAACAGGCCAGAAGGGATTGGCACAAAATATTCAAAGTGATTTAAAGCAAGGATCTACAACCAACATTACACTTCTGTGCAAAGAAAGCTATTATTTAAAATTGAAGAACAGATAAAGAGCTTCCCGGACAGATAAGAAAAAGCTAAAGGAGTTCATCACCACCAAATCAGTATTACAAGAAATGTTAAATAGACTTCTTTAAGAAGAAAAAAAAATCAAAAATATGAATAATAAAATGGCAATAACTACCTATCTAGCAACAATTATTTTAAATATAAATGGATTAAATGCTCCAATTAAAAGTTAGTGTGGTTGAATGGATAAAAAAAAATAAGACCCTTACATATGCCTCATACAAGAGACTCACTTCAGGGTGAAAGATACATACAGACCATAAAGGAATGGAAAAGATAATTCATGAAAATGGAAACGGGAAAAAAAAGGGCAGCAATACAGACACCAGACAAAATAGACTTTGAAACAAAGGTTATAACAAGAGTTAAAGAAGGACCCCGTAATCCCACTTCTGGGTATTAATCCAAAGAAACCCAAAACTACTTCAAAGGAACATGTATATCCATGTGTTCATTGTAGCATTATTTACAGCAGCCAAGAAATGGAGGCAACCTGGGTGTCCATAGGTGGATGAATAGATAAAGAAGAGAGAGTGTGTGTATATACACATATACACACACACACATACATAGACCAATGGAATATTACTCAGCCATAACAAAGAATGAAATTTTACCATCTGCAACAATATTGATGGACCTCGAGCATATTGTGCTGAGTGGAATAAGTCAGGGAAAGACAAATGTCATGATTGCACTTACATGTAGAACCGAAACAACAACTCGTAAATACAGAGAGCATTTTGATGGTTACTGGATTGTGGGGTGGGGGTTGGAGGGATGGGTGAAGAGGGGAAGAGATTAAGAGATACAAATTGGTAGTTACAAAATTGTCATGGGGATGTAGAGTAGAGCATAGGGAATATAGTCATATTGTGATAACTATGGTGTCAGATGGGTACTGCATTATCAGGGTGATCACTTTGTAAGTTACATAAATGTCTAATCATTGTGTTGTATACCTGAAACTAATATAATATTGTATGTCAACTATAATTGAACAAATAAAAATATAAATTTTTTTTTTCAAAAGGATAAAGGAATAGAAACAAGTAAGGTGATTATTTTCCAACCTGTATATTCAAGTAGCAGTGTTTAAGTAGGTTAACAAGCTTAAATGACTAATTTTTTTTTAATTAAAAAGAAATGTTGAAGCACAAGCTAAGAAAAAATGAAATTAATAACCTGGAGATTAGATGTGCATTATTAATTAGACACTGGGAAAAGCAGTCTGACTTTTAAATGTTTCCGAGATGCTTATGTGGCCTTGACACTAAAGAGACACCAAGATAAGTTTATCCCTGGACAGAAAATGTCTGCCCATGGCTCCGTCCTGTTTTTACTGTGTGTCCTCAGAGAGGCAATGGGCAAAAAAGATTTTGAAGAAATCACTTTCTAATAAAAAAAAAAAAAAAGCTTTTACAAAAGTCTTCAGATTTTGAATAGAAGAGTAATGAGAATGAATTTCTCAGGTGCTTGGAAACAGTTCTTGGCACATCTCCTTGAGGTATGTGGATAGGAGCAGCACCTTAGCTTAAATGCTCAGACTCGAGTCCTTGTTCATAGCTCAGCTTCATCTCTTAAAGCGGTTAAGAAGTAAGTGGGATTAAAGCATGTAAACAAATTCCTGGTGCTTAGAAAAAGCTGACTGTTGGCTCTTCTCCCTGTGAGCTATATGGGTAGGGGCTGGGGAAACAGTAAGTAAGTGGTGAGGATCTAGGAAACTGATCTCCCAGGTTCCTCCGAGAGCCTGCAGCTACTAGGCTTTTATAATAAAAACCTTTAAATAAGTGAACAACTTGTTAAACAGGGACAACGTAAAATATTAAGCTGTATGTGTGTTTGCATGTTTTGAGTTGACAATTCTTCCTTTGCTAGGTCCTCATAGAGACTGCTAAGAAACTAGGACTCCGGTGCCACTCAAAAGGGACAATGCTTACAATCGAAGGACCTCGTTTTAGTTCACGGGCAGAAAGCTTCATGTTCCGCAGCTGGGGGGCGGATGTTATCAACATGACCACAGTTCCAGAGGTGGTTCTTGCTAAGGAGGCTGGACTTTGCTATGCAAGCATCGCCATGGCAACAGATTATGATTGCTGGAAGGAGCATGAGGAAGCGGTATGTGGAATTCTCTTCTGAACATGTGTGGCCATGAGCACCATTAAGAGATGATCTTAACTATTTGTTTCTATTGCCTTAATTCTAGAAACTGTCTGCCTACCAGGTTTTAAAATCAGCTGTTAATACATTGACATTAGGCAGTACTAGATATGTTCCCTTTGGAAAGTAAGAACCAAGATCTTCATAGGAAAGAAAAAGACATTTTTATTCAAGGATCAGCACTGTAGGCATATAGGAGTGTTGGGAATCGTATTGAGACGTGGGCCTTATTTTAAAGATAAAGGTATCCATTGGTTATAATCTCCTTGTGCTGTGCTACTATCTGTTTTTTTTTTTCAAAAGGAAAAATTATATTTTACCTCTTCCTGGTAAGTGAACTCTACATTCATATCTATCTGTTTAACCTAATGAGACTGGATTCTATGCTTGGTGTAAGAGTATGACAGCAAACAGGTTTGTAAAGAGCCAACATTCTGGATTTTTTTGTGGTGAGTAGTGGGGTTGGGGGAGAGATTAAGCAAACCAGCATGAGAAAGCTCAGGATTATAAAGAAATAATGTGGTGAAACATAGGAGTACATCTCCTATATTTGTAGTCTGGGAAGCCTTCCTTAAGTGTGATGGGGAAGATAGGCTTGCTTGAGTGGGGAGCACATGGGGCGAGAAAGAGGCAGAGCCATGGAGTCTGGGTAAGGATCTAAGGTAGGAGGACAGTGAGGGGTTTTAGGCAGGAAAGACAGCAAGGTCCAGCTGGCACTCGAGGATGCTGGACTGCTGAGGTCAGGCTTCCAAAACAAATACTTTCATTGTGGAAAACTTCAAACATCTGCAAAAGTAGAGAATCTAGTATAATGAATCCTAGTTACCTAACATCCAGCTTCTATAATTATCAGCCATGGCTAATTTTGTGTCACATATATACCCCACAAACTTCCCTCTCCCCTGCCCTCATTATTTTGAAGCAAATATTTTTCTAAAATATCGCTTTTAAAATAAAATAATAATAAAAATAACCACAAGATCATTATTAAGTCAAAAAATATAGATATTCCTTAATATAACCAAATATCCAGACCGTTCACATTTTCTCTCTTGTGTCATCATTTTCAACTATTCAAATCAGGGTCCCTTACAATCTATACATTGCATTTGCATAATGTCTCAAGTCTCTTTTAATCTAATATTCCCCTCTTTCTTTTTATTCCTTGCATTTTACTTGAAGAAACCAGATCATTTGTCTTATTTTAAAATGTAGAAAGGGATAAAACTACAAGGAATTTTGAAGTGTAGGATGGCTCTTCTGAGCACATTTAACAGAGGTGACATCTTCTGCAAGGTCACCCTTACGTAACACCAACCCAGAGCTGCTTATTTCACCATCCAATTTCCTGTAAAACAGGATAGTATATTGTTGTTTTCTCTCTATCCATGTGAATGGAATTTGAGTCATAGATGAACACTGGCTCTTTGTTTTGCACAAGTACCTTACTTCTCAGTGTAATTAGCTATGGGGATACTTTTTATGTAAGATTATAAATCCTGACACAACATAATCCCTGACTTGGCAGCTCTGGTCACCTAAGGGATAGCTCAACCTCATGGTATTGAGAAGCTGCTTCCAATTAATAGACTTCAGTCTCTGCCACTCCCTGAGAACACATTGCTTCCTGCCTGTGGCTTTCTGCTCAGTGTAGGAACTGAGCTAATGGTGCTTTCCTTTAGTGGGCCACATGAAGTTTGAAAAGCAGTCAATTGGAGCTACTTCAGTTAAAACTAGAGCAACTAAGGTCCGCATAAGTGGGTAAGGCATGAGGGAAATAATGTTAAATGCCACGAGGAAGGAATAACCAAGTTGACATCATCTTGACCAGCCATGTGTATCACGGTGCTTCAAACCAGTGCAGCCTGGCGTGATAAAAAGGTTTTAGATTTTCCAAACCCACCTTCAAATTCTTGTTCCTCCATTTACATGTGACACTGGGCATGTTATTTAACAAGTTGTCCTTTTCTGTAGGATGGAGCCACAGCTTGGAGATGAGAGGTGTGAGTTGTTCAGTTGCAGTTGTGACCTTGCTGGATTACTGGGAGTGTTAAGCCAATTGATAGATATAGTGCTGGCTCCTAGGAGGTGGTCATCAGATGGCAGCAATGATGGAGTTGGGGGTGGAAAGACCAAAAAAGTTTGTGAAGAAGGAAATTTTTGAGATGTGAACTGGACCTTGAACAGAGGGTGAGGCTCGATTGTAGGAGATTGGTAGAAAGGCATTTCGGGTGGAGTCCAACAGCAGGAACAGAGGTCAAGGTCTATATAGAGATACCAGTCATAGGAAAAGTATAAGGAAAAGGCTAAATATGAGGTAAAGCTCTTGGATGCTTTGACCCAGCATTCAAAGACTCCACCTAAAATGTGTCTATACATGTACCTGGCAGGCCCCCAGCTGGCCACTGCTTTGTGTTCCCTCTGCTACAGTACTTATCATTTTTTTCTAAACACATCTTGGTGTTTGTGGGAGGAGTCTAGACTTTATACTCCAGGAAATAGAATGAAAGGTGTAATCATTGTGCCCCGGCATTTTAGATTTCTTCTAAGTATAGTGAAGGGTGACAAGTACTCTACTTCTGATCACCCATTTCATACTCATGACTTTCCACCTTTTCTTTATGAAGCAATTCTAGTTATATATAAAAGTAGACAATAATGGGGGAGGGCAAAGAGATTGAGAGGTGCAGGTGTGGTGGTTGCAGAATAGACATGGAGATGTAGAGTTTAGCATGAGGAAGATAGTTCATCTTGGAATGAATATGTGTGGGGAGAGGAGGGATGCTGGATTTTGTGGGGTGATCGCTTTGTGAGTTGTGTGGATCTTTGATCAATATGCTGTACAGCTGAGGCTGGTGTGTTGTCTGCCAACTGAAATTGAAAAAAACTCATTGAATTGTACAATGTAAAAAAAAAAGTAGACAATATGAACTATCGTGATTCCAACATCCAGCTTAAACCATTATTATATCATAGGCAATCATATTTTATCTATACTCTGATCTATAACTTTTTCCATAAACCTGTATGGAGATATCTAACATAACCACATTGCCATGATTATCTAACATAATCACAATGCCAACAGTAATTCCTTAATAAACCCAGGCAAAGTTCCAGTTTCTAATTATCTCAAATATCTCAAATGATTTTTCCTTCCAGGTTTTCTAAAAGGAAACCAAGTCATTTGACCTGTACAGTTTCCCAGTCTGAAATGCAGAAATCATATCCCTAGAGTAGTAGTTCTCTGTCTTCTGTACTTTTTGTAAATTGACAACTGGATCTAAAGATTTAATCAGGTTCAGATGTCATAGTGTTTTGTTTTTCCGTCAGGATAGTGGGTTGTTTATTTGATTTGGGGTTTTGTTTTGTTTTGTTTTGTAATGTTAGCAACTCATCCATTAATTCATTGGGAGCTCTAAAAAGGAAAAATGGTGGTACTTTGAGTTCATTGTTTTTATTTATTAGCTAGAATATTTCTTTAAAGATGTGTTTATCTTCTGACTGGTTGGTTTTTCAGTGTAGTAATAGTTTTAAGACTGGAAACCATTCTGTGGACATGGGGACAATAGCCACAGCTTTCTGAACAATGCTAACACATTATACATCTGAGACAGTTGCTCAGACACCATGTTGAAAACGAGTGGTGCTTTTCAGAGGTGTCATTGGGTTCCTCCAAGACCTCTCCCTGGGACTAAGCCCTCTTGATAAATTCAGAACTTGGGCTCAGGATTGAAACTGTACTCGAGTAAACTGACTTCACAGATGAGGTGAGAACTCAGGATAATGTTCTATGAAAGCAGTGGAATTTTTAATTGTTTGAAACAATCCCACGCTTTTGTTTTTCTAGGTTTCAGTGGACCGGGTTTTAAAGACCCTGAAAGAAAATGCCAATAAAGCCAAGAGTTTACTTCTCACTACCATACCTCAGATAGGGTCTATGGAATGGTCAGAAACTCTCCATAACCTGAAGGTAAGTATCCTCAGCCATCTGCAGGCAGACACTTCCATAGGTCCTCAGCTGCCTTACCTCTTATTTGCATTTCACCCTTGGCCCATCCCTGCGCGTATTTTATACTAACCTAGATGTTTTCTACAAATTTGCATGCCATTTACTACCATAGTAACCTTTTGTGAAATTGTGTAGTCATAGCTGGCTGGTAATGCAAAGCCATTGAAAGCTGTGGTGGGGAGAGTTTAATTATCTGGTCTACCAGGTTTTTGACATTGCTTTGCTCTATAGTGTATCTCTAAGTCTTGCTTTAGAAGAGGGATTGTGCTTGCTTGCTTGCTTGCTTGCTTGCTTGCTTGCTTGCTTGCTTTGCATGTGGCCTACTTACTGACAAAGCTGTTTTCTCTTTGGCAGATCTATGTAAAGTGTTGGCAACTGTTGAAGCTAAAACTGACATAGCAATACCAAAATGTTGCCGGAGAATATCTATTTATGGTTAATGCTGCATCAAACTAAGATAGTAATTAATGGTAAACATTGGATGAGTTGCAGATGGTAGCTTTTAAACTCTAGTATTAATTCCTAGAATATAATTTAAACTGACTGCCAAGCTCAGAGATGCATGGTTTGTATTTGGACATTTTGTGACTCTCTTGATTAACCATATTAGAGATGGAGTTGCCTCAAATTAATCAGATGTTATATTCACCTAATATCCAAAGGAGTCCCAGTATATCTCAAGGTCTTCTACCAAGGGTCCCCAACCCCAGAGCCACAGTCTGGTAATGATCTGTGGCCTCTTAGGAAGCGGGCTACACAGAAGGAGGTGAGCGGCAGACAAGCGAGCGAGCGAGCGAAGCTTCATCTGTATTCGCAGCCGCTCCCTAGAGGTAGCATCACCGCCTCAGCTCCACCTCAGATCACCAGGCATTAGATTCTCATAAGAGCACTGGTCCCTGGAGCCAAAAAGGTTGGAGACCACTATCTTAGAACATACCTATCATCTTGGGTCCTATGGCAGTGAGAGAGGATTTGAAAGATTAATATAAGCCCTCCCTATACAAATTACCATCAAGGAGCCCTGGAATGAGAGCCACAATTTTAGAGTAATGAGGATATGCTATGGTAGTAAATGATTGACAACCGGTGGGCATGGAGAAGCTGTGATTTTGTGTTTTTGATCTACATAATATAAAAGCTCCAGTATGCCTGATTTCAGTCTGCCAGTGTGAAGCCACTAATAAGTTTGGACTTGGTACACGTAGTTGGTTGTTGCACGATGGTATGAGCAGGCTCCCACAGACCACTGGAACTAAGGTGCCTCTCAGTCTTTAGGACTGGCAAAACCAGGAATTTAGAGTTTGTAGTCTGTCTTCTCTGCTAGACTTTTAAGTCCATAAGGAGCAAGAAACACATCTGTTAGCTTCAATTTGAATACCCAGAGGATAAATGTTCTTTAATGAATAAATGATAACCCTTTTTTCTAAGAAGTGTTTCCTCATAATTGGAACAGGAACCCCTTCTTATGAAGAAAAGGAGAACAGAAAATAAATGCTAAGAGTTGGGGGCTATCAGTTTAGAAACATTTATATGCAAGTGAATGCGAATATAATACAACAGAGAAACACAACTTCAGTTCCTTAAAATAAGCACACTATTGATTTATGGAAAATGTGACTCATACTTTTGCTGCTGCTGCCACTACTGAAGTTAATGTTATCTGCAAGATGTGATGGGTTGTGTTTTGTTCTTTAGATTTCCCAACTAACTCCATTTTGACTATAGTCTCTTTGAACTTGAAGATAATTTGTCAAACAATAAATTATTTCAGCTTCATTTTTAAGTAAAAATGCTGGATGTTAGAACTCATTGTTCTCGCCTCTGAAGCTTTCGAAAGTGTGTGTAAAATTGTGTAGTTTTCTATGTATACATTTCAAAGAAGGGTTAGTATGTGTAGCTTTCATCAAATTCTCAAAGGGATATATGACCTAAAGACAGAAAATGAAGAATTGCTGCTCTAGACAAAATTGAGAATTATGGTCTTTATACTATAGCATTAAGGAACACCTTACAGTAACTCCTTGTTCTGGGGTAGGGTTTTTCAGTCCTGTCAACACTACAATGTATATTATTCATTCACTAATTCATTTCATAAACAGTGAGTGCCCACTATATTGTGAAGCTGTGGTTTGCAAACATACATAAGACTTGCTGACAGGAAGAAGATTCTATTCTGTTTGGAGATACTAACATTAAAATTTCAGTGAATTTTTTTCAGTGGGATAAAGTAAAAAATGGAGGTCACATGAATAAAAATCCAGTCTGTGGGTTGATGTATAAAATGTATTTGCAGCAGTCCCCAACCTTTTTGACACCAGGGACTGGTGCTCCTATGAGGATCTAACGCCTGATGATCTGAGCTGGAGCTGAGGCGGTGATGCTAGTGCTGGGGAGCAGCTGCAAATACAGATGAAGCATCGCTCACTCCCTTGCCCACTGCTCACCTCCTGCTGTACAGCTCAGTTCCTAACAGTCCATGGACTAGTACTGGTCCATGGCCCAGGGGTTGGGGACCTCTGTCCCAATGGATATAAAAGGGGGTACAGAAAAGTGAGAATCAGAGCAGTCCTCTGAGATAAGCATTATAAACCTCACTTTATAGGAAAGGAGAGTGAGGAATTAAGAGTTATGCAGAAAGTCCTGTATCTGGTTAGTGATTTTTACTTTGGTGAACATGAGGATTTTCTGGGGAGTTTATTAAAAGTGTATGTCCCATGAGCCCTCAGTCTATAAAACCAGAATAGAGTTTTCAACAGCATTCCAGGTGATTATTATGCATATAAGTCACTGCCTACAGTGAGTGTTTGGTTAATTGTGATCTGTGCCTACTTGCTTCCTTTCAGAATATGGCCCAGTTTTCCGTTTTATTGCCAAGACATTAAAAATCGCATGGCTGCCCACACGACAAGAAGACTTTCTAATTATCATTTCGGAAATTCTCACTCAACTTGAAAATACACAGAAAGGCTTTCACGCTGCTCCCTGCCAAGGAAAAAAAACATGTGATCAGACAAGACATTTCCAATATGAGAGATGCCTTCTGAAAATCATGGACTGCTTCAGAAAACAGGGAAAGCAAATACAAGTAAACATATAAAAAACTTCCTACACTTTAGAAAAAAGACAAGAAGACACCATTCACCCATGCCTTTTAAATTTATAATAAGGGTAGGAGGTAACATCCAGTTTCCTGTGTTGCCAAGGAATATGAAGATGAACTGAGACTTTTGGGCTTTTTATTGGTGTCACTGTAAATTGGTACAATCTCTATGATGGAGGAGGGGAGCGGTTTGGTTAATGTATCAAAACCTTAAAAATACTTACACCCTTTGTTCTGGTTACTCCTAGGAATTTATCTTTAAAAAATTAGCAGAAATAGATACAAGAATTATGTATAAAGAAGGATGTTTAGTATTAGTTGTAATAGCAAATATTCAAAACAATCTGAATATCCAAAAATTGGAAATAAATTATGGTTTAGCTCTAATTAGATTATGAAGCAGCCAACTGAAGATCATGTTTTTACACAGTAATGTCCTAAAGAATTGGTCACTCTATAATATGAAATGAGAAAAAGGATATGTAAACATTTTACAGTACTAATTTTGTTTTAAAATGCTATGTAAATGTACAAAACAGCCAGAAAGAGATTATCTTTTGTGATTGTATATAGAGGGGATACTGGATAATTTTAATTTCCTTTATATTTTTCTGCCTTTATGTTTTTTTCTACAATGAACATAATCAAATAGTAAAGTTGTTTAAAAATAGGCCTTTTGAGCCACACTTCTCTTGCTCAGGCCCACTTCCACATCTAGAAGTGTACTTTCCCTTCTAATAAAGCTTTTCTTTTCTGCTGTAAAAAATAAAATAAAAATGACTTGGATCCAGTTTTTGAAAACCACACTATTTCTCATAATAAAGCAAAATTTAAGATGGTAATACTAAGAAGAGTTCTGTTTGAGTTCTTTTTTTTTTTAAAGGATCGTTAATGACTTAACAGTCAGAGTGATACTTGTATTTACAACCACTTCTTGAAAAAGCTGGCCATTTAAAACTGGTATAGTCTTAAACTATCTAAGAGACTATCTAAGAGACATACATAATTTGCCAGATATTCTTTAAATTAATATTATACTTGCTTCTACTTTTTATGAGTTGATGAATTATTTTACAAATTGCAGCTCTTTGTTTTCTAATAAAGAAGATGGAAGCTTGCTTCCTACCCTTTTTTATTGTTAATCTTATAGGAATCTGTTTTGTCTTCTATCACAGGGAGATCTTTTTTCCCTCAGAATTACTAATTTTCTTTTTACTGTGTTCTATTACTGTGTCCTTAATGATGTATCTTTTGTCTGTTTAAAGAGTCTGTAAAGTCAATGTGTTTGTGTCTATAAGACTACCTTCAAGATAATAAGCTAATTATAAACAGTAAAATAAACCAGTAACCCTCTAGCATTAATATTGAGTTAATGTTTGGGTTACATGTGATTATGACTCTTGCATCCTCTAATGGTTTCAGTTCTGGTGGCATGTTCAAGATACATGAAGAACATAGAGAATCTAAGTCGAGGGTTCTCTGGTTCTGTAACCCATGATCAATTTCACTACCTGGTACTGTATTCTATACCTTACTTTTCCTCAGTTTTAGATGTCTGAAAATGTCAAGGCTAAAACAGGTAATTTTCTTGCTGCCTTCAGGAAGTACTCCCAAACTTAAGTACTTTTCTTGATCCAGTAGTACCCTTTTTTAGCAACCTTATTTCCAGACTTCTCAAATGGAGTACACCCCTGTTTTCTATGTTACCAATTATTCACTCCTTATACAAAATCACTATAATTTTCCTTATAACTCCTCCTTGAGGACTTTGCTGACCATTTTTCCTCCAATACTTCTCACTTCTATGATTCATCACCATTTTTAATTTTTTTAACTAAAGTGAACATCGTGATCAGTTTTGAGACTGGAAGTTTCCCTAGTGGATTATGGGCATAAAGAAAAAGTTCTAGCTTAGTGACTAGGCCCTTGGAAGAGAGCCAAGTTACTGATGCGTATATCTGCATCTACTTAAAAATGTTTATCTGCATTGTGATCTGCTTCTTTTTGTTCTGCCTTTTTTTTTTTTTATGATTTTGAGGATGAGACAAACTGAATAGTTCATATGCAAAGTTTTAACCAGAAAAAGTAGAGGAGCTAGAATAGCAGGGTTACATTTTAAACATAAAATATTTTGCAAATTAGCCTCAGTACATCCTGGAGTTGTTTATACTAGGCAACTGAAAAAGATATGGGCTTGATTTCATAAGTATTTTGTTGCAGAGCAACAAAATATTTTTAGAATAAAGCAATTGATGATTTCATTTGGGGAAGATTAAAGGTAATTGTCAGTGCTTTCAAACTATGCCCTCAATTTTATAGATGATTCAGGGTTAAAAAGTCTACATATTGGAATGTGATGTCACATTCGTGAACTGCTTTTTGACCTCACCTTAGTGTACAAATCCCCCCTCGTAGGAAAGCCAACTCCAAATATATACAGAAATACAAAGTATAGTAATGGATGCTTATCCATCACCCAGCTTTAAGAATTACCTCAGCCAATCTGTTTCTTCCAAACCCACCCACTACCCTCTCATGTTATTTTGAAGCATTTGTTATATATTACATAATTTCATCCATGAATACGTAAATGTTACTTCTGTTTTTAAGATAGCCACAAAACAGCACACACACAGTTAATAAAAATTCCTTAATGTCATCAAATATGCAGTGAATATTGAAAAGTTAAAATGTCTCAAATGCTATTTTTTTAAACATTATTTGAATCAGGATCCATTAGAGTTCACACATTGCAAGTGTTTGGTATGTTTTTGTTTTTGTTTTTTAATCTCCATGTTCTCCCTCTCCCTCCCCTCCCCCTTTTCCTCTCTCTCTGAAACCCAGTTGCTTGTCCTTGACAGGTTCATATAATACAGATCCTTATAACTATACTCCCATAGTGTAGTTTAACATAATCCTTTGTCCTCTGTTGTCTCTAAATTGATAAATTGAAACAACATCTTTTTTTGAGGACTACCTCAGGAGGTGTGGTATGTTCTTCCATTAGGAGGGTCATAATGTCATCTCTTGGATGTTAGCAGCCATCAGCTTTTAATGTTTTATCCATTAATATGAGTTGCAAAAAAAAATATGTTCAAAGTTACTTCCATTTAAATATGAAAAATAAGATGACAGCATCCCTGTCTGAAATAAGATTAAAAACAATGTACACAGAAAGCATTTCATACAATTTAACAGTCATTCATAGCAAACAAACTTGGTAAAGAAGGAATCGAAATTCCTTAGAATTTATGAATGGACCAGGAATAATGACTAGGAATAAAGCCACAGGATGAAAAAATACATGAAAATAATGAATCTCTATCTTAAAATACTAGGCAGGTTGAAAAAGACTAGTACTGAGGAAATTTAAAATAGAGTCAAAATTAGAAACTCAGATTTAGAAAGTTACAGTTGGTGAAGTGGATTATGAACTCAAGAAAAAACCCAGGATGCAGAGAGAAATAGATTGAAAATAAGGTAGCTTGGAACATAAGAGGTAGCAGAAGTTCTAACATAAATCCTATTAAGGAAATAACATGTTCCAGAAAGAAGAAATAAAGAAAATGGGTAGTGAGACTCTGACTTCCAGTGTGACAGCGTGAGGAACTCTGGACTCGCTCACCAGCAAAACCAGCGAAAAATTATTTTAAACCACCAGTTAAAATCTCTGGATATGGCTGGAGGACCCGGCAACAAAAGAAACACATTCAAGAAAATTTATTAAAATGTGTTAAGAACAGTGAGGGTCTGTGGAATTTGAACTGAGATCACATCTTCCTTCTTCCCTCCCGACTTAGCAAGATGGAAACTTCACTCCAGTCTGGTGCAGCCAGGAACATAAGGCCCCATCTCCTTCAGCTCCCAGTTGGAGAGCTATCATCCCATGAAGGGCAAGATGTCAGTATTTCTCAACCTATTCCCACCTATCTATTATTGAAGCTGTTATGGGCAAGTGTAGGTGAGAGGTAGGGTTTCTGCCCAGCCTCCAAGGAGGTTCTGCCTTAGGTGTGGTGTTGCTGAGACTATTGAGACCCCAATCATCTTTCTCCCATCCGATTAGGCAGTGATTTCATGATAGAAGAGTCAAGCAACAAAGAGCTAAAGGAACTGTCCCCACCACCACCATTACTAAGTACTCAGCTTCTAAATTGGGAGTTTTACTCAGAGTGAAACTTGCTATTGTCCCCACTTCTAGCCCTTTAGTCATAACTCAAAGATTTTGCCTGGAGGCAGAGCAGGCCATAAGCCAGAGAGCTCCTTTTCTCTTCCTAAAGGAACAAACGTCATTTGGAAGAGTATGGAGAAGTTCAAAAACAGTGGAAGTTGTACTGATGGGGATTGAGGTGATATTAGTCCAATTGTTGGACATATAAATGAAACTGCAGGCTGGCTAGTTTGCATGAGGGAACCTAGGAAGGACAGCTGGAAGGAGACTGGAGTCAGAACAAATCTCAATAACTGACCGTCAGAACTATCTCTTCAAAGGAGTCTGAATTTCACTGGTTTATTGGTGAGCAATTTATGCCCCAGGACATTAGTGAAAGCAATAAAGCAATTACTCAGCAATCAGTAGAGCTTAACAGTTGGGTATGATTAGGAGACAAGACAGCCAAAGAGAACCCTGTAAAAACCACTGTTAGCCCAGGGTGACTATGGGCATAAACCAAGGATATGCTCCCTGAGAAGCAATATCAGAAGCTTACCAGGGCAGGAAAGAAGTAGACTCAGATTTTACTAAAATAACCCAGCTAGTTACTAAACAAAAACAAACAAACAAACAAACAAACTGTGGGCACCAGGCCTGACTGGCCCAAGGTCTGGCTGTGATCCAAGGTCTGGCTGTTATCCAAGGCCTGGCTGGTCCAAGGTCTGGCTGTGATCCAGGCCCACAGCTAAGCATAGGACACCAGACTTAGAAAATATGTAAACATGCTTCAGCTTATTGTATCACGCATGTATGGTTGAATGCCACTTTTGCACTCTGCTATGTGAGGAGACACATGGTCCCTAGAGAGCAGAAGGGGAGCACAGAAAGCGGAGCAGAAGTGCGCGGAAGACTGCGTGCCCTGTGCAATAGACTGCACTCCCCAATAGAACTGCACTTCCCAACAGAGGTGAGCTCCATGCAATAAAGTTGGTGCCTGCTGTTTCATTCTCATGTCTGCCTCTTGTGCATTCTTTCAGCTGGGTGTCACACCATTAAATCTTCCCTTTTCGGTCAGCAATATCATTGACCCTGACACAAACAAACAAAACTTAGCAAATAACAACAAGCGTTAGAGAGGAAGCACCTGTACCCAGATTTGCTACAATATATTATCTAAAGTATCCAAATTCCAAAAAAAATTATTGGTCATGCAAGGAAACAGGAAAGTATGACCCATACTCTGCGAGAAAAAAGCAAGCAACAAAACTGCCTGTGAGATTGACCAGATGTCAAATTTAACAAAGTCTTTAAAGTAGCCATTGTAAATATGTTCAAAAAACAAAAGGGAACCAATTATTAAGGAGTAGAAAAGGTATGATAAAAATGTTGCAGCAAATAGAGGATATCAGTAAAGAGGTAGGAATTATTTTTTAAAAACAAATGAAAATTCTAGAGTTGAAAAGTAGAATAACAAGTGAAAATTTTGTTACACAGGGCTCAACAGTAGATTTGAATTAACAGAAGAAATAATTAGCAAATTTGAAGAAAATCTGAAGAATAATGATTTTGCACCCTGTGAGAAAAATAATAATAATAAAAAAAAAATGAACAGGGCTTCAGAGAAATGCGGAATACTATCAGGTATAGCAATATTTGAAGAAATAATGGCTGACACTTCTCAAATTATTGCAAAACAATAATTACACATCCAAGGAGCTCAAAGAACTGCAGGTAGGATAAATGTAAAGAAGTCTTCACACAGAAACATCATAGTAAAAATGCTAAAAGCCAAAGCCAAGGAGAAAATCTTGACAAGAGCAAGACAAAGAATGACTCATCACTTACAAGGGAAATCCAATAATATTAAAAATCTGACTTTTCAGCAGAAACAATGAAAGCCAGAAGCCAGTGGGATAACATATTCAAACTGCTCAAAGAAACTGTTAACCAATAAACCTATATTCAGCAAATACATCTTTAAAAAATGAAAGCAAATTAAAGGTACTCCCAGATAAACATTTTTTAATAAAAAAAAAAATTCTATTTTATTAAAATAAAAATATTTGTTTCTAGCAGACCTTCCTTACAAGAAATTATAAAGGAAGTTAGACTGAAATTAAGTACTCCCAAATGGTAATTCAATTCTTATGAAAAAACAAAGATGCTAGTAAAGTAATTATAAAGAAGCATACATGTATATTTGTATCCTCTTATCCAACTTAAAAAGTAGTTATATAAAACAATATGTATGTAATGTATTTTTGAAATTATAATGTATAGAAATATAATATATTTACTGGTAACAGCACTAAAGAGGTACATGGGAGCAAAGCTGTATTGGGCTAAGGAAATAATTCCAGATGGTAACTTGAATTTGCAAAAATAAATTAAGAGAACCAGAAATTATAAATAAGAAAGTTAATATAACACAAGCTATAAACATATACTTGTCTTATTTCTTTTCTTAGTATTCTAAAAGGCATAAAGTTACATAAAGTAATAATATGAGCATGTATTATTTGTTTTGTAACATGTATAGATGTAACATGTATAACAGTAATAACAGAAAGTTGTGTAAGAGTAATGTTCCTAAATTTCACTAGAATTAGTTGGGCACAGGGAGCATGGAAGAACACAGTTAGCATAAATATGATGGCTAAGTAGAGGGCCAGGGAGGGAGGGAGCAACTGGGAGATCATTTTATGAACATTATAAATGTCTAACCAATGTACTATATATTTAAAATGTCTAACTAATGTACTGTATATTTGAAAATAATTTAAATAAATTAATTTATTTAAAAAATAAATAAATAAATAAATTTTACTAGAATTAAGTTAATAGAAACCTGAAGCTGATTCTTATAAATTAAAATGTATATAGTAAGTCCTAGAGCAACTACTAAGAAAGTTACTCGAAAAATACGAAGTGCAAAAATTATTAAAGAATTGAAAATCTGCATTAGATAATATTAATGCAAAAGAAAGCAGTAAAAGAGGACTAAGAAAAAAGACACAAGACACATAGAAAACAAAGTAAAATGACAGATATGTATCCAACTATATCAATAACAACATTAAATGTAATTGGTTTAAACAATCCAATCAAAATGCAGAGATTGTCAGGTTGGATTAAAAAATAACAAAATTCAGCTATATGCTGTCTACAGGAGACACATTTTAAATTCAAAATAATAATATATTCAAATGGATATGAATATCAAATCATTATATTGTAAACCTTAATTAATAATGTTATATGTCAATTATCCCTCGATTAAAAAATATAAATAGATTTAAAATAAAGGGAAGGAAAAAGATTTGTTATGCAAACAGCAACTGCAAGAAAGCTGGAGTGGCTATACTAATATCAGAAAAATAGACACTAAAAAATGTTGCTAGAGATAAAGAGAGACATTTTATAGTGATAAAAAAGTCAACCCATGAAGAAGATATAACAATTATAAACATATTTACCTAACAAATGAGCGTGAAAATATATAAAGTAAAACTAAGACATATGAAGGAAGAAATAGACAAGTCAACAATAATAGTCGGAAATTTTGATACTCTATTTTGAATAATAGAACAACCAGCAAGAAGATCAACAAGGAAATAGAAGACTTGCACAACACTATAAACCAACCATTTATAGAAATCCACATAATAGGAGAATAATATACATTCTTCTCAAATGTATGTGGGACATTTTCCGGAATAGACCATAGGCCATAAAACAAGCCTCAATGAGTTTAAAGTAAGAGCATAGAAATAATTAAAAGATTGTTTTTAATAAAATATGCAGGATAGAAATATTTATAAGTAAGAGAACAAAAATAATACAAAATATGCTTTCCAACACTAGAAACAAATAACAGAAGGAAAACTGGAAACTTCACAAACATGGAAATTAAAACAACACACTCTAAATAACTAACGGGTCAAAGAAGTAATCAAAAGGCAACTTAAAAAATATTTCAAAAAAAATACTTTGAGATGAATAAAAATGAAAATACATACCAAAACAAGAGATGCAGCAAAAGCAAAAGCTGACGGAGACATTTTTAGCTATAATGCCTATACTAAGAAAAAAGAAAGATCTCATATCGATAACCTAGCTTTCTACTTTAGGATACTGTTAAAAGAAAAGCAAAAATAAACCTAAAGAAGAAAAAAAAGGAAGTAGTAGATTAAAGTGGAAATTAATGAACTAGAAAATAGAAAAACAGAAAATCAATTAAGCAAAAAGCTGATTCTCTGAAAATATCAACAATACTGACAAAACTTTAGCTTGATTAATCAAGGCAAAAGAGATGGGACTCAAATTACTAGAACTAGAAATGAAAGATGAGACACTCCTACTGATCTTATGAAAATAAAAAAGATTATAAAAGAATACTATGAACAATTATATGCCAACAAATTAAATAACCTAGATAAAATGGCAAGTCCTAGAAACATAACTTCCAAAACTGACTGAAGAGGAAATAGACAATCTGAATAGACCTACAATAAACAAGTGAAGAGATTAAATTATAATACCCACAATGATCATTTCAATAAATATAGAAAAAGTATCTGACAAAATTCAACACCATTTCATGATAAAACTTTCAACAAACTAAGCATAGAAAGAAATTACCTTAATATTATAAAGGCCATATTTGAAAAGCCCACAATTACTATCATACTAAATAATACTCAGTTTTTTTGTGAAAACCTGAAAGTTTTTCCTCTAAATCAGGAACAAGGCAAGGATTCCCATTCCTGCTATTTCTATTTAACATAGTACTGGAAGCCCCGGCCATAGCAATTAGACAAGAAATAAAAGGCATACAGGAAAGGAAGAAGTAAAATTATCTCTGACATGTAGATAACCTTAAGGTTAAAAAAAAAAGTTAGAACTAATAAATGAATTCAGTAAAGTTGTAGGATACAAAATCAATATACAAATTTCAGTTGTGTTTCAATATATGAATAATGAACAATACTAAAAGAAAACAAGCCCACTTGCATTAGCTTTGAAAAGAATAAAATGCTTATTACTAAACTTTACTAATCAAGTGAAAGACTTATACAATGAAAATTTCAAAACATTGATGAATTACATTAAAGAAAACACAAATTAATGGTAAGATATCCTGTGTTCATGGGTTGGAAGATTTAATATTATTAAAATTCCATACTACTCAAAGTGATCTACAGATTCAGAGCAATCCCTATGAATATCCCAATATCATTTTTTTCAGAAATAGAAAAAAATTCCTAAAGTTCATATGGAACTACAAAGCATACAGAATAGCCAAAACAATCTCGAGAGAGAACAAAGCTAAGCACATCACACTTCTGATTTCAAAATATATTACAAAGTTACAGTAAAGAAAACAGCGACATTATATATATCAATAGTATAGAAAAGGGAGCCCTGAAGTAAACCCACACATACAGTCAACTGATCTCCAACAAAGGTGCCAAAAATACATAATGGGAAAAGGATAGTCTCTTCAATAAGTGGTCCTGAGAAAAGTGAATATTCACATGCAAAAGAATGAAATTGGATCTTTACCTTATACCATATACAAAAAATTACTCAAATGGGTTAAATATTTAAGCATAAGACCTAAGTCAATAAAACTAGAAAAAATACAGGAGAAAAGCTTCAAACAGTGAACTTGGCCATGATTTCTTGTATATAACACCCAAACGCAGGCAACGAAAGTAAAAATAGACAACACCAAACTTTTATACTTCTGTGCATCAAGGGACACAATCAATAGAGCGAAAGGGTAACTGATGTAATGGGAGAAAATATTTACAGATCATATATCTGATAATGGGCTAATATCCAGACTATATAAAGAACTCCTACAACTCAAGAACAAATAAACAAATAACCTGATTAAAATATGGGCAAGGACTAAAATAGACTTTTCTCTAATTCTGATATATAAATAGCCAACATAAAAATGGAAGATGCTCAACATCACTAATTATTATAGAAATGCAAATCAAAACCAGAAAATAAATATTGCCATATAATCCAGCAATTCCACTTCTGGGTATATATGCAAAAGAATTGAAAGCAGGATCTTGAAGACATATTCACACACCCATGTTTATGGCAGCTTTATTCACAAGATCCAAGAGGTGGATGCAACCCAAATGTCCATCAATAGATGAATAGATAAAACAAAATATGATATACAAACAATAGAATATTATTCAGCCTTAAAAAAGGAAAAATGCTGTCACATATGCTACAACATGGAAGAACCAAATAAAAAGACAAATCATATATGAATCCACTTATATGAGGTATCTAAAGTAGTCAAACATATAAAAATGGAAAATAGAATAGAGGTTTCCAGGGATTGGGCAGAAGGGGAAATGGAGAGTTATTTAATGGGTATATAGAGTTTTAACTTTACAAAATGAAAATGTTCTAGTGATCTGTACCACAATAATGTGAAAATACTTAACACTACTAAACTGTACACTTAAAAATTATTAAGATGGTAAATTTTATGTAATGTGTTTAACCACAATTTAAAAAGAACATATACTCCCCAAACTACAAAACATTGTTGAAAGAAATTAATGACCTAAATAAATAGGAAAACATCCCATACTTATGGATCAGAAGACTTAACATTATTAAGATGGCAATACTCCCCAAACTGATCCAGATTAAACACAGAATTACATGAAGAAATTTACAAAACCATAATCACAGAGAGTGCTTTTTATTTTTCTCTCTCATTAATTGATGCATTGACTAGACAAAAAAACTTTAATTTAGATACAGAAGATTTGAATAACATAATTATCAAACTTGATTACATAAACATATCCTTATATGTGACAATTAGAAAAGTTACATTCTTTTCAAAAACACATTATATTTATAAAAATGATGGTATTTGAGTACTCAAATCATGTCTCAACAAATTTTAAAGTAACATTATCAGAGGTCGTACCCTCTGACCACCATACAGAAGAGAAGTCCGATAAAAATCATAAATAAATAGTATCAACTGTAAGTTTAAAAATACACTTCTAAATGATTTCTATGTAAAAGAATAAAGTGTAACTGGAAAACTTTTGGAACTAACCTATCAAACTAGAAGATGTAGTTAAATCTTAGTCCTAGAAGGAAATTTATAGTCTTTAAATGCTTATGCTAGAGAAGAATGAAAACAAAAAATTCCAGGTTGGATCAGTCAATGGTGTAAGGATTTGAAAAGAAGAATCAAAATTATTAACAGAGAAAATGTATAAATAAAAAATCCAAGATTAGATTTAAAGACAAATTATTAGAATTACTGAGTTCAGCAAGTTTACTGGTATAAAATTAATATTAAAATATCTATTGTATTCCTATATGCAATCAGTAAACATTTAGAGATATATTTTTAAAGGATCTTATTTACAATAGCAAAAAAGAAAGAAAGAAAGAAAGAAAAGAAGAAGAAAGAAGAGAGAGAGAGAGAGAGGGAGAAGAGAAGAGGGAGAAGAGAAAGAAAGAGAAAGAAAGAAAAAGAAAAGAAAGAAAGAAAAGAGAAAGAAAGAAAGAAAGAGAAGAAGAGAAGAAAGAAAGAAAAAGAAAAAAAAGAAAGAAAAGAAAAGAAAGAGAAAAAATCTATAATAGACTTATGGAGAAAATATAAAATTTATTGAAAGACACTAAAGAAAGTCTGAATAAATGGAAGTGGTCTTCATAGATAGAAAGACTCGATGTTACAAAATCATCAATTTTCTCAAGGTAAGCCATCCAATACAATTCCAATAAAAAATATTTAGACAGTTGAGCTTTTAAAGTTTTTTTGTATTGTTCCATTAAAAAAAATTAAGTTTAATAGAGTAAGAGTGAGTGTAGTGAAGCTTGACACTTAAAAAGAAGGCAGAGTCCTAATAGCACTTTGACTGACTATCTTACAAAGAATCATGCATCGCGGACATAAAATGGGCAGATTTTAGAATCTTGGCTGCTTTTATTTTGCTGTAGCTTTTCCTATTGTTACTAACTATAAAATCCTTAAAGGAGTTTTCCTTAGGAGTCAGAAATGAGAGTGAGGGGCTGTGGAGAATACATCTCCCCTCCTTGCTAGGTGTATGGAGGAAAACAAAAGGGTAATCACAGCAAGGGTTGCCACAAGAGCAAGGAAAGAAGACCGAGGAGACCCAGGGACCAGCTGCAAGTAAGGAATGAGAATTTGGGGGAACCCTTTGTGGGCCTGAAAAGATGTGTGAAAGTTTCGGATAGGCTGCTAACAACAAATGACATCACGATACAAATAAAATTAATAAAAAAACGGGGAAAAGGCAAAGGTAAATAAGCTAATGTACTAGTTGAGTTACTCTCTGTACTACAATTGAGTTCCAAATTTGATTCTTAGATTTTTAGGTACCAGAAAAAATAAAAAGGAAAATATTACAAATGTTATAGTCCTTATTACTAGAAATGAGGCAACATGTTAAGTCCACACTATATCCCTAAGTAAAGTGTATAAGAATTACCTGTCAATATGGATTCACATGCAAGAAACAAATAACCATCTGCAGCTGAGTTAAGCAAAAAAAAGTAATTCACTAAACAGATATTTAAATATCTCACAGAATACACCATAATGGATAGAGATACAGGCTCAAGGCTAAGCCACCAGTAAAAATGCACTGAAAGATGTTTCAGAATTGGTCTGGAGATAAAATTGTTTCCTCCAGTGCTGCAGGTACTGCTACTTCCTTCTGCAGAGCTAATGTAGCTAGTGTCAAATCCTATATGGCAGCTTCTCATTGGTAGAGGCTAGGTCACATGTCTGTGCCTTAGCTGCAAAAGAGGAAGGAAAATTAAGTATTTGGCACTTTTAGCTCCTGTTACACAAACCGAGTGTTTATACAAGATCAGGAATTTTGTGAACATAAAAAAGTAGTTCTGCTCAGCAGCCAAAATAGATGACAAGTGTTCTGTTAATAGCTATATATCATCTATTTCTGAGTTTGCATGTGACCAATGAAGTCAGTCTTGGGTAGAGCTTAAACTAAGATTGCAAATTGTTACTTGTAACTACCATATGACCCAGATGGTTTTCTTGGGTATTTATCTAAGAAAACAAAAACACTAATTAGAAAAGATACATGCATGCCTATGTTCATTGTTGCATTATTATAGCCAAGATATGGAAGCAACCTAGATGTTCAAAATAGATGAATAAATAAAGATGTTATATATACAATGAAATATTACTCAGCCATAAAAAAGAATGAAATCTTATTATTTGTGACATGGATGAACCTAAAGGGTATTATGCTAAGTGAAATAAGTCAAACAGAGAAAGACAAATACCATATGATTTCGCTTATATGTGCAATCTAAAAAAACAAAACAAGTAAACAAATAAAACAGAAACAGGCTCATCAGAGAATAAACTGATGGCTTCCAGAAAGGAGGGGGCCGGGAAATGGGTGAAAAGGGTGAAGAGGAAAAACAGGTACAAATTTCCAGTTATTAAAAAAAAAAGTCATGCAGCTGTAATGTACAGCATAGGGAAAATAGTCAATATTATTATAATAACTTTGTATGGTAACAGATGGTTACTCGGCATTATGCTGATCATATGTAAGGAACATAAATGTCAAGTCACTACATCGTACATCTGAAACTTATATATTATTGTGCGTCAACTCTATTTAAAAAAAAAAAAGAAAGAAAGAAAGAAAGAAAGAAAGAAAGAAAGAAAGAAAGAAGAAAAAAGAAAGAAAGAAAGAAAGAAATTACATTGAGTTCTAAAAAAATAACTTGTGGGCCCACCCAAGCCACTTTCAGTGATTTATTCCATACAAACAGGCTGTCTTGGCTCCTGCTATGAACTTTTATAAAATCTCTCAAAGACTCATAAAACCCAGAGAAGCAGCATCTGGCCTCATCATGGCCTGTACCTTTTGCTGAGCAGCCACAAGACTTGCACTAACGGCAGCTGGCCTCAGTTTTGGACTTGACCCCTTGAGGCACCTATAAACCCAGCACGGGTGGCAGCCATACGTGGATTACTTGGTGACTCTTACCAGATGGCCCCAGAGGTTCATAGGCAGCAGCTGAACCCTTCCCCCCCCTCCCCACCCCCAGAACTGTGCCACTGGGCCCTACAGCACACTTACTACATAAAGCCATTCTACTAAGACTGGGAGACTTAGGACTACATGATACATAGAAAGAGACACAGAGAGGCAACCAAAATGGGGAGGCAAAGAAGCATGTCCCACATGAAATAACAGAACAAGTCCAGAAAAAGAATTCACCAAAATGTAGGCAAGCAATATACCAGATGCTGAATTCAAAACACTGGTTATAAGGATGCTCAAGGAACTTAGGGAAGAATAGATGAACTCAGTGAGAACTTTACCAAAGAGATGGAAAACATAAAAATGGAGATGGAAAACATAATAGGGAGCTAGTCCGAAATGAAGAATACAATATCTGAGATGAAGAGTGCATTAGAGGGAATCAACAAAGTGGATGAAGTGGAGGATCAAATCAGTGATTTAGAGGATGGGTGGTAGAGGACACTCAACCAGAATAGCAAGAAGAAAAAAGAATTTAAAAAAATGAAGATAGTTTAAGAAGCCTCTGGGACAACATCAAGTGTAAAGACATTTGCATCATAGAGGTACCAAAAGGAGATGAGAGAGAGCAAGGACTTGAAAACCTATTTGAAGAAATAATGACGGAAAACTTCCCTAACCTGGTGAAGAAAATAGACATACAACTCCAGGAAACTCAGAGAGTTCCAAAGAAGATGAATCCAGAGAAGCCCACACCAAAACACATCATAATTAAAATGCCAAAGGTTAAATACAAAGAGAGAATCTTAAAAGCAGCAAGAGAAAAGCAGTTAGTTACCTACAAGAGAGTACCCATAAGACTGGCAGCTAATATCTCAAAAAAACTTTGCATGACAGAAGGGCTTGGCATAAAATATTCAAAGTGATGAAAATCCTGGATTACTTTATTCAGCAAAGCTATCATTTAGAATTGAAGAACAGACAAAGATCTTCACAAACAAGGAAAAGTTAAAGGAGTTCATTACCACCAATCCAATGTTACAAGAAATATTAGAAGGACTTCTTTAAGAAAAAGAAAAAATACACCTAAAAAATCTAAATACAGAATGGCAAATAACTACATGTCTATAAATAAGTACTTCAGGTGCAAAAGAATTAAATGCTCCAATCAAAAGATAGGTAGCTAAATGGATAAGAAAACAAGATCCTTATATATGCTGACTACAAGAGACTCACTTCCAATTAAAAGGCACATGCAGACTAAAAATGGATGGAAAAAAATATTTCATAATGGACCTATCGTGCTGTGTGGAGTAAGTCAGCTAGAGGAAGATAAATGCCATATGATTATACATATATGTGGAATCTAAAGAACAAAACCAACCAACCAACAAACAGAAACAACCTCATAGATACAGAGACTATTTTGAGAGTTACCAGATGGCAGGGGGCTGGAGGTCAGTGAAAAAGGGGATAGAGGAAAGGGTTTGCAAATGGGTAGTTATAAAATAGTCATAGAGATATGAAGTTAGCATAAGGAATATAGCCAATAATATTGTAATAACTATGGTGTCAGAGGGGCACTAGATTTATTGGGGTGATCACTTTGTGAGTTATATAGATGTCTAATCACTATATTGTACAGCAGAAACTAATATATTTTATTGTATGCAAACTATAACTGAAAAATAAAAATATTATTTAAAAATAGATATGAACATATAATATTTGTTTATTTTAGAATAAAGTAACCACTATATGAATAGATACCGAAATTTTCACTAAAATATAAATCTCAAAAGTGACAAATGTATGTGAAAAGTGAAAATTGCAATAGTTTTTAAAAGGTTTTGGGGAGAAGATTAATTCAACTATATATACAATCATTTCAAAATAGGCTCGGTTGTCTTCTGTATATTCTTTGAGTGCAAATGAGGGAGGATGATTTCATAATTGCCTGTTTCTTTCTGTATCATTGAGTGGGGCCTGTTGTATTAAATGACTTCAATTATGGGCTATTTCAGCAGGTGGATACAAGGACAGTGTCATATCTAGAGTATGGTTGCCAGTGAGCATGGGTGAGGTATGCTTAGGCTTGCTGCAAAATGATGGTTCCCAGTTTATATGGACAAGTTAGCTTACATATATAACCTAAGATTGCACAAAAAATCTCCAGGGCCAATCTTTAAACCAGCATCTAAAATGTCCTCTACTGATAATATAATGTGTTGAATTAGAAAGGAATGCTCCTAGAAAAAGATGAAATGGAAAGTACAAAACAAAGTTACCAGCAGAAGAAGAAAGCCCCTTTCAGCTGCTCACAGAGCTGCCATCTATCCCAAGGGCACTCTGGGTTTTTCTTCATACTTTTTATCAAAACTGCTTCTCTACTGTTCTTACTCCATGAACCCAGGCACTGTGTGTCAGTACCTTTTGGCAAGTAATGCCTACAGGCCTTGTTAATTGTGAAACATCATAAACGAACAATCCCAACTCACTAAAAAGAAAAGTATATATGAGACATCAGAGCCAGGATGAAGCAGAGAAAAAATTTCAGGGCAGAGAGTTATCCGATAATATATGAGATATTTTGGTCATCATTGCTGCTAATTAATAAGGATTGTTTTTGTTTTTTTTTTTTTTTGCTCTAAAGGATAATTTTATTTGAACCTATTAATTGTTTTCACTCAAAATTACAAAGATAAAGCAACATAAAATATATTGAAGACTAGCAAAGGGAAGCTAGTCTTCAAGATTTGTGTCTTCAAGTTTTTACTGCTGTGACAATCCTTTCAAGCCTGGAGCTACTCAAAGATGAATCATAAATACAAGAAGAAAACCTTTATTTCAAACAGGTGGTATGTGTGCTACAGCAAAGGCTGGTTATAGCAAATAGTTTCATTTCTAACCTGCAATGATATATAAATTATATATTATTAAGGAATGATTAATTTCTGATAAAATGTAGATTTAATCCAACATTATGCCATTTTTTTGCATTTATTATAGACTGCATTTTAGTGCTAAAGTTTACATTTTCATCACCAAAAGATAAGAATAACAGCTACTACTAAGGTAATAAGCTGTGAAATTCATTCCCCAGTATTGTTTTAAAAATATACCCCTAGATAGGTAAGAGAAGATCTGACTTTATCCAAATGTATTATTTAACTAGAATTCTGCAGTCATCATCTACTGTTGGCTTGATTGTCAGTTCTTTTCTTATTTTACCCCAACCAATTAAATGTCAGTGTTTCTCAATTTTTCAGTTAAGGGCAATTTTTTCTACTTCTGTGTACACAGCATTAGTCAAAAAGATTTTGCCAAATCAGCCTCAACTACACTAATTCCTCCTGTCGACAGAAATCCTATGTTAATCATTAGCGCTTCATTTTTAGACAATTTTTGCACCTTTGCTACTATCTTGTCTTCTTCAGTGTATATACCTGGAAGCCATCTAAGCAGGAAATAGGGAATTTCCAATTCTGTGAAGTTCTCAGGGAAAGCTCCAACCGCACCAAGTACCTGCCCCACCAGTCTGTGAGCCCAACACAAAGTGAGGTTAGCTTTTGTTCCTATTCCCAAAAGACCTCCTGGAGCAGCGTATCAAAGATCATTATGTTCTGCAAACGGTGATACAGTTTTGGAAGATTGGTTTACACATGAGTTTTCTTTCACTATCTTTGGAAATGATACCAGATCTGACTTCTATCTCCTAGCCCACTTTTAATACTCTTCTTAGAATATTATTACCAGCTACACCTCTCTTAAAGTCATCATCTTCACAGCCAGGTTTGTTGACATCAAAGGATCTAATAACAACAGTAAGTCAGGGTTCTAAAGTAAAGTTTCTTGGGGGCACTGGAATTTTCTTATCATGTACTCATAGACAACTTCAATATTATATCTCAGCTAAGCAGAAATTGGAAAAATAGAAGCTCCTACTACTGTACCTTGTACAAATACAAGGATCTGTTCATAGTATCCCTTAGCCTGGCTTTTTTTTTTATGTTGTAGAATCAGTTTCATGATTTCTATAGCAGCCAAGTGTTCCGAAGTCTGAAGCTGAGGACAAGATTACCAGCTAACACAGGAAGAGCTGTACCCATCACTGCTGCACTGTTCAACACAGTAGCCATCAAAATATCGTAGCCAGGACAGTCAACAAAGGAGATATGCCTGACTAATTTGAGGTTCCCTTTGGTCCCTGGAATGTCTGTAGGAAACTCATCAGGTGTACTATTTCCACAGGATCTATAACATTCTGGCAGAGGACAACCTTGGGTCATCAAGTTTATAAATCTTAGCGTTAGCATATCCAAGTTTGATTGTAACATTTCTTTCTAGTTCATTTCCAAACTTAACAGTGTGAGCTTCAGAAATAACTTTTACAACTGTGGATTTCCCAAGAGCTACATGACTGATGATAACTATATTAATCGTGACTCATTTGCTGATAACTTGGTTTCAAAGTAGAGTCACTCCAGTCTCGCCCTTGCCATCTTGTCCAGAAGAAGGGTTGATTTTTAATATTGCATTTTCAGCAGATAATTCTCTCAACCCATTAGGGTCAACATTGTTCAGAGATTATAATTTCGGGAGGAAGATTTAAAACTGCTTAGAGCTAATGTCATGAGATTTTGATCTTATTATTCTTCAGTGATTAGAAGGCAATAAATTAAAGCCAACATACATTCAAAAAAAGCTATTGGTGTATAGAAATGCAACTTATTTGTAAATATTAATTTTATACTCTGCTACTTTACCAAATTCACTTATCAGTTCTAATAATTTTTTGGTAGACTCTCTAGGGTTCTCTCTGTATAGTATCATGTCATCTGCAAATAATGACAGTTTTCCTTCTTCCTAATTTAGATGCTTTAAATTTCTTTTTCTTGTCTGACTACTGTGGCTAGGACTTCCTCTTCACCTTCTTCTCTTATTCTGGGTATTTATTCAGGTCTGTTATCCAGTTGACCACACTCCCTTACAGCAGGTGTTCATCTGCTATTTAACCCTTCCAATGATTCTTATTTCTAATAACCACATTTTTTATTTCCACTATTCTCTTTTACTAAAGTACACTTAAAAACATATATTTTTACTTTTTATTATGTTTTCATATCCTTTGTCATCTTCTACTTATTTGACAATTTGAGCTGATGTCTCTTTTATCTAAGTTTTTAGGAACTTAACAGGCTATCTTCTCATCTGCTATTTGTTCATGGAAAATTTTGCCTTTTAAGTTTTGTATTTTGGAAAATGAGTTCATTTTAAGTGTGGCTTTATCCATGAAAATCCCATGTAGCTTAGGTTTTAGGTGAATCCCCCCAGGCCTCACAAGAATATCACCATTTACAATTGCATCAAAAAATAAATAAAATACTTAGAAATAAATTTAATCAAAGATGTAAAAGATTTATAATAAAAAATTATAGACACCGAAGAAGATAAGAATAAATGGAAGCATATACTGTGCTCACGAATAGGAAGAATTAACATCATTAAAATGTCCATACTAAGCAAAGCAATCAATGCAATTGCTATCAACACACCAACAGCATTTTTCACAGAACACAAACAAATAATCCTAAAATTTGTATGAAATCAAAAAAAAAACCAAATAGCCATAGAAAGAAGAACAAAGTTGAAGGTATCACACTACCTGACATCAAACTATACTACAAAGCTATAGTAATCAAAACAGTATGGAACTCATATAAAAACAGACATATAGATCAATGGAACAGAATTGAGAGTCCAGAAATAGACCTACACCTATATGGTCAATTAATTTATGACAAAAAAAGAAAGACTATACAGTGGAATAAAGATAGTCTATTCAATAAATGATGTTGGGAAAACTGAACAGATACATGAAAATAATGAAACTAGACCACCTACTTACACTATATACAATAGTAAACTTAAAATGGATTAAAGACTTAAATGTAAGTCTATAAACCATAAATCTCCTAGAAGAAAACATAAGCACTATACTCTTTGACATTGCTCTTAGTAATATTTTTTTCTGATATGCTGCCTCAGGCAAGGGAAACAAAAGGAAAAATAAACAAATGGGACTACATCAAACTAAAAGTTTATTGCACAGCAAAGGAAACCATCAACAAAATGGAAAGACAACCTGCCAATCAGGAGAAGATATTCACCAATAATATAATCAAATAAGGGGTTGATACCCAAAATTTATAAAGCACTTACACAACTTAACACTAAAAAAATTCACCCAATTAAAAAATGGGCACAGGACCTAAATAGGTATTTATCCAAAGAGGACATACAGATGGCCAATAGACATATGCAAAGATACTCAATGTCACTAAACATTAGAAAGATGCAAATGAAAACCACAATGAGATATCACCTCACATCTGTCAGAATGGCTATCATCAATAAATCAACAAATAACAAGTGTTGGTGAGGATGAGGAGAAAAGGGAACCCTTGTGCACTGTTGGTGAGATTACAAATTGGTATAGCCATTATAAAAAGCAGTATGACATCTCCTAAAAAAACCTAAAAATATAGCTACCTTATGACCCAGCAATTCCACTTCTGGATATTTATTTGAAGACATTCAAAACACTAATTCGAAAAGGTATATGCACCTGTATGTTAATTGCAACATTACTCAGCAACCAAGATATGGAAGCAACCTAAGTGCCCATCAATAGATGATTAGCTAAAGAAGTGGTATATCTATATTATAGAATATTACTCAACCACAAAAAGGGATGAAATGTTACCATTTGTGACAACATGGGTGGACCTGGAAGGTGTTATGTTAAGTGAAATAAGTCAGACAGAGAAGGACAAATACCATACGATCTCACATATATGTGGAATCTAAAGAACAAAATAAACAAACAGACAAAACAGAAACAGACTCATAGATGCAGGGAACAAGCTGATAGTTGCCAGATGGGAAGGTTTGGGCACATGGTGAAAAAGGTGAAGGGATTAAGAAGTACAAATTGCTAGTTACAAAACAGTCATGGGGATGTGAAGTACAGGACAGGGAATATAGTCAATGATATGGTAATAACTATGTATAGTGCCAGTGGGTACTAGCCTAGTCAGGGGGATCACTTAGAACATTATATAAATGTCTAACCACTAGGCTGTACATCTAAAACTAATATAAAATAATACTGAATGCCAACTGTAATTGAAAATTTTTTAAAGAAGGAAAATGATAAAGGGGAATAAGAGGTTCAAATTTCCAGGTATAAAATAAATAAGTCATGGGAATGTAATATATAGCATAGTGAATATAGTCAATAATATTGTGATAGCATCGTACAGTGTCAAATGGTTGCTGGATTTATCATGGTGATCACTTCTTTAGGTATATAAATGCTGAATAACTATGATGCACACCTGAAACAAATATAATATTGTATGTTACCTATATTTTAAAAAAATAGTTTTTTAAAAGTGAGGGGGTGGGAAAGAGAGAGAGAGGGAAAGAGAGAGGAATATGCAAGAGATGTTAAATGAAATGGTATAAAAGAGGAGTGACATAAAAACTAGTAGAAGTACCAGGTGGAAAGAACAGAAAAATGACAGAATGGAGGACTGAGAGGCAATGTTTGAGAAAATACGAAGGCCGAAACGTTTACCAAAATTTTAGAGACACTGAAATACTTAAATTCAAGAAACAAAAGTTCCAGGCTGGAGAAATTAAATTCATCCCTAAACAAATGGTGGTAAAACTGCAGAATTCCAGATAAAGTAAAATTCTTAACATAACTAATGATAAAAGATTACCTATATACAAAAGAACATTTATTGGTATAACAGCAGATGTCATCTTCAGCAACAGAAGTTATAAATCAGGGGAAAGAACTACCAGAAAATACAGTGAACTATGCCCTATGTTTTAATAAACAAATTCCTTTAAGAAGAAAAAGAGAAGTTGATTCATCTCTTTTCCTGTCAACAAATGCTTGACAGTAATTCAGTAAATTCACAGAATAGCCTGACAACTGAAGGCTGAAACCAGCAATTAAAACTAATGTGAAATCACAGGTATTTTCCACTAATTAAGAGCATGAGATTCTATGAAGGAATGTGGCTGAGTTAAGGGTCAAGTAGGGAGTTGGAAATGCTTATTGAAGAAACAATATGTGATAACCAAGCACAATGCCAGATGTTGGGGTCAGCTAATTTAGATTTTGGCTGTTTAGACAACAGAGACACATGGTGGTTAGCAGTGTTTAATTTACACTACGTTCTAATGTACTGACCTGTAAAGCTGTCACATAATAGTCTTAATACTTAATAGTTTGTATATAATAAAGTAGAGCTGTCAATGTATTTCAAAAGGTTTCATTAAATTTCAGGTAAATGATACTTTTTTTTTACTACAAAAGAAATTCCTGTGCAAAAATTTAAAAGATATATATATGTCACAAGAAAAGTATTTAAATTTCCTTTAATTTCATCATCCAAACAAAACATTAATCAGCTTTTTAGAATATCCAAAGTATATTTTGTTTTATTATTTTTAATTAAGGTTTTTATTTTGAGAGACTAATAGATTCACAGGCAACTCTAGGAAAGAATACAGACAGATCATGGATACCCTTTATCTACCCAATGGTAATATCTTGCAAAACTATAGTAAAATATCACAGCCATTAATACAGTTAAATACAAAACATTTTTTTCACTACAAGAATCCTTCATATTGCCTTTTATGAAAATTAACTCTGAGAATTCTCAAGTTCTATATTAAATAACAAAACCATAATAGAGTATCCTACTATGTCATGAATTTAACTCTATTGTGGATTACTTTCATTCTCTTGTACTCTCTCTTAACACTGGACATTTCCATTATTCCTCAACATCAGTAGTATAAATGGTTCCTTCTATATTTGTAAATAACTGAGCAGCCCTACCTTCATCCTTACAAGGTGGAGAATGGAGTTAAGTCAGACAGAGAATGACTGAAGAACAAAATAAACAACAACAAAAAAACCCCAGAAACACTCATATAGATACAGAGAACATTTTGAGGGTCACCAGATGGGGATTGGGGGGGTCATTGAAAAAGGGAAAAGAGATTAAGAAATACAAATAGGTAGTTACAAAATTGTCATAGAGATACAAAATATAGCATAAAGAATATAGTCAATGATATTATAATAAATATGTATGTGGGCAGAGAGGCACTAGATTTATTGGGTGATCACTTTGTGAGTTATATAGATCTTTAATCACTATGCTGTACGCCTGAAACTAATATAATATCCCAATTATAATTGAAAAACAAAAAAAATTATTAAAAAATACTATGTTGTAAGCATAAAAATAACTAATGTTCATTTAACACTGTTCATGTGCCAGACAGTACACTATTTATTTAATAAGCATGAAATATTTTGGTTCTCACAACACATTTGTGAGGCAGATACCATTAAATTCCACATTTCACAGATGAGGAAACTGATGCTCAGAGATGTTAGGTAATTCATCCAAGTCACTCATAGTTAACAGTGGCATAACCAGGATCAGATCCATATGGTCTGTCTCTAAATTCCATGCTCTTTATGCTGTTTACCCTTTACATGACAGTGATGTCTTCTGCAGCATTACGTTGTACCAGAGAACTCTAAACCTCCTGGCCTGGCTCAAAAAAGGAACTGATCAACAAATTTTAAGTATTAGAAAATGGGATGTGTTTTTTTTATTCATTCATTTGTTATGTAGCAGTCACTTGTATTCTCTTCATAAAGAGTCTAATTGAAAGAAAATGTTCTTTATATATTTGAAAGGAAGCCTATCATTTATTTATCAAAAATATGTTTAAAATGCCTACTTTGTGCCAGGCATTGCTATAAGTACTTACAGCAATTACCAAAACAGACAAAAGATTCCTGCCTTTCAAAAGTTTGCATTTTAGCATTAAGGAAGAAAAATAAATAATAGCTAAAATATATAAGAAACAAGTAAATTTTATAGTATGTTTGAAAGTAGGGGTACTAGGAAGAAAAGAAAAACTAGTGTAGTGTAAGGAGGGTCGGCAGAGGAATGCACAGGTTGTAAGCAACATTAAACAGGGTGGTCAGCATAAGAAAATGACACATAGTGATGAGATAATTAGTCTTTGGTGAAGAGGATTCCAGGTAGAGAGAACAGTTCTAAGACCTTAAGTTGGAGAGTGCCTGGCTTGTCTGAAGAATGGCAAGGAGGCTACTGTGGCTAAAACAAAATATTCCAGTGAAAAATAGTAGTAGATGAGGTAAAAGAGACATTATAGTCATGAAAGTCACTGAAAGATTTTGGGATTTTTCCCAAGAGATGGTGGGGTCTCTGTTTTTAATAACAGCTTTATTGTGATATAATTCACATACCATAAAGTTCACACTTCTGAAGTATACCATTCAGTGGTTTACAATATATTCACAGAGTGGTGCTACCATCATTATGATCTAACTCCAGAATATTTTCGTCACCTTCAGAAGAATCCCTATATCTTAGTAGTTGCTCCTTACTTCTCACTTCCCCTAGCCCTGGAAACTACAATTTTACTTTCTGTCTCTATGGAATTGGCTATTCTGGACATTGCAAATAAAAAGAATTATACAATATGTGGCCTTTTGTAGACGTAAGTTTTTCTGCTTGGCCTTATGTTTGAAGGTTTATCCACAACGTAGCATGTGTCAGTATTTTGTTATTTTTTAGATTGAATGATACCACATTTTGTGTATCAACTTGTCATTTGGCTATCCAAATGTATGTGGGGGTGTTACTTAACCGCGCCCTTTTCAGGCGCACAACCTCTCAGCTCATCAAAAGCTTACAAAGTCAAAGCCCTCTGAATCTCACTGTTTAGGGGTTTGCATGGCAGTTTCATTGTATAGACATGATTGATTAAATCATTGGCCATTGGTGAATGAACTCAATCTTCATCCCCCTCTCCTCCCCTGAGGTGGGGAGGGAAACTGACAGTTCCAATCCTCTTATCATGGCATGATCTTCCTAGTGACTGGTCCCCAATTTGAAGCTATCTGGAAGCCTTGACTATGACTCATTCATTAGCATACAAAAGACACTTCTATCACTCAGGAATTTCCTGGCAGCTCTATGCCAGGAAAGAAAAGAATGTGTATGTGTGTGGGGGGGGGGGGGAGGGCAGAATTAGCAAAGACCAAATATATTTTTTATTATACCACAATACCATATAGTAATAATATTTGATTTTTTAAACCCTGCAAATATAATAAGTACTAAAGTTTTATATTAAAGTAAAAATTATGCAGCTGCATTCTGATATGTTTCTCTCTTCTATGTCTAGCATCTTAATCCATTTTTATGTCTGAAACCCCTGCACAACATCTGCCATCCAAGCTCCCATTGGGAAGATAACACCTATTAAAATGTGACAGTAGTTGCCCCAAATTTCCCCAAAAGTAACTAAGGCAAATGCTGCTAAAGACTATGAAGAAGATTCTGGAGACCACAGGACTGTCAATAAAAGACTTAAATAAGCAAAAAAAAAAAAAAAAAAAAAAAAGTCAATAAAATAATGGTCAAAATAGACACAAGCAGGAAATAGGATTCAAGAAGAAACCAAGTTTCATTTAGGAAGAAATTATAACACAAAACTCAGAGCCCTCTTAGGCCTAAATTTCATGTACATATCAAATATCGGATAGCTTGGTGGATTATATTTGCCAAAGGTTATTTGTATTTTAAAAAGGAATTAACTTCTAAAACAATGCAATGCTTTAATTCACAATAAATATTTGCCAAGCACCTACTTTGGGGATATGATGGTGAGCAAAACAGAAACTTTTGCTGGGGTCATGGAGTTTAGAGACTAGAGGTAAAGCCAAATATTAATCAAACGACACTAACATTTGTGCAATTGCAAACGAGGTAAATACGAGCTCCAAAGATGGAAAATCATCTGGGGGAGTTTATATCAAAGACTCTGATCAAGGAAGTATCCTTAAGGAAATAAACATTAAATTGAGATCTGAAGAATGAGTTAGGTTGAATGGTCTGAGTCTTAAAAAGGGTTTTTACCAGAGGGTTGGTATATTAGCTTGCTAGGACTTCCATAACAAAGTATCACAAACTGTGTGGCTTAAACAAGAGATACTTATTGTCTCACAATTCTGAAGGCTATAAGTCTGAGATCAAGGTGTCAATAAGGTTATTTTTGAGAGTGGTGAGGGACAATCTGTTCCATGCCTCTCCTCTAGATTCTGGTTGTTTGCTGGAAATATCTTTGCTGTTCCTTGGCTTGTAGATCTCTGTGGTCATCTTCATACTGCATTCTCCCTGTGCACATGTCTGTATCTAACTAAGTTTCCCCTTTGTATAAGCACACAAGTCATATTGAATTAATCATCTTAACTAATTATATTTCCAATGACCCTGTTTCCAAACAAGGTCATATTTTGAGCTATTTGAGGCTAGGACTTCAACATATGTGTTTTGGGGGCACACAGTTCAATCGTAACAGTGAGGGCAAAGACAATAGTAAATAAGGAGGGTCTCAGATTCACTTCCTGACTTTCAGAAGGTTGCTTATGAGAGGGAATAAAAGCTTCTACTTCAGAAACCTGCTGGAAATTCAGTGTCCTCCAGGGAGTGTTGGATAGCATTTATACCAAAGGAGGCAGAAACTTAACTAAGAAGAAATTGAGGCTATAGGACACTGGCTGATTATGTAGTAGGTGTATCAGAAAGCACAGTAGAAAGTTTGGGAGGTGGGAGAGGTTTGGGTTAAGGACAAAGAAGTATAGAGCATTATGGGAATGAAGGGGAGGTAGAGGAAATTGATCAGGAGTACTTATATTGAGGTCTCTGATAAAACCAGGCATGAGAAGCAGGATAGTTTTAATCTCAGATGCCTTTTTAAGAAAAGTCAAAGCCCTAAACTACCAGTCTAGAGCAGTGTCAGGATCAATGGCCATAGTCTATGCCCTTCTGAACCAAACTAGGATCAAATACTAGATCCAACAGTCAATAGATGTATGTGGTTGGGCCAGCTATGGCACCTAAGCTTCAGCTTCCTCATTTATAAAGTGGGTAAAGTAAATAATAGTTGAGGGAGTTTCTGCAATCTCTGTATCACAATTGAAAGCCTGGAGGATTCTCATGCCCTCAGAAAATTGTGCGGTCTCTCAGATTCTCTATTTCCTGATTCTAAATTTGGAATTGCAATGTCTTATAAGGGGTTGCAACAATTCATCGAGATATTGTTTCTGAAAATGTTTGAAAAAATAGAAATGTAATGCTAATTTTCTCTAGGTACATTAAAACAAGATTATGTTCTGTGATTGTATCTAAATGCACCATAGGAGAGGGCACAAGAAGACAGCCCTCACTCTGCATGAGGAAAGCAACCCCACTCTATTCTCCTACTCTCCTCCTCATCAGTCTGAGTTAATCCTGTGTGCCAGTTTATCTTCCTTAATCCACCTGGTTCTACTAAGAGATCATTCCTGTTAGTGTCCTCACCAGTTTATGGGAAAGAAATCTTGTCCAAATTTTTCCTAATGGCCACAAAATTCACATCCCTAGCCTCTTCGGCTTACTCTAAAAATGCACATCCAGTCAGAGCTCCGATTTTATTTACCAGAGATTCTGGATGTCTTAGACTGCTTTTGCAAGAGCTTTCAGTTTTGGGGCTAGTCTCTGAAAAAAATTTATCCCTGGTCCTAAACATTTATTTTATTATTATTATTATTATTATTATTATTATTATTATCATCATCATCATCATTATTCTTTAGGGTCTAGGGGAAAAGCATGAATTAGGCAGTGGAGTAAGTTGAATAATGTATTTCAAAAAGATATGTCCAAGTCCAAATCCCTAGTACCTATAGATGTGAGTTTATTTGGAAATAGGGTCTTTGCAGATACAATTAAATTAAGGATCTCAGCATGAGATAATGCTGGCTTTAGAGTGGGCCCAACGACCGACCGATGGATTTATAAGAGAAAAGAGAGGGAGATTTGACAACACAGAGAGAGACTCAGAGAGAGGACGATGATGCCATGTGACATGGAGTCAGAGATTGAAGTGATGCATTTATAAACCAAGGAATGTCAAGGATTCTGACAATCCTCTTCCCTACCTCCCTACCCCACTCCCAAGCTAGAAGAGAGGCTATGCAACAGATTCTCTCTCATGCTTATTACTTGAAAATTATGTGAGATCTGGGAGGAGGTGCAGGAAGCCCTTCCCCTGGGGCCATCCCAGGGGGTACTCCGGGACCTGGACACCACAGCCATTTTCCGACCTGCGTTGCACGGCGGGGCCCAGGACTACTCTCCCAACAGTCTTTCACAATTGCCCCACCGAAGCTGAAAAATTTTCAGTTCAGCAGTGCCTTTTTTTTCCTCCACCGCTGGTTGGCTCCGAAAGTTTCAGCAGTAATAGTTGCAAAGCCTTCTCAGCTTTCCTCTAAACTTACGGCTTTGAACAGACTTAAAACTCCTCCCTTTGCCTTTGTCCTCTTTCTCTCACCTTCCTTCTCCTCCCTCCGCCCCCTCTTTTTTTTTTTTTTTTTCTTAACATGACAAAGCCGAAAGAGTTTCTCACCTCTCACTTATTAGATCCAGGCCCAGTGCGCGGCTCAGTCAGCGCGCGCTTCCCGCTGCGGGCTGGGCCCGGAGTACGCGTGCTCGGCGTGTCCCGGAACCGCGCAGCAGAGGACCTGTGAGTACGTACCTGTGAGAGGGCCTGGGAGGCACACTCAATCCTGCCTGAGGCCTTTGGGGCTTTAAAATAGCACCTGCCTGTGCTCTAGCTGAGGTGCCCATCCTAAAGGAGACTGTGAGCAAGGAGTACGCGAGTGACTGCATCTGAGGAATCTCCGAAGCAGTGTGTATGAGCGTACGCAGGAGAGGAATTGTGGAGAGGAGCCAGCTCCTACAGTGGGGACGGAAGGGAGAAGGAGGAGGGAGAGTGGAGAAAATTTGGAAGGAGATAACTGAGTGTTAGAGCTAGAAATGTTCACAGATATGGTGGGGCCAGATACCCCGAATGGGAAGGCAGGGCATTGGGGCACTGAGTTTCAGTCACAGGGGATATCTGGAGAAAGAAACTTGGTATATCAGAGGCATTCTGTCCTTCTGCTCTAAAACAACAAAACAAAACAAAACAAAACAAGAAAATTGAAGTGGCGTTAGTGAAAATGACAGAGTAGGAAGCTCCAAGGGCCAATCCCTACACAGAAACACCAAAAATATAGCTGCCAGAATTGACTTCGTGGGAACTCTGGAAAATAGTCAAAAGTTTACAGCAACTAAATAAATGCTTGATAAAGAAAAAGATGATTTAAACACAGCATAATAGGGACATTACTAGCAACCTTAAGGAGATTTAAAAAAGGATTATAGGAGAAAATTATAAACGATTGTATACCAACACATTAGGTAACCTACATGAAATGGACAAAATTCCCGGGAACACACAAACTAACAAAACTGACTCAAGAAAAAAAAAAAAAAAGAAAATTAGAAGACTTATAACAAGAGATTAAATCAGTAGTCATCCCTCCCCCCCCCCAACACAAATGCAAAGAAAAGCCCAGGACTAGATGGCTTGCCTAGTGAATTGCATCAAAAGTTTAGAGAACAATTAACATCGGTTCTTCTCAAACTCTTCAAAGAAATAGAAGAGTAGTGAACACTTCCTAACTCATTCAAGCGGGCCAACATTACCCTGATGCTGAAACCAGACAAAGATGTCACAAGAAAAGAAAACTACAGCGAATATTCCCTGTGCGTATAGATGCAAAAATGAATAAATAAATAAAAATATTTGCAAATTCGACCTGGCAGAATGTTAAAAGGATTACACACCACCAATAAGTGAGAGTTATCCCAGAAATGCCAGGGGTTCAATATATGAAAATCAATCAATGTAATATACCATATTAATAGAATGAAGAAAAAAACCATGATTATCTCAATGCAGTAAAGTAATTTTATAAAACCCAACAGTCTTTCACAATAAAAATATTCAACAAACTAAGACTAGAAGTGAACTTCCTTAATATGATAGGGCATTTATGAAGAAATGACAGCTAACATCATATTGAATGGTGAAAGACTGAAAGATTTCCCACTAAGATCAGAAATAAGACAAGATGTTTGCTTTTAGGCTTCCATTCAAAATTCCATAATCAGCATTGTCCTGAAAGTTCTAACCAGAACAGTTGGGCAAGAAAAATGAAATAAGAACCCTTCAAACTGGAAGGGAACAAGTAAAACTATACTCCTTTGCAGATGACATGATTATATATATAGAAACTCTTAAAGAATACACACAATAGACATGCACACACACAAAATTCTAGTAGGGCTAATAGACAAAATCAGTGAGGCTGCAGGATAAAAGATCAACACACAAAAATCAGTTGTATTTCTATACACTAGCAATGAACAATCCAAAAAGTAAGTTAAGAAAAACAATCCATTTTTAAATAGCATTGAAAAGAGTAAAATACTTAGGAATTTATTTAACTAAGTAGTTATGATACTTATACACTGAAAACTACAAAACATTGCTGGAATTAAAGACTTAAATGAGTGAAACGACATACTGTGTTCATGGTTTGGAAATATTATCGAGATGGCAATGGTATCCAAAGTGATCTACATATTTAATGCAATCCCTATGAAAAGCTTAATAGCCTCTTTTTTTTTTGTATAAATGGGAAAAGCTGATTCTAAAATTTATATGGAATTGCAAGGGACCCCACATACATGGTTGAAACAGATCGAAATAATTTTGGAAAAGAAAAAGTTGGAATATTCATATTTCTGAATTTCATAACATACTACAAAACTAGTCTTCAAAACTGTGGAACTGACATAAAGACAGATATGTATTCTGGACAGTTCATATAAGTGGAATTATATTAAATTCTGGACATTTCATAGAAATGGAATCATACAATGTGTCCAGAATAGGTAAATTCATAGAGACAAAAGGCGATTAGTGGTTGCCAGAGCCTGAAGATAGGCAGGATTTAATGAAAATGCTTAATGAGTATGAGGTCTCTTTTGGAGGTGATGAAAATTTTTGAAACTAGTTAAATGAAAATGGTTGCACAACACTGTGAGTGTACTAAATATCACGAAATTGTATACTTGAAAATCATTAATTTTTATGTCATGCAAATTGCACCTCAATAACAAATAAGTTACTGGAGGTGTGGTGACCTCCCCTGGGAAGAGGCAGCTTAGCCTTTGGGACCCAGTTGACGTTGGAGTCAGTCCCTGCAGCATTCATTCCCTCCTCTGGCAGAGAAGTTTCTAGGTCAGCAGCAACTTCACAGCCCGCTGGAGTAGCTAGCTGCTGGCGGGTCCCAGAGAGTTGGGCCGAGCAAAAGGAGCCAGCTCATGTACGCCTCGGAATGGGTTGTAGATGCGGGCTCCGCGGTTGTGGGCTACCTGCAGGGTGTGGCGCCTTGGACAAAATACCCCAACCTTGCAGGGGCTTGGATCCTGGACTGGGTAAATAACGGAAGGCCAGGGAGGCGAGAATCTGCCAGTTTGAGGTGTCCCTTCAGTCTGATGAAAGGTTTCATCACTTTTCACCCCATTTTGTCAATCCTAAGACCCGACTTTTGACATTTTATCATCTGAGACCTGGACGTGTCTTACAATCCACGGTGTGTACTCTTACGCTACAGTTTTTTTTTTCAAGAGGTACATGAAACGACAGCGAGTCCCAGAAATAATGCTCTTTGATTCTAGGAAAGTGCATTAAAATTTCTATTCATGTGTTTAACAGCTGATGTCTGTCTCCCCTCACTGTACCCCTGGTAAGGTGCCATAATAGGTGCCCAATAAGTGTTGACCGAATAAATGAGCGAACGAGAGAACACTATTACAAAAAATTGAACCTGGCTTTAACATTTGTTTGGCAGTTTGATACAAGGCCACGAAACCTATTTGAACTTCGTTTTCTTACTTCACAAAATGGTTGTAAAAACAACAGCGCCCAGTAGGTACAAGGCTCGAGAAAGAGGAAGTGCCCGCATACATATACTCTCAGGGCTTGAGTACTTACTCGCTCTCGAAAACTCCAAATCAATGAAAAGGCAGAAACGATTTTTTTTAAAAAAAACCTTTTATAACAATATATAAATGCAGATAAAAGGTTAAAATTTTAAAAAGCTCTATTCGATAAATTGGAGCTAACAAAGCAGAGAAAAATTGGTAGCGGGGGATGGAGGGATGCTTGGTACCCAATTTCTCGTGCTGAAGATCAAGACACTTTGAAGAGTTTCTGATCCTCAGTTGGGGGTATCTGCAGACGGCAGAAAGAAAAAAGACATTAGAGATGTGCGACCCATTCCAGCCTCCTTTTTTTGCAGCCCCCCAGGTATTCACTAATGGACTTCGCCTGCACGCACACTTTCTCACAATGTCCATTAACCTCTCAGCGCAGGGATCTGTTCCTGGAATCGCAACCCTGCCAGCAGTCTCCGCACTTCCGAGCCTCGCTAATCCCACAGCGCGTCCACTGTCCGGCAACTGCTCTGGGCTCGCGACCGCTTCCGCACTCCGGGCCCGCCAGCCCGAGGGAAGGCAGAGCGCTGCTGCGCAGCCCACTGGGGTTGCGAGAGGAAAACGGGTATATAATGGGTGCCGAGTGCTTGCCACACTCGGGGACATGAAGACGTCGCCTTGCGCTTCGCGCGCGCTCCCAAGCATCTCTTGCATCTGAGGCTGGCGAACGACTCAGCGAACTCGCGTAATCAGAGGACACTTGAGTAGGCAAGGCTCGGAAGTTTGGGAATCAGTGGTTCCAGTACCATTGTCTTTTTCCTCAGGGCATCTCTCTCAAACCAGCTAATGGCTTCCTAACGTTTCTAGAACAAAACCCACGTTTTGACCAAACATCCTTTCTTTGACCTATACGGCCTCTGCCTTCCTCTCTGATCTCGTTGTGTACACCCTCCAGCCTGCCTTTCGATCCTCCTGTTCCGCCACACACATTTTCGCCGCAGTCTTTGCACTTGTCAGTTTCTCTGCCTCCAGTTCCCAGTCTCTTCTCATCAGTCAGCTTTTCGGATCACCCTAAGATAGCCTCCCCTTCTATTCACACTTCGCTCTTATACATCACATTGGTTTTACAAAATCACTCTCTAAGAATACATTGTTATGGTGTTTAAAGTCTATTTCCCAGAATGTAAACTCGACGAGGACAGGACTCCTGTTTTGTCTCCGTTTCGTGTCTCACCTAGAACTGGGCTGGTCACGTAGTAGAGAATCTTAGTTAAAGGGAGGAGGAGGGAAAGAAGAAAGGAAGGACGGATAGAAGGACGGGAAAAGGAAGGAAAGAGGGAAAATCAGTCTTGCATGCTTGTGTTACACACCTTAGGTTTGGATATAAAGAGTTATTTAATTTATTCATTCGCTTCGGGCCCAATTCAATCATCTAACTCTCTGCGGCAGCTCCCAGTTCTTGCTCCGCCCAACAGCCCTACGATTGGCCCCTTGTCCTACACCGCGTCCGGAACGCAAACTTCAGTTGGAGGAACGCGGTGGGTAGGCTAACGGAGATCTACCCTTCCTCCTCGCCCCCGCCCACCCCGCCCCGCCACAGGGCACTGCTCTCATTGCACTTTCAACGGTGGGCCCAGAGCGAGCCTCTCTACTCTGTCTTCCCAGATTCTCTCCTAAGTCCAGGAAGCCTAGCGCCCCAGTTCTGAGCCCAAATAGGATACATTTCAGTATTTTCAAAGTCATGTTTTACCTTAAATATTCGTGCTAATTTCGTCTATTGTTTCACATATATATTTTTGATTAAATGGTTTCTCCTTCAGAAAAAGGATAAAATTGGTACTTTAGGCAGGCAGAAGTAGAGGTAAGGAAATGGGGCCGAGGGAAAAGAAGGCTTCGTGGTCGTAGAAAGAGAAGGCAAGGAGAGGAACCACATAACCACCTCTCCCTCTTAGTGACCTCTCTTGTAGAAATCAAAAGCTTAACAGAAAAATTTAAGAAAGGGTCTGTAACCCAGAGCGTGCAGCAAATTCCAGTGTGCAGACTGTGAGGGCTGGAGAGGTCTCCAACCCAGATACCCTCTGAACTCCTTGGGGGAGCTCTGAAAAACTCCACCATATGAGCGGCAGGGCAGATTTAGCAGAATTTTGTTACATAGAGCTGGGAATGACAGATCTCTGCTAGATGATGCCATGTGCAACTGGTTTTGGAAATCGCAGGGCTGGTCCAGCGACCTAGGTAATGGAGAAACTGAGGGCCATTGAATAGATGCATCTGGCCAGCTAGATTGGAGGAAGAAGGGCCACTAGAACTTTAGCCTCAAGTCTTCAAGGCTCCAGACTAGGCCTGAGCTGCGGGGAGGATGAGTGTTTGGGAGGGGGGTGCAGGGTTTATGGGATTGGCTTTGACTTAAGGAAGTCTATCTCAGGCTATTTCCTGTCCATAGCACTGGAGAGGGCAGCACGATCGGGATACTAGGGTTGTCTCAACTGGCTGGCAGTGTGTGAGCTCAGGCGAGACGGAAGACTTCGCTCACCCGGAGCCAACTTTCTCTTCTGAAAAAGGAGTGCGCTGGGCTGAGGAAGCTCAAATTCTTAGATCCGCCTCCTCACCTGTGGGACCTTCTGCTGCGTCTGTACCAGCGTGGCTACCGCCTTCAGTGCCTCCTGAGGCCGCACGCAGGTACCCGGCGACTTCGCGGTGGCCCCTCTCCTCAGCCAGGTCCACGGGCAGGCGGCCCCAGGCATCGCGCACGTCCAGCCGCGCCCCGGCTCGGTGCAGCGCCACGAGCGTGTCCAGGAAGCCCTCCCGGGCGGCGTCGTGCACCGGTCGGGTGAGCGTGGCCGGGTCGGCGCAGTTGGGGTCCGCGCCGTGCAGCAGCAGCAGCTCGGCCACGCGGGCGCTGCCCATCATCATGACCTGCGGGAGAGAGCAGAGTTGTCAGGGCGAGGGCAGGCGACAGTGGCAGGATTAAAAATTTAAAGAAACTATTTGTAAAGCCGCTACCCCGTGCAGACATCAGTACAAACCACAGATGCCTACTCTTTGCTTTCAGTTACCAACTTTCTTAGCCAGTTCTCCTACCCATTTCATTTTCCTGTACACATCGAATTTCTATTCTATTTTCCAACTTTTCTTGGAGTTTCAGCCTCACGTAGAACACTGTCAGAGGTATAGACTACAGCAAAGAGTGAGAGACAAACTTGCTTTCACTACAGCCTAACTTTCTGTATTTCTCCCCTCAATTTGATATGAAATTATGTAAGGCTCAGAGACTTTGTATAATTCACTGCTGTATATCCAAGCCCAGAATGTGGCAAATGTTAAAAAGCAAAAATAATAATAAAAAAACCCAGAAAACAAAAAACTAACCTTAATTCTTGCAAAATTTAAAGCTAGGCTTCCTGGAATATTAAACCTCAAATTTTTTAGGTATAAAATTAGCTTTATCAAACCAGCCCTAATTTTTTCCTGTGGTAAGCTACATTATGCCCCCCAAAGATGTCCACTTCCCAATACTTAAAAGCAGTGGATATATATGGCAAAAGGGACTTTGCAGATGTGATTAAATTAAGGACTTGGACGGAGATTAACCTGAATTGGTGGGCCCACTGTAATCACAAGTTTCCTTGTAAGAGTCACAGTGTGTGTGGGTGGGTGATGAGGGGAGAGGGAGAAGGAGAGGGAGAAGGAGAGGGAGAGGGAGAGAGAGAAGGAGAGGGAGAGGAAGGGGGTGGAGAGAGAGATTAAGAATAAAAGCAGAAGCCAGAGAGAAGAGTCAAGGGCTATGAGCCAAAAAAATTAGAAAAGGAAAGGAAATGGATTATCCCTTAGAACTTCCAAAAGGGGTGCAGCTCTGTGGATACATTTTAGACTTCTGATCTCCAGACTGAAATATAATAAAATTACATTGGTTTAAGTCACTAAATCTGTGGTAATCTGTTACAGCAGAAATAGGAAACTAAGATACATCTCCAGTTTACACCCTGGGAGTTCCTTCAACAGGAAATGTGGACCTCATTTGGGTCCTAAATCATCTTTGGAACACATTTCCAAAGTGTCCACAATCAGAGCAATTTTATAATTTGAATGTTGCATGGTAGGTGGGGGGAAACAATTCTCTTTTTAGGGTAACCATTATTTGGTTATATTATATAGTGACTTATAAAAGAGAATTACTTATTTTAGTTATAGTCTGTATTAAACATGAATTACTTATTTATTCAAACCAAGGAATGATAATAAGTTATACTATGGTTGTTGATTCCTGTCCTGGATAAAGTGAAACTGATTTAATATTCAAAAAGAAAATATAAGTGGACTAAATCACAGCTCCAAAAAGAAGGAAAAATTATTGCAGTGGATTAAAACAATGCACTGTTTTAAAATTAAAAAAACTGGGAAACTTTAGTAGTTTTACTAACTACACTAATCCAATGAAGTCCTTCATCATTTAACTAGTTTTGAATGCTTTTATTACATTTTTATCATATTATTATTAAAGGTTGGACAGTAACCTAACATTTAAATATTTGAATCATAATAGCAATCCAAAGTGAAAAGAAAATAAACCAATTAAATGAATATATGTAGACTGCTTAAATCCATTCGATAACACATTAAATTTAACTTAATAATTTGAAAGTTTTTCTATAAACTAAGTATTTCTATACTAAATATAGATTTGATTAGGGTTCTAAACCAAAATCATCTCTCCTTTTCTCTATATATTATTCTCCCTATGAAAAAAAGTTAAAATTAATTATCCAAATTTCTTTTTTCTTTTTGAATTTAAACAAATAAGGTCTCCTCTAACATATTCCAGAACTCCAAGGTCAAATCCCCAGTTTTCAAGCTGCCGGTGATATTTTAAAGATATAAAATTATAAGCATACATACATTATTTTTAGAGGACTTGTGTTTGTCCTCTATAACCATTCAACCAGTCTAATATTCTTCCACACTTCAAATCACAAAATAATCTCAAGTTTTAAGGCATTTTCGTTTTATTTTTATATCTGTATTTTAAAGTGTATGTAACAGTTTCAGGAAAGAAAGATTTGCTTGTGAAGTTAGTGAAGGTCCAAGCAGACCTACTTTCCTTTGTCTTGTTATGCTGGAGTTTTTGCAATGTACTTTTGTTTCACATAAACTTCAGTTTTCAGAATCAGAAATCATTGTAAACACTGGGAATAAAAGTAGGGTGGTGACTCCCAGGAAGACTTCATTTTAGACTGAACCTTACAAGGATAGTGAAGGCAAATAACAAAACCCGACACCGCCCCTCCCCCCCCAAAAAAAAACCTGGAGTGGGGAAAGGAGAAATTACATTTTTCAACAATGAGGAATTGAAAACTCTACCCCAAATATGTTAATCTATAGCAAGTAAGTTAATAGCAATAATAATAGTAGATACCACTAAAATGATAATCAAATTGGCATTATTTCATGCAAGGTTACATTAACGTTTTTCTTCATATGTGTCTGCATTTCCTTAATTCTTACAGGCATATATTTCAAAACAAGCATATTTTTTCCTTACCCAATTAAATGAAAATAAACATATTATGTAGTTGATTTTGAATAATTTCAACTGATATTTATTCTAACATACACAGCTGTAGATTTCCACTGAAATTCACACTAAGGAGGAAGATGATCGTCAGTTCCATTTGGGGCCTGTGAGTTCAGGCCTGAGCCAGGCAAATCTTACACTTCTTTAAAATCTTGAGTTTTACACCAAACGGTAGTACATTTTCTATTTGATATAGGAATATACGTCTGTCTATATCAACACAAATAGGTTCTCCCCTCCAGATCTTCACACCATGCTAGAGATTACTTCCTTGTGCTTCCGAATCGTTCCTCCCTTGGCCTCCTGAGCCCCCAGGGCGTTGCCAGGAGAGACTCCGACACCCGACTCCATAGGAAAACTCCACAGGATGCTACCTTGTCACCGAGAATCGGAACGCTTACTTGATTCAACCTTCCTTGCAAACCTGATTCTCCTAAGCCGCCCGCCGCCCCTCCTCCCGGGTCAGATCTGCTCACCCACCTGAATGGGGCTCCGACCATGACTGTTGCGCGCATTGGGAGGCGCCCCCTCCTCGAGCAGCGCCTGCACCAAATCCGCGCGGCCCCGGGCGGCCGCGGCAGACAGCCAGTCGGCCGAGGGCTCCATGCTGTTGTCTAAGGTCTAACGCTCGCTCCTCGCTCCCTTCCTTCTACCCTTCGCCGTTAATTGTTATCCGCAGCCCTGCTCAGCCCAGCCTCTGTGACAAGCCCGCTCCTCCTCTTTCCCTCCCTCCCCCTCCCGGGCCGGCGGAAACGGCAGCTAGACACCTCCTGCTGTCTCTACCCCAGGAGCGCGTCCACGTGTTCCCCGAGAAGGAGCCTTTCTCTCCGATCAAACTGCGAATGGGACACGCCTGAAGTCGCGTGTAGATAGTTTTCCCCAGGACACTGCCCGGAAGCGGCCAGCGCCGGGAGCCGGACAAAGCCGTGCTGGCTGCCCCGCCCCCGCCCCCAACCCGTGTACCCCCACCCTGCGCACTCTGCACAGCAATAGAAGGGCACGCGGGTCTCGTAATGAGTTCACTCTATTCAAGCGAAATTTCTTCCCCCATTTCCTTTTCTCGATGTTCACCAATGCCGTTAGAATGCTGCGCGGGATTCCTAACTGCCAAGTTCGAATCAGCGTGTTTTATGTCAAAGTATTGGTTCCTCTTTTTACTCAGAAGCAAAGAGCTTTTCTTCCTGGCAAGAGTCCTGCCAGGGATCTGTACCACCAGTACAACTGCGAGGCTACCCTTCTTTTAGGGTACACATTCTCTATCCAGACAGCAAATTGGTGAGGGAGTCATTGGGCCGATAGACTACGTTCTAAATAACTAATTCCTCCTACACCAGAAAAAGTGTTCAGCATTTGCAGAGTTACACAGTGCTTCCAGAGGATCAGGCTCACTCACACAGTGCTGAGCCTCGCTCCTCTCCCGGCCTCCCCTCCCACATACCTCTCCTTCTCACTGGAAAACCTTACAATTTTCCTAGCTATAAAATGGAGGGCTAAGAGTGGTCCCTACTTCATAAGGCTGTTGTGAATTTTAAATGATGTATATATATACATTTAGAACAGTGCCACACATCCTAAACTAATACTTTTAGTTCTTAAATTATCCATTTTGAGGATTCTCTTGAAATCTTTTGAGGCACAGAAAAGAAAATGCTTAGGATAGAATTATCAATATTATATAAAAGGAAAGGCCAAAAAGACCTTAATCACTGAAAAAATGGACACCTTTATATTTAATGAAAAGCTAAAAACAAAGAATATAATGAACAAAAAATATCTTTAAAAAGTTCTAATTTTTCCTGTGGTTATTAGTTTTAAGCTTTTAAAGTATATGTATTATTAATTTTTTTTTAAAAGGAATTGCTTGGGCTTTGCTGATGCCTTAAGCATACACTTAATCTGCCTACTAGAAAACCCATGTATATTTAACTGTTTCAATCTCTAGTTGACTTCTCCTGAAGAACCAGAATACTTGACTGTACTTTCAGTTGCTGTTAGCTCACACAAAGCATGTTTTAAAAATGAAGTCAATTAGCAGTGGTAGACGGTAGAGTTGGTAATGATGAATGATGTCTTGGATAATTTCTTTTATAAATGGAGGAAGCGTTCAAGGGTGAAGGTGTGACACAAAAATAGCTCAGAGAAGGCAGTTCTACAGGTGGCTCAGAAAAAGAATGATTCCATTAAACAGCTTTCTGCTGATGCAACGTTATCTGAGAAGAAATCTTGAAGAGGCATTTCTCAAAGCCTAGTCCACAGACTGCACAGGATCACCAGAGTGTGCTCCTTAAATTCACACATTCTCCAAATCTACAGAGAAGAGTTGTGTTAGTGGGGCGGGCGATGAGCCTCTGGGGTGGCGGTGTGGGCGATGAGCCTGCAGCTTTTACAAGTTTCCTGGGAGATTTTTAAAAACATCAAAACTGACAACTATTGCTTTAGAGCATGGTCTTTAGACACTTCTTTTGCTTGGCTGTTCTAAAAGAATTTTGAAAACTAGGGGTCATTTCACATGTTTTTAGGTTGACATCTATAATTTTATTGTAAGTTTAAGTAGTTACAAAAATATAATTCTGGTGTATTGTAAGAGTGATTTTCAAATCTTTTATATCACTTTAAAAAATAATGAAATAATGCCAATTAAAACACTCATGGGATAGTGAATCTGTTATAAAAATCCACAACGCATTACTGTGCTGTCTACATTTTCTTCTAGGCCCCTCTCAATTATCTGCATGAAAATGGTGTGAAAAATTCAAACTCTGGTAGAGAGCAGAAACTTAATGTAGCTTAAGGTATGATGGGGGACGGGAAATAGTGGTTATGGTTATGGGAGGGAGGAAACAGTCTTCTTTTGTTATATGTCTGGCTTTTAGGCCAATATCAAAATTAGTTTCTATCACTAAAATAACTGCTCCTAGTCTTGGGGCAGGTTGTGAAGGCCTTTTTGAGAATCTGTTGAAAGCTGTAGACCCTCTCCTCCAAAGATTAAGTATTCAAAAAAATATTTAAGTGTATTCATGTACACATGTATTTCTCAATATAACTTTCAGAGAATTCAAAAATTTCTCTAAAACTCAACTATGGATTCCAACATCAAAAACTCTTTAAACTCTTATGCAATCTACTGGACTGTTGTTCAAGGATATGGGTGATGGAACCACATAAAAAAGTTCTTTAGATGCATTATATACAGACATAGAGGATCTCAGGGCTGGATATGTCAGCCTCAGATATCCCATGTGTAAAGTGGAGTCATAATATATTTAATTGGTTGATAAAATAAGATGATGTATGTCAAAGAGCTTTTTAAAGTCTAAAGTTTGTTAGCTGTTGTTATTATCCCCAAACTTACTTTTCTTCTTCTCCGAGAAGGTCATGACCTTGTTTAGGTTTGTGCCCCATTGGCAGTTTTGAAAATCTATACTATGAAATTCAAACCTGTCTCAAGTCTGATGAGTCTTTTAAGAGAGAAGACTTACCCTTAGTTCATTCATTCAACAAGCTCAGAGGCTAAGGGTAGACCATGCGTGTGTGTGTGTGTGTGTGTGTGTGTGTGTGGTGTGTGTGGTGAGGGTGGTGAGAGTGTGGGAGAGGTATTAAATATTTGGGCTCTACATACAGTTGGACAGCCTAGGTTCAAACCTGGGTTCAAAAATTAATCTCTCTAACTTTGAACAAAGTTACTTAATGTATCTGGGCCTCAGTTTTTGCATCTGTATAATTGGGGTAATGGTACTTGTCTCATGGCACTTGTCTCAAACAGCTGTTGTAGGGATTAAATGAGATGTTATATGTAATGTGCATAGAAAAGCAAAGGGAAGTAGAGGATGACACAAAAACGAAAAGGAAACAAAACTCATTCTGGTGGCTGAGGCAAAGGTTCCATGAGGCTGAAAGCTGACCTTTGTCTCAAAGAAACGTGTAGGAGTATAAAGATATAAAAAAGGAGAAAGATGTCCTAGGCAAAGGTGAAAGTATGTGCAAAGGAACAGAAGTTTGGGAGTGTTGAAAGTAATTCACTGGGATGTATAGTGAGAAGCTGTAAAAATAACTTCTGGAAAGAAAGAGGCAGCAAGGGAGCTTCGAAGGACTGCTCAGATTGTCCGAAGGAAAACCAGGAGTGAATAAGACGGAAAGGAATTGGGCACACTGTGTGTAGACTACTCTTTCACAGCTTAGCTGTGATAGTTCAAGGTGATGTATGGTGAAGGGAGGCATAGGGAAGGTAGAAGAGACCTGAGCACACACAATAGCCTGAAGGAAAAAATGACAGGTGAAGAGAAGAGCAGCTAGAAGAGGGGAAAAAAAAGAAGTTCAAGTCTCAAGCAAGGGTATTTCTGAGGGACTGAGGTCCCTAACAAGTTGGAAAGTAATGGAGTACAAAGCAAAGAGAGTGGTCACACATTGGGACTCAGGAGGTAAAACTAGATTTGAGAAAAGAGAAAAGGTCAGGGCACGGAGGAAGTTGAAGTACTTCCTTTCATGAACGAAGGGGCTGACTTGTTTTCAGTAAGGATAAGACGGTGGGCTAGGAAGTGAGAGTGGTAAAGGTTTAGAATATCTGTTATGATGGAGACTTTCCATCAGTCTGGAGAACACAGCTGAGAGTAGAGATCATGACACTATGGGAGCGCCTGAATATTTTATTTAAACTAAAGCAAACCTTGCAATGATGTTACTCCAGGAACCCTATAAATCAATGAATAGTAATTCTAGATGTGAACATTAATTCAAAACATCACCAGAAAGATATCTGAGAAGGCAGTATTCTGAAATTACTGACAAGGCATTGAAGAATTGGCAAGGAATTAAACGCATGGTATGCAAACATATTATATAAGCAACACTATTTTCTTGGGAAAATAAAAAAAAAGAAATAGCTCTAGATTGGGACCAACTGACAGCCCCGGTGTATCTAACGAGCTGCTTTTTGACTGTGAAATCTTTTTGAGACAATTTTTTAGCTTCGATATCCATTATCTTTAAAATGGGCTCTCAGCTTGCTCTATCCTTTATACCTTATGAAGTTATTATATCAAGTGAGACACAAAAGCTGTTTTAAAAGCATAGTTTTCTTATATCATACAGTTAATGTTTATTTAACTCAACTTGATACTACAATTGTGAATATTTTCATTAACTTAAAGTTAAAAAAATTAAAAGAAAACATACGTCTCTTTACCTTATTCAATACTAGTATTGTTAATAAACAACTGTTCAAAGTATAGTTAAAAATAAAGCAAACATAAAGTATCTCTGAAAAGATATAGAAAAGTCTGTAGATGTGGGAAGATGAAATGAACTGGGTCTCAGGCTTTTCACATTTACAATTTGTATTATTTGAATTTTGTACTATATGTATATATTAGCCATTCCAATTAATTAAACTTCAATTTATTAGACAGTTAAGAGTTGATTTTATAAAAACCATTCATAACTTTGACAAGCAGTAACTGAGTACATATTATATGTCAGGCTTTAAGTTGTGGATATAAAAAAGGAAGGATCTTCAGTCAAAAGGGTGTATTGGTAACAACTGTCAACATGTTTGCTTCTTTGGAGGAGGAAGGTAGTTTTGAATTGGGATGTGCTCTTGAGAGAAACCTACATTAACAGGATAGGAGAAGGAAGATGCATTCTGATAACTGACACCTCAGGCCCATGTTACCGGGAAAAAGATATTGTTTTTCAGGGTCTGGAAAGGATCCCACAATTAAGGAGAATTCCTTAGGAAATAACTTATCAGAACAAGGTATGCACTTTGTTATGGATTTTCTAGACATAGCTGGGCTAAGTCTGAGTAGATGGACTCTGGGATAGAATGCTGGGTTCAGTAGAGAATTATTCTAAGGCTGAGGCAATGGAAGAATACTTTCATGGACTCCTTTTAATTTAGAGTTAATAAAGTAAGGAAAAGAGGAGCCCAAGTTAAGCTCTACCACCTACTTTATCACCTTGAGCAAGTGACACTTTATTTTGGCTTCATTATCTTCATATACAAAGTGGGCATAATAATAACTGTGCCTCAAGAGACTAGTGCTCAGCCAAAAAAAAAAGTGCTTCTGGGTAAGGATTCTGAGGGCTCAGTGTCCAATTTGAGTATTTTTAATGTGGAAGAAAGACTTCCTTAGGTGAAAAATGGCAAAGAATGCCAGCTCTACTTTTAATTATTATTTTTTTATGAGGAGAAAAGGCAGCTTTAGCATGAAATGTAGACATCTAAGAAAACAGCAGACTTCTGAAGAGGTTTGTAAGAACAGGAAACATTTTCCTAGCATGAGATCTATGGAAAATTCAAGATGGAGGATGCTTCCTTCTCCCTTTTACTATTCTCCAAATAAATTCAATATAGCACAATTACTGAGTGTCTGTTATAAATAAGGCACTCATTTAGGGGATCTCTGAAATCTACACACCCTCAGAAGTATTATAAAATTCCTCTTCCTGCTCAAACAGGACTTTGTAAGAAGCACAAAACTCAAAATGACCTAATTATAAACCTGAATCATAATTATAGGTAAGTCCCAATTTTTCAATCTCAGTTTCCAAACAATAAACTGGGTATAGAATCTGCAGTATCTATCTTCATCTTCCAGGATCATTTTGAGAATAACTTATAAATGTACCTCATGATATATAGCAGATGTCTTTTCTAAATTGTGTGCAAACAAATTTAATTTTAAATCTATGTAAGAAGTTTATTAGAAGTATCTCTAGAGTGGACTCTAGTGAAATGAGGAACTGTGCAGCTCATGAAAACAATCATTCACTAACCAACTGTTTTGTAAATATCTGCTTTTGTATTTTGAAAAGTTTTTTTATGGTGAATTACTTATATCTATCTGTGGTTATTTGGTCAGTTGAGGAAACTAAAAGATTAGCACAGTATGTGTGTATATGTACACATATCTATAAAAACACATATCTATAGTATTTCTATGCACATGTGATTTGTTTACATGCACAGATATCAAAAATTAGCGTCATTCTGAGGAGCAAAATAAGTAATAAGGCATACAATTACAGGAGAGAGACAGATAGACAGAAATTGGAACTATAGGAGAGTCATTCAAAGTTTCCAAGAAAATCATAATGGCTACCATTTACTGAAACCCAGCTACATGAGAAGCATTAAGCAGCTTTACATATATCATTTCTAACCTCACATCTGTGGAATAGAAAATATTATTCTTCATAAATCAGAAAAAAAATTGAAGCCCAGGGTACTTAGGTAACAATGAACAAGGAAGTGAAATTCAAACTCAAGGTTCCCAGTGCTATCTAAGAGGTCTACACTCTTCCCACTCTGTTTCCCTGTGGATTGATTTGTATAGTACATGGTGGCAACTCAGCAACCCTCACTTTTCTTTGAAATTGTGTCTTCAAGCAAGTTGCAAATCCTAGACCAAGGTGACAAGATCTTCATTTTCAGGAACTACCATGCTTCTGAGTGATTATTCTGGGATGTAATCAGAAAAATAATGATATAAATTTAGAACCTGAAGTCCCCTTGAAGTCACTTAACCCAGTCCCATTATTTTTGAATGATTATAGTTTTACATGTGTAAAAATATTTTTTTAAAAGAATGAACTGCATAAGGAAAATAAAAAATCACACTACACAGTAGCATTGTTAACACTTTGAGATATTTCCTTTTGTTTTTTCTTGCTCAGTTCTTGTGGACATAATAGAGTTTAGAAATAAGCTTTTCCTCTCATTTATCATTAGATAATTTCCCCAAATTCTCCAAAATCACTCCATAAATGCTATTTTTAACAGCTACAACATATTCTGCTGAAAAAAATATGTTTAGTTTACTTAATGATGTCCCTGTTGTCAAATATTTAAAGTGTTTCTAATTGATACAGTAAATAGTATTGCAGCTTTTCAAAGGGTATAAGACTCTTGACACATATTGCAAAACTTCTTTACAAAGCTATCCTCTTGATTTATAGATAAGAAACTGAACATTCTGGCAGTTATCTATGGTTTGAACAAGCAAACTCCCTTCCAAAAACTACTAAGTGTGCATGTGATGAGTTTTGTCTTTGAATTCTACCTCCCTGAAAACAGAACTTCTTTGTAATAAAGTTGGCTGTCATAATGAAAGAACTTTCACAAAACCTTCATTAAATCATGGGAAGTGACAATGGAGTGCGTCACTGTTCAATGTTTCCTCTATATTTACTGCCACCCACTACCACATCTTGGCATGCAGTTCAAATAAGAAGTATGATAGAGGAAACTATAGGCAAAATTGAAGAATTGTAAAGTTTACCTTCTCTAAATATCTATTCCCAGCCTCCTCTTTTTCCTTCTTAATGGGATAGATTTTCTTCCTTCAAACACCCATTGCCCTCTTAATTGCTAATCATGAACACATATAATAACACATATAATAAATATGTTGCTGATGCATGTATGTGCTATTAGAATGCAAAGATACTGTTGAAACTCACAGAGAAGTAATATTGTATTCAGTTTTCACTCTTGGGGATGGGACTTGAGTGTCTATGGTTGATTGGGTTTAACAATAATTTAGGGAATAGATATTAAAGCTTTGCTCTTCAAATGGAGACCTTGTTGCCCCTCCCCGCAACTATCCTTTAAAAATAGCCTGCATACTTAAGGTTCTATAGTCTTACTGTTAAGTTTTCTTTTTTCTTTTCCTGGATTTCTGAGAGTTCTGAAGCCCAACTCTCCTCTGATATTGTAAAAGATCATAAGAAAAGTTTTTCTGTGTGTGTGTTGGACCACTCTTCCTCTAGTCACATTCTTGACCTAAGATATGATTAAACTCCTCGGAAGAAATCAACATCTTGATGATATATATCAACCCTAAATAAGTCAAAAAATGCTTCTTACTCATGTTTTAGCACCTTTCACTTACAGATTTAACATTTCCACCCATGCTTTCTTCTGTGTTTTTGGATTGAGGGTATAGATTTATATTTTTATTTCTTATGGTTAAGGTTATAACTTCCAAACTTCATTTATTTAAAAGGCAATGATAATAAAATATACTTTATGCACCAAATTTATACACCTAAGTCAATTTTGCCTTAAGGAAGCACATTTAATATTTAATGTATTTTTCTCTTTGATATCTTAATTAATGTGAACAGAATAGTTGAAGGTCACCATTTAAGGCAGGAAGTTTGAAGATTTTAAGGATGACTTTAATGTTTATGGCCCTCTTTTCTCTCTCTCTCTCTCTCTCTCTCTCTCTCTCTCTCTCTCTCTCTCTCACACACACACACACACACACACACTTTTATACTAAGGAATTTTTAAAAAATTCTCCACTAAAAGTATTGATGCAGATATTCAGACTGCAGCAACCATTCTGAAGGCATTAAGAGCCCATTCGTTAACTCAGTGCTCCCTCCAGAAATTATTATTCTGGCTTACTGAATTATTTGATAACTAAAAGGCAGGTAAATAACTTCCTTTTTCAGTTCCTAAAATTAATTTGACTTTTTAAGAAAGAGGTTCACGAATATTGTCTAATATCTATTTAATAGTTATACATACTAGAAGAGTTTAGAGTTACACTGTAAAGGCCATCCTATAGGGCTTCTGTACATGTGTGTGTAAAAAAAGTAGGCAAATTTACACTAATTTTACCTAATACCTGAGAATGTGCCAGGGGTTTGAATAAATAAATATATTTTTATTATGATACGTATGTTCTTTAAAATAAAGTTCAGAAATTTCTAGCTACTCTGAATAAGTAAACTCTAAGTAGGCATTTACTGTAAAAGTAAACTAGTGTTCTTTTAAGAGTAAAGTTTATTTAGGCACTTTAATAATAAATGGCAAATATATGTCAATTGAAGTTTACAATGTATCTTTACATATACTATTTTATCTAGTTCTTATTAGATGAATACTATAGAATACCATCTCAGCTTTACAGATGAGAAAATGAAAGTACACAGACTTTCAATTACTTAATCCTAATACCACACAGTTAGTAGTAAAGGAAATGGAATCTAATCACAGATCACATATTTTAAGAAAGTAACTTTTCTACTTTATCCTTCAAAAGATTTTTTTGCTGATAGGTTTTCCATTAGTTGCTCTTAAATCAAAGTGAGAATAAGTATTTTATATTTAATTTACAAGGGAATTTTGAATTAGTTTTATTCTGGGCAAGTAATGAATTTCTAAAAAAAAGTTTATCTTTTTTTATTATGAGATGCAGTGGCTTTTAGAGCTTATAAGAATTTTATGTATTACATTGCCTTATTTTTTCAGAACTTTTTCAATCACTCAATAAATATATGTTTACTGGAACATATGTGGCTGATGTAGAGTTAAGCAGAAATCCAAGGGAATTAAGCAACTTACAAAACAAATTAACTAGAAGAGATGTAGTCACTAGAGTGGCAAGTAAGAGCATTTAGAATAAGACACAATGACTTTTGGCAGACTGCTACAACTTATCTGAGCCTCAGTCTCCATTCAGTCTATGAAATATGAATAAAATCCCTAAAACATGATAATGTGACAATTAAATGAGATAATGTAAGTTGACATGCTTTATTACTTTTAAACTCCTTATAATTATTTTGAAGGAAAAGAGAAAGCAAACTTGACCATATGCTTTTGAAAGAAAGTTTCAATGAGCTTCTTTTAAATATCAGGTGTTACATAAAACATTAAACTTCAATTATCCAGCATGTAATTTGAATGGAAAAAATTCAAAGTGTCTCATGTTGTACAGATATTTAATATTATTTTAAATTTAAAATATACTATTTGTTCTGCAATGTGGGAAAAATTTGCATTTTGGGGGAGTCATTGTTCTTTGGGTAGTTGCTGTTTCTTTAAATTGGGTGAAAGAATTGTACAGTTGCTGAGTCAGATGCTTGGCAGCCTGAGTGAAGCAGAGCAAGAAAATGGTGGCACTCAAAAAAAGAAAGCAAAACGTAAGCTTTTTCCACAAATACATCAGCAAAGTAATTGATGTAACATTAAACAAATTGTATTTAAAAAGCAGAAAAATTATGATTATAATCTGGAAGGCATATTTTAGTTTTTCTTAAAATTGCAAATTAGGTTTTAGTTCACATAATTCAAATGTATTGTCCCTCTTGTCAGTGTGCTTTTATAGACACAAAATCCTATCATTTTGTCCATAAATGCTTTATTTTGTTATGGCTACATTTTACTGCAATTTTGCCTTGATCTTAAATATAATTTAAACCTGTGAAACACTTTTATGTTTGGTTTTCTTCTCTTACACAATATTAGGTTGTCATGTTTACTATCCTGATTTCTGACTTGGATAATAAAATTAAAGAAATCACTTCGTCTATCTATCTATCTATCTATCTATCTATCTATCTATCTATCTATTATCTATCATCTATCTACCTACCTATCTACCTATCTAGAGAGCACCATCCATCCTATGCAAACAGGGATAAGTGTATATAGTGTTTCAAACATATAAGATAACATAAGCATCTTATGTGGAAATTTTCTGTCTGGTGCTACAAACTTTAGCACACCAGTATATCCTATTACATCCTTTCCACAAAAATATGTTTTGATGGTAAAAATTTGGCATTTAAGAAACAATCTTTTTCAATTCAGATGAAGGGTCACATAATAATAAAGGCTTTCCATCATTTAGTAAAATAGTGTTTTCTGATTACGCAGACTTTCAGTGTCTTTCCTGGAACTCAAAGTATGATTGACTTATTCTAAAATTTTAAATGTTACCTAAAAGCCTCTACCTTGATTTATAAACAAACAAACAAGCAAATAAGGTTTAATAAGGTTAAACACAACATTGGCCACATTTGTCAAATGGTGCTCCAAAGAGCCATCTGCAACAGAATACCCCCAAGTGCTTATTTAAAATGTTAATTATTGGGTCCTATGGCCAATCCGCTGAATTAGATTTTCTGCGACTGAGTCCCAGAAATGTGTATTTTAAACAAGAGCCAGGTAATGATTCTACTGAAAACCTTTGCCTACTTTTACTTCTCATCACTCTCATGCTTAAATTATGAAAGTAAAGGCATATTTGGTTACACTACTCTGCATGATTTTAGTTTCAATTTGCTTAAGAGATTATACATTTTAATTCATATAGTTCTGAACCTATACAAACCTTTCTTTTAAAAAAATTTCTACTGGCTTTGCAACCGCTTAAATTCTGAGATTTTTTTTTTTTGAAGTTGAAGGGGAAAACTGAGAGCTAGTGCAAATTAAAAAGTCATTGGCAATAAAATGTTCATATTTTCAAAAATTAAAAATCAACTCATTCTTTTTCAAAGGGCTTCTGAGACATTAGCATTTTAAGTTTTGTAGTTGATGGTTTTAATTTTTTCCCCTTTTATTACTTCTTTCTGGTTATGTGGTTCTGCCCATATGTAACAATCATTCTAGGGTTCATGAAATAAATAACTGCATTGACAAGCACAGATTTTCTTCAATCCTCCTTTCTTTAAAAAACAAATGCAGTTAACACTTAGTAAATTCCACAATTCCCAATACACTTGCAAATGCTGAATACACATTGAAATACCATGAATTAGGATGTAGTGAATCTGCTGAGGTCCCAAATTGGTAAGCATTTTCTAAAATGGAGCAGAGCCTTTGAAAGGAGATTCCTACCCCGACTGCACAAAGCTTTTGTTTACTCCCAAGCTTTTCTCCATCGTTAGCTTATTGTTATAGAAGTTAATCCTGTTATAATACAGACATTTTTCATTCTAATAAATGATTTCCTTTGAATGATTTAACTGAGGGGGTACACTTTCAAATACGAAAGCTGTAGTATAAGAAGAAAACAGTTAAGAGACATCACTAGAAAAATACTACGGGCCATTCTCCATATGATTTTGCAACCCAGACAGAGAAACAAAGAGGTTGAGGCCTTTCAACACTCTGCCATCTGGTGTGGAGGAGCATGGAATGGCCCTCCAGTCTTGGAAGTGCACTTTCTGAACAGTTTCTCAGAGTGAACCTAACTCACTCTGCCACCTCCCCTCTAGAAACAAGGGCTATTTTCTTTGAACAAGTTCAAAGTTGGGGAGGTGACCTAGAGATATTCCCTGTCATACCTAGTACCCCTCCTGAATCCACAAGGCCCACTCATATTCTGCCTGCCCAACTCCCTTCTATACCCAGTGAAGTCCCAATACTGCTCTACATATAACTCCTGGTCTGCAGTTACTGTAACTCTGAGCAAATTTTACCTGTGGAGTAAGGGGTGAGGCCCAGGGAAGGCTAAAAAGTAAAAGGGATGTGTTTGTGGAGTGAAGTGATAAGTGTCCAGTGTCTAGACTCTTGGCTGGAGGGTCTCACCCCAGCTACCAGTCAAATCTCCAGGATACGCAGGGTCTCTAGGTATTGGGTCCAGGAGAGTGAGAAGAGCTGGGAGGTGGGGGAGGTAGGGAAGGAGAGGGGTGAGGTCTGCTGCGTAGTTTGGATTTCACTTCCTATGGCAGGCTCTCTCTAGGGTCCTGTGACCCTAGCCTAGCTCCGGGAAGCTGGGAGCCCAAGCCAGAGTCACCTGAAAGGACTTGTGAGAAGGGGTCCTGAGAAGGGGCCTGACTTCCCAGGCGTCTCAGAAATAGATATAACTACGTATTTATCCAATATTTACTATTACTTATAAACAAGTAGTGAACAGACACAGCAAGTGTCAGTGCGGGGGCGGGGGGCCAAGTGAGATCCTTATGCTTCTCAAGAAGGACTGAAAGGTTTAAAAGAGTAAAAACACTGGGCCAAATATTCAGCCTTCTGTTAAGAAAAGTATTTTTGAGATAGTGTGTATCAATTTGCTGACAGAAATTATTTACATGTTGGAAAAATAATTAAGCTTAACTCGACCATGACTGCTAGTAGCGATGAACTAACATGTAATCAGCAGACCTGCATTATGGACATAGACAGTAACAGTCTACATCATTGTTACCTTAGGAAGACAATGGAAATTAAAAAATTCAAGAATATCCAAAGAAGTAAATGAATATTAGGTCTGAATTTCTGAAAGAGTTATTGTTCATTTAGAACATGTTACAAGCTCAAGATCATGTACACAATGGAAATATGGCTTATGCTAACTGTACAGTGCTTACCTTGAGAAAACATTATGTTGTTAAAGGAGAAAAAACCCTTAAGAGTTCCCAAATAGTACTAAACAGATATTTAATTTCATAAAAATATGACTATTTTGTAAATACACCAAGGTAGAAGCAACAAATCAATTAATGTAATTCATCAGGCATGTGTGGATAAGAAACTAGTAATGTGGAATTTTATTACATACATTTTTTTCAGTCATATAAAAATAAATTCATAGTGAACATATTTGCAGAAACTAAAAATGTTAAAATAATAACACCTTACATTTTGCATTGATATTAAAAAATTGTTACAAGTTATTTTTAAATACTGTGGCTCTCAAAGAACACTATGAACCAACATTATTACCTACTATACATATTCTTAAATCAATATAAACATAGACATATAAATTAATGTGAAATATATAATTACTTTTCACTTATAGTTAATACTTCTAGACGTTTATATATGTGTAGAATCTCACATAGGAAATTGGAGAATTGCTCATATTTTCAAGACATATTCTGTCCAAGTCATCTGTTCTGATGAAAGTTGTGCTTTTCATAGTTAATACACTTTTAAATAATTACACATCATTCCTGAAAATTGATTTATACATAAAAAAAGAAAAAAATGACTACTTTCAAGGAACCTATCATTTTTATATTTTTAACATTTCATACAATATACTATAAAATAAATATTTTCTCTAACTTACTCGCAATATATTTTGTGTATTCCTAAAGTAGAAAACACATAATTATAATATTTATATAGATTAAAAATTTCTACTTTGTTACTACAGATTCCTGGTACAACCTAACAATTGAGATAAAATAGCTTTATATAGAGATTAATAGTAATAGTAACAAAAACATATAGTAGCTAAGCCTGTGCTGGTACAAATAAAGCATCACTAAAAAGACCAACAGGATCATGCTATGAAATCCTTTACTAGCTCCTGTTACTGATTCTTTAAAAAGCTGAACTTTCATAATAATATGAAAAATGTAATTTACTCTATAAACTGTAGACTCTTATTAATAGAAATTGAGGCACCTAATTAAACACTGATAGTTTTAATAGATTTAGATTTACATGTCAATAAGCCTATTAACATTACAATAAAATACTAATTACCCACTGCTGGCCTTTGCATTTTCAAAACATATATTCTAGAGGAAATGATGCAACGAGGATGCTCACAAAAATAAAGTCTCATTAAATTGTTTTTAGACTTACCCAAGTTCTAACAGGATTCTGCATAGTTACTCTACATACACATGTATTTTCCATTATTCTGGCCATAGGCAATTACACCGACTGCATCAAGATTCATCTGTTGTGACGGCAAAACTACCTAGGATTCTGTTTTTCAAGTAGGCCTCATGGGGAAAAAGTGTTAATTTTGGTCTAAGGTGGCTAAAACACTATTGATTGGATTCACCACTATCTTCTAACCATATGGCCATTGTCTCGAGAAATGTGAATCTGTCCGCCAAATAAGAAACCTCCGATTCACTACGAAAACCCATCTCTGCAAAGTTTTCCCCTAGCAGTTACTGATCCTCCGATCAATATTACTATTTCGGGAAGTCAGACCACATGCGACTACTGGAAGAAGGGAAGGTTTACACAGAAAGAAGGCTGGGGATAAAAAAAGGGCCTTTAGAAAACTAAGACTGTTAGCAATATTTTCCTCTAGAGCTACATAAAGTGCCTTAGAAATACACCTTGTGTATTTCATGGCGTGTGTGTGTGTGTGTGTGTGTGTGTGTGTGTGTGTGTGTGCGTGTCTTACTGACTGCACTACCCGGGAAATCCAGGAGTACTAAGGTGAGTTTAGAATCTCCCGGTTACCCCCCAAGTTTCACGGGATTAAAGAGGTGTGTGAAGGGGCTCCGGGCTCAATATATCGGAAGAACTTCACATCTAAGTGTAACCCGCGTGGAGAGACACTGGAAAGAACCTTCACCCCTCAAAAGATGACTTGTCTGTGTAGAAAATCACACCAAACAAACGCATCTAAGGGCCGATTGCGCCCGGGATTTTTCGAGGCCTTTCCTACCTGGTCTTTCAGGATGCGGCTGCTGAGCTCTGCGCTGGCTCCTCACTAGCGTCAGCACGAGGGCCGCAGCGGCCCTCACACCCGGCGATGCCCACTCACCCGCCGGCCGTGCGAATTGTACCACGAAAGCCCTCACTTGCGGCGGGCCGCACGAGCGCCGAATCCTCACCGTGATTAAAAAGGTACGAACCATGTCCTTGCCGCGGCCGAGCTGCACGGGCACCGCGCCGCGCCGCGCCGCCTTTTGCTATCGGAGGTAGTCAGCGCCGCGCCCGCCCCCCGATTGCAAACTGAGACCCACGCGCCTCCGAGGTGCCCATCCCCGCCCTGCAGGCGCGCGCCCGCGTTCCTTACGCGCGCCCGCTCGACCCCGACCTCGGATTTTTCATGAACCGTTCAGTGCTGAGCGCGCGCAGGAAAGGCGGGCTGAGGAGGGCGTTGCGAGCTCCCTCGGCTAGGGCCCTAAGTTCCTTTCCCTCCCCCTACCTTCTCTTTCCCGCCTATCCGCGCCCCCCCACTCCCAAACCCCCACCCCCAACTCCCCATCCCCCTCCCCCCAAAACACACACCCTCCGCGCGGGCGCCCCACGCGGTGACAGCTCCAGGGCCTGACGCCAGACGCATCTCCAAGCAGCCCGCCCCCTCAACGTCCGTCACCTGACGAGTCACCAGGAACGGACCGCGGTGCTTCCGCGGCTTCTGGTCCCCGTTACCCTGTTTCCCTTCCTTTATTCTTCGCGTCCCTTGCCGAGGGTCTCCGTTTCTCCAAACCGGATTATTTAAAAAATGAAAAAGAAAGAAAGAAAAACAAGGTCATGTCATTGCTGTACCCGCCATTCAGGAGGCTGGATGTCAGTTTTGAAAGAAATGGCGCTATGCCGTGCTTCTAGTTTTGGGGAACGAGCGAAATTGAAGGAAACCGCTGCACGCAGCGGGCGCGACATCTGGACACTGCGTGGCGCTGGCGCCACGGGAGTTGCGGGCCCGGCGCCTGACCAGGTAGGCGGAGCGGAACCCCAGCCCCGGGGGCCCTGCTGGGTCGGAGAGCCCCCTCCCTTCCCTGCTCCCCGCGTTTCCAAGGGTGCCGGGTGGCCGAGAATCGGTCCTTTCACCCGGCAGTTTTTATTTTCGGTTTTAACCTTCCAGCATCTTCCTCTTTCCTGCTGCCCTGGTGCTCCCCTCCCCCACAAGCTGCTCCCAGGGCTCTCCCCGCGTTCTGATTCTCCCGCCCGCAACCGCGAGCAGCCTTTTTTTTTTTCTCCCGCGGGGCGCTCGGACACCCTTCCCTCTCACTACCTGACTCATCAGCGTACCCCCTCTGCTTTCTGCTGCCCTCCTCCCTCTTTACCCTCTCTTTTTCCACATCACTGATCGCTCTTTCTGGACACGCCGCACCCCTTCTCCGGAGTTGTCCACTCTGAGCAGAAAAAGCGGGGAAGGAAAAGAAGCAGCAGCATAAAGGAGGGGTGGTGAATCGAGGACACGGAGGCGGCCTTGACTTGGAGGAGCCGGGTTGCATAGCGCAGCCTGGCAGGTTCTGGCTCTTGTGTTAGATGGAGCTCGGATGCGGGCTTGCCGCCTCCCAGAGGCGGGCAGTCAAGTCCAAGACGCCGCTTGCGGTTGGTGCTGACGGGGTGCCCTAGCCTCTGGAACTGTAGTCAGTCTTCTTCAACCCAGAGCCTCACGGGCTAGAGGCGAGGCCTGGCTGGCCAGGCGAGTTTAAGAGAGGGTGTGGGACTAGGCCCAGGCTTCGGAGTCTAAAATTGGGGTCCCCTTCTCAGTGGCTTCTTCCACATGTACCCAGGCCTTGTGACCTAGCTGCAGAAGTAGAATCAGAGTTCTCAAACCAGGAAGAAAGGCTTTGGATTGTCCCAGCCACCTACTGTCTGTCTCTGAGAGACCAGGTTTAGCGGCAAACTTCTACTTCATCCCTTTTACCTCATCACGGAACACAGCCACCTAACCGGCTGTTGGATGAAGTCAGATAGCGACCAGGCTTGAACACCCACTCTAAATATTTCCCTAGATCTTTGCAAATGCACCTTTCCCCTCTTCTGTAGGATTCCCTCAGAATTTCCTGGAATACTTTACTCGGTGCTGAGGCTACTTGCCACTCCAATATCTAGAATGAGTGCTCTTTCTTGCTCTTAGCAAGACTTATCCCTCCTTCAGGTCTCAAGTATCCCTGTTCAGAGACTATTCCTCTTTCAGGTGACATTGTATCACCATGTTTTACCCATTTGTACTTAGCATACAAAAATTGTCTATGTAATTGTGCTTTGTCTTATACTAGTATACAAATTCCACTGGGAGCCACATTCGGTTTTGTTTTGCACAACACCAATGACCACCCTCCCACACTTCTAAAAATAATTCTGCATAGGGGAGATTGACTGTTAGAAACACACAGTTATAATGAGGGGATTTCCTTTTCTGGCTAACAGAGGAGGGACACCTTAGGGAGTGGGTAGCTTAGAGAAAGCATCATGGAGGAAAAGTGATGCCTGGTTCCAGCATAGTATAATTTAAGGACCCTGGAGAAGTAAAAGGGTGAAGGGTTTCCTGGGCCTAGGCAGGATGATTAGCTGTAGCGATAAACTATGGTAAATGAGGGCAAGAAGACCTGTACTACACATCTCTTGAAATTATTAGTATTTTCTAGAGAAGTAGAACGAATACAGTTGTATGCATGTGTGCACGCATGCGTGTGTTAAGGAAGTGACTCACTTGATTGTGGGGGATGGCAAGTCTGAAATCTGCAAGACAGGTTGGCAGGCTAGAGACTCAGAAAGGAGTTGCAAGCAGTTTTGAATCAGAAGGCAGCCTGGAGGTAGAATTCCTTCTTCTTTGGGGAACCTCAGTCTTTTCATTTAAGGCCTTCAACTGACTGGATGGGGCCATGCACATTGTGGAAGATAATCTGCTTACTCAAAGTCTATAGATTTAAATATTAATTATATCTAAAAGATACCTTCACAGCAACATCCAGATGTGTTTTGACCAAACAATTGGGTACCAAAGCCTAGCCAGTTGACACACAAAATTAAACATCATATTATCCCATTATGCCTGACAGGTCTGCCGAGCCTCAGTTTCTGAGCTAAGTTTAAATTCAGGATATTTTGTATTGATTGTGCCTATATAGCTTAATCTATAGCCATTTCCTCTCCACTCAAACTTGTTCTGGGGAAAACGGGAGTTGTTCACTTTAGAAGAATGCCATTTGAGTAAGAGGATTGAGTAAGACCATCATACAGTAAGCTCTGTGTTCAATGAATATAATATTTAAAATTTAAACTTAAATTTCATCTTGGTTTCCCCCTGAGGCCCAACACCTATGGTTTTTCATTTGTGGTATTCCGGGCAATTCTAATTTTAATATTAGACTCAGTAAAATATAATTATGAAAATGAATCTTTAGCAAAACAGATTTGTGGTATTCCAAAGACTTTAAGAATTCCAAATGACTTTTGGCTATGTGCTCTTTGAAAAATGTATGATCAAGAACTGAGCAGTATTGTTTATACACTTTCACTGTATTACTTATTTTTATCCTCACAGTGGCCCTTTGAATTTGGGATTACTGCCTCTATTTTGCAGGTGGGAAAAACGGGTCCAGAAGGGGTCAAATCATGGACACTTTGTGGCCAGCAAGTGCCAGGACTGGAATCATGAAGGTCTTTTAAACTATAAATCTTGTGGTCTTTCTATTGTACTAAAAGCCAGAGGGAGTGAGCTATTGTTAGATCATTTTCACAGACAGAATCATTGAATATTGGAGCTTTTATTTGCTCTTTTCCTTTGGCCTGAAAAACTGACACTGCAGATTCGAGTTTTTGAATTGAGGAAAATGATTTTCTATTTTGGATCAGCAAATTCATCCTACAAGCAAAGATAGGAGAAGGCATTTTACTTAACATACCTTGTCTTGTGCTCCCCTGCCCCCGCCTCAGGACACCAGCTTTCTTTTCCTCAGAAGTCTTTTTATTCTCAAAATTCTATGAGAAACTTCCTTAATATTGCATATGTTCAAACTGAAAACCCAAAGGTATAAGACAAAAGGCACCATAAATAATATTTAAAAACTATTATTTGAATACATATGATAAAAGATTAACTTCTAGAATATATAAATAAATACATAAGTGAGTGGAAATATAATTCAGTTAAAAATGAGCAAAGACTATAGTGTGCAGTTTATAGTAGAAGATATACAAATAGTCAAGTGGTCAATAATATATGAAAAGATTCTCAATTTTACTCATTTGTAAAGAAATATAACAGAAGCAACACCTACAGGTATGGCAAAAATAAAAAGTGATAACATTGATAAAATTGTTAGGAAACAATTGCTCTTACTATCATAACTTGGTAAAATTGTTTTGGAGGGCAACTTTACAGTATTTATTAAAATCATATGTGCCTATATATGTCCTTTGTCTCAGCAGTTCTACTCCTACGACTCATAAATATACAGAGATTAATATACGTAAGTGTAAATATGGAAATACATGTTATATATGTAGTTACAATGAACAAAAATTTTAAAGCTACAACCACAGAAATCTGGGGCCCCCATCCTAGAGATCTAATTCTGAAAATTTGAAGTTGGTCAGCAAATCTATATTTAGACCATCTCCAGGGGTGATTCTGATTTGGAACCAGGGTTGAGAACCATTTTTCTATATATGGTCTCAAGTGACTGGTGTAATAAATACCTGGGTACAAATGTAAAATGAAATATTTTTATTTTCCTTAGAAAGTGGATGGCATTAAATTATTTTGTTTATGATTGTATTTAAACAGATTAAAAGGCACTTAAAATCCAGGAATACATCCATATGCAATGGCTCTTAATATCAAAGGTAGTTCAGAGATTAGAGAGTAGTAGAGACTGACAAAATTTTCAAGCAAGATTATAGTTTATCATTCTAGGTGGAATATTGAGAGGGGATACAGGGGACTGTAAGAGGGTACTGCTGTGCCCTAGGAAAAGTGGTAGAGCTCAGCAACTCATAATCCACAGATGGAATGAGGAGCTATTGGGTATAAATATTTCTAACACCCTTTAGAAGACAACTCCATGTGTTGTCAATAATCTCTTGAGCTATCTGTGGGGTTTGTGAACAGAATAAATTATTCACTGTTTTATGTTTCTATGTTATGTCATAAACATAAAATATGAATTATTTACAGCTTAATCTGATAAAACAAAATACAATTATTTATACTAAAAAATGAGTGAAACATTTAGAATAATGGATAATCCTTACATATTTGGTTTGGAACTGTTGAAAACCACCCAAACAGCAGAGACTCATTACTGGTCCTAAATCCTCCTCTGTTATTCACAGCCTCGTACCTAATATCTGGTGCAGAAGAAAGTGAAATTCTCAGGGAGACCCAGTTTTTAGCTAAGGAAAGGAGATGGAGAAATTTGTGAAGGGATAAGAAGGAAGAGGGGAGTTCGTTTAAAAGTAATTGAAGACCCAGAGGTCAGATAACAGAGGGTTCAAAGGAAATACCACCAACCCTCTCATAAAATAGAGTATTGGTATAAGAGGACAGCTATATAGATTATGCATTTTGGGAGGAGGCCAAATATGACAGGAAAATGAGGCATGGTTTAATTACTGTAATTGGTCTTAAAGTTTTGACTTTAACTCCATTGTAAAATATTTTTCTGTGCCAGCATTGACTGTATATGTCGACTGTAGGTCTCATGCCAGGGGCTTCTGAGTGGGAAGGGGATTAAAAGGTGCTTGGGTTTCCTTTGTAAACTTCTAGCAGTATATCATCTTTATACATCTCTTATTATTATTTTTTTTTTACCAACAAAATATTGATTTATATTTATTTCAAGCTTCAAATTATTAAATCAGAGTTTGGTGCTCAGTTTTGACTTACATGTTGGTTTATATTACTGTGCTTAATAAGTAATCCATGCCAGTTACATATTACTTCATTAGCAGCACTGGCTTCAAAGCAAATTTTCCTTCATTATATAGTTAACAAAGGGATAATGTACGAAAGTTACTGTTTCTATAAAGTATTTGTTCTTTATGCAAGGAAAGATATTAAAATCTGAGTGGGGATTCAAGAGGCAAGAAAAGAATCATCTCATTTGTAAAAGCTGAATTTGAGAAAAGTTTTATAGAAAAAATCCAGATAGTAGGGAATGATAGATTCCCATAATTTTAGGCCTGGAAATATTTCACAAATCCCATCAGCATGTGGATTATATACCATTTGTTTTGGTTTGATTGATTTGATTAGTTCTGCTAAACTGCTGACTCATCTTCCAAAAACCGCCACGCTGCTTCTCTTCTGTTTCTTTTGTTAGCTTGAGTTTCATCTCATTCTCTGCCCTCCTGAAATGGCTGACATATACATATTTAGGTGATATAAAAGTCTTCCCTGACCAGCTGGTTCCTACTATCAGCCAGGCAAAATTTAAGGATCTGAAGTTCCAAGGAACCTAATGGAAACAAACCAGAAACTACACACCCTTAGAATGGGTCTGTAAGATCCAATAATAGCTGTTCACAGAGTCAGTCATCTTCTAATGACTTCTTTGACCCATTTTAATTTAGCATTATCTTGCCTTTCTACTTTCTGTTCCTTCTAATATCCCCAACCCTTTTTGTTGGTTCTAACTCTTAGACCAGCCCCAGTTATCAGGATCTCTTGTATATAGGCTCACTTAAAAACCACTTTTTCTTTCAGAGCACTTATTTTATAAACCTATTTTATAAGTCTGTTGGGTCTACTTGCTTATCTTCATTACAAAACTAATTCTCCTTATGGCTCTGAGTGGCATGAGAGAAATGCAAAAAGCAAGAGGAAAATCAGAAGTAAGAAGTAATGAGGAAGACCTTAAAATTAAACTAAATATTTATTTTGCAAAGCATCTTTTTGTCCTAGTACCTACTAACTTGTCAGTAATTTTCCAACTACCTGGTGAAGGTGGGGCTTATAAAGATTTTCCTCCCTAGGGTTCCAGAATTTTAAAATGTGCCTGTCTTCATTCCTCTATGTTTTTCTTTGCCTTGTACCATGGCAAAATTATTAGTAATAAATATAAGAGCCTACTACAGTCACGTGTGTAACAAACTCATAAGAGGTAAAACTTTAGTAATGGTAGGGAACTTAGGAGTAACCTGCTCCAATTTCCGTTTTTTATAGATGAGGAAATTTGAGGCTAATCAAACTTATATGGCTTAGTAAGTCACATATTGACTTAGTCAAAAAACCAGTACTGGAACCCAGATCTTCTTTTTCCAATCAAGTCAATTTCTCTTTCCCCCACTTGTTCTTTCTTTCCTGGGGTTATTAATAGCATAGGAGATGGTTGAAAGTATTGTTATTCAACTATTGTTGCTTCTTCATTTAATTTTTTAAATTAGAGAAATTTTTAAAATTTTAAGTATGTTTTTATCTATCTATCTATCTATCTATCATCTATCATCTATTAATCTGCCTATCTAGTCAAATCTAAACTATTTGTAGCTTAGTAATTGAATATTGAAGTTATACTAATCTAAAAATTATTCTTCAAATTTTCACACAATAACTGAATCATTTATTAATAATGAAAACCCAGTAAGCATGTTAGAATCTGTTTATGATTAGCTGCTGATGTAAACATGAAAGTAGACCCCTTGTTCTTTATATGACACTGGTTTTTGCATTTGCTGTAGAAGGCAGTCCACAAGAGGGCTTCTTCACATGGATTCTATCATTTTGGCAGATAATTTTACTTGCTCTTTTTTTAGTAGAATTCCAATGTCTTGAACAATGGAAAAATTATACCCTATTATAAAAATAATTAGCTCTGGTAAAGCATAAAAGGAAAATAAACATGTCTTTTGTTTTTTGAAATAATTGAGGGTAATTATAGAGGTGGTAAAGGGAAAAAATCCTTATTGACTATTACATATTAACACACAAGTAGTTTGTTTTTAACATTTGGTATAAAGAAAGGGCAATATAGAATCTCAACGTGTCAGTTAAATTAGTTGTGGGTTTTTTTTTTGGTTAAGGTCAGTTACTTAGCTTCATAAGATAAATTATGTGGTCCTGTACACCATATTGTGTTTACTTTAATACAGAAATAAAATATAAAAGTATTCTATGTATACACTTTTCTAAATCTGTTTAGAGTTTTATGAATCTCAAGCTATCCATATGACTCTGTTTCCTTATATCTGAAATTACTAGAGCCATTAAAGCACAGGAAAATACTATCATTTTGCTTTCAGAGTAAATCATCCTTGTTTTTTCATCCATCTTATCAAAAGAAATATAAAAATGAAGTCAAATGAATAAATTATTGATTTCTGAATTTATTTCACTTTAGATCTTTTTTGAAATGAAGTTCAGGGAGTAAGATTTGTATAAATTTTGGTAATATTTTAGACTTAAATGTAGAAGTTACCATGTATATATTTTCTGTAATTCCACAATGAAGCTACAAGCAGAGCTTACGTATATGTTTGTTTGCATGTATCCTTCAGAGTGAAATCTTTAACAAACTTAACAGTATAGATATATTCATAAAATGGAAACAATGTAATATAATACTGTAAGATCCACAACCACACTTTCTTGTTTTAGTTTCCTTTAATATCAGGTTGTCATCAGATTCCATAATTCTTTTAAGTTGAGAATGAAATCACATTTCATATTTCAAAGGATTATTATTTTTCATTATTCAGCCTAATGGTAACTAGCAGATTTGAATATTTTGGAACTTAAGAAATAGAGGACAAAATAAGGGATTTCATAAGCCAAATGGAAGATTTTAAATGATCAATTGACTTATTTTATACAGTATGCTTTTTAGTAGTTGTAAAACAATATGAACTTTAAAAATACTATTCTTGTGGTCAATAATGACTGAGTACTTAAGTGATAACTAGAATTGTATTCCTGTCCATATGGCTTAATTTGAAAATGTGAATTCCATTATTTTTGTTTCAAAAGTTGTTTTTCTTTTTAGGTCTTTTTTGGGGCTAGTCTTCATATTACTGCCATTTAAAAATAGATATAAAACAATCTTTTCAGATTTATTAGATAATATAGAAAGAAAAAGTATCCTAGGAACTTACCAGGGAGATAGATACCTTACAAGGGATAAAAAGTGTTTCTGCTTCAAAAAAATATTTTAGTTGACTTTAATTTGGACAACAGAATGGTGCAGTGTGAAAAGCAAACCAAACCATAAGCTTTAGAGCCAGATAGACTTACTTTGTACAACCATGGAATGAATATCTTGTGACCTTTGACAAGTTACTTGACATTTCTCTGTCTCATTGTCTGCATCTGGGAAACAATAACTATCTCCCAGGTTTATTTTAAGTGTTAAATGAACAAATGTGTATTTAAGCATGCCTGACACAAGTTACGTGTCAATAAACGCTTATACATTTTCCTCAATTAGATAGTCTCTGATTCTCAACTAAGCTTCCCCTGTAATATATTCATTTGGGGAATAAAGAATTGATGGAGAAATAAAGATTTTTTTTTATTTAGCACAAAGACAATTCTTTTTATAAATCTCTTAAATTTTTCTGTTCCCTCTTCTCTCATTCATACACATACACACATACTACATGTATAAATTTTTCAATTTATGTACAACCAGTTATTATAAATTTTTGTTGGTATTAACAATTATTACAAACAGAAATATGAACCCCTTTGAGTCTCTGGCATTTCAGGGGAGTTAGTGGTAAATTCATGAACACACATTTTAAAGCTAAATTACCCACATCTTGGAGTCCAGCTTCTATTGTTTTTTTTTCTTTATTAAAGCAATGAAGTAGCAGTTGTTTCAATGCTGTAATGAATCAAATACCGGAAATTAAATCCCAAAGCAGTGCATCATTAGCAGATATTAAGACATTCCACGAGCCAGCATCACATATTTTCAACAGTTTTATACACAATCTACTTTTTCAGCAACACTTTGGGAAATATTCCAAGACAATTTACTGGGTAAGTGCATCAGTCTTCTAAAAGACATTTGGAATATTTCATAGTTTGATCCCCTGAGACACTCTAGTAGAGGAAACAAATTTTAACAAAGAAATAAATAGATTAAGGATGCAAGTAATCTAGGCGTTGGCATGCCATCATAGCTTCATTAAAGAGCTGCAGCTCTTCCTCACCTCTTCACCAAGGGCCACAAGTTACTTTGTTGTTTAAAGACTCCACATTAAGTAAGACTGTTACTGAAACATAACTCATAGGTACAAAATATCAGGAAATCTTTTCAAGTGTCAATTTACAGGGGTGTTTCTGTATATATTGTATATCGTATATTGTATATAGATGAAGCAAACAGTTACAGTTAACTGCTAAGGCTGCTCTCACTACAATCGACCACTTTGTTCTGTTGGAGGACATCTGGAACACCACAGATATATCTCCTGAGCTGAATATCAAACAGCAAGTGCCTGCCCCTTTCTGAGAGCTGTCCTGCATCAACCTGACCCAGGAATTTTAGAATGCATGGGCAAATTCGAGGTGGCTCCCCATCCTCTCTTCCCCTTCACTATCCAGTGGAGCTGGGTACGAGTCTCCAGGGCTTCCAGGGAGTATGGTTTTCCACGTTACTTGCCGTGTACCGCACAGTGTGTAAAGCATTGGGCACCTACTGACACTCGTATCGACCGACAGTCATCATCCTAGTCTGGTCCTCAGTCTTCGGATTTTTTCGTAGCCCCCTAAAGCCTGAAGTGGACAGGGGCTTACATGAGGCTTTTTCAAGGCCAGTGGGGCTATTGTCTCACCTATCTCCTTCCGGATGCCAATCACTGCTGCCACCCACTCAGCTCCCATCATCTTCCGCGTGAAGACTGGCAGGCACCCGGGGTTCTTCGTGGACTTCACATTCAACTTTTTGCCAGAAAACCCTGCAAAGTAAAGGACCCTTCGGAACTGAACACTTCGCTCCAAAATCTTGCTGAAAATCCACTTGTCTTACCTCTGAGAGTTCATGGTGAGTGTCGAGGGCGGGATTCAGGAGACAAAATTATTTTTGGCCTACTCCTCCCTCCCCACGGAGTAGAGTCACCGAGGAAGGCTTTCAGGCTTTCCGCCGCTCCGCGTTTGCAGCCTTCATTGAACTCAGTTGGGGGTGGGGAATTGGGGAGAAAAGAAAAGTCTTCGGGCACCTGCCATCAGTCTCCAGCGGCCACACGCAGGTACCGGGCGACGACGCGGTGGCCCCTTTCTTCAGCCAGGTCCACGGGCAGGCGGCCCCAGGCATCGCGCACGTCCAGCCGCGCCCCGGCTCGGTGCAGCGCCACGAGCGTGTCCAGGAAGCCCTCCCGGGCGGCGTCGTGCACCGGTCGGGTGAGAGTGGCCGGTCGGCGCAGTTGGGGTCTGCACCGTGGAGCAGCAGCAGCTCGGCCACGCGGGCGCTGCCCATCATCATGACCTGCGGGAGAAAGCAGAGTGATCAGGGCGAGGGAACAGCAAGATGCAGGCCTGGGTAGAGACAGGTACAGCCATTTCAAAGAAATACCTATTCATGAAGTATCCACCTAATGCAAAGGCGCACACCTAGCCTCAGGAGTCTGGTTAGGCTTCATTTGCTAACGCAACATCTCACACTCCCCAGTCTCTCCACCCGCTCCAGTCATGTTTTTTACTAATAGAGCTCCATTTTAATCTCTGAACATGCTGGGCAAGAAAGAGCTGATGATATAGTGCTTGTCGTCCTCGTGAGAAAAAGAAAATTTTGATTTCCATTGAAACATGGGAATCTATTTTGTTAAATGATTTACAGAAGAATTAAGTTTAAAGGCTTTTAAAGTCTTAAATTATTTTCTTGTCCTCCCCACCCCCCATAATCTTTACTAGGCTGTCAACTGATATATATATTTTTTAGAAGTCAAAATAATGCTTTAGGTGGAGAAAATAAGAACTAAGTTTAAAATAAAGTTCACTTTGTTTAGTTCTCATAGTAAATTCTCTGTGGAAGGTTTTTGCTTTTCAGTCATATATATTTGTGCTCATAATGGAATATAGTTCAACAATTTGAGCCAAAATTGGAGATAAAGGGGAAGAAGTAAAGTCACACACTATTTTATAAGATTATGTTAAAAAATTATTATTTTTTTAAAATTTAAGTTAATGTTATAGAGAAAGTCTAAATTTTAGAGGGTGACAATTTAACATGTAAAATAAACACTATTTACATTGCACAGGATTTTGTAATGTGCTAGATTTTATAATGATAAATAGTAAATATCTTGCTTTTAAAAAGAGCTTGTATGTTAGTAGCTGAATCAGAACAATGCCTAACTTAAAAAGATGTTCGGAGCACTAATTCTATAGTATCCATTCGTATACATGTATGTTATGCAAACATTTACACTCTTATTTTAACAATAAAATAATTTTGATAACTAAATATCCAAAATGGAGTTATTTGTTCTTGTGACTTTGTGTTTTAAAATGTACTATGCTTGAAACTAATATAAAATAATATTGAATGTCAACTAATTGAAAAAAAATGTACCATCAATTGAAAGATAGTATACTAATTTTTTGTTTCCTAAATATTAGAATCATCCATTTCCTCCCTTAAAAACTGTATGTTATTTCTGCTAGGGATACAAAGGCCATTTCACATGTAGAGAAGAGAGGAAAATGTGGTTCTTAATATCTCAAAAAATGATGAGTTAAAACTGTAAAAAACCCCTCTGTTTACAATTATTATAATTTGAAGTCTTTAAAAGCTACTTAACCATGTTTTTGTTGCTTTAAACTACATCTCATATTTTTCTAAGAATTTAAAAGGAATGAAATCTTTTTTTTTCCTTTTAAAATCTACGCTATTAACAAGGTTCCTAATAAAAGCTTGGTTCTGGAAGGTTAGGATGAGGTGAATACTAAGGATGACAATATTCAACAATATAGCACAAAAACATTACCTTGGATTTTAAAGGACTTAAAAATAAATCTACTAATTAAAGTGGGATTAATAGTTAAACAATGAATAATTATATTTTAACAATGAACAGGCTAATTATTTATGAAGACTCTTTTCCATTTAAAGGGACCTAACAGTTGTTGCGGGAATGCTTTTGTAATCTAAGCATTCGGTATGATACTTAAGCAATAAAAATCCATAGAAGCATTTTTCTTTCTTATGCAATACTCAAGAGACACTGCTAACAAAATAAAAGGAATTCGGTGTTGTGGCTGAAGAATCCTATCTGTTCCTTTGTATTCATTTCGCCTTTATAAGGAAAGAATACAAAGAATTTCACATCGCAGCATTTTTTTTTCATGTGCTATGATTTTTGTTTGATTCCTTAAATCCAATCCTGAATGTGTGACTTGTAATTTTCTCTATTGTTGAAAGTAGACATACAGACAAGATAGTTTTCCTCTCCGAGTAACCTTTCCCTTTGTCCTTTCTTCCTCAACCGAATCTATCTATACCTTGCATCTCTGATCATGAGACGAGAGAAGAAATATTGATATGTTTTACACCTTTAAAAAGAATACCAAACTGAAGCAGTGGGTTTTTCATTCCGCTTCTGGAGAGACGAGTGGAGACCTAGGCCCCAGTCTCGTCTACGAGGCCGCGCCCCCGCATCCGTGCGCCCCCTGCCGGCAAGGCCCCTGGGCCCCAGCTACCTGGATCGGGCTTCTCCCGAAGCCGTTGACTTTGTTGGGATCCGCACCGGCTTCCAGGAGCTGTCGCACGGTCTCCACTTGCCCCCTCGCTGCAGCGCTGGCCAGTCCCGCATCGCCGCCGCCGCCGCGCCGCCGCGCCGCCGAGCACGCCCTTGTCCTCCTCCCGCATTTCGCGTCCCCAAGGGTAAACTAGCCCGGATGATCCACGGCTGACCGTGAGCTTCGCGACACTCCTCCCTCCCTTCCCACCTCGCCCTGGCGCGCGCTCTCCTCCCCGGGAATGCTCAGCTCAGCTTCAGTCCCCTTTCGCTGTCCTGTGCTTCGCAGACGCGTGCAACAACCCGGCGGACGGCCTGTGGTTAAGCCGGACTCGCGAATCAGCGGACGCGTTCGGCTTGCTCCCAGGAAAGGTCCCTCGCGCGACCGAAGCCGAGCGCACAGTGGCTCCCGCCGCAGAGTACGGGTGCGTTGCCGCGTCCTGACTCACTGCAGAGCTTCGCTCTAGCAGAGTGGAGAGTCGGCAAGGAATGAAACGGTTTCTAGCTGGGCGGCGGGGCTGGGCTTTCCCCACCCCCTTAGGCTCCGCCCGCTGTCCAGAGGGCCGGCGGGCGCGCGGACTGCTTTCATTGTGCAAGCTGAGGGGCGGGCGGGGAGGGGGGAGGCGGCCCGCAGATGACGCTACGAATGACGAAGATAGGGCGGAGGAAGCCAGCCTAGACTAGAGCCAGCATGCGCCAGACTCCAGGAGCTGGGAAGCCTCTGAGCTGCTCGCCGGTGTCCAGCAAAGCCTTGGCTAACTACATTGAATCAATGTACTCAGGCCTTCCTTCCAGCAGGCGGAGCAGAGGATTTCTATTCCCTCAGTCCCGGGCTCGCTGCTTTCAAGTTGAAGACGTTAGTCTCTCCCTGCGGAATCAAATGGCTGAGAGAAGGCATTTAAAATAACTCTGTCTCTCTTAAAGTGTCTAAAAGTGACAGCTCTGCACCTGTCATGTGGGTTAAATTCATCCCCGAGCAGTACTTGAACTTCACTAGCTTCACGTCTTGCATCAACCTTAGCAATTTTCTTTTGGGTGTGTCTTCCTATTTGCATCAGTCAAAAATTAGTCTCTGACAAATCCTGAGAATCCTGTTTTAAATGTGGCTTTTATTCTTTTCATCTTTGAATTATGGGTACAATTCTAAAAACAAAACAAACAAAAAACAAAAACAAAAACTAAGATTGAGAGAGGCAACAACTAAAGACACTTAAAAATATATAAATATTTTAAGAATCTGATCCCGGTTTTGTGATATTTGAACAGTTTGTTTTTGTTTGCACTCTTACCTATTTAAACCCACTCAGCAAGTATTTGATTTTTATTTGTCATGAGTAATAAAGGAAATTTATGTAGTAATCATGAAACATAATAAAACAGGGGTGTGGTGCTGGGGCTGTCATTAAACAGGCTGAACCTGTCATTAAATCCTCCTCTGAAGGTTTAAAGGCCAAGTGCTTCCCCCTCCCTTCCTAATCTTCCCAGGTGAGTTTGAACTAACATATGCATGCTTTAAAGATTTTGGAAAATTATAGCTGATCCTTGATTGAAATAGGAAGAGAACCACAAGTTATGTATCTATTGCCTAAAAACTTTGGTGGAACTACATGAAAGTGGGTCTCTCCTAACACTGAATAGTTCTTATTTACAACATCATTTTTGGTTCAGAGTGCCAAGGAGGAGGACAGTGACTCCCCTCCCCTCAAACCACTGTAGAATGAGGAAGAACTCTTTAGATGGGGGTTAGGTAAGTGATGTAAGTGGTGATTAGGGCTGAAGATACACTGAATGATCCTAAACAGAGTGGAAATCCACTTGGATGGGGAAGAGAAGGAGACAGAATTTAAAACAATTTTTTTTCTCTCACCCTTCTCTCATTTTTTAGTTTTCAGTTTCTTAATCCTCTACCTTTCACTCTTGTTTGAGCCACCATTCATACCCGGAAAAAAAATTGCCTTTTTATTTGTTGATAGTGGCTCAATTCTTTGACCTGGTCAGAGGAATAGAAGTCTACTTTTGGGTGAAAAGCATCAGTGAGCTGTTTTTTCTAGTCTTTTGGGCCAGTTCCCATGCATTGTATTGGGGACTACAGGTTTGTAGGTAGAATGGGAGAAGAAAGAGGAAAGGTGGATAGTGGGAAGCCAGAGTCTTTGAAATAGATGGCATTGGCTCTTTGATAGTCACTTGCAGCAAAGTCACTGGCTGAGTCACCAGACTGATATAGGTGGATGTGGTGATAAATGATCTTAGTCCAGAAATATCTTTACTGGAAATAGCCTAGCTACTCTGAAGTTTAGTGCACAGCCAAATATAACAAGGCAGATTTCCTTTTAAAGGACTATTGTTGGGACCTTCCCTCTAATGGATCCAGTAATTAAATTTAGTTAAAACTTAGTTCAGCACAGTCTATATTCCAGGAATTCACAGTTAAATAAGATGTAAGTCCTAGCTTTTAATAAACTATTTCTAATGACACTCAAAACTGACAAATAGGGAGTTTCAATTTAATGTGATAACTTTAGTGAGAGATGTGTCTACAGGACACTTAGGGAGTAAAGAAGGGAACTTAATTCAATTGGAGGTGCAGGGAAAGTTTCTTAGGGAAGTTGCCAGCTGAAGAGTTTTTAAAGAATGCATTGGAAATTAACTTTTCTGTGTTCTTATCTTTGATTTTTCTGAAACTTAGTAAAAATATTAGGAAAAGCCTGTGCCAATTTTTGAGCCACCTGCTTAAATAATAAGCATAGCCAAAGTGTCTGAAAAGTTAATAATAACAATTTAAAAAACTATTTGGAGTTGATAAGGAGATGGAAGATCATTGCTTTTTGTTGAAGGGGACATAGCTAAAGAGTAGTAAGATAGGGGAAAGGCCCATGGGCAGAATGGCCGAGACTCTTCCAGGAGAGCTTCGCTAAGCGAGTTGACTGGAAAAGAACTTTGGGCGAGAGGGGATGGAAAATGTTGCCAGGGGTATGCGAGATTGCTAGCACCACGGACAGCGCTTCCCTGTTAAACATGGAAAAGGTGGTCCCTAATCCATTCCAGGTTGAGAATTCTTGAGGCAGCTCCAAACCTGATCCTCCAAAGCTTTTTTCCCCTCCAAAATTCAAAGGAATCACACGGAAACTCAACGCACTTCTTTACAAAACCAACCTCCTCAACTTGGTTTCCAAATATTATTGGATTATCCAATGTTCTCTACTTAAAGAAATTAAATATCCTCTGTATTTAAAAAAAGAGAAAAAGTACACTTATTGTCTGCTCTGTTCCAAGTATTTTATGAGTATAGCTTCATTTAATCCTCATAAAACTCCTAGGCAACATGCATTGGTATCTTAATTTTACAGAAAAGACAAAGGATCAGAGAAATTAACTTGCATATTAGCTGATCATTGTTGGAGGTAGGGTCTAACCTATGTGCCTTCAGAGCATTTACCTTTTACACTACATAGTGTCCTTAGCAGCTGTCATGGTAAGCTTAACTGGAAAAAAAAAAGCTCAATAAACTGGCTTATAATTATTTTCCGGGCTACACTGTGTTTTCCAGATGGCTCACCTCACAGCACACCCTTAATAGACTTCAAAGATGTCATTTCACATGTAATACAGCAGCATATTTGTCTTGGACAATAGAGTAATATAATGAAACTTTTTACCTCTCCCTGAAACCCTACTCTCTCTAGGATGAAACACAACCTGTTAATGTTTTAAACACATTTAAGAGATGAAGTGGATAGGAACATAGTGGGCAACTAAAACTTGGAATTATCACAAACATGCCTTTTAATAGGATGGATAATTTATAAATGAGAAGAGAGAAAGCAAATGGTAAGTTGATATAGAATTTTGGATGTAAGTAAAAGGGAATGAGTATAGTCAGTCCTAATATTAGAAATAACGCAGATCTCTAGTGATAATGTTTATACACTAGTTGGTGAAATTATATATGAACTCTATAAAAACGTGAATAGAATCAGTTGAGTGACTAAGATAAGTGGTAACATAACTTGTATATGGTTGGATCCAAAATAGTGTTTCTAAGTGTGGAGAGAAGAAAATTCAGAGTCACTTTTGTGGCTTTTTCAAACTATATGTGGCCCACCTCCCACCAAGAGGCTCAGTTCTCTCCATTTCATCAGTTGAGATTTATTGTTCCAGGATCTACAGTGTATCTTTTTCTATATTCATATATATGTATATATATATATGAATAATATTCATATATATATGTATATATATATAGAATATATATATATTCTTAAGTTTAACAGTATCGTGGACATATTCATCATTTTAGCACATGTGTTGTTTTTTTTTTAAGGTCATCATAACATAATATCACAATCTGGCTGGCTTAAACAACTGAAATTTATTTTTTCACAGTAGTTTGCTAGGACTGCCATACAAAATACCACAGACTGGGGGGCTTAAAAATCAGAAATTAATTTTCTGAAAGTTTTGGTTTCTCCTGAGGCCTCTCTCCTTAGCTTACACACAGTCACTCTCCTGCTGCCTCTTCACATAGTTATCCTATGTGCACTCAATCCTGTGGTATTGCTTTTGTGTGTCCAAAATTTCTCTTCTTATAAGGACACCAGTCAGATTGGATTAGGGCCTATCCCAACAGCCTCCCTTTAACTTAATTACCTCTTTTAATAAATACCCTATCTTCAAAAATATTCACATTCTGAGATACTGAGAGTTAAATATTTAACATATGAATTTGAAGGGGGTGTGTCACAATTTCACAATTCAGTCTATAATAATCTCCTCCAATTTTTCATTATTTTTAACTGTTCTCAATAATTTATTTTAAAAGGATAAACATAAGATTAAAACATTGAAGTTGGTTGAAATTAATACTAGTCTCATGTGTCTCTTTTAATCTATAGGTTCATCTCTTTTTCTTTTTCTTTTTTTACCCATTTTCCTTTCAACTTATTAGTTGCAGGAATTGAGTTATTAATTTTGTAGTTTCCTGAACTCTAGACTTTGCAGAATTCTTCTGCATAATGACATTTAATATTTTTCTCTGTCACCTGTATTTCTTGTAATTTATTATTTAGATCTAGAGTCTGGATGTGATTCTGGTTTGATATTTTGTCAAAAATACTTCATTAATAGCATTAAAAACTTCCACTAAAGCTACACATAATCTAGTTGATTCTCTTTCTATGATTCTAGCAGTCATTGATGTGTGAGAGGTTGAATTAGCTGAAAAAAAATTTTTAATGTAAAGATAGTTGCTAGGAGCTTAATTTCTTGAAGAATATGCTGAAAAGACCAATATATTGAGAGATTTACTTTATCTTAATTTTCTTCTGAGGATTGTAAATTAACATAAATTACGTATTTAATTTGCTCCCCCCCCAGATATGTGTTATTTCTGAACTATATTTAATAGTACTTCATTAGGGATAATTCATACATTTCTGAATTATCTAGAGCTCTTGAATAAAACCCAGTCTACAAAATGAAGTAATTTTTTAAAACATTTTTTAATTTTAGGTGGTTTCTCTGTGAAAAATATTTATGTGTACACACATAAACACACATACACATATCTTAGCAGAATCCATTGGCTTGAAGATTTGATTAATCTGATATGCTGTGGATTCACTCCTATAGTCAAGCTTCCATATTCATGAGCCATTGTGAATTGGAATCTGGATTACATTTTCTCATCTGAAATTGTTGCTCTTGTGTAGTTCCAAGCACACTGCACAGACACAACCAAATAGTTAACTTTTGTATTGCTAGATAAACTACATGTTCAGAATTTCTTTGGAAGAGGAATGTTATCTCCATTTCCATTCACTCTTCAACCTTCTGTAATATGACTTTCACTCAGAATCTGGGTAACCAATTGCCACAGTAACCAATGACTTTCTTGTTGCTAGATCCAATCATCTCAGTCTTCATCTCACTGTTGTAACTTTTCTGTGACTTTGGATCCTGATGGCCTCTTTTATCTTTTTGCTCTCAACTTTCTTGCATCTTATTAAGCCATCCTCTCACATGTTACTGATAACATAGCCATGCATGTGATGTAAATAACATGTTTATGTCCTCCGTAAAAGGTATTCTTAATCTACATTTAGCTCATCCATATTTTAGTAACAATGCTAAAATAAAATCTTAAATTATTAGCTATCTGTAAAATATTTACTCATACAACAAAAAAGTAAACATTAAGCCTCTACTAAATATCAGATACTATGTACAAGTGATGTAGGAACAAGTGATGAACGAATGAATCATAGAGTATTAATTTTAAAACATGGTTACTGACATGAAATACAAGTCCTGGGTGCTATGTGAATTCATAGTAAGGAAGCTGATCTAATGTGGTGGTCAAGGAAATCAAGGGATATTTGAGTTGAGATCTGCAGGATTTTGTTGTAATTAACTAACCAAAAAAAAAAATGGGGCAGTAGTTGTAAGAAGGAACATTCTAGGCTGAAGGAACTGCACATGGTGGGCTCTGAGGTGGAAGGAAGCATGCACATACTGAAGGAATTATAGATGAAGTGTGGGGATGGAGGAGGAAATTACGGCTAGCCGAGATTGGAGAAATTCACACAGCAAAATGGAGCTGTATAGACCACGTTAAGAATTGCTATATTTATCTTAGGAAAAGGATAAGCCATTGACAAATGATGTGATCAGAAAAATGATGTGATCAAATTTCAATTAAATAGAAAAAATCACTTTAGGTGCATTTTTTAGAATGGTTTGGAAGAGAAGCAAGAGTGGATACTATAGTGGGCTAGTAGTTCAGAGGATAGATTTTTGTAGGTTGGACTAAAGTATTTGCACCTAGCATGTAGAATAGAATGTTTTAAGATATATTTCAGGAATAATTTCAAGAAAGCTTAACAAAAAACGAGATGGCAGCTAAGGGAGAGGAAGGTGTTAGGTAGGTTTGTACAACTGAAGAGGTTGGTGATCACGGTCACTAAAATAGGGAACAACGGATGAGGATGCAGTTTGAGGTGAAGATCATGAGCTCAAGTTCAGAAAGCTTGAACTTGAGAAATGGTGCTATATCTAGGTGGAGATGCCCAATGGCAGTTAGAAACATGGGTCCAGAGTGCAGAGAGGGGTGCATAATCCTAATTTAGATGACTTTATATAACAAATGTAGAAATGAAATTTTCTGGCATAAATTTTAGCATAGAATATTAGTTTATTTTTCAGAAATAAATAGTATAAGCTATAGTATTTAATCCTAAGAATTAATTCTAAAATTTTCTAGCAAAAAAAATTGATAATATATGTTGATATTACCTCTTCTGTCTCTAAATTTGCTTAATTACTCCAAAACATTTTTCATATTTCTTTACATTGTTAATGTTTTTTGTTTTAAAAATTATAGGCTTTAAAGGTATTGTCTTTGATTACTTATATATGGACCAGTTCCCAAGACATAAATACAATTCATATTCAAACTTAATAAAAATTCAGCAAGCTACATAAAGAAACACTCAGAAACAATGCCAGCAGTTTTTCTAAAATTTCTCTCCATATATTCATCCTTCTATGTGAAAAAAAAATGAACAAAACAATACTATCAGAAATCACCTAAAATGAGATTCTTTATGAATGAGGCGTGCTTTTATTTATGGTTGTTCTTTTCTGTGTACAGGTCTGCATTGATTATTCAATTAATATAATAGCCATTCAAAAAAATGTATTGAGTGTCTATTATGTGCCAGGCACATTCCTCTAAGCCCTTAAAATATATCAGTGACAAAATAGTAAAAGATCTCTGTCCTCACGATTGTTACATTCTAGGAGGGACAGTAGTTTTTGTTGTATAGGTAATCACATTATAGAAATAACACTTAAAATAGGTTATTTCTTATCCAATATGCTTCATGCTTTATACTACATCATCAAACATACAAGGGTTGGCTTATAAGAAATTGACATAAAACTTTTAAAATGATTTTTGTTATATGAATCAATAATGAAACCATTTTCTCAATAATCACAAACTGAAAGCAAAGTGATTGTTCATCTCAGAGACACTGTGGTGAAGTTAAAAGTTTCAAGAAAAGACCTTGGTTCCAAGATAAGGCACATTTGGCTTAGATTTTTAATTTTGCTATTCTCACATTAAATAAGTACTCATAATTAAGTGCTGAAAACTAGATATGGTTATAAAAACCAAGGCATAGTTGAAATGAAAGTTAAGATATCATAAACCCAAATTAGTATTATTAAAATGGGAGTTATAAGACTTTAATTTTGACACCCTAGGCTTCAATTGTATTTGATGTGGTTCTAAAGTGAGGCAGTGTTAAAATGAAAGTTTCGAAATAAATTAAAATCAAGAGTTAGCAAAAATAATCAATATAAAGGCAACTTTAGGTTTTTAAATTTGGCAGCCTAATTTCAAATAGCACTTGAAAACTTAACAGTGAAGTATTATATACATTCATAAAACAATGTTACCAATTTTGTTGTATAGTTTGTGAAATATTTTGTAATCACATGTAGTATTATTTCAGAAAATTGTGCCGTGATAGACTTGAGTTGATTAAAGATATCTAACTCCTTTCCTTGGATTGATACAAATAAATTACTAAAGTATAATAATAACAATGATAAATATAAGTTATGATATCCCCATATGCCTATAAATTTCTTATAAATTGATTATGGCATAATAAATTTTAACATTGCCATGTTTTCAAAATAAATTTTTTTCCCTGGCTTAATTTGGGACAATTTGAGCATCAAAAAGAATGATGATACAATTTAAACCATATTAAATTAAAAAAAATCCATGGGAGGGAGTAAGAGTCTCTTTCTAGAGGATGGCAGCTAATATATAGAGAGAACGCTAGAATTAGAAAATCACCATTACGTGACCCCCAAGGGATCACAATAGACTGTGGTTAAGGAACAGAATAATCACATAATATCATCCCCTAGGTTTATTTATTAATTACAAGGGGAAAGTTGCTTTTCAAAAGAGAGTGATCTGGCAGTTACCACCTTAACCAAATGAGAGAGTCCGACCATTTCCAGTTTGAGGTTCATCTAAGTTGGGTTGTTGGTGGGATGTTTGACATGTACCTACAGAGGAGCCAGTATAACAAATCCAGAATGTTGGATATCCTGCAGGAATACTGGCCAGGACTCTTTAAAGTAACGGTACCAACATTTTTGGCACCAGGGACCAGTGTTCCTATAAGAATCTAGTGCCTGATGATCTCAGGTGGAGCTGAAGTGGTGATGCTACAGCTGGGGAGCGGCTACAAGGACAGATGAAGCGTCACTGGCTTGCTCACTGCTCACCTCCTGCTGCGCAGCCCTATTCCTAACAGGCCCTGGACCGGTACCAGTCTGTGGCATGGGATTTGGGAACCCCTGCTTTAATGGATTCAAATAAAACAGAATGTTGGTGGCTGTGCTGTTTTGACTGCTCCCATCAGGTGTGCGGCATGACCTACATGACTTTTTCTTTTGTGATAGTTGGGATGATGTGCACCGCCGAGACACATACCTACCAGCTGTTTGTAGCCACCTTCCAGGGCTGTGTGGGAAGAGAAGAACAATGGGAAAATACCTCTTCTAAACTTAATCTGTACATCATTAAAAAATATTTTAATTTCAAGTATTTTACTTATAATTTCTCATTTTAATGTATTTACTTCTGAACTTGTATTTTTCCAAGTTCATTTGACCTTGTATTTGTTATCACTGGGTTTGAGTATTGTGATAAAAATATTCCATGACTCAAATGAGCAAAAATGTGCATTTGTCATCAAATTAGATAGTGGATAATCTGACTATAAAAATAATATTTCTTGTATGAGACTATTTTACTCTCTGTGATCTCCTGAATCCTAATTCCCACTAGTTAGTGAGCTATAAATTTAGTAATCACTTTTCTAAAAGTAGATTTTCAAGTCTATTTTTCTAGATCTAAGGACTTGAAGCTCAAAGGCTCTTCTTGAGAGAGAATTAAACACATTTCGGTTGCCCTTACCACCTGGGATATCTGGTTGCAGTCATACTGAACAACAAAAGTGAGATGATCCCTTTTCTTGAGAAGAGTCTTCTTTGCAGTTAAACAGCTCACAGGTATTTGGCTCCCACGGGTAATGATTTGCTTTTTTTCTTGTCATTGGTTAGGAGATTGTATAGAGTGAAGTGGTGAGTGCCAACATCCCTATCTGGGAGGAGTCCTGGACGTGTCTGAACTTTATCTTTCTATTTTGCTCCTCTGTCCTTAGGAGTGAGTAGGGTGAAAGAGTTTGGGCCAGGAAGCAATTGCTTCTCTTACTCTATTTATGTGTATATCTTGTGAGGGCATCTGGCAAAAAATGACTTATTCTATGACCCTGTTTTGAATGCCTTGGTGTTGATATATTTTCCACATTTAAGAGAAGAAAAATATTGTCATGCCAAAATGTAAAGTTTAAGAAGTAGAAAAAGATGACTAGTGGAAGTTCAGTCCTTTAAAACTTTACTGGAAGAGCAGAATTAACACAGCCTTTGGAGTTAGGTAGACCTGAGTTTAAGGTCTAGCTCTGCTACTTTTTGGTTGAGTGATTTTTTGGCCCAGTTATTCAACCTCTTTAAGCTTTGATTCCCTCATTCATAAGATGTATATAAATCTTCCTTATAAGTATTAATTGAAATAGTACATATATATACATATATATATATTTTAGCATATAGTAAGCTCCTAATAAATGGAAGTTGTTATTAATACATTGCTAGGATAAGAAAATTGCACCAGGAAATGAATTATGTAAATATTTTATTAATAATAGGAAAGGGTTCTTTGTGGGCAAAAATTTTAAATTATATTTTCAAGGCTCCATCTCTTTTACTAGGTGTAATTAGGTTTGCTCTGCTGCTAGCAAAGAATATACCTAGTACAGTAAACTTTCTGATATTGCTATTAGTAATTTTTTTTTTCTGATATGCCTCCTTTGGCAAGGGAAGCAAAAGAAAAAAAAAACAAATGAGACCACATTAAACTAAAAAATTGTTGCGCAGCAAAGGAAACCATCAACAAAACAAAACAAAAAAACTACCAACTTAAAGGGAGAAGACATTTGCTGATGATACATCTGACAAGGGGTTAATACCCAAAATTTATAGAGAATCCATACAATGCAACACACACACACACACACACACACATTCACACACACACAGAAATGAAAAAAAGTAAAAAAAGAAACAACCCAAACAATCCAGTTAGAAAATGGGCAGAAGACTTGAACAGGTATTTCTCCAATGAGGAAATACAGATGGCCAATAGACTTATGAAAAGATGCTCAAGCTCACTAATTAGCAGAGAAATGCAAATCAAAACTACAATGAGATGTCACCTCACACCTGTCAGAATGGCTAGCATCAATAAATCAAAAAACATGTGTTGGTGAGGATGTGGAGAGAAGGGAACCTTTGTGCACTGTTGATGGGATTGCAAATTGGTGCGGCCACTCTGGAAAATGTAGTTTCCTCAATAAATTAAAAGTAGAACTACCTTTTTTACCCAGCAGTTCCACTTCTGGGTATTTATTCAAGAAATCCAAAACACTAATTCTAAAAGATATATGCACCTCCATGTTTATTGCAGCATTATTCAATAGCCAAGAAATGGAAGCAACGTAAGTGCCCATCAATAGCTGATTAGATTAAAAAGTGGTACATTTATATGATGAAATATTACTCAACTATAAAAAAGAATGAAATCTTACCATTTGCAACCACATGGATCGACCAAGAGGGTATTATGCTGAGTCAAATAAGTCAGAGGAAGATAAATACCATATGACTTCACTTATATGTGGAATCCAAGGACCAAAAGAAATGGACAAACTAAACATAAACAGACTCACAAAAACAGAGAACAAACTGGTAATTGCCAGAGGGGAGGAAGAGGTGAGGTCTGAGTGAAAAGTGAAAGGATGAAGGAGTGCAACTTAGTAGTTACAAAACAGTCATGGGATGTGGAGTGCAGCACAGGGAATATAGGCAATATAGTCAATATTAATACTGTGTTTAGTGCCAGATGGATGCTAGAGTAATCAGGGGATTGCTTCATAAGTTAAATTTCTAAGCATTGTATTGTATACCTGAAACTAATATTAAATAATAAAAAATAATTTAAAAAATGTATCCAGAGCACATTAAAAAAAAAAAAAGAATATACTAGTTACCTTCTTAAACCAGAGTTATGTAGCGTAAGTTAATTAATGACATTGGTGCATTTGTGGGGCACTTTTACATTTGCCCCATTCTCAGACCATCTATCAATATTATATTCTTAATTAGTTTCTTCAAATTGACTCAACTTTTTCGTCTTCATTTGTCTCATTTAAGCTACATTAGCTGTAAAATCATGAGTTTGTTGTGCAAATTATATTTTTGTAAGGTGCTCTAAAAGCAAATAACTTAAAAAAGTTCCACCTATAGTTCATGTACTACCTACACATCTCCGGTAACCTTCAGTGCTACCTTACTGTTTTTGAGAAACACTGATACACATTCTCATCCTTGGTTCTCATAAGATTATAGGAGATAAACAGAGAAGTCCTAATTATCCCCATTTCAAAGATGAGAAATTCAGGTTCATGGATAAAATCTTATATCCAGTAAATTTCCAGAATTGAGCCTGGTATTCATGCTTTCCCTATATCAACTGAATGCTTCTTCTTCGCTACAAACTCTTCTAAGGAATGCAAACTTAGAACAAAAAGTAAGGTTTTATCTATTTATACCTGGCTATTTTGGGATTCGGTGGTAATTTGAATATAGATCAGACAGAAAAAAGCAAACAAAGAAAATGAGAGTAGATTGCCCTGTTGCGGTGGGTACCTCTAAGATAGCTCCTAGTTATCTCAGCCTCCTAATATTACGCCTGTGTAAGTCTCCCTACTTGAGTAGCTGCTTTCTAAACCCACACAATAGCAATTTAGAGAAAGTATCACTTCCATGATTAGTTTACAAAAGAGTGTGACTTTTGTTTTGCTAAAAGACTTCCTCTCCCTTGCTGATTTTGATGACCGCAACCTGCCATAGGAGAGAAGACCTGAGAACAGCCTCTAACCAAAGCCAATTGGGAATTTAAGCCTCAATTCAACATCCCTCAACAAAATGAATCCTGTCAACAATTATGTGCATTAGCTTGAAAGCAGATCCTTCCCTAGGTGAGCCTTCAGGTGAGCCTCTTACCTTGATAAATGCCTTGACTGAAGACTTGTAAGGGACTGTGAAGCCTAAGACCCAGTTAAGTCATAACAGAACCGTGACCCACAGGTGTTTTAAACTATTTTTTTTTTTGCTTGGGAGTGGTGGTGGTTTAATTTGTTATTCAGCAATACTATATTTCAGAAGAATGCAGGAGTTCTGTTTCCTGTATTTTTAATTAATAAAGCAGTGGGAAACTTCAAGTCGATAGCAACACAAAAGAAAAGACTGCATCTGTATGTAAAAGGTTATCATTTATACCTTTCCACAATGCCTTGCTCCACGGTTCATATGTGGGCTTCACGTGCATATGCAGAAGGTACTTAAAGATTTGGCTGTTGGAATTATTGAATCATCATGGAGTTGTTTCATTGTGTCCATTCCATTTTATTTTATCTTTCTACTTATCAGAGCATCTTTATTCTTTTATGGGCTTTGTGTACTCATGTTCTCCTCTCTTTTCCTCCTTAGACAATTATGAACTGAGCTATCAGTATCACTTTTTGACTTTAATGTGGAGATCCTTTTTCCTGCAGGTTCTCCTCTACAAAATTAAAAACCTCACACATGAGAAAATAACATCCATGTTTGACATTGTCTTACTGGTTTCCCCTAGGTTTTCCATCCACCACACTATACCTGAAAGATTTCCCCTTTTGAGCAGTGTTTGCTTCTATTTCACAAGTAGCTGAGGTGAATTAGGCAAGGCAGTTCCAAATGAATCTATCTGTACAAAACCTTGAAAATAACCTGAGACTAGCTCTTGATAAATTGGAGAAGGGTGGGATATGTAAAGGGATAGAGTGGATGGCGGGGGGAATTTTTATATAGACAGATTTGAATCACTCTATGCCAGTAAAACTTAATAATAGCAGTCCTAAACACACACGCACACACAAATATACATGTAAATGAGTCACACTATAAAAACTTCTAACAAGTGCTGGCAAGTCAGATGTCAGACTCACCCTGAAACCTGTCTCTCTAATAAAAACTTTGTAATTAAAAACAAAACTGTCCATAAATCATAACATATAATAACAATTGCATGCAACTAGTACAGAACTCGATTAGAAATTTAAAAGTGAGCTTTCTCAGATGGAAAATCCTCTAAAGTATGCAGCCAGCAGGTTATCGTCTATACTTGAACTGTGAGATGCTACTTGGTCCAACTGTTAACATCTTCTGACCTTGGCCCAAGAAGGGACTGAGGTGATGCAGTTCACTTGTCTTGTAAGAATAATACTAGTGTTTGCCATATATTGAAAGTTCATACTATGTGCCAGATACATTTTTAGGAACTGAATATGCTCTGTCATTTCATCTTCTTTACACTTAGGCAATAATTAACTGTATTTTACTTGTATAAAACTGAGGCTTAAAGTGGTTTACTGACTTTCATAAGTTTACACCAATAGTAAATGACCAAAACAGAATTTTAACCTAAGTCTGCTTGATTCCCCAAATCTGCCTTTCCAATCAAAGAATGTGTGGCTTGATAAAGGAAATAAAATTTAATGAACATATGGAAGCTGGTGAATAGGATAAATTGTGGCCTTAAACTTGATCCTGTTTAATGTGTGGTAGAATGGATAAAATAAGCCTTTTCTGTATTGCTACCTCTTTAACCTTAGTCAAGTCACTCAGCTTGGCTGGGTTCTTGTTTTCGTTTTTTTTGTTTTTTTGTTTTTTTTGTTTTTTTTTGTTGTTTTTTTTTAATAAACAGAATTATTTCAACTTATTATTACCTGATGTGCCTCCCATATTAAAATCTTATTATTCTAATCTGTAAATTCCTCCACCCAGGCTTGCATCGATCTCACAAGACTAAACTAAGTAAACCCTGAGTTTTGGCATGTTCTTCCTTCAGGTGATCAGGGTTTGAAAATGGAATGGAAGTTCCATGAAGCTATAGCACTACTTTTTCATTGTATTCCTCCTTCTCTTTCTTTCCTAGGGGCTTAGTTTGGTGACATGTCCTGTGAGAACTTGAAATAAGGAGAAGCTAGAAGTAGAACTGGGAAGGAGATGAACTAATTAGTCAATAAAATTCACATTCTTGTTTTCTAATACACAAATATTCTTTCTCTAGCTGAGGTTTTAAGGAGTGAAAGAAAGCTCTGTGCACAGGGAGAATGAATGTCTTAGGGTAGCTGTTGACAAAGAAATGGATTGCAGTGAACTCCCATTGCTTAGAATTTCATAATTCTCTGAAAGTATTTATTTTACTCAACCTTTTAAAAATTCGTAATGGCATACTGCAATGTAGAATTTGGCAAACTTTTCCTCTAAAGGGCCAGAGAGTAAATTGTTTAATTTTTGTAAGCCATATGGTTTCTGTCACAACTTCTCAACTCTGCTGTTATAGCACCAAAACAACCATAGATAATAGGTGAATGAATGAGAATGTCTGTGATTCAATACAACTTAACAAAAATAGACTGCAGAACAGATTTAACACAAGGGTCATAGTTTTCTGACTCCTGATATAGTGGAAAGAGTTTAGTTGGAATTTGATTATGGCTCTCTCACTTTTCACTGGGTATTCTTGGGAAAGATATTTAATTTATATTTCTATAGTTTTTTAAATCTGTAAAATGGGGATAATAAAACCTACTTCACAAGACTGTTATGGAGGTTAAGTAATGTAGCTAAGTATAGCAAAATGGCACCTAACAGGTGCTTAATAAATGGTACCTATAATTATCATCATTATAATATTATTTTAATTTCCTCAGTTTTTTTTCTTTTTTGGCGGTGTTTTCAGTCTACCCTAATGTATTTACAGCAAGCCAATAAGTGCTGTTGAGGGCAGTTGGAACTATGTTTTGATGATTCATCGCAGAAGATTCTTCTATTGAAATTAGAAAGTTGTTTTAGAGGGTGTTGGTGATTATTTCACACTTCTTGAGCTAATATCATTCTCTCTTAGTTCTAGTTTCTCTACTTCAAGTTTTTTTTCAAAAGAATTTTATAAATACAGGTACATGTGTTTGTTTTACTTCTTTATTTTCCTTGTTAGGTAGTCATGCATATGTTGATTGGCATCAAATATAGCTCTTATCTACCCCATGGCAATAAGCTACTATTGACTTGAACTAAGATCAGTTATGGTGGCCTTGTCAGTGGAAAAGTCTGGATGTGTCTAGTTTGGGCTGTGACACCAGGATGCGGTGGATGCACCTGTTCTACTTGTGTAACGTTGGCACTAATGTAGGGACTACTTTCCTGTGCATTTGCCTTTGTAAATTGTGAAAGGCTGACTTGATTGTTGAGCTGAGCCCCACATCCTGTTAAAACTGTACTGGCTTTTGGTTGCATGATGCCTCATTTCTAGAGGTAAGACTGGCTTCTTATTTTTATGAATTTTCTTAGAAGGAAATTTTACCTCTGAGGGTTCTGAGTCATTATGGATATGCTCTTACTCAAAGGGAATTTTTTTACTAAAGGAAAAACTTGAGCAATCACTAAAGAGCAGAAGCCACAGAACGGGGCCTGGATTTTTGACTTATAAATATATGGGCTGCATGTAACAGACAACTTGCAAATTCTGCTATTAGAAGGGCTGGTCAGTCCTTTCTCCTCTTCCCTTCCCCCCTCTTCTTCTTTTCTCCCTCTTATAATGAAGAATAAAGACAAATGATAACAGATCTGCTTTGGGCTGATACGGAGGTAGGATATCCACTTATAATAGAGGTTGGGTCAAAGCTCACCTTTCCCTTTTTGAATTGAAATTATTGTGTGCGTGGGCTATTTACACATGAAGATAAGACTTGTGAACGTGACTACAGAGAAAGGGTCTAAAACAACCTAGTAATAGGTTGGAACAATTTTAAAAATCTTCATACACTGTACTTCGAGACAATACTTCAGGATAAAATATTTTTTGGTATGTAACATAACTTATTCAAATACCAAAAATACATTTTTATAAAAAAAATCACTTTAAACCATTATAATTCTGGAAGTATAACATAATAGTGATAAAGAGTGCATATTTTATACTTTATTTACATATTTGTGCGATTTTCTTAACCTTTAGAAAAAGTGTTTGAGTTGCATCAAATAACAAGGCTAGTTTATAGCCTAAATTGTTTCCTCCTGGCTGTTTTCTTTCACTTCTATACATATGGAGATGTTTCTGTGCTAGAGCTACCTTATTCTTTTAAAGTTATTACATGAGATAGTCTATAATTTATTTATACTTTCCTATTAATGAATATTTAGTTTCTTAGTTTACTTAGAAAGGTTTATAGTTGCTCACGACAAAGTTAGGAATCAGGTTTATTTAATGGGTGATATTTTCTTTTCTAATTCCTGGCTCATTGCATACCTTTGAGAATGATCTTTTAAAACAAGCCCCAAAAGCCTTTAGAAAAAGTATTATAGAAATTTATATCTACCTCAGGTCTATTTCTATGATTTAGCTGTATCAGAGAACCAGTAGTGTAGGTTTACTTTGAAACCCAGCAAAAATTAATACCACAGTTGGATTCTGGTCAAACCAGTTGCCGCTAACCCAGCTGTAGGTTAGGATTTAAAGGTGACTCTTCCACACCCTAATGTCAACAATCAAATTTGGCCTTACCTTCTTTCTTTCTCTCCTTCTTTGATTACTCTCACGTAGTTGTTTGTGTACATGTCTGACTTCCTGGATCCTCTGAGGGTAGGGACCATGCCTTATTCATCTCTTCATTACTCAAGGCTTTTACCACAGGGCCAGGCCCAGAGTGGGTTACTCAAGAAATGTGCTTTAGAGAAATAATTATACATAAGCTAGGAATTCTCATTCATATTTCTGTATCTGAACAACTGGCTTTCAGCATTTTGAGTGGGATAAAGAAGAAATATGGATTTTTGGTATATACAATACTTAAATGTAGAATTTAAGAGCTGCCACGCAAGTTCAGAATTCTCTGTGGTTTTCCAGTGTTAGCTTCACTTCTATCACTAGCCGCGTCTCAATGTGAGGTGACTTTCATCCTGGCCTGTTCTGGCAGGAAAGAACTCTTTACCTGGTTTGCCTAATCTACATTGGCTTCTAGTTTCAACAAGAATTGTGTACATGCATTTAATTTTAGCTCTTGGGCTGTAACATGTCATTGTTCTTTTTGCTCATCTCCTGCCCTTACTTTTGGAAACAGGACAGGCATCTTTAGTTCTTGCTATTCCTGTTCTGTGTACTTTTAGATGGAATTTAGCTTTGCCCTTCAACTTTAATGGCATTCACTCCAAGATATTTTCCAGTCGTATTTCCTGCGTAAGAAAATACAGACTATGTCATCGGAAAGGGAAGTGGGTTTGAGGTGCATTATTTAAATTATTCACGGAACTCAGGTCCTGGTTTGAAAGAAAGTCAAAGCAAGGTTTTGGATTGATTTATGTATTTGATTGTTCTTCTATATTCAATTTACAGGATAATGCATTCGTCTCTTACTCAGTTTCACCTGTTATTGTCACAGTGAATCTGTAGGGAAAAAATAGATTTGGGGCCTAGTTTTAAAAAATTCATGGTTAGTAGAATTATTTTTATTTCTTTATTTTTTTCATATTTAGAGGGAAATGAATACCCTAGGACAATAATAGTGAACTGGGGGAAAAACAATGTTTTCCTAATAGTAGGCCATGAAAATTGATAGTATTCAAAGCAGTCTTGGACAAGTGCTTTATAAAATTTCTTGCAGAATTATTTCTTTATAGTACTTACTTGATTGTGTTTCTTGTTGATTTTTTATAAACAAGTTTTTTTTTTTATGACAAAAGGCTTAAAGATGTAAAATAAAGAGTTACCTTTGGGAGAAAAGACATTTATGGTTGCTTAGTTCAACACCATGGCAGATATGAAATTATAAATCTCTTTAGTAGAATTTTCATGTCAACCGTAGTGACAGGAAATGCAATACACTGTAGAAAGTATCAGTTCGCCACCTAGAGGCTAGATGTGAAATTCAATATTTCTCTAAACTGTTACTTCAGTAAGAATTCGTGAATTCATTCACTCATTCGTTCAATTATTTACTCATTAACAAGTAATTAAGTATCTACTAGGTTTAATTATTGTGACAGTGCAGATTTAATAATCTATTCAAGAGCTATGAGCTCAAAGAAACCACAAAGTGTATCTTACTTTAATTGCACAGTTGCCTCTCTTTAAAATCCTTTAGTTTTAAAGGAATGTAACTTAAATATCTGGACATTTCTAAATATCCATATTTGGACTGCATATTACTTTTAGCTTTTGGGCTATGATAAAACTTTATTGTTTTTTATTCATCGCATCCCCTTATAGTGTAGCTATTAGGCCTTCTCTATATAAATTAGAAAATAGAGCTTCAGAGAAATTAAAAAACAAGTTCAAATTAAATAACAAGCTATTTCATTATAATACTAGTGTTTTGAACCAAAGCCAATCTGACTCCAGAGCGACATCACCTCACTCAATTCTAGTTCAATCCAGATGCTCATAAACAACCAGATTGCAGCCAGGGCTGTGGGTGGTGCCTCAGACTATCAACAAAGCAGGCTAGGAGAAGGTTTAATGAAACCCAAAAACTAGACAGAGTAAAAAGATGGTAGGTTGTTCATATGTATGGATTCCTTGTGCCTGGAGAAATGAATTCCTAAATAACCCTGGAAGATGAGAATAAACCGAGGGCTGGGACAGTGGTGTGTACAAGGGCCTCCTTTGCAGCTGGGTGACTAACAACATCAACAACCACATCTCATGTGATGCAGAGAAATATAATTTACAGATTAATGCAACATAAAACTCTCCTGCAGTTTGATTGGATTTTATTGTCATTTCTGCTGGGTAGACAGGGCTAGTATTCTCATGGCAAGTATATAGATGAGGAAACATGTACTCAAAAGGTTCCCTGAATTTCAAGGCCACTTTGCTGCCAGAACCATCCCTAGGTTTTTTTATTTCAATCCAGCATTCTTTCTATCATTTCTCACTGTCAGAATCAGCTTTGCTTTCTCTAACTTTTCTTAGCACATCTGTGGTTTCATACAACTCACCCCACCCCTTAACTAAATAACTTAATGCCAAGGCAGAAATTCCCATGAAAACAGAAAACACATGTACCAGAGAGATTGATAATATAAGAGATAAAATAGACATAATGAGAAGGCACGTTGAAAAGTGGTGTCCATCGATGGAAAAGAGAAAAAGGATGTATTGAGAGGAAAGGAAAAGAGAAAATTAAAGGCAATGAGTCAGTTCTGAGATGGTGAGAACAAATGTTATAAGTGTACCTCCACCTTTTCAATAGGTGTGATCCTGTAGAGTTGTATATAAAGTGAACAAAAGTGTAACACCCTGTGGAAATTGTCTAGTTGTTAGGACCCTCCTGTGAACCATTTTTCAAAGTGGAGAAAACTCTGATTGACCTCTACTGTGTTTTCAGAGAGGACTTTTCCCAGCTGTGTACAGAAAACTTGAGAATGCCACACAAGCATAACCCTGAGACAATTTTTGTTTACCAGGAATATTTGCTTAAACAAGAACATGTTTAGTTCTACTGCCTAGACATGTGATAATGTGCATGGTCACTTTCTATTGTAAATTTGAGAAAACTTAACCTTTCTTGAAGGGTGGAGAACATTCCCTTAGGCTTTGAACTATTTCAGAAGAAATCTGACTGAAAAAGGCAGCACTGGAGACTGTATCTTATTTATTTGGTATTTTTCTCTGCATCTAACATAACTTTTTTTTGATGATTGATAAAGGGTGCAATATTTTATTTAGATTCCAGGTATAATTATCTGATAGTTTTAAATTATTTTATTAAAGACATTTGCAGACAGTTTACATTAAAAAATTGAACCAATTTGACGTAGGTTTCCCTCTAGTTGAAAAGAAAACTCATAGATTCCAAAGCAACTGTTTTCTTTTTGAAAAAAATAAAATAAAATAAAATTCACCCAGAAACAATAGAGCGTGGCCCTGAACCTTGTGCTTTTATTTATGCACAAGGTTAAAGTTTAAATTTCTCAACATACCATAATCTCAGTGTAATTGGCCAAATTCCACAGTGGATAATAAGATCTAGTTTACCAGGGCAGATTTGGATGGGAAGAGCGAGCAGTCACACTACTTCTGGGAATCTATTAGCCAAGTTTGTTGTGTTTGACATGAGTGCTTGGCCTCACCTTACTTGTTGAGGGGACTAGCCCAGCAGGTTCTTTGGGTGAGATCACTGCTTGGCTGGCTCATTGCTGCACCTGGTAGGTAGAAAAAGCCATGAAATAAATGGCCTGACTTTGGGTCTCAGAAGTTCTCTGTCATATTTCCTCTCCCAAACTCCTTCTTCTGACAGCTCTCTAGGGACTGAAGCATTAATTTATACTTTTGAAGTATAATTTATATATTTATATTTCCTTCATTTTCTCATTCAACAAATATTTACTGAATACCTATAAATATGTCAGGTATTGACCCAGGCTCTGAAAGTGTAATAGTGAACCAGACATTTCCTGCCTTCAAGGACCTATAAATGAATAATTATAATATTCAGTGAAAACTGTTACAATTCACAGAGCTCGGTAATTAAAATCTTTATTGTTCTGTCTTTAAAATGCAGAGAGTGTACAACTGTTCTTTGGAAAGATAAGGCATAGAAATGTACTTACGGATTTCAACACATAAAATTAATGAATGCATGACGACCAGTTCTTCTGTCTCACTGTGAGTGGAGAGTAAACCCCACCCTCTCTAGCATGCCCAACTCCACCTTGCCCAATGGCCCCTGCAGTGCTGAGAGCACTACTGTCCAGAGGTTTGAGCTACACTGACTCTAAGTGTCCTCAGGATGTTGTCTCACAAGTACTCAGATCCAGTATCAAGATAAAAACAAAAACAGAAACAAAAACAAAAACAAACATTGGTCTTATCATTGTTCAAAAAAGCAAAATGTATCACTGAACCTCTCAAAAAGCCATGTCCAACACATGTCTCTGAATTCTCTTTCTTCAAACAATCATATAGGAATGACTATGCTTAAAAAATCTCCTGATCAGGAACCCTCATTCATTGTTGATGGAATTGCAAATCGGTACAGCTGCTATGGAAAACAGTATGGAGGTTTCTCAAAAAACTGAATATGGATATTCCTTTTTACCCAGCAATTGCACTTCTGAGTATTTATCCAAAGAACACCAAAACAATCATTCATAAAGATCTAAGCACTCCAATATTCATGGCAGCACAATTTACAATAGCCAAGATATGGAAGCAACCTAAATGCCCATCAACAGATGATTAAATAAAGAGATTATGGTTCATATATACAATGGAATATTACTCAGCCATTAAAAAAATGAAATCCTACCATTTGCAATGACATGGATGGTCCTAGAGGTTATTATGCTGAGTGAAATAATAAAAAGGACAAACTAATCAAAAACAGACTCACAAATATAGTGGACAATTTGGTGATGAACAGAGAGGAGGAGGATTGGGGGGCTGGAAGAATAGGGAGAAGGGCTAAAGAACTACAAATTAATAGTTGATAGTTAGTAATGCAGTTAGCATTAATATGATGGCTATGTGGAGGGCCAGAGGAGGGAGGAAGCAATTGGGGGATCATTTTATGAACTATATTGATGTCTAACCAATATACTGTATACCTGAAACTAATTTAAATAAGTAGGTTTTAAAAAAATCTTCTAATCAATTAAATCCATAATATATGTGATTGGTAATGTGTTGCCTTGCTTATGAAATCTACACATGATTTGAGCATGTATTTGCAATAGAGTTTTATGACATTCCTATCAATAGGCTGTCATCATAATACTATTACAACACTTTATACAGGAATTAAAGTTCCATCTGTTTCTTTTATTTTTTAGCTCCTTTCCTCCCTGAATTGTAAGGGACTATCACATCTATACTTTATGTTTATGAAGCTTTAGGTTATTTGTGGTATAATATCAACATTGATTCCAACGAAAATTTATTGAATGCTTCTATGTGTTTGGATTTTCCAGTGTTGTTGAAGGATGGTTGGCTAAAAATTTCCCTAAATACATTGGTAATTTGAGAGTTTCTTTTTAAATCCATGAATTTTAAATACTGGTAAAGACTGTCTCCTACTCATAGTTTTTCTCTATAGTAAGAAATTATTATTTTTGAATAAAATTAGGTATTAATTAGAGTTAAAGGCTTTTCAATATTCACAGCAAATATTATATGAATACAGAGGATGTTCTGATTGAATTTGCCCTTCTCATGTACACACACACACATTGTTCCAATTATCTTCAAACCTATGTAGCATTCAGTTGTTAAAATATTAATATACTGACCTGGATGAGTTTTGCCTGAAGGAATTTATAATCTAGTAGGTGACAGATTTTCCCCTTTCAAAATGTGATACTACTCCCTCACTTTTTAGATACTACTTTATGAAAGTAGTTGATTATGTTTTGTTTTCTAACACAGTAGTCTAATTAAATTAAATTAAATATTTTTCTCCTCTGTTCATCCCCAAGTCTTCTCAAGTACTCTCACTACCACGCATATCATACTTTGGGAAGATTTACGTGTGCTGTTGAGAGTGAGGAATGTCCGTAAAAAATTAAATGCATAAATAATAAGAATAATCATAGGAATGGTAAGAAGAGCTATCATTTGTTGAAGACTTTACATGTGTCATTTATATTATTTAATCTTCACACAACTCTCACACAACTGTGAGACAAAAAAGGCAGGAAAGAAGAAAGAGTGAAAGTGAAACTTTATTTTGCCTACGGTACCTGTGAGTAACACATTATAATGTTTTAATAGTTAGTCTTCTCTTTAGTTAGCTGAAATTTCACACCTGATTATTTTATAAAAATTTGAGTGTGATGGCAGCAGATTAAAAAACTTTTAATAATATATATTCACTGTTAGTCAAACAAAATCATAATCCTAGAAAAAGGATTATACCCATTATACCCATTCGAGGAATATCGGATTGAGCCGAAGAAATCAGATCAAAACTCATTTTTTTTTTAATCTATGATTTTCTGCTTCCTCAGTTGCTAATCTGTGAGCTTATCTTTGTCCTACCAAACCAAGGCATTTGTTCAAAAGCTTTTGCATTCTCTGGTACCTAGCTTATTAAAGGCAAAAATCTTCTAGGTCTCTGCTAAAAAAATAATGAAATAAAGGTTTTAATAAACATATTATCACAAAATATTAGATTTAGAAGAGACCTAAGGGACCAAGGCAATTTTTTTACTTTACAGAGGAAAATTTTTTTTTCCATCATAAAGATTTATAATTATCATAGTTCAGTAGTGGTATATTTATTTCTCCAGTGTTTTTATACTACTGGAATTTTTGCTTTCAACATATTGTGAAATCTCCAAGTACAATCATGCAGTCTTTGTTTCTCACCCTGCATTTTTACCAGAATGCTTCGTACTTAGTTGGTGCCTAATAATCATTTTTTGGCTAACTAAATGGTATGATATACCTCATAAACCTATCTTTTAATTCTTCTTTGAAATGAACTTTTTAGATACTTAAACCTTAATCCATTATCTGTCTTCCTATAAAAGTACTTAAGATGGTGTATTTGATAGATACTTTGGTGAATAATAGAGACTTAGATAGCTGGAACAGTATGCTGTACCTTGTCATGTTTATGTATTCTGTGCATAGACAATATATTTCAGAACTGTCAAAACCAGACTGATGAAAAATCTAAAGATGTATGGACTATGTTGATTATATATTTTCATTGGATATTAAAATGTTAGGAGCTATAAGAAATAATAATTTATCTTTAACAATTATTATGGAACAAATCTAGAGTATAAGATGCTTAGAAAAAGATTAAAATATGCTAGTTGTTTCATATAATTAAATCATCAAACAGTTACTTTAATTATTTTTTCCCTAGCTTGATTGAAATATAAGTGGTATATAAAAATGTACATAATTAATGTATACAATTTGATGAATTTGGGCATATGTTACTTGTGTAACCATATGCTGAATATTTTTCACAGTAGTCTAATTAAAGTACAGCTTTGGTACGTCATGTGTTTGTTAGTACATGAAAACATAAATGTTTTGGAAATTTTACACTTGGCCTTCTTATGTAAGTTGACATTTTTTTTTGTTGTTGTTGTTGTTACTATCTTGTAGATAACTGAATTACAGCACAGTAATTCTGTAAAAAAAAAAAAAGTTTGTTTCTTAACACTCTTTGGTGTATAGTAGAGTTTAAAAAGTACTGTATTTCCAGGGTCCTGATTTTACATGTAAAGGTCAATGCACCCTCCTTTTTAATTCTTGGGATTTTTGTTTTTTATAACTTGATGGAATATAAGTTTATCCTACCTCTTGGCATCTAGACTTTTTTTCTTGCCAAATGAATCAGTTAGAGTGGATATATTTAAACTGCAATTTTCATCTTGACTGAGAAAAGAAGTTCCAAGGGAAATGGTATCTGAATAAGTTTCATTAGGGTCCTCACCTAACCCTCGACCCTCTCCTGAGAACACTATTTTGTATTTAAGTTAGAAAGTGCCAAAATGATCTTCTACCACATATTTATCTTGACAAAATCAGTGCTCATGCTAGAAATTTTTTCTTTGAAGAAAGAAATGGGAAAATATTAGTTATTTATTGTGTGTAGCTTTTTCTTAATACCAAATCCCCCTCTACAAAAGATTTGAGGAGATTTTATGAACACAAATAATATAGTAAGATTAAGAATGAAAAGGAAAAATACATAGATTTTTTTAAAAGGGGAAAAGGAAACATAAGTAGAACTGTAAGGTGAAAATAGCATAGGGTACTTTGCTGTTAAGTATTATTATATATTGGACACAACACTGTTTAATCAAAATATCTGATCTGATTTAATGAAATAGTCACTGTTTTGAGTCTGTTTAGATTTTGTAGGTGTAGAAATTTAGGCTTAGAGAGGTTAATTCATTCAGCTACATGTTGCTCTTTGGTGGTGAAAGTAGGATTTGAGCTCTCTGGTAGTTTTACCCAGAGTCACCACTATAACCTTTTTAACTTGCTTTTTGTCACAGATATCTATAGCAACTCACAGTTCTATCCCAGCAAATGTACAAATAACAACTTCATTAAGTTAATCATTTCTTTTTCCCAACTGTTAATTCTTAAGAAATGGACTAGGTTGGCACAGCAGTAATACGTTGGCTGTTGGTGGTGGTTGTGGTTTTGATGGAGGAAGTAGTAAAATACATAGGCTGTTCCTGCTCTTTGCCACAATGCAGGTCAGAAAGTAGATCATTTGAAGTCTACAGTTAGCCTTGGAGGTTGTAGTTTTCACCTATCTTGGTGTTAACTAAACCATATAGACTCAGCAATATGCTGTAAAAGTGAAAATACAACACTACAAAATTCTACCATGATGTAAATTGCTCAAAATTGTGGTCTAAGCTGTTAAAAATCCTTATAAATCACCATGCATATTCATTAAACAATATTTTATATATACATACAATAATATAATACTACACTGCAGAAAGGCAAATTGTACCTAAAATAAATTCATTGGCTAATTATTAGATAGGCTGCAACTTTGTTTGCACTGGACTGAGAACATAGGAAAAATTTTTGGGACAACCTGAAAAGCTCAGGTCTCTTGAGAAAGCTCTCAGCTTTTTGAACAGCTTCTTTTCCTCCAGATACATTTCCCTATAGCAAATGGAAGCCATCAGAATGATTCCCTAGACCTTAAAGCTATCTCAAAGTACTGAGATTTGTCTACTTGACAGTTTATTGAGCTAGACCAGAGCAATAATTCAAGAAAAATGTAATGCCTCTCATTATGTCTTAGATACTATCCTAATAACTTTATGCATATCATTAAAATTTTTTTATAGAAACATTTTGAGATATTATTATCACCATTTTAGAGATTGAGAAACCACAGGGAGATCAGAGAAGTACAATAATTTGCCTTTGCATGGCCTCATCAATGATGGAGGCTGATTTTGAATCCAGATTTGTACAAAGCCCATGTGCTTAACCACTGGACTGTCTACTTGCCTCCTCATAGAACTACTAAGGTTGTCATGGAGACTCGATTCTGTATATAGATAATTGCTTCAAGAAAGGAACAAAGCAAGAGGATCTGGTACATAGGTTTAAACTAGGCCTCTGTACTAAAATTGAAAAGAACTACTACATTCTATTCATTGGGTAGAGGTATATATATATCATATTCAATGTGTTTCTCCACTCCACACACTGTTCTAGGTAATAAAGGGATCTGGGAACGGGGATTAGGAAATATATTTTATGTTGGGGTCATAGCCAAATCATAGTGTTAGCATCAGCCTCTTCTTTCTCCTACATTTGGTCTCTCTTTTGATGAGAAGAATAAACCTCATTCTGTCTCCACTGTAGAGATCAATGAAAAGACTTCTGTCTTCTTGCCACCAGATATATGTTACCTGCACTTAAAGAACTGAAAGCACAAATCAAAGGAGTTCTTTTGGGAAGAGTAGTAATGAGACACATTGGAAAAGATTTATTTTATTTTATTTTATTTTTTATTTTATTTATTTTATTTTTATTTTATTTTATTTTTTAATCATGGAGACCCAGAACCAAATCCTAGGGGTTGACACTTTTTTAGTAGCATAGTCTACTTCACTTCTTTGAGCCCCAATTTATTTTTCTGAAAAGTGAGATTGATCCAAATTACCCCCAGAGTTATAATAAATATATAATACATGTAATGCAGATAAACTCATGATGCTAATAGATAAGTCTTTTCATCTCCTGTCTACCCAAGCTATCCTCTCCTCTCCTTCTCATTTTGTCCCTCTCTTCCATTTTCTTCTCTTTGTCTTATTTATTTCTTTGCCCAACAGTTTTTCATAAGCCTTAGAGTTTCGTATTTGTATGTTGTTACAGCAACTATGTGTAAAGGTGACACTGACTCTTTGCATCCACTGATATGTGGTAGGAGTATTTCATCCTCACAAGTTTTAGGGAAAGTCTGGATGCTGGTGCACTGGTGAGAGAGCAGCAATTTTTTCTGAGATTTAACTTTGACTTGGGCATTGAGGAGAAATCCAGTCACCACTGTTGCAACTCTATGCTTCCAGGAACTGGGCAACTGAACTTACTGCTTATGATGGATTAATCAAGCAAAAAGTATGAAATGAGCAGAGCAGTTTATAACATTACACTTCATTACAAATTATAAAATGTATCTGATAATGATTACTTATGATTCTTATAGCTCCAGTCTATATTGTACATAATCCCTTGTGTCATTTTATGATTCGCGCTGTCTCCATTAAAGAAAACATATTGCAAAACATAGTTAATTAGTATAACTAATTAACTCCTAAATAGAGTTATACAGTAGGTCCTTGTTTCTATTTTTTTTGTTTCTCTTTTTTTGTTTCTATTTTCTCTTTAAGAAGATTTTGAGATCCAGCTTTTCTATGGTTGAACACTGGATGAGAAAACATTAAGTTGGAAATCCCAAAGATGATGTAAGTAATTGGGATTTCATGAACAACTAGCTTGTCACTGTTGTCCTGTAAGTGCCTTTCTGTACTAACCCCATTCCTCCAGGAAGTTGTGTGCCTCTAAGGTTGATGCTGATACGAAATCTCCCAGCTGGAGCAGGCTCTGAGAGGGAGGGGGCCTGCCAAAGGCACACACCAACCAGAGCTCCTCATCATATTGGCCCAACCCTTCCGATCCTGCATTTCTCAACAAAATCTCTCTTTCTCCAATCTTGCTTAATTCCTGTGGAATAATTTACATTGAATTGCATGACAGAATCTATTTATGGGGTTAGTTTGGCAGTTAGGGTTCTCCATTGTGTTTTCAGATTTACAATTAATTTCATAATTTGCATATACCCTTTTCTTGCAGGCATAGTTCATTCTCAGGTTCTTTTAAGTTAAATGTCTTCAATTGCCTCATTTACAGTTTTATTTTTTTTTTCTGGATAATTCATAGAATATATGGAATCAACAATCCATGGTAGGGAAGGAGTAGGATAAATAAATGGATTTTTGAACCACCTTGGGTGATGGAATAAGATGTTTGAGAGAACACTGGAAAAGTGGGGAGGTTGGAGGGGAGGTATGTGAGAATGTTCCATTACTCTTGCTTCAACTCTACCCTCCTTTGTCATTTTGGTGGCTCTTTTGACAATGAGAAATATTGATGACAAACCTTGTCTTATTTGAAAATGAGAATCATAACAGTGCTTACCTCATAGAGATTCAAATAAAGATTTAAATAACATAATTTGTGTAAGAGGTATAGCACTATGCTAATCATTCTGTAAGGATTCAACAAATATCAGCTATTCAGCTGATATTATTACTCTTACTTCCAAAATGCTATTGTTCAAACCTTTCTTAGTTGGTGTTTCTAAATAACTTCTAATAACTAGGCTAATATGCTCTGTGGATCTTCTAGGATACAAGCATTATGATGAAACATATTAGAAACATTTCCTGAGTCAGTACTGCTTTCCAGGATAAAACTGGGATAGCTATTTGAAATGATTCTAATTCCAAAGAAATCATCTGAGAAAAAAATAGCCTTTTAGACATTAATTCTAATTAAATAAAATTCCCAAACAGCTCACTGTCACATCTTAAAAATAGTTTTAGTTTAAATGGAATGGCCAGAGAATATAGGCAAAACTCTGTACTGTTCTGTCTTAACACAAACATCTGTGGCATTTACCCAAGAAACGCAGCACTTCAGAGATGAGTGTAAGTGTTGTAGGTCCTCAACTCATAAAGCTCCTTTGTCTTCTCCTTTGAGAGCTCTACCTTCACACCACTTCCTATATGTCACCCTCCATAACCTTTTGCTTTTACACAAACGAGCAACAGGGACTGGCCTTTAGACCAGCCAGAGCACACAGGCCAACTTTTAATAGCAAAGCAAAACGCTAAAGCCTCAAATAGATGCAAAAGAGGAACATGGGTTTCCTTCATAGAGTTGAAATGGCATGAAGTCGGACAGACCTGAATTTGAATATCATTTCGAACAGTAAAATTTGTTCATAAACTTAGACATAATGAATAACGTTATTAAATAATATGTACTTCACGGGATCGTAATAAAAAGGAAGTGAAATAATATTTGTAGAGAGCTTCATAGATTGGCCAGCATATAGCAAACATTTAACAATTAGTAGCTATTATTTTTCCTCAAAATATTTATTTTTGGCCTCCTAGCAAACATCGGTCTTATGTAGATACCATAAAAAAAAAAAAACATGGAAAAGAAAAAATGGCCTGAACATTTAGACAACTGTCCTTTCCCTTAGAACCAAGAGAGGTACTTCTGTTCTAAAATATCCAGATCATTCATATCACTTAACTTACTCATATCACTTACTCATATCCAGATCATTCATATCACTTAACTTAAGTATTTGCCAAACCTACACCTCACTTTCACGTGATTGGAAAACACCTAAAAAGTTATACACACACACACACACACGTAAGTATGTGTATCTGAACATATTTCTATAACACATTGCTCATCTGTTCTCTCTTATGACTATAACCCTGTGAGATGGGTTTTATATTATCCTTTCTTTGTAATGGAAGAAAAACAGAACCTGAATCAACTGGGCCAGGTCAAAGGCCTTGTAGCCGATTAGGGATAGAGCTGGGACGTCCTAACCCCTTTCCAATTTTTGTTTTCTACTGCTCATGGAAGTGAAGTACGTTAGATTTTGGCTGCCAAGGAATCCCAGCTGAGAGGTAACTAAAGGAAACAGCATGGCTGAAATCCAGTTAAAAGTTAAAATCCCATTGGGCAATTTCTCCTTAACTGACAGTTGCTGTCACTGCCCTGTCTAGCCACTTTATAAACAGCAGGTCTGTTAGCAAGAGCTCATGGAGAACAGTGAATGCTTCCTAAGGGATCAGGGATTGCTTTGGCCAGATTCTGCTGTGGCTGTTCTCTGGCAATGAAGAGTCTATAGTCAGACAATCAGAGGTGGTGGTAACCATTTTCTAATAACCACCTCAGGCTTTTGGCACCTAATTTTCTTGTAATGTCTAAGGAAGCTCTTTATGCTAATTCATGATACTTATCATTTTGTTGAGAAATCTGACACTATCCGCCAAACTGCTCACCTCAGTGGGATCCGGTGTGTGCCCTGAGAAGTACTTAAAGAGGGTTCTGATCACCTCTGACAAGCAAAGAGCAGAGAGGTTTTTAAAGATTGTCCCATTTTGCACAGCTTTTTTCATCCGTGATTCCATGGCGTTTGAAACCAGGTTGTAGTCCTGAGTTAATGACACAGGAAACATGTTAATGCTTGTATTGCCTACTTGGTTTTCTTGAACCTCACATGGACTGGCTTCATCCTGTCCCGAAGTCCATAGCACTATATCTTCCTTTCCACTTCCTGTGCAGGCCTTCCTCTGGTTTGTGGGCTGTGCTATTTGTTTTGTTCCTTCAAGGCACACATTGAGTTGCTGGTCAAATAGAGTTTAATATGAGTGACTTCTGCTACCTGTTAGTCATCCGATCCCAGGCTTGGGTTTTTCCCCCCTATTTTTCAAACCCCAAAGTGCTCGTTTTTCTTCTTTTCAAATTTGTTTATGCTTTTCTCTTTCAACTCACCCTCCACGTTTCATAGTGATTAAGCAGGAGTTAGGCCTTGTTCTGAAAACTTGATTCTGTAATACCTTTATTCCTAAAGAGTTATGTTTACAAGACTAAAATAAATATATTAAACTTGGTATTGGTTTGGTGACTTCATGAACATCTCTGCTAATCTATCTGAATTCCCTTCTAAAGTCAGTTATATATAATGCCTCTAAAAACTAATTTTCTGTATTTTCAGTTTGGCCACCTCCTTTTGGGACTCTGCAGAGTTAATAAATCACAGAGATTAGGTCTTCATATGGGAAGTATGACAGCTCTAACATAGGTAAATACTGCTTAAGAAGAACCTACATTTCAAAAAAGGTTGGAGAATTTTTGGAGATTCATAATGTACTCCATGTACATCAGTTACCACAGCGAACTTTCTCCCTCTGGTTTATATTATATTCACATTGAATCATCCAGGGAGTTTGTTTTAGCCTATACATACCGTATATGTTTCTGATCTGGGTAGATAAATCAGCCTTATAGATTTAAAGGAGATTACATCAACTCTTTCCCCAGGAGGGAAGTTTTTGAGTTAGTCAAGAATCTGTGAAACTTAGCTCTTAACATTTCACTAGCTGCAGTTTATAATAAAATCTACTTCAGCCTAGGGTTAAGTGACAGCTATGGTCTTCACAACATGGTGAGGGACCTTGGTGGCCAGATGAAGGGAAGCCCCTTATTCTTATTTCTAACTTCCCTGCAAACTTATATATTATGACCTTAATAGAAGGGCTTATTGCTTCTTCCACTAAATTAAAAAAAATTATGAATTTTAATGCTTTCCTCTAATTAAAAATAAAATTACAGGATTGTATTACTCTTCCAGCACCCTTAAAGTTGTCAAAGTTGGTCTGGGGGCTATCTGAGGCCATGGACTGCTTCCGACTCAGTCACTCTTTTATTCACAGAGCCTTACATGGTGCCTGGGTCATATGGAAAACACTCAGTGAATGAAATGAATGAACAAATGGAAAGATAGAGCCATAGTCACATCTTAGTGGCCTAATTATATCTTTTCAGGGTAATGTAATATTTAAAAAGGGACAGTGATAACACATTTCTAAAAGGACATGAATGGCATATATAACACTTCTCAAGAAGAAAGGATTCAGTTTCTATCACTTAATCAAGGTTTTCAATTACAGAAGCATTGAAAATTCACTGTGGCTGAATATGGATGAATCTTTAAAGCAGTTTGAAGGCCCAGGCTGCCCTTGTGAACATCAATACTCCCACGGAGCACTTTCCATGAAGAAAAGTGCGAGCTTGCTGTCTTTTCTTCAACACTAGAATTTGGCTGACTGCCTGGCTTATCCCAGGACATTAGTCAGCCCACAAGTCCCACATTTGTTTATTCAGTCCAGAGCAAGTGAATACTGCCATTCTCCCATCTCCTTTGTTGGCAAATGCTTTGTGAACCTGAATTGAGTTCTGCAACGCAAAATGAAGTGACTAATCTTTTGGGGGGTTTTCCCCTCCCAGGTCCTTGTATGAGCAACTAAGTCTATAGGCCGCAAAGCCCCACACTATCGTTTTTCCTCATGCTGCTCTTTTATTGTGTTGGTTCCACATTGTACTTAAGGAAACCAATACCTTCCAGAGTGTGGTTGAACTGGCGCCACCATTAAGAAAAGGAGGTTACTAGGCTTTTTAGCATTGTGAGAAAACACTGGTGATGAGCAGAAGTTAAGTTGATTATTTATACTTAGGTAGTCCATTATGGGCATTTGCAATAGTTGTCACCTTGCACTCTCAAAAAGTTTTTTAACTCTGAGTATGTGGGTCTAAAAGTACAGGAAGTAGGAATCAACACAAAATATTTTGGATGATCATACAGTTAATATGTGGTAGATTTGGAATATGAAACTAAAATATATATATATAAAACCTTAATCACTGGGCTATTTGTCTATCTACAAATATCTGTAAAGTCTTAGACATTTTAGCAAAAGTTTGAGGACCTAATTTTCCAAATTACCACTGACCATGAAAGAGTGACTAGTTTCAGAAGATAATTGTGATGCAACACAGTGCAAAACAGAGGCAAGGATAAAGAAAATAACAAAGGTTAACATTTTTGCCATAAGCCCCAGCCATTTTTTCCAGCATGTTGCACATAGCAGCTTGGCAAATACCTCTCTTTGATTATTAGGCCTATAGAAATTCTATTTGCTTCATAAAGTTATTTTTTAAATTAATCTTTTAACTTAAGTATAGTTAGTATACAATCCAATATTGGTTATAGTAGTTTCAGGTATACAATACTGTGTTTCAATGTTATTATCTCTTACAATGTGATCGCCCCACTAATTCTAATAATCACGTGTTTTGACTCTGACTGTGCTTACCATTGATAATCTGTTTTTCTCTCTCCTCTTCCTTTAACCTTTAGTCAGGGTTACCTTCCAGATGACTTCTTTCTACCACACTCCTCCTCCCCTATGTAGGAGAATGCAAGTACATGGTAACATTTGCAGTAAGAACATTGAAGAACTGCTGCCTGACTTCTAATCCAAGGCTTGGATTGGTACAGTCTTTTTAGATTTTCAGTGTGAGTTTCAAGGATCACAAAGGTTTTTGTTTTCATACCCAAGATCTGGGGGAAAGATGAATCTAAATGATTTTTAAGATAGCTGTTAGCTCAGGATATGTATGTGTGTGTGTATATATATGCAGACAAATGCCACTGTGGCAAAAAGTATACACACACAAATGTATGCATGCATACATACATACATACATACATACATACACATACATATATATTTATAAATATTTATATTCAGGAAAATGTATAACTAATTCCTGGGCTTGGCTACAGATGATGCATGTGCTGGCAAACAGAAATCTAAAGTGATAAAAGAGATTGTCCTCTTTACTGCCATGCCACCCTGAACAAGCCTGATCCCATCTGATCTTGGAAGTTAAGCAGGGTAGGGCCTGGTTAACACTTGGATAGGAGACCACCTAGGAAGACCAGGTGCTGTAGGCATGAAAAATAAAAAATAAGGGATTGTAAGCTGACAGGGTCCTTGCAATCTGTGAGGTCAACTAAAAAAAATAAAAAAATACAAAATACGAAATAAAAAAAAAAGAGGTTTCCTTTGTGGATACCTTTCTAGGCTTGATCTCTATATTTTTGGATTTGATTCAGTGAAAATCTTTACTGAGCACCTAATGCATGCCAAACACTCTGCTACATTAAGAGGGCTTGGGGGCCTATATGGGGCCTATGCTACAGTCCAGATGGGATACAGGAAGGATGAAGATAGAATATATATTATTACAGCACAAAATAGAATAAAATGTAGTATACAATGAGCTTTGATATTATAGTGGGAGAGAGCATAGTTTATTAGTGGGGTCAGGAAATGCATTACTACGATGATGGCATTGCTGGTCATGAAGGACAGACAGGATTTTGGCAGGTGAGGAAGCATTACAATGAGAGAGAATAGTAAGAGCAAAAGCACAGTCGTCCATTAAGGGTAGAAGAAGGGAAATAGAGGGTGGCTGTGTTTATTTTGTGAATACTGACCTGCATGTACACAGTTGCCTGTGCTGTTCTTGAACCAGTGTTTACTCCAAAGCACCACACCCTCCTGCCTCTTTGCCAATTTTACCAACTTCTGGTTCTCAGTCACCTTTCTTGGCTGCTCTTCCTTGGTCTGAGCTCTACAATGTCGAAGGGCTCTTGCATCAGGTTTGTTGTTGTTGTTGTTGTTTTTTTTTTTAGCTCTCTTCTCCTAAATTGCTATAATTTAAGTATTAAATATTTAATATCTATGTGCCAGTGACCTCCAAATCAGTAACTTTCCCCATGACACATGCCCTGACTTCTAGGCCGTATATCAAATTATCTACCCAACATCTTTACATTTGCTTTCTAAATTTCTAGGCCCAAATCAGATCTCTTGATTCTTTGTTTCTCCCCTCTGCTAGAAATTCTGCTCTTCCACCAGTCTTCTCCATCTTAGTTAATGAACCTGCCACTCCACTAGTTGCTTAGGCCCCCCAAACTAGGAGCTATTCTAAATAGAGCCTTTTCTCTCACCCTTACCATATTATAACAAAGCTTTTAAGTTTACTGCTACACCACCCAAAATGGGTGACTATTGTTTTTGTTATGAGCCTTATGGTAGTAAGATTTGCCTCCAAATGTACATGAATTGCTTTGATAAAAATAAATATTAAATTTTAAAAAGGTTATTTACAGAGATCATCTCTTGATTCCTTTCCAGAAATTAACTCATAAGCCATCCAGAAATGCGATATAGTCTTCAGTTTGTATGTGTGTTGGAATTTATTTCTCTCATCTTTCAAAAGAGCTTCCACATTCTCTTGCCTTTCAGACCCAGCTGCTATGGATTAGATATACAAAAATTTGTCCCTGTTTGTCTATTATATAGAGAAAATAACAATAATGATGAAAATGATAGTAATACTTTTACTTCTATTAACTAGCTAGCACCTATTAAGCTCTGCCATTCACTGCTCTGTACATTCACTGGTGGTTCAGACCTCACAATCACGATATGAGATGGATACTATTATTGTCCTCATTTTATACCTGCCCAAGGTCACACAGCTGGAAAGTGGCAGAGAACTAGGACATAAACCTATTTCTATTAGGCTCCAAAGCCCATGCTTTTAACCAAAAGTAATTTAAAAGTCACCAAACAGAGGTAAATATAGCTTATGGTGCAAAGAACATTTTGGCTGGCTACACTGAGGAAGACATTAAGGCAAACCTCTAGACAGATGATATAGTATTAAAAATAGATCCTATTTACAACACCTTTCCCTAGGCCTTATAGTCTATCCTTATGCATTTTCAAAGTAATTTCATTTTGGGGTATGCTGAAGAATTGCCATTCATTTTTTTTTCCCTCAATCCCTCCAATTGACACCTTCACTGACATCAGAAGTGCAAAGAGAGAAATTAGGGAGAAACATGACCCTAACAAGAGGATAAATTAAATTACTAGAAAAAATTTCCTAGGGAAGAACACTACTTTGCAGCCATTTCAAGCTTTTTTCTTTCTATACCAAATAAGCCTGAATGAAAACAGAAGAAATTGAAGTAGTCGGGATAAACCAGGTTATGCTATGGTAACAAATGACCTCAAAATCTCAGTGGCAAAAAGCAAAGAATTGCTCTCATTCATGACACATGACCCTCAAAGCTCACAGTCCAGGATGTATTATCCTTCTATTCAGCTTCTGTTTGTACCCCTATTTCTTCCTTCTGGGCATAAAGTCTATTTTTGGCTTCATGTAGAAACTGCCTCAGGAACATCCCCTGGACACAGAAATTTTTGGAATTATCATTGATTTTGTTTGAGATTTTGGAAGCAGATGGGAGTGTGAGTCAACTCTGCCACCTACTTGTGTGCCATTGTGCAATGTCTTAGTCTCTCTCAGTTTTAGCTTCCTTATTTAAACAGAGTTGTTATTCATTATTTGAACAGAGAAAATTGATTGGATTTGAGAGAAAGTTAGAGATAATATTAGTAGAAATTGTTGATGAATTGGGTGAGGCAGAGGGAGGAGGCAAGGATGACTACTAGGTTTCTATCTCAAGCAACTGGGTGGTGTTTCTTTTACTGAGGAGGAAGTAAAAGAATCGCATGTACGTGTGTGTGTGTGTGTGTGTGTGTGTGTGTGTGTGTGTGTGTGTTGTGTGTGGAGAGAGAGAGAGAGAGATCAATTTTGGACATGAGGATTTGAAATGTTTGCTATACATATAAGTGGAAATGTTGAGTTGGAATTTAATGGTACATAAGTGAGTGGTCTGGACTGATAATAGAGATTTAAAAGTCCTTTGCACAAAGAAGATAATTGAAGCTATGGGAGTAGATGAGATATACTGCAAATGAGAAGGAAAGAAAGCCTAGGATAGGCCCTGAGAACTTTTCTATTTAATGCCATCTTAGAGGGTAGAGGATTATTCAAAAAAGTTTGCTTTTATGACACCACACTTTCTTCTTTTCCTCTTACTATTCTGGACACCATTTTTTTTTTTCTGTAAGGAAAAATATTATGTTGTCTACTTAGAGTGATGGTGGAGAGGCAGGTTTTGGTAGGTTTCCTCAATAGAGATGTGTAAGTTTAAAAATAATTACTAAGGAGAATAGGAAGGAATGTTGATAACTGAAAGGATTGAGGAGATGTATTGAAGACCTAAGATAAGAGACCATATATTTCTTATGACAAAAATCTTAATGGTTATAACATTTTACTTAGGAGTGCTCAGCCTTATAAGCACCAAGATGACATTGATCCTGTGCTGGGAGTTTGCCAGGTGAGTGCAATATAGGAAGATACATGTATGGATTTTAAGATGCATTGGTGAGTAGTTCAGATTGCAACTACTTGCGGTGCTTTTAGGGGAAGGTTGATGGACTCTGAGGAAAGGAAGACCTAGGAGCTGGGAGACTCCATTAGTTTAGCGAGCAGGTGTGTGTGAGTAAGGGTCCTGAGAGTACTAAAGGAAAGACAGCTGGGTCAGAAAATGTGATATTTGCCGTTAAGATTTTGGATCTGGAACCATTCTCAGTGGTGATGAGGTTTGGGATGTATTTCTGGTGGTCTATGTTGAGTGGAGGTGGGATTTGTATGTAATTTTGAGGTCAAGAAACAGTAGATAAAGGTGTTGGGCAGATATCCCAGAGACACTAAAGTTTTCAACAACGATGGCGGAAGTTAGGGTTAGAGGGAGAAGATTATTATGTCTTGAGAATGTGTCCACGAGATCTGTAGATGATAGAATAGAAGTGTACAATGGTGGTATAATCAGATGGCCTGGGTGCTAGGTGGAGGCGTGGTTGTTCTAAAGTGACATTAAGGAACCAATAAGTTGTCACCTGTAGTTCTATGGTCAGTGAAATACAACATATGTTGTGCTTTTTTTCTTTTACATAAAAAGAGATTCTAGAAGGCATAGTGGTGTGGGAGAGAATCCAAAGAGAGGAAGTGTAGAGCATTAAGGGGTTAAGAACACAGGAAGCAAATTGACTTTCTTTTGGCATTGACAATTATAGGATGGAAGCCTTAGTTGGAATTAATTGACCACAGTCATTTGGTGACAAAAATGTCTAAGGGTCTGAGGTGGATCTGGCCAAGTAATGTGTGGGCTGGCTCACTGTGTGGACACTGAAGTCATGAAGGATCTGACCATGGCCTGCCTTCTGTGTGGAGGGTGAGGGATCAGTCCTCTTCTCCTGGGGGTGGTCTCAGGATGTGTTGAGTGGCCACGTGCAAGCCAGTTTCATTTAACATTTCATTTCTCTCCTCATGGTAAACCTGAAAGGTGGGCGCAACAGTAATGATTATAAAACATCTGCCTTTTTTCCATCCCTGGAGTAGTGAAGATTCAATGTGATCATTTAATAACTCTAATCACTGAATGTATGCTAAGATTTATTGTTACCCACACCTTTGATGTATTTCTCTTTTGCTCATCCATGTATCTGTAACATAGTTCCTAGGATAATAAAGGTTTCCTTTGATAGGCCAAGATTTTTTTAATTTATAGTGTTAGGCTGGCACCTGGGCTGATTCTCTTTAGTGATTATGTAGACTTGAGGTGGACTGACATCTTTCCCTGGAGTTTAAGTATCTTCCTCAGCAGCTTCTCATGTCCAGAAGCTCCATCTCTGTGTCTTTCTGTTCCAAAGCCCAAACTCCAACCTAGGCCACTAACCAAGTTCCTTGCTTCAGTCTTAAATACCCCTCCAGCTCCTGGCTCATTTGCAAAACTGAGCTGATTGGCATGCCCTAAGCAAGGTTGCCAATCTAGTCTAGTTTTCCAGGTTCCCCTTGATGATTGACAGGAAGGTGTCCACAGCAAAGTGGTATTAGACTCTGAAAACTGCAGTTTTACAGTGTCCAAGGTTTATAGACTTTCACAAGGAGAGGCAGATATGATTCTAACTAAGAAAAAGGCATTCCTTTATTAATGCCCTACTCCCTTTGAAGTTGAACTGAGATTGTATTTGAACTTTTTTGCTAAATTTTCTTGGAAGGGGAAGGGGAGCACCACCGTGATGAAATAGATATTTTTAGGGTAATTCCCAAAGATTTTTAGCTTTGTTGTATCATCACTTTTTTACTGACGTGACTTTTTTTTTCCTTTCATGACCTTGAATATGGAGACTGTTCTGGAGAAACCACATGTCTTGAAGTAATGGGATACACCTATCTCAACTGTTTGATGAAGCACAACACACTTGATCAACTATTAAGAGTGTACACATTTTTTTAGTAAAATGTGATTCAGTCTTGGGAGAAAAAACTGTGCCTGACGTACATTCCCTTTACTCGGTTTACAATATTCAGTGATGTATTCTTCTATTCATCATCTGTTTGTACCCCTATCTCTTAATTTTGGTATAGGAGCCATTTTTTGGCTTCATGTAGAAACTGCCTCAGGACCCTGACGCAGTTCTTGGAACTATCATTGATTTTGTTTGAGGCTTTAAATGATTTCCTGGAAGCTAATTATCCCCAGTGCCTTCTTTCTCTAATAGCCCATATTGAATTCTCTCCAAACTCTCTGATTTTATTCATTTGAGTCACTCCAACTTTACATCTCAAGAATTAGTGCCATCTGGTGATGAAGAGTTGACATTTACTAGGTAAACATTAGTTTGTTTAAATTCTTGTTCAACAGGAACTTAGATTTTCTGCCTTGGTAATGTTACTTTCAGGCTTCTTGAGAATTTCCAAAACCTTATGTGTATCCTTTATCATGGCACTCAAAAATTCATGGGGTATCCTCATCAAAGCATGGGAATTTGGGAGGAAAGGTTTTGTTACAGTCTCCCCTTTCCACAATCAGTTTTTGGGAAAAACTACCCAATTGCCAAGAATAACACATTTTTGATTCTTCTTCTTTTCTTTTGTAGGCCAGTGAAAATTTAATACATGAATATTCTTTGTGGAATTACACAGGCATATTCAGATGGAAAAGAAAGAAAACAGATCTATAATGTGTCTTTATTTAGGAGACTGGACTTAATTATTGTCATCTTCAGTCCTTAGTGGTGCTGCCAAGCAGTATGGTCAGAATGACGGTGGGATGTCACATAAATGAAGCTACGGGGAACATGAGCTGGGTTGAGTCATGTAAACTACTGTCTCAGCGTCTCACCTAATATAGCCAAAATGCGTTGTTGATTACAGAGTGCTGACCAAAAAGAAACGAAAAGGAAGAGCACACACACACACACAACACACACACACACACACACACACACACAGTTATGTGTCTGGAAAGGATGTAGAGAGCTGAGATATGAAGGTAGAATAAGGCATCTCTTTTAAAGTACGTAGCCTACCGTGATTACCATTGTGCTGGCCACACAGGAGGGGTTCTATAATGTTGCTGATTGAACTATTTTTTGAAAGAATACTATGAGGCACAAAGCAAAGAGCCCAAAATATCTTTATAAATCTTAAGAAGTAGGCCTTTATATTCCATATTTTGCTACAAGTCCAAACTGAGGTGCAGGCGAGGAAGGTAAAAGGAGTCGACAAAATTGGAAAGTGTTCAAAGTCTGTCTTTTCTACCCAGATTGTCTTTCTCTCATTTCCCTCTTCCTATTTCAGGAAACTGAATATCCTTCTGTTTCATCAACCTCTTGTGTTCTGAGTCAAACAAGATAACGACTATAATTTGTTGAGCAGAACCATGACTTGCCGGTTTTTGCAGCTCCCAAGCATATCACAGTCCAGTGCCAGGCACATAAGAGACTTACTACATATTTGAATGTTAGTTTTGTCTTTACTTCATCTTTCTTTTCCAGATGTCCCTTGTTTTCACTCTCTGTACAAACATAAGGAAAACTTTCTCTTTATTCTCTCACAATTTAATCAGCTACTCCACACTCCTATTTTCTTGTTAAGAGCTGTGAATGAAACATAAGGGTCCTGGCCAATCAGGGAAAACAGACATTGAATAAATAACTATAGATGTGATAAATGTTAGGGCAGGAAAAGTTTAGGATGCAAGATGATAATCAAATCTAGGAGATCATAGTAGGTATTCCTGAGGAACTGTGAGCTGAAGGAAAATAAAATTTGACTACATGAAATTGGGGGATCAGACAGGCAGTGGGAGAAGTGTATTTCAGACAGATGGAATAGTATGCACCATGCCTGAGAGACAACATGGTTTATTTAAGGAAGCTGAAAGGTGGATTTCCCTAGTAGGAGAGTGAGAGTATAACTCTTAAGAGGACTCTATTGGACTCCTTTCTAGTGGCATGTGTAGTCTCTGCAATGACAATAATGTCAGTATTACAATACTGAATACTCTTCTAGTAAGCATAGATGCATGCTTTCTGAATTCGTTTGCTTGTTTTTTCCAAGTCATGGACAGTAAGCCGACAAATGAAATGTCAGCAAGCTTCATAGTATCTCCCACTAAGTTTCTTATCCTAAATTCTTGACCCAAAGGATGTGAATTTGGGAGGATGCGAATTTGGGAGGATGCAGACCTGGAGTAGCTGGCAGCCATCTTGTGACACATGGGGCCTGAAAGCAGAGTCAGTGCAGAGGGACATAGTGGATAGCTGGAGGAAGATTAGATTCTTATGACATGATTCAAACCGTGGATAAGCCACATCTGAAACATGTTTATTTCTGGGCTCTTTAGTTAGGCAAGGTAACTCAGGTTGAATTGTTTGCTTAAGTCAGTTTCTTTCTTTCTTTTTTTATTTTGTCAATTGAAACCTAACAGATACATCTAGCCTCTTCATTTTATAGTTCAGTACACTAATAATCCAGTATGGCAAAGTGACTTGCTATCAAATGGCTGGTTAAAAACTAGACCCAGGGGGAGGAAGATGGAGTACAAGGGGTCAAATATGTGGTGACAAAAAGAAATGTAACTATGGGAGGTGAACGCGCAATATAAATATATATATATATATGCCTTACTGTTAAAATGTGTAGCTGAAACACTGGATTTCATTAACCAATGTCACAATAAAAAATAAATAAATAAATAAAATGGAAAAAAAAGGATAAAAAAAGTTTATTGGAACATAAAAAGTAAATTAAATAAATAAAAATAAAAACTAAACACAAGTCTTTTGACTCAGGCTTAGGAATATCCAGCATTTTTAAAGCAACTGTATGTAAGGGCCTATGTATTTGTGTACCATAAAAATCTGTTTTGCAATAGCCACATATTTGAGAGTAGGATTAAGTTAAGTTTAAAAATCCTATTTCTGAATGATAATGTTGTAGAAAGAGCATTCAACTAAGAGTCTGGCATTTTAGGTTCATGGTTTACTTTTGCTACTAATTATCTTTGTGACTTTGGTCATATCTCTCTGGGCCTCAGTTATTCATAGGATGTGATTATCTCTAAATCCCCTTCCATTTCTGAGATTCTAAGCATAAGTACATTCCATTTTCAATTATCCATTGTGGATCTTACATATTTCTACATACCCCAGGAAAATATTCCTTTTGAATTATTTTGATATTATTGAGTTCAACTCCACAAATATTTGCTGAACATGCATTATGGGCTAGGTATTACAAAAGCAAATAGTTATTTCTCACTGGTATTCTTAGATGCAATTTGATATTGGTTGTAACCCCAAAGTCTTAAACAATATCTTCTCAGGTGCAATTTGATATTGTTTGTAGCCACGAGTCTTAAACAATGTCTTCTAATCCAGAGAATGAATAATCCTGAATAAGAGCAGGATTAGAAAGAGGACTAGACTGTCACTGTGTATCAGTCAAGGAGGTGATGCCATGTGTCCAGCCATCAGAGGGAGGGATAGAAGACAGTCCCAAGAACTGCATGCAGACCAGGAACCAAATGTGTGTATAAAAAAGGTATATTCCTGCCCACATAGAATTTGTTTGGGATCATAAATCTTTAGAAGAAAACGTGAATGTGAAAGTTCATGCTAATATGGTACAATTAACACTAAATATTAATATTATTACAGACCATTCCTTTTTTTTCATAGTAAAAATTGTTTTACATCCATATTTGCCCCTGCCACTAATTAAAATAAATATGATTTTTTCTGTTTATTAATTTCTGTGAGGCTAGTATTTCCTTCTACTTTATGAAGGGACATAGGAAAACACTATTTGTCAGATGTTTCAGGCAAAAGAGTAAGAAGAGAACAGTTATACTGTTGAAAATAAATAGCCATTGTCATCATTTTATTTTTACCAATAACATAATCCCTTTCCTCCTCAGAGCTATTAACTTTTAGAACAATATTTTCACTATTCAAAAAGATTATCTAGAACATGTGTCAAATTATTACTACCTCTGCAAAGTATTTTAAGAGCATCTGTGCATTTAGGCTGGTAAAATATGCAAAAATCCCCTAGCATTTTTACATCAAGTCACATGTATTTAATGTATACCACCTCAAAGGGGAACATTACCACCCCAGCATTATGAAGTGAGGAGAGAACTGAGAGATTTCTAAGAATATATGGGTGTAATTTTCTGTTAACTGAGAGTGATTGATAGTTCTTGGAAATCTGCCTCCAAAATAACCTATTTGCAGCACCCTTAGTTTTATTTGATAGAAAGGAAACTGTTTGCTGCTTACTCATATAGTTTCCAGAAACTGTCTTTACCATCATAATTGCTTAAATTGCTGTGACTATATTATGCAAAATCTATGTTTACCTAATTTAGTTTTTTTTTTAACTAGTGTTCTTTTGACTTTTCTTACTATTTCTATTTGAGAGTTGGTTGAAGTAAGATTATATATGTAAAAGTTACATGTAGTTTAGATCTAAAGTCACCTAGAGGATTTTAATAAAATTTGAGGTCTTAGAATTTAAATATCATTTTTCCAAAGAGAGAAGTCTTGTTAGATTTCATATGGATGGACAAAGAACAGCTATATTTCAATAATAAAAATAGTTTCCAAATAAAGAGACTTAAAAGAAAAAAGCAAAGCTGAATTTATTTTCTCTGAATAACTTGTTTTAAGAGAAATCATAAAACTATCACTAAATAGTCTTTGATGAAGTCTTTCAAGAAACCCTTGAGAGACTCATCTGGTCACTTTAGGGTGCATGGCACACTATAAGTAAACTTCAGACTTTGTATATATTTGTTTACTTTTGCCTCCCAGATAAAATCTTTGTCCGTGTCAACACTCTCAGTGTGTTGCTCATTCAGATGCCACTTCTGGGACCTGGAAGCTGGGAGTGGAATTGGTTGGGAATGAGTTTCTTGGGACCATTTTGCTTTTTTTGGCCTTTACTGAGTTTCTGTACTTCTGCATCTCCACCCTGTTCTTGCTCTGAGTCCAGAGAAGGGATCTGCATAGTGGACCATGGTTCGGAAACAGTCTTTGTCCTGAAGAAGTTCTATCTGGTTTCCTAGGCCAGATAGATCCTTTTGCCATAAAATCTTCATAGGGCCAATATCCACACTTTAGACTTCCAGTATGACACTGATATGCTAGACCATTGTTGTTCTGTCATGAGCGTACCATTGGTGGTAGAAGAGAGGATTTTAGGTGGTACATGGATAGATGTTTTATTTTGATTGCGATGTATTTTTAATGCATATGAAAAAATATTAGTTTTTCATTTATGGCAGTGATATAAAGTTTCTTCTTTAAATACATTTACTTAAAAATTGTGAGTTGATTTAAAGACAAATATTAATAAGAATTCTGGAGGAACTCAAGTATGGCAGAAAACCCCATGAAGGTAGCATGTGAATAAGTAAGGTTTGGGGAGCACTGTTATAAACTCTAGGCTAGTTCTTTGCTTATCCCTAAGCACTTAAACTAGTTATACTCTCTCAAGAGTCACAACAACCTTGGCATTTTGGCCTTTGCATTAGGAATGTCAGACAATGATGAGGAAACACACTTCAGAAGATTCTAGATCTTTAACAAGAAAGTGGTGATGAATATGAAGGAAAGAAGCTCAGGGTATGATTGAAGTAGAGAAATGGACATCGAGACTCAACAGGTGGGATTTGGGAAGGTTTTCTGAAAGAAAGAAGACTTAATTAGGTCGAGCGAGAGCTAGACAGGTAGAAAAGAAGAGACAAAGAATGATGTATTTCAAGCTCATTTCTTAAACCACAACCCCAGGTTGTGAGCGTTTGGGTCTTAATTGAGGGGAGGTGGGAAGGACCGGGCTATCTCTAACTTCATTCCTGATGCAGGCATTCAAGTTAGTACAGTGTGGTATTTACTGCTCCCCCTGCAAAGAACAGACAGAACAGGGTGATAGTCTTCTCTATGACCAGTCCCATGCACCAACGGGCAAACAGGGCAAGAACAAAAGAGGTGGACCACAGAAGGACTACCACCCACCTGAAAGAAATAAAGGAGCAGAAATGAGAAGGGACTTCTTTTTGTATTTAATATATTCCAGAAATGTTTTATTTTTATTATCTAGGAGTGTCTTAGAGAAAGGAAACTGTTTCTAAGAATGAAGCTGTGCTGTAACTTCTGCAATACTTGGAGGTGTGAGGGCAGGGAGCAGCGCTGAAGTTCTTGCTCTCCTCGAGTTTGTGTCTTTCCTTCTTAAGTCAGGCATGTTTGATAGAAAAGTCAAAAGGCAGCGTTTCGGTTCAGAAAGGTATGAGTTCCTTTTTGAATATAAACAAATAAAAATAATATACTCTTCACAATTTACAATAGCAAAGATATGGAAGCAACCTAAATGCCCATCAACAGATGATTGGATAAAGAAATTATGGTTCATATATACAATGGACTATTACTCAGCCATTAACAAAAATTAAATCCTATACCATTTGCAATGACATGGATGGACCTAGAGGTTATTATGCTGAGTGAAATAAGTCAGACAGAGAAGGATAGATACCATATGATTTCACTTACATGCAGAATCTAAGGAACAAAAAGAACAAACTAATCAAAAACGGACTCACAAATATAGTGGACAATTTGGTGATGAACAGAGGGGAGGGGATTTGGGGGGCTGGAAGAAAGCAGTGAAGGGTTAAAGAAGTACACATTAGTAGTTGATAGTTGGTTTATGGGGATGTGGAGCACAGCAGAAAGAATGCAGTTAGCATTAATATATTGGCTAGGTGGAAAACCAGAGGAGAGAAGGAGTAATTAAGTAGATGATTTTATAAACTATATAAATGTCTAATCAATGTACTATATACTTGAAATTAATTTAAATAAATAAATTTTAAAATAATAATATGCTCTTTCAGAATAACAAAAAGCATGGTGTCTAAAATATAATGTGGGTCATGTACATCATTAAAATATTCTAATAGATACATTACAAAAGTAAAAAGAAACAGGTGAAATTAATTTTAATAATATATTTCACTTAACTCAATATGCCTAAAATATCTTAATATGTAACAAATATACAAAATATTGAAATATTTTGCATTTTTTGGTGTAAATATTTAATATCTGTGGTATATTTTCCACTTACAGCACATGCCAATCAGGATGTTAAATTGTCATTGGAAATATTTATATTTTATAGTGTTTGTAGTTGATAAAGTAGATGTACACATCCAAATAGTTTCAAACATACTTAAAGTTTTCCAATAATGGAATTAAATATAAGTTGAATATAAATTATTCTTTTTTTGATTAAATTAAGTGAAGATACAATTTCAGTTCTTAAGTTCTATTATCCGCTATATTTCAGGTGTACAATGTCACTTGAGTCAGTGCCACTGCACTGGATCATAGCAGAAAAAAGTTCCAAATAATTTTTCTTGGTCACTTTTCTTCTGTAATGATTATCAAGGTGGGAATGTCATAGGATGCTGGATGACAAAAGCACATTGGATAAAGGTACAGAAAGCCTCATTCTAGATGGGGCTCTATTACTGATCATGTTTTTCTCTCCTATACTTTGAAGACAAAGATACCTGCTTCTCTGCCTAGTTGGTTTTTGCAGAAGGTGCTTTGAAGATCCAATGAAGTCCATATACAATGGATTTCTGGGGTTTGAATTGTTCTCAAATATCTTAACCAATGGTTCTCAAGTGCTTATCCACAGACCAAGTGTTTTGTTCCACATGACATTCTTCCATATTTTTAAGCTTGTTTTACCAAATCTTTTCTTAAATGGGTTTAACAACTCTGGTTCCTCCAAAAATTTTCCTTCCTAGGTCATGACTTCAGTTTCACTATCCTTGTCCCTCTCTACTGAACATGTTTATGTTTGTGCCTATCCTCTTAATTGTGATATCTTGAACTGAATGTACCTAAGATAAGATTTGACCAGTGTGAGGTAGAATAGGGTAGTCATCTGCCTGATCTTGATACTATGCTTCTATTAATGCAGTCTCTAGTTTTTGTATTTGCTTGCTTTTCAATTTTTTTTTTTTCTTATTTTGGTAGCCACAGTCACTTGACTCATCTCGAGCTTATCAGTAACTGAAACCCCTGTTTTCCCTCTTCCTGTACTTGTTTGATTAATTTTGTTGCACTTTCTGAAATGCTCTCTCTCTCTCTCTCTCTCTCTTCTCTCTCTCTCTCTCTCTCTTTTTTTTTGTGATAAACAGAAGTTAATGTGCTACATAGTATTTAAGGCAGCTATATCTTTTCTTACCCCATCCAACATTTTAAAGGGCCATATTGCATTTAATTTAAACACAGGGTGAACAGGGTCTTTGAGGAGTCTTAGAAAATTGCCTCTCAAACTTTAACCAACACACATCTTTGTTAAAATGCAAATTCTGATTCTGTAGCTCTGGGTTAAGGTCCAAGATTTTACATTTCTAACAAGCTCCCATGGATTACATTTTGAGTAACAAATTTTTAAGATATCTAAAGGGGTTTCTTACAACCAATCCTCTTATATTTTTTTCCCATTATCAGATGAATATGCATTTTCTCACTCTAAACTATCTCTGAGATCCTTTAAAATGTTTACTGGGGCTTATGTATGCAGTTTTGAGATTCTCGACTCTTTAAGGGAAGAACCACGTATATTCTTCTTTTGGATTTCCTCATAGTCTAGTAAAATAGAGTCTTAATAAACAGTGCCAATTTTTACTGAGTTTGTTTGGATGCCCTGCAAGAGCTGAAAAAGGCCGCAGTCATAGAACTAATAACATCAAAGCAGTTGTCATTCTCTAAAAAATATTTTTCCAATGACCTTGCATGGGATTTTATTTTTATTTTCTTCAGTTCCAATTCATTTTGTCAAAATTAAAAAGAAGTCAATGTAAAACATAAATATAGGAGATGATTAATTTCATTGGAGGGTAGAAGTGAGAGGAATGCTGAAAAAGGGCGTGGTGGTCTTGTCTTAGATGAAAACAGAAACAATTTATGGAAAAGTGAATTTAATCTTGTTGGAAGATTTGGGGTTTCTCAACGCCATTTACACTCTTAGATGCAGACCAACCCAAAGTGGGGTAAAAAGTGTTTCTTTTTATTTGCAGAATAAAAATTTGCTCCAGTTTTTTTTTTAAAAACACTTTTCTTGATTTCTTTCTACATTTCCTCTTAGATGCCCATCCCTCCTCTACTGTTGTAACTTTCTTCTTAACCTTCTTGGGTTCATCTACTAGTATTTGTCACACTTCCTTGACAACCTACAGTATGTCAGAGTGTCTTTCTAGTAATCCAGATATTCTTAACCTGAAACCTTTAATATGGTTTTAGCAGAGTCATATAGAGCAGAATTGCTTTATGGAAATGAATTGGCAGATCACCTGCCTGTTCACCAAAGCATGGCTGACAGGAGTCGGAAAAAAAAAAAGGTTGTTGCCTCATACTTACAGGTCTGAAAGGGGCTCCTTGGAGGGTTTCATGCTTTCTACTAAACTTCAGAACTGGCACTGTATGAATAATCACAGAAGATATGAGATGTTAGGGAGTACCAATTTGACTGGTTCTTTGCAATCAAATGCTGCCAGCCCTGTGTAAAAGCAATGGATTTTCTCCAAGCTCTTGGTAATGATGCAAGAACAAACCTTCCCCTCTTTGGCTCTCTTTAGTAAAATGGCTGCCAAGGTAATTTGGAACAGAAATTGAAAAATATATTGACCATTGGAAGATAGTAACAAGGGTTCTTTGATATTTTCTGTGTTCACTGTGATGAAGCTGACATCCATTTCTTCTTAGGAGAGGATCCTGAGATATTGGTCGATGCAAGCTAGTCACCTGGCTACTTCTTCTGTTCAGGATACACCGTGGGGGAAAGCCCTGTGTGGGTCAGGAGTCTTTAAGGAATAGCAGTTTACAGATGAGTTCTAGTGGAGTCCATCAGGGAGAAGAAAGAATCTAAACACAAAGGGGAATGCTTAACAGTTAAAACCAGGCCTCGTTTGTGTGGTCCTGTGTTTCACCACATCACTCTATGGAAATAGACTGCTGGGAAGAAGACTGGATTTCTGATAGTTTATGAAGCCAAAAACCTGTTGAAGGCTCTTTAAAAGTAGTAAAGGAAATGGCAAAACCCTCGAAACTTCCGAAAAGTTACTTAATAGCTCTGATTACTACAGGCCACCAGGTTGCTGGGTCATAGGACCATGACTACACTATGAAGAAAATAGAAGGGTTGGCTCAATCAGATTCCGAAACAACTCCAAAATACACTATGATGTTCCAGGAGACTAGTTATTTTTATTTAAAAAACAAAGTTAACTTTTTTCATTAAGAATTAACCTATTCTCATTAAAAATATAAAATATCAATAAGCCGAAAACTAAATAGTATAACCTCTGCTCCCACTACGTAGAATAAACACCCATTCATACTGTGGTACATTCTTTTTATTGTTATTTTGTTTTCTGTGCTTTAAACAAAAACATATTATGTCCATATGGTAGATATAATTTTGACCCCTTTTTAGACTTTAGCTTATATCGTAAATCTATGTCATGTTGTTTCAAAGTTGTCATGCACATTTTGTCATGTAAGTTTTAATGGCTGCTTTTGTAGATTTATACTAAAAATTACTTATTCATTCCAATGTTTCTAGGTGTTTTTTTGTATTATATTTATTTTTGATTTATTTTTTATTTTAAAAAATATTAGACTAGGCAACCCTTGGTTGACCTCACAGATTGCAAGGATCTTGTCAGTTTACAATCCTTATTTTTTTTTTTTATTTTTTACACCTATAGCACCTGGTCTTCCTAGGTGGTCTCCCATCCAAGTACTAACTGGGCCTGACCCTGCTTAGCTTCTGAGATCAGACAGGATCAGGCTTGTTCAGGGTGGCATGGCAGTGGACTTGTATTATAACTAATGAAGCCATATGTCTCAAGTGTTTTGGATTAATTCTCCAGAATTGATTCTCAGGAAAGTTATTTACTATTATGTGATAGGCAGAGTCTAGTAGGTTTACGAGTGAATTCCTGTGTGATTTAAAAGGATTGTGTTGCCTAGGCCAGTATCTGAAACTGTGTTTCCAACCTAGAGTTGGTACTTGAGTCACCTAGGTCACTCTCTGCTCTAGCCTCACCTGTAATCAGTTCTATCTAGCCTGAACCAAGGGAATGGGATCCTAAGGGTTAAGGAAACTAATTGCTCTTCTGGGGATAGTATGCAAATTAATTGAAGAGTGTCCCTGGGACTTTCTCATGCTAGTGAGCTGAAAACTGTCCTTCAAGTGCTCTTATGGTTGGGTTCCTATGGGGGTGGGGTGAGGTAGTGGGGAGTGTGTGTGGGCAGGCTTATTTACTAGCTATGTAATCTTGGGGAAGTTTCTTAACTCCTCTGAGACTCAACTCAGTTTTTCCATCTTCTGCTCAACCTCTTGAGTTGTGACAATTAGAGAAAATGTGAAAGAATTAGCACCCAGTTCATAATGGATACTCAATAAAAGTTAGCTATCATTATCATTGTTGTTGTTTGTGCTCTACTAATCTCTTTTTCCAAGGGCTTCACTCTATCTCTCCCTGCCCTTCAAATACCCATAGTCAAAGGCTGATGTACTGATTGACGTGCTTCAATCACAATGTACCTTTATGAAATCAAGATTTTTCACCCCCTTATAAAGAATATTGATACTCTTGATGATCTGACCACCAGATTCACCTACTCCCAGAAAATGACATCTCTCCAGACCGGATTCCTTCCCTTTCACCTGAGCATACCAGAGTTTCTACTTTTTTTAGTTCTGTCTTTTCTTCTGTCTGAGCTTAAACTTTAAAGATTGGCTAAGGCAAGAATTTATCAGAACTTTATTTAAGGAGGAGCATATAATTATGTATAGCATATGTCTGTAGTAAACTGTGCACTATATAAAACATAAAGAAGATCGTACTTATTAACTTCACAAAGAAGACGCTCAACTCTAGTTAGTTGATACTTGGATAAGTGAGGGGCTGAGAATGAACCAAATGAACACAGACTAGATATTTCCATTTGGCTGAGCTGCAGCTTCTAGGCAGGTCTCAGGTGTGAGCCATAGGAAGAAATCTGGAAGGACACACAATATCAGAAGATGCTTTGTGATTGATGATAGCGGTCTAGGCTGGAGAAAGGCAATGGAATCAAGAAGGCTTAACAGTGAGATTTGCTCACTGGGATTGGAAGGAGGATGTGAAATAGGAATTACATGATTAAATTTGTGTCATGATAATAAAGATAATATGATCGTTCTAATAGCTTGCTAGGGACCAGTTCTCATATTAAGAGCTTTACATATGTAATCCATCTAAATCTCATTTAGTAGGTATTAGTATCATCCTTATTTTGCTGATGAGAAACTGAGTCTTAGAGAAATGAAATAACCTGCTCAGGGTTATTAACCTGGTAATTAGGGAAACAGGAATTTAGACATGTTTTTTTCTAAAGCTTGGGTTCAGATAAATAAACTGGCAGCAATGGAAGGATAGATTAAATGGGGCAGGGTCCAGAGGGACGGGATATAGTGGCTGCTTATGGAGTGATTTCAGTATTCAAGAGAGATAGGAGGATCTGAAGCAAGGGAACTGCAGTAGGAATGGGGAGGAAGGTACAGATATCTGGTAAGAAGGCTCCCACTTCTTGACGAGCATCATTCTCTGTGGAAGTTTTGATTATTTTTGAATGCAGATTCTCATAGCATACTTCAATCCTTCTGAATTAGACTCTGGGGTAGAGCTTGGTATTTTTACAAAGCACCTAGTTCTGAAGCTCTGCTAGGTTCAAGAACCACAACTCTATCATCCTTGATTTAGATGTTCAGGGTAGAACATGAGAGAGGGAGGATTTGGGAGCAACATCCATGTTTGAGAATTCTGTGCATACCCTCCACTAAGTTAGGAAGTAGCAATAATTTTGAAGGGTAAGACGCTGAATTCAGTTTCGGACATGTTAAAATGAACCACTTCTGTGGGAAGCTAAATCTCAAAGTCTAAAGCTTGGAGTAGAGGTCAAGGCTACAGATTTAGATTTGGAGGTCATTGGTATTGGAAGGCTGTTGCTCTGTTTTACATGGAATTTCAAAAATACCCAAACATTTATTTTCATTGAATAATCAAATAATTGCTCTGCATAAGTACAACATACTTCAGTACATTCCCTTTCTGACCTTTGATTGAATCTATTGCTTTTTAAATTTAAGTTATCATTTTTTATAATTTTTTAGTCATGTTGTATTATTTGCACCATCTCATTGGATTCAAACCAACAACTTGTTAAAGTAAAATTTATTATCCGTATTCTTTAGAAGAAGAGATTTAGGAGGTTATAGAACTTACCCAAGGTAATGCAGAATCAAATTATTGAGTCAGGATTTGAACTTGAGACTGTTTTAACCCTAGCCTCAGAGCTTTTGGACTGTTCGACAATAGAGCTGTTCCTAGATCAGGCAGACAATCTTCACATTACCTTTGTAAAAGAGCAACACAATCTATCTCCAGTGACTATTGCAGGCTAATTCCAAAGTATGTTTAAATACAGAAAAATTATTTAGAGAAATTTGTTCAATGTTTTTTGAGAAATGGTAATTACATTAGTAAAACAAGTTTATGTACATTTTCCAGGGATCAGTAGGATTGGATGATCAAGTTACCTTTGACCTTTGTCCAGGGACATGTGGAGTAGTCTACATTTTCTGTACTCTCAGAGAAAGGAGGTAGAGACGGGTGTGGCATTGGTTTTCTGTATCTGATGTTCTGTTGCGTGATTTGGCCTCCTGAGATTTTCCTAACTTGATTTGTGGAACATATCAAATTTGGGTTGAAACTAAAATAGGTTCTTTGTAAGCCCAGGCTAAAAATATGTTTCAGCACTAACAGTATTTTTTTTAGGTTTGAATAAATGCTTACATCCGCTGTGTCTGCTGGTAGCATTGGTAAGTATGAGCAGGGCTGGTGGAAAATATACATGCCATTATGAAGACTAGCAGGTTAAAATTGATACATTTAAATAAATTGCATTCTTTTGCATAAAATGTGTCTCATAGCTGAAATTGTGTGGTATCATCTGGAACAATAATTGTAATATTTATATTTAATCTCCATAAGTGACAAATATTCAAGATAACAGTGATACCCAGATGACAACTCAGGAAACAGTAGCCAAGCTTTTTGGTATGAGAACAGAAGAAATGCTCCTCAGCAATCACTTTTCCAGAGGTATTTTACATATGGTGGCACTATCATAGTTTTAGTAATCCTCAATAAACTCTGGTTACTACAATTCAGAGTTAGGTAGCTAGAGTTTGCCCCCAGATCTATATAAGTGCAAGGTAAGCAAAATCTCACTTAGTCATGAAAAGACAACCTTACCCTGCCAAGTGCATTCCTAATTCCCCAGGTGTGCCTGTTTATCCCCAAGTCCAAGCCATACCTACTCTGTTTTGGCCTCCCACCAAGGAACATTTATAAAGCCCCTCCCTTTAGATCTCAAAGTATATTGGAGTCAGTATTAATTCTTGACCTCTCTCCTTTCCCCCACCATGTTAAGCAGGTATCCCAGTCTCTTTTCTATTCCATGCCTGTCCTCTAGTATGTACTAAATATCTATTTGTTGCCTAGATTTGTTTTTGCCTCTTGTTTCTATTCTTCTTCTATATCTCTTAGCCTATCCCTTTAATCTCATTTCATAATCTCTTAGTTCTGTCCTTTGGTATTTGGGTACAGGGACTCTCAAAAGGCAGGATAGTTCAATAGAAAGAACATGGGATTTGAGATCAGAAAGACCTGAATTCAGATCTTTGTTCCGCTATTTATTAGCTTTGTAACTCTAACAAATCACTCCCTTTATTGACCCTCAATTTTACATCTTTAAAATCAGAATGAAATGTCTGTATTGTAGTTACTGTTTTGATGAAAATCAGAATAAATACAAAGAACTTGACACCAATTAGGTGTTCAATCAATATTTCAATATTTGTTTAATGGCCTTTCCTGTCTCCTCATGTCTTAGTCCAAATCCTGATTTACTCATTTATTTGATTTCATTCATTCTGGAGTGAAGAATAAAGCCAAGAATTATGCTTAGCAAGCATTTAGAAAACAAGTAACTTGAGAAAGGTGAGTTGAAGATTTATATGCTATCTTATTTACTGGTGCTAAAGTTACCTGTCAGGACCAGCTTAAAACATTGACAAGCCCCATGACATATTTCACATGTAAATTGAAATTTTAAAAAAGCCTAACAAAGTCCAAATAATGTTTATACATTTTCCTCAAGAAACAACTCTGCAGTTTTAAATATCAAATTCTTAAAAACAAAATAACAACAACAAACAACAACAACAACCTCTTTTTTATTAACCTGAGATTTGTCCTTGTGTGTCTTTTTTCCTGCACACAAGATCTGAGGAGGGGTGGGATAAGGGAGAATGATTATCAGTTAATGAATGTTTTTTAAATTGCTGAGATAATTTTTTTTGAGCATTTACTCTATTTGGACCTTTAAAAACTGTTAGTTTTCAAACTACTGTCTCGTGTGTATTTTGTCAATATGGCTCAGGTTTCTATTACTTATTTGTGACACCGAAATAAAATTTTTCTTCAACATTAATCCTTAGCCTTTTTGCAAACTTAGACTTGTTAAAAATTTGTTTTAATTAAAGCTAGTCATAAATATAGTGTGCCTACCCAATAGTCATTCTTGTCATACTTCTTGGCCAAGAGAACACCAATATTGTTCAGTTATTTAAACCCATGTTCTTCACTGGTTCCCTCAAGCCCTAGTGGGTGAATAGGGATTATGCTAAGGCAATCCTGGTAAATTCATTTTTTCCTGGTAATTCATTTCTAATTATAGGCACAAGGTACAACCTTGCTTATGATATGTGAAGGAAAGTATGAGAAACTTTTAGGTAAGTTTCCTTTGCTCTTCAAAGAGACAAAAAACAGTTGTTCATATTTTCCTGAACCTGGTCATTGTTGGGTCAGGAGTTGGTGCCATGAAAGCCATCTTCAGATCATAAGAGAACAAAGCTGAGGACAAAACTAGCATGCTAAGATGGCAGAGGAAAATGTGGAAAGAACCTGGGTTCTTGCTGATGTCAGGGAGTGACTAACTGAACCTACGCTGGAACCATCAGAAGACAGTCATTATTTAAGATACTTTTAGTTGTGTTTTCTATTGAAGCATCTGAAAGTATTCTAACTAATCAATGTTAAAGCCATTTCTCACTATTTGTACTTATTTTTCAGAAATACTTAATGGAAATTTCTATTGCTAATTATGAAATTTGTCCCAAGTAAATTAAAATTTCCAAAAGACTGTCAACCTTATAGAAAAATAAAAGCATGATTTGATTAGCAATTTTTTATTCTGCTGTTTCTTAAATTTCTATAATCTACATACCAATTTTATTATTTTGTCATATCTTTGTATCATCTGTGCTAATAGAAATATTTTACTTTATGTTGTCTCTTTTAAAAATTAAGTACATTTATTTTAAAACTAATTTTCTCATTAACTATAATTTGATATTGGTATATTTTTAAATTATTTGCCTTAAATAGAATATAATTATAATACCGTGAACAACATATGTTATGAAATTTTTACCAGATATAGTTGATTGTAAAGACTGAGATTGAGGCTTAATCTCTCTGTTGAAAGGAAAGACTAGGGAGTGTTGCAGAATTGGTAAAATAATCCCAACACCAACTGAGACTATTCCTTGCCATATGAAGAAGAAATAAAAGAGAATGTCAAGAGAGATATCTGTTACTACCTGAATTTATCTAAATATCATGGCTGTACCATCTAAAATCATCTGGTATTCCACCAGGCCTCTGATTGCTCCTAGAACTGACCTAGTCAGAGACTTGTCTCAAGGGCCTGGCCTCCTGAGTAATGAATGCCTACTGGAGTGGGGCTCAAAGTATCTCCAAGGAGAAGAGAAAGGTGTAAGATCAACTTTGGATTGATGTATTATGAAACGTCATAGAAGCTAATCTTGCAATATTTTTTTATACTTGTTACTAAAGCAAAAACAAATTGTAATTTATTATTCTTTCATGTCAGTGGCTTTTAAATTTTTGGAATTATATGCCCCATTGAGAATTTCTGGAAATCTACAGTACTTCTACTCAAGAAAATGTACAATTGCGCACATGTACACACACACACACACACACACAGAATTTTGCACACATGACATGATCAGAAAGCTGATGGACCCTCGGCTAAGAGTCAATATTCTCTATATTTTACATGTGTCTTCCTACAATTCACCATGCAATTCAGTTTGGTGCAAACTGCGTTTGAATCCAAAACATGGTTTTTGAATATGTCTATATATAAGTACGAGTAGTGTGTTAATTTAAATGCACTAAACTAGAGAATTACTCTCCCCTGAACATCTACTTTGAATAGTTATAAATTATACTTATCTTGCCTTTCAGTAAGTTTCAAGGGATGAGGTCAAGCTCTATAAAAAGAATATCAGCCAACCCTATGAAGTTATCTTTGTGAACTTTGAAACACCACTGAATGTACCTAGTAAAATTGTTTCTGGGCAAGCAGACTCCCAGGCCTGGGTGGAGTTCACAAGGGTTCCTTAGCTAAAATAAACAAAATGACTAGGAATTTTGGATTGTCTTTGTCTAAAGTTGGGTGTCTGAATGGATCAGCAATAGTGGCATACCACACACCTGCTTGTTAAACCAAAGAAAAACCCAATAGGCACCTGTTTCTTACATTGTCAACTGAACAAAGATAGCATATGATTCTAATTTATTACAGCCCATTAATCCTTAAAAACAGCCCCCCCACACACTTTTTTTCAGCCAAATAACTCTTCCTTTAAAAGTCATACAATGAGTAGCAAGATGAAATAGACCATTTTAATCTCTAATTTCAAAAGTTAATATTACGAACATTTAACTAAGGAGTAAGACATTAAAGATCTAATAAGACATACAAGAATTTTCAGAAAAAACTTTAATAAACTATGAAATTAAGAAAATCATAAACAACTAAGCTTCTAAAAATTTTTTCTTCGAATTTGGCATTGAGCAAATAGTTAATTTCAACCATTTGTACATGGTTAAATTTAAATATGTTTCTTCTAAATATTACAAAGACTGTTTGGATTAAAAGTACTTGATCAAAGAAAATAGTGATGAAGAGGAGATCTGGAATTGGTGATATTCATCATAATTCTTTACATAACAAATGTTAGAAAAAATTAGCAAAACCTTATAAATGGTGAGATGTTCTCCAAGTGGAGTTACTCGGTTTATATTAAGAGACATCTGCAATTTTCCTTTAGTTTCTAGTTTACTCAAGGCTTGGCCAGAGACATCAAAAAATTATCAAATGTCTCAAAAAAATTTTTTAAGATCAATAAAGCTGAATTTATCTGCTTACTGAGTTGTGAGCTAAATTTGTCTTTAGAAGGATTTTAGATTTAACTTCTTAATAATACTGTGGAAACCATAATAATGGCCACAAGTGAAATATGAAAATTTCACTTTTTATCTATGAAAATTCTTTTTCTCCAAAGCAAACCAAGATCGACCAAATTTAGTTGATGGCAGATCATGGTTTAGTGATTTGGGCCCAGAATCAATTTGATGACCATTAAATTATCATGTTGCCTTTCTTTGTCGTCTGTGGAAATATAAATTCTCCCCCCTCACTTTCTTAATTTATGAGTGGCACTATCCACACATATGTTTTCTTTACTAATATTGAAGACATTCATTGGGTGAACTTTGTGATGTGCATTAAAACATTTTGATGAGTGTATGAGAAATATATTTTGAATAAAACAAAGTTTGCCCTTTCAGAGTTACAGAAAACGTATATTTATTATCCTTCATGTAACAATAGATAAATATTTGCTGATACCATCTATAGTCTAGCAGCAATAGGAATTTAAGACTAGTCTATTAGATAATGAAAGTAGACTGAAAATTCTTTTAAGGATACTTCAGACTGCTGAGATCAATGCTCACATGTGTATATATTTACGCACACATACACACACATATACATTTGTCAGTGTCTATTTTGTTATTTATTGTATTCTCAAGAACTAAACTGTATGATATTTGAACATATGCTTTGAATTGGCAAGCAGTGATAAATATTTTTCTATAAATAATCTCCTTAAAGCAAAATTCAATCTTAAATCTCACTAAAAATCTCATTTAGATTCTTAGAAATAATCTTGGTTCGAGGCAATAACTATGCTCATTTAATCCCAAACGAGTGTCTTTTAGTGTATTTCCAGGGCTGCCAACTCAAAGTGTAGATCTCTGGGCCACATGGCTTTCTGACTGTACAGAACTTCTCGGTGGTTCCCTGATATCTGAAATTTTAATAAATGTTCCAGATAATTTTATGCACTAGAATGTTGAGATTGTGTCGTGCTTAAGGATTGTCTCTGGAGAATCAAGGAGTTTCCCTCCCTAAAGGAAGTAACAGTGATAAGCTTTTCTATTTCTTACCACGCTGGAGGGTAGATGGCAGTTTTTTTAGGTGGGAAGGAAAAGCTGAGCTGAAAACATTATCACTGTAACCCTTCATAATCCCTCCTCTTCCTTATCACTACCATCATTATAGCTGCTGTCATTTATTGAGCACTTACCATATGCCAGACACTATGTTAATTGCTTTTCAAACAAGATCTCATTAAATATTACAATGAGTTTTATGATTGCTAATTTGCAGTAAAGAAAATGGGAGCTTCATTTCATACAGCTGGTACAGGACAGGGCTGGGAGGTAAATTGTATGGTTTCTAATTGTGGCTCTCAAATGGTGGTGACAATTTATAGATCGAGAACTAACTGGGTGGAGGGGAGAGAGAAATATCTAAGTACTTTCAGTCAGTAAGATATTTTTTACATGCACAATTATTTACTACCCTCAATAAACTGTGAGGTATCTTATTTCTGTCTTCATATTACAGATGTCAAAACTGAGGCTTAACAAGTTTGAATTAAAGTTAAGCAATTCACTCGAAGTCACGGCTAATAATGGAAAGGCTCAAATAAAACTGCCTTTTCTCTTTCCCTCCCTCTCCACCAAACCCCAGCTCTAGGCCAAAAGTCAGACTTCATGGGTTAAAATCTACTCAATTTCTCTGTGCTTCAGTCACTTCATTTGTAAAATAGGGGTGCTAATGATATGAATGTCAAAAGAATTTTGTGAGAAATTAAATGACTATGTATATAATATAAATAATTTAGAACAGTGCCTGACATAGTAGTACCCTACAAGTATTAATTACAATAGCAATAATTATTAAATCATGAAAGCAGAAATTAGCAAAATGGAAAATCATTAATTTTAGAGAAAACAAAGAAAAGCAGTTGTTTCTAGTTTTGTTTTGTTTTTTGTTTTTCTCATGTATTTAGTTGGAAGGAGTGAGTTGTACACTGTATCTTGTTGAATAGGACACTGGTAACCAGGATTGGAAGAAACTCTGGCAGAGGGTGGTAGGTGGCTATGATCACAATCAGGACAAAAGACACTGGGGAGGGAGCAGAGTGGGGAACACTGTACTGGGTTTTGAACTCTTGTTTATGAAAAGAAGGTAACCAAGAGGTGATTACAAAAATTCCGATTCGATCTATTGCATTTACTTCAAAAGTCAAAAAAAATTATGGCCATCACTGGAAACATTTTGAAAATGAAACAAAAATCCATTACCCTTCATTTGTACAATGATAGGAAACTTGTGTTTGTCCCTAGAATACTATTTGGTTCTTGCCTCTGTAAGCATCCCATAGGATAATTTGGATAAAGATAGGATCTGAAGGACACACACACAAAAGATGATTAAGGGGCTACCTCATCAGACTTAGGACTCTTTTATCTGTAGGAAAGGTGAGAGGACAGAGGAGAAATAACAAAGGCAATGGATTCTGTGGTCACAGAATTATTCACCAACTCCCAGGACACATGCTGAAGGTAGCCTGAGATGACTTTGAACTACAAAAAGGAAGAACTGCTTAACACACTGGAGCATAAGCTATGACACTAAAAACTCCAGAAGTGATAAAATATAAGTAGTTTCAAAAAGTAGACAAGTAACAGTCATAAACACATTATTTGCATGTCCCTTGCGATCAAGGACTAGGCTGGGATGGGTGTTAAGGAAGCAAAATGTGACTGTCCTTGCCTTCTAGAAGCTCAAAATCTAGAGCTGTATATAAACAAATTAGAAGACAAAATGTGTGAATGTAATTAAAACTGTAAAATGAGAAGAAGGTACACAATCAGAGCCAGGAAGCTAGTGGATCAGGAGGAGTCGGCATGATGGTAGAAGGTATTAGTATGACAAATGGCTCCCTCCAAGTGGGTAAAACCTAGCTGAGTGTTGAGATAACTGACATTCAGGCAGGAATTAGGGGTAGGGAGTTCCCATCAGAGGGGACAGCATACCAGACACAAACAATGAAAGGAATTTGGGTAAATTGTATAATTTTATTGTTACAAGACCATGAGTCATTGAGAATGTTGGGAGGTAAGTCTGGAGAATGGGGCAGAAGTCTACATTTATTAATTTATTCAATAGATCTTTGTGAATTACCTACATTTGCTAAGTACTGCATAAGCATTAGAGACAAAAAATGAATGAGATTGGATACCCATCATCTATCCATTCATTCATTCATGACTATGTGCTAGGCACTGTACTAAGTATAATAATGAGAATTCAGACATGATCTCTGCTCTCATTGAGCTTACAGTTTAGTATGGAGATAGACGAATGCCTATTACACTGTAGTAGGGTAGGTGCTGTGGAAGCAGCACTCAAATCTATGATCTACATACTATGAGTGGCCTTCCCACTACTTATTTCTGATCTTGTTATTCCCTGTTTAAATTCTGACAGTAGCTCCCAGTAGGGTCTTCTAGTTAAAATATTAAGATCCATGGCATGACCTCACAAAGTCCTTCATCACCTGGCTCTGGCCATTTTTACAGCCTCATCTTGTCTCTCATCATGATGCTGGCCCTATCTCTCTGGTATTCCATCTCCATTCACATGGAACTATCTGGAGTTATTTAAATATCCTGTTATTTCAAGACTTAGAGCCTTAGTGCTTTTGCGTGTCTCATTCCCTCTGCCTATTTCCACCTGGCCATCTCTGGCTCATTCATTCATCAGACTACCCTGTTATTCTGGCTCAGATACCAAATAGTAAATATATTGTGTCAATGTCTTTACGATCCTTTGAGAAATCAGCTGTAAATGTGCTTCATTTGATTGCCTTGTTAATCCTCCTACTCTCCCTCTCCTCCCACCGCTAATGTTTTGGATCCAATGCAATAGCTCCCGGAACTTATTTTTCTTTTCCTGCTCATTTGCAGTGTTTGTGGCCTCAACAGTGTAGAGGACTGACTCAGGCTCCCACTTTTCTGGGCATATGTGGTCAGACACAATCCCATGCTTGCATCACCATCTAAGACCATCAGAAGTTTCTTTTCTCTTCCCCAGACCATTCTTAATCTTCCTGCTAAATTTTCTGCAGTGAATATACATGACAAACAAGGTTAGAGAGACAGTAATTTATTGGGCATGAGATGGCGATCTGCTGTCTATGCCGACTGACTCATTAGATTTCTCCCAATTAGTTTGTTTTCCTGTCCAAGTGGAGAACTTCAGTAAAAGCAGTGGGCAGTCAGGGAATTGGGAGTGGAGAGCTTAGCGACTAAATTGGGACCATTCATGTGAGGGTTTTAAGAATTTCAGGTCACCAACTGAGGTGATGAATGCATGAGGTGGGGGGGCATGAGGGTGATGAGAACAGAGGTGGGGTGGGGGGCATGAGGGGTGATGAGAACAGAGAAAGAGAGAGGAGAACATGGGCAACCTGGGCCATAATTAAACTTGCCAATGAAACAAAGATCTATTATTAGAATATCCACATTTTGCTAAATGTTTAATAATCTTAAACTTGTTACATTATCATTTATGTGATCAACAAAACTGAAAGAATAATAACTATCTATAAAGCCCAATATATCTCCTTATACTACCAACTCTTAATTTCTAAACACATAAAAAAATGTCTATGTCTAAAGATATAGCCTTAAAGAGATACAGAATTTGTTCTGTACCTGAGCCACAGCCCCCAAGTGTAACCTGTTTAAAATTCTGAAAACAGTCTTTTCTTTTAAGGGAGAAGGCTCACTAGGGACCATGTCATTCACATGATGAAAATAGGTAGAAAACAGTAGTGCTAAAGACTTACTAGTCTGTGTTTTGGTGCTGTTTGCAGCTTTCTTATGGTTTCAAGGGAAATATAATATGTAGTTATACAAGCTTGTATTTGTGTTGAAAATATAACATGAGAAGTATCTAAAAAAATTATTAAAAGTGATTACCTACAGGGATTGGGGTAATGGCACAGGCAATAATTGAGTGTATGTGTTTTTTATCACCTTGATTTCTTAAACATGGTATGTATCACCTTTTCAACAATAAAATAAAATAAAAAACAGTCCAATAAGTGTCAGTGGTATGTTTGCTTTCAGGGTACATAAAAGCTGTTTGATGGCATAAGATGTTCCAGCCACTCTAATAAATCTACTGTGTTTAGAGCACCAATTCCATGCCAGTTACTTCAGATGCTTCCCTCATTTAATCCCTTTCATGGCCGTTTTAGTAGGTAATACTGCTCATGTTCTTAGTCGAGGAAACCAAGTCTTGGAAACATTAACTGACCAAACTAAGATCAGAGGGTTAGATGTGTCAGAGCCCATAACTGGCATTCTATGACTTCAGACACAGTGTACTTTCCCCTGTACTGAGCTGACCACACCTTCATTATTGCAGATATGTTTATTACATCCAGGGCCAAAGTACACACTTGTTCAATAAATATTTATTGAATGCTTACCATAAACTAGGCACTGTGGCAATCCGTGTGATGCAAGAATAAGAGTAGTGAAAACAGGCAAGGAAACAATGAAGCCTAATACTAGATAAGACTGTGCTTCTGATGGAATTAAGCACAGTGAGGGTGGCAGTACAGAAAGAACATTTAATTGAATTCAGGAAGTTCGTGGCAGTTTTCCCAGAGATGAGTCTTGGAAGACAAATGGTATTTGGCTAGGAGGAAAGAGGGTCAAGTGTATTTCAGGCAGAGGGAACAACATGTACAAAAATGCAAAGTTTTGAAAGAGCACTACATTTTTGAGGAATAGTCCAGAGCTGGGCATGTCTAGAGCATAGGTTTGTAGAGAGAAATGAGGCCAGAAAAGAGAAGGGTCTTGTGTGTCACCCTAAGTTATTTGGATTCCATCCTGCAGCAATGGGAGACCATAAAGGATTTAAAGTAGAGGAATGAAAAGATTAAACCTAGAGCTTAGAAAAATCACTCTGGCAGGAGACTGAATTGAAAGGAAGCCAGGTTTGATGTTGGAGACTTGGTTGGAGAATGTTATAATACCATGTTTTACTGTTTATATGTTTGTGCATATATGTGCAGTTTTTATCATTATGCTTTTTTTTCTTAAATTGAGATGCATCTTACAATCAATGCTTTGTAATAATTTAATTGGCAACATTTTTCTCTCTTAATGGCCCCCAAAGAACAATGTTATAACTGATGGCATCTCAAACTTGATGAAATACAATGGCCCAGAAAAGAGGTAGTGGGGTTCTACTCAGTTCTCTGGCAGTGGGACAGAAAAGAGAAAAAGAAAAGATTTGAGCGATATTTAGATTTTGGTAATGATATTGATTATTAAGTAAAAAAAAGAAAGGTGCAGAAAACTGTAATGTTACAGTTGCAGGAAAAAATATGTTAAAAGTTGCAGGAAAAAAAGGTTTGTGTGTGGTGGTGGGGGGATAGAATATACACATATATATTTTTGGAGATACATAAAGTGTCTCTAGAATGATACACAAGAAACTGTTAACATTGATTATTTTCAGGGAGGGCATTGGGTGGCTGAGGAAAACAGTGGAAAGAAAATTCTTCATTGTGTTCTACTTTGTACATGCTATATTTTGATTTAGGTATTATATACTTGAAGTATGTAAAAGATAAAAAAAAAGAGGTATTTGGTAGGAACAATTGGCAAGTTTGTTAATGGATTGGTTATTAAAAGAGAGAATATTTCATGGGTCTTGTTTTATTCCTTTACTGATTCTCTAAATTTTTAAAATAACTTTTAAATATTATAAGTTTGCTCATTTTAAGTGAGCAATCCAATAATTTCTATTACATTTACTGAGTTGTGTAACCATCATCACAATAGTTTCATCATCCCAGTAAAATCCCTCACGCCCATTTAGTTAATCACCATTCCCATTCCCACTTATTTTCAGAGTATTCCCATGATAACACAGGGATCAATTATGAAAGCTGATTACAACCTTCCTCACTGGGGACTCATCCAAGAGTTACAGTATAAATCTTTGTATTTCTTTCATTTTTGTAGAACTTTCAGAGCTCATTACTATTTTCTTAATCACCATCATAGACAGACTGAAAAAATCAATCTAGCTGAACTATGTCTTACTCTACAGTGCTCCCAAGAACATGCACTGTCAGAAACTGGAAAGTACGTAGCTCTAGAGATGTGGTAACTGATCACAGAAGTAGCAACCTTTAGTAAGCTAAATACAGAAGCTATGTCAATATTGTTATGTCTCAGTTTTATATCTTAAGTTTTATCTAACCTAAATACCAATCCTTTTAGTAAAATATATTTTAATGTTCTGTGATAAAATAAGAACAGAAAGATGGCTTTTGATTTTCAGTTCTCCTTGGTGAATAGTTTGTTTCCTTTCATTTTTCCTTCTAAAGTAATCATGCATTGCTTTGCAAAGTCTCTACCCTTAATCCTCTTCAATACACACGACTTCTAGACACTAAATGGTCAGGGTCCACATCAAGCTACTACAGAGAAAATAAGAGGAGAGGCTGAGACAAGAGAGGGAGATACACTACCTTAGGTTTCAACAAAAATATTTCTCTCTGCCTGTACCAAGGATGAGGGAGATTCTGAATGAAAGCGGCCTGGGCTTGCAGCCTGGATTAAATAAAGTAAGAGAAAACAGGTTCTGTTCTTGGTTCTGTCACGAACTGTCTGTGGCACATACCTTAAATATTCTTAGATGGTCAGCGGGCTCCAGAGGCTGAACTGGCTTGTAGTTACAATTCAGCTCTCAAACACATTTGATTGGGTCCACAGAGTGCAGTTGACCTGTTGGGTTTTGAACCAATGCTTAAAATACCAGAGGTTTAACATAAAAATCAATAAGAATGGGAAGGTGTGGCCACAATGGGCTCATGTTTTCTCATGGTAACAATTAGGTGGATCTGAGTGATGGAGACTTCTTTTGGCTAGGGCATTGTTCTCACTTTTACTATAGACCCCTTGTGTTGTTTCCCAGCCTTTAAAATGACCAGTTTCAGTAATGACAAATTATATGGGATGTTAAAATCAGAATTTCCTTACCTAGACTGCTTGTTTATTTCAAGACTCACATGATTTCTATAAGGTGTTTGAGTTTGTAACTATATTAGTTTTCTATGGCTGCCATAATACATTACTGCAAACCTGGTTCCTTTAAAGCAATGAGAATGTATTCCCAGTTCTGAAGGCAGGAAGTCTGAAATCAAAATGTCGGCAGGGGCTGTGCTCCCAGCACAGGCTCCAGAGGAGAATCTGCTCTTCACCTTTTCCAGTGCCAGGAGTTTCTGGGCTTAGGGCTATATCACTCCATTTCTGCCTCCATTTTTATATGGGCTTGTCTTCTTCTCCCTGTGTTTTTCCTTTGTGTGTTTCTTATAAGGATACTTATCATTGGGCTTAGGGCCCACCTGGATCATCCAGGATGTTCTCATTTCCAGATCATTAACTCTTTCCAAATAAGGCCACATTCCTAGGTTCTGGGGATTAATTCTTGGACATATCTCTTTAAAAGCTGCAATGTAGCTCACTACGGTAACTAGACTGGAGAATCCTGGAGGACATTCAAACAGAAGAGGGAGTTGAGGCTGGTGCCATTCAACAGGAAAAAGAAATGGAACGAGGACCAGAGAGGGCTGTCTTGCCTCAAATTTTAGTGCACCAAGGGACTCAAACAGCCCTGAACCCTGGATCCTCACACTTTAGCAAAGTGAATTAGAGCAGATTTAGTTTCTGTGATTCATCAATTTCACCTTGGCTTAACTATACTGGTTTAATTGTTTGGTTGACCTTGGCCATGATTACCTTAACTGGTATACAATCTATCATCTGCTTACTGCTTCATTTGCCTAAAACCACACACACACACACACACACACACACACACACACACACACACACAAAATCTAAAAGGTGGAAACTAAAAACTAAGACTAAAAGTAAAACTTAAACTAGAACTAAGATTCTGCAGAGAATAGGAAAAGAGATATGAAAGTAGATAATAGGAAAAGAGATATGAAAGTAGATAATAGAGCTAGGTTAGCTACTGGCGGGTGGGGTGGGCAGGCAACACTGCTATGTCTAATGAGCATCAGGAAGCCAACCCTCTCAGAAAGCCGTTAGTGTACAAGGATCTTAGGGATGGTCTTAGCTCTCATCTGAGTTTCAGTTGGAACAGTCAGAAATGTGGGGGGAATTGAAGAAGATCAAACACCTGGGGTACAAACTGCACACAATCCACTTAGAATCTAGAAATTTTGATAGTGCCTATTACAGATTTCTTTCTGAATTCTGATGTTTTCCTCCTAGAGAAGATGTGTGTGTGTGTGTGTGTGTGTGTGTGTGTGTGTGTGAGGGGCATCCAGAAAACCATACACAATCCCCCCAATATCCACACCTTAATTGGGTAACTATATTGGTATTTCCAGAGACACATAGCTGAAAGAGTTTAACATTCCCCTGCTGAGATCTGGTGGGGATTTTTTTTGCTGGAGCGTAGTAACCAAGGCATCAAGAAGCATAGCCAGGAGGCTGGTCAGAGGCTAACCCAAACAGCTTTGCTTAATTCTGGGCTACTGCTGAGGGTTTGGGACGGGGAGGAGGAGCTGGCAGAGAGAAGTGTCTGACATTCTTGCCTGCTGACATCAAGCTGCAAAGCTGCTGCCCTCTGGTGAGTCAACTGCAAAAGGCTCACATCGTTCGAGAGCTGCTGCCCAATCAGAAAAGATGGTGCCATGCCTCAAAAATTTTTCTAACCCTCAGCATTCTGTGGCCTTCAAACAGAAAGAATGCAGGAATGATTACACTTATAAGAAGCATACAATAGTAAAAACAATAAGACTAACTCCATATTTTCTTTTAAATCAATTAAAGGCTAGTGCAGCTAACATTCTGTCTTTTACTTATTTAAAAAAAATATTTAAACTGAGGCAAGAGGCATACTGAAGGACCCTTGGTGCATTGGGGTTTTCTGGATATTGAAATTAAGATGTACTGGAAAAAACATTGATATCCTGGGGTAGCATTGAATTCCAATGGCAGTTATTAAAACTTAGTAAGTATATCCATAGATTGCTATCTGTTATAAATGAGAATTTTATGGAGAAACATGCACAAAAGTAAATTTTATGGTAAAATGAAAATTAGGTAAACAATATCTCTTCTCATCCTATTAATCAAAGTTTCGTTGCTATTTAATAATTTCTCTCAATTTCTCTCTATTGAGCAGAAATCAGTGGGGAAATATTATGCAAGAGGTAAATTATTTGTTTAGCACAGCATAAACCTGCTTGTCAGTAAGAGCAGAGTCCCTTCTGCAGCATTGTTACCATATGGCATGGCCATATCATGGAGTCCATAAAGAAGACAGATATTGTAAAAGATTAACTGGGTTAATTACTTGGCAAGGTCAGGCATCTAGATGGCATGCTATAAAATGTTTAGAAAAGGGAATCTGTAGTGGAGGCCATCTGATTTTGGCACTGGCTTTTCTTATAGTCCTACCATTTGGTTTAGATTGTCAAGAGCAAAGGGGTTCACTTGGCCAAATGAGGATGCCCTAAGCATGGCTTTGGGAATGAAGGAATCTCAGAAATAATGACTGTGGTACATTATTACACTATTAGGAAAACTATAACACTATTAGGAAAAAAGAGAATTATTAGATCTAACATGAAGAAAAGCATGCAGCCAGCTCTAGAACTGCTTTTCTTAGGACTGGAGATCTCTATTATCCTACCTCTCTTACATGCTTGATATAAAGAATTGAAGGGAAGCTAGAATATATGTGTTCATTCATTCATTCACTCATTCATTCATTTGTTTGTTCTTTCATTTATTCATTTAACAAAAATATTTTTTACATATTTAGTGCCAGGCATTGAGGACACACTGTTCTTATTCAGAAAAGGAAACAGAAATAGATAGTTGTGATGCAACATTACTGGTGCTCTAATAACAGCAACATGTATCAAACTCATTGAATACCAGGAACTTTACCAGAAGCTATGAATGCATACCTACGGTGCAATAGGGGATTGGCTATTACTTCTTTTTGAAGAACAGAGGTCTGGAGAGATTAAGTCCTACAGCCTAGAAGCAGTGAACAAAAAAATTTCAGCCAAAATATTTTGCCTTGAAGTTTGGGTCCATAGTTACCCACTTCTAGATTTGAGGAAAGATAACTGAAACTACAATGACTAACTATGACTAAAAAAGTACAACAGAAACTACCTACAGTGACTCTTGAAAGCAAAGCAACTCTTTAAATGAGGGTATATGTGTGCTGGTGGTGATTTGTAGGCAGAGGCAGCTACATATACAAAGCCATGGAAGGTGTCTTGTTGAGGAAAATGAAAGTGATCAGACAGATTTGGAGATCTCTGTGGGTGTTCTGTTTTCTAAGTAATAACAAAATGCTCCAAAATTTAGTGTCTTAAATAATCATGATTGTTTATTTAGCCCACAAATCTGTAATTTGGCAGGGCTTCAGAGGGGTCAATTCCTTTATATTTCATGCAGTGACTACTGGGCCTGCTTGAAGGATGGCTGGGCATCTGAGGCTCCTCATACACTTCTATTTCTTTGTGGTCTTTTAACACTATCGGTCTCTCAAGCATGGCAGCTTCAGGAAGCTGAATTTCTTACATGGAAGCTATAGCCTCCAAAGGTGCATGCTCCAAAAGAGGTTGCCAAACAGAAGGTACATTGCCTTTTACGACCTAGCCTTGGAAATTGAGGTGGTCAAAAGGTCCTGCTCAGGTTCAAGGGGATGAGACATAGATTCTACCCCTTAATGGGAAAGGGGCAAGATTTTGGAAAAGCATGTGACACCAGAAACACTGTTGTGGCAATCTTTTTGGAAATAAAGTGGGATAAAGGCAGCAACATAGTGTAGTCATAAGAAAACAGATTGGAATATGGCGGGCTTTGATTTTAACTATAAGCTCCACTGCTTACTAGTGCTAAGCTCCTTAAAAAGAGAATCTCATTGAATTTTAACAAGAAACTTCTGAAGATGGACTGTTGTTATCCCATTTTATCAATGAGGAAATTGAAGATCAAAGAGGTTAAGAAATTTGCCCAAATTGGTAAATAGCAAAACATGTTGTGAACCAAGGTAGTTCTTTTATCAGAGCCTATACTAGGACAGTCTGGATTTTAACCCTAAGGCTATTGGAAGCCACTAAAGGATTTTATACTGGCCAGTCCTATGGCCAATCTTGCTCATTAGAAAGCAGTATGTAATATGGATCAGGGGCTGGCAGCAGGAGAGCAGTTAGAAGATAATTGCTCTGATCCAGGTGAGAAATATTGAGATATCTGAGATAGTGAAGGTATGAGAAGTGTGAGAGATGTGGATGAGGTCCTAAGAAATTGGTGGCAGTCATTCTTGATTACTGATTGGATATGTAGAGAAAGAGGGAATTTCTATAGTCATTAGTCAACTTTCGATGCAGGCCTTGGCATGTGCATTATTACACAGGGCTCTAAGTAGAGAAAGAAAACAACCTCAGGGTGTCTTCTAACCTAAAGCATATTTCCTAAGACCTTGCACTCTCAGTCTAGACTAAAAACAAACAAAACAGACTCCTCTTGAAGCTTTCAGATCTCTTACCTTGCAATTCCAGCTTTCTAATTCCATGCTGAGCTTCCTTTCCCACACTCCAAGCCCTTGTCCCAGGGATTACAATGATTGTTTGTGTGTACTAGGTGATTGTTCCTTTCATATCGGGGGTCTTGGGAGGATGACCTAAGGTTGCTTTCTCCTGTAACTACACATACAGTTTGCTGGTTCTTATAAAGTATGACTAACTGGTGCTGTGACATGGTCTTCAGGCAGCCAGGGGGATCTCCATATGATGTACTTATTGACTGCACATTTAGTTTCATGGTGAATTTCCTTTGGAGGGACAATATGTGCTTTGAAAGACAGAGAAAGGCATTATTAGATAAGGCATTATTAGATAAGGCATTCCATATCTCTCTTTAAGGACTTTAATTTATTTCTGGGTCAAGGTCTGAGAGACAAAATGATTCTTGGTAGGAAAGTTAACTAAAACAGTTAACTAAAAGCAAAAAAGCAAAGAAACTAACAGACAACCCCCAAACCTATTTTTTCTGATGATAAAAATTTTGTTTTTTCAAATAATTTTCTTTAAACTAAAATAATTTCTGAGATTAATTTAAAAAATTGTTGCAACTTTGATAGATGTAATTAGTGTTATTTACTTACTTGTATCTTCTCTTTCTTTTTTAAAATATAATTAATTTTCAAAAAGTTACTTTTTTTCTATGCTACATTTTGAATATCTCCCAATGGGTTATGGAGGTTGGCATTTGATTGAACAGCTTTTGTCAACTGACTGTTGCTGTTAGATATAGTGGGTGCTCCATTTAATTCTGTTTCAGACAATAAATCACTTGAGAAAGGAGTATTTCTCTAATTGTTTGAACACCTGTCTATGCACATTGCTTGGTCATTTAACAGATTGCTATTAACTCTGCCTTTTGCCATCAGTCTCTGAAGTTATAAGCTAGTTAAACTATACCAGTGCATAAGATCCCTGGGTGCTCACACAGCTTGGTCACAGTTCTCAACTTAGCTTTTCTTAATACATAGGGGAAGATTAAACTTGGCTCTGAACACTGAATTATTCCTTTAGAGAAAGTACTTACTTACTATACCTTGATTGCAATTCAACTTTTTCATTTGTAAAGAACCAAAAATATGAACTGCTTTATGATTTAGAAATTTCCCCTATAATGGGAATTTCCCATGAAATCCATCAAATTGGCAAATGGCAGTGACTGAATAACTGATGAGGTCATACTTTTTTTGTTATGGGCTACTACAAACATAATGGAGTGACAACAAATTTGAATGTAAAAGTTAGAGAAGGGTCTGGTTTCTGTTTAGAGGAATTTTTGCTTTTTAAAAAAGCTCCCAACCCACTATACATCAGACCTCCCCCAAACTCCCTACCCCCATCAAAGGCATAGTTTGGTCACCTAAGCTACCTTTCCGTTTATTAAACCTTGCATGTAGGGGATTCCTTTTTTTCCTCCAGAAAAAATCCTCTCTCTTGGGACAGCTTTAGCAATTTAACCATATTTTCCAAGTGCATAGAACAAATAAATGGCAATCATTCTTTGGTCATAAAGATAAGCCAAGGAATGGGAGTACTTTTGTAGGTCACGTCACCTGACAGAAACTTTGGACAGATTCTTTCCTGGTTCAAGAGTTCAGCCATAAGACTTACTTTCCCTATCAGCTGGCCTGAGCTGATAAGGGCCTGAAGCGAGCAAAGGTTCTTTACGAGCTTTTATTTAATTGTCCTTATGACATAAGAGTAGGGGAGATTAGTCTGTACAGAGTTACTTCTGGTTGGTTTAATTTTCTTTTGAAAAAGTTACTGTCTCCCTGATTGAACAGGGAAAATGGAGTCTGTTAAACACTTTCATCAAATTCTTAGTGCCTAGTCTAGAACCTTTATCACTAATAGCTTCCTATGAGTACTTATTGAAGGAATACTTATAAAGTTAGCCTTAGATTGGTGATTGGCTAGGGATAAACATGATTGAAGAACAGAATAGTTAAGTAAGAGCAAGTATTGTATGCCCATCAAATGGATTAGATGCAGGTGATAGAGATGAGGGTGAGATTGAGGGTGTTGAGTTCTCTGAAATTGCACATGAGATGTCATCTGCTATTAGAATTAGCAGAGTCTGTTTTTCTTCCAGGAATTTGGCCTAAAAAATGTTCATTCAGAAGTGTTATCCAAAAAGCAGTGTGTTGGGCTTCAATGGATTTCAGCTTCTAGGTTCTTCTAAAAGGAATTAAGTGCTGAATCTCCCATATTTTGTCTTACTCACTTTCCCTTCTACTCCCACCCATCTCCAATCTTCCCTTCTGTTTAGTCTGGTGAACACCCAAAGTAGAACATTTTCTGCAGCTCCATCTTAACTTGTGTTCTAGTCTTGACACTGTCACAAACTCACTGTTGACCTTGAAGAAGTCAATTAACTTCCCTGAGCTTTTTTTTTTATTAATAAATAACTAAATGAGATGATGGTTAAGGTGCTTTACTAATTCTATGATTATATTATTCTTAGAATAGACCCTGGCTAGAATAGTTTGAAGTCAATACATGATCTGCAGTTTCTCTACTAAGAGGTAGATATTAATAAACATTTTTTTGCTTTAAAAGTTGGTCTTAATTCTCTGATAACTGGAACTACACACTTTATATTTATCAGTATGGATATCCACTGGATGCCTGATATTTAACCAAGTAAAATTCTCCCCTGTGGCTGAGAATCTAAGAATCTCTTCTGGTAGGATGAGTGAAGGTTGAAAACCATCAATTTTCATTCTCTAACAGGATTGTGGTTCTAATTTAGATTTTCAGGCATCTTGGAACACAACAGATGAAGATGTACTTTTTGGTATTTTCTTCTTCTAAGGGTACAAATATCTGTGTGTCATAACATCATCATTATGGCTCTTACCATTTATTGAGAGCTTACTATATGCTAGACACTGTTGCTCAACATCTATAATCTTATTTGATTCTCTCAAAGTGTAGTATTACTTACTGTAATTATTATTATTTTTTTAATTATCATATGTAAATGCATAAAATATATATGTACAGTTTACAGAGGAATTAGAAAGCAAACACCCTATATGCCCTTCTCAGTTTAAGGAATACAACTTTATCAGTCCTTAGATGTCCCTGTGCACCCTCTTCAGTCATGTCCTTCTTACCTCTAGAAATAACCACTATTCTAAATTTTGTGTAAATCATTACGTTGTTTTTTAGTTTTGCAATCTTATATATGTATCCCTAGATTACACATGGTTTAGTTGTACTTGGTTTTGAACTTGACATAAATGGAATTTACAGTAAAAATTCTTTTAGAAATTACTAATTTCTCAATATTTTATCTTGAGATTTATTATTTTTGATGGGTGTAGCTGTAATTTTTTCATTGGTATTGCTGAGTAATATTCCATTGGATAATTTTTCTACAATTTATTCTATTGTTGATGGATATTTAGATTGTCTTCATTTATATTTTGCTGTTATGAACAATGTGGCCTTGAATATTCTTATACATGTCTGCTGTGTGTAAGTACCTCTATACATATGCAAGTGTGTGTGTATGTGTGTGTATATATATATGTATGTACTTGCTGTCTGTTTATCTATCTTAAGATACACTAGAAAACTAAGGCCAAGAATTATAAAACAACTTGTTTAAAGTCTAAGGTCAGAGTGGTGAGGCCAAAGTCTGAAACCAAAAGTTTGTTGTTAGAGTTTGCATCCTAAACCACAATACTCTATGGATCCCATTTTAGGAAAAAGACCTCGGAGAATTTATAATAACTTGTCCAAAGAGCAGAGATTCAACAAAGGCCAGTCTGACTAATGTTTTTCATTACTTACCATTCAAAGCACATACTATGATTTATTTGTGAAACATTAACCAATCATACAAGAACAAGTTTATACTTGTCACTAGTCTCTCTTCCTTACAAGTGATTAGATGTCAAAGTGTAGAAATCATAGACTTAATATTATCCATATATATTAAAATTGTTATAGCATTTTCCCCTTAAGAATATGAATAAAATGAAAGGAAAACAGTGGAATCTCTCCCTGGCCCTTTCTCCCTGTCTCTTTCTCCATCCACATCCCCCCATTCTACCTCCATTCTCACCTGGTAAATCTCTTCAGCAATATGTAACATGTGTAAACTCATTTAATTTCAGTATTAATTAAAAATATTCAAAAGTAGATATATTAGACAAGTGAGACAAGAGCCCAATAGATGTTTATGATGTGACACTGACAAGTTAAAATTTTCTATAATCAAGATAGCATTAATAACGTAAAAGTTTTTGTATGTGCAAAGAATTTGACAAGGAGTAATTGGTGTGGTGAGCAAAATCAACCAAAGGAGTGTGGCAGTTGATGTTAAAACAGGAGTTTTGACATTAAAAAAATCAAAATGGAAGCCCTGCTGAATCACCACTGTTCTGGAGACACTTGGATGACTTTCTTTGCTAGAAGTTTTTCCCAGTATGCGATGATAAATATTTTCAAGGAAAATGAAATAAAATTTCTATGTTGTATGAGTCACATCTCTGTTGGTTGCAAGTGACTGAACCCATCTTGAACTAGTTTATGTAAAAAGAGAAATATGCTGTTTTTTTGGAATACCACGAAGAACTGAATGATCAAAACACGGGAAGAATGGGGATGCAGATGGACTTCCAGAACAACTGAAACAAAGGGTCAAACACTATTAGGGAATCTCTGTTTTTGCTTCTGTTTCTCTCTCTTGGTTGACTATCTTAGATTAACTTCTTCTACATGGCAAGAAACATTTCTGTCAATACTTCCTGAGTTCTACATCCTACAACTTCTTTCACTAGTGATGAATTAATTTACTTTGTTGAAAAGTTAAAAAATTATCAGAGGAAGGTCTGGTTTCCTCTGCCTGGAGAGGCTGTCCATCTCTAGACTAATTTGCTATTCCCTGGGTAGAGGAGAGGGGAGTAGGGTTTTTTACTAACATGAACATTTTCTCAGAGCCACCTGTACAACTTGGGAGCGAGCATTCCCAAAAGAAAGTGAATAGAGTTTGCAAAAGGAGGTAAAATGAACAGATAAAAGAGTAGTTCTCCACTATACTTATTCAAGCAATCCCCATGATATTTTCAGTATTTATAAGAAGAGTTTTAAAACTTTTTCAAACTATGATAGAAATATTAATCTTACAGTATGTTCTTCTTGGATTATTTTATTTATAATTTTCCTGACATATTTTCAAATAAACAATTAGTATGAGGAAGTGAGAGTTCTGCCTTCTTGAAGATATGTTCAAGCCCACAGGCTCAGAACCAGAGGAAATGAGGTCAGACCTAAAATAAATTTATCTTAGAAAATTAAAATTCTAATCCAAATTAAATTAGCAAAACTAGAAGCTCAGTACTTTACTTTTTCAAATTAGTTTATTTTTATTGGCATTGGTGGTATGGTGAAAAATGTGATGAAATAAGAAGACCCATGTATTAGCTTTCTATTACTGTGTAACAAATCGCTATGAACACAGTGGCTTAAAATAATACCCATTTATTAGCCCACATTTCCTGTGGGTCAGAAGTCTAGGCATGGTGTAGCTTAGCTGGTTCTCTCCTTAGAGTCTGATAAGGTCAAAATCTAGGTATCAGCTCAGGCTGCAGTTCTCTTCTGGAGTTTGGGTCTCCTCCTAAGCTCACTGGTTGTGGACAGAATTCATTTCCTTCTCCTGCCTTCCACATGGCCCCCTCCATCTTCAAGCCTTGAATCTCTCTGACTTTCGCTTCTACCATCTCTTCTCTTCTTTTTTTTTCTCTTCTACATCCATAGGAAAGGCTTTTAAGGGCTCACATTATTGGATTAGGTTCACATGGGTAATCTTCTTTTTAAGGTCAACTATACGTATAACAGAGCATAAGTATGGAAACAGTGACATTTCATCACATTCAGACATTGCAGGAATTAGTGTGTGGAACATTAGGAGTTATTCCTAGAAATTCTGCCTACTATAACCTGGTTCTGGGATGGACATTATGATATGTTAGCTATTTAGCTCCCGTGAGACTCAGTTTCATCTTCAGTACAAGAGTTTTTATGTTACTTACCTTTCTTTTCTCACAAGGTCCATGTTAGTTTGAAACATAATTGTGTATGTCAAACAATTTTCAAATCAGTTTTATAAATATTGCTATATTTCATTGGGGTATAAAGTTTTACATACTTGGAGACTTTAAAGGAATATAAAAATGTAAACTTCTGCTTTTATAATAAATGCATTGATATAGGCTAAAAATTTTGATATCTGATGCAAATAATTAACCTTCTGATATACTTATAATTGTGCAAAACCTTAAAATCACAAACCTAAACCCTGCAGGATACCTCAAAACAAACAAAAACAATCTATAAAGCCCTCTTAAAAGGACTGTAGAGTCCAAATAAAAATATATAGTCCTCTTAAAAGTCCAGCCCACATATATTAACTCAACTACCCATGTTGTTAAAAATGATGGAATAGTTTCAGATTCTCTAATTGGACTTTGGACCTAATGAAGCGTCAGAAAACAAATGAATAACTTTAGATTTTGATTATTCTCAACTCCATTCTCACCATCACAACCACTTCTGTCACTACCTACCTATTCTTAGAAAGCTCCTTCATAAATCTGGTCAAACTTTTTTGTTTATAATCACCCATTAATCTTTTTTTCATCTTGATTCAAATTATCCTAAGTGTATTAAGTGGTATAACTCTTCTCATCTCTCAAATAGATCCCTACTGGAATTACTGTGTTAGTTCATGTTCTCTGAGAAGCAAATGCCGAGATGGTAGTGGATGTGCATGAGATTTGTTGAGAAAACCCTTCAGGGAGAAAATGGAGAGGGAGCTGGAAGAGGCTGCGAGGGCCATCAGACCACTAAGCAGGGCTGAGCCCAGTGGAGGAGAGAGGGAAGGAAAACAAGGAAGAAAGTCCTTAAAATTTCAATTCTGAGAAAGCTTTGGCAAGGTTAATCGGGAACCCTCAAGATAAAGTTTCCCAACAGAGGAATCCTGCATCTTCCAGGCCCACAGTTAGTAGGCCTGCTGTCCTCAGTCATGGCTGGGAGCAGCCACAGAAATCATGGCTTTAGAACAAATGTGATGACGGATTTCAGAGGGCCACAGCTGGGATCACTGGTCTAGTATGCTTCCCACAGTTGCCACCATAATTACTATCTCAGCAATCTGTTTTTTGGTACATTCATGGGATAATGGCTTTCTCTTTCATGCCTTCAAATGCTATGTCATTGAAATGGCTGATTATTCAAATTCATGTGGTATCTCTGACTGAAGATTTTCTATTCATCGCATTTTATTTTATTTTAAAATGCTTTTACTAATTAACTAAAATCATCCTTACTGTCCTGGCTGCTTTTTCTGTCTTCTTGTAAATATTATTATTAGAATAGATACATGACAGCTTGGATCTTGAACCTCCAATCTCCAATGAACAACCAATAGTGATTATAGAGTCCTAACTGCAGATATATATCAGACAAAGGAAACTTCATTGCTCTGAACAAAGATTTGGACCCCAGATGCTTTTGTAATTTCTTTAAAGGATGAAATGGATAACTGATCTGAGTGACAAGGACTACTTTTCTTGGTGACTTGAAGTAGGACAGGGAAGAGATTTATACCATCTTATCTAAGACTCCTCAGCTTGGTTCCTTTTAAGTTAGGATAAGAGTAGGAAGATGTCCCTTAGAGTGACCATATATTGTGCAAATGCAGAAGCACTATTAATATTGCCAGGATGACAGTCATAACCAGGATGGTCCTGAGAAAACTGAGTTATATGGTCACTTTAAGGTCCCTTTTCTTGGGAGTGAGGGAACTTTGTACCTCTTATCTCACCAAACACATGGAAAGAAAGGGAGCAGAGAAATGATTTAGAAGAGATATCTAAAAAGACAGTGATGCAAAAAGATAGAACTTTTAGCATTTTTTCCTTCTCAAAGCTTGACACCCCTTGGGACTCCCAGTTTACTTAGGTGTCTTTCAGAGTTTTTCCTCCCTGGCATGAAGATAGGGACAAGTGGCTGAGGCAGCAAGAGGAGGGTGGGGGCTGTGTTCTCTTCATGGATCCTCCAGAATCATTTCTAGATGATGATCAGCTTGGATCATATGTACTTGGGGATTCTTGGTGGTTTTCCAGGGTAAACAGAACACATTTTCTTTGAGGACAATTTTTTTTTCAATAATTTGAAAAGAAATTTCTTTTATATTAAATCAAGCCAAGATATATAATGGATTAGAATATAAAATTCACCTGGATTTTAAAAATAAATTACGAGACTTCAAACACATATTGTCCTTGTGGGCCACTTTATACTTTTTTTTTAGATCCCCCTGTATTATGATTCACTATTTTAAGCTATTAGTTAAATCTTGTTGGAAAAGTTTTATAAGAACTATCCAAGAAATTAGACTGTGTCCTTAACATTCTCTTAGCTCTTTTGCCTCTTTCCAAAACTGGATCGAATGACACTACCTGCTTCCTACTGTTTTGACGGTGAGCTGAGGGTATCATTGTAATTGATAATTCAGACTATATTACCCAATGTGTAATAAAGCATCTAGAAATCCCCATGATACAGATGAGCTTTAAGTAGGTGTGGAGATGAAACAAGATTTATTTTGTCAACATTATTTATTGAGAACCTTCTTTGTGTTGGGGGCTGTTCTGGAAACTGATATAGCAGTGAACAAGACAGATAAAGACTTTCATGGAACATAACAGATCCAACAGAAAATGAATATAGATAAAAACTAATAAATAAGAAAACATTAAAACATTTCAATAGTGGTTTAACTTCTGGGATGAAAATAAAGCAAGAGCAGCCTACTTGGTGTGGGTGATGGTGATGGCTTTCCTGAAGAACTGACATTTGGCCTTAGACCTAGAGTGAAGGAGGCAGTGAGATAAAAATGAGGGAAGATCCTATGGCCATGCTACCCTGAACATGCCCGATCTTGTCTGATCTTGGAAGCTAAGCAGGGCTGGGCCTGGTTAGTACTTGGATAGGAGACCACGTGGGAATACCAGGTGGTGTAGGTGTTAAAAAAGAAAAAAGAAAAAAAATGAAGGAAGAATCTTTCAGGAAGTGGTGATGGTAAGTGCAAAGAACCTGAGACAAATTGGCTCTTTGGAAGAACAGAGAAAAGCCGTGTGTGAACCACAGTGGATGAGGAGTTAACTGGTTAGAGGAAAGATGGGGGCTAGATTATACAGGGCTCTCTAAGTCACAGAAAGGAGTTTGGCTAATCTTCTAACTATTGTGTGAAATTAATGAAGAATCTTAATCTGGGGAATATCATCACTGTCCAGATTTTTCCAAATAGTAAAACCATCTCATCCTGAACAACTTGGCTAAAAGGGATATTATGGCTATGGATATGCAGAACGTGAAAGAAGGGCCTCAATTGAAATTGATCTCACTTAAATACTAGAGGAGGACAAAATGGTAGTTGGGAGTGTTAAAAGGATGTAAGAGGATAACAACTTCTAATAATCAGTGAAAGGTTAAATTTTATTAAGAAGAAATATGGTATGTATGTTATATATTCAAGAAGGATTTCCCACTTAAACAATTGAAAAAGTCTTAGATGTTTACAATAAGCCTTTTAAGACACATAGAAAAGTAACATAATATCTAGAGCTTTATTTCTAAAGAGCTCAGATTTCATTGTATAAAATATGAAATTTTGTTTATTTGTAATTTAACCATCTTGAGTAAAAAATACAAGGAAGTTTAAAGAATATGAATAACTTTTAAAGTGACCAGTGTTTCTTTGATATGATAACCCCTCCACCCTAGGACATTTAAATGAGGTGGGGAAAATCTCAACCTGGAATAGAAAACACTGCCATCATATTTCCAAGGTAAGAGAAGTAAAATAAGAAAAACAAAAACGAAAATCACCAACTCATTTAGAAGCTCATGAAAGGCAAGGAAGAGTTTGCATATCTCAAACTAATTTGCCTCAGCATGTGAATCATTGAACAGGAAAAAACACTGAACTGACTCAGCTTGAGTGAGCTCTTTCTGTCCCTGCTGAGGTCCTCACCTTGTGTGGCCCCTGCTGCTCTCCTCAGACTTTGCTTCCCTCCTCCTTTCTCACTGTAGAAAAACAGGAAGGGATGTTTATTAATAAGACTGACTGGGGTCACGCCTAAAACAATATCAGATTTTTACCTCTTTGGGCTTAGGAATGGTTCTAGGATCAAGGACCAGCTCCTAGTTAAGTGAGGCAAGACTTCTGAAAAACAAACACAGCTAGCATTTGACACAGGCTTGAAGAGCAACCTAGAGCATGTCTGCCTGTACAAGGTCAGATCAGTTCCTCCTCACCCTCTGGTGAGGTTCTATTCCTCATAACAGTGAGACAACTGGAGCCACAGCAGGAAAAAGAGCTTATCTAAGACTACAAAATGTGTAGCACTTGGATTGGACCATCTGACACCTAGGGCTGTGCTATCTTCCATTCATTATGTCCTCGTGAGACATATGTAACACAGGGGGCATCACCCAGGGTGGGGTTTCCTAGCCCCTTGTCACTAGTTGTTCTCCCCTTTTGCCTTTCTGTGTGCCTTGTGGCCACCTCCAATTATCTTTTGTAATGGGGTCATTTTCCTCCCCCCCCTTTTTTTGGTGGCATAGGTTGAGTCACATTAAACTTGAAAGTGGAGAGAGAGAAAGACTCATATTATGGCATGTTGCTCACCCCACTCCTTCTCCACAAGGAGAAAGTACTGAAAGAAGGTTATTGCTATCTATGAGGGGCATAGTGAGCTAAATGGGTGTTACCCAGTCTGAAAAATCTTAGCGACCTTGATAAGCCACTTGAGACAACAAGTCACCTGCTGTTCTGTTCTCATTGTTTATCAATCCTTGTCTTTGGCAAGAGGAACTTTCTGGAAAGATAGGAAATTTGTGGAGTAACAAGGAAGGAAAAGTTTGTAAATTCCAGGCTCTGAAACAAACCAGTGATAAGCTGTCTCATAGGCTGACAATTTCCCCCTTACCCTTCCTTTCTAACAACTATACATATCATTGTCAGAGATCTAGAGGAAAAATAATAGTAAGAATAAAATGCACTCCTTTAGGTGTATTCACTACAAATTAGCTCCTACCAAAAATTCCAAAATACCAAAATTCTCAGTGTAATTCCAACTCAAGTGTGGTCTGTGATCTAAGAAGTAAGTCAAGTGACTCTACTGAGGAAGCCATGTGATCATTGTGGCTTTGGCTTTCTTAGAGTATACTAATTTTTGTATTCATTTTCATCACACCAAATGTTTAATGATGGATTGTTTGAATGGATTGGGAAATCTATGAAAACTATTAAACAGTTCCTGTTTTGGAGCACACACCTGCATAGCTGATCATTTTCCAGAGGCAATCAGAAACTTGTCTTGAGAAAGTGTGGGCATTGGAGTCAGGCTGCTAAGGTATGAATCCTCATGCTTTGTTTTACTCTATCATTGTTTTACTCTATGACAATGGGAAAATTATATAACATTTCTGTCCTTCAGTTTCTTCACTGCATATGGGTATAATAATTGTGCCTCCCTCATAGGATGATGTGAGACTCAAGTGCACTAAAATATAGTGTATCCTGCCTGGTATCTAGTAATTTTATTAAAATGACAATAAAGATAATGTAGATGTACTTTAACATGCAATTGTGATTTTCTTTATTTAACTCAAGTATTTTAATTTAATGAGTTTTCCAAACACAATGACATCTCCAGGATTTCAAGACCATGGCTTTGTTTCACCCTCATTTTTACACTTCCTTGAACAGGCAAGCAAGTCCCCGCTGACTAACTCAGACTTTTCAGCAATGTACGTTATGTTTACTTTACCCTCATGTGCTCTCAAGTCTATCACCCATCAAATCAGTGGAGCAAAGTTTTTTGCTGGTGGGAAATAAATGAGGAGGAACAAAGACAAAAAAAGAGTCCTGTGTTTCTTTACTGACAATATTTGTTGTGTGAAAGAATGATCATTTTTCAGACATTTGTTCTCTGTTCTACTATAAACGTGGAAGAAATATTGCTCAGTAGCTGTCTCAATCACTTAGCAGATATACTTGTGAGGTATACTTGTCTCAAGGGGCCTTCAAAATACAGTGACATTTTTGCATTAAAACTTTCATTATGAGTGTCAGACTGGGTTAGTCATGATTGAAAGCTATCGCCATCTATAGGCTATTGTCCATAATAAAATAAATTCCCTTACCTCATCATGTTCTTGGTACCATTTATCAAGTAGAACTCTTCAGGGCTTGAAATTTAACAGAGAAGTTTTAAGTGGCAACTGACATTTAATCCTAGTAGATTGTGAATCCCATGAGACAGCATGGAACTTTATCATAAACTCAAGCGTGGGGCTCGGTCAGACTTTCGTCCTGATTTAAAGTTAGTAGTTGCATGAATCTCTAGTACTGAACCTCTATGAGGAAATTACCTCAGAAATTTGGACAATAAACCTTTCACCTAGATTGTTGTGAGGACTCAACATAATTGACATTATAATGATCTATATTGTAGACGCTCGTTCAATAGGAATGCCTTCGTTTTACTCTTTTTCTGTCTCTTTCCTTCCCAATCTCTTAGTGCCACTTGGGAATTCACCTTTTACAGGTGTGAATTATTTTACAGATAGCAAGTCAGTCACTGGAGGAGCCATAGCTGTTTGAGGACTTTGAAGCTTTCTGCTAAATGGAGGCCAGGGGCCAGAGTTAGTATTTATACTTAGCAGTACATTAGTCAGCTGTTCTTGCAAATCAGGTTAGCTGAGGGCATGGGAGATAGAAATGAGTGTTTGCAAATGAACTACTGCATATGGAAGTGCTTTGTAAAATGTCAAGGGCTCTAGGATTGTATGGTATTACTCTCATTATTGACAGCACTTACCTTTTCCTTCTCATTTTACAGGTTAGGAAACTGAGACCAAGAAAGATGAAAAGGCAATTTTCCCAAACGCATCATCATCATCCTCATTCTCATCTTCATCATCATCACAGCAGCAACATAGTGCTTGCCTAGTGCCAACTTCTGATCTAGGCACTTTACATGTATTAGTGGTAACTCACATAATCTTCATAACAACCTTATGAAGTGGTTACTATCATCCCTATCTTACAGATGAAGTAACAGAAGCACAGAGAGTTACATAGCTGTTAAGAGGTGGGATTTGAACTTCATCAGTCTGACTCAGACTAATCATTTTGACAACTATGCTATACGTATATACATTTAAAAAATAAAGCTGAGCTTAGATGGAGTACAATTCTCTTTTATGTTTAATCCTTTCTTCTTTTTTCACTTCATGACACATTTTGATTTATTTATTAGCTTCTGAGAACATTTTGAAGATCGAAACAATGCACATAAAATGTATTGGTTACATAAAGAGGAAATAGCTGTTAAAGTCAACCAAACTAATTTAAATATACCTTTGAGATACTCCCCTATGAGGGTGATGATGGCAGAGATGAAGAGTGGGTAGGTGGTTTGTTCCAAAAGAAATACAAGACATACCTTTTACAGCCTTGCTGAAGGAAGAAATGAGAGCAGAGTAAAGTCCAGTAGAAGTTGGGCAAGAGAGATGAGTTTGTACTAAGGAGATAAGGGTTTCAGGTAAGATATGGACTGAAGGAGGTTTCCAGGGGTGGAAGAGAGGCTAGAGAGTTGGCAGGTGCTATTGTTAGGATGCCAATGACTCAGAAAAAATGTTGGATGAAAAATGGAATATATAAAACAAAAGTAAAAATCCCATTTCTTAGCTTGAAGAAGAAAAGAGTCAGAGGGATACAAAGGCTTACTTTTAATATTTTAGGGCTGTCATGTGCAAAGGGATTAGGTTTATCTGTGTTGTTCTAGGGAACAGAAGTAGGCAAATAGATGCAAGTAGATTAAAAACCAAAGCGGAGCAGAACCTTCCAATATCAACTACTGCAAAGACAGTATAATAGCAATAATAACAAAAAGAACTACTTTAAAAATCATGTAGTTCTTGGTAACTACATATAGATGTGTAAACAGAGACGACTATTGGTAATGTTGTTAAGGGAAATAAAACAAATTGAAGACCAATAAACTGTGTTTTATGTTTCCATTTTCTTAAAATTGCATATGTATCATATGCATGTAAAAATATACTAAACTCATAAATGCTTGCCTTATATAATAATTTTTCCAGTCTTTTAATGAATATATATAATTTAGAACAAACTACAATAATTTTTTTTAATTTGGAAAGGAAGCTTGATTACATTTTCTGAGGTCACAACTAAAAGCTAAAATTTGAATCCATTCTTGTTTGACTTACAGTCTAGATTTTTTTCCCCCAGAAAACCACAATCTTAAAATTTAGGGAATTGAGACAGGAATGGGTAGATAAAACATGGAGATAGTAAGTATAGAATACTAAGTTGTAGGAGGATAGGAGCTTCTAAAATAGTAAATAGCTGATTTGGGGAGTATGACCACACAGTGACAAAGAGGACAGTTAAGTCAGTTGGAACTGAATTGTGACAAAGCAATGCTGTTGGAACAGAGTGGCCAGGGTGTGGTCATCCTGGCAAGTAGCAGATGTAAAATTAAGATAAGAATTGCAGCCTTTCTTGCTCTTTAATTTTAAAGCTCTTTATAACAAAAAAAATGTCCCCAAACTAATATTATGCTTATTTCTATCTTTCAAGTGATTTTTATTTTTTAGAAACTTCTTATTCTTTAACAATATTTATTCTTTTGAAAGAAATTTCCTCTTCTATTTTTCTATGTAAGCTAGAGGTCATTTTTGTTATGTTAGAATAGAAGTGGTCCTAGCTGCTTGTGTAGAGAGTGTAGTGCAGCCATGTTAGGACCAGTGTGGGCTTAGCTGAATTAAAACCTGACACCATTATTTACACAAGTGTGGTCTGCCGCCAAGATAGAGTGAAGTGTTTTACGACCACAGGCTTTTTGAGTAGTAGCTATAAAATAATCAATCTTTTAAAGCAAACATACCAAATATAAATTGTCTTTCAGAATTATGACCTTAGGAAAATTTTCACACGTATTGGCAAAAATCATATTTAAACTCTTCATTGGAAACATCCTTCATACCCAGTTTATCTCACACAGACATACATGTACATTATTTTAAGGTACACTTTCTTACTGAGCTAAAAATGGTCTATAACATTATGTTTCTCATTTACAAAATTATAATTTGACATCTGTATACACTACTAAGTGATCACCATCAAAAGTTTAGTTACCATCTGTCACGAAGTTACACTTTATTTTTAACCCAAACTATTTTATCTTGCTTGATAATCAATTTTACTTTACAGAAGACTGGCTGTGAATGCCTCTGACTAGGAGAAAAATAAAACCCATCATTAAAAGACAGGTGTTACCACTGAAGAGGTTAAAAAAAATGAACTCTGACCATACCCAAAGTAGAACTACAAGATATTTAAAATATTGGCAGTATCCTTAGCACAAGAGAATGACCTTCCAAGATGTTATTTTGAAGGATATACTTAAATGTCTTGTCTAATGGCTAAAACATTTATAAGATGGAAAATAACCAAATCCACTTTATAGCCTAACTTGTTTAGTCTATTTTTCATGTTACTACTTCATTTCTAATTTATGGTCACACCCTACCATCACTTCTCATGATCAATAGCTCAAAAGCAGCCACACCCAGAGGTAAGAAAGAACTCTGGTAAATACTGTGTTTGTGAAGGTATGCAAAAGCAGTTACATTCATATACTATTGAAGGAGGTCTATAATTAGAAAACCTTTGGGAGGATAATTTGAGAATATCAAAAATCAAAATTCACTTCCTGTTTTATTCAGCAATCACATCTTGAGTTTTTTGTTCTGTAGATATGTTCACAAATATACACAAACATATATGCAGATTATGTTTATTGAAGCATTGTTTGTAATAAGAAATAACTAACAGGAACATTTATTAATAAATTATTTTCTATATGAAGAATAAAATAAAATACAACAACAGAAAGAATAAAATGGCTTATACATGCAGATCTGCAAAATATATTGTTAAATAAAAAAGCCAAATAAAAAATCGTTATGTTTCTCAATTTAGAAAAAATTATGTATATGTGTGTGCATATTTTTGGTACATATCTGGAAGTGGACATAAGGAAATGTGATGGTAGTTACATTTAGAGAATAAAATAAGAAATCTAGTAGAGGTGAGAAAAATAGCTTTTAATTGTATACTCTCTGCATGTTTGAATGTTTTATTGTGAGCATGTATTCTTTTCAAAACAGTAAAAAAATTTTAGAAGATAAAATATACAATGGAGGAATGTATTGACTAAGGTGTGGTTGAAGACATAAGTTGATCTTTTTTCAAAAATGGTGAACTAAAATTTGATTCTTGCTCTTTGGGTATATGTGGATGGAGATCAAAGGAGTGAGTACTGGGATTAGTGAAAACAGCAATCAAATCAGAGTGTGTCATAGCTTTTTATTTGAAGGTGAAGTATTAAGGTTAGAAGAAAGACATTCTGCATTGAATCTGTCCTTTACATCATCTGACCTCTTTTACTTAGAAAACAAAAAACCTTTATATTTGGACACTTGACCAATAATGAGGCTTTGAGAGCTAAATGTTTTCTTCAAAAGTGAAGTAAGTATGCCTGGTACATTGTCACATAGTAATTCTTAAGGATGACTCAGTTTCATTAAATTGCCTCCTTTTCTCACAGCTGCCAGAATAGTGAGACACTGAGTTTATGAGAGCTCTAATGAGGGAAGAAGGAACATATTTTAGAGCAAAGAATGATTTCAATGGGTACTTTTGTGTTTTTGGAGGGGAACTTTGAGGGAATTTAGTGTTCTGCATAGGTCCACTGAAATTCATGGGTAAGAGAAAGGGAGGGTAAGGAAGAGAGTGAGGAAGGGAAGTGGAAGGACCCCGAAGACCTCCTTTGACCCTATCATGGTTCTAACAGCAGTGGGTTCTGTGGGAAGGACTATGGATACATCCTATGAGATATTGAACCATGAAAACTCTCTAGGGCACTTCAAACTCAGTTGGGGTGGCTTTCAACAGCAGAAGCCTTTGTCTATTTCTCTAGTACTGAAACGGAGACAACCGTCTCAATTTAAGGGAAACCGAATGGTGAAATAAGGCCACGTATTTTAGTGTTAGGGAGAACTGGATTCAGAACAGGTTAAGACATTACAACTGATTAGCCTTGGGTGAATTATTTAATCCTTCCATGCCTCAGTTTCCTCATTTGGAAAATGCTGATCATATTACCTCATCAGATATTTATAAAGATTAGATATAATATTTACAAATATTCTGGTTCTTATGAATTTTATTGGCTCATTTTGCAATAGAGGAACAATTTTTTGTTTATGGAGTTAGTACTTGTTTCATAATGGAATTATTTATTTTTTAATTTAGTATTATTATTACTCTTTATGGAGTACTTAATATGTTTAAAACCTCACTCTATGTGTTTTATATACAGTATTCCTAGCTATGACAACCATTTGGAATAGTTAGGTCTAGCCCATTTTACAGATGAAAAAACTGAAGTTCAGAGAAGTTAAGTAAAGAGTAAGCAGGAAGGTCCAGATATGACTTTCTTTTCCAAGTAACTGGAAATGTAAGGCAATGGACCAGGTTCCAGAATGACAGGGAGGGGCAATTAGCTTGAAACCAGAGCATGAAACCAGGGAAGCCCACAGATTCCAGGGATGAACTATGTTTGAGGGCTGGGAAGACTGGTCTGCTCATTGTGAGACAGGAGCTGAGGAGAGGCAGATACTTGGCTACTTGACTGAATCAAGAGATACCATGGAAGGGAGGAAGAGGATCCTGAGAGATTTCTAGAAGTTCTTAGAGTTATAGCAGCTTCATCTATGGGGAGACAAACTGGGACCTCTTCAGCATATGAAGTATGGCTGGTTCTTTCACTGGTTTTTGTTTTTTATTGCGTTTATTGGGGTAACATTGGTTAATACAATTATATGATATTATATACAGTATTCTTTATTATTTTTTTCATTACTATTTACCTATCTTTGGTATTGAACATTTCTTGTTGCTTAGTAAGGGTAACTTGAAATCCTAAGGTTTCATTTGTCCATATAATTCCTAGAGAATTTTGATAAGATTTCCAAACAGTGTTCCACGAGTTTTTCCTCATGTTCCCTACCCTTATTACTTTACAATCTGATTTGAAATTACTGCCCATCTTGAAGTTTCAAGAGAGAAATTATCCTTAGGATACATGGAAAAGAGCAATCTTTAGCTGGCTACTGGCTTCCCTGTCTATTTTCTAGCTCAGAGACACAAAAGTATCCAATTTTCATATGTATAGTATTTGGAGCTGAGTTGACTTTAAAAGCAGATGATTTTTCTCTTTCATCTCTAATAAAAAATGGTGCTTAGAAAAATATGTGTTTACTAGTAGCAAATTCCACCAGCGGGTGTGGTGAAAAGTTGAGCTTTTGTGGACTGTGTAGCTTCTGCTATTGTCTACAGCATTTCCTCTCTTGTCTCAGAGGTTCGTGCTTTCTCAGGCAAGATCAGTTTCAGGTCCAGATACATGTCTGGATTTTCTTACTCCACGAATGAGGAGGTGGGGGTGGTGGGTGCTGGTGGTGGTTGTGGAGCTTTCTGGCAGGGATTCCATTGTGAGGAAAGTCTGTCTTTAAAAAAAGAAGTAAACTGAGGTAACCAATCTCATCAGTGAAATGACTTCCTTGTTGAGAGGAGGCAAAGAAAAGATACATAGCTTTTGGGGAAAGGAACTGTGAGGATACAAGAAAGAAGAAAAATAAAGACTTAAATATCATGGAAGATTTATGAGACATGAAGTACAAAAGCAGATCATTCACTCTTTTAATTTGGCATGGAGACAAATAATCTTTTCTTACTAAATCCATAAAGCCCTAGTGTCTGTTCTGCTCTGGGAGCACAAATGATTATACTAAACCCCTAAATAAAGATAGCCAATCTATGTAAGTTTTCTAAATCCCATTCTGTGGCAAGAGGCGTAAAAAAATTGTAATAGTCAGAATCAATACTCGTAGCGTTTGCATGAGAGATGGTGCCCTCAAATAGGATTAAGGCCTATTCTGGCCACCTTTCTTTATGGGCATGTTTCTCTGTGAATGTTGTGTGGTATCACATCAGTTCACCTGATTTTTCTTAAAAAACAAACAAACAAACACACAAACAAACAAACAAAAAATTGTAGACCATTTTTGAGAAAAACTCGACCTGAACAATGGGAAAAAGTATTTATCTGCACATTTAATATGTATATGTATATATATATATCAGAGCTGGCACATACCACAGAGAGGTTTAGATACAGCATGTCATCTATTCCAGTCCATTAGAGTTATAATGAATGCGGTTTGGGGAATACTAGGTCTAGGGTATTCTGTTCATATTTGTTTCTTCCTGTCATTTGGACTTTGAGTCACCTGCTGATTTGTTTCAGTGTTAAGACTTCTGGGTCACATCCTACAATGTCCAGGTTTTATGGGTCACTTTCTTGGATCAAAGTTAAGTTTTCTACTTAAGAGAATTTCAGTCTCCTTTGGCAATTATTCAAAATGCGGCATCTCAAATACTGACTCTTTAAACTGTATTTACATGTATTATGCAGACTACATCTTTTCTTAGTTTTGAATTGTCCTGATATGTGATATGCTGGTGGTGTGATTCCCCTGTGATTCAAGGGTGACTTGTAAATTATCTTGACAAGTTGCCTGTGACTGGGGCTGTGGTGGGAAGGGGTTTAGAGACATCCGTGGCTTTTGTTGGAAGAAGACAATTTCTCACCCAATCTTAAATCCCTTCAGTCTTTTGTGAGTCTTGTGTTGCCTCCACAACTGCTCAGCCATACTGAATACTGTCCTCTTGCTTTTTCTTTTAAACCCATAGAAATGTGTAATTTCAATCTCTCTCTCTCTCTTTCACACACACACACACATACACACACAATGATGAGTGAATCATAAACATGAAAAGTAAAGTTTTGAATTTTAACCCTGAGAAAAATCAATATTATTAGTGAGAAGATGGTATGAGATTTCTAAAAGTAAAAATTCATGAAGAAAATAGATTCTTAAGCACATACTAAATACCAGAAATATTTTACCAGCATTTTCTCATTTAATTTTTGAATGACTCTTAAAGATAGATATGTCTTATCTTAGAAATGAGGCGATTGAGGTTCTGAAATGTGAAGTAACTTGTCAAGGTCACTGTAAGATGCAAGGTCAGACCAGGGGCCTGCTGTCTCTGACACCTGAGATTTCACATTTGAATTATTCTCTGTGCTGGACTTGAGCTAATTTGCAGCTGCTTATTGAGTTTAATTCATAATCCTATTTTCGTCATAGTAAAAACATTGATAATCATACAACATGACTATTTCCTGTGGCCTCTGGCCAAGGCCATTTGATTCAGAGTCATTTTCATATAGTGCTTTTACTCTGTCAAAGTCTAATAAGGAAAGTTTTTTATATCTGAGGAAAACCAAATTGATCTCTATTTAATATCATGACATATCAAACTATTACTTTCATATATGCTAGTTGATCTCTACGCCTATCATCCTCTATGTTTTAGAAAGAGGCAAAGGTTTCTTAATGAGAATGGAAATGAGAATTCATGTCTCTAACAGAGAGTTCATTGTCCTTCCTAATATACCACAAAATCTATTGTCTAATCTGTCTAAAGACATGGGTCTTTCTTCTATTAATAGGCATTCTATTAATAATGTTCAGTGACTGAATATGCCAAGCTCTTACTATTGTTTTTGAGAACTGAAAAGGTTTTCAAAGTTATAGCTAAAGTCTTTGGAGTTTCTTAAACATGTTGTGTGATTAACGACTGAAACTATGACAGGAAGGAAGGAAGTAAACACTCATTGAGAATCTGCTATTTGCCAGACATATCAGTAGGTACTTCACATATAATAACTTTGTAAAGCTGATATTAACTCCACTTTACCGGAGATAAAAGGTCATAAAAATTAATTATTTCCCTCAAATGATACAGACAGAAGGGTTTAAATCTAGTATGTCTGATGCTAAAGCCTTCATACTTTTCATTACCTTGGCATCATCTAGTTTGAAAATCAAATACATAGCATTTCATGTCAGGAAATGCTCATATTCTCAACAAGGAAACTGGGCACCTTCACACTGAAGTTTGGAGAGGGGAACACTGGAGCTCTTCTAAGCCTAGGACTGCTGTCTATAGTAACCAAAAATCAGAGGATACCATTCAGATCACTGTATCTCCTTTTCTGAGATTGTCTCTCTGGTCTCATATAAAATTTTAAAGATTTTTAAAATGAAAAATGTCAAGCATACATGAAATTAGAGAAAATAATATAATGAAAAACTGGATACCTAGACCTGATTTCAATAATTTTTGCCCTAATCTTATGCTTTGTATAATGTTGACATAAATTATGATGTGTCTTTTTTTGTGGTGAGTAAATAATGATTTTATGTGTTTACCTTTTAAGCCCTAGTTCTTACCCCACAGGGTGGACAGTTTTTCTTTCATACAAAGTTTTAATGGGTTAATAGCAGTGGCATTTTAAAAAGTACAATGTGAGAGATAATAATAAATCAGCTATCAAAATAAGGTATGGTAGGGACATAAATATTTCACCTTGGATAAAGCAATGTCAGAAGAGTGTGAAGACTATGAAGATTAAGAGGATGAAAACAAAAGACCATTTGGAGCCATTCTGTTTCCATGAGTGCATGTATATTGGTTCCACTCAAGTTTGGGAAGGATAGTGAAAGGGCACAGCCATTAGGAAAGACCACTGGGCTACCTGAGAGATGCAACTGTCCTTAGCTCCATGGAATGTCTTCCTTAGGCATCATAGCTCATTTGCACTGAGATAAATGGAGACTCAAGAAAATAAATTTGTTATGCTGTCATCTTTCAATTATCCACCCAAATACTTGGGAATAGAGGTATGGATTACAAAGGATGAAAGGTAATAAAAAACATTTATATTTGATTTTGGAATATGTTTGTACTTATATTTGTCTAGGAGATGTGTCTATTCCTTAATGCAACGGTTTTTTCCCAAAAAGTCTTGGTCATGATAGGCTATAACACACATTTAAAATATCGACAGAGTCATAGTTAAGCAGATGAGATTCTGAGAGTTAAGCTGGAATTTTCTGAAATAATTCAGTTAACAGAATTGAAAGCATTTGTTTAATCTCAGATATAATTACTGAAGGTATTAGACCCAGCCCTTCTATCCTTATTTATTTATTTATTTGTTTGTTTGTTTGCTTATTTATTTATTTATTTATTTATTTTTGTCAAAAGGGGTTCTAGCTCAATAAATGGCTCCACTCCAGCTCCAGTTTTCACATGACAGAAAGTCTATTTTCCCCTTATTCTGTCTGCTGGCTCCTTCCACTCTGGTATTAGGAAGGTTTTATTTTTTTTTTCTTGTTATGGTTCTCACAATAAATTGTAGGAAGTGAAAATAAGATTTTCTTTAAGACCATAATCTGTACACTGCACAGGTGTCTCTATTTATGCATCCCAAACAGGAAGTAAAAAAAAAAAAAAAACTTGTCTTCACTTGCCCATAAATTCAGAATCCGGTCCCAAACAAATTAATCCTTTACTTCACTTGGGTAGACCTGGCATGCTCTTATCTGAGAACTCAATCTATTAAAAGAGTAAAGCATAGGACTTACAGATACAGTGATTTTTCCATCCTGAATCATCTAGTACTGTTTGTATTTCAGTGCTTCTGTTTCTTTGCCACGTAAGTGCATGTGATTTGCCAGATCATTTGTTCTACATTTAGTTCAAACAGTGCAGTCACCATACTTACAGGTTGATACATAATAATACAAAATACTTTGCCTTGGCACGGAAAAGAATTATCCCTATGTTGGTGAAATAATAAATACAATGAGAATAATAACCATTATTTACTGTATGTTTACTCTCTATCAGTACTATATTGAGTGCTTTACTTGCATTACCTCATTTTGCCTCACAATATCCTTATTAGGTAAATTCTGTTATAATCCTTGTTTTATAGATGGGGGCACTGAGGCTTAATGGGGTTAGTTAACCTGTCTCACAATATAGTAAGGATGGAGCTGGGATTTGAGCATGGGTAGAATGACTCCAGAATCCAAGCTTTTACACACACACACACACACACACACACACACACACACACACACACACACACCAATGAACATAGATCCAAGGCAAAATGTCCTTGAGTATGTGAGAGTGAAGCTATAGTGCTAAGGTAGGGATAGACATAAACAAAACCAGTTGGGAGTGGTCAAGATGGGCTCCCTAGCCATTTTCACTTTGACAGAGGCAAAGGAGATGGGGAAATAGTTAGAGAGGAGAGGAGAGGTGATTAGGGGGTCAGGTAAATAAGGTAGTGGAGGGGACTTAAGGTCCAAAAAAGAATGTAGGGAGAAGAGATGACAATGGAAATCTCTCTAGGCTGAGTCACTTTAAGAGAAATGGTGGTCCATTACTTTACTTTTTAGTAGCAACACGCTATCTTACAGACTAATGGGAATCTACATTATACATTGGTTTTAGAAGCTTCCATCTCCCTGATGGGTTAGAATTGGGTTCTAAATTCCTTTCCTGATATTATGATTGGAGAAATTTTCTTTCTATTGTACTTTTCTTCTGAACACCCAAGACTCACTGAAGGAAGTAAAACCCACCTATGTATTTGATTTTGGTGACTAATATTAATCATCATATCTTACTAATGATAAATTCTTTTTTCAAAATCTTATTCAAAAGCACATTAGGTAAGTATATAAAGATAGTAACCTTTAAAGTATAAAGGTGTCCTCTGTTATTAGTTCTATGATATTTTATAATTTAACATGTACTTGACATATTTGATAAAAAGATTTATCTGCTATGGTTTTATTGGAGTAGATAACTTATCTTTTTTTTTAAGGTACATTTTACCTTGGTGCCAGGGTACTTGATACCAAGATAAAATGTAATACTTAATGTCTAAGTAGTAAAGAATAATCTTTGCACATAGAAAATGTGGTGTATAATTGCATTTAGAATTGAATTATATTTTGAAATATATTCCATGTTTAAAAAAATTACTTTACCAAACTCTTTATTAATACCTGTTTACCTTTAAAATCTTGGTCTGTTCCACTAAGGACAAATTATTGTGTTTTTAATTGTTAAGCCTTCTGGTCATCTGAATTCTTTTCATGTTTTACTGTGGTCATATAAAACATTTTACTTCAAAGGAAAAATGTTATGAATTTACTGCATTTTTAGAATTTAAAAATCTGTTTCTTATTTTGTTGATTAAGACAGAGGAGTATTGATTGTGAATAAAGAACATGCTATGTTAAAAAGAAAATTAAGGATCCTGATGTTTCTCTGCCAGATAGCACAAAAACTAAGAACACCACAGAATTTTGTCAACATTAATAACCTCTTGACAATGTGTAGGTCATATAAAGGACAAATGAATGTTTTAGGGAGACTGAGAATGCCAATTTTACCAGACTGTCCAATCACTGTAGATAAATATTTGTGTTCCTGGGGATTATTTGATTTTTATCAAAGCAAATTGAATTGGAAACATGGCATGTATTAAGTCATCAGTACTTATTGTCTAACTCTTTTTCCCATCGAAGTTTCTATCCACTAAAAGAGCACTAAGTCTTCAGTTAGACATACCATGTAATGATCCTTATCATATCCAGACAAAATAAAAGCCTTTTAAGAAGCTACTTCACAAGACAACTGCATAGCTTTCCTCATAGGAACTTGTTAAACAAATAATGATTATTAAAGCTATTGGCCCAATCGCTTATGCCAATTTAACAAGAACAATCCTAAGATGTCTAGCCTACTCTGCATTCCATGTGACTAACTATGGTATCCAGAGCTTGGAAAATATCCAGGTGACTCACAGTAGCTTTTCTTAAATACTTTATGGACACCGAATTTTAAGGAGAGTGATAAAATTAGGTTTACAGAGGAGAATCTTCAAGGTGTACCCACTGTCAATGCTATAAATGGTCTCAATTGTATCTTAAAGTTGTTTATAATTATCCAAAGCTGAAAACATTGCAGATTTAGCTCCTATCTATATTGGAGTTGGCAAATGCATAATTCTTAATTACTGACTTAAAGATTTATCATATTCAGTGACACAGATCTACTAAGAGTTTTATATAAGTCTCCAATAGAGAAGGTACTATGAGTTAGAATAATTAGCTTTTAAAAATGTCACATTAACCATATGCCTACAGTTATTCCACGCTTGAGGTAGAAATGGAAGAAGGAAGATTTAAAGTTGAAAGAAAAGGATAAGAGATGGGAGGACAGAAGTTAAGTCAGACTAGGAGGACTTTGACAGGTTTGGGGTTAATTCTGTGGTTGTTAATTAAGGCAAGTAGGAACAGGAGCTAACGATAGTCAGCAGACAAGGGGTCAAGTTCAGGAAGAGCCAGGGAGAATGCCAGCTGATACTATGGGTTCCTGTATTTTTGTAAACAGAGTCTGGAATCCAGAACTTTGGAGCTACAACAAAAACCCAAGATTAGAGACTTTAGAGCACCATGTCGGTAACCCAAGCAAAAAATCTGGGTAACAGAACCAGGGACATAGGATGCCAGCACTAACAAGTGCCTAAAGCAAGTATGTTTATGTTTCCTGCTTAGAGTCCAAACTTGTGAAGACCTGGGGAAGGCCTGAGCCCAAAGGTTTTTTTTTTTTTTCAATTCACATTTATTAGACAGCTATTATGTATAAGGCACAGTATGAACAGCAGAGACTATTATTAAACCAGGCAAACACATTATCTCTTCTTTTAATAAAGGAGACATATAATAAATCAGTGATTAAAGAAATGAACAAGTAGCTTTAGAAGGAAATAAACAGGACAGTAAGTCTGAGAATCTGAAGAAGGTGTTTTAGATAGGACAGCCAGAGAAAATCTCTCCAAAGGAATGATATTTGAGAATTAGAATAAAGTATGAGAATGAGCAGACATTTGAGAATCTGAAAGAAGAACTTAGTTGAACAGCCTAGAGGGAAAAAGGCCTTGGCATGTTCAAAGAACCAAAGGAAGTGGATTTGGAGGACAGTGGGCAAAGCAGAGAGTGGTGTGAGATGGGGGATAAAGAAGTTGGCAAAGGCTAGATCATTCAGTTAAAAGAGAAAAGCATTTGGCCAGAGTAGGGGATGAGCCAAGTAGTCTGAGAACTGATTTGAGATTATTCACTATTTTTATAGTTGTAAACTGTAAAATAGATTACAAGGGGCTAAAAACTCTGCCTAAACAGCCCATGCGTTGTGAAGTTTACTGAAGCAGAGATGAGAATATAGGTAGATCATTGGTGGTAGATCTTGGCATTCAGATTAGTTTCTGAAAAGCCCAGGGTTAAAAATTAACTTCAGGGAAAAAAACTGCAGTCCAAAAAAGTGGTGGTAGCCAGAGGGTTTTTCTTTGGATGATGAAACTGCTTTGCAAAGGACAGGATGGTGAGTCACCAGTGTGGGCTGGTGTGAGGCAGAGCATATTGTGGATTAGCCTGGGAGACACATGCATAGTTAGATGGAAGAAACACAGAAAGCATAATTCTTGTGATTTCCTTTCTTCCAAAGAGCCAGCTAAGTCATAGATCCCCTGACATGGTCTTTTAATTGGTTGGCAACATATTATGCTGTTCTTTTGATATTTTTAGTACATATAAACATTTGTTGATAATAATAGCCCAAAATAGTAGCAATATCTTGATCTCTTTTATGAGTTGAATTGTGTTTGCTAAAAAGATCTGTTGAAGTCCTAATCACCAGTATCTCAGAATGTGATTTTATGTGGAAATAGGCTCCTTACAGATGTCACTAGTTAAATTAAGATGAGGTCATGCAGAAGTAGGGTGGGCTCTTAATCCAACATGACTGGTGTCCTTATAAGAAAAGGAAATTTGAACACAGATACATGTACAGTGGGAAGATGGCCATGTGATGATAGAGACATATGAGAATGCCATGTGAAGGCGGATGCAGAGATTGGAGTGATATATCAATAAGCCAAGGAATATCTAGGATTGTTGGCCATCATTGGAAACTGTAAGAAAAGCATGGAATAGATTCTCCCTCGGAGCTGTCAAAAGGAACCAACCCTGCCTATACTTTGATCTCAGACTTTTAATCTCCAGAACTGTGAGACAATAAATTTCTGTTGTTTTACACCACCTAGTATATGGTACTTGTTACAATAGCCCTAGGAAACTAATATAATCCCTTCCCATTCCTTTGTTTTATTCTCTTCCACCAATCACCCCCACACACTACCGTCCATTAAGACTAAATCTCTTTTCCAACCACTTGTAATCTTTCTGCCCATAATATCCGTCTTCCTTTCTTTGTCAGCTAGGCGCATCTAGATTTATTAGATGATTTTTTTTGCCATATTTGTTTCAAATCTAACCTTTTTACTCTAAAAAGGAAATATTACTGATAGAGCTAACGCCTCTTCTCTTCCTACATTTTTCCCCTTCTCAGTTCTTCTTCACAATGATTGTTCTAATTTATTCTTTTTATTTTTTTAAAATAGCCTCAAAACACTACCCAGGCCAACTTAATAACTCTTCCTCCTGTTCCCACAATATTTCATACACAAATTTTGTTAAGCAGTGATTATACCGTTTTGATTATAGTCTTTCTCTCTATAAGAAAAGAAAATGACCAGTCATTTTCAACCATTATTTGGTGCTTACACAATGTCTAGCTCTTCAATTAAGCAATTTTAATTCCATAATGTCTGTGCAAAAGCACTTGACCCTCACAAGAACCCAGTTTGTAGTCAAAACTAGAATTTTCCTTCTTTTTTCCCAGAAATGGAAACTTCATAAATTTATCTATTATTTATTTATTTATTCATTATTTTAATGAATAATTCTTTTATTATGTTGTAAACACCATAAATTTTACTCATGTAATGTGGTATACTATGTTATAGCTGGTTTACATATATACATCCCTCCTCATCCTCACCATGGTATACTGTTGGTGGAGTATATTTCCCTGCTCCCTTGGTGTCAGGTTTGGCCATATGATTTGTTTTGGTCAATGAAAGGAGGCAGAATTGACAGTATATCAGTTCTAAGCTGAAGCTTTAAGAGGTTTTTTGTTTCTGCTCTGCTCTGTGTGCCTCTGCCAGTCATTGTGAAAAAAAGCTCCAAGTAGTTGCTGGTCCCAGAATGAAGAGACAAGTAGAGCCAACCTGTCCTCAACCTGAAGGCTGATTGTACCCAGCAGAGCCCCAATGAACTTGTAGACTTGTGAGTAAAAATAAATTCTTTCTGATGTAGGTTATGGAGACTGGGTGGGTGTTACATAGTGTTATTATAGTGGGAACCTCAGTGATACACCTAACTAGTTAGTGGTGTTGCCAGACTAGGACTGACACTGTCTGACTAGCAATCCAAAGTCTTTCTACTAAATTATTCTGCTATTCATTTGCACATTTAATGCATATTTTTCATGTATTTATTATGGAAAACAGAGCACCACAACAACAAAAACGACAGAGAGGCTGTTGTCTCTGCTCTCACAAAGAGCATATTTCTAGTGAGGGAAGCAGATAAAAAAACAATAAATATAAACCATAATATAATGACAAGCTCTTATAATAGTACAAATGTCCTTCTGACAGAGAATAATGGATGGGATGAATGATAGGAGATGACAATCTTTATGGTAGTCAGCATAGGGCTCTTGGAGGTGTTACTGAAACTGAGTAAGTACATCTTTCTCTTCAAATGGTCTTAGATAATGCTTTAATTACCTTTTTCATTTTCCTTTATTTATGTAGTGTCAGCCCAACTGCGTGCCTTTGCCTAAGGCTAACCAGTTATCCTTGGTTTTCTTTCTGTGTGTTCAGAGAGCTCTTGGGATGTTTTGTAAGTTCTTAGAGAAAGACTGAAAAAGGCTTCAATTTTCCCTTTTCCAAAAAAAGCAATTACATATTCTCACTGGAACAATACACTTAAGTCCTAGGCTCTAAATGCAACCGGATTTCTCTCAGGTGAGAGGTATTCTCTATATGAAAGTCAAGAGAAAAATGTGACATTAGCAATACTGTAGGGACTGTGGTCAGCACTGAGTTATAAAGGCCTTTGTTTTCCATGTTTTGATTGGCCCCGTGAGAAGCCTGGAGCAGCTCACACACCCATCTGTATCCATATTAGTGGTGCTGAAAGTGCTGACACAGAATTGCAGATCAGGGCCTGTGGCCTGCCAGGGTAAACTTGTGTAATGCACTGTACATCCCTCCTAACAACAGTGGTTCTTTTGTCACCTAAACAGAGGCTTTTAAGAACATGAGTCATTAAAAAGAGCTTTAGAAAAACAGGCAACATTTTCCAATATTGTGGCTTTAGGCAAACTCCATAAAGTAGCTCCGGAAGAAGTGAGGCTATCTCATGAATAACTAACAATAGATTCAGAATTATAATCTGAATTGATCAGAAGCAAGTAATATTTTAAAATATAATTTGTGACTGCCAGAATAAGCCCATTATTATGGAAAATTGAATGAAGATTAATCAAAATATTTTCTTGAATGTACGTAAACATATTAAAAATAAGAATACTTTCAAATTAAAATTGACCTGGGAATCTCTAGCCTACTCATAAAAGCACAAATTCAAAGAAACTGGCAATAGAATTTTCTTTTCTTATTTTTAATATATAAAAAGTGTAACTGTAGGAATAAGGAGGAGAAAAAGTTCTTATTTCACTATCTAGAAAAAATCTGGTTAACATTTTAATGCTGTTTCTGTTAACGTATTTCTCTACAAATATCTTTTGCATAGTTGCACTCATACAATACATACAATTTTGTTTCATGCATTTTCTTTCATTTTTATTATTCTTTAGGAGAGATCAGGGGTTGGCAAACTATGGGTCAAATCTGGTGCACTGTGTGTTTTAGTGGAACAATGCCACACTCATTCATTTACAGAATTGACTATGACTGCTGTCATGCCACAAAGGCAGAGTTGAGTAGTTACAACAGGGCCTATGTGGTTCACAAAGCCTTAAATACTTGTTATCCATCCGTTTACAGAAACAATTTGCCAACACCTTGGATAGATTATTAGAGTCACACGTGAACAACATTCCAAGGCTCTTGTAAACATACACTAAAAGTTTATGTATCCATTGATACTTTCACCAGCATTTGTCTGATGAGACTGTTTATAACCGTATGTATATGTATTATACATATACATATATATAAAATGTATATATACAAACAAGCTATGAAAATTATATATGTCTATATACTTTTGGAATTTTGATATGGAATAGTATCACATATCTTATGCTTTAATTTTTATCTTTGAGTAACAGTTAGACAAAGTGACTTTCCACTGTGTTTAAAGCACTTTTATTTCCTCTTTTCTCAATGGCCTTTTTATGCCTTTTGCCCATCTTGAAACAGGTATTCTTTAAAAAGTAAATTTGTAAGGGCTCTGCATCAATTCAGAATATCAACTGTTGTTTATATTTTTACTTTGAATATATTTTCTCAAGATCTTTTTTTGCCCTTTAATTTGAGACATTTTTTGAAACTTGTAGGTTATTTAATCATATAAAATTTCCTCTATGATATCTTCCAAAGCTTCTAAGTTTAGATATTTCTATAATATATCCTGTTTAGGAAGTGTCTTATTATTTTTAACTTTTAAAAAATTTATAAGGATTGATATTTTTTCAAATGCTTCTTTAGTGTCTACTTTTTAAAAAGATTTTTTAAAGAACAGTTTTAGACTTACAGAAAAATTGAGAAGGTAGTGAAAGGAGTTCCCATAAACCCCACACCCATTTTTCCCTATTATTAACATTTACATTAGTATTGTACATTTGTTACAATTAAAGAACCAATATTGATACATTATTATTAACTAAAGTTCATATTTTATTTGGTTCCTAAAGGGTTTTATAAGATTTATTTCCATTTGTATCATTATCACTTGAAATAATAAACTTTGGCACTTTCAACATTTTGATGGCATTTGTTATGTTCCTGCAGAAGTTTTTCATACACTATTTTTTACTTCTTTTTCATGTTTTTTTTCCCCCAAAAAACCAAACCCCACTCTTTTTATAAAACATATAACATCAAATTTTCTGGGCATAAGAGACAAGATTTTCTTTTCTTTCTATTTTTTTTTTTTGCATACATTTTTATGTAGAGTTCTATTTTTTTTTTATTTTTCATGTCTTTATTCCCCCTGCCCCTGATTTTAGAAACTATCATCTCATTTTGAAAGATAAAAATGCCACAAAGAGAATAATTTAGAAAATAAAAGTGAAAAGCTACATCAATTTCTCCTTTATCACCTCTCTGGATATAACCACATTTAACAGATGAGTTGATTTATTTTTTTTCTATGTATATACTATAACTCGCTTCATGATCCATTCATTAGCTTAAGTTTGAAACCATATTGATTCTATCAATAAACTCTTTACTCCCTACTAACTACAGGTAATGACAAGTTGTTATAATAATATCTTTGAGCTCATTATCAACGTGAAACTTTTCTCAACTTTTCCCCATTGATTAAATATCTCAAATAGATTAACTCTTTATTTCCCTCATCTCTACTGACAACTGCCCTAATGCACAATCAACTTAGGTGAAGTCCACAAAATAGTCTCCTGTATTTCACCATCCCATTCTTTGCCTAATTCATCCTCCTCAGTCTCTCAAGTGTAATCTTATTTTTTTATTATTTTATTTTATTATTATTATATTTTAGGCAAGGCAACCCTTGGTTGATTCACAGATTGCAAGGACCTTGTCAGCTTACAATCCCTTATTTTTTAATTTTTTACTTCTACAGCACCTGGTCTTTCTAGGTAGCCTCCCATCCAAGTACTAACCAGGCCTGACCCTGCTTAGCTTCCAAGATCAGATGAGATCGAGCTTGTTCAGGGTGGCTTGGCCATAGATTAATTTTCTTATAATACAAACTTAATTATGTCACTGTTCTGCTTAAAATTCTGATATGTGCTTATGTTTTACAAAATTAAATACAAGTTTCTTGAGAAGGCTATAACAGAGTCTCTGGGAACTAACCCACATCTTCTCAGCTTCACCTCTGATTCCAGCATGGATACAATGGGCATTTGGAATTTGACTCATATTAAAACAACAGAATCACATCTCAAATGAATATCATGCATTTTTACTTTTTGCTTCAAGCCTTCTCCAGTGCCACTGCTGGGAATGGGATGCTACTTGTAAAGCTCATACACGGAGCCCCCAAATTTATGAAAGTTATCTCCGAGAGCAATTCTCAATAAATGAGGGATGGAAACCTATGGATAAATGTTTTTCTCAGTTGTTCTTCTAGGAAACAGCTCTGAGATACATTCTGCATGCTCCTTAGACACCAGGATTAAGCCCCAGTGTCTCAAAGATATGATATATAACAAAATTTACTCTCTGGTCCCCCACTTATACTCTGGTGTTATTTCTTTTTTGGTAGAACACAAGCTAAGCCATATAGTACTAGATTTTCACTGGGGGTGATTTAGGGTGAGGAGACATTGGAAATTGAAGCTTTGAGCAATTTGAGATCCCTAAGGCTCTGGCAAGCTATGAGTTAATCATGGGCATTTCTTGGCACTCACATGCCCAGTGATGAGGGTGAATGGCAATTTCAGCAACCATAACCTGACAATAGCAAGGTAGCTAAAGGTTTAGCCTGTTCAGGGATTAAGGCCTGCATTACCCCACTAGGCTAGAAACATAGACAAGTAGGAGTGCTGACTGAGGGAGAGGGAAATTTAATATTGATGGTAGAAGATGATGATAAATATCAATTAGAGCTTTAGGACCAGTTGCAGCAGTGAAGACTGCAGCTTCTTGTATTAATATGTATCTATTAACTCGTGTAGAAACTGTGACTGACCACCACACTGGAAACTTAGAGGTAGATGGGACTTATTGTAGGGAATACATGCACCTGAGTGATATAAAAAATAGACTGTATGAATTGCTTCTAGATTTCTGACTCACATCTTCTTAGCCTTATCTCTGATTTCAGTGCACATGTTGTGAGAAGTTGGCTTACCTCATGTGGTACCTTTTCTCAAGCACTGAATGTTTTGTGCCTTTGCCCTTGGGTTTTCCAACGCCACAATTGCCTTTGGGAAGCCCTTTGTTTGACAGACGCTCTGTCTGAAAGTATATAGGAATTTTTAGACCTCAGAGTAAATCTCAACTAATGTGGACTATAAACTGTAGATAAAACCCATCAATCCTCAGGTAAACAATTTCAAAAGGCATTCTACAACCTCTTTAGAAGATTCCAGGCAGGATTGTGTGCCAGTTGCCTACAACAGTGTTTTTAATAATGCATCTGTATATTAGCTTGTCCGTTTTCCTACATTCTTCATAGTCCCACTCCTTCTTGTTAATAAGTTCTTGTCTCAGGCATTATTTTCAGGAAAACTCAAGCTGAAAAAACAGGTCCTTAAATCCTAGTAAGTCTCTATCTTCTATTTTCTACCCTATTTTATGCTGCTTCTCCTTACTGCTTCTGTGGTGTGAGTTAAGTCAATAGGAAGGTAATAAGTAATGCATGCAGAAGTTGCTGTGGAAAGCTCTGAGAGAGGCTAATTTAGTCTAGGTATTAGAAACATCTTCTAGACCTGAGTCTTGAACTATGCATTACCTGGATTATGTACATGGACCAGAATAGTAGGAACATTACTGAGAGACAAAACTACAAATTTAAAGGCAGACAAATATGAGTAAATATTGTATGTTTAGAGAAATACAAACTTTTTATATAACTTGCAAGCAGCGCATTATGTGTGAGTGGAAAAATAGTAGTGATGCTGGCAACTCAGATATTCTGGAGAGGAGCGTAAAGTCCTTCCTTTAAGTGAAAAGGTGAATACAGTATAATAAGATATCCTGAGAGAAAGAGACCACATTGACATAACTTTTATTACAGTATATTATCATAATTGTTATATTTTATAATTAGTTATTGTTTTTAATCTCTTACTGTGCCTAATTTATAAATTAAACTTTATCATGGGTATGTGTGCACAGGAAAAACAGTATATATAGGGTTCGGTATTATCTGCGGTTTTAGGCATCCAATGGGGTCTTGAGACATAGCTCCCACAAATAAGGGGGCACTACTGTAGCTGGCCGTCCCTGCTTCTATTCTTGTTCCCTTTAACTTTAGTCTTCACACTGTAGCCTTAGTAATCTTTGGAACATTTAAATAAAACAACATTAGTTCCCTGCATGTAATCATTCAATATCTTTCCATTGCACTAAAATAGGGCCCAAACACCTTGCCATTACCTCCTGGCCTTATTACAAGATATGGGCACTGCTTACTACATGGACCTAATTTTTTACATGTTTCCTTAAATTGCTTTCGAAATATTTGGCCTTTGACCCAATTCTCAAACATTCCAAGAGCCTTTCTACCTCAGAAACTTTTACATTTGCTATTCCCCCTATCTAGAACGCTCCCCTCCAAATTTTTACACTTGGCCCCTTCTTTAAGTTCTTACCAGAAATATCATCTTTCAGTTACCTGCACCTCTTTAATCACATCCTTGCTTTAGATTGTTCAGATCACTGGTGATTTTTCTGAGATTATCTTATTTGCTTGTTTAATATCTCTGTCACCACAACCATGTGCTTTTCACAAACAGGGATGTGCCATATATTCTTCATCCTGCTCTGTGTCCTGGGAGTCTGACTCCTTCGAGCTGTGTGGGCTGGGCTACCCCTCCCTCTGGCTTCCAATGAACTTTAAGTGGAGATTAGAGGAGATCAGAGAGCAGGGAGCGGAAGAGAAGGTTCTGAGGTAGCTGATTTTCTACCGAAGGCCATGGCTTCTTTCAAGCAGTTCTCTCTTACAGCTCTTCATGATATTAGAGTGTTTCAGCAATTACTAAGTGAATCCTCAAGTAAGAGTTACCCCAGAATTACCTTATCCTATTAACCATGGTTTTTAAAAAATTAAGTATTTATTTATTTATTTTTAAGTTGCAAAAATTTGCCATTTCATTCTGGTCACCAATCTTTTTCCTTGTAATTCAGAAAAGATTTGGGAGCAGTCACCACCACACTCAGTCTTTCACCAACATCCTCCTACAGAGGCCCAGTTAAATTCTAGATAGCACTGAGCATTTTATCCTTAGGGTCTCTGGTCTCCTAGCAGACGGAGGAAGCTGTGGCTATTTATCCACAGCTCCTGCAGCTCCCGATTACCTGCCGGGTAACTCCTCAGTCCTGGCTTCTGCAGGGTCAGTTCTCCCCTGAGGTTCAGCTCTCTCAATTAACTCTATATGTTTGCACAGTATAGGTAGATGCAGGAATCATCTATTCAAGAACTTTTTTTATTCTAATTAATTGGATGTGTGTCTTGTTACGGCATGCTTGTGGGCAAGAATTGTATTTTAATGCTTTGAATCCTAAGAACCTAGCAGTGCTTCGACATTCAATAATCAATCATTTAATCCTACTGAATATAAATTTTTCAAATCTTGACCTTTATGCCAGCATTGTCAAAGTTATAATGATAAGCTAGCTCATTCTAGACATGTTTGGGTGAAACTGAAATAGAAATTTAAAAACTTGGAATAAATTCAATAAAATTATACATTATGGTTACAATGATATATGTATGTATGTGGAGGAGAAGTGAGAACAAAGAAAATTGTTTTAAAACAAAAGAACCTCATAGACGCAGATAGCAGTTTGGTGGTTACCAGAAGGGAAGGGGGTAGGGAGAAGATGAAGAGGGTAAAAGGGGTCGAATACGATAATGAAAGAGATTTGACTTTGGGTGGTGAACATGCAATGCAATATACAGATAATGTACTATAGAGTTCTACACTTAAAACTTATATAATCTTATTAATCAATGTTGTCCCAATAAATTTAATAAAATTTAAAAAATTATAAAATAAAAACATATTCCATCTTAAAAAAGAAAATATAAAGTTACTGGATAACTTTAATTTCCTTTGCTTTTAAAAATATTATTTTAAAAGAATATGTGAAACAAATACCAGGTTGGAGAAAGAAAACTTAGAAGAAAATGATAGGTGAATAATGATAATGATTAAAGAGCTATGATAAAAAGAGTTAGAAATCAAGCAGTTTCTGGCCTGCAGAATTTGAAAAGAGCCTCACATGAGGAAGTTGATTTATGAAGGATGATGACCATCTCCACTAGGGACCAGACAGGAGGCAAAAGGCTTAAGTTACAGCATCAGGGATTTAGATAAGAGAAAAGGGAAAATTTTCAGACAGTGAGATTTGGTAGACACTGGAATGTGTAACTGGGGAAGCTAGTGGAATTTCCTTTTCTAGAGGTCTTTTAAAAATAGAACAGCATCTCATCTGCCTAAAGGATGGACTCTATTTGACCTTTTAAAGTCCAGTGAACCCAGAAGGTACTCCACACCTTAGAGAAGAAAGAAAGTATGAAGAAAGAAAGTTCCTGGGTAGCTTGAGTCATGAAAGTAGGGTGAGCACATTTTATATTTAATTTGATTTCTATACGCCACATATGTAAATTATGACTTATATTTCTTTTTTTCTTTTTGGTTGAATGTTTTCATTTTTAAGATCTGGAGATTAAAGTTTAAGTAAAAATATTGCAGGGAGGGAAAGAGGAACTGTTATCTTACTTCAGAGCATATTTTTATAAGGACACAGGCAAGGAGAAAAGTATATTTTGGACATCTTTGCTTTTTATTTCATTTCCTATTCTAAATAAAAAACCTCAACACTGCCTTTCTGTTGGCTTCAATATTTTTAGGGTGAAAAATTTTAAATTAATTTGGTCAAAATACTTCCTACAGTATTTTTGACAGGACTGGGATCCAAAACTAGAAGAGGTTCTCTGTATTTAATTTCCTCCCAGGAAGTTTACTTTCAGAAGTCCAAGTGTGAGGTCAAGTTTTGGGTTGCCGGAAATGGTAATGTCCTTAACTGTCTGAGACCCAGACGACACTTAATGAAACATCCTACCTTTGAACATTGGTAAGAATTAAACTGCTTTATCTATTTCCTCTTAATTTATCATCTGTGATTTCTATATTTGGTCTTTTAGAACTCAAATAAAATTATATGTAAGTACTATATTCTCCATATTTGGCTATAAATGTAGATTTTCTGTTATAGATGATATTCATCTTTTTCCTTCCTAAAAACCAAAATGTACTGCGGGCCAAAGGGATGTAGGCTTTAGAACTTGTTATTTACCTCAAGCAAAAACAATTCCAAGATATTTTAAACTTGATTTCTTTCTAACTATTTTAGTTGACCTGAGAATGTTGACAAGTTAGAGCAGTGAATCGTGATGTCTCATAGTTGTATAGCTCTTCATACTTGTCAAAATGCAAACTCATCTAATACCTAATTTGATCTTAATAAGAACCCCACGAATATCACAATCTTACTAGATGAGGAAATGGAGTCTCAGTAAGGAGATGTAACTTGCCCAAGATTACAAAACTAGAAAATGCAGAATTGAAACACTTCTGGTTTCAAAGCCTGTGCCGTTTTCACTGTATCACTTTATGCCCTCTGTGAGAAGTTGTGATTTCCTGGTGTTTATTATTTTTTTTCACCATTGACGAGATCTTTGCCTCAATTTCATTCTGAACCAAAATCATGTTAGAGAGCATGACAGTAATGTTTTTATTACCAAGTAGGAAGTTGGGCTAGTGTTCTCATGAAGTAAAATACCAATGGTTTTTAAAAATCCTGCCAATCCACATAATAAGTCATGTAAATTTCTGATAGGGCACTCCACATAGAGATTAATACCTATTCTAATTCATGCCAGCTATTATTATTAAGCAATATTTTTTATTACAAAACTTACTTTAATTATTGCATCTGTCTCTGACAGAATATTGAAAATGACTCCCACAATCCCTGTCTCTCTGTCCTGGGTGTCTCTGGGAGTACAGTGGCTTTATTTCCTTCCTTAAGAGTTCAGAAGTTTGGTTAATACTGACTCAGAGGAAGCATTCTGGCTGATTCTTCACATGATCTTGTTTACAGCTCCAGAGTGCACATAATAGATAAGCTACTGACTTCCACAAGACACCCACACTTCCTGGGTGTGTGGGTGTGTGCACTTGCGCCTGTGAATTAAGATTGTGCAATCAGGCTGCTAGCTGCATCAGGTTGCAAAATCATTTACATCTCTTAAATATTTCTCTAGCAAGCCTAATTTCATAAACCAAAAATCCATGGGAGGTATGCTGATAACTAATAATTAACACTGAAAAGCCCATGAATTTATAACAAGATCAAACCTGATATTGAGACAGAGAGTAGAGAAATTTGTCTAAGAAAATATTGTGAAATAAAGTTGTAAATGGCCATAGATGAACACTGTTCTATCTGTAGAATTTCTTTTCTTGATTGTAATTATACTAAACTTACAGAGAGCCTAGTTTGTGGCAAGAATTTTGTTAGGTCAGCATCACCTTATTTGATTTTAATGGTAGCCCTGAAAGATAAATATAGCTAAAGCACTTTTATAAAGAAAGAAGATCAGAAAATTCACAGGAATGTGTCCTGTGTTGCTTTGATGATAAATGATAGAGTGATTAAGGGGACTAGGACTGTTTGACTCCAAAGACCAACTATATTCTTTCTACAAATTTCTCTTTTCTTAATTTCCTAATATTAGGGGGTTAAGACTAAAGATGTTTGGGAGACAATAATGGTGAGATGAGAATATCTCCATTAAACTCTTCAATATTTTAGGGAAGGTAGATCCAAGGCAGAAGTGTCACATAGACCTCAGATCATTCTTACCTGGAGGCGAGAATGTGTACACAACTATGTATGTAATCTGTTTTAGACATAGTACTTAAGTGATTAAATGTATCATGGGCAAGTATTAAACATTAAAATCTAGAAGTGATTTTCTACTACCAACTTTTTGCATCAAAACTAAGCATACTTTACCATTTCAGGATATGCTTACCAAATTTAAGCATTATTTTATAACCCTTAGTTTTAAAAGTCATCATAATTCTTTCCCTTTTATTCTCTCATTTCAGCTGCTGTTGCTGCTGAATTATCAGGCATACCACATACCACTTTTGCAATGAATAGCTTTATTTTTGCAAAGTGCATGGAATGGAGTTTGTGGGGATGTAGGCTACAGGCACTGAAAGACCTAAATGAATGTGTATGAATGACCACAAGACACCAGACGTGGGTGTATTTATCCGTTTGTCTCATTACTAAGAGGTTTTAGTTCCAAAAAATATCCGGAAGGATTTAGTTTTGGGGAAGTGAAGAGGGAGAAGGCATGGAATAAAAAAATGTAAACAATTCATTTGAGCTTCCAATTGATATGTTCTATTTTACTCACATTAGAATCAGGATTTCTTAAGGGACAGTTAAGATTTTTGTACCAGAGTTCATAGGCCTTAGAAAGTTGATTTTGAAATTTAGTATGTTAACAAGAAGACATTTTTATTACAAAGGAAATTGGAAAGCGGAAAGTTTAAATGTTAGTTATTTAAAAAGTGGTTAAGACTTTTTTTTTTGTCTGAGAAATATGTTTGTTTCGGCATGTGCTCTGCTCCATTTGCAAGCTAATTGTGTTGACTTAGTTTTATCTAATGTTCTCCTCCTTAAAAAATCATTATATTCCACGGGAGGTATGTTGGTAACTAATAATTAACACTGAAAATCTCATGAGTTTATAACAAGATCAAAGCTAATACTGAGCAGGGAGTGGAGAAATATGCCTAGGGAAATTTCATTAACAGAGGATAAATGAAGCTCTTTTTCATTCTTTTTAGAGACGGCATAGGACACCGGTGAAAATATTCAGTTTGGGTTAAAATCCAGGCTCTGCCTCTATCAAGTTTTGTGAGGTTGGGTAAGTTAGTTAACCTCTCTGTACCTCAGTTTCTTTATTTGTAAAATGGGAGTATAATAATAGTACCTATTTTGTGGGGTTATTATGATGATTAAAATAAAATAATCATGATAAGCACCTGGCACATAGTAAGAGATAAATAAATGTAAATCTTTTAAAATTTGCATAGTAAAATTCACCTTTTTTGGTGTACAGTTCTACAAGTTTTAATACATGCATAGATTATTATAACCACCAACACACTGACACAAAAGGTTAGAGAATAATTTCAATACCCCAAAGAATTTCCTTATGCTGCCTCTCTATAGTCAGATACTAGTGTCCTCACCCTCACACACACTCCAGATCCCTGGCTACCATTAATGTGCTTTAGGTTCAAATAGTTTTGCCTTTTTTCAGAATGTCATATAAATGGGCTTATACTGTTTGTTAGATTGGCTCCTTTCACTTATCATCACATCATTGTGGTACAACTTGACTTATATAGGATCTTATTAGAAGAGCTACTTCATGGAAAGAAATTTAAGTGGGGGTTGTTTTTTTTGTTTGCTTGTTTCTGTTTTGTTTTTGTTTTTTTTTGTGTTTTTTTTCTTTCAGAATCATGAAAGGGAAGAAAAAACTCAGATTAATACTATGCAAAAGGAGAGTTTGGTTTAGTACGAAAAAAGAATTTTTCAGAATTTTCTAAATATCAGATAGGATCATCTTCAGGAGGAAATTATTTCTCTGTCTTTAAGGGCAGAGAGACAGAAGCTGAAGGGCCATTTGGAAGGTAAGGTATAAAAAAATAAGAGTCAAATATAAATTAACTGAGAAAAAAAATGTTGAAAATGGTGGCATGTGGTGTATTTGTGTGTGTCGGGGAACTTGGAGTGAAGCAAGGTATTGGAAAGTCACAGATAATCCCAAATAATCTGTAAATGTAACCATATTAGTACTGTGTCATGTTGAGTATAAGTAAACTGTTTTGGGGTACAGAGGGGACTTGGACTCTAATCACTTCCCTCGCCGAACTGCACACATGAGAAGGTTAGGCAGCGGCTATTATACAAGAAGTAAAAGAGGCTTTCACATGGTGATGAGAATAACTGGATTTGGAATCTTCTTTCTATCTGAAAATCCATGATCCAATTTTAAAAATGAGGAAAAATAATACCTTATATTTTGAAGTATATTCTATAATGATATTTCTCTTTATGTATTTGTTGTTATTATTAATGGCGATAATACTTTGCATCCACAGTTATTAAAGGAACTTAGCAAGAGGTTTAAGAAGGGAAAACTAAGCTATGGAAAGGCCTTAGAATCAGAGGACCTAAATTAAAATTTCAGTTCTGTTCCTTATAGTGGCTTAATCTCTCTCTGTGTTTGGTGAATTCAGAATAGTTATATCAATTTCCCAGCACCTGGCACGGAGTAAGAGAGAATGAGAAAATAAATGGGCAAATGCCTATTCGTGTTCATAACATGGTAGTAATTTAAAAGGAGTTCAAGGAATTAAAAGAAAATATAATTAAAAAGCACTTATAATTTCAAGACTAAAGTATAATAAGAAAGAGTATGGCTTTATTTGTCCTTGGTAGTTTTAGAGTTGGATACACATGACTATTTTGTTTACATTCTACTCAGTCTTATGCATATAAGTATGAATTTAGTTAGATCAATAGGGAATACATTAAATGAATTAAATTTAAGTGTGGGATGGAATATAGATTTTCATGATAGTTCATGCCTAAATATATATTGTCTTTATACCATTCTTCTTTCTTTTTGGTTGTTCTCATGTTAAGACAAATAAATCCCTCTGGAGATTTCATTGTTAAAAGTGAAAGAAGTCAAGCTGCCCTGAGAAATTGTTTGTATCTGCTTTATGTTAAAACTATGTATATATATATCTCTCAGTTAAACCTTTTTTCTCTGACCTGAGAGAAATGCAAATGTGAGTAGTTTGGAAATCTATGTTCAACTAGCATTCAACTAATTTACTAGCACTCATATAATTTACTGGCCATGGCTGTATTATTCCATTATGAGACTGTCATCTTTTATCTTTTCAGTTTTTTTTTTCTGCCATTCATTTGAAATTCAGTTCAACTCATCAAGTACATTTATTGAAAGTTTGCTCTTAGTTATGTCTCACATGCTGGGACTTATTGACATAAGGGGTGAAGACAGCCACACCAAGCGAGGACAGCAGAGGGAAGTCAGCTGGGAGTCAGTGCCTATTTGGGCAGAAGAGAGAAGCCAACATTGGTAAAATTGAAGACTGGTGATTATGAGAGCAGCATGCTCAGCTGTAGGAAGCCACAAAGTTATTAAAGCAGGAGAAGGGAGGGCAAGCTCTCTAAATTACTGCTGGAAGCCTGGCTGCTTCTTCAAGTCCCAGCTGGCTTTCATCCCTCCTTACTGCACTGGTCGTGGCCCTTCCATCTTTTTAAAGGAATAGATCATAGCTTCTGATAGAGAAGAGGGTTTATACAAAGTTTCCGTGTTGAAAGTATTCTTAAGGATGACTCTAAGCATAGTATCTGCCTTATTTGTTTACGACCATGGTGGAGATTTCTCTTCTACTCACAGTTTCTCATTATACAGACGAAGCCAAGCTGATAGTTGCTACAAGGCACAAAGTGATGAATTTGCTTTTAGTCTATTCCATGCTTCAGTCAAACTGACCATATAGAATTAAAGTTAATTGCAAAATTACAGAGCTCCCAAAAGCTAAACGAGATCTTTTGGTTGTTTTGTAAGTCCCTTCGGCATAGTTAGCAGGCCATTTAGTATCCATTTGTCCTAAAATTACTGCAGAAATCACCAACAAAAGACTTGGAAAACATCTCTAGCATTTTACTAATGAATTTATTACTGCTTTCGTTTCACAGTATCTGTCAGCCACCTCTCACCTACATTTGAACGTTATAAGAACTCTATGATATAGATATTATAATCTTCATTTTGCAGTGGAGGAGACAGGATCAGAGAGGTTAAATGCTTTATCCAAGGACACAGTCAGTAAACAAAACCACATTCTAAATCTTTGTACACTGACTCTAGAGTCTTTTAGAGTGTATAGCTTTTGTATAGATACTGATGATATAAATGTTATACACTGAGATGAATCTATTATCCATGCTATAATAATCTGCTGCCCTCTCCTTGTTTCTCTTATTTCCTATCCTAGTTTGTTTAACAAATATACCTCTATTCATCAGGTACAAAATCATATTAATACGGTGCAGACACAAAATTCAACAATAAGAGGGAGACATGTTATCAAGAAGGTCAGAAACACCCAAGAGTATGTGGAGAGATTTATTACATGTCAGGAGGTATCTTAAATAGGAAAAAAGAAAAGGAAAAAAATGAAAAAAAAAGAATTGGCTTAATATTTGGAAAATAATTAAGTAAAATCCCAATTGACACCTTAAACCATACATCAAGATGAAATCCAGACGGATTAGTTAATTTTAATTAAAAGACTTCAATTCATTTTTTTAAGAAAAGCCTTGATTAATACAAGATACCTTTTCTTCATTAAAATAGAATGAATGTTTCAATATATATATTCAATTTTTGTGATAGCCTGGTGAGATTACATATGTATTGGTGGGGTTATAAATTGGTGCAAACTCTCTGGAGAGCACTTAACATTATTTTAAAGAACCTTGAAGAAGTTCTTTTGAGCTTATAATTATTTTTCTAGGAATAAGCTCTGTGATTTTAGTAAAAATTTCAAAGAAACTACATATATATATTTTACACCAATATAAAAATAGAATAGTATAATAAATCTCTATGTACCTATTACTAAGCTTCAACAATTATTAATATTTCCCAGTCTTGTTTCATCTGTTTCTCTCTCTCTCTCTCTCTCTCTCTCTCGCTCGCTCGCTCTCTTGCTCTCTCTCTCTCTCTTTCTCTCTCTGTTTCTGTCTCTCTCCAGGAATATTTATTTAAAAGAAAATCCAAAGCATCATATTATTTCTATATGATAAAAGCCTAAAAAAGTATCCAAAGGCCATTATTAAATCTAGAATTGAATGGGTTTATGTTCAAGCTTCTTCATTGTCTCAAGAATATCTTTTCATAATTGTTTTGTTCACATTAGAATCCAAAAGAAGCCTGCACATTGTGTATGTTAATGTTATGTCTCTTAAGTTTCTTCTAATGTATGAGTCCTTCCTCCTTTATTTTCTTATTATTTGATAAATAAACTAGGTCTTTTGTCCTATAGCACACCCCACATTTTAGATTTAGCTGATGTCTTTCTCATAGTATCATTCATTTTTTTCTCTGTCCCTCATACTTCCTGTAAACTAGCACTTAGAATGAGGCTCCGTTAGAGTCAGGCTTATTTTTGGCTTTATTTTTTTTGCAAGAATACTATATGTGTGGTGTTTTGTATTTCCTGTTGTGTCATACCAGAATGCACATAATTTCTGGTTGCCCCACTTTTAGTGATGTTAAAATTTACTTGTAGGTTCTGATAAGTCCTCTTTAATCAAGTTCCCTACTGACTTTTTACATAATTGTTCGTTAAAACATTCATTAAAGATCATTGCCTAGATTCACTATTTCATTGAGATTTACAAAATGATGTTTTTAAATTTTACCAATCCTTTTGTCTTAATTAACTGAAAATTTGCTATAAAGAAAAGCTTTCTCTCTACAGCAATTTGATTACCCTAAAAGAGTTTATGCTGGAAAGGCATGATACATGCTTGATTCTTCCCTTATTTATGTATTTTACAGAGTAATGTGTTAATGCTTTTGCTACCTCTATCTCACTGGTTTATAATGGTGTAAGCTGGTAACAACATAAATGTCCAATAGTAAAAGATATCATGTGGTATAGCTATGTTATAAACATTGTGCCGCCTTTAAATTTCAAAGAATATTTAATAACATAGAAAAATATTCCAGATAAAATATTAAGTGAAAAAAGACCCAGAAATAAATAGATCTTGTGGTCCAAATATTACCTTCTGTCCTACATCTAAATGAGTTTTTATGGTGTTAACCAAGCAATTTTAGAGATTTAAACTGTGTTAAATTCTGTAGTCTCAGACATATTTTTCATTAAACATATGCTCTTTGTTGACTCATATAACCAGTCGAATAGGATATATTAAAATGAGTCATCCTCAACTCAATTTAACAAGTTCCGAAGACAGCTGAACTGAATTTCCGGTGTGTGTGTGTGTGTGTGTGTGTGTGTGTGTGTGTGTGTGTGTGTGTGTGTTATCAACTGGCCACTGGTCCATATCAGATGAATAAATGGACCATAATGTCAAGATTCTGTCTTCTTGCTTGTCCTTGTTTAATATATTAAATTTGTTGCTTAATTTCAAGATGAATAAAAGAGAACTAACAAACTGGCTTTGATTTGAACAAGTTCTCAGTGATCTCCAAGAAAGTACCTGATTCTCAGGGAACTTCACAGATAACTAGTTTCGACTTCTGTAAATAAGGATTCGATGGTTTGACTCATTGGGTTATTTTCAGCACAATGTTTGGAAAATTGCTGGCACAACCCTCAGCAATTAGCAGGTACTCAACAAATGCTAGTTTTCTCTTCTCCCTTCCTAGAGAAAGGAAAGCAATCTTTTCCAGCTTAACTATATTTTAACATTAGAGACTAGATCCTGGGGTCAAGCTATTTAAATTTAAGAACGGCTTGACTTTTGGCTTTGAGCAAGTGATATAAATAAACACTTTGTGCCTCAGTTTCTTTATCTGAAAACGGGGATAATAACAGTACCTACTCATAGGCTGCTATGCATGTTAAATGAATTAGTAAACGCAGAGTGCTTAGAACTTTTCCTGGGCCAGAGTAGGAACTATATGAGTGTAGGCTATTGTCTTTATTATCTGATATAGGAATGGAATTTTCAAGCTCAAGTTTCAAGGCAGTTCTACTTGGGTGATATGTGACATACACTGACAACTTCTTGCTTTTTACTTCTCTTTTTCTACATCCTACACATCCTTTCTGCTGATACATTTAATATTCATACCTACACAATCAGGATTTTGCTTAGTTAGGTCCTGAGTGATTACGATTGGTTAGAATTATGTGAGGGTTGTTCCTTTTCCTTGTTGTTGTTGTGATGTAGTGGTAGTTGTGTGCGTGTGCGTGTGCGTGCGTGTGTGTGTGTGTGTGTGTGTCTATGAGTATATTTTGGATTGAGATATGGTGGTATAACCACTCTGATAGACTTGGGTGTAGCTGCAACTTTCCACATGTCCATTTTATGACTTATTTATTGTTGGGAAATTTGTACAAGGTTTTGCTTCTGTTCTGGGACATTTTATTAGTGAATCTCTCAAAAAGTAAACATTGCACTATGCTTGGTGATGGGTGGGAATGTGATAACCTGAATTCTTCCAAATATGTTGACAATAAGATGTTTTTGGACAGATTTAAGAGAGGGTACTGAACAACTCGGAGAGAGACAAACCACATAGTTATATTATTCAGGAATAGAGCGACTTAATCAGTGCACAGAGAACACTAGACTAGATCCTAAATAGTAAAATTACTTTCAGATTATAAGGACTGTGTCAGAAAACTTTTCCCACTCAAAATGAAGAAAATAAAAATAGATCCAAAGTAGATGTAATGTGCCCTGTGCGGCAGTAACCAAAGGGATAATTTGTAAACATGCTGCAAATGAGACCAAGATGTCCTTTCTATTTATTCATAGGCACCAGGGTGTTTCTCAAGTTCTATCAAAGTGATTATGGTGTGTACCCTAGGAAATTGAATAAAAGTATTGCAACACACTTATGGGAATGTTATATTGTTGAAACAGATCGAGTTATGGAATTGGAGCTTGGAGAAATGAATGCCACTGAATAACATCCTCTCATTAGGCAACCAACATTTCCCAGAGTAGAAGGTAATATGATTTTGAGGGCAGGCCTCAGTTGTCTGGACAGAAGTATTTAGCAAGGGATTAGACAATCCTCTCAGATACCTATTGAAACTGTTAAGAACATCTATTCCAGCTATTTTAATTCTGAGTTCACAAGGACACAGAGTGAGGCACCTTTGGCTCCATTGACTGTTCACACCCAACAATAGGAATGCTTTATGCAAATGCCTGATGCTAGTAATCTTGTTAGGTGAACCTTCAGGCTAGGGTAGATCATACAAGGCATTTGGGGGGTTGGGAAGCCATTTATGGTTTTAAACAGGAAGTGAGAGACAGTATGGTACCATTTATAGTTTCAAAAATATGCAGTCAGAAAAAAATTATATACTTGAACTATTTTAAATTAAAAAAAGAGAAGCACTTGATTTCCATTTATAAAAACTTTGGAGACACTCTAAGATAGTGTATTAGTTAGTGTTTTCCAAAGAAACAAACTAATAGGGAGAATATGTATATATATTACATATAATATACATTTATATTTCTAGAAAACTCAACCCTTGTTCTTAAGGCCTTTGGCTGATTGAAGCTCTCCCACACTACAGAGGATACTCTGCTTTACTCAAAGTCTACTGAAGAAATGTTAATCACACATAAAAAATAGCTTCACAATAACAACTAGACTGGTGTTTAGCCAAACAACTGGGCAGCATAATCTAGCCAAGTTGATACATAAAATTAACCACTGCAGATAGTAAAGAATTAATGATGCTACTCTTAGTTTAGAAGTAACTTCATTATCCTGAGAAAGTCAATTGACCATTTTTGATTTAGTCTTGCAATCAGTAAGAGAGAAGGCCACTTTTCATATCTGCTTCATACTTAGAAGGGAGGCATTTTATAGCCCCCTGGAAATCCAAAATGCTAAGTACCATTATTTGAACGATTTTTTTTTTTGTCTTATCATCAGACCTTTTATTGACAACTTTGTGATAAGGGTTAATGCCTTTTAGCCTCATTACTGACATTATGGAAATGTACTAATTGGTGTTTTGTTAATAACTGAAATGTTCAACCTTGAAAAACTTAATTCCTTCATTTCTAATTAACAAATATTACATATTTGCTTATTTGTGTTTTGCATGTAATTAAAAAAAATGTTGCCCATTATTTGATAATGCTTCAGAATACTCCTAAACTTATTTCTTGAGTTTTGTAACTTTAGAAGGAATTTTCAGGTTAGCAGTTGAAAATAATAGCTCCTTGACCCATAGTATTGCTGTGAGGATTACATAGACTAATACATGAAAATTGTGCCTTGCATAGAGTAAGCATAAAATAACTGTTAGCTATGATTATTATAATACATTAATAGTTTCCATATTTTATACATAATTGATGCCCAGTAAATGTTTATTAAATTGAATTGAAGAAAAATCTCAAGACGAATACATTTCATGGAATAGGTAGGTATTTAAAAACCTTTTAATTTATACAATGTTTGAATGTAAACTGGAGGAAAAGATGTGAAATTTACATTAAACATTTTTTTCAATCTGGTCAGTTTTTTCTGGTTTGAGATTTGGTTATGACAAAGTTAGAAATTGACTCAAATGAAACTTTTCTTTTTCTTTTTAAAATTTATTTATTTAAATTAATTTCAAGTATACAGTACATTGGTTAGACATCTATATAGTTCATGAAACAATACTCCCAATTGCTTCCTCCCTTCCCTGGCCCTCCACCTAACTATTATATTAATGCTAAATGCATTCCCTCTACCTTGCTCCCCATCCCTGCGACCAACTATCAACAACTAATTGGTACTTCTTTAACCCTTTACTCCATTCTCCCGGCCCCCAACCCATCTTCCCCTCTGTCCATCACCAAATTGTCCACTATGTTTGTATTTTTTTGATTAGTTTGCTCATTTTGTTCCTTAGACTCCACCTATAAGTGAGATCATATGGCATTTATCTTTTTCTGTCTGACTTGTTTCACTCAGCATAATAACCTCTAAGTCCATCCATTTCGTTGCAAATGGTAGAATTTCATTTTTTTTTAATGGCTGAGTAATAGTCCATTGTATGTATATATATACACACCACTGCTTCTTTAGCCAATGTATTGTAGGACACTTCGGTTGCTTCCATATCCTGGTCACCGTGAATAAAGCTGCTATGAACATTGGTGTGCAAATATCTTTTTGGATGTGGGTTTTCAAGTCTTTGGGGTAAATAGCCAGTAGAGGAATTGCTGGATCATTTGGTAGATCAATTCTTGTTTTTTTGAGGAACCTCCATGCTGGTTTCCATAGTAGCTGTACCAATTTGCAGTCCTGCCAGCAGTGGATGAGGGTTTTTTTTTTCTCTCCACATCCTCTCCAACATTTGTTATTACTTGTCCTGTTGATTATAGTTATTCTAACAGGTGTGAGCTGGTATCTCATTGTGGTTTAGATGTGCATTTCCCTAATAGCTAGTGATGTGGAGCCTCTTTTTATATATTTGTAGGCCATTTGTATGTCCTCTAGGGAGAAGTGTGTGTTCAGGTCCTCTGACATTTTTTGATTGGATCATTTGTGTTTTTTTTGTTGTTGTTGTTATTTAGTTGTACGAGTTCTTTGTATGTTTTGGATATTAGGTACTTATCAGAGGTGTTGCTTGCAAATATATTTTCCATTGAGATGATTGTCTCTTCACCTTGTTGACGATTTCTTTTCCGAGCAGAAGCTTTTGAGTTTGATGTAGTCCCATTCATTTACTTTCGCTTTTTTCTTCCCTTGCTTTTGAGGTCAAATTCATAAAATCCTCTTTAAGTCCAAGGTCCTTGAGTTTAATTCCTATGTTTTCTTCTATACACTTTATTGTTTCAGGTCTTCTATTCAGGTGTCCTGGGTATGCTGCGGGTCAGAAAACCTGTGCACGGGCCATTCAAAGGGACTTCTAGTGGTTCAGTCTCCTTCCATCTCATCTAGACGGCCAGAATCCCCTCTGATTTCTATAGACAGAGTTATTAGAATCTCCTCTTCCCTGGGCTGGGAACCTGGGCTGGGAAGCCTCCAGATGAGACCAGGACCACCCTCTCCTTCAGGAGAGCCTCTGCAGCCTCGCCCTCCCTCCCGTGATCCTCCACCACCCGCGGGTGTGGGTCCAGCCTGATTTGGGACTTTGCCCCTCCTACTGTCTTTGATGAGGCTCCTTTATATTATCAGATGTAGGTGTTATGATCAGTTGGACTTCAGGCGATTCGTCATATTGATTATTTTATAATTTGGTTGTAATTTCAATGTGAACCTGGGAGGGGATGAATCCTGCTTTTTCCTAGTCTGCCATCTTCCCTTACCTGAAACTTGTTTTTAGTTGCAGGTTTGGTTTACTCACTTTGCTTATTACCAAGAAGCACTATCTGCACTAAGCAGGTGAGACAGAAATAATACTTTCAAAATGCACCAAATTCTAAAGGCATTTCTTGTGCACATAACTGTAAATGAAGCCTGAATCCTTTCATTCTCATCCACACGATAGTAAAAACATCCCTCAAATACATTTTATAGCCTTTATTTTATAAATCTTTGCCAAAATGATGTTGTAAGAATTACATGATTAGAGCTGGTAGATGAAATGGCAAAATTCTATGGGCTCATCAGATACCCATGTTGAGCTCTGTTGGGTTGTGGTTGCAGCGGCTGGGGCAGCAGCAAGGAAGTAGAGAGGCTAGAAAGGCTGTAGTGGGATGACCATGTAGAATCCATTGGAACCAAAGGTTAGGTAGTGGAGAGTAACTGAAGCATAATAAATCAGGTCTGCTGGGGAAATTGATGTATCAACAGTAGGGAAAGAACATATAAATGTCAAGACCTAAAATGTACAGGCAAGGATGAAGTCTGGGTCACCGAGCTAAGAGTTCAGGGCTGACTAAGGACCTTGAGGATATGAAAGAATCAAAGAAGTCTGATGGTGTCAAATCCCCTTGTGTTTGCAGATAATGCATGACAAGTCCACCACTAAAACAGACCCAGTTTAAGCTTAAAATTCTGGGATAGGACAAACTAATTACCTAGACAAGTCTTGTCATATGTAAGCAAAAGGCTGATCACAGCTTGGAAGTAATGATAGACTTTCATAAGCAAGAGGTTTCATCTTCTATTATATTTCTGTACTGCCTCCCATCTCTATAACAGAAAAAAGAACCAAAATTAAAATAACACAAGAGAGATATCATTCCATTCCATCTTAATTGTCCTCTTAATCTTTGTCCCCAAATGTGGCAACAAGGAACATGTCACAGGGATGGCATGATAGGAGCAGTTTTTTGGATGCTACTATTTTGCAAATTGATGTTGACATTAGTTATACAAATATATATTTTTTTTATTTTTATCTTTAATTGATGGGAAAATTGACTTATTTAATAAAAATATAAATTATTTCTTTAAAAACATGCTTTTAAAAATACAATAAACAGCTATTGAGATTTTAAAAATGATTTTTGCCATGGCTATTGATCCACTTCTAGTATGCATGTAGTGACATGCACTGTTAATAGAAAAGGAGGAGTATGTGTTAGGCGTACAGGGGAAGGGCGATAACTTGGAAGTCAATGTGATATTTTACATTTTTGCAAGATAAAAGAGTACTGAAAAAAATTCTACTGCTTTATAAGGTGTATTCTGTTTGATTTCTCTAGAATAATGTTTTTCTATCTATAAAGTACACTTATCAGTGGCTGCCAGAGCTATTCCATTAACATGTTACAAATTTTTATTGTGAAAAATCTAAAGTATATACAAAAGTAGAGAAAAAGCATAATAAATTCTCATAAAGTTATCATCCAGTTTTAAGAATTATCACTATTTTGACACCCTTGTTTGATTTAGTCATATATATATATATATATATATATATATATATATATATTTGGATAGGTTATTTAAGCAAATTGCAGACATTGTGACATCTCACCTGTAAATACTTCATTATGCATTGCTAATTGAAAGAATGTGTTTCATGTACAAATCATGTCATTATCAGAACTTACAAAATTAATAATATTTAATATGATCTAATATTCAACCCATGTTTAAATTTATTTGATTGTCTCGCATATTTTTAACAATAAATCCAATTTATTATCGTTAAGCAAAAACAATGTGAAAAGTCACTGGAAATCATAAAAGACAGTTATTTGTAGAAACATTTATACTAATGGTAATATGATGATGATGATGATAATGATCATGATAATAGGCCTGTGATCTATTATAGTAAATATAATTATTGTCACTGAGATTAAGTTGTAGAAATCCTTAGTTTTAAATTGCATATTTTAGAAAGTCAATTTACAAGTTTTTGCTTTTTAATTTTATAAAATTTTATCTGGTTTCCTGAGAATTTGTTATTTTTGTTCTTTTGTATTATTTTCTATTTTATAGTATATTTTCTAGTTATGTAAGTAATTCACATTCTTTATTAAAATTTTTAGAAAATCAATCATAATTTAATGATCCAGTAAAGACCACTCAACATCTTAGAATATTTCCTTCAGTCTTCTGCATGGATATGCGTGTATGATACATACACGTGTATATAATGAGCACAAACTTAAGATTTCTTTGTAACCACCTTTTTCAATTTACATTTTACTTTACACATTTCCCAAGTCATTGGAGAGCAATTATAATTTTCACAGATCTTTGTGTGAGTTTATGACTATTCTATAGAATAATTCCCTAAAATGGAATTACTGTGTTAAAAAATATACTTTTAAGATTTTTAGTAACTACTAACTAATTATTTCCTAGAAATTGTTTTCCAATTCAGTTTTCAGAAAATGAGTAGCTATTTTAATTCAAGTGCATTAGTATAAAATAATAATATGTAACTTTTTAAATGAATTGACATGAAATATTACATCTCAGTTTTCTTTTCCTTTCCTTTACCTTTTTGTGAGACTAAATTACTTTTCAATCTTTTCTTGAAAATTCTTTTTCAAATTATTTTTTAATAACTATAAATATAATTATTTGCCTATTATAATTTTGGCCAACCTTTTTATTTCAGGGCTCATTTTACTGGTTGTAAAAACTTTTCTATAGTAAAGATGTAAACTTTTAGCATATCTTAAATTACATATTTTCTTAATTTTTTCTTCTAATTTTATTTGGTTTTTTAAAGAAGTTTTACATTTTCATAGTTTAGCTTATCAATGTTTTAATGTCATTTCTTTCAAAAAGTTCATTAGAAAGTCCTTCCCATTCTAAGATAATAAATATATACTTAAATTTGTGTCATGTTGATTTATGATTTTAAAAATACTTAATTTTTTATTTCTTTTGAATTTTAGCAGTGTGGAGTGATGGGAGACACTGATAGGACTTTTTCCAATCCTTTTATTTCCACATCACATAAAGAATAAACTTTCCTTTCCTTACTGATTTTTTAATGGTAACTATTCCATACTACACTTTATGCCCATTTTGACACGTAAAAGGTGCATGCATTTATTTACAAGTAAATGGGCTGTCTACTATTATGTTTTTCCAGTAGACTGTTAGAGGACCCTCTTTGTAGTCTTCTTTCCTATCTCCTATGTAACTTTATTGTTAAATAAATGATTAATGAGTCATTAGTATACCTGAGAAAGTATTAACTTTAAGATAAATAAATGTCTGTTTTGATTGGTTTAAATATTTAACTTTTGGGGAAAAAAAGCACTGGGCCTGATGGGTTCTTTAATGAACCTTCCAATTCATGATTCTTTCATTTAACTTAACTATTTAGACAGAGTCACTCTCTAAATCAGAGAATCAAGTTAGCTTCTCATGGTCCCAGGCTCAGGATTAACGTTAAGATCCAAGCATTCTTCCAAAAACAATTGTGATGCACTGGGGCTGGTATTTCTCAAACTCTGGTAAGTAGAGACAACTTTTGCCAAAAAACCTTTAAAGATTGCATGGTGTCTGGTCAATCGAACAGGATTTCCATATATACCAACCAGTTCTGGAACATGTCTACAACATATTCCTAAGAATTTGCTCCTGGGAATTCTTTTCTAGCATGAACACACACACACACACACACACACACACACACACACACACACACACACACACACACACTCCTAACTCGACTATAAATTCTATCCTGTCAGGGACCAGATCTTCCATTGCTTTTGAGGTTTCTGTAGTTTTGCATTTACTCTTCAGATGCTTACTTCAAGAATGAGCCCTCGCCTTGCTCCGTTTCTTCTCCCACTGAGCCACCCACCTCCTGGTCTCTAGGAGGCCACCAAATCCGGAGGAGTGGCTTGTCTCTGACACTCGTTGGCTGCTGTCTGCCAAGCTTGGCCCAGAAGCTTGGTCTGGGGCTGAGCGCCCCGACAGGGCTCTTCGGGCAGGGAGCAGGGGTTATGGGGATGGACGCCTTCCCGGAATTCCTCCTCTTTCTCTCCTTTTCTTCTGCTCCCTTTGCAGCATAGTAAGAATGGGTAAAGTATTTTTATTTCATTATTTCATTAATGTCTTTGTTTCTTACTGAATGACCGCGGGGTCTGTCTCTTAGTTCCTGTTAAATAAAACAAGAGGTCTGCAATATATGGGGGGCTTCAGACTGTGATTAAGTCCCTAGGAATGAAAAGGTGTCATTAGGAGGCACTGTTTAAAACATTCCAAATAAAAACAAACCATCAGCCTCCCCCCAAAACACAACCCCCCACAAAGTCAGCAAAAAGCCCTTGAAAAATCTCTGAAGTAGTTGACTCTCCAGTGTTCTTTCAAGGCTAACATGCTGTGCTTTAAATTTTTTTCCTTCATTTTCTTTACAACACATCACTTGTGTCTGTTTTAAGCCATAATGATTTTCACGAGTTAGAAATTTTACTTCAGTAATTTTTTACACACATTTTAATAATTCATGTGCATTATATTCATTAGCTTGTTAAAACATCTTATATTTTAAAAAATCAGCATTATACAAATTGTTCCAGAGAAAATTCTAGAATCCAGACTAAAGGTTATGGTTTTAGCCCAAGGTGTGCCACTGTTTTGTCTTGAGCAATTCTTTCAATCTCACTTTTGATCTCTGAAGAATGAACAAGTAGACCTGAATGAAGTCCAGATCGCTTTCCTGTTTTGAGTTTTCAGGACACCCACTCTTGCTGGTCCATTGTTGGCAAGCTCACTATACTCAGACCCTAGGTCAAGGGTAGGTTTAACTGCCTAGATAGTGCCTTGAGTCCCAGTTAGAGCTTTTTCCCCTTGGGGCTTTGGTCACTCCTTTCTTCATTGACCGTATCAGTAGGAAGCAGGGTGAGTCATTTGCTGATAGGTTAGTGGTATATCACAAGGCTCCTTCCTGATATCATCTAAAGGTTTACATCCTGGATGCTTACTTAGGTTCCAGCATCCAAGAGAATACTAAAGACCATATATTTTTTTTCCCTTTATGATAAACCACTTTTCAAAATCTACTTGTTCACTAAGCCTGCTAACTATTATTGGCAATGAGACTGTAAGTTCGGTGCCAAAAAGTTAAATCAAGGAAGAAAGGATACAAAACAAGAGTTTGCATGGGATGAATAAAAGGTATACAATTGGAACCTTCTTATATGGTCAACTTTCTTGGGTTAAAAACAATGTTCACTTAGTTATTCTCAAGAAAGTCAGAAGAGACATTAACAACAAAACTTTTTTTTATTTAAACAGTAGACATTTATTGTCTCACAGTTCTGGAAGATGAAAATCCAAAACTGAGGTTCAGCAGGGTTGGCTCCTTCCGAGGGCTGTGAGAGAGGGATCTATTCCACGCTTTCCTCATTGACTTGTAGATGGCCGTCTTCCTATGTCTCTTTACCTCATCTTCCTTCTATGTGTGATAAACTCTTTATTTAACCCATAGATCAGGATCTTCTTCAATAACTCTACCCAATCTAGGAAAAATCTGTTGACTCAAAAGATAGATGTTTTCCACATTAACACAACTCTATTTACAAGTTAATTTCCTAGTTTCTTCAGTGACATAGGTATAAACAGAGTAGTAAGTCTCTAAGCATATTGACATTTTTGTTATTCCAGAACTTAGTAAACTCATATTAACAGCACATTTCTGTTTTTAAATATAAAATAGAGTTAAAAAAAAAGAGTTTAATAAGTTATTTGCCAAAGTACTCTAGTAATTTGATTTAAAAATAAAATACTTTTAAATCAATATACCTTTGAAAAGAACATGGAGATATTTGGAGATCTTTAATCAATAATAACTTCATTTTTCAAAGTCAATTTAAAAGTTTCAGTTTGAGCAGTGGAGTGAAGTCTGGTGTCAAGGACACTAGGATTCCTGGTTCCCTTTAGTGAGGACTATTATTAGAGATTAAGGTCTGGCCACTAGAGATGTTCACTGCTACAATGATAGCTTTAAGCCTTTCTGTGAACAGAATCAGAACATATGTGTGGGCATATAGACATATATGTATATATATTGCCTTCCCTGTACCAGGTTAGTTTTTCTCTTCTTCCACAGTGAGAAAACCATGGCTCCCAACAACCTTGATATATTTATTTGATAAATCTTATAAATGGGTACAAAATAACTTCGGAATTTCCTTGTCATACCACTAAAAACCAAACCTGTTAAAAAGAGTTCAGGATGTGTCTACTGTTCTCTACCTCTACTTTATGCCTTGGTCAAGGCTTAGAGTCAAATGCTGTGATGATAATTTACTTGAAGTAGTTCTTTCATTGCCATCCCATCCCTGTAATGTTATGGGTTTCTTTTGAAATAAGATTCGGTTCATTTGTTTTACTTTGCTATCAGCTTTAGATTCCCCCCCCCCTTTTCTTTTTTTTATTTGTTTATTCTTTGAGTGTCTAGAATATTAACATGTTTCAAGTCAAAACTATAAAATAAAAATTCTCAGAGAAATGTCACTGACTTGCATATACCTTTCACTCTGTTCCCCTCACCTTTTGTAAGTAACCAAATTTACCATTTAGGTTTCCACTTTCTTGTTTCTTTTTGTAAAGTTCTGCAGGTGTATGTATGATTGCTTACTTACCTGTCTTTTGTTACACAAAAGGTAGCATACTACATCTGCTTTTATGCAATGCACTGTTAGTCACTTCACAATGTCTTTGGGAAATTGCTTCACATGAGTTTATAGAGATCTTTTTCATTGTTTTTTATAGCTGACATGGAACTTATAGAGCAGCAATGAGCTGGAGATTCAGTGGGGAGGGAGAAGGGGAAGGGGAAAAGAGAGGGAGGAAGGAAGGAAGGAAGGAAGAAAGAGAGAGAGTGTTACAGCTGTATGATATGGGGATTTGGGGGAGAAAGATGAGTAAAAAAACATTTGAGGGTAGTTTTATTCTGGGTAGTGAAGTATAATTCATTGTATTTCCCCATCCTCTAAGAAAACTTTCAGAAAAGGCCACTTATGTGTTCTATAGGATATGTCACATTGCTTAAGTAGGTTTGAAAATGTAACAAGGTCTATTTTATTTCAGTTACAGGAGTGGATCAATGATACCATAGTAGGTCCTTTAAAGTCCAGTGGCTAATGTTATATAGATCTTTCCAGGTCTGGCTGGATTGTATGAAAAAAAGGAGTAGATGTCCAAATCCTGTCTTCTGGGAATTTGAAGGTTTGTTCTAGCATGGAGATTTCTCACTCAAGGCAGTGCAAAATTAGCTGTGAGAGCAGAACCACGGAATCAGTATGGCATACAAATTTCAATGACAGCCTAGGATCCAGAGAGTTACTAGACGCTGACATCAGAGCGAGGTCATTGTGCCAGAATCTTAGAACTGGAGATGAAAGGAGGCCCATTTTAAGAGTAAACAGGGAGAGGCAGGATGTTCTTCCAGCTAGAACAATTGCTGCTGTACATAGCTTTTTCTGAAGTTGTGGTTGGGAAGAGATGGGCCAGCTGGGTTTAATGAACCTGAGATACAAACATATAGAAATCCAAGGACTAAGATAGAATTCTATAGAAAAAGTTCAGAGAGGAGTTAAAGTGAGTAAATGTCAGTGTGAAGGGGGAAATATTTGATTTTCATTTGTATCTTTTGGAAAGAAACCTAAAATGGAATGTGATGAAGCAGCTCTGTTAAGCAAATCGTGGAAAACCCAAACTCAAACTCTTGGTGGAAACATCTGAAAACTAAATTATATTTTAAACATTAAGTAGTAAATATAAGTAATTTACTTCCTCAGATGTTTAAAATATGCTTAGTTTTCAGTGTAAATTCTTGAGTGATTTGGAAATAACTAAGAGAAAGTAGAGGCATTTGAATAAATTTCTTTTTCTTTTTGAATAAGATAGACGGTAATAGCTAATAGTTGATAAATCTGAAAACATGTTTCCCACTTTTTCTCTCTCTCTGTCTTTACTTATTTCTGTTTTCACTATTAAATTTGTGATGATTGTTTATAATAAAACTTGAAAGCCAAAACAAAAATATACTTTTAGCAAAACTTGTCAAATGACTATATTTAAGGACCATTTTTAGAGTTAATAATAAGGGAATTAATTTTAAATAGTTACACCTTTTTTTCTAAGTTTGTTTTTATAGTATTGTTCTTAACCTTTCTTGTGCCATGGACACCTGTGGGTGTCAGATGAAGCCTAAGAACTTCCCTTAGTAATGATTTTTAAATGAATAAAATAAAATACATATGATTACAAAAGCAGTCAATTAAAATAGTTATCAAAAACATAAAAATTGTGATATAGTAATATATACTCTTTAAAATTAGTGCAAAGAAATAGTATGTTATAATGAGTATTATGATTCTGATGAATATAAACAATCTTTTGTGATATCTGCAACAATCATATGATTTAAAAATATCTGAGGTTTATATCTGTGAAAAACTCAGTTATTGTTATTACCAGTATGTGTGTTGTTTATACTCAAAGTCGAAAGACATTCTAAATTGCAGATATAAAAAGTAAATATGTAAATATTTCCTATTCAGGTTCATAGACTCCCTGAATTCCACAGGTTATAGACCCCACTTAAGAATCCTTGATCTAAGGGATCATTATATTTTATGGTATCTTAATAGAATATGTATGGATCACACTCCCATTTTCATTGTAGCATTATTCAGAATAGCCTAGATTTGAAAACAACCACCATGTCTATCAATAAGCGAATGGATAAAGAAAATGTAGTATATACATACAATGGAATATTATTGTCTTAAAAAAGAAAGAAATCCTCACATCTGTGACAACATGGATGAATATGAAGGACATTATGCTAAGTGAAATAAGCTAGTGACAGAAGGACAAATATCACATGGTCAAATGCATAGAAGCAGAAACTACAATAGTGGTTTACAGGGACTAGAATTTGGGGGAAATGAGGACTTACTGTACAATGGGTAAAAAATTTCAGTTATGCAAGATGTATAAGTTCTAGAGATCTGCTATGCAACATAGTACCTACAGTTAGCAATACAGTATTGTGTACTTCAAAATCTGTTAAGAGGTGTTCTTATCACAAAAGCAGAACCAAAACAAATGAAAGAAAACACAGAGGGATGCTAGGAAACTAGGTGTTTGATAGGCCTATTCCTTGATTGTGGCGATGATATCACTGATGTTTGCATATGTCCAAACTCATCAAGATATACAACATTAAATATGTGCATTTCTTTGTATATCAATTATATCTTAATAAAACTGTTAAAAATAACAATTAAAAAAAGCATGGATCAATGCTGGAAACCTTAAAAAATAAACATACCCTATGTGTTGGCTGGCCACTCCCCCAGTGCATTTCTAATTTTAATGATTATATTTTTCATTTCAAGAAATTTTATTTTTTAAAAATCTGGTTATTTTTCAAGGGCTGGAGAGGATGTGAAGAAAAAGGAACCCTTATACACTGCTGGTGGGACTGAAAATTGGTACATCCACCATGGAAAACAGTATGGGGTTCCTCAAAAGCTAAGAATTGATCTACCATAGGATCCAGCAATCCCTCTGCCAGGTATTTACCCCAAAGACTTAAAAACCATATCTGAAAAGATGTTTGCGCACCGATGTTCATAGTAGCATTATTCATAGTGGCCAGGATATGGAAGCAACCAAAGTGTCCTACGATAGATGATTGGCTAAAAAAGCAGTGGTACATATATACAATGGAATATTACTCAGCCATAAGAAGAGAGGAAATACTGCCATTTGTGACAACGTGGATGGACCTCGAGATAATGATACGAAGCAAAATAAGACAGAAAAAGTTGAAAATCACATGATATCACTTATGTGGGATATAAATCTAAAAGCAACAAATGAACAGGACAAACAGAGACTCAGGACATGAACTATAGACTAGTGATTACTAGAGGGTAGGGGGTGGGCCAGAACAGGGAAATAGATGGGTAAGGGAGTCATATATAGTGGGGTAGGGGGGAGTCAGTGGCAGAACTGAGATTTAAAACTGTTAGGGAAAGGTGAAGTGGGTAGAGGGGATCCAAAATATATGGTAGCTGAAGGAAACTGGACTTTGGGTGGCAAACACACAATAGAATCTATGAATGTCAAATGATAACGTACACCTGAAACTTATATAATTGTATTAACCAATGTTACCCCAATAAACTTAATTTAAAACTCTGGTTATTTTTTATGTCTCATTTCCTTTCAATACATTTTTGTACTTATTTGTTTCTTTAAACTATCATGTTTTAATATTTTGACTACTTGTTAAAATTTTATTATTTCTACTGACTTTCATTCATAGTGACTGTTTGTGTGTTTATCATGTGCCTTGCCACCTTATCTGTGGGAACTCTTTGAAGCCTGAGTTTAAAGTGCTTTCTTCTAGAAAGAATTTATATTTACTTTTGTGCACTGGTAGGGTGGAGTGGGATGGGGAGGCATCACCAACCAGGAATCTTTAAATTAATTTGTTTGTTTGTTTTTTTTTTCAGGTGCATATAGATATTGTCATCAGAAGGTCCTAAGTCTGTGTGAATGCAAAATTATACCTAATAACTTTCTGGGTAGATATTCTTTCCTCTACCCAGATCTAAGCAAGAGACAGGAAAGTATCTCAATACCCATTTGAAGGTGTGATCTTTTGGGAAACTTGGCATTAGGGTTCCCCCTCCCACCATATGGATTCCCGAGTCCTGGGTCCACTGTGGTTTGGTAGTTGCTCACAATGCAAAAAGCTATCTCAAGCACTTGCTTACTTCTCAGATATGTGGGGTTTTTTATTTTACTTTTTATTTTTTATTTTTTTTAGTGTATTTTATTTTCTACTGGAAGGATCTTTGGACTCCTAGGACACGATATTGTCAGGTTCTGTTCTGGTTGACTTTTTACATTGTTTAATCTTTATAATAATAATATGCATTAGCTATTATGTCTCCTTTATTGTAAATGTAGAAAAAGAATTAGCATGAACAGTTAAATTGCTCCACATTATCTAGCAAGTCAGTGGGAGAACTGAGATTTAAAACTGTCTACCAGGCCATCAAAAGCTCATTTACTTCCTTTTTACAGACCTAGATTTTTGCTCTGTATCTTGACATATATTATATCATTGCATTATATTAGAATGTTTAGGTCCATTCTGGCATAGATTTTTGTCTGTTTTTCTTTTCACATACATCTACCATCTAAAGTAGAGTCAGCACATAGAAGGTCAATAAATATTAATCAGATCAATAAATAAGTGAATTTTGATACTACCATATAATCTTCATAATAATAATTTTTGAGGCTGGGTAACATACCATTGAGTTGATTATTTTAAGGCAGTATATTTTCAACTTATACTGAGATATTGTAACACCTGTCTTATAAGTGCAAAAATTCTCAGAACTGGTCAATTATTTTCTTTCCTTGTACTATTTGTTCCATATTGCCCAAAACCTTTTCAGTATTTTTATTTTCCTTCCTCCTTCCTTCCTTCCTTCTTCTTCCTTCCTTCCTTCTTCCTTCCTTCCTTCCTTCCTTCCTTCCTTCCTTCCTTCCTTCCTTCCTTCCTTTCCTTCCTTCCTTCCTTCCTTCCTTCCTTCCTTTCCCTTCTCCTCTTTCTTTCCAAGTCACAGAACAAGATCCCTGAATTTCAGTTCTTCGTATTGAGCTGATGGGCTCCACTCTCCTGGTTTTGAAGGCTTTGATGGTGGTTTCCCTTTTCATCCCCAGGGCTATTATTCTTGGTAGAGATTAGTCACAACAGAAAAAGTGATCCTAGACATTTCTTCTGCTGTGCAGCTAACCATGAAACAAAGTAAAAAGGCAAACTATAAGCCAGGTGGTTACAGGTACAGAGAATAGATAAGAATTTAGCTTGTATAGGTTAGGACACCATTCTTACTGAATTTCCTTGTTTGGGTTATTCCAGTGCAGGCTCAAATTGAAATCAGGTTTAGGGTTTTGTAAAAAGCATGTACCACAGCTGCACTTACTCCCACCTAAGCTACCCGAGAAGTCTGTCATTGGCAGAAGCCATATCATTGATGGATTTTTTTTTCAGTCAACAATTATTTGAGCTAACACCATGACAAGAGATGAAAATTGCATGTGAAAACAATAAAGCCAGTAACATATAAGAATACTTGCTATGGTTGATAGATATGCAAAGAGCTACATGAGCACCCAGCAGAGAGCTGCTTCCTCTGATATGAGGATGGCTCCTCAGACTTGCCTTTTAGTTGAGGCTGCCCTTACCTTCCCTGGTTACCTTCAGATGGCCTTGCAAAACTCAGTCTTTCTCCACATTTTTCTCTTTCTCCCTCCTTTTCCACCCATTTGGATTTGTAGCTATTAATTGTTAATAGATAGTATTAATATTTATAATTTCATATTAATAATTATCATTTATAATTAAGAGTCATTTATTTTTTCCATGGAATGAGAAGGACAGTTCTGGTTCTATCTTCTCACTCCTGGTGATTGCTTGCATTAATCCAAAAACATTCAACATGCATGAGCCTGGGAAACAGATTTCCCAGTTTTGTCCCTGAAAGTCTTTTTTTCCATTTCACTTTTTGTTTTTTTATTTCACTTTTCGAGTCCCCCACATTCTCTGAGGCCACTTATTTTTATTAGCTTGTTTATTTATGTCTTTTTTTTTTTGTATTCTTGCTCACCATAACCTCCTTTGCCTCTAAAATTATAGAAGTATTACATATGCTGGTCTTTGGTAAATCAGCTGTGTTTGATTCTACTACATATAGAGTATTTTCATTTTGGAAACTTTTGGTATTTTTTTAAAACGATGTGTTGTGTAAAACTTTCCTCAATTTATTCTTTTGAGCTCAAGGGTCAGATGCTATTTATGTCTTTTTTGCCATTTTATACAGAATTGTGCTTCATAGGCTAGTTTTTAGATTTAAGATGTTAATACACATAAAAAATAATAATAAAGTACTTACCTTCATAAAATACACATTGACTAGCCACAGGATTGCTCTTTTTCACTTCTTCATTTTTTTTCTCTTGTATTCATCCATTATTTATTTCTGTAAAAAAAAAAATCCAAAATATGTATTTATGTTCCCAGCACTTTGTATGCGCAGAGTGTACACAAACTAATAAGACATGGAATTCACCATGAAACATAGGCGGACATACTGTTTGAATATCAAGAAACAAGAGCTGGTTCTATGCTATTTTTGTCCAATACATATTTCATGATGGGTTTGACTCTTTTTTGATGTCTGTGAACCATCTATTACTTTGGAAGAATTTTATTACTGATTCAGATTTTCTGCCTTGGGGCTGTGAGCTGCTATGACAGACATGTTAAATTTTTTATAAAGCTTGAGTAAGACACAGAATCTGTATTGAGGTTTAATGCAGTACATTTGAGAAAATTGGTTTTTCTGTAAGGAAATAACCCCCTGTCACCCTGCCCCCAGGCAATGGGTTTCAGATGCATTTAGGAAATCTGGTAATCCTTGCAGCCTGTTATCTCTGAGTGCGACTGAATTGAGTTGAATAAATATTTACTAAGAGCCCACAAAGTGGAGCCTCCCAGCTTCTGCATTAGGTTCAATGCAGAGGTTGGCTGTAATGGAGGAGGAAGGCCATCAGAAAGAATAAGAATAAACCCATGTAGCAAGAGAATTCAGGAGTTTGTGTTGTTTATGGTCTAAAATTATTTTGGGGCATAGTGGGGAAGCGAGTTGGTGGACTGGTTCTAAAAGAGCTTGGAATACTTGGCTGGAAGTGGCAAGTTACATATGACCCAACACAATTAAGCCTTGGCTTCACATCCAATAATGAGTCAGTGTCAGGTGAGGCTCTGACGCACTGAGGGTGCTGTGCCATAAATGTGTGCAACCCTGAAGAATGGTCTCCATCTAATCTCTGGTTGTGATATGATCAGGAAGGAGTGCACGAATTGTGGTGTTCCCTGAAATCTTTGATCAGAGTTCTATTCAGCAAAATTTCTCCTGGAAGCTATGAGGAGCTGTGAGGGGTAATACTTGCTCAGGACCCCATCCCACTCCCAAGTCACAAAACATTCTCATTTGTTTCTTATGATTCTTTAAGAAACACATGGAGTATAAAGGCTACATTTATATTTTTTCTCTTATTTTTGGAAATGATAGCTATTGAGGCTAAAAAGTATGGTTTCTAAGGTCCTTTGACCACTTGGTTTCAACTGGGGATTGAAATCTCTTGCAGAACTTCAAGACAATGCATAGGTGAAGCATAGTCTATTACTTGAAAAACAAATGATGGGTTGGGAGAAGTTCTTTATCTATACCACTGTCACCTTTTAAATCTTTTTATTAAGGTGCTAGTAGTTATAGGTATATAAATCTCGGGAGGCCATCAATGACTGGGCCTACATCAGTGATTTTTCAAATTGCATACCAATAGAGTGGGAGTAGGGTTACAGTGGTGTCATTTAGGGGCTGGATACAATAAATCCTAAAATCTATGCAAAAATATACACTCTTGCATGTTTTTTTTTTCATATCAAGAATAGCAAATTTCAAATTCTTTTTCTGAGATTGGAAGATTTTCTCTTTTTTCTCTTTTATACTGCTTCTTAAAATGAGTCTCTATGTCCTTTGAGTATGTAATTAGCAAAGAAAAACTATATTTCTGACTCAACTATTTTAGAATAGTTTTGAATAAACTAGTCAATCAAAGAGCTTTAACAGTGTTTCAAACACGAATATGAATAGAACATATTACATTTTATGAAGCACATCGCATGCTTGTTTCCATGCAGTATTTATAACAAGGAAGGCACTTTTTATTGCCTCCGTTTTATAGATGGCAACTCAGAGGTTGAGGAAGCTGTCTATACAGCTGGTCAAGTTGGTAGAGCCTCAACTGAAAAGGAGAGTCTGCTGATCTTCCCAATACATTATGCTGCTTCTCCAAATGTCAAGGGAAGCTGGATGATGGCATTCTTTTAAACATCCTTCGAAATGGCTTTCTTGCAGTTGGGAGTTATTGTTTGAAATTTTTAAGTTGTTTGTTCTGTATACTTCCTCTATAAGAAAAGGGAAATATGACACATAAACAGAAGACATGTACCTTGATCTGAAAAGACATCTGCAAATAATCTAATCATCTTATAAACTACATCATATAAGTTTTTAGGTTGTTTATCTTTTTTTAAGTTTGGGTTGCATTTATGGATACAATTTTTAAAAGTCTGGCATTGTTGGCATTTATTTTTGTTTTTGGAAGAACCAGTGTAATGGCTGAAAAATGGCTGGTAGAAGTTTATTATTTGCAGGAACATTACTGCTTGGTTGTGTCCATGAGAACATGGCTATGTCCATGGGAACATAGGCTGTCACCGATAGGAACATAACATTCTAAACAAGCTTTCTGCTTCCGTAGCCCTGTTTACGCACCTGACCTGTGAGTTGACAGGTAGTGAATAGAAGGACAGACCTTTGTGTTTAGATAGAATGAAGAATGGGATTTTGGGCTTAAAAACCCTGTAACCTCTACATTTCGAGACTGCTTAATTTGGGGGTTCTGCGTACCCCTGGCAAGATCCAGCTGGCCGAACTTCAGTGAGTTTCCTATAACTCACTGAGTTCTGGTGGTCTGTGTGTCTTTGGGGGCTGATGGCTACAACACCAGAAAACTTTCAAATTTTGGTGTAGCAGTACTGTTACGTGTATTCTTTTTAAGCTGTCACAACAACCCTATGAGAAAAATTCTATTATTATCTTAATATTATGGATAAGAAGATTGAGGCAAAGTTAAATGACTTGCCCAAGGTTATACAGCTATCACGTAGGAAAACTGGGCTTGAATTTAGGCTGACTGGATCCCGAGCCTGTTTTCAATCACAACTTTATAATGTTCTGTCTTGGCACTACTGATGAGTGTATGACTATTATTCTTAGGTGACTTAATGGTCGTGGTTTTCAGATTTATTATTTGTGTAAAGAGATTGCACTAGATAATCTATTACTTAGCAGTACATCTTATTTACATACACACCCTTTTAAAATCCTCACCCTATAGTCGTATGGTCCTAAGGACCTATAGTATTATTATTGTCTTCTTTTTACATGGGAAAATTAGGATTTAGAGAGGTCAAGTAACTGCTAAAGGTAACATTGGTGTTATAAGGACTGGGATTCAAACACAATATTTTAATAAATATACTTTACAGCCTTTGTTATTTAGGGCTTATTCAGCCTTAAAATTCTATGCATTGAATCCTGTCTTTAATTTAGAAAGTCATAATAATAATATTTTGTTTCATAAACTCATCAATTCATAGTTCTTCCAAGAAATGACCTTGGTCTACAAATGGCTGCAAATGTTTGGAAACTGTAGAATAGCAGTCTTAATAATGAAACATTGTGCTATTAATATTGTATTTTTTTGAGGAGTCACATGTGTAGCAAACAGGATATAACCGGACATGTTAGGCAAGCTGTTGCTAACCTAGAAGACTAAAAGGGATTAAATTCTCATTATTACTCAGAGTTATCCCCCAAATATCTGTGTATGTTGTTTCTCAGTTTCTTCAGTTTGGCAGGAAGTTTTAAAGAACCTAACAACATGCCCTTCCGCCCCTGGCATATTTATAAGCTATTTTGGGGTGAGTCATCGGAATTCTGTGGTTTGTATATCCTGAAGTGAAAGAAGGGACACTGACTGTATAGTTAGCATTTATTTGAAACAGCTAGTTGGAAAAAAAAATTCTTTGATAAAAGTTCAATGTTAGGTAAGAAATGCCTGCGGAAGGATCTTTCCATTGTTATAAAGATTTGGCTCATTTTCATGTCTCTTGGATATCACACACATTTAATTCTTCAGGCTGTGTGTGCATAATCCCAACTTGACCTACTGCACACAGAAGGCCTGATACAGTATTCAGTTGAAGTAATTACAGAAATAAACAACTGGCTGAACAATTCTTATGTCCTTGAAATATCTGCTTCCTCATGTCAGAGTAATGCTCTAAGTTTGATAGAATTGTAGATATATGAAAGCAGGGAGACCAAACCAAATCTCTGAGGTCCATTGGATAATATCACCAATATCATAATTGCAGGTTATGACTAAATCACTACAACACTAAGTCTAAGGTAAAATGTCAGTCATCAAATATATATTTTTTCCTATCTCATCAGGAAATGGAAGGGGGAAAAAATACAAGTTAGTTGGGTACTTATAGTGTTTCAGATGCTGCAATAGGACTCCAGTAAGTCTCATAGATTGTGAGACTTAAATTAAAACTATTTAGATCTGGGGAAAACATTACTTTGAGAAATTGAAGTGAGCCTATGGTCTATAGCACCAGTGGTTCATAAGATAGGGGTATAAGGAGAGGAAGTGGTGACATTTGACACCCATGTTCAATCAGTTATCTATTTGATTATGACCATCTGATTAATGACTATAGACAGTCACTGTCAGGGAGGACATCTAGAAGTTAATTATTATATTGGGAGAGTTAAAATAATGCCCTGTTTTTTGAAGTATAGAGAGACTACTGTTGGTTCTAAAACTGTTTTTAGATGGAACATGAATAGGGCATTACATAGCAATGAAATACATAATGGGTAAATGATTTATTTTTAATTTCCTCTCAATCTTCTGATCATGTTAAGTAGGACATTTGACATCAGTGAAATTTTAACTCTTCTCAGAGCAGGAAACCACATCACCTTGGACTTCTTAATTTATAGTCCTTTTTTGTACAGTTACATTTTATTTATGGCTAGTGAAATTTACATGGAGAATTGATTTTAAACTATTAATTAAATAATAATACAAGTGGTGTACTGAATAGGTAATGGGGGAACTGAACTGAAGAGGCTACACAGCATGCAAAACTTTATAACTTTGGTGATTAATATAGATAGTTTCACAAATGAAAATAGAAAACATAGTTTGCTTAAGTCCTACCTGCTTGTCCAGACCAGTGCTCCTCCAAGCATAGCCCATAGATCAGCAATGGTCTGGGAACATTTTGCCCATCTCAAAGGAGTTAAGTACAGAAATTGCATTAATCATTTAGAAACTTTTATAGTTTATTGACATTTCTTTGACATTTAATTACATAAAATTTTTTTTAGTAACATCTTTATTGTATTTATAGAAATTAATCTGGAGTAGATTAGAAAAGACACTTGACAGTTTGAGAAGCCTGATGTAGAGGAGAGCACATGTATAGAACAAGAACATAATTAAGGAATGTGGCAGTATAAGCAGTTATGATAAGGGAATATGTATTGGTGAAAAGTACGTGATTGTCACAGAACCTAGAAAAATGAGAATTAAGAGGCTAAGATTATAGGCACATTTATAAGAGCTGGGACTTACATGGTTGTATCCCCAGGATCCAGTACAGTGTCTGGCATATGGTAAAGCATTGTGTATGTATTTGGTAAGTGGACAAGTGAGGAAAGGAATAAATGAATGAATAAATGAATGAACTATGGTGTTTTGCAGGCAGGTCTAATGCGATAACCACAGAGTATGCTCTATTATAGTGCAGTAATAGTTCCTTGTGCTTTTCCAGGCATTCCATAACACTCTCCAGTTCCTCTTTTTCCCAACACCAAGTCAATATCTAAGTATTAATTAGGTTGTCAATGTACCTTGATTCCAAGATGGTGGTGCCTTAATTTAAAATAATTTTTAATTCCTAGCTGTATACAACAGGAGGAAGGATATGTTGGGTTATGTTTCAGTAATAAACAACTCTGATATCTCAGTGGATTGATCCAGTAACCATTTATTTCTTTCTCACACACATGCTCAACGAAAGTTGACATAGGGCTTTGCCCATTGTTGTTACCTCAACTTGTGCACCCATAATAATCATATTGGGGATGTTGCAAATCATACCTTGCCTCTTAGAGCTTCAGCTTGAAAATGACACATTTCACTTCTATTCATGCTTTTTTTGGCTAAAGTATTGAGCAAATCTAATATAAATGGGGTGGAGAAACGCAATCCTACCATATATCAGGAAAGGGAGAGCCAGGGTTATTTTATGGAGAGTGCTAAAAATCTGCATATACATCCACCTATTATGCACTATATTAGGAGTTATTCATTCTTTGATTGATCTTCTGTGATTGTACCATCAGCATTGAGTTTCTGCATTTTCAGATCTCTGGACTGAATCTGAATGTGATGACCTTATGAAAGTAGGGCTATTTGAGGTAGAAGTAGGTTCTCTACCTCAGCTATCAGCCCACTTACTTTAGCAACTCTGTCTTCTGTTCTTTCTTTCATACCAATAGTGACTTCTGCCAGAATATACCCGTTTTGTTCAAATACTCTTTATACCAACCAACTTTAATGCTGAGTACATCTTTCCATAAGAAGGCAGGTGATTTGCCTTGAATTTCTTCTGGTGAAATTTTAAATTGAATGTGAATGTAAACATCTACAAATATTCCTGTGATTGTTAGACTTAATCAGCTTTCAAGAGGCTGATCAATTCTGAGAAAATCAAGCATATCAAGTTTTTAGACTTGCAAACCTGAGCAGTAGGTCCTAGGTCCTAGTGATCTATAGATTCTTCTCTCTCTCTCTCTTTCCCCACTTCCCTCCCCTCCTTCCCCCTCCTTTCTTCTCTTTCTTCTATCATCTATCTATCTATCATCTATCTATCTATCTATCTATCATCTATCTATATCTATCATCTGTCTCTCATCTCTGTCTATCTATCATCTATCTATATCTATCATAATCTGTCTCTATCATCTATCATCTGTCATCTATCATCTATCATCTATCTATATCTATCATCTGTCTCTATCATCTCTGTCTATCTATCATCTATCTATATCTATCATAATCTGTCTCTATCATCTATCATCTGTCATCTATCATCTATCATCTATCATCTATCACATCTTCCAAGGCAGGACATACCTATATATCTAGATTGGGCTAAAAAGGTTACTATTGCAATGCATGAAAATTTTATTCTCTAGTGAAATATAAAACATCTTTAACCCTTAGAAGTATCTATATATAGCTTGATTGAAAATTTATCAGGAAAAGAGAGAATGTGCTTTTAAAGGGGGGACTTTTTGCTTCTATTGTTAGCATTGTCAACTTCCAAAATTGGTGGAATCTGAATCAAGATGGAATCTGAATGTGAATCAAGCAAAATCTGACTGCATAATTGAAAAGCTCATAATTTTCAAAAATTACAAATAAAAATCAAAAGAACACTGTCTGCTCTGTCTACAGACAGAGGACAGTGTGGGAGGTAGAGGCCTGAAACTTCCAATTCTGATTAGTATAAGCAGTAGATTACTGAGCTTCTCCAAAGCCACTTTGAAGAGGCTTTCCCCCAGCCTCCTGTGTTGAACACATTAACAGAATAGTTTCCAGACCTTCACCAGACTGTGTCAGTGGACACAGATTAAATCATTCAGCTGAATGGTAAGTGGGAGGGATATTTTATTACTCTCGGTCAGCTGTTGTGCATCTAGACATGTAGCTAATCATTTATTAGCCTCTAATTTTAGAGGCTGGCTCTAGATAATAAGCCTCATAAAAAGCTAACAAGAAGATGTCTTTGATAAGGTGGTAAATCATTAAAGAGAGGAATGACCAGTTGATTTATGACTTACTGGAATACTTTAGACTATGAAGGGTAAATCCTCATTTCTGTTTTGCAAGTGATAGCTCTGCTGTCCCTTAAAAAATTAAACTTGGATTATACAATGTAAAAAAAGAGCACATTTTTACCCAATTTCAGAGATTCTATTTGAACAGCTGAACTCAAATTCTAAGATTTTTTTGATTCACAGAAACTATTGTTAACTTTCTTCAAGTGGGGTCTGTATGTCTAGAATAATCTAATATCAGCATAGTAGGTGCTCAGTGAGTATCTTTTGGTTGTGTGCATCAATCCTGGGTTTAAAATGTAAGGTTATATAGACATAATATGACTAAAAAACATAAAAGATTAGGTCTTGCTTTTTTCTTTATCTAGCATATCCTTCATGTTCCTGCTTCAGGATCTTTGCGCTTGTCATTCATTACATCCAGAACAGCTTTCTCTGAGATATTGTTGTGGCTTGTTCTTTCACTTATTTCAGATCTCTGTTCAAATGTCACCTCCATAGAGACACCTTACCCTGACAGTTTGTATATCATATCACTTCTCTCACTCTAGCCCTGTTGTTATTTTCTTCATAAAAACTGGACAGTATTCACACATTCATTTACCTATTTATTGTCTTTCTTCTGTGTCAGAATGAAGATTCCATGGGATGGGGTAGTAGTGTAGGAAGAACATCATGTGCTTTATAGCTATTTCTCTACTACCTAGATGAATGCTTACATCCTACTCAGTGAGCACTTACTAAATACTTTTAAGAATGAAGAAATGGATAAATGAATGGATGAGTCAATTAGCCCATAAGACTAGAAAATTGTGTGGTTCCCATAGGCATAATTTTTTTTCTCTAAACTTAGCTTATTGTAGTAAAATCAGAGGTTGAAATAACTTCTTGTGATCTTTATTGCTATAAAGTCATATGACATATGCTATAAAGTCACATATAGTCATATGATATAGGCTTCTCTTATGAAGATAGTTATTTAAAAGTTATTTTGTTCTCAATACGTTATATCTATATTTGGCCTAAAGATGATATAGAAAGGATTTGATTTGGGGAACACAGAGATCTTAGAATAAATGTAATTCTGGTACCCAAAAGTTATCTTTTGTCAGTTTGTAGTGCAAAAAAATGTTAATTTCTTAAACACCAAAAAATGAGGACTTTTAGACATAGCTAATTGGTGACAGCTAAAAGTTCTTAAAGTAAAGTTCTAAAATTTAGATTTTTTTTTTTGCACATAAATAGACTGGGAAACTCATGACAAAAGGTGCATTTCAAAAATAATGTGAAAATTTGAAAATAAAATAGGTTTTCTAATCCTAAAAAGTTTTTTTAAAATGCTGAGAGTTGAGACTCTCTGAAAAGGCAGCACCCCTTCTTGTCCTCAGAAAATTCCTTCTCTATAAACAAATAAACTTCTAAATAGTCTTTCTAAATCTCAACTGTATGTTCTCAGAGCCATTGATTGGCAGGAGAGCAGGGCAGACAGTTTTGAACTTGAGCTTGGAGAAGTGCTGAATGTATGTTGCACATCTCACAGTGTAACTACAAATATATGGGGAAAAAATATATATGTGTGTGTGTGTGTGTTGTGTGTGGTGTGTGTGTGTGTGTGTATAAAAGTAAGTCAATCTAAGATTTCAGAAATCCTCAGTTAGAAAAAATGTTCATTACACAGTTCTGATGTCCTATTTCCTCATGTGACCACATAGGTAGTTCAGAAATATTTGTGCCAATGTTTCCTTGGGCAGATAAAAGTGGTAGAAATTATAAAAATAAGTACACAGGGCCAATATAATTTTGTGGTAAAATACAACTTAAAACAGTGTTTAGCTGAGAATTTCCTAGATATACTTAATTTTGTTACGAATTACATAAAAATTCCTATAAATTAATATTGTTTTTACACTCTCAGGTCAGCTTTTCAGAAGTCACTTGGGGAAGGTGTGTGGAGTGGGCGGTCATGATATATAAAAGGAATCATGTGGAACACATTATGTCAACATGTATAGTTACAAATTAATAGAATTAAGTCATGGGTACTTTCTCTTAAATAGCCATAAGAACCCAGAAAGACAGTTATTCTCTCTTGTCCTCATTTGCTCAAAGTGTAGAGTGAGGATGTGACTAAATATAACATTCCCATGCCATTTAATTTCCTATGATAAATGATTCACTTTCTGAACAATAGCATTTTCACATGTATAGTTTTATCCAGGTGAAACTAGATTGCTTCCTTTTTTTCCTTTGTTTTATAACAAATGTATTTCATGGAAAATAGTTGCTTCAAACTTTTATGGTTATTTAAAAGTTACTTGCATTGTACAATGCAGTTTTATTCAGCCTTTAAAGAGAAAGATATCCTGCTATTTGTGACAATATGAATGAATCTGGAGTACATTATGCTAAGTGAAAACGGCCAGACACAGTAGGACAAATGCTGCATGATCTCACTTATATGTAGAACCTAAAATAGTTGAACTCACAGAAACGCTGAGTACAACAGTGGTTACCAGGGTTGGGGGAAGGGGATATGGGGAGAATTTGGTAAAAGGGTAGAAAGTTCAGTTACACAAGATAAAAATGTCCTGGAGATCTAATGTACAGCACAGCAGTGATAGTTAACAATACTGAATTTCATACTTTTATACTTATAATTTGCTAAGAGAGTAGATCATAGGTGTTCTCATCAGAAATTTAAAAAAGGTGACTATATGAGGTGATAAACAGTTCATTACTTGATTGCAGTGATCCTTTCACAATATATGTGTATATCAATATATCAAGTCGTACACTCTAAATATATACAATTTTCATCAAAAATACCAAAAAGCAAAAGTCCAGGACCAGGTGGCTTTATCGGTGAATTCTACCAAACATTCAAAGAAGATTAAATACCTATTCTCCTCAAAATCTTCCAAAAAATCAAAGAGGAGACAATACTTCTTAACATATTTTATGAGGCCAATATCACTCTGATACCAAAACCTGGTAAAGATAACATTAAAAAAGAAAACTACAGACCAATATCTCTCATGAACACAGATGCAAAAATGCTAAATGAGATACTAGTGAACTGAACATAGCAACATAGTAAAAGGATTATATACCATGGGCAAGTGGGCTTCATCCCAGAGGCACAGGGATGGTTCAACATATGCAAATCAATTAATGTGATACACCATATAAAGAAATTAAAAAATTAAAAATCATATGATCATATCAATAGATGCAGAAAAAGCCTTCAACAAGATATGGCATCCATTTATGATCAAAACGCTTACCAAAATTGATATAGAAGGAAAGTAACTTAACATGAAAAAGGCCATATATGACAAACCTCAGCCAACATTATACTTAATGATGAAAAAATAAAATCCTTCCCTCTAAGATCAGGGACAAGGCAAGGCTATCTACTTTCACATTGTTATTTCAATATAACATTACAGGTCCTAGAGAGTGCATCAGGCAAGAGAAAGATATAAAATGTCCAAATAGGAAACAAAGAAGTCAAACTGTCACTATTTGCATATGACATGATTCTCTATATAGAAATCCTAAAGACTCTAAAAGAACACTACTAGAAACAATAAACAAATACAGTAAAGTCTCTGGATAAAAAAAAATCAATGTTCAAAAATAGTGTTCCTATATACTGATAATTAAGTGTCAGAAAAAGAAGTGAAAAAAATAATTCCTTTTGCAATTGCAACAAAAAGAATAAAATACCTAGAAATAAATTTATGAAAACATGTGAAGGACCTATATAATGACTATAAAGCCCTATTAAAGAATCGAAGATAATACAAAGAAATGGAAAGATATTCCATGTCCTTGGATTGGAAGAATCAACACAGTTTAAATGACCATATTATTAAAAGCATTATACAGATTTAATGCAATCCCATCAAAATCCCATCGGCATTTGTTTTTAAAGAAATAGAACAAAAAATCATCAGATTTGTGTGGAAGCACAAAGACTCCAAATTACCAAAACCATTCTGAGAAAAAAGAATGAGTCTGGAGGCATCACTCTGACCAACTTCAAATTATACTATAAAGTGATAGTAATCAAAACGGCATGGTATTGGCAGAAAAACAGACACATGGACCAGTGGAAAGAATTGAGAGTCCAGAAGTAAACCCATATTTACATTGGTAAATAATTTTCAACAAAAAAGCCAAAACATTCAGTGGAAAAGGAAAGCCTCTTCCATAAGTGGTGGTGGGAAAACTGGAAAGCCACCTACCAAAAATGAAGCTAGACTGTTTGTCTATCACCACACACCAAAATTCACTTAAAAATGGATTAAGGACCTGAATAGAGGACCTGAAACAATTAAATGCATAGAAGAAAAACATAGGAATGAAACTCAAGGACCTTGGACTTAAAGAGGATTTTATGAACTTGATCTCAAAAGCAAGGGAAGTAAAAGCTAAAATAAATGAATGGGACTACATCAAACTCAAAGCTTCTGCTCGGCAGAAGAAAATCATCAACAAGGCGAAGAGACAACCATCTCAATGGGAAATATATTTTCAAGCAACACCTCCGATAAGGGCCTAATATCCAAACATACAAAGGACTCATACAACTCAATAACAACAAAAAACAAAATAATCCAATCAAAAAATGGCCAAAGGACCTGAACAGACACTTTTCCTTAGAGGATGTACAAATGGCCAACAAATATACGAAAAGATGCTCAACATCGCTAGCTATTAGGGAAATACACATCTAAAACCACAATGAGATACCATCTCACACCTGTTAGAATAGCTATAATCAACAGGACAAGTAATAATAAATGTTGGAGAGGATGTAGATAAAAAGGAACCCTCATCCACTACAGGTGGGACTGCAAATTGGTACAGCTACTATGGAAACCAGCATGGAGGTTCCTCAAAAACCAAGAATTGATCTACCAAATGACCCAGCAATCCCTCTACTGGCTATTTATACCAAAGACTTGAAAACTCATATCCAAAAAGATATTTGCACACCGATGTTCATAGCAGCATTAAATCACAGTGGCCAGGACATGGAAGCAACCGAAGTGTCCTACAATAGATTGGCTAAAAAAGCAGTGGTACATATATGCAATGGAATATTACTCAGCCATAAGAAGAGATGAAATACTGCCATTTGTGACAATATGGATGGACCAACATGGAGATAATTATGTTATGCGAAATAAGCCAGACAGAAAAAGTTGAAATCACATGATATCACTTATAGTGGGATATAAACCTATAAGCAACAAATGAGCAGGACAAACAGAGACTCGTGGACATGGATTATAGGCTCATGGTTACCAGAGGACTATAGACTAGTGGTTACTAGTGGGGTGGGGGAGAGGGGGGAGGTAGACGTGGTAAAGGGGGTCAGATATAAGGTTTAGGGGGAGGGTGAAGTGGGTACAGGGATCAAATATATGGTAGCTGAAGGAAACTGGACTTTGGGTGGTAAACATAGAATAGAATACATGAATGTCAAATGATAATGTACACCTGAAGCTTATATAATTATATTAACCAATGTTACCCAATAAACTTAATCAAAAAATTTTAAAAGGTCAACCAGCATGATCGAGTTATTGTTTTTTAAAAGCTAAATCCAATAGTTTATTAATTTATTTAATAAATATGTATGTTTCCTAAATAAATAAATAAATAAATAAATAAATAAATAAATGATTTTTATTTGTCAATTACACCTCAATAAAGCTGAAGAAAAACAAGTAGCCTACCAATCTGCTGGCAAGCAGACTCTTTAAAGAGCTCAGCTAGGGTAGATGCGTTCTACCCTAGAGCCTCTGTATCTGCAAGAAGACTGGGTCCATCCTTCCTTGTCCTAGGCAATTCCTGAGTTGGTCTCTGCAGGTACCAGAAGAAATGTCCACGGAGTTCTTTCTTTCTATAGGGCAGGTAGGGCTCTCACTCATTAAGAATGACCAAGCATTCTGTGACTGAGCTGCCTGAGTGCAGAAAATCTATTTTTCTTAAAGAAAAATGTAGATAGTGGCTAATCATACTTCTTTATTTTATTTTCAATATAGCATTAGAATCTAAATTAAAAGATTATTACTACTTGTATTAATTCATTTTATTTTCAAGGCCTATAGGCTGCAAGAACTTTAAAAAGTAGTCTGTTAACTGGCTCTTTGCAGGGTGGCTTTTGTCCAATTATTCTTAGACTTTATCAGGGAGACCCAGACCAAGACTCTGATGTACAGAGCCAAGAATATTTAAGTGCATGGTTAATATTAGCTGTTACCTTAGAAAGAAAGTTGAATAGGTAGCTGTTCATTTGTATGTGTGTTTATTTCTATATCTAGGGTTTCTAAATTCAGGACTCATGTATACACTTTCAGAAATGTAAGTTTCTTGATTTCACTTTCCTTCTGATTTTCATATGAAAAGAAGAGGCATGCTGGTATATGATTGTTTCTATGGGTTTGGTTAGCATTTCAGTTTTGAATGTGACTCTGCAGATCTCACTTTCTTTTTCCTCATACCTTGATCCACAGAGACTTTACTTACAAAGACCATTACAGGCAGCCTTGAGGGAAGTAGAGAGACTAGTCCCTGAAAGGCAACCTGCAGTGAGCGAGCAGGTGCATAAAGGGAGGGAGACACGGTCTGAGGAGCCAGAGAACCACCTTCAGCAAGCAGAAAGAGTGAACTCTCAGAGGCATCTCAGTTCTTTCTGGCTCCACGTAAAGTCATTTTTTTCTCATTTCAGCTTCCCTCACCAGGCAGAAGCAAACCCCAGACCATGCCAGGAAATTGTTTTTGACTGGCAGACACAACAATGACAGGAATCAAGATTAAGGCTGTGAGCAAAATGGAAATAAATGCTGAAAATTCCCCTACCTACCTTAAAAGGCTAACCTGGAGTGCGAGATTGCTTTCTCAGCTAGGTTTATCTTTCCAGGTGTTTTGTAGAAGCCTAAGAATCAGGCAGGGGGTGTGAGTCATCTGACTGTGGTAAGATTAGAAAATTCCTAAAACATGATATAGAAGTCCAGTGTTTGGCAGGGAAAATGAAGGAAAGCAGCCCTCTATGACCTTTATCACCACCCTCACCCCTTGGGGGCCTAATTTTCTTTCTTAAGTTTTGGACAGGTACAGATAGAGACACCTATTTTCTAATCTTCCCTTTCTCTGTTTCTTTTCTTCCCTTCTTCCTTACTCTGTAAAACCAGAGCAAGTACATTTAAATTGAATGTATAAAAGGTAATAATCAGGAAATTGACTTTTCATGTAAAAATGGTTGAAAGAGAGAGAAAATGAAACAGGAGAGACAGAAGAGTTGGAGATGGAAAGAGAACTGGAAAGGAGAAGAGAGTAGGAAGCAGGTGAGGAACGGGGTGATGGGGCAGAGTCGAGGACAGCACCCCTGAGCCTGCAAACACCAATGGTGAGAAGAAGAGGCTGTGTTCATTTCAAAGACTAACTGGGAACGCACTTTGCTCAATTGTCCAGCCATAACTAAAGAAAACAAAAGCTGTTGCAGGTGATATTTCAGGAAAAGTCAGCTACTGCAATTCACCTAATTTAAATTTTAAGACATTTATTTGTTAAAAATATGCCAGAGCAGAGTTTCTATACGCTTGAAATTTCCACATAGTTTGGAGCCATGATAAGTTGGCCGCCACGTATTTCTATTCCTTAAGCGCTCTCCAGACCGCAGGTAAGTCTGGGTGAGAACAGTGTTTCTGGTGCCCATTCGAAATCTCTTTGTCCTGCCTTCCTGAAGCAGAGTACAAAAAATTTGAATTTAAAATGAAAATGAGCATCTTATATGTCCTCGTCTTTTTTTTTTTTTTTAATAGTACTCCATTTCATTTACAGAGGTAAAGTTTTCCTGTTTAACTACTAAATGTCACTCTATCCCTTAGAGCCCAGGAGTGGAAAAAAGTCAAGTGGGTTGTTAGAAGTGCCAAAGTACTTTTTCTCCTGTTATTATTATTGTTTTTAATTTTTTTATAGTGACATTGGTTAACGAAATCCAGTAAATTTCAGCTGCACACTTTAACAGTAAGGGATATATATATATATTTACACTGCGTGTTCACCTCCCATAGTTGGATTTCTTTCTGTCACCATATATTTGACCCCCTTTACCCCATCTACCTCCCCCCTCGCCCATCCCCTACCTCTGGTAACTACTAGTCTATAGTCCATGTCCATGAGTCTCTGTTTGTCCAGTTCATTTGCTGCTTTTAGGTTTCTATCCCAATATAATTATTTTTACTTTGAGGACACCTAGTGGTACTTTATTGGCAGTGTTTGTCAAAGGCAAACCGAAAGAAATTTCAGGATGTAGTAGCGGTGGGGGAACCTACTTTTCAAACTGACGCTTTCACACTTTCGGCCAGGACTGTCCTTTCAGACTGAAGAAAAAATTGCTATGATCTTTGGTGATAAACAGGCCTTTGTCAGCTGCTGCTGCCAGATTCCCACTTCCACTTAACACAGTTATCAAAAAAATTCCCTTGTTCTAATTATTCACAAGTGGTATTTAGTGAGCTCATTGTTTACTGACTGACACCAATGACCTTTTTCTTTTCCTTTTTTTTTAAGACTACCAAATGGCTACAATCTGGTCAATTCATCGACTAATGAACAATATTAATGGTCTACTTTAGGTAGATGCTTTGAGGAGAATAAAAAGGCAAGACAAAAATCTAGATGAAAGGGAATTTTTTACCTCTTTACCTCCAGTGATGAAGTGTTTCTTCCTAGCTGTGTCCTCAGAGTCAATGTCCTAGTAATCTCTCTGACTCTCCTTTTCCTCATCTGACACATGGAAATGGTGTACTTAGTTCATAAGGTGGTTGTGAGATTACCTGAAAACTTGAGACAATTTGCATAATGCCTAGTAGCTGGTCGATATTAAATAATTGTTATGATCCTTCCCTCTCTATTCCCTTCACCTAACCCCATACCCTGGACACGGCCCTTGTCATAGTTGTCTTCTGGATGGAAGTGTTCACTGCTTCCCAGAACTCTGACAATGCCACTCTGATCCATCCCCATTTGAGTCCAAGTAATAAGCACATCTCATAGCTTTGGTTCTAACTTGCAGTTCAGATGTACTGGCTTGCCCTAGATCCATCTTACAACCTGGTTTATTCAGTCAAGGTAAATCACAGAAAGTTAAATCTGTGTAGGCAGTTTCCTATTAGTTATGATACCCAGCACCAAGACTGGCTGTTTCAGTATTAAATTTCCTGATGGTTGTGATTCAAGAAGGAATGACACAATCAGCTCTTTGCCAGGGAAGCTATTGATATCTATTTTTATGTTTGGCTTAAGTTTAGAAAGAGGGTTTCTACAATTCTCACTGCATTTACTGTAAAGTTCAAACATTTTAACATGGCCTACAAGGAGTTAAACATCTAGTCTCAACCCACCTCTCCAGCTTCATCTTGAGCCACGCTTAAACTTGCTTATTATGTTCCTGCACATTAATATTAAAAAAAAATCTTTCATGAACCAATTGAGCTCTTTTCTTTCTGCCTTGTGAAATTAGAGCATGAATATTTCTGTTCATCTAGCTAAGTCCTTCTTACACACTCTTTAGGATTAAGCATAAATGTTGCTTCCTTGGAGAGTTCTTTTCTGATCCTAATCTAAATTTGTTATCTGCCCCTTTTCTTTTTCCTTATACTTTTCCTTCCTAGCAACTGTCATAATTTCCAGCTATGTGTGTTTGTATTTGTTTGTTTACTGTCTGTGTCCCCATTAGAAATGTATTCTCAGTAAAAATAGACACTTGTCTGTTTTGTTTATTTATTGTATCTAGCAAGATGTTTGTTCATGTGAAGCACTCATTGAATGGTTGAAACCAATTCTATTAAAGAGAAAAGTCCATGGATCATTTCCGCACACAAACATGACTTATGGTTTCCTTGACAAAGCTTTTGCTTTGCTCAGCAGTCTTCTGGGGAATCCCCTTTGCCTCAGAGATTATTTTTGGTTACTGATAGTTTCAAATAAACAAAACTGGTTCCTAAGATCTTCTCAGAAGAATCTTGATCTTTCTAAAAGACTTTTCTCCCTTAAAAGGAACAATTCAATTAATGCTTCTTACACTTTTTTTTTTTTTTTGGTATGCGCAAACTTAAAACAGCTCAAATGACACTGGGACAAATTTCCATAACAACAGATAGCTTCGTGTAATGAAAGAATTTTTACTCTCAGTCTGTGCATTGAGAACTAATCCAAAAATCTGTCTGTCCTTTAGTCAATGAGTAATGCACAATTCCATAGTCCTTATCTTTACATATGACTAAACCTTACCTACCAGTGAGCTATTATGGGAAGTACTAAGGTATTTCCAAAACTTGGTATTCACAAGCACCAGTGCATTAATAAAGTTCATTAAGGATTTGAATTTCTCCTTCTCTTAACCCATCTGGTTGATACATTGTCTTGGCAATTGCAAACTCCCAAGCAACTAAATTTTCAGAAGTACATATTGTTAGTTATCATACTATGGTTTTGAAATTGGTTTTACAGTTCATTTCCCATTAATATTGCTTTTAAAAAATTAAAATAGGTGTTTATTTAGCTTAATCCTTTTCAACTTGACTTGTTGTAAATTGTTTGATTAACCCTACAGTTTAAAGTGAGATGTACTTAGATCACCGGCATTTCTCTAGACCTTAAGACCTACACACATTATAATTAAAATATGAATCATTGTATCATGGTTTGATTTCCCAGAAAGCAGAGGCTAAAACAAAGACTTCTGTACAAGTAGTTTATTTTGGAGGTGATTTCAAGAGTAAGAGAGTGGAGAAAGTGATGCAGGAATGAGGAAATCCCATGAATGTGTTATTGAAGTTGCTGCTGGATCAGTGGGGGCCTAGATTCCCCTGAAACCTCTTGAGAGCCTTACAGGTTAAGTTCAGGCAACCCTCCAAGTGATTTCTTCCACATTCTTTGAATTTCTAGGTCACCCTATATATGACCCTGTCTTCTTTGACGGTTGACCCCAGGGACTTTAGGGCACTTGTGGGTTGCCCAGCATAGTCAGTGAAGATTCTGAGGTAAGAAGTAAGATAATGCTCATTGTGAGCTGGGTCCGAATTTATATGGAGCTGTTCACAAATGTTTGGCTAAAATCAGAGTTGGTTTTAGTCAAGGAATCATGCTACAGGGCACCAGAGGTAATTGCTAACTATTCACACCCTTGTTGATAGAGTAAAGGTATACATAAACAATTGCACAAATTGGCATATAAAAATATTTTATTAATATTTTTATTGATTATTATTATTACTATAAAGCGGGAATCTTTTGCCTTGCTAGTATGTAGTTGTAATTTGCAGAACCTGAAACTGAAATTAACTATTTTTTCTTCTGGAATTCTCTTCGTATTGCTGTCTTCGTACCCTTAGTTTGTGCTTCTGTGGACTCACTCACCCTCAAATATCACATTTCAAGGAAACCTTTTTCAGATCCTTCCAGTTAGAAATAATTTTTCCCTTTTCTGAACTGTGTGTGTAGTCCTTGGTGATACCTTTTCAATGGTGTTTATCAGCATCTATCAGATATCTGGCTATTTTGTTCAATTCTCGTTTTTATGCTGTTTCTACTTTCTGGATTGCCTTTATCCATTTTTTCAACTTGGTTAATTCCAAATTACTTTACCTGGTAAAGTTCTAACTCCTACTCATTCTTTGAGATTTAGCTTAGGCAACCTTCCAGGTGAACTGTCTCCCTCTCCACCCATCTTCATTGCACTCCCAGATCCCCTTGAACATGACTTTGTTCTAATATTTACTGACTACACTGTACTGTAAATTTAGTTTACACACACACACACACACACACACACACACACACACGCACGCACACCCACCTCTATGCTTCTCAGAGGAACATAGTTTTTCATTTAGCATTAATTGCCTTAGCATAATAAATGTTCAATAAAATTAATGACCTCTAATTTCCTCAATAAGACATCAAACTCTTAGAAGTTAGAGATTATGCCTTATTCAGCCCTGTATTTAACAGTCTAGCATAATGTCTTTCATAGTGCATGCTTAAAATATTTGTGTAATGCTAAGGGGAAACCCCTAAAATCTCCTTTTGTCTCTATAAGAAAATGGGGCTATAAATACATCCCTGACTCAAGTTGTTGGGCATCTACAGATTGTATTTTTATTTAAGAAACTCTAGCTATAAAAACATCAATGACTCACATTGCAAGGTGTCTGCAGACAGCATTTCTTTTGTAAAATTTAGATCAAAATAGTGACTCAAGTTGTTTCAATAGAAATGAAAAATGATGAATCATGTAAATAATGCCCTATATGAGTCAAATTAAATTTAGAATGAGAAACCAATTCTGAAAGTAAGTCTAGTCATTTCCAGGTAGGCAATGCACACAAAACAAAGGTATCTTGATGTGTAGTTGGTTGACCTAAGAGAAAGTATGCCCACACGTTGCAAAATGGAGGTTGCACATTGATTACATTGCAATGACTTTTGTGAAGCTTATTATATTTTCATATATTTTTTTAATACTTATTTCCATTTTCCTTTTGCTATTTTTTTTTAACTCAGCTTTGGAAGCATCTGAAATGCTCTTATAACACAAATATATTTCTAGTAATGGAAAAAGTAATATAGAGAGATTTTTAGGGTCAAACAAAATGCTTATTGTAAAAATTATGATTCTCTTGAATTTTGACCTATTCTCATTCTTTTTCATTCTAAATTTGAGTCTTTACTCTCACATAAGTCTGTCCTTTTGGTCCTTGTAGGAAAAAACAGTTGTGCATGTTTTAGAGATGTTTTGGATTCTTTTAATGTGGAGGAGTAACTTTGTATTCCATAGTAAAGTTGAGGTTTATAAAGCAATCCCAAAGAGAAGTAGCACATAACTTCATTTCACATGAAGTTGTAAATGACTGATATGCATATTTGATAGTGGAGGACAGTTCTGATCTTATGGCGTAAGTTGTCTGAGGATAGTGAAGATAAGCAATTATACTGTAGCTAAGATATTTACATCTGATAAATAATAAGTAAATGAAGTGAGGAGTTCTCAAGAAAAAAAATTGTATTCCTTTGTTTTGTTCAGGAATAATTCAAATTAATTTTTGAAAAGTCAAATATTTCCTATTTTCTGGGAGGATTATGTGTTAGGGTGAGTATGCGTGTACATGCATAAGTATGTTGTGATGCATACTGCTAGGAGAGAACTATAACTCTTCTTTATATTAATGCCAATATACTCAAAACAAACACAGACACATATACATGCACGCACATATATTGCATGTATTATCACCTAGCCGAATCCAGCTATTTTAAAAGAGTGTCTATTTAGACAGGGGTCTGGGTGGGGAGGAGAAGAGATAATTTTAGGGTATGGAACACCTCATGAAGAAGGCAAGCCTGATTGGCTCATCATACTCAGGGTCTTTGGAGAGCTTAAGTTTACATGGAAGACATTAAGTGTGGTGGTTTGAATGTGATAGAATCCCAGTTATGTGACTTCAGGTAAATTGTTTCACTTTTCTGGGCTTAGTTTGTTGTGAATAATAATAGAACCATCCCAGTGGACTGCTGTGCTAATTAAATGAGGTTAATATGTATAAATGCTTAGGCATAAGCACTCAATAAATATTAGTTTATGTTCTCCTCTTTTTTTCTTTTCCATCTTTTTCTTCTTCTTTTTCTCCTCTTCCTTCTTCTCCTTAGTACCCTAGTGGGTAGAAGGCAAGAATGCACCAGCAAATGCAAGACATAACAGAAAAAGAAGGCAGATGAGTATAAGAGAAAAATTCAATGAATCATGGTCTTTTCCTCACAATTCTCTGTTCACTCTCAACCTGTTGTGTCCTGACACAGAGGAGGCTCTATGGACCACAAAGTTCTCCATTATGAGACTCTTGACTCATATAACCATTGAACCCCTGAACTATAAGGGCTGTAGAGAGTTTCTGGCAGCATTTCTCCTTGTACTAAGGTTGAAAGGTGAAAGCGATCATTGCCTCTGAGGCACCCGTTCTCAAGACTCCTCTGCTCTGTCCTTGGGTAAAGGAAATAAACCTGAGTGTGAGCATTCCTGGGCTGGTTTCACTGCAGAACATGTGTATGGAGGGAGAGAGGATTCTTAGCTCCTGTATGTTTGACATCTGTGCATCATTTGGTGATTGCCTCCCTCTCTAGTCCGTAAGTATTTATACTCTAGACAAAATAGTTACAGCCGATAATTGAGTATCCACTATGTGCCAGGTGTTTACTAATTGCATTTTAGTATTAACTCCTATCATTCTCATAATTACCCTATGGGAGAGATAGCCTTATTAATCTAGCTTGACAAATTGTGAAAACCAAGGCGCAGAGAAGTAAAGAAGTAAAGTAAAGTAAAGAAGTAAAGTAAAGAAGTAAAGTAAAGTAAAGGCGCAAGGTTAAACACTGCATTCTGTCTTCAGAGCATGTTCTTAACAGTTGTACCTCTCAGAGCCCCCTACTCTGTTCAACACCTTGAAGACCCTCATATCTGTGCTTGCAAACTATCACAAGGCTGTTCATTCTGTAAGGCATGCCTTTTTTCTTGTTTCTTTGCTTGGATATCCCCTGTTATTCTTAAAATTTAATTTGGGCAGTAAAACTCCTACTGCATTCCATTCTATTTCATAACTTATTTTTCTCTTTCACCAGAGGTTAGGTCTGTTTTTCAATCCTTAGACAATTGTGCAGTGCCTGGAATAAAGAGGGTGCTCAATAAATCTGTGGAGTGAAAGAATAAATTGTGTATTGGGTTGAATTTCTTTCAAGATATGAGTGTGTAGAAATATCCAGCCATATATGGTTGCCATAAACCATGAGGTTTGCAACGAGCTATAACACTTTAGAGCTTCTTTCATGAGACTAATAATTTGCTAGGTGGTAGCTTGCTTTTCTTCTGAAACCAGTAGTATTATGCTATGATTTCCAAGTCATGTTTATGTGTAATTTTCGATTGGTTGGCACTAGGTGGAGCCAAGGAGCCTCTTAGGGAAGCTCAGAAGAAACGTTAATTGTTAGCAACCCTGACTGTGCTCAAATATTTTAAAGATTATTACTGTTTTTCAGATTTGCAAACAGGTACATTATTTGAAGCAGTTATTTAATTATACTCATTCTCCAGATGAATTCCGCCCTCCCCCACATTGGTTATCTTATTTTATTAAATGGAAAAGGTCTTATACTTTCTTTTTCCAGTTTCCCAATACTTAGAGTCAATTTTCAATATTTAGGTGAAAGCTGTGTATTTGGTAATGAGGATCAACAACCCAGGTATTTCTCTCTCCCTCACCCCTACCCTCCCACCTATTTTTAGAGCAATGTCCAGAAACCAAAGTTCTGACATGTGAAAAAAGCCTTAGACTAGCAGGGAGGAAAAATTTTTTGCTTTTTTCTTTTTTTTCCCCCTCTTCTTCCCCTTCCTCTTTCTTGTCCTCTTTCTTTTAGATTTTTGTGGGTCAAAACAGTGAAATACCATCAATCCTCATGGTTCTGACTCTCTACTTTTATTTGCTTTGTGACCTAGGTAAGTCACACTTATTCTCTTTGGGCCTCACTATTTTTTATATGCAAATGGCAGGAATGGGTGTTAACCTTTAAAAAAACCATTTCTATTTTAAATTTTTTTCATAATTTTGCCCCCTAAATGCTCTCATTCTGTTTAATTAACTGATTCTCCATGTCTTTTGTCCACATATGTTTCTTGACTTTTTTTAGATTGTGTGGTAAAATTATGACCTTTCATTGGGCATTCATTAATTATGGAGTACTAGAGGTCTGAAATGTGCCCTTTACAATTGTCCCAAGTTTATTTTTAACTTTCTTGGATTAAATTCTTTACAGAATACAGAGTTACTGTTATGCTTATTTAGTCCAATTAAAGGAATACAATAAGAGAAATTCCATTTTCATTATATTGACATCCTAGGTTTTCCCCTTTATAATTAGTTAAGTAAGGCAGCTGATAAGGCCTCTGAGTTTTTCTGTAGAAGATGTGGTAATTTTCTCTCAAAGAAAGCATTTTACTCTCTAATTTTTAATCCTTCATAGTAAGATTATTACATGGGAAATTTGAATCAAACCTAACTTTTCATAGTATCATTCATCCTGGGTGGGGATGTTGGACCAAATCAGTTCTAACAGTGTTCCCAAATTTCTGTGTTTATAGCAGTTAATAGATGGGGTTTTTTATACCATATCTATATGGTAATTATATTTAATTGATAAAAACCAGATGATGATTCTGCGATGACTAACTTTTTAGGTGTTTATGAATAAAAATTGTGCTATAAACTAGACCAATAATAGTCCTCCCCCAAATTTCTTGATATATGAATCCTGAGAAAATGGCCTAAGAAAATAATTTGATGGTTAAATTGCTTAGGAAACACTGCATATTATACATGGGGTTTTTGCAATGAATAACATATTAAAGGCTCTGAGAAGACCAATAGTATTTATTCTTGTTTGTTTTCCATCTAACATTCCCAAATTTCTATGACTTTTTCTTCCTATAATATATATACAGAGTTTGGGATCCATGGAACATATCTTACATTTATTCTCTCTTATTCTTAAAATTTTTCTCCAAACCAGGTGTCTTTATTAACTTCCTATAATAACCAGCATCCATATTTAACCTCAGGACCATGAAAGAATATTCAGAATTTAACTACTCTTTGACTTTATTTACTTAGTAGTAAATAAAGGTGAAACTCTAGTTGGAAATTGTATTTTGAAATTGTAGTTTCTTTCAGTTTTGAAAGAGAGTTCCATTCCAAAATTTTTGACTGCCGTCAGTAGACCAGGTAGATCTGTCTTTTACTCTAAACGTGATGGAGGAAGACACAAAATTCTGGGCCAAACTGTGATATAATTCACCCATGTTTTTCATTTCCTTGATGCTAAAACCTTTTCTTTATATATTTAATTGAAATGGCCCCTGTTGTCATCTAATCCTTTATGAGTCCAAATTCTTACTCCCTGCTGTTTGCCTTTTTGTAAGTTAACCAACCTCTCTGTGTCTTACTTTCCTCATCTGTAAAAGGATATGATATTAGTATCTATGTTATGAGGTTGTTGTGAGGATCCTGTAAGTAAATGCACAAAGCATTTGAAGCACTACCTGGTAAAATTTCCACGGTGTGAGCCATTATGGTTAATGCTCAGTATACTATGCTTAAGTGGTGATAGAGAGATGATACATCAATGTCTCCCCAACATCCTCATCATCAAGATGTAACATGTTCAAGAAATAGGTAAATCTTTGGCTCTGTATAATCAATGCAAGGATTTCCAGACCATGTTTTGTTATTTGGTCAAAATTCTATTTTCCCTTCTGGATTTTTAAGATTAATTACTCATTCATTTACTTATTCAATATTCTTATTAATTCAGTCACTAGATATTGTGCTAATTGTTATAGATACAGTGTTGAACAAGTTATTTATGGTTTTGTCCTTGTGGACTTCAGAATTACAGAAGGACATGCAAAGAGCATACTGGGTGCAATGAGAGGAGAAGTGATGAGAGCAGATAGAAGTTTTCAACTTGAGGTGGGGTATGGAAGGTATCGTAGAGGAGGTGACATCAAAGTTATCTTAAAGATAGTCAGAGAGATTTAAGATAGCATAGAAGGTAGTGGCTGTGCATGCCTCCTCTAATGATCACATCAAAATTAAAACAAAATTACAACCAGTATGCGGAGTCAACAGAGGTCTGGCTGAAGAGAAGCCCTACAACTAGGTAACCTCAAATAACAGGTCACCTAAAAATGGTAGGTGGGGTGGAGACAGAAAACAGCCCAGTCCCATAACTGTGAATGGTGATGGAGAATCAGGAGGGCTATTTGACTGCAGAGCCCCTCCCCCACCTAAGGAAGGAGGGGTCCTGGCTACACTGGGCTCCCCAACTCAAGGTTTCAGTGCCAGGAAGAGAAATTCCTACAACTTCTGACTGTGAAAACCAGCAGAGGTTGCTGCTGAGTGAGACGGAGGGCTGAGGGAAGGGCCTATGCTGGCCTTACTTGCTGACGGACTCACTCTGAGCTCTAGTGCTGGGGCAGTTGCTTGAGGGGGCTCTGGGGCCATATGAGGAGGCACTGAGCTATTGGACTTGAGGGTGAGGGATGAAGGGTGGCTGGCTCCTGGACAGAAGTGCAGGCAGAAGCCATTGTTCCTTTGTTGAGCCTTCCACCCTCCCAGCCTACAGAAGCAGGTGCCATCAATCTGCATAACACAGGTCACTTGCCTAGGGGATTCCCTGAGACAATGCCTCTCTCAGTTGTGGGCCCACCCAAGCCACTTTCAGTAGTTTATTCCATACAAATAGGCTGTCTTGGCTCCTGCTGCAAACTTTCATAAAACCTCGCAAAAGCTCACAAAACCCAAAGAAGCAGCATCTGGCCTCAGCATGCCCTGTACCTTTTGCTGAGCAGCTCCATGCCCTGAACTAGTGGCAGCAGCCTCGGTTTCAAACTTGGCCCCTCAAGGCACCTATAAGCCCAGCATGGGTGGCAGCCACATGTAGATTATTCGGTGACTCTTACCAGGTTGCCCTGGAGGTGCACAGGCTGAAGCTGAACTTAGCCTGCAGCTGGACCCCTCTTAGGTCTGTACCAAGGGTCCCCACAACACACCTACTACATAAAGTTACTCCACAAAGATGGGAGGAGCCCTACATAATACATAGAAGCAGAACAGAGAAGTACCCAAAATGGGGAGAGAAAGAAACATGTCCCACTTGAAAGAACAAAACAAAGCTCTAGAAAAAGTAATTCACCAAAAACGGAGACAAGCAATATACCAGAGCAGAGTTCAAAATACTGGTTATAAGGATGCTCAAGGAACTTAGGGCAAGAGTAGATGAACTCAACCCTATTGACACCAATAGACAGATCTTTCAGGCAAAGAATCAACAAGGAAACAAGGGGCCTAAAAGATGCACTAGAACAAATGGACTTAATAGATATTTTCAGAGCATTTACCCCAAAGCAGCAAAATACACATTCTTCTCAATTGCACATGGAATATTTTCAAGGACAGACCACATGTTAGGAAACAAACCAAGTCTCAATAAATTTAAGAAGATTGAAATCTTATCAACTGTCTTCTCTGATCATAATGGTATGAAACTGGATATCAACTACAAGAAAAAAAAACCTGGAAATATACAAACACATGGAGGTTAAAATAACGTGCTACTAAACAATAAATAGGTTATTAATGAGCTCAAGGAAGAAATGAAAAGATACCTAGGGACAAATGAAAATGAAAACACAACGACTCAAAATTTATGGAACACAGTGAAAGCAGTCCTAAGAGGGAAATTTGTAGCAATACGGGCCTACCTCGAAACAAGAAAAAGCTCAAATGGACAATCTAATCTTACACTTAAAAAAACTAGAAAAAGAACAGCAAACAAAGCCCAAAGAGAATAGAAGGAAATAATAAAGATCAGATTAGAAATAAATGAAATAGAGTCTAGAAAAACAATACAAAAAGATTAATGAAACCAAGAGCTGGTTCCTCGAAAAGATAAACAAAATTGACATACCCTTAGCCAGACACATCAAGGAAAAAAGAAGAGAAGACTCCAATAAATAAAATCAGAAATGAAAGAGGAGAAATGACCACGGACTCCACAGAAATACAGTGGATCATAAGAAAATACAACGAACAATTATACACCAACAAATTGGACAATATGGAAGAAATGGACACATTCCTAGAAACATATGATCTCCCAAGATTGAGTCAAGAAGAAACAGAAAAATTAAACCAACCAATTACCACCAATGAAATAGAATCGATAATCAAAAACCTCCCAAAAAAAACAAAAGTCCTGGACCAGATGGCTTCATAGGCAAATTTTACCAAACATTCAAAGAATTATCACCTATTCTTCTCAAACTATTTCAAAAACCTCAAGAACAAGGAAGGCTCCCTAACTTGTTTTTATGAGGACAACATTACACTGATTCCAAAACCAGGCAAAGACATTACAAAAAAGAAAACTATAGGCCAATATCTCTTATGAACATTGATGCAAAAATCCTCAATAAAGTATTAACAAACTGAAGTCAGCAATACATGAAAAATATCATACACCATGATCAAGTTGGATTTATTCCTGGGATGCAAGGTTGATTCAATATCTGCAAATCAATTAATGTGATACACCACATTAACAAATAGAAAGATAAAAACCATATGATCATATCAACAGATTCAGCATCCATTTCTCTATAAAAGCTCTCAACAAAGTGGGAAGAGAGGGAACACACCTCAACATAATAAAGGCTATATATGACAAAACTACAGCTAACATCATACTCAGTGCAGAAAGGCTAAAAGCATTTTCCTTAAGATCAGGAAGAACACAAGGATGTCCATTTTGACCACTCCTCTTTCGACATTGTTTTGGAAGTCTAAGCCACAGCAATAAGGCAAGAAAGAGAAATAAAAGGCATCTGAATTGGAAAGGAAGAAGTAAAACTCGTTATTTGCCAATAGCATACTATATAGAGAGAACCCTAAAGATTCCACCAAAACTGTTAGAACTGATCAATGAATTCAGTAAAGTAGCAGGTTACAAAATAAATATGCAGAATTCAGTGGTATTTTATACACCAATGAAGAACTTTCAGAAAGAGAAATTAAGAAAACAATTCCATTTACAATTGCGGTGAAAACTATAACATACCTGGGAATCAAATTAATCAAGAAGCTAGAAGACCTGTTTTCAGAAAATTATGTCATTGAAAAAGGAAATTGAAAAAGATACAAATAAATGGAAGCCTATACTGTGTTCATGGGTAAGAAGAATCAACATCGTTAAAATGGCCATAATACCCAAAGCAATCTATAGATTCAATGCAGTCCCTCTCAAAATACCAATGTCATTTTTCAGAGAGCTAGAACAAATAATCCTAAAGTTTATATGGAGCCATAAAAAACCCTGAATAGCCATGGCAATCTTGAGGAAGAAAAACAAAGTTGGAGGTATCACACTACCTGATATCAAACTATTCTACAAGCCTAGAGTAATCAAAACAGCATGATACTGGCATAAAAAAAGAAATGCTGATTGATGGAAGAGAAGAGAGAGCCCAGAAATATATCCACTCTTATATGCTCACTTAATATATGACAAAGGAGGTAAGAATATACAATGGGGGTAAAGACAGTCTCTTCAATAAATGGTGTTGGGAAAATTGGACAGATATATGCAAAAAAAGAAGCTGGACCATCTTCTTACATTGTATACCAAGATAAACTCAAAATGGATTAAAGACTTAAATGTAAGAGCTGAAACCATAAAACTTTTAGAAGAAAACATAGGCAGTAAACTCTCTGATATTACTAACAGGAATTTCTTTTCAGATATATCTCCTGGAACAAGGGAAACAAACAAAAAGTAAACAAATGGGACTACATACAACTAAAAAGTTTTTTGTACAGCAAAGAAAACCATCAACAAAACAAAGAGACAACCGACTGTTTGGGAGAAGAAATTTGTTAATGATACCTCTGATAAGAGATTAGTATCCAACTCAACAACAAAAAAAACAAATAATCCAATTCAAAAATGGGCAGATGACCTGAATAGATACTTCTCCAAAGAGGAAAAACAGATGACTAATAGACATATGAAAAGATGCTGAAGGTCACTACCATTAGAGAAATGCAAATTAAAACCACAATGAGATATCACTTCACACCAGTCAGAATGGCGATCATCGATAAATTTAAAAAAATAACAAGTGTTGGTGAGGATATGGAGAAAAAGGAACCCTCATACATTGCTGGTAGGATAGCAAATAGGTACAGCCGCTATGGAAAATAGTCTAGAGGTTTCTCAAAAAACTAAATATGGATATATCTTTTTACCCAGCAATTGCACTTCTGGGTGTCTATCCAAAGAACACCAAACAGTAATTCATAAAGATCTATGCACTCCAAAATTCATGGTAGCACAATTTACAATAACCAAGATACAGAAGCAACCTAAATGCCCATCAACAGATGATTGGATAAAGAAGTCATGGTTCATACATACAATGGAATATTACTCAGCCATTAAAGAAAATGAAATCCTACCACTTGCAATGACATGGTTGGACCTAGAGGTTATTATGCTGAGAGAAATAAGTCAGAGAAAGATAAATACCATATGATTTCACTTATATGTGGAAGCTAAGGAACAGAAAGAACAAAGTAATCAAAAACAGACTCACAAATACAGTGAACAAATTTGGTGACGAACAGAGGGGTAGGGGGGTTGGGAGGCTGGGAGAATGAGGTGAAGGGTTAAAGAAGTACAAATTAGTAGTTGATAGTTGGTCACGGGGATGGGGAACACGGCAGAAGGAATGCAGTTAGCATTAATATGATGGCTATGTGGAGGACCAGGGGAGGGAGGGAGCAATTAGGGGGATCATTTTATGAACTATATAGGTGTCTTTTGTGAGAGATGCCTGCAGTCCTGGCAGGATGTCTGGTGCTTGGAGCAACAAGTTCATCAGAAGCAGATGTGGACACATTACAGGGAGAGTGCACACGCCTGACCAATTCTGAGACTTCTTGCTCTAAGGATAAGAAAAAGATACTTGAGAAGAAATAGCTGAAAACACGGTGGTGGCCTTGAGGCTGAATCTGGGAATTGGCTGTAACTTGTGTTTACTAACCTGATAGTAAATATTAATAAATTACAAGGCCAGCATTATGGGAGTGAATAAAAAGCCATGGAGACAGGGGTGGGAGATGCTAGCATTGTCATTCATCCCCTCTCCCTCATCCATGTTAGTAAAAGCATTTCCAGACTCTGACTCTTCTTCCAAACCATCTCCGCAAACAATATCTGACCAATGTACTGCATAGCTGAAACTAAAATAAATAAATAAATAAATAAATAAATAAATAAATAAATAAATAAATAAATAAATGAGTAGATGAACTCAGTAAGAGATAAAAAAAAAATCCATAAGTAGATGAAAATTTTAAAAAGGGAACCAGTTAGAAATGAAGAATATGATATCTGAGATGAAGACTATACTAGAGGGTATCAACAGAGTGAAGGAAGAGAGGGATCGAATCATGGATATAGAAGATGGGGTAGCAGAGGACACCCAGTCAGAACAGCAACAAGAAAAAAAAATCTAAAATAGATAACATAACAACATTTGCCTCATGGGGGTACCAGAAGGAGAGGAAGAGCAAGAAATCAAAAACCTGTTTGAAGAAATAATAATGGAAAACTTCCCTAACCTAGTGAAGGAAATAGACATACAAACCCAAGAAGCTCAGAGTGTTCACCCCAAAAAACAGTTAGTTACTTACCTACAAGGGAGCTCCCATAAGACTGGCAGCTGATTTCTCAAAAGAAACTTTGCAGGACAGAAGCGCTTGGCACAGAATATTCAAAATGATGAAAACCCAGGATCTATATCCAAGACATCTTTATCCAGCAAAGCTATCATTTAGAGTCGAAAGACAGATAAAGATGTTCCCAGACAAGAAAAAGCTAAAGGAGTTCATCCTCACCACACCAACATTACAGGAAATGTTGGAGGGACTTCTTTAAGAAGAAGATATATGTAGCAAAAATATGAATAAAGAATAATTACATACCTATTAAAATGTACCTCAAATGAAAAAATTAAATGCTCCAATCAATAGAGAGGGTGTTTGAATGGATGTGAAAACAAGACCCCTACATAGGCTGCTTACAAGAAACTCATTTCAGATTAAAAGATGCTCACAGGCTAAAAGTAAGGGGATGGGAAAAGATATTGCATGATGAACCTAAAGGATAGTGAGCTGAAAGGAGTAAGCCAGATAGAGCAAGACAAATGCCATATTACTGCATTTATGTGTGAAATCTAAAGAACAAAATAACAAACAGAAACAAACTCATAGATACAGAGAAAATTTTGAGAGTTACTGTATCAAAGAAGGGTTGAAGGGGTTGGTGAAAAAGAGAGAGGAGATTAAGAAGCACAAGTTGGTAGTTACAAAAAGTCACAGAGGTGTGAAGTACATCATAAGGAATATAGCCAATAATATTGTAGTAACTATGCATAGTATCAGAGGGACACTAGATTTATTGGGGTGATCACTTTGTGAGTTATATAGATGTCTAATCATTATGTCGTATACCTTGAACTAATAGGGTATTGTATGCCAACTATAACTGAAAAATTTAAAAAATTATTAAAAAATAAAAAATGAAGCCTTTAAAATTAAAAGATTAATCGGAGTTACTAATTTGGTAAGGTGACTGAGGAACAACTTCTGTGATGGTAAGAGAGAACATGTTCAAAGAATTGATAGAAATTCTTCCTGGCCTAAGGACATAATGCGTAGTAGCAAAGGATGTGTGTGGTGGTGAGAGATGAGGCTAGATGTACAGTTTTTCCACGTTAATTAGGGCTTTTGTGAACTGTAGAGTGAACATCTGACCAGCTGTTATCTATTCATAGCCAGGCAAAAATTCTCATTGGAAAACCTTCCAGATGGCAGGATGTACCTTTTTCAATTTTTGATACAGTTTTTAATAACCATGCTGCTGCCTACCATCTATGATGTTAATTTGTCATTTGGGGGCTGGCTTGGATGCCAATGTACATAAACCAATAACACTGAGACTCTGTCACTGGGGTTCAATAAAGCTGGCCACAGGGTGAAATCATTTGTGGTGTTTAGCTGAAAGACAGCCGCTGGCTCCAGCTTAGCTCTGTACCTAGAGCCGAGAAAAGGCAAAACCCCTTAGACTGTGCTCTTTTACATGGAATTGGTCTGAGAGTTTTAATCTCCTAGATGCCTTAGTAGCCGGATGGGCTACAGAGTATCACAACATTATACATGGTCTCCATTAGCATTTTTGCTAAAGAGATAGTTTTTCTTTGTTATTAGCCTAAGACAGGTGCTGAAAATTTCTCAGAAGTCTGAGTCGTAGGCCACTTTTTTTTTTTTTTTTAAAAACCACACTGATTCTAACTTTAGTCACTTACAGCAGATGTGTCCGCTTCAATTCCAATAATTTTAACTGTTGTGAAATATCAGTTCATAATGAAACCCAAGTCTCTCCTAATTGTAGTATATGATTATGCCTGGAGGAATAGAGTCACAATGAAAGTAACATTTTCTCTCTCTCACAACTGAATTGTAGATTCTCTTCTCTCTTGTTATATGCAACTGATACTTACTCTGAATATCTTTGCTTGTATCATCAAATTTAACTTTGTGCAGAATATCAAAAAATTGGACTTATCCCGAATACGTCCTGCAAAACATCTGCGGATGAACTCCTGGGAAAGCTCTCTCTCCATTCTCATGGTGCTGTGATCTTCCTCATCAGCCATCATTTGAACAATGGCAAGAGAACAATGGGTGTCCCTTGTTTGTTGTGCATTCTTTTCAATCATGCAGTGATGATGGAAAGACTTTTATCCCACGCCACTCTGGGTTTAGAAGAAAGAGTGATTTTCTGATTGAGCCTGAATTATAAAAGTTTGCATAATTTGCAACACTCCCAGTTTATTTCCATTAAAACAAACTTCTGACTGCCACAGCCCTGAATGATAACATAAGTCCTAAATTCAACAAATATTTAATAAGCACTCTCTGTATGCTAGGCACTGTTCTGGCACCGGGATATATCTGAGAATAAAACTGACAATTATATACCTGTTCTCATATAGCTTTTTTATTCTAGATAGGAGAAAAGATATTACAACATAAATATAATTAGTAAGTTCTACTTTAAATCTCTGGAAGAACAGGTATATGTAAGTATATATTCTAATACTTGAAAATACAATCTTTATAGTAGGAGGTTAAATATATGAGAGTTCATATCACAAAATGATATAAAACATTTCAGTTCCCAGAATCTGCTTAGGAATGGCTTCCATATATGAAAGTCCTTGATTGTCTTAAAATGTCTTGGTTTGTTTCAAATCGGGATATACACAAGCCACTGCTGATCTGATTATTTCACTAAAGTTTTTAAAAAGTCTTTCAAAGTCTGGAATAGTGCCTTTCCCTTCCTCCCCTTTTTCATGGTTTTGGTTGAAGTGTCAGTTGTCCTATAGAGAGTATTTCACAATAGCAGTAGTATTTTGCACTTACTGTTTTTATGCACACTGACCCACTGGCTTCCAAAAGTGGCGGTGGTTCTCATGATGTCATTTAATTTATTTTCCTATTTCTATAGACTAGAAGTTAGAGAAAATGGTGTTTTTTTTTTTTTTTTTTGATTCAGTGTTTTTTGGAGGGGTGGGGAGGATGGGTCAAGAATTCTTCATAAAGAATTCTTAAAGAATGTTTAAGAATTCTTCATCAACAGTGCTTAGCACCACCTGTTACATCTCATCAGGAATCAAATAATGCTTGGTCACCTCGCTTTTAGTAGATCAGTAAAGTGAAAGTGTGTTATCCCCAGTCAACCTTATGCCTAATGGTTTTAATATCCATTGATGACCATCATTTGAATCAGTTATTTCATTAGAAATTATAAAATGATAGCTTTCCTAATTGTATTATTTGGAAAGAAAGTTCTAGGCAAAGAAATCTACGTGTGCAAGACAGAGAGGTGAGGCCAAGTATAATATAAATAGGGAAATCAAGTATGATTATTTTGTAAGGTGTGTTGGGGGAACAATGGGAGGTGAATTTGGAAAGGTACACAAGACTTTTTTATGACATTTAAAGACTTAGATTTTGTCTGAAAATTAATGGAAGTATATTGAGGGATGATAAATGTGTCCATTATCATGAACATAATTTTTGGAATGATTGCTCTGTGAATATTGTGAAACAGAGATTGGTGATTGCTGAGATTAGTTAGGAATATATTTCCATGGTCAAAAATAGTAGAGAGGGGAAAGAATTATCTTATGAATGAAAATTGAGAAGAGATAAAATTTTGGAAAAGGCTTTTCCCACAGGTAAGCTTTTTATCAATGTTAGTTATTGCTATCATTGCTATAGCAGTCTGTCATTCTGAAGGAAAACATTAAATTGCAGAGCTACTTTTCCTTATATTTAATTTGAAAATATTTTCTTTTTAAAACTCATAGGTTTGAGTTATGATAATAATTTTCAAATTCTATAAAATGTACAAGCAAAGAAGGAATTGCCTTCAAAAGGGAGAGAAACCTTTTTCCTAATCCAAGATGACTTCATCGTTGTGGTCCCAGAGAATTTTAACTTTAGTTCATAAATGCTTTAAGAGTGTTAAGCTGAAGCAATGGATACAGCTTTATTAATTGGAATTTTTCATTATAGTCATGTTTTCTTTGCTAGGGAAGCAAGGGGCTTATATTTTAAAAATTCATTAAAATGTCAGTACGCACCAATCAGAGAAATCACTTCAAAAATCTTTTAATCTTAAAAATAAGGTGAAAAGAACATTCACATTCATTTCTTTGTGTCATTAAGTAAGAGCTCAGTTGAGCAATGTTATGAGTTAGAGCCCAGATTGTATATACTGGCTGAAAAACTACTGGCTGATTCAGTTGAATGCATAATTTTTCATCATCACTTGAAATTAAAGAGTCAAGCCAAAACTAAAAAAAAAAAAAAATTACTTTCATAAGGGAAGAGCAGCTTTTGGTGATTATTTGCCAATTTGTCCTTCATAGGATTAAAGGCATTAAAAAAATGCAATTTTTACAGGCGATTTGACAGGCCTAAAATCCTCATTCTTTTTAGCCTAAAGTAGTAGTTCTTACCTTTGTTGTGTCTTCACATCTTGAGGGCCTAATGGCAAAAATGGATCCTCTTTCTCAGAAAAATATTCATATTTACAAATATTTAACACACTATTTTGGAACATTCTTGACACACTTCCCTGAACTCCATAGATTATAGGTATTAAACTACTGCTTTAGGTGTTCAGTTCTCAGAGACAGTCATCTGAAGCACAATTCAATTTTTTATCTTGAATTTTAGCATTGATGTTATATAAAGCTATGTTACACTTTTATTAGAAAGGGGTCTGAAGTCAAAGGGTGGTGTCATCAATACATTGGTTTTCATGCTGGAATATATCCACTTATATTTATATTTCCTAGTCACTTAGAGAAAACAAAGCAATCTTTCTGTTCAAAAGTAGTTTGAAAAAATCTAATTAACAAGAAAAAAAAAACACAGATTTTTTAGGGAGCTGGGTATTGGCGTTAGAATGATGCTCAAGAAACATATAGCCATAGAATATATTTCCATGAATGTCCTTCTAGTTCCCAATTGAATAACAAAACACATGGACCCTCTACCTGAAGAACAACACGAAGGATTTCAATCAGAGAAGGGAACATTGTGTTTGTTTTTTGGCATATATGTTCTATTTCTAAGTGCATGTTCTTTAATTCAGAAATTTAATTGCTACTTCGTGCCTCAAAATAGGTCCAGACATTGAATATCTTGATTTTATTTTTCAAATTTAACACACTTTTCTTCATCAGGTAAGTCAGCACCACCTAAAGTTTGTTCAGCAGAATTTAGGGTGAGTACATGTCTGAGATGACTTATATGTCTGAGAACTTTGTACTATTTTAAAGTAAATATATGTGGTTTTCTAAGAAGATACGCCTAATGTCAGCCAATTTACTTCTCCACATTTGTATGGCATTTATAATTTGTAAAAAGCTTTCTTTCATATTAGTGATTTGTATCTTGAATGAAGAGCAGGTATTAGTATGTAAAACTGAAGGGTGAGGAACAGAGGCTTATAAATTGTTGAGATGTACAGTTTGTAAATGAGAGCTGAGGTGCCACCTTGGGCCTCCTGGCCTTTATTTGGATACATAAGTTCTCAAATGTAGTAAAATTTTTTATTTTGTTTATACTTAGTTTGGCCAATTCAATGATTATTTTATGCATATAACTATTTAACAGTATTTATCATTATGACTTACTATTACCTTGGGTCCATTCTTGGCCATACTTTAGTCTTGTTAGTAATTAACCACCAAGACCTTGGATGGACTTTAAGCCAGAACTAGTCTGAATTATGCTTCTAAATAAGATTGTCTCATGAGAAAAGCAGTTTTTTTTTAATGATCTCTATATGAACTACTGCTTACATTTGGTGTTGCTTTTCAAAAGAACAATTCATCTGTGAAATGTCATTTCACATCAGATTTATAAAAGAATAACCTTAATTTTCATGTAAACTAGTTCTATAGAGGGTTCTAGTTATTTAAAAAAAAAACTCAGACAGTTGCCAAGAACACCAGAGAAAATGTTTCTGGCTCATACATGGTGTCATTTCTATGTCCCTAGTGCTTCATATTGTGCATGGTACTGGGTGAATGTCTGTATAATTGAATATTTCAAAATGTCACACACAGGTCTTGTGGAAGTTAAATATGAATCAAGAAACCTTTTTTCAAAGTTTCTTTTACAGAAATTTTGGCCTTCATAAAGGAGAAAAGTCCTAAACTGAAAAAGAGTTAAAACTATAGCACTCCAAAACGTCTAAGTCTAGCATGAAAGAGGATGAGGAAAAAGTAAAAGAAAAGGTCACCAAACACACAAATATGATATTTACTCAACTGGACTTCTAAATAACCATGAAGATCAAGGTGTTCCTTTCCCATTTACATTTTTGCTTCTAAATGTTGACTAATTGCCTTTAGATTAAATATGTTTTTGTTGCTATATGTTAAAATACAACAACAAAAAACCCATAATGCTGACATTGAAAAATGCATGCCTCCGTGGTCTTAACAGCTCAAGGGATACCATTCAATTTTATGTAGGGTAGAGGTTCTTCTATATCATTAAGCACTAAATGCCCAATTACAGTGCTTTGGGACACTGTTAAAATTGTGCCCAAGGCTTTTCAGCAAATTCAGCTTTAAAGCAAATGATCCCAGTAGTCAAAATTATTTACTAAACACAGTACAGAGTTTCTTCTAGAAAGATTATTTAAGGCCTATTACACTTGCTAGATCCTTATATTTCAAAATACTTGGGTACTTAGTGAAGCTGTTGCCTCTTTTCATGAAGTTTTTTTTTTTCCCAGCACCAAAATGTAAAATTATGTATTTGGTTAGTGCAAATTCATGCAGATAGTCTTAATCCGAAAGCAGTTTCACCTTTATTTTAGGGCATTTTGGAGAGAAATAGAGTTATTCTGTATTAGGGCATTACTTATAAATACAGAGTTAAAAGGTTTATTTTAAAAATATTCTTTTTGTGTTAAAACATACATAGCCATACAAGCCACAAGGGATTTGAATGTGTCCTAAATCTATACCATTTGGACATATTCCTTTTTAAATCTCTGTGAGAAAAATTTTATCAAACATTTTACATTATAGACAACAAACAATAAACATTGAGGACAGTGAGACATTTTCTTACATAATTCTCATAACTCATTTCAACAACTCTAAGCTAGCTATTTCCAACTCCATTTTACAAAAGGGGCAATTGAAACTTTGGATGGGTAAATGACCCTTGTAAGCTCACACCGCTGATAAGGAAAAGAAGAATGAGTATTATGCATAGGCTTGTTCTTTGATTTCTTGAATGCAATTCTAGTGTGTGTGTGTGTGTGTGTGGTGTGTGTGTGGTGTGTGTGTGTGTGTGTGTGTGTAGTGGGGGCTTCCCCATATACCACCAGTAATTCTCAGACACCATCAGATGTCCAAGAATCCAATTCAAGTCACTCAATTTTGACACAATCTGACTGAAAATAGCATCATATTCTACACTTAGGTTAAGGGTTCAGTTCTATAAGACTGTCCCCCACCTCCCAGTGCAGACACCAGCCACAAGTCTAGGTTATTGCCTGTACTTCTGACCTACTGGCTATAAATTAGAAGTTCCCATGACCGTCTCCTGGGGTTCAATTAATTTACTAGAGTAGTTTACAGATATCAGAGGAATGTTTTACTTACTAGATTACCAGTTTATAAAAGGATATAAAACAGGAATAGCCAGATAAAAGAGATGCATAGGGCCAGGTGTGTGGGAAGGGATCAGAGTTCTATACTCTCTCAGGGTGCACTATTCTCCCCAAATATTTCATGTTTCACCAACTCTGCTCTGAACCTCATCTTTCTAGTTTTTATGAAAGTTCATTACATGGGCGTAATTGATTGAATTATTGTCCATTTGGTGATTGATTAAGCTCCAGTCTCATTCCCTTTCCAGGAGGTCACAGGGGTAGGTTTGAAAAGTTCCAACCCTCTAATACATGGTTGGTTCTCCTGGAAAAACCAGCCCCCATCTGTAGGTGCTTTCCAAAATTCACCGTATTAACATAACAAGAGGTATCTTATGTTCTCAACACTTAGGAAATTTCAAAGGTTTTAGGAGCTCTGTGCCAGAAAGGGGACCAAGACCAAATATGCATATTTCTTATTATAAGTCATAATATCACAATTTAAAAATAAAAAGTATTGTAATTTATAATAATTTATAATTTATAATAAAAAGATAGGGACAAAATGGAGATTTCAAATCAGAGATCTATAAGATAATGCTGATAAAAAGTTGAATATTGTATAAATATATTTTAAAATTTGGATCTACAGCCATGCTACCCTGAACAAGCCTGATCCCATCTGATCTCGGAAGCTAAGCAGTGTTGGGCCTGGTTAGTACATGGATGGAAGACCACCTAGGAAGACCAGGTACTCTAGGCGTAAAAAATAAAAAAAAAAATAAAAAATAAGGGCTCGAAGCTGACAAGGTCTTTGCAATCTGTGAAGTCAACCAAGGGTTGCTTCACCTAAAAAATTTTTTAAAAAAATAATAAAATAAAATAAAATTTGGTACATATTTTTCATGAAATGTTTTAAAAAATCCTGTAGTGAACTTTTTAAAAAATCATTCTTTATCCTTTATAGTAATCTTCCTTTTTTTTTTTAATCATATACCAGGTTTGCTTAAGGGGTCACCTGCATTATTCATATGGCATTTGAAAAGTGGGCCATGCTTTACCGTACATAATTCAGCAGTTCACCTCTACTCTCAGTTTTCATAGTTAATAGAAACTGTGGAGCCCTATATTTTGTTGAGAAAATATAATGTATTTATACCATATATCACCTCTATGGGTGACCTATAAAGTTTTTTATGCCTTCCTCTGATCTATTTGAATTTATTGCCAAGCTGCACACATAAACATACTTCAGATGTAACATAGAAATATTGACTTTTATCATCAACCATTTCTCTTCTGGGGTCTATTTTTTTAAAGCTTGTGGCTTTTTTTTTTTTTTAAGTTTAAACTATGAGAAAATCCAAAAGGAGGTGAATTTACTCAGAAGAATCACCTTAGACATTAGTGTCTGTGTATATTTTATTCACAAGAGCAAACTAAACCAACAAATAAACAACAACAATTTAAAAAAATCTCAAGGGAAATTCACAAGGAAAACTTCCTTTGATAGAGTTCTAAATTTGCCTTGCACATAGTAGTCATACAAAAATATTTGTTAAGATGAATTAAATAGACTCTTCCTTATGTCAAGGAAATTTCTTTCTAGTAATCTTGACACTGATGTGTGATTTGACACTGCTGCAAGATGAAGTCTCTGGGAAGCAGATTCAGATAACTGTTAGTGTGCAAGAAGTTTATTAGGGAGTATTCCCAGGGAAAGTACGAGGAATGGCAGAGAGAGAGGTTTGTCTGTATTGTGGTCTCAACCAAGGGTTCAGTCAAACTCAGGGATCTTTGAAGATAGGTTGGCCCTTCTTAGTTGAATCTTGTTCGAATCGGGCAGGGAAGGTCTTTATAATCTGCCATTGACCAGTCATTAAATGTGGGCTTCCCACCTTCTTTTCTGGGAAGACAGCCTGACCTTGAGCAGGACAGCTGTCTTCATCTGGGCAAATTCTGAAGAAGGTTGACTGCAGAGATGAACTTCTAGTGGCTGATATAATAGGAATAAGTCCTGGTACCCTAAAGGAGGATCTGAAATGTGCAGCATTGTATTCAATGGAGACACAAAAAGGAATATTTGACTATACTGTGACTATACTGTCTCTTCTTTATACTCCATCTTTCAATCTCTAATTCTGCTAAAGGATAGGTATTTTTTTTTTTTAATGTACAGGTAGACCTGTGAGGTCTGACTTGGCTAATTATTCCAACAATTTCCTATTCATTATCTCACATAGCAGGGAGCCTCTTTGGACCATCAAGCCTGGAAATTTAGGATTGCACGTTAACCAGTGGAATATAATTTGCGAGCTGCTGCCTCTGGGCTTGGAGCTCACTGTATATGCCAGGATATATACAATTAGCCTCAAGGTTTGCTCAGGAGCACTTACCCATCCAACAAGAAAATGAGCATTACAGTAATTGAGAAAATGAACACCTTGGGTCATTTTCTTGCTGGCAATGGTTAGAAACTCTTATCACTGAATTACCCTGCTTTGTTTCTCATTATCTCTCAAAAGCATTGCTAGGTGAGAAGAGATTTGGCATACAAAATTTTAGCTTGTTTGGGGTGAGGAAGGTGAATTATGAGAGGAGAAAAGATTAAATTCTAACACAGTACAGATTCAGTGCTCAGACTTTCTTTTTTACATTTTTACACTGGATGAGGTGGGGAGGTGGTATTTCACCGGCAATTCTGAAAATCTTCTAAAAGTAATATATGTGATTTTAGCTGTATAACAGCTATACACTTTTTTTCTGAGTGTGTATAACTGTCATTAGATGCTCAAAGTGATCAATGATACCAAAAAGTTTAGGAATCATTATACTAAAAACAAAACAAAATAAAACAGGGGAAAAAAACCCCCTCATTCATGCTCTGATTTTAAGCTATTACCTCTATATCATGCATTTGGATAATTCACATGTGTTTGGATATTCCACAAGCAACTTCTTCAACTTTTCTACAACTAATTCACAAGCAAGCCCTATCACTATTTTCCCTATTTCTGTAAATAATATTATTTTTTAGTTAATCGTTCAGTTTAGAAACATAGGCATAGTTTCTCCTCCTTTCCTTTGTCCCCCATATCTGAGTTTCATGCAACGACATGGTTGAAAGGCAAGGTATCTTCTTTCTTTTTTAAAAATTAATTAATTACTTTTTATGGTAGCATTGGTTAACGAAATCCAGTAAGTTTCAGGTGTACACTTTAACAGTAAGGTATATATATATGTATATAAGGTATATAAGGTATATATATGTGTGTGTGTGTATATATATGTATATGTATATGTATATGTATATGTATATGATATATATATATATATATATACACACACACACATATATATACCTACACTGTGTGTTCTCCCATTCTTCATCACATATTTGACTCCCTTTACACCATCTACCTCTTCCCTCCTCCCCTACTCACTACCTCTGGTAAGCACTAGTCTATAGTCCATGTCCAAGAGTCTCTGTTTGTTTTCCTGTTCATTTGTTGCTTTTTAGGTTTATATCCCACATATAAGTGATATCAATATGATTTTCAACTTTTTCTGTTTGACTTATTTCGCTTGGCATGATTATCTCGAGGTCCATCCAGGTTGTTGCAAATGGGAGTATTTCCTCTCTTCTTATGGCTGAATAATATTCCATTGTATATATGTACAACAGCTTCTTTAACTAATCATCTATCATAGGATACTTCAGTTGCTTCCATGTCCTGGCCACTGTGAATAACACTGCTATGAACATCGGTATAACAAATATCTTTTCAGATACGAATTTTTAAGTCTTTGGGGTAAATACCTAGTAGAGGGATTGCTGGATCATATGGTAGATCAATTCTTAGTTTTTTTGAGGAACCTCCATACTGTTTTCCATAGTGGTTGTACCAATTTGCAGTCCCACCTGCAGTGGAGGGGGTTCCTTTCTATCTACATCTTTTCCAACATTTGTCATTACTTGTCCTGTTGATTATAGTATGTAATAGTGGCATCTCATTGTGGTTTAGATGTGCATTTCCCTAATAGCTAGTGATGTCGAGCATCTTTTCATATATTGTAGGCCATTTATATGCTCTCTAGGGAAGAATGTTTGTTTCAGGTCCTCTGACCATTTTTTGATTGGATCGTTTGTTTTTTTGTTGTTATTGAGTTGTACGAGTTCTTTGTATATTTTGGATATTAGGCCCTTATCGAGGTATTGCTTGAAATATATTTTCCCATTTGGATGATTGTCTCTTTACTTTGACAGTTTTTTGCTGAGCAGAAGCTTTTGAGTTGATGTAGTCCCATTCATTTATTTTTGCTTTTATTCCCTTGCCTTTGAGGTCAAATTCATAAAATCCTCTTTAAGTCCAAGGTCCTTGAGTTTCGTTCCTATGTTTTCTTCTATGCATTTTAATTGTTTCAGGCTTCTATTCAGGTCCTTAATCCATTTTGAGTTAATTTGGTGTGTGGTGATAGACAACAGTCTAGTTTCATTTTTTGCAGATGGCTTTCCAGTTTTCCCAGCCATTTATTGAAGAGGCTTTCCTTCTCCACTGTATTTTTTTGGCTTTTTTGTCAAAAATAATTTGCCCATATAAATATGGGTTTACTTCTGGACTCTTGATTCTGTTCCACTGGTGTCCATGTGTCTGTTTTTTTTGTTTGTTTGTTTGTTTTTTTTTTTGCCAATACCATGCTGTTTTTGATTACTGTCGCTTTATAGTATAATTTGAAGTTGGTCAGAGTGATGCTCCAGCCTTGTCTTTTTTCTCAGAATGGTTTTGGCAATTTGGGTCTTTTGTGCTTCCACACAAATCTGATGATTTTTTAGTTCTATTTCTTAAAAACAAATGCCGATGGGATTTTGATAGGGATTGCATTAAATCTGTATAATGCTTTAGGTAATATGGTCATTTTAACTGTGTTGATTCTCCCAATCCAAGGACATGGAATATCTTTCCATTTCTTTGTATCTTCTTCGATTTCTTTTAATAAGGTCTATAGTTTTCATTATATAGGTCCTTCATTTATTTCATTAAATTTATTTCTAGATATTTTATTCTTTTTGTTGCAATTGTAAAAGGAATTATTTTTTCCACTTCTTTTTCTGACTCTTCATTATTAGAGTATAGGAACACTATTTTTGAACATTGATTTTTTTTTATCCAGAGACTTTACTGTATTTACTTATTGTTTCTAGTAGTGTTCTTTTGGAGTCTTTAGGATTTTCTATATAGAGACTCAGTCATGCACAGATAGTGACAGTTGACTTCTTTGTTTTCTATTTGGATACCTTTTTTATTTTTCTCTTGCCTGATTGTACTCGCTAGGACCTCCAATGTTATATTGAATAACAGTGGTGATAGTGGATAGCTAGGACCTCCAATGTTATATTGAATAACAGTGGTGATAGTGGATAGCCTAAAAGGCAAGGTATCTTCTATCCTGGAAATCTCACTTGGTGGCCTTTTGGTCCCTCACTACTCAGAGTGCTCCATGAAGCCCTTGTTCAATAATAGTTATGGGATAGGGTAATTGAAGGGGAGAATAGAAAAATATTTCTTTATGCCAGGCTAGAAGGAAAAAGCCAGTAGGATCTGGTTTGTGGGAAAATGCCTAGATATCTTTTTGCTCTGAGATGAATGGATTAGGAGAGGGCTTTTTACAGACCCGTCTGAATGAACAGTGATCGTATAGGAATAGGTGCATGAGGTGAAATCAACCACATGTAGGTTGGGTTTGAGAAGCCAATAATCTTGGAGATGACTTGGTGTGAACTCTGCTCAGTAGCAATACTTTATACCTAGCGGGGCAAAAGGCCCCATGCAAATCCTCAATTTGGGGGAAATACAAATGCAATTAAGGGAAGAAAAGACAGGTCACTAAAACAAATGTTCTTATCCCTAGCAAAGTTAGGCAGATTTTCTCCATATCTTATGATTCTGCCACACATTCCTGAGTAGGAAATTATTCTTCTAACACTTTTATTTCTATTTCCCTTGTATTCTTACAACATATTTATTTTTAAAAGCGATTTGTGTATCTCTTCCTTACAACTCTCAAGACTTTCACCTGCTGGGTGAGTAAAATCTCTCTGATAAAAGGAAACATTTCCCTGCCATGACCCCTCTCAGGTGTTGACTGATGCCTGAAATTTCAGTAACAAGGTATGAAGTCTCTCATTGCACAAGGAAAGTTGAGGATTAAAGGAGGAAAATAAGGAAGTCAACTAATATTCGCTGTGTATCTATTATGGAACAGGCATTGTGCTAAGCCCTTTATGCAGATGACCTATTTGTACATTTGATCCTACCTTCAAGGTAGATGTAGTTATCCCAGGAGAGGAAACTGTCAGTGAGATTAGGCATTTTTTCCAATCTCAGTCACCTTTCCTTAGGGGAATTTGTCATGACTATGACATCAGCATTGTGATCCAGAACAAGTCACTTGATGTTTGGTGCTTAGGGAAGGCTGTAATGACATTTACTTCTGGTTAAATTTGGGCCAGGAGGATGAAGAGTAGATGCTGGAGCTACCTATGGAGGAGAGAAAAGTTTGATGTTGGACTTGTTTTTCTCAGCTCCAAGTTAACTCTTTTGTGTGCCCTCTGTGACACTGCTATGAACTCTGCACACTACATTTTCAAGACTCCTTAGTGAAGGGGTTCTCTTTTACAATCTGCCAATTGGGACACGAGAGAGAACCAGGAAATACGAGGAAGAGAGAAAGGACCACTCTCCCGTTTATCTGTTCCAAGGCAGTGAGGGGTAGGGGCTAGCATAAAAGTTGGTTCTAACCTCTAATTACTTCCAGCACTCTAAGAAAGAACCAGTGTATTCAGACCCACTCAGAGGTACCAGCCACAGCCAACGGTGCACCTCTGCCTCAGAGGCCTGAGCACCAGCTCCACTGGCTCCAGGTCAAAGCTCTTAGATTCGTGTAGCCTCTATCTTTTCCTTTTCTTCTTCTGGCATTAGAGTAGTAATTGCTTCTCTCTGACTACCTCAGGGCTCCCCTTTTCCTCTTTCAGTTATCCAGTGCCTGTTACCAATTGCCTGTATTAAATCCTTTGTATTTTGGAGTGTTATGATGGTTCCTGTTTCCCTGACCAGATAGTGATTGTGTGTCTAAGTTGTGGAGTAAGTAGATAGTCTATAGGTAGTATCAAAGGCTAGAGAAAAATAGAACAGTTTCTGATCTGGCCCAGAAAACTGCATCAGGAGATTGTTGGAGGAGGCTTGTCTTGACTGAGAAATTTTTGGAAGAAATAAGAACTTCCTTTGATGCATGGAAGTGTGAGGTTCAGAGAGAGACTCTAGATGATACATCTCTTTAATGTAAATGCAGAAGGCCACATAGAGGAATTAGATCTTTGCATTGTGGACTCTTCACTAAGTCAGGTGGTAAAAGAGAATTGTTTGCAATTTGTTCCTTTTCATAGACACCAAAGCAGTCTGCCCTCATGTGTCCAATTCGTCTCATTCAGAGAGACTGAGATGAGATGGTGTGTTAAGAGTCGATCCTCCCTCACCTCCAAATTATTCAGTTTTTCTTTTTACTCAAATGTCAGTGAATGCTTTCAACTGTTTTCTAAAGGAAAAATTACCTATTTATTTAAATGAGTTAACTGTAGCTTGCTGACAAACAGTATTTCATTTTCAGAAGCAGATGTCAGACTTTTAAAACATTAAAAGCCCATCAAAAACATTTCAGGAAGTAGAGCCAAACCTTGTAAGTGACTTCTAAAATCTTTTCTGCTCAGATATATTCAAGATAATTAACTGGTATGATAGTTTTCTGGGTAGAGTTTTTTTTTTTTTAATTTGATGTGTTTCAGAAGTTTTTGTGGATATATTCATTCACCTTAAGTTCAAGAAATGTATGCCACATGAAGCAATGAAGGTAAATGTCCATATTACTTGGAAACCTATCACCTGTCCAAAGGTGATGAAACCTTGTTCCATGTTGGAGGGTTGGGAAGTACATGTATGTATACCTCTTCTCTGGTCAGCGAACTTTTTCTCCAAACTTGTTCTCATGTAGAGTCCTTCTGAGGCTCATTAGATGGAATGACCAAAAAACTGAGGTGGGAGAATGAAAAAACCCTAAATGCTAAGAAGTTTGGAACAGAGATGTCTGAATTCTAGCTGGATCCCCATTTTCTGAAATGTATTTTATGTAATCTTGTCCCATAATTACTGAATGAAAATAAGATTTCCACAGCCAAACACATTGGGGGAGTTAGACCTAGTATGACTCTCCCTTGGAAGTTTAGCACATAATTTTTGTTTCAAAGACTCTGAGAAGTCCTGCAGTAAAGAGAATAATTTAATTTTGTTGAAAGGAGTAATTTCCACATTTTTGTGACCATGAAGCATCTCTTTTTACATTTTGTATGGAACAACATCCCAAACTATTTTCCTTAGAACATATTTTTGGGATACCATGTATAAATGTAAGAAGTAACATGAAAACATTTAAAGGTCCTTCAATGAAAGAGTAAAAGCTGAAGAAAGATTAGGTTCAGTCATATTTACTTTTTAAAAAATATAAGGCCTCTTATAACAGAATTCTGTTGAAAGGAACAGAAAAGCCATTTCAAAGTCATTTAAAGCAAAAAAGGAAATTTAATATTTCACAATACTGAAAAATCCAGGGTAGACTTGGCTTCAGATGCTAAGTTCAGGGATCAAGCAATGTTTTATTCCACCTGTAGTGCTACCAAGGTTCTATTTGTGGCAGCACTATATATAGCCATAGATGCTCCAGCCATTCATGTTTTCGGGATAGAGTGCAATGGAAAGAGACCCCTCTTTGCTGGAATTAGTGATAGAGACCCTTTCAGGTCAAATATATTGAGAATGAAGGCAGTGTGGACCCTGAAAAGGAAACTGAGGATTGTTGCTATTATAAGAGGGAATGAATACTGGGGAAGGCACATATTCAAAATGCCAAAAAAAAAAATATCGTGCAGGTTTCTGGTCTATTATTCTATTGTGCTAACAGGAAAAACAAACAAACAAACCTCAGAACATGCTCGATATGCAGTCTGCTTACTTGAGCAACAGAAAGGAGTATTGACCAGATTCTGAAACCGGAAAGAGAACCCTGTTAGAAACAATTACTGGAGATGAAAGAAAAGCAGAAGCTCTTAGAAGACAAGAATGTGTATGACCATTGAATTCCCCTAGATTGGAAATGTGGCCCTAGTACTTTATCTGGAGCCCCCAGAGTCAAGGAAATCAGCTGAAAAGGATAGAGAAAGAAAAAGGGAGGTTCATGGTTTCCCTTATTAAACCTCACGCCTTCAGTTGCCATCATTTCTCCTCATCCCAGTGTCATCTATTTTTTTATAATTTTCCATCACATACAGGGTGACCCTAGTTCTTCACTTTAATAGTCCTCCTTTCCCTTCCAGATCTCTAAGAGCCTGTCTCTACTAATGATCACATAGCCTCTGACTTCTTATTTCTGATGCCAGGTGAGAGTTGGAATGTAAATGATTATTTCTTGTCAATAGGGAAAGTACCTTCCTTGCAATACAAGGTCATGGTCTGAGTGATTTTCCTTCTCCCCACCCATGTTAAAACTTTATATGTATTGAAGTTCAATCTCTGCGTGTGAATGAATGTCGATGCTTTTATACATCGTTGCCCAAATTTCATCATGCACTGGCTTCTCTCATCCTTTCAGCTTCCTCTCCCACCATTCTGACTTACTCTTTAAGCTCCATCAATGCAAACTTCCTGCAGTTCTTCATGCATTCTTATGCTGTCTACCACTGTCTTTGGTTAGGTTCCTTTGAAACAACCTGAGAATAAACTTCTTGCGTCAGTGATTTACTGAGAGACTGCTCTCATGGGAAACCTGGAATGGAGGAAAGCAGACTAAGACAGGGAAAGAAGCCAGGCCAAGATGTGAGTTCAGCTGGATCTCAGGGGATTTCTGAAGCATGAATTATGCCACAGAGTTTTTCTATTTTGAGGTAAGAAGACCGTCCTTTCATATCTCAATATAAGTCCATCATTGGCTGTGGCCACTTTTGGAAAGGGCATAGCCTCCTAGGCATTCCCAGGTGCACCACCTCTCAGAATGAGAATAATTCTCAGGAGAAGAGGGTGCAGCTGTGAGCTGTTAGTAACCATACTCAAAACAGCTGGGAGATCTGCTAAACTACTCCAAGTGTTTGCTTACATAATTCACTCCATAAAAAATCATGAGCCCCTCCTCCTGCTCTGTTGTCTGAAAACTTGCCTCAATACAGTTTTTAAACCTTAGAACCAACTTGAAGTTGTGTTAAAACTGAGACTCCCTCCCTCAGAGGTTCTGATGCAGTCACTCTGACGCAGAGCCGAATAATTTATATTTCTATCAAGTTCCCAGTTCATGTGGATGCTGTTGGTCTGAATCCCACAGTTTTCTGTGCATTCTTTCTCTGGTTTAATAAATTCTCCCCATCCTTCATAATGAAACTGAGGTATCATCTTTAGGAATCCTTCCTATGTATTCATACTCCCATCACCTTCTCTTTCTTGGAAGAGTGCACTTTTTGCTCAGTAACACCCTATGCACTTACACACTGCATTGAATTATATACAGCAGAGTCTTTGCTTCAGGTGGTAGGTGGAGGGATATGAGGAGTTCACCAGTAGAGTGAAAGCTTTAAATGGATTTCTCATAAAAAATAAATTTTGTCCCATTACCTTGTAAATCCTTGAGGACAGCATTCTGTCTTATTCATCTTAATAGGCCTGGCTCTTAGAACCTCACCTGATGCCTCATTCAATGCAGGTTTGCAGAACTAAACGATATAAAATCTTGTTCAGGATTGGTTTCATGGGAAAATGTTTGACGTACATTAATTAAATATTTACATAAATTAAAATAAGTGAAACTTACTTGTGAGAAAATACATCAATTTACATATAAACTTGTGGAAAATAATTTATATTTTAGTTGAGGGTTGCCTTCTGTAATATACTATGTATATCTCTGTCTGTAGAAAGGCATTAATCTGACTTTTCATACACACACAAAGGAGTCACTTCCAAAAATAAGCACCATTTCTGGTCCAACACTTACTTAATGCATAAACCTATAATTTGTTTTTGGAAAAATCATCTTGTAAAATGATGATGACTTCAGGTTTAAGAAATCTGGTGCAGAGCTAGAAAAAAAAGTCAACTTCGTGGCAATACTGCAAAGAACAAAATATAAGCAGCATTTAGTGTCAGCAGCTGTTAAATGCAAGCATTCACTGTACCAGACAGTCTTCCTTTAGAAAACATAGGCCAATGACAGAAGATAACAAATAGATTGCCATTCTCAGTGAAAGTATGAGTGCTGTCTCTAGAAGAAACAGGATAATTGGAGGAAAATAGCAAAAGGCGACTTTGAAAGGGTGGTTAGGGAATATATAATGTAATGGCTGTTCAGGTATATATTCATCAAAGTCATCGACATAGTTGGTCTTTTTAGTTAATATTTAAGATGTTGTTTTAAGGAAATTGTGCATCTATAAAGTACCAGAGACAAGGGGGTGTAGAGTGGTTAGCATTAAACATTTTGCTAATTGGACACACCGCTACTGCTACAACATTCGTCTGTAGTCTTACCCGACAGGCTAAACAGCCTGAGCTAACCCCACACTTAGAATTATGTGTTTACTTTAAGAAACACAACGTCTGATTCAATTAGCATCCAAAGTCATGGAGGCTACAGAATTTCATGTTGGAGGTCTTTCTTTTCTTTTTTCTTTTTGAATTTATACTACAGTGTTTACAAAACCTAAATCAATGACGAAGAGTTTGTCTTGGAGGCTGAAAATATAAAAAATTGGATTAAAATTATGAAGCTACTCTGACATGATATATTAAGAGCATTGAATGATGCCTAGGGATGTAGAAGAGGAGAAAAATACTTAAGTAAACAGAGTTTATGAGACTTGTTTATGCCAGAAGGGCAGGATGAATATTTCTGACTAAAAGTTAATTAACTATTTTGCCTCAGCGAGCCAATTTGTCGTCTTAAACTTTGATTCATTAACTGCAAACTGAGAGGGTTGCTTGTTCCTTGGTGTACTCGTAGACTGAGTTTGTGTTAAATGGTGCTGTGAGATGTCTGTTCTTTCCAATTGAAACTAACCGAAAAGGCTATTATACTGAAAGTAAGACTTTTTAAGTGGCAGTAAGTAGATGGGTACTCTTTCAGAGCAAAGCCTATAACTATATGGCATAATTGCAAAAGCTCATCAACCCTCATTAAATAAAATCAGGGTACATCCAGGATTTTCGAGTCTGCACATTTAATGGGGCATGGAAGTTGCCTGGTTGGCGATTCTGAAATCTTAAGACTTGTGAACTTAAAAGAGATGCCTTTCCAGGTTTGCCACTTGGAGACTATAACTTAAAAACAAACAACAACAACAAAAAACCTCTGTCGTGATAAGAAAATAAATCTCCATTTGTTAAGATATTGACTTGATTTCTATTTGCATGTTTTGCGAAAGCCCATTTGCTGGATGTGGAATGTCTTTGAGGTCGTGAACTGGCAAATGAAAAATAAAGCACTGAGGAGAAAAGAATCCCAACTGTATCCTAGGATAATGATCTTTAAGATTGTAATCACAGCCATAGAGTATACTTGGGGAGTTGGAGTATGTGTTTTCTAAGAGAAAGTTTAGACAGGACCACATACACATGACTCACTGATATCATAGGACATATTTGAGAATATTTGTGAAAATTCATCTAACTTAGGTAAGTTGGGCTTGTAAACCTTGATGTAAATAGAAATAGATAAAATGTTATTCTTCACTTAGCAGTGGTTGCTTCTTTCTCTAGCACATGGTGTAGACTTTCTGTTCTACAATGGCTCTCTGACCCTTCTGTGAAAGACAGAGAATGCTGTCTCTCCCGTGAGAGCCCTTTCATATGTGCAGACACTAAGGGCACGAGAATAGGAACTTGGCGTGTATATAACTGTACACCTGGTACCTGGAACAATGCTTATTGAGCAAATAAAGAAATAAATGAGTGAATGAATAAATGAATGAATGCAGTGGGGCACTTTAAAATATACCAAAGAGGTTACAGTATTGTTTTGGTGAAATGAATAATGAGTGAAGCTGGGTTTTCTTGTAAGGCTTGGGATAGTGGGTTTATGGGCAGTAGAACTGTTTAAGCATAGAGTATGTTGTCAGATACGTTAAAATCTTTGCTTTTCTACTTATTAGGTAACTTTGGGTAAGCTATTTCATTTTTCTATATTTCTTAATTTTCTCACTTTTAAATAAGAGTCAGTAATGATAATACTCTTCTCATAATTTTACTGTGAGGAATAAAAAAGTAATGTTTACAAAGTGCTTTGCAGAGTACCTGCTACTTCGCTCTTAAGAATTTATGAAGCTGCCAAGAGCTCTAAGGTGATTAATTCAAAATGAAATTTGTTTCAAAAGACAGTAAGAAATTATCAGTATTTACAGTTGAGGCTTTATAAAGACAGAAAAATTTAATTAGTACAAATTTACAAAATGACTTTTGCATCTCCAAAGGTTCCAGCTTGTGATGTACACTGATAATGACTTGCAATCATGCCTGCTGTCTTGACTCAAGAAGAAAAACAGAAGTTGAGCAAAATGTAGTGTCTCATTATATAAAATGAATATAAGCATGTCTGAAATTAGAATAATAGCAAGACCATCACCAAAAATGAGCACGCCATTATTGAGATTAACTGTCTTAGAGTTATAAGTTATCAGCATTGTAACCATAATGGTGAAATAGAATTTTTTTCAAGATTCCTGAGATGTTAAACTTTAGGATAGAAGTGTGTGTGTGTGTGTGTGTTGTGTGTGTGTGTGTGTGTGTGTGTGTGAGAGAGAGAGAGAGAGAGAGAGAGAGAGGAGAGAGAGAGAGAGAGAGAGAGAAGTTTTGGAGAATGAATGCTTAAACTTTCTATTAGGCTTACTGAAAAGAATGGTACTTGGACCCTGATGGAGAATATAGCACAAGATATGAATACTTTTTATCATTTCCAAAGCAGTCTCACCTGTTATCATAAGTAATGAGGGCTGCAAACTTATACAGTATAGGATATGCTTCTAATCCTTGTAACGTGGCACCAGGCACTCTATTTTCAGTCCACAGTGGTTACCTGTAAGTTCTCTGTGGACGGAGAAAGAGAGGATTGTCTTTCATTTCGTACAGCTGGATATCTCCATGGGCTGACTTCCTTGCCATTTCATCCCTTACAATAAAGCTGTCATGACAGGCTGCTATTATTGGGGATAGTTGTGGTGCTGCTATTATTGGGGATAGTTGTGCTGGTTGAGCACCGCGATTTACTCTTCTGTCAGCCAATGGGTACACACACACACACACACACACACACACACACACACACACACAATGCTGAAGAAGATTCATGCAGCTCTTTTGTTTTTACTAAAAATGTGATAAAAATACGTAAAATTGGCCATCTTATGGTTAAGATTTTTAAAACAGTTTGTTATGTTAAGTACACTCACACTGTTGTGCAACACATCTCCAGAACTTGTTTATCTTTAAAACCGAAACTCTACGCCGATTTAACACCAACTCCCATTCTCCCTTGCCACTGCCCTTGGAAACCACCATTCTACTCTCTGTTTTTATGAGTTTGACTACTTAAGATAACTCATATATGTGGAATCATGTAGTATCTGTCTTTTTGTGACTGGTTTATTTCAGTCAGCATAGAGTCCTCAAAGCTTAATCTGTGTTGTAGCATGTGACAGGATTTCTGTCTTTTTAAAAGCTAAATAATATTCCATTATATATATGTACCACATTTTCTTTATCACATTCATTCATTGATGGAGATTTGGGTTATTTCCACCTCTTGGCTATTGTAAATGTTGCTGTGATGAAAATGGTTATAGCAATATATCTTTGTAATCCTGCCAAAGAGCTATTTATACAAGGTTCCTGGTGATTCAATCTAAACCAGAATGAAATAGAGGTAATAGCATGAGAAAGTAGTCATGGCTTGCTTCTATCTAGCAAATTCCTTCCTATTCATTGAAAAGAATGTGGAGCCTCACTGCCAAATCTCACTGTGATCTCAAAATGGATCTTTACTATGCAGAAATGTCCCCTTTTTGTTTCTTACAGCGCTCACTCCTATTTTCTTGTCTCTCAGCTCTTATTAGTTCTTTTGATGCTGCCAAATTCCAGCTTCATGTCCTCCTTTTCCTGGAGTTTGATCTTTCTTCTGGGTCAGAGAAGTCTACGGCATCCTCTTGTATCTTTGAAATTTTTCTCGTCTCCCATGTGCATGCTATTTCCTGGGAATTCACTCCTCTACCTGTTTGTGCTGGTTTAAGTCACAAGTATGGTGACAAAAAAAGAAACTAGGGGCAATCGTCACTCTCGTTGCAGTAGGCTCTTTCATCTTCAGTTGCACTAAATAAATAAAAAATGAATGAGTGAATGAGGGACTAAATGACATCCCGTGTTGTTAGGTTTCTGTTGAGCTGACATAAATCGGGTCCTGATATTTGAAAAGTATGTAAAAAGACTGTTTATCAAGCAGAAATTTAGGATGCAAGAGTCGGTGCCCATATTCTTGTTCTAATTTTATATAGGACTCAGGAGCAACAGCATGAGGTTGTCCATGTGCAGTCAGGATTAGGAGTGTCAGCTATGCCAGAGAGGATGTGGCAGGGCCAGTGGTCAAGGCAATAGAAGTCAACTTGGCAGGCTCAGCAGGACACTATCCGTCATCACTGTTGAGGGCAAAAGTATATGATAAAAGGCAACAGATATCAAGAACAAAGAGTCAGAGACCAGGGCAACGGATGTGCGAAGAGAGAGGTAAAAACTAAGCAAGGTGTTTGGATATCAGGAATGGGATAAAAGTAGCAATAATTGAAGCATTTACAGAGCTCACAGATTAATAATATTAATAGTACTATTAAGAATTACATTTGTTGACTACTTAATCTGTACTAGATACTGTTAAGTACTTTTCATGCATTGTCATTTAATCCTTACTACAACCCTATGAGGTAAGTTCTATTATTACATTAATTTTATAAGCAAAGAAACTCTCAGAGTTTTAGTAACTTACCCAAGGGCACAGTTAATAAATGGAAGAATTGGTTTTTTAAAATACTGCTTTCTGGTTGCATGAAGATATGAATTAGACTGGGGGAATAAAGGTCTGAGTAAAATTTTACTTCTCTCTCTATAATAAGCCTGTAATGTATTTCCTAGTGTGTAACAGGCATTATTTATCATTTGATTAAGAGTGAGCCAATGACCTCGTTTGGATAAATAATATTTCTACCTTGTTTCCCCAAAATTCATTAGTTGTTTCTGCATAATCAAACAAACAAACAAAGGATATAGGAGTGGAAACTTTAAATTTTGAATTTTTAAGAGACTTTCACTTTGTCTCCAAATGCAGTCCCATACTTACTAAAATTTTTAAATTTTTGCTCCAAAATATTGTCATTGTGGAGACAGGTATTAACTGATGCCTATTTTAAGAGCTTGAAAACATCTGGCTTCCAAGCAAGAGTTTTTGTTTTAATTTTGCGATCATATATCTGGCCTGAAAGTTTTGAAGTAAGAGACTTTGGGACAGTGATCTGAGACATTGAGACTTTAGAAAGATTCTCATCTTGAGAGGAAGAACTGCAAATGTAGAAGGGAAAGGATGGGGTAAGATGGAAAGAGCATTAAATTTGGTACCAGAAGATTCGGTTTGTGTTTGTCTCCTGCTGACTCCAAATCTGAAATTGAGAATGATAATATCACATTTTCAGAGTTATTGTGTCAAATGAAAAAATGTTAATATGTAATTTGTAAAATGTGAATTTAGTGAAGCAAATTGTAGGCCTTTATTGTCACAATTAAGTTTATAAAATGTATTTTTTATGCATGATCATAATTTTAGGATTGTTCAAAGAGTCAAAGGAAGTCCCTGGAACAACTAAGCATAGCTTGAAATGGGGATTATTCCATTGGTGAGGGTGGGACAGGGCACCAGGCCTTCTCTTAAAGACAAAGGCTTACTTACAAATTCGCCAAAAGATGGACTTTGAGGTGCTGAAGCTTCTAGTTTCACCAATGATTTCCAAGACCCACAAGAGGGAGCTCATGCACTTCTTAGGCACTGCTGGTTAGCTTTCCGATATCCCATTCAAAACAGGGAGATGAGGTGTGATGAAGAAAATGGATCACGAGAAATGAACTCCAGTAAAAATTATTGGAAGATGAAAACTTAAATTTTTTAGTGTGTGTTAAAGTTCTTGAGAAAATTTTGTCTGGAACCCCTTTAACTAGCGCCTTTAAAAGAAAAAGAACTGCTGTTCTCAGTTTAGATTAATCTTTCTGGCTAAAACGTCCATTTCAAATATTTTCTTCCTGGAAAAGAGCATGGTGAGATGATGGTCCAGTAGAAATAAATGATGCCCAACTTTACTTAGCCGAGGCAGCTTAATGAAGCAACCAGGAATATTACAGTTTTGTAATCATAGCCTGTTTCAGTTAAACGTTCAGGGAACAAGAAATATATGCTTATAAATTTAAAAACATGCCTATTGCCTAGTGTACTTTTGTAAAGATTGTCAGAGACTGGGAAAGGAGGTGTGTGTGTGTGTGTGTGTGTGTGTGTGTGTGTGTGTGTGTGTGTGTGATGGAGAGCTGGGATGAGTAGAAGGCAGCATGGACAATGGCAGTGAAGAAGTCTTCAATTTTGATGTGACTAATTTTATAATGTGATATACTTTTAAGGGCTACAAAACATAATTAAAGGAATGATGTCTGAAAAGCACTAACCCTTCTGCTTGTGAAGCAACACAGACAATGAAAGAAATGAGTTTTTCACTATCACTACTGTATCTTATTATAAATATATTACAATAGAAATATAGGTACAATTATAAATTTAGTCAATGTATTATAAGCATTAGTCTTTTTATGAAATGCTTATTTTGCAGAACAGATTCGTGTAAATTGAATTGGTGTATATGAAATAGAATTCCACTCTTAACCCTTATAATAAAATTGAAAATGTATTTCACTGTACATATTTTTGGCCCAATACATAATAAAATCACTGAAGCAGTAAATCTTTTGAAAGCAAACAATGAAAGGAAAATAATAATCATTTTTGACTAACCATTAACGAGGAAATATTTTACTATTCGTTAGTGAATCACTAATAAAACAAACCACACAATGCCAATTCATAGGGTTGAAGTTTAAATTGAATGAGATGCTATGAGGTCAAGTTATTACCAGAAGAGGCCAACTGGCTACATAGGGCATTATTCATTGTCTGTGAAATCAGAAGCTGGATTGGACAGTTCTTTAAACATGAATCCATCTTGCAGGGATTAACTAATATATGAATTTAAAAAACAATGATAAATGTAACTTGCATTTTTAAATCAACATGACCAGAGAATTATTTTCTAATAGAAAAACTTTAAGGGAAGTCCTGTAATCAGAAGATTATTTGATTTGTATGGAATCAGAATAAAGGGGTTGACTTGGATAGTATGGGGAGGTTTTTTTTTTTTTCAGGTAAACTGGATTGTTTTTCCAGTGGAATAAAAATATTAAATACCTAGGGGCCAATATATTCTCTGGACATAGATTGGAAGGTAAATAAGACACAGCTGTTGCCTTCATAGAATTTCCAGGCATATGCGTGTGTGTGTGTCAATAGAAAGTAAACAAATAATTAATTAAATATTATAATGAAGATGTTACAGAATCACATAAGAAAGAGCATCTCACCCTGTCAGGAAATAGAGGAAAAGTTGAGGAATACCTTATTCATTCATTCATTCATTCATTCATTCATTTTGGTGACATTGGTTAGTGAAATCCAATAAGTTTCAAGTGTACAATTCAACAGTAGGATATATATATATAAAGTAACATTGTGTGTTCACTGCCCATAGTTAGATTTCTGTCATCACATATTTGACCCCTTTTACTCATATCTACCTTCCATCTCCTCCCTCATCCCCCTTCTGGTAACCACTAGTCTATTGTCTCTTCATGAGTCTCTGTTTGTCATGTTTGTTTGTTGCTTTTAGATTTATATCCCACATATAAGTGATATTATGTGGTCTTCAACTTCCTGTCTGTCTTACTTTGCTTAGCATGATTATCTCCAAATCCATCCATGTTGTCACAAATGGCGGTATTTCATCTCTTCTTTTAGCTGAGTAATATTCCATTGTAAATATGTACCATTTATCCAATCATTTATTGAAGAGCTCTTCAGTTGTTTCCATGTCCTGGCCACCATAAATAATGCTGTTACAAACATCAGTGCACATATATCTTTTCAGGTAAATGTTATAAGTCTTTGGGGTAAATATCTAGTAGAGGGATTGCTGGATCATATGGTAGATCAATTCTGAGTTTTTTGAGGAACCTCCATGCTGTTTTCCATAGTGGCTGTACCAACTTGCAGTCCCACCAGCAGTGTATGAGGGTTTCTCTTTCTCTGCATCCTCTCCAACACTTATTATTTCTTGTCCTGTTGATAATAGCCATTCTAACAGGTGTGAGATGGTATCTCATTATGGTTTTGGATTGCATTTCCCTAATGGCTAGTGACGTTGAGCATCTTTTCATATGTTTGTTGGCCATTTATATTACTTCTTGGGAGAAGTGTCTGTTCAGGTCCTCTGTCCATTTTTTGATTGGACCATTCGGTTTTTTGTTGTTATTTAGTTGTATGAGTTCTTTGTATATTTTGATATTAGGCCCTTATCAGAGGTGTTGTTTTCAAATATATTTTCTGATTTGGATGTCTCTTTACCTTGTTGACAGTTTCTTTTGCTGAGCAGAAGCTTTTTAGTTTGATGTAGTCCTATTCATTTATTGTAGCTTTTATTTCCCTTGCCTTTGAAGTCAAATTCATAAAATCCTCTTTAAGTTTAAGGTCCTTGAGTTTCATTCCTATGTTTTCTTCTAATCCAAGCTACTATCAATTCTTACCTGGACATTTGCAACCAGCTGATACCTTTTCCTCCCGTCTCCCCTCAATCCACCTCCCTTGTCCTATTCGCATTCTATACACTAGTCAGGAAGATCTTTCTAAATGTAAATTGGAGGATGTCTTCCTGATCCATTTAGAATAAAATTCAATACTTACTCTGGCCTAAAAGACCTCACCCCAATCTGAGTCTTGCTATCTCCCAGATACTAACCTTTCTGACTTGAAAAATGTCATATCTTGTCTTCATCAGAGACTGGACTGGACACCATATTCCTTGTGCTTGAAACATTTCTTCCCAGATCTTTGCTTGACTGCCATTTTTCAACATTTTGCTTGCACTGTATTTCCAAGATCGGTTTTCTTTGCCTATTCCGCTGAATTAGGCCTTCTCCTCTCCCTCAGTAAATTTAGCATGTAGTATTTTTTTCCCTTCATCTTTTACTTTTTTATTTAAAAAAATTTTAAATTTATTTTAATTAGCTTCAAGTGTATAGTAGATTGATTAGACATTTATATAGTTATAAAACAATCCCCCTAAATGCTCTCATCTTTTATAACATTGAGTAGTGACTAGAGCCGGGAAGGGTTTTCCACTTTTAAAGACTTGTGTGATTAGATTGGGTCCTTCATAGTAATCACATCGGCAAATTCCCTTTTTCCTTTTAAACTAACATATTTACAGATCCCAGGTTTTAGGATGTGGAACTCATGGTGTGTGTGTGTGTGTGTGTGTGTGTGTGTGTGTGTGTGTCTGTATGTGTGTGTGGTATATGATTATTCTGTTGACCACACCCTTGTGGAGGTAAGGTATGATCCCTTTCCCCAAATAGCTAAACAGTATATATTTTCCATTAAAAAAAACACCTATTAAATATATTTTCACCATCTAATTATATTTTTTCAAACTTATATTTTTATAGCAAAGTATAATATCTGAGAAAGTGCACAAAATGTAAAATGGATATCTCAACGAGTTATTTAAAAAATATCTTTCTAATAACAGTTAAACTTTTCTGTAAGCTTAAAAAATAGTCTATTAATTTTTAAATATAAAAAAAAAAAAGACTCTCCCAAGGTCCACCTATTCACATCCCTTTATACAACTAGTTGAGGAATTCTTTAAGTCAAAGCCTTCTGAAAATACCAAAGGGTCAATCAAGTCTAAGGAAAACCATGCTGCATAATGGAAACTACATATGTGACACAGCTAGCCTACTATGAATTGAAGTCTTAACACTTTATTTAGTTCTTTTTCACAACGAAAGTGAAATTTTTGGTGAGAAAATTCAATGATTGAGACTGAGGGAATACTTCTCTTTGGGTTGGGTTCATCTTTTCCCAGGTGCCATAATGTCTCTCCCCCCCGCCCGCCCCAATTTCAATGGAATTTGATGTTTCCTTGCTTCACTGGATCATAATAAGTTTTGCAGATTATTCTTAGACTGCTAATGTTATTGTTCAAAGCTCAAATCTTTATCATTTAATTTTGATGGCGTTTTTTTTCCAGTAAATTCTGCATGATGACTGATTATGCTTTTTAATGAGGGATTGCTTTCTTCCCCGTAATTTTCTTATTTATGTTGACTGTCCTACTTCAGTAATTAGAGTCTATATATCTTACTTCTTTTAGCAAAAATAATAACTTCTGGTTTAGGAAAAAGTCTGATAATTTATCTTCCATCTGAGGAAAAAAATGCTTATTATACTTTATACAAAAAATTAGTAAACATTCCCAGAGTGTGGTTGTTTTTGACCATTTCATCCCCAATATTGCCCAGTCTTCAAAAATAGCTTGCAAAAATTAAAGTGCTATACAAATATTAAAAAATTTTTACAATGTTTTTTAATTGTTTGAACCTTGAAATACATATTTTTTCTTTTTTCTTTTTTCTTTGCAATTATTTTATCCTCCTACAAAACCAAGAGAAAAAGCAATGGTGATGGATTCTAGACAAGCAAGAAGAAAGTTTTCATGTCTATTTCTGTTATTTCCAGATTTTTCAATATGAGTACCATAAAATAAATTCATTTTCCAAATTTTTTTTCCTAAACAGTTCATTGGGATGTACTTGATATATAAATAAACTAGATGTATTTTATGTATACAATTTGATGAGGTTGAAGATGTGTAAACACCTGGGAAACCATCCCCACAATCTTGCTTTCCTTACATACGCTAATTTTGTGTGTCCTTAGAACACAAAGAAGTCTGAGCTGTAAGGTTTCTAATGTGTTCTTGCTTTTTATCTCATTCTTGGTGAAGCATTCTAAATGTGTACGGTCGGGCAATAGGCTCCAAAATCTCTGGACGTAAAGTCTAACTTGATCTCAATATATAAAATTTATTTTCCCCCTTATACCTAGTGCAATTCACACTCAGAGTATTCTTTAATTAGTTTCGTTTTTAATAATATAACATGGGATCATCAAAGTAACAAGTTTCAACTGCACAACTTGACATCTCATTAACACTTGGGTTACAACATATGGTGCTTGGGTGATCTGAGTTAATGTGGATGTCTGCAAGGTGGCGGAGGAGGGGTATATAGAGTCAAATTTTCCTGACATTTGATATATTACTTTAAGGAAAATATTAGTTACATTTTCTGAGTGCAGTAGAGGATCATAAATGTAATAGAATCTCTAGGTATAGCAATTTAAATGAATTACTTTGTAAATGCTTCTAAAATTCAAGTTAAAACATTCCTGACACCAATAAAGTAGAGCATATTAATTTGGTAGAGAGTTGCCATGTTTTGACATATTTATTACAAAGGTAACTGGATAACTGTGGCCTAATCAAGTTAATTACCTGAAGGTATAGATATAGTATTTATAGTTATAATTATTTTTCTAAAGTCTCTGCAAAAAAAAAAACAAGTTTGTTCTTAATGCCTTAGATTTGGATATTTTGACAAATTGCCAGCTACAATTTAAACATGTTTATTGAATAAACTGTATGTTTATTTAACTTGATATAAGCCTTATTTTGTGGAAAAAGAGAATGGAAAATCCTGGTATTGCTGGTTTTAAAATTTAGGCTGATATTAGTTAAAAATCTAAATGTTAAAATGCTTTTACTTTGTCTATTCATAAATACTTTTCAATTAGTCTAAATTGTAAGCGTTTCACTGAACTCTATAGCCTGAGGTGACTAGATGGTAGAATTATAGGATTTGGAGCTTGGGGGACTCAGAGGTCATTTAATCCAACATCTTAACTTTACAAGGTGAAAACTAAGCCTCAGAGCTATGGCTTATATTTTTTAAACAACAGTTTCTTCCTTTATACAATAAAAGAGCTTTCAACAGACAAATGAGTATGATGAATAGATGGAGAAAACTGATTTGCTTCTGACATTGTATTTAACATTCTAAACAAATGAAAGTAAAACCCTTGGGAAGGGTTATGATACAGAATCCATTAAGATCTAGGTGTTGCAAGTCATGCAGTGACATTGCTGTAGGTAGTGATTCCTAAATCCCAGTGCAAGAAGTGTCATTTCCCAAGTAACTATAATTGGTTTTCAAACTAAGAACTAGGGTCACAAGGTTTATACTCTGTACCGTGGTGTACACCACCATGGATAAATATTATACTCCACCACTGTGCTTTCTTATTCTGTTTCATTGCCTTACCTGTTTAAAGCTATAAACCTCTTCTCTTAAGCTCTTGTATGCTTACAAGTTTGGCTTTTCAGCATCTTTTTTGGGGAGGATGCAGCATTGTTTCTATAAAATACATAATGAACTTTCAAAATAGTCCTTTAAATTGCAGGAATGGGTAATTTAATTAAAATGTTTCATTTATTTATTTAGTACAGAAATTACTCTTGTGACTAGTTATGACACTGGGGAAAAGACAGAGAGAAATACCACATGATGTTTTGAATTCTTTAAGGTTATTTATATAGTCCTTTATATTATGAAAGCAAAGGGAAAAATCTGAGTCATACAAAAGTTCTAATAGGTCATTATCACTTAGATAATGTAAAAAGTATAAGAGTAAATATTTGCTTCTTTGTTTTTCTTTTAATTCCTTTAAATTAATAATTATTTTTTATTTTCCTAATGTTACAAATGACATTTTCATTGTGAGAAAAATTTGAAAGTATAGAACATATAATTGAATATATTTTCTATAATCATATCAAGAATAAAATATTTAACGATTTGTCTTAAGTATGATGAAAATTTTGATATGTGATAATTTCATTTCTTCCATCTGTACTCTCTCAATTTTTTTCATGTTAGCTGGGATTAGGTCCAGGTTACTGTTACTTCTTTGAAGACTAATTTTTAAATAACATTTTAATATTTATTTGGAAGTTTATGGACTTAATAATTATTATTATAATTATAAATTAATCATATTTATAAATAGAATATTTGATAGATTGTTTTGTCACTATCAATTTTTTAACTCTGAAATTTACATAGTTGATTTCTTTATTTAGGCTCACCTTTTAGTTAGCTAGAGTATGTTTCTGAGCAATTGCTCAGGAAGAGAATATAGTGTCACACTTTCTTCCTTGTCTAAAATAACTTTAGTTACTTTTGAACCTGTAAGAACAATTGATTGGATGTGGAATTCTTGTTTCCTCCCCAAAACATTGATTACTGGTATTCTGTGCCGTAAAAGAGAAGTATTAATTATTTTTAAGTTATGGAAAAATTTCTAGAGTTGTCATATTTTTTAATTGCATCATTTACATATTCTATATGTTGCTTACTATTTCTGTTGTATTTGGTAATCTTACAGTTGAGTCTCTATGATGTCTTTTCTGAACTCAGAAAGCAATCTGTTTTGGGGACTTCTTTAGTATTAGAAGATGGAATGCTTTTTTGAGCATTATTGAGAAGATGAAGTCCGACTTTTCTTGAATTTTTCTTCTGTTTCTTGATGCTTAGTGATTTTCTCTGATTCTTAATGTCTTTCTCCTCCTCTTCATACACTTTATGACCTTTTCCTTGTTTTTCCATCTTGATAGATGGAGACATCTGCCATTCTAGCCCTCTTCTGGCCCCCCAGCCACTGACTCTAAAGGAAGCTTTCCCCTTTCTAGCCTTGGCCTGACATTCTAACTCCTCATAGTCCGGGGTTAGAAAGTGAAATTCAGTTAGAGTTTCCTCTACTTCCTTGCCATCAATCTCTATATCTTATCCTGTCTTGTTCAATCTACATTGTACATAGCAGAATTTCCTTATATTTCTGACAGATAGATAAAATTCTCTTTTTTATAACTGTTAAATATCACTGTTTATATATATAATATATATATATATATATATTCTCTAACCCCCTTATATAATATATATATATATTCTCTAACCCCATATATATATATATATATATATATATATATATATATATATATATATTCTCTAACCCCCTTATTTATCTATGGTGTTATAGCAAGATGCTTTTGTTTACAACCTGTTACCAAGAAGTATCCAGTATGTTCTATAGACTAATTACTTTTTACTTTTAACATTTGAATAAACAATCATCTGACCTATAAGCTTTCCATATATTATAAGCTTTGTACTTTACTTTCCAGCCATATAAAATCATGTATTTTTTCTTCCACACCACTGCACTATCATATGTCTGCCTTAAATGCCAGGTACACTCCTCAAAATGCATTTATCAATTTTCAGATCAAAGAATTTTTGTCTTCTCCTAGACAGATCTATTCTTCATTAAAACACTATATTATTGTTTAGTTGTTATTAATATACAGACATGTCTTCCTCCTCGGATACAAGCTTTTGAAGGTAGGTAATGTGACTTGTTCAATCCAGTATTCTTAGATCCTAGCAAAATGCTTGGTGCATAGAAAGTACTTGAATAATCTGATGGATAGCTGATTGAATGGAGTGGGCCCATCACAAGGACTTTGGACAAGCAAGTCAATAGGTCATGTTTAACTACTGAGTATGAAATGGTATACTTTGGTCATCCAGTTATGTGGGAAAATATTTCAATAAAATAATCCAAGTATTGCAGCCAATTATTTATCTACTCTTTAATATATGAATGTTAGATATGTAAAGATTTAACAAACAGCTTACAACCTCACATCTCTCTTACATCTTTCGGAAGACTCAGAATCTTTATAGAACAAATTCGTATAAATTTTAATTTTAGTGAGTAGTAATTCTGAGTATAAGCATATATTTATATAAAGTCTCTAAATTCATACTTTATGTTGGAGAGGCATATTGAACTCAGGAATATGATAGACCCTTCATTTAAATCCCACATCTAATATTGATTGTTTGCATAGAAGTATTTGAAGCTCTCTGATCATTAATTGTTTTGTAATGTTTTTAAATATGTAAATGAGCATAACGATGATTTATATATAGGACTGATGTGGACTTTCCCTTCTCCTTAAGCCTATGTGAAAATATAAGGAAATACAGTGTTTGTTAATATTAATTCTACGAAGAATTTATATTTAAAAATAAACTGGTGGCATTAATATCACAATATTAATATATTTCTAAATTAGAAAGACAACTCAAAATCTTAAATTTGACTTTTTTTTTTTATAATTAGTGGGAGTAATAATCTACACATTCCCTTAGTTATGTGTAAAGTTTATCAATCGCTAAATATTTATTGGTGAGGTTTCAAATGGTCTGTCCACTTGGTGCATCATTTGATAGTAATAATGGAAATAACAGCTACCCTGTTTCATAACTTTATAGTTTGCAAAGCTCTTTCACACACATTTAATCCTTTGATGCCAGCTGGTAATGAAATGTTTTCTAATTACTATGCATCATTGGGCAGGGTGAGCCTGAAGGCCAAAAGCAGTTAACAGGTATTAATTATAGCCATTTACTTTACTCTAAACTTTAATTGACATTCCCACAGGTTAAAATCCTTAAACATTCTATACATTTGCTTCCTTCAGCCTCTCCTTTATTCACTTGTCATTTAAATTTACCAGGTATTGTCCAATTGATAAATTTTTGTGACTCAACCTAGCGTATCTCCTACTGAAAGTGATTTAATGCAGGATGTTAAGAGTTCCTTGTTTTCTATTGAGCATACAATAATTTGTGCTGGAAACATAATAAATAAATTCCAAAAATGGTTATCGAAACTAAAAACAGTTAAAGACTATTTTTGTATAGCCCAGTCACACAGATATAGTGTAGTTGGCCAACATATTGATTTGTAAAACATAAACTATATGGGTCATTGTGATTTGAGAATCTAATTAAAAATTGAAAACCAAAGCGCTTTTCAGGACTCTGTAAGGGCATTGAGTTCACTGGCTTTCAACCTTCTCCATCTTATAGACCCCAATCATACTGTCAAGTGTATTGAGTCTCATCATTATGGAACTAACTTTTTTCCCCAAGATGATTAACATTTACAGTTAATCTTTAACTATATAAATAATTTAGGGTAAATTATAATTACATGAAGTTTAAGATAGTAGTATTTGGAGTAGGTTTTATTTCTATGATTTAAAACCCAAAGATACAAAAATGGCTATCCCATTTGAACACTAGAATAAGAGTGCTCAGCATAAATTTTCTTATACATAAGTGTAAAACAAACAAGATAATCAACACAAAATGTTATGCATGATATTTACAGATGAACAGAAAATAGAATATTACAGGGAATAAATTCTTTACAAATGCCATGAAGAAATTCCATTTAGCTAGACTACTTCTGTATCTAATTGGTTGTATACATTTACTCTGCTTTGATATTTACATTTCCTGTCTCTTGTGGTACACTACATATTTGTACCAAACCGTTGGACAAACCTTTTCTGTATACTTGCACTTTGTATGTGATTGTGGTTCTTCCCATTAAAGAAGCAGTGCACATTTCTCTGGCCCTTGACATTAGATTCCTCTACGTGACTTGCTTTTTCTAGCCTGGACCTTAAGTGATATTGTGTGCTGCTCCAACCATGTCTAGCCTCGCTGACTTCCAGTGGACCCACAGATGTATTGGCCGGCCAAACTGATTACATTGTATATTTAACTTTCTGTCTGTCTCTATCTATCAATAGATCCATCTATTGATCTATCCATCCATCTCTTTATGTATCTCTCTAACCCCCAAACTGAGTTGGGTTAAAATTTGAAATATTATGAATCTAGATTCTTCACAGGAAAACAAAGGATAATTTGTTCAACACTTTTCTGAGGACTGTAAGTAGAAAGAAATAAAGCAGAAAAGTACTGCATTATTCTAAATAACGTAAGCATACATTTTTCATTATAAAGGTATTTGTTCCCATTTCAGAGCAAGGACTGGAGGCATTTTATTTTTATACTTCAGATAATTTGGTTGTACTTCATGGTATGGGAAAAAAAAAAACCCTGAATAAGCAAGCCCATTAGATATCAGAATTAACAAAACTATTTTTTGAGCAACTACTATGGTCCTGAGTGTACTAGAGAAAATGAATATACAGTAGTCAACAAGAGACATATGATCCCTGCCATTCCAGTCTTGTGGAAAAGACTGATAATAATCCAAATAAATGCATAATGACTAATTGTGATAAGTGACATTAAAGAAAAATAAGGATGTTATGGGAGCACATAGTAGGTGTTTTTGATCACAGACTGCAGGGTCAAAGAAAGCTTATTAAGTGACATTTTAGCTAAATTTGAGAGGTAAGTAGGAGTTAATCAGGGTAAAGAAAGTGGAGTTTGGAGAAGAGCATTATAAGCTAAGGAATAATCTGTGCAAAGGTCCAGAGAAAGGAAAACACATAGTATATTCTTAAAACTGAAAAAAAATATAAAGCCCATATGACTAGGGAGCGGAGTGTGAAGAAGAGAGACCTTGTGATGAGGCTGGACACAAGGCAGGAGTCATATTATGCAAGGACCTGTAGCCCATTTAAAACTTTGGGGCTTTATCCTAAATTCAGTGAAAAGCTATTGAAAGATTTTATACAGATAGAATTATATTCAGATTTGAATTTTAAAAGAGTGTTCTGGATGTAGTATGACAGAAAACAAAGGAGAAGAAGATGGACATAGGGAGACCAACTGCAAGGTGGTGGCAGTAGTTTAGGTGTGAGAGAAAGCGACTTAGACTAGGATAGTAAGGGAATTTTGGAAATATTTTATGAGGAATTTTATGGTGAATTGGATATTGGAAGTGCTCAGATGAAACGTTGCTATATGACAAGTAACACAAAATCTCAATGGTGTAAAACAAGATCACTTATTTAGCTCATTCATCCGTGGGTTTGCTGTGTATGCTGGGCTGTTAGGCAACTGTGCCATGTGCCTTCCTGATTTTGGATTTTGACACACTTTAATTTAATCCCATGCTGGCTGGTTTTGTTTGTTGTTTCATAATGTTACCCTGGTCTTTCCACTTAACTAGATTGTAGGTTCTTGAAACTATAAACCATTGTTTACAGTTTAAAAAATTCTCCAATATATAATTAAACATATGACTAAATAAATGGTAAGCCCTTGATACTATAATAAATATTGGTTTGTCTGCCAATGTGTATAAAGCTAGAATAACTATTCAGAATTTAGAAGGGCTATATTAAATTACTTTCTAATTGATTGATTGATGTCTTAATGTATTAATTTAATTTTCCAAGACCATTATTTAGCAGTTACTCCAGTAGTCACTGTACAATATCTTAAGGATTCAGAAAATTCTAAAACCTTCTACCCACCCTCATGGAACTCAGTATAGTAGGAGAGAAAAACCTACAAAAGGAAGCAATATGTGCACTTCAGAGTCTAAATTATCACTGAGTATCATAGTTTGACCATTATAAAAGTTACATTTAAACTACACTCCTGCAAAATAACTATTAAAACTTCAGACGCACGGAATCTTACGATTTGTGATAACATCGATGAAACTAGAGGGTGTTATGCTGGGTGACTTAAGTCAAAGACAAATACCACATGATCTCACTTATATGTGAATATAAAGAACAAAATAAACAAACAAACAAAATCAAAACATACTCATAGACACAGAGAAGGAACTGATGGTTGCCAGATGGGAGGGTGGTGGTGGTGGGACTGGGTGAAAAAGGTGAAAGGATTAAGAAACACAAATTGGTAGTTACAAAACAGTCAGGGGGACATTAAGTATCACAGCATAAGAAATATAGTCAATAATATTATAACAACTATGTATAATAACAGGTGGGTACTAAACTAATGGGGGGTCAGGGGTGGGGTCACTTTGTAAGTTATATAAATGTCTAACTGTTATGCTTAACACCTGAAACTAATATAAAATAATATTGAATGTCAACTCTAATTGAAAAATAAAAATGAAAACAAAACAAAACAACTTCAGACTTACAAATCTGAATTGTATAGTCAGAATGCAATGAACTTTGTCCATATCTTTTCAAAGATCAGTTAGCCTAATTCCAAACTTCTGGTCTATAGCTTTCATTTAAATACAAAATCCTCCCACTCTGCCTTCTGCACACAGACCTGTTCTTGCCTCTGGCCCATTCATTGTAGCTTCCAAAGACCAATCTTCAGTGAGTAGTGTTAAAATGAATTTTATCCTTTACAAGGAGCTCAAAAAGGTAAATGCAAGAGAAATAATTTGACAAATGCTATTTAAGCTCCCACATATCTCCTAATTCCAGATATTATATGAGCATTGTGAAGATTCTTAAAGCTAATACACATAAACAAAAAGGATTTTATGGCTTCTTATTAGAATTAAAGGGGAAAAATCTTGAAGAGATTTTATACTGGAAGAAAATGACTTTCTCTGTTGTTTTGTTCTCAGTTATTATTTAACATTGAGTACCTGTACTAAAATCATACAAGAACTTATTTTCCAACTATTTTTAGTTCTGAAGACTTACAACAATTTAAAGAGATTGCTTCATCTTTAATTTTTCAAGAAAACTGTGAGACTATCTCATTTTTAGTGTCATTTTATAACACCGGTGAATAAATTGTCTGAAAAAAAATGCCAAATGCATCAGTTAGCTCTATACAGATTATGTTGGGAAATCTTGCCAAGTGTAAGCTATGTTGGGAAATCTTGCCCAATATGGTGGTTTTGCTAGCCAAAATAGAAAGTTTACATTAATTATTTTGATTATTTATACCTCAAATTCATTTGTTCTCAAATATCCAAGTAATCGAAGCAAATTAGAATTTTATCTATGGAAGAGCACTAAAATTATTTACCGTCCAGTAAAAAGCTGTGGTCAAAATAAAAAAGACACGTTTCTAGGGCTATGTTTTAAAGTCTTTTTCCTCTAGACCAAGTTTCATTTTTTATTTCAAAATTTTGCTCTCTTGTTCTTAAAAGTAAAAAAAGTAAAGTGATTCCACACAACTGAATTACTAGTTGAACTACAAATGTTTTAAACAAAATTATTGATCACCTAGATGAAATCATAAAAGGGTTATAATTTTTTTTGATGAAATTTTCATGAGGGATAGAGAAGAACATTTTTTGATAGGTGAAGCCTATAAAGTTAGAGAATTTTTATTAGCTGATATTTGAAAGCTTCCTTTAGGACTGTAAGACAAAGTTTATGTCCCTTAGCTTGTAGTTGCATACAGAGATGATACTTAAAGAAATTTGCTGTGTACCATGTCAAAGACATTCCCCTTCTCAAATTCAGCCACTTTCTACCACCAAACATTTATTCAAAATAATCCACACATGCATTCTTTCTTTTTTTAAATTTTATTTTATTGATTCAAGTATACAATACATTGGTTAGACTTTTATATAGTTTATAAAATGTTTCCCCTAATTTCTCTTTGTCTGCTGGTTCTCCACCTGGCTTATACAACAATGCTAACTGCATTCCCTAGCTGTGTTCCCTATCCCCATGACCATTTATCAACTACTAATTTGTACTTCTTTAACCCTTGAACTCTATCTTCCAGTCCCGCAACCCCCTTCTTTCTGTTCATCACCAGATTGTCCTCTATATTTGTGAGTCTTTTAATTAGTTTCTTTTTTTTGTTCCTTAGTTTCCACCTAATGAAATCATATGGTATTTATATTTCGCTGTCTGACTCATTTCACTTAACAAAATAAACTCTAGGTCCATCCATGTCATTGGTAAATGGTAGGATTTCATTTTTTTAATGGCTAAATGATATCCCATTGTATATATGAACTATAACTTCTTTATCCAATTGTCTGTTGATGGGCATTTAGGTTGCTTCCATATCTTGGCAATTGCAAATTGTGCTGCCATGTATATAGAGGTGCATAGATCTTTATGAATTATTGTTTTGGGTTTCTTTGAATAAATTCCCAGAAGTGCAATTGCTGGATCAGAAGGTATATCCATTTTTAATTTTTTGAGAAACCTCCAGACTGTTTTCCCTAGCAGCTGGAATCCCACCAAGATATGAGGGTTCCCTTTTCTCCACATTCTCGCTAACACTTGTGTTTGTTTGTTTGTTTGTTTGTTTTTGTTTTTTTTGTTGTTGTTGTTAATTTATTGATGATAGCCTTTCTGACAGATGTGAGGTGGTATCTCATTGTGGTTTTAATATGCATTTCTCTGGCGATTAGCAACCTTGAGCATCTTTTCATATGTCTATTAGCCACCTGTATTTCATCTTTGGAGAAGGATCTGTTCAGGTCTTTGCCTATTTTTTAATTGGATTGTTTGGGGTTATTTTTGCTGTTGAGTTGTATGAGTTCTTTATATATTTTGGATATTAACCTCTTATCAGATGTTCCATTAGCGAATATTTTTCCCAATCAGTCATTTGTCTGTTTTGTTGATGGTTTCCTTTGCTGTACAAAAACTTTTTAGTTTGATGTAGTCTCATTTGTTTATTTTTTCTTTTGTTTTCCTGTCCAAGGAGTATATCCAAAAAGAAATTGCTGTTAGTAATATCAGAGAGTTTACTGCTTATGTTTTCTTCTAGAAGTTTTATCATTTTGGCTCTTACATTTAAGTTTTGATCCATTTTGAGTCCATTCTTGTATATGGTATAAGATCCAGTTTCTTTTTATTGCATTAAGTGTCCAATTTTCCCAGCATCATTTATTGAAGAGACAGTCCTTGTATATTCTTGCCTCCTTTGTCATATTTTAAGTGTACTCTTTCTTTTTAACACACACATACATACATTTGAAAAATATAAAGTAGATATTATTATACACATTATGAGATAGTTTACTGTTTTAAGAGTTCACCTTGATGACATTTTAGAGTTAGTCTACGTAGATATATACATCATTATTTACTAAGTGAAATATATCCCATATAACTGACATGCCATGATTTATTTAGTAATTCCCTGTTAGAAAATAATTTGATTTATTTGTTTTAAAAAATACATCGATGAACTTTTTTATACATGAAACTTTGCACATATGAATTTCTATAGGCTAAATATATGGAAGTCAAATTCATGCATGTGGTTTACAGAAATGTTAATTCAGATAGATATTAACAAAAGTACCTATAAAAATGGTTATGACTTCAAACTTTCACCAATGGGTTATAAAAGTACTGTTTGTCTATAGTCTTCCCAAAGTAGATATTGTCAAATTTTAAAAGTTTATTTAATTTGGAAGTAAAAATTATATAGTGATATTGTTTTAGTCTCAATTTCCCCCATTACTATTAAGGTTTAGCGTAATTTCATATGTATTTAGTATGCAGTTTTCCTTCAGTGCATTCTTTCCTTGTGTCTTTTAGCCAACTTTTTATAAGATAATTGCTTCTTTTCTTAATGACATGGAAAATATTTATGTGTTGTTGTTGTTATAGTTGTTGATTATGATCTTTGCCAAAGTTTTCAGATTTTTATGTAGTGGTTCTGTTTAATTATTTCCTTTATTTCTGGATGCCCTTCCTCATTCCTCAAATTAAGAAGACATTATTCTGTTTTTAAATATCTTCATAGTTTTGTTATTTATATTACTATTTTATTCATTCTGTAACTCATTTCATGCATAGTGTTCAGTAAGGTTGTAATTAAATCTTAATTTAAAGGCCTAATTATGCTTTTTAAATAATCTAAACCATTCTCTGCTAATTTAAATTTCTATTTTCTCTCATGTATTAGTACAAACACATACACACATTTGCCTCTTTTCTGGATGCTCCAGTTTATCCCATTGATCTTTATGTCTATTCCTGTGCTAATAGACTACTTGAATTTTCATAGCTTCATGGTATGTTTTGATATCTGTTATGGAAAATTACCCTAGTTGCCCTTCCCAAATAGTCTTGTCTAGTTCTATGGAAGTCCAATTACGAATTTGGCTGGGGCCATATTGAATTTATAATTATTTTGGGGGGAATCATTGTTTCTTTAGTGTTGAGCTTAGTGACTTAGTTATACAATCATCCTTTTACTTAAAATTCCACCTGTATATGGATGATGTTTCTATTTAGGTTGCTTCCAGACCATGGGAAAGGTGTGAAATTTTCTGCTGGGTTTGCCACTAGCTATCTCCTGGGCATGGGCGTGTGCTCTGCCTCTTTCATTTCAATATTCATTGTCCTGGCTTTACCCTGGGTGCAAATGCCACTGCCCTTAGCAGTTCTCTAATGACTCACCTGCTGCTTTCCCTGGGCCAAATGTGACATTCTGCATCTGTTGATTCTGGCTCTGAAGATCTTTCAATCACTCCTAGCTGTGCAGCAGTTTTCACTTCTGTGATTTCAACTGTGATTTTCCCTGGTTTTGATTTTCTGAGACATAATCCCATTGACTTTTTTACCGTTCAGGTATTTCTCCCATTTCTTCTTTCCCAACAATGTTTTGGATTTTAAAAAAGTTTGTTTGGTTTTTTTTTTTTAACATAGTTTTGATAATTTTCAATAGAATGATGATTACCCTTCTTGTCACATTTTTGGTAAGTTTAAAAAAATATTTTATGGAAAAAAGCAATTAACAATGTCCCTGTGAGATTCAGTTTCTATATTTGTAAAGCAAGGATGGCGGTCTCTTACAGCGCCATTTTCAAGTTTAAATGAGACACACATGTATCTTTAACTCATACCATAAAATACATTCACTGAATATTAAAGAACTTCCCTTTTATTTAATCTTATCAAAATCTCAACCCAAGGACTGTGCAAGTATTACTGGTGCAAAGGAGGTCATCTTTTGAAAGCATCTGCTGCATCTGAAATTTCTCAGGTAAAATCTGTTACTAAAACACTTCAGGCAAAATGATAGGAAACTGGAATTTGGTAAGATGTGTTTGGCCCCATGGCTATAATCTAATAGCAGCAAGAAAGCTTCATGAGAAAAATGATATTAGGGTATTCCCAAGAAATGATAGTGATGCTGTTTGTACTGTCAAGCTTCTTTTCTGTTGTGTAGCAGCTGCAATAGCAATTCGTTACCCCAGTGATATCTCAGTGAAGGTAGGTCCCAGAGCAGTAGTTACAGCATTATAACAGGAAAAGCTATGAAATATCACAGTTACCTCAATATGATAATATCAGAGTAGCTGCTTTAAAGCACTAATGGTTGAGTGTTTTAATTAAAATCTAGTTTTTTAAAGTGATCTTCTGTCTTGCTTGTAATCATAAGAAGTTATTTCATGAGCTCTGTCAAAATTCAAAGTGAAATTTTACAAGTACATGTAACTTTTTGCTTATTTATTAGTTTTCTAAACTCAAATCTGAATGCACATAAAAAGTAGAGGCTTATAGCAGGTATTAATATGGCCATTACCAACGAGAAATAGAAAAAGTGAGTGATGGTCACTGAATAATAGTGTGGTAAGTCAGGGTGAAGCAAGGATCTATGATGAATTTTTCTGGCATTTAGATTAGCATTTTCCTCTCAGGTTGGTAATGCTGCTTTTCTTTTTCCTTTTTGATGTACATGAAGGGCAATTGCTCTGATGCTAAATTTTGCACATTCTTTCATGGCAGAGTTGGCATCCAAATCAAAACATAAATAAATTAAATAAACAAAAAAAGAAGTACTATACGTGTCTGGAAGCGTCTAGAGTGAATTTAAAATTTCAAGGACAACTTGGAGGTACCAGTGATTCATGAAACAGGAATGTTAGCCAACCCTGATGTAATATTTTATATGAAGGGCTTTTCACTAACAAAGGTCTCAGTATTTAACAAAATTAAATATCCAAAGGCATCCATTTCATTTTGTGCAGACTAATGATGTGCAAATCGGATTGGATGGACCTGAGAAGTCATTTAACATACAGCAAGTGTTTATAGCAACTGAGCTAAGCGGATAAAAAAGACCCTGTTCTTTTGACACTACAAGGAAAGGCTCTAAGCAGGCAGCCACAGGCATCCAGCTAAGCTGACTCTGTCCAGGACTCCAGGCCGTGGGGACATGACCATGGGCCAGCTATATTTGCTAACCACACATTAAAAGTTATGAAATGTTTATTTTTGGCTTCTCCAGCTAGGGAAAGTTAAAGATCATATCTGTAACCAAATAAGCTTATGAGCCTTCTATACTTCAGGCTTTCTCTGTAACCTTAGTCTGTGCAAACAAATGCAGATTTATCCCTTTTATAAGGAAGAAGAGATTATCATTCCTTATCGGTGAGCCACCACAAGTACTGAATTATATACAGCTGCTAACATCAGAATTATTTTAAGACTTATGCTTTTGTGAGACTAATATCAAGGCCAGCACTACCATCTGTCTGCCTCTTGGAGACCATGATCTTCTCTTGGAACTGTTCTTTCTCCTTGAAAAAAGAGCATGCTAGTTCTATACAAGAAACTACTGATGTCAAGTTTTTAAATTGTGTTAGGGAACCCACTCCATTACGACCCATCTCATGTCCCTAAAATGTGGAACACAGGTGAGCTATGCAGATATATGACTTTGTTCATGTAGTCCATCTGGTCCTCAAAAGAGATTTGTACACTTTGAATAAACACTTTTGTCCTAGAAATATTTAGCACAATGGCTTTTAGAGTTCATAGTTATGTTCCAAACTATATTCCTAAGGCCAGATTAAGTTGGGATATACATTTGATAAAAATCTCATTGGCCTGAATTTATGGAAAACAGGGGAAAGAATGTCACTTGCAAGTATAAATTATTTTAAGTGAAATTCAATTTTATTGCATTCAAGTATGTTTGGCAAGAGAGTCAGTCTAACAATGCTTGCCTATGCATGCTTCAAGGAATGAATAAGAATACATGGTAATTTCCTCATAACTCTGTGCTTTTGATATTCTAGCAAAACTTATGATGAAGTACAAAATTTAGGCTAGAATTTCTTGACAGCTAAGACAAAAAGTAAAAACTGTTGAAATATGTACTGCTATTTGTCAGGTAAGAGGAAACAACTTTCTGAGCAGAAACAGCATTTTTATTGACATTGTAGGTAAAGTTATTGCTCCTTATGAATTGACTGGTTCAAAGTAATTAATTAATTAATTGATTTTCTTATTTTATTGAGCATCTACTATTTGAACAGGCATTGTGCTAGATACTGAGTTTTGTAGAAAACATAAACCAAAGTCCCTGCACTCAAGGAACTAATAGTCTATATTAATAAAATGGTGCATAATGATTTTTACAAAGTAAAACTTTATTCAAATGGTTATATATTTTGTTTTATTTTATAAACTTAAGGACATAATATTGACTCTTAATTGACATATGTTATCCCTTTGATATTTGAGAGAGTACTTTCTGGACCACACATTTAGCTCAGAGCATAGAGAATTGAGAGCAACAAAAGTCTAAATGCCCACTACACTGTCTTTCTCAAATGTCAGATGTTTGGACCATAGGTTATTCATGGCTTATTTCTGAGATAATAGTTTTCAGTCTTGAATTTTGTGTATTGTTGATTAAAGACTTTAGATATTGGCTATTAGGAAACAGGCTTTTAATTTTCTTGTGACTTTTTTTTAAGAGTCCAATTTGATGTTTTGCTGTTGTTGTTTTGGCTTTTGCCAAACTGTTTGGCCAGTCATCATCTGCTCTTCCTGGAAATAATGGGAGCCAGAAGAAAGGACCAATATCTTCCTCCAAGAAAATCTATGAACCTATTTGAGCCCTTAGGAATGTGGTTGACACTCCAGAAATCCATGCCATATAGCACAGAGATGATTTGGAATAACTCAGGAACATCTCTGCTTATTGAGGGCAAAAATCTACATCTTATTCATAATGTGTCCCTATCACATAATGTGCTGCCTGGCACTCAATGCTCAGGAAATGTTTGTTGAACTAAAATAAAATTAAAAGTAGAAGTTAGCACAGTATAGAATTTATCACAGTGAATGTTCAAGTAACTCAATTGTTTCTGCCACGAACATACAAAGATTAATACAAATCCTACTTGCAAGGAATTTACAATACTTTTAGAAGGTAGACATTACTTACTACAATAGAGTATGTACTAAGGTCTGAAGAAGCACATAAGAAAGTAATTGATTTTGCCTCAGTGGATCTGAGAAAGCTTTGTACTCTTAAATGAAATAACATTTGAATTGTATCTTTAAGAATGAGAAGAAATCAATCAGGCAGAGAATGATGAAACGGTATTTAGTCTTGTTTCAGGCATCACATGAAAATCTAGCTTAAAACAACAATAATCATGTATTTTGCTCAAAAACTTTCAATTTGAGCAAGGCTGGACAGGGACAGTTCATTTCTATTCACTATGGCTTCAGCTGGGTGGCTTGGCAATTTGTTGGCTGGTTGTTGGTTAGCAGATTAACTAGGACTGCCAGCTGGAGTTTTTTTTTTTTTTTTTTTCCAGATTGGTTGGGCTTTCTTATACCATGGAAACCAAAAAGTTTGGAAAGAATAGTATTACTTAATTTGGTTAAGGGCTTTCTCTAAAACATGCCATAATTCTTGGATCATAAACTATTTGAAATTTGAATATATAATTGAATAATAATGAAAACATCCCAAGGTTTCTTTTAGTTTTTCTTTGCATATCTCTTCTTGGTGCCATTCGGAAGACATGATTTACACTTGGTTTCCTGTGAGCCACGGAAAGAAAAGTGTGCTGGTAAGCTTCCAGGATAAATGTTAAAAACTTTTGTCGGAATGTCTAGGTCCTATACCACAACCACTGATAGCTATCTTTACTATGTAAAGAGATCATTTGAATCAGAGTCAGCACATCTCTTCAGTACAGTGGGGAAAGGCTGGAAGTGGCTGGGCATCAGGACTGATTCTCAAAGGATGGTGTTGCAAAGACTAATTTCCCTAACCCAACTTTGAAAAGCTTCCAACTCTAAGAAGCTATGCAGTAACAACTAGAAGAATAAGCAGAGTCATTGCTGCAAGCACCTCTTTAAGGGCGGGCGGGAAGGAGATATATTGTAACTATTGACTTGGGTGACATGAATAGTTAAAGGAGATAAGGAATACTGTGTAATGAAGACCAAGCCTGCTGTTGGCTTGGGCCAGCAGCATTGGTAGCAGTGAAGGTTTCCATCTTTTTATAGCTCCACTCATGAGGAATCTAAGACTCATTGAAGTTAATTAAATTGCCTAAGACCACCAAATTGAGACAAAATTTAAGCCAAATCTATTTCACTCTAGGATCTATGTTCTTCCACTATGCAATTATGTCTCTCTAAAGTCTTTCATCCTATTTTCAAAACAGAAAAGAAAAACATTTATTGAGGTATAATTTACATATAAAATTCACCCGCATTGTGTGTAAGTTAGTAATTTTTTAAAAGCATATTTACAGAGTAGTGCAACTATCATTATAATCTACCTGGGGTATGTAGTGCAAAGAGATATTTAGAGATATTTGTGCTTTGTACATGGTAAATAACTTAATACCTAACTTTAACAAAGCAAATGAAAGATAAGATAGGAGGCAGACTCCAAGAGGGACCACCTCTTGATATTTTGACTTGAATCAAAACCTCAGATTTCTTTGAAAGGGAGTCATCTGGAACAACATTACCCTAGTGTATATATGCAATGTTATAATTGTTTGCTTTATTTGATCTAAACTTCCATTATCTCCTGAAGCATATATTCAATCATTTTTGGGTGATGTATAAAGTTGAAAATATTTCTCGTATTTTGCTTCAGTATTTTCTTGAATTACTATTTTCTGATAGCCTGAAGAGCTAAGACAGTAAACATTGAAGAACATGAATTTAACAACTAACCAGAAACTTGAGCGCAATAATGCCCCCATTTGTACCATTTCTTTAAAATACCTGTTTAAAGAAACCCATTCATTTTCTCTGAGCCACACTTTTTACTCATCCATGAAGTGATGCTATAACAGCTTGCCACATGAAGACATTATATTTCACATGTTTTTTTTTTTTTTTTTCCTGGATGCATTCTGGCTGTTTTTCCAAAGGAGGCAATGCAATATGGTGGATGGAACATGTTACTACTTATGTGACTTTGGGACAGATAATCAACTTCCTAAACTTCTGTTTTGCATAAATAAAATTCAGGTCATTCTGATGCCTAAGGAGGCAATATATGTAAAATTTCTACTTTGGTGTCTGGTAGATAGCTTCTCAAAAAATATTCCTGAGTGAATGATTGGATGAATGAATACCTGAGTGCAGAATTTCTCTGACTCAGTGAATTATTATAAATATCTCCCTGATAATAGAGTGATTCTGCTACTGAGAGGCAACCAATGGCCAAGGAGAGAAAGCAAAATAATTGATGTAGAATTGCATTGGTTGGGGAAGGATGTTAGTAAGTGGAAAAGACAAAGATGGAACTGATTTCACATCTGTTCCTCGATGAAATGAGAAGATTCAGTTTACTTAATCTCACAATTTAGGCCTTGGTTCATTTCTTTTAAAAGTAGAGATGACTCTTGTGTCATAGGGTGGGGAAGAAGATATAAGGTAATGAATAGAAAGCAAGTACCATAAAATTTAGTTAATTATAGTATTGAATAAAAAACTTTCTTTTCTCTCTTTGCCCCCTCCCTTTTTCATGTATTAAAACACTTGCTTTGTAAGTAGTTTGTTACTTTAAAATTAAGGAGAGATGTATTTATAACTTTCTGATACTAAAGAAGGATTTGGAATTTGAAGGATTTGTTACGTTGTGGGTAAACATGGGTATAGGGGTGTGGTTGGTTTGTGAAGTTGGAACTTCTGATTTTGTGTAAGTTACCCTTTCAGAGCATTAGTTTTCTTTCCTTAAAACAGGAAAAATAAGGGTACCCACTTCATAAAGTTGAGAAATACTATAAAACATTACATTGAAAATCATTTTACAAAGGGCTTGGAATATAGTTAAAACTTCAGTAAATATTAATCATTAGGTGCTACTTCAGTTTCCAAGTTGGATTTTTATTGTCAGACTGAACTCTTAAAATTGGAATTTGCTATACTGACAAAAAATGACATTGGAACACCAGTACTTAACCTGATTAGAAATAACTGCTAACTTAAAATCAATGGTGCATAATATTAAGGACACTACTAGAACTTTTTAAGTTTGGACTGGGAAATATAAGTTATGAATTGTGGCCAGATCTTGTTATTTTTGAAATTGTGCTGAAGACATGAAAGCAGCCAACACTTAGGTATTTATTTAAATTTCCCTCCAATCTTCACATTCAATAACTATTACTATTCTTTCATTTTGTTTTATTGTTTACTTTTTTAAAGTTTTATTGAGACATGATATATGAATTACTGCAATTATTTAATACAATTTGATGAGTTTGGACATATGTGATGTCCTCACCACGATCATGATAATAAACATGTCCAATAGTTCTTAAAGTTTTCTTGTGCCCACTAGTTCTTGTTTTTATTTTTTTGTGGAAAGAACATTTAACATGAGATTTGCCCTTGTAGAAAATTTTGAAGTGCACAGTACTGTATTGTTAACCATGGACAGCGTGTTGCACAGCAGATCTGTGAGCTTATTCAACTTGCATGACTGAAATGTTACACCCATTAAATAATGACTCCCCATTTTGCCCACCCCCTAACTCCTGGCAACCACTATTGTGGTCTTTGCTTCTATGAGGTTGACTATTTTAGATACCTCATATAAATAAAATATAGTATTTGTCTTTCTGTGACTGACTCATTTCACTTAGTATAATGTCCTTTAGGCATATCTATGTTGTCACAAATGGCAGCATTTTCTTCTTTTTGAAGACTGGATGATATTCTACTGTATGCATATGTCATGTTTTATTTGCCTGTTCATTTGTTGATGGACATCTGGGTTGTTTCCATATCTTAGCTGTTGTGACAATGCTATAATAAATATTGCAGTGCAGATGTCTCTTTGAAATCCTGATTTCATTTCTTTTGGATATAAACCCCCCAAATGGGATTGCTGAAACATACAGGAGTTCTATTTTTATTTTTATTTTTTTGAGGAGCCTCCATAATGTTTTCCATAGTGCATGGACCATTTTACATTCCTACCTACAGTTTACCAGGGTTCAAATTTGTCCACATTTCACCAACATTTATAGTCTTATTTCTTGATAATAGCCATATTAACAGACATTGGGTTATATCTCATTGTAGTCTGATTTGCATTTCCCTGATCATTAATGACGTTGAATGTCTTTTCGTATACCTGTTGGCCATTCGTATGTCTTCTTTGGAGAAATATCTATTCAAATCCTTTGCCTTTTTTGAACTGGGATATTATTTGCATTTAACTATTTTTGCTTTTCAGTTGCACGAGTTCCTCATATATTTTGGAAATCATTAGATACATGGTTTGCAAGTATTTTTTTCTCATTCCATAGGTTGCATTTTCATTCTGTTGATTGTTGTTTTCTTTGCTGGGAAAAGCTTTTTAGTCATTGTTCATTTATTGAGAGAGGTGATATACTTCATGAATTAAAGGACTTCCCAGTGGCAGGGCATATTACCTTGCATAATTTTAAGTGGCAGTGTTCAGAGATAGCATTTTCTCTAAAGTTTTGTTACCTAACATGATACTTACTATATATTAAAAGCATGAGAGTAACTAAATGATGCAAAGTCCAAAGCAGTTATGATCACAAATCCAGCTTCATGGGAAAAGGCTTTGTTTTAATAAAGGGGGGGTGGTGGTAGATCTCTACAAAAAGTAGGGAGATATACTCTTTCCTCAGAGTATTTCCTGGTAGAAAACATAACCAGCAAACTAGCACTCTGAAGTCCAAGTTGTCAAGAAGCCTGTGTTTCTTATAAAGTGGGAAGAAACCACTAGACAATTCTGCTATTCTCTAAGCTTAATGAAATGCTAGCAGGCTGCCCTGCTGTTCCCCCTATCTTATATTTCCAGGCCTTGCCACCTGTGCAACAAAAGCAAGCAATCTATTTAGAAGAGTGTTTTTCATTCTCTTAACTCTGAAGGTCTTTATTCTCAGCATGAGATTATTGCAACAACTTAACAAGCCATGTTTTCTCCCCCTATTTTCCTTTCTTTTCTTTTTGCACCTATGTCCTTTTAAGTCCATTCAGGCCTTAGGGAAACATTTAGTACTTAAGCTTTGGTTTTTCAAGCTCAATCGGGTAGAAAATCTAACACAGAATGTGTGCACAAACGATAGCTCTGCACAATAGAGATGAACAAATAGCACAAAGAGAAAAGAAGAATATGAGTGTTCAGGGAGCAGGGCTGCACTTGAATTCAATTTCCCAACAGCAGACCTGATGCTTTCTCCCAAGATTCCCAGGTTTCAAATGGTCATATATTGAGGGCCCGTTACCTGGACAATGAGGGGAAATGGCAGTCGGTAATTATGATCTTGGTTTCTAGGTTGTTAGGAGACTAATATTAATCCTGAAATTGTATGAAGAATGTGTTCATCTGGCCATAATTGTATAGTCTTCTTGAAAGCATTTACCAGCAATGCTAATTTAAAGCAAATCACCCCAGGGGAGTAATTCTGAACTAGTAGGTTTGCCAATTTATTAGTTAACTCAGGACAGGTTCTCTAGAACAGAAATAACAACAGGAAATTCATTAAAAGATACAGGTATATATTTTCATTTTCTATCAGGTGAATAATTCAGTATAACGATTAGCAGAGCACATATTGTTCTTTGAAAATCAAAGTGCCTGTGTTGGTTGGCTGGCAAAGGATCCTGAATGCTACTGAGTTACATGCAAGTAAAAAACATCTTGTGGTATTAACACCAGGAGATAATAATGCTGTTTTAAGAAAACACATTTAATTTGAACAGACACATCAAAATGTTGTCTTTCACAGTGAAATATCTATGTAAAAGAATTTATTCATACTACTCTCTCGATCTCCCTCAAAATAAAAGCATGGATTATAGGTGCCTTGTTTGTTTTTGTTTTGTGAGAGAAAAGATAATTGAAAATCCAAAAAGAAGATTCTAAAACTGTTACATCTTTAGAAAGAATACAAAAGAACCATAAGTGTTTGATTAAGCTTGCTTTTTAGGGTTATTTTTATTGTTCTCAGTGAAAATTATTCCTTCATTCCTGGTTTGTTCTTCTTCAATTGTTTACTTATTCCATCAGAATTGTCTAATAGGAAAAGGTAAGTTTCTGAGTTTTCGGAAATAAAATTCCTAAGTTTTTGAGACAATGTATTTTTAAGATTTATAGAGAATAGTATGAAATTAGGTAATTTCATTTATTCCTGGGGTCAGTGTTCCGATGGTCTATGTGTCTAATTTTATGCCAGTGCTATACTGCTGTTGAACACATGATTGGTTTAGGGAATAACATTTCTGCAAATTTTATAGCTCTGGAATTGGAAGAGAAGAATGATAATATTCTCCAAAATGAGGTTGCTCTATATTCATATGATTATGACGTTCAATTTGTCTCTACCACTGATGACAATGATTTGGCATCTCAACATTAAGCACATACCAGCAAAATGGAGATAGGATATTAACATAACCACTAAGACAAATAATTCAAAAATTGAAAACTTTCACAAAAACCTTTCCCCCAATGAGTTGCCTTAAATCTTAAAATATATATTAGATTAAAGTTGCTGAAATAATTTTCATATAGATAGCAGAAGGGTTGTGAAGCAGATTTGTTTGAAGAGAGTTGGGTAAGATTTCAAACCAATTTTGTCCCTTTTAACGAGTAGACATGCATAAATATTTAGGACTATAGAAATGGCTCAGTCTCTCAGATGCCATTCATTCATGCTATAGTTGGATCATACTCTGAGCAACTTGTTTCTACAAGGCTATTTAAGAAGTAGTTGTAATCACATGTGCTTTTGTTAAATCAACTTAGTGCTTATGGTCAATAGTCCAAATTCCAATTATTCCAATTATAAAAGCAGTTAGGTACTCATATATGTGTATATATTTATATTTGAATGAATTCCTTATATATTTTGGATATTAACCTCTTAGCGACATATGATTTGCAAATATTTTCTCCTGTTTGTTAGGATTGCCAAGTTGCCATTTCATTTTATTGATTGTTTCTTTTGCCATGCAGAAGCATTTCATTTTGATGACGTCCACTTGTTTATTTTTGCTTTTGTTGCCATTTCTGCTTTTGGTATTGTATCCAAAAAATCATTGCCAAGATCAATGTCAAGGGGATTTCCCCCTATATTTCTTCAAGGAGTTTTATAGTTTTAGATCTTACATTTAACTCTTTAATCCATTTTGAGCTAATTTTTTACAGTGGTGTAAGATAGGGGACAAGTTTTATTCTTTTGCATGTGGTTATCCAGCTATTTGAGTACTATTTATTGAAGAGACTATCTTTCCCCATTGTGTGTTCTTGGCTTATTTGTCAAATAGTAGTTGATTATATATGCATGGGTTTATTTCTAGGTTTTTGATTCTATTTCAGTGGTCTATGTGCCTAATTTTAAACTTTGATCACTACAGCTTTGTAATATAGTTTGAAATCAGGAAGTTTGATGCCTCTAAATTTGTTCCTTTTTCTCAAGATTGCTTTCGCTATTTGGGATCTTTTGTGGTTCCATGCAAAGTTTAGGATTGTTTTTTTTTTTCTATTTCTGTGAAAAATGCCATTAGAATTTTGATTGGGATTGTATTGAATCTATAGATGGCTTTGTGTGGTGTGGACATTTCAACAATATTAATTTTTATGATCCATGAACATGGAATGTCTTTCATTTATTTGTGTCTTCAATTCTTTTATCAGTATCTTATAGTTTTCTGTGAGCAAATCTTTCACCTGCTTTGTTAAATTTATTTCTAAATATTTTATTGTATTTCATGCTATTGTGAATGACATTGTTTTCTTTATTTTTTTTTAGATAGTCCCTGTTAGTGTATAGAGAAACATAATTGTTTCTTTTTGTATATTGATTTTGTATCCTACGACTTTACTGAATTTGTCTATTAGTTTTAACACTTTTTTGGTAGAGTTTTTAGGGTTTTCTATATGCAAGACCATATCATCTGCAAACAGAGACTATTTTACTTTTTCCTTTCTGACTTGGAGACCATTTATTTCTTTTTCTTGCTTGAATGTTTTGGCTAGGACTTCCAGTACTATGCTGAACAAAGTTGTAAATGTGGGAACCCTGGTTCTGATCATGATCTTAGAGGAAACACTTTCAATCTTTCATTGTTGAGTATGTTAGCTATGGGTTTGTCATATTTGGTCTTTACTATGTTGACATATGTTCCTTTCATACATAGTTTGTTGACAGTTTTTATTATAAAAAGATGCTATTTTTGTCAAATGCTTTTTTACATCTATTATGATCATATGATTTTTAGTTGTCATCTGTTAATGTGGTTTATCGCATTTATTGATTTGTGTATGTTCAACCATCCTTGTATTCCAGGGGTGAATCCCACTTGACCAAGGTGCATTATTCATTTAATATACTGTTGAATTACATTTGCTATCATTTTGTTGAAAATTTTTGCATCTATATCCATCAAGGATATATTGGCCTGTAGTTTTCTTGTAATGTCCTTATCTGGTTTTGATATTAGGGTAATGCTGGCCTTGTAAAATGAGTTTGGAAATACTCTTCTAAGAGAGTTGATCTTAAATATTTTTACCACACACAAAAGAAATTCATAACTAAGTGCAGAAATTAATGTTAATTAGCTTTATTATTATAATCATTTCACAGTATATATGTAGCAAAACATCACATTGTATATATTTAATATATACAATTTATATTTGCCAAATATACTTAAATAAATATAGAAAAATAAATGCAAAAGTAATTGCTAAATAAAAAGCATGCAGTATAAGTAAATCATTATCATACTTATAAATTAACTTAAAATCTTACATTTTGTTTATACCTAAAATTAATCCCCTTAAAAATGGAGATAACAGTTTGAGTCTATAACTAAAATAAACTAAAAAGCTATCATAACAATTTTGTGTAATGATTCATGTTACTTTTTCCAGCTTGCTTCAACTGTGGTTCACATGTCATAGTATGTCATTATCACTCCCCTGGTCATAAATGCTAGAAATCTAAGAATTACTTTTGATTACTCTCTATTCCAAAGCCATCATTCCCAGTTTGCCATCCAGTTCTCCTAATTTTAACTCATGTCTGGGCCTTTTCTGTTCCCACCCTTACTGACTTAGTTCACATCAGCCTCCCTATATTGACTCCATTAAACTTTGACCTACATTGCTCCTAGAATAGTCTTTCTAAATACAAAATTTGTTTCCTTGATTATCAATGTTGATGGCTCCCCATTGTGCATAGAATTGGATCCATACAGAATTAGACACCAAACTTCTGAATCAGGACCAAGCCTGCCTTCCCATGATTATCAACTACCATGCCATTCTATAAACTTTACACTTCAGTTGTATTTCTCTGAGCATTGTAATTTCTTATTTTTAGGTCTTGGATTTGCCATTTATTTTTCTTGAACTGACTTTTATCTTCATTCAGAGAATTTAGTCTTATCTTTCAAAACCTTCTAAAATATTACATACTTATAGGTGTGTCTCCATGATTCCCACAGAAAGAAGAACCAATCAACTGCTCTCCTGAATTAGTTTGTATTTCTTTATTATTTTTAATGTTTGATACATCATAAGAATGATCTCCTTGAGAGAAGGGACTAGGTTTTATTCATTTTTAAGTCCTATTATCTAACATAGAGCTGGCAGAAGGTAAATAGTCAGTAAGCATTTGTTGGTTGAATTAATGGGTGAATGAAAATCAATCAAAGTTGTCTAGCATTAGGTAAAGTTCTAAAGCAAAAACAGGCCTTGCACCTCTGGCTATACACAGAAGGATTTTATGCTGCATTATGCTGCCTTGGTATTACCCAAGTCTCTCCTTCTTGGTAGAGAACTTGAGTCCAGGACTTTGACATATCTTTTTCTCCAAAATTTAATTGGTTGTGAAATGTAGTATTTAAAAGCATAAATTTTAGGGTCAAACTGCCTGTAACCAAATTCTGGTCCCCTAATTCACAAGCTGCGTAAATCTGTCAAAGTAGTTTAATGTCCTTATGCCTTAGTTTACACATCTATAGAATGTTTAGTATGGAGCCCATATCATGGCATTGTGGTAGATATTAAATGAGTTAATACACAAAAAGCAATTAGAATTGCTTTTGGCGTGTACTCAGATACATTATCTTTTAGCTACTTCTAGTTGTTGCTTCTGAGTTTTAGTTAACTAGGGCTTTGTTGATCAGTGATTAGAGTGTCTTACAAATGCACCCCTACTGAAGACTTAATGATTCAAAGTAGTACGATGTTCTTTACTTCTTCATGAAAAAGTTTGATTTAAATAGCATTAATAAGACATGCCAAAAAAAAAAAATGGCTAATGTGAGGGAATTTTGAGTACTATGAAGATTTTTAGGTGAGGTTACTGAATAGGTCTTTTCCCATCAAATATCAATTTCCAACTTTAAGTATGTATTGAAAATTCTCTCATTGCCCTGTATAATGCTACCTACATACTGAGTTACAAGGGAAGAATGAAAGAAAAAGATAAGACTTTATTAAACATAGTGTAAATAATTTTTAATCTAAGCAACAAATATATTTTTGTGGAAGGTTGAATTTAAATATTATAGAAGTTCAGAGAGGACATATACTACAGTTAGGATAATCATTTTAAAAGCTTCCTGGAGGCTAGGAGAGAACATGATTGATAGGTAGGTTTAAGAATGGAGGACAAGAAACATAGAGGAAAGAAAAGGCACAGTATTGATTTGAGAGGACACTTCTCTGTCTATTAAATGTATGAGCATTGCTGCCAGTAAAATCTCCTAGGGTACATTTGAGTTCCCATTTCTTATTCAGAAGTCTCAAGACGAAATACCAGTTCTTTCTTAACCTACCTATTTCCTTCAAGTAACAAATATTGGTTACTGCCGTGGGACTACAGAGGGTGGAAAACATGTAAAGAATACTGTACAGTAAATGGATTCATGTTTTATTAGTTGTGAACAGAGTGAGTAGAAGGAAAGAGCTGAAAATTTGATCATTTGTCTTCAGAGACACCTTTAAACGCTGAAACAATGAGTATCGATAATGAAGATTAGTTTGCAATATTATGCGTTGATTTTTCTGGACATATAGTGCATTTTTAGCTTACCAGTTCAAAAATAATCTTTATGTGTCCTTTGTTAGAACTTTTATCCCCCTTATACCCTAGGGATAATCTATCAGTGCAAAATGAGTCTAGATATGAGCATTTACTTCCAAAGGATTACTTAGCAACTGGAGTGAATTGTTTTCTGTATGTTTGTTGCCCCTGGGATGCCTTTAATAATCAGGAAATGCCTTGCATTGCCATAATTATTGCTGAAAATTATTAATGGGTGAGAAGATCATCTAGGTCTTCCATAATTCTGACCACATATATCATCTGTTTATATTAGACTGTTTCTCTATCAATGTAGAAAATGTCTTTGCTGATATAATGGAAAAATCACATTTCATCATAGTCCTCCTTCCAGATGACATTTTGATTTTTCTTTGAACCTTCTTGTTAAAGGCTTGGGAATTAGCATAATCTGATAGCCTTATATTAGGCATCTGAAAAATCTATTGCAGCATCAGCATTACCAGTTATATCAAGCAGGGCATGGCATTTTATCCAACATCAAAAAAAGGACCATCATTTTATAGAAACTTTATAAGAATGAAATATAAAGATAAAGCTTCTCAGTTCTCCATGCTTGAATGTACGCTTTAAACTGTATTTAAGATGACATATTTGATAGAAAACTGGAGGCACAGGATTGCAAGTTTGACAGCCCTGAGTTTGAGTTCTATTTCTACTTATACTGAGCTATAGTCTCTCAGCCCCTCATTGGTACAATAGGATTAAATAAGCCAACATGTATAAAGTGCTTAGTAAATAACATTAGTCAGGTGATGAGGACTGATATATAGTAATCTCTGTCTACATATTCATAATTTATTTTTGATTAACAGCAACCTCTTATAACATAAATCACTTTCCAACTTTTCTTTTACTCATTTAATCCTCAGTGAAGAGTGAAAATGCAGTTGGCAAAACTCTCATACAAAGGCCTAATTGAGGACTTTACTAAAGTGTTCCCATTTGGATCTCCTTAACCAGCAGGGCAGAGATACCTTCATTGTGTAATGTACCCTTTTTATTCCTGTGCACTATGTGCTCCAAAGCTTCATGGCGATGGGTATCTAGTTATTATAATTCAATGACCTTTGGAACTGATTAATATCCTCCTTATGTTCCAGTCAGTAAAATTGAAATAATATTTATACCAGCTCTTGCAACATGGTCATAAGGATAAAATAAAATTATGTTGGTAATAGCTAACATGATTGGAATACTTACTCCATACCAGTCACTGTTCTGAGTATTAATTCATCTATCCTTCTTTAAACCTTTTAAGGTGGGCACTACTATACATCGCAACAGAGCAGTTGCAACATCTTCCTTTTCTAATTCGTCTTATAAATTCCAGCTAAGAATCTACATATTTAGCCACGTATACACAAAAGTAAGATAACTTAATGACATTGCTGAGATATGGGTTGAGATGACCTGGCTCCACACAACACTGATGTCTCAGAAATTTTGATAGCACTTTGCAAACAGTAAATAACGAGAGACTGGACTGATCATGTACACACTGGCTTTCTACTTGTGGGTAAGAGAAGTCCAAGTGGATTAGGGATTTCCACTTGGAACTCATTGAGGGAAGGAATCAGAGGCTGGTTTTATTTTGTAATAGGAATTTGAGGTAGTCTATGAAATGTAGTCATCTGGAGAATAAGCTACAAAAATGTGGAATTGACAACCAAAATTTAATGCAGCAGAACTGAAATATGTATCTATTTATTTGTTTTATCATGTATTCACTATCAGGTATTATGTATTTTTTTTTGTCTTAAAGTATCTTCTTGTCTAGTGAGGAAGACGAGTGTTGGTTGTTGTTCTGCCATCTATTATTGGCATGAACTTGAGTAAGTCACTTAATTGCTCTGATCCTCTGTCCCCTCATTTATAAATGAGAATAAAATCTCATACATTCTAAGGCTTCTGTGAAGCCTTAGAGGTAGACTATGTAAACTGCTTGAAACAAGTTGTCATTGAGTAAATAGTTATTAATGCTATGAAGGTGGAATATGGAGAGAGATGAAGTTGGAGAACAAAATTGCACACTCTAGTAAGGACCACAGGGAACCACTGAAGAATATTTAGCAGGGACACACAATGATCAGGTTTTCATATTAGGAAGTTCACCTTGGTAGCAGGGTGAAGGTTGAGCTGAACAGGGACTAAGCTGAAAGACAGGACATTCATTAGAAGATATTAAAAAATAGAGGATGAGGCTTACAAGGTAAAGACATTGTGGACTTGGAATAGAGACAAGAGAAATTTGGAAATGAAATAAATTTTTCTTTATCTTAAACAGGGTTCTTTTATAGAGTTAAAAAAATGGAATTGTAGGGGAAACCAAGCATGAAAACAAACAATTTTTTTTGGCAGACAAATCTTACTTAGACCATTTCTCTTGGTTTTGAGGCAGAAGAAAGACAGATGTCCTGGATGTTAATTTTCTGCCTTTGAGCTCTCTCCATCTCCACTTGCCTAGGGTCAGGAGAGATCACTTCCACAACTTCTTTCTAGCACATTCATTGCTGCACTGTACTTATTTTTTTTTTTTTTATGACTGTCTCATCCAAAAGATGGAGAGCTCAATGAATAAAGAGTATCTTTTTCCAATAGCCAGTATTTAGATAATGTATGGTTCAGAGCAGGTATTCAAGTGAATATTTGTTCAATAAATGAATGAGTAAACACATGAGAGCATAGTGGTTAATTATAAGATCCCTGGAGTAGGTCTGATAGGTTTTGAATCTTAATTCCACCACCAATTATGAGCAGGATAAAACCTTCTAGGCTTGACTCCTCATCTATGAAATGGAAATTCCAATATCATAGTGTTGCAATGAAGTTAAATAATACGAATATATGCAAAGTACTTAGTCACACAATAAGTATTTATTTAATTAAATGAGATCTACCAGTATTACTATCGATATTGTTATCATAAAGGCAACTGAATTCTTAATTCTTAACCATTTCTCCCATCCCTCTACTCTCTATTGTTTAATACAACTCTGATGTGAAAAATCAAATTAATGGAACTGACAATTATGTTGACTAAACTTGTAGAACAGTAAGATAGATTGATTTTTCTTGTCTTTTATTAATCCAGCTTACTCTCTCACTCTCTGTCTTTATGCAACCAAAGACCTAGCATATCTCTGCATCTACATTTCTATATATCTATATATAGCATATATAGATATGTGTATATATGTATAAGATACACGCACACATACACATACATCTAAGAGAGAGATATATATGTATATATATATACATACACATAAACACACACATATTCATCTTCTATACAACCTATGTGACCTATATATCATATATCATATATAGGAGGTATATATGCATATATTCACATCTAGGAGACATATATGTATTATATATATATATATTTCCTATGTAACTTATATGTCCTATATATATTTAGATATAGATATTTTCTTGCCATAGACAAATATTACAAAAGGAAGTTCAGCTCATTGCTAACCCAGAAACAGAAGCAGCGTGACCTTATCGAGGTAGTAAGGCAAGCGGCTATCTCTGAAGAATTAGACCAATGTAAGCAGGAGTCACTGGGACAATTGGAAAGTAGTTTTCACAGCTTTGTTTTCTTACCAACTGACCAAACATGAATAATGAAATTCAATACATGGCAAGGGCTCTCTTTTATACCCTCTCTCTAGCACTTTTCATGTTTCCAAATAATTTGTTTGAGAAGTGCACTTTGTGCTTTTTATTAAACATGTGATTGAGCTGGATTTCTCTATATTAGGAGACTTAATTTACCAGTGAACTATAGCTTAAAATTGGCCATCTGGAAAAATAAACTCCTCAACAGCCATATAATTTGTCTTTTGTCTGGCTTCAGGCAGTGGATTTGGGGGGATTAGTATTGAGCAAACAGCAAGCAGCGCTCTCCTGGCTCTTTGAAGCCCTCTCCCTTCTCTAAAGGGGCATCTTGCTAAGTTACAAGTTAACAAATGGTTCTTACTCTTATAATGCCTTTGTCAATGCTATGTATATATGAATCTAACTTTCAATAAAACAAAATGGCTTTCCTTTTCTACTTGGGGAAGCAATGCCATATGGACCAAAGCCTAAGGTCAGGAAAAGCATATTGCCTGGCACGCAGGCCAACACACCAGCTGTGCCCTTGCACCAGAAGGTGAAGGGTGGCAGGTGGAGACCTTTCTCTTTCAGCTCATAATGCTTACCCCCAGCACACACCCCACCCCAATTTACTAACATAGTAGTATCAGAGATATCATAGGATGTAATTCCCATGTTTTACTAAAACTAATTGTAATTTTTCTCCCAAAGCTTAAATACCAGGTCATTTAAAAAATCTCAGCATATAAGAAGAAAGGCTTGGCAAGCCAATGTTTAAAAAAAAACCAAAAACTGCTCAGATAAACATCATAGTTCTTGATAACTTGTCTGCGTACAGTTCCATGTAAAGTTATAGAATCATTCTCTCCTTTCCTTTCTTTTTCTTGATAAGGAAGCAGCAGTTAGAGGGACATCCTAGTTGTGGTCAAAATATGGGCTAACAAATTAGATAGACCTGGGTTCCTGATCTAGTTCTGCCACTTATTAACAAAATGACTTTGGCTAAATTACTTAACCTTCCAAACCTTAGTTTTTCCATATGTATAATGGGGATATTATAACTAATAATCATGGGCTCTGTCTCATATGGTTATGATGATTATGTGAGATAATGTAGACATGTGAAAGTGTTAACACAGATCTGGCAAAAGTACTAAATAAATTTAAAAAATAAAATTACTTAGGACAAATGTACATTGTTAGGCTCATACCACACACTCCTATAGACTGTGGTAGGTTTTTAATATAATAATTATACCTTCCTTTCATAATTTTACTCTGTGCCAAGGACTAGGCCAAGGACTTCATAGCTGCTATCTGTGATATAGGAATTGTTGAAACTCAGAAAAGTTAACTAGTATTTCCAAATTCACTTGTGGAGTCATGATTTAAATCTGAGGCTCAGACTTTTTGCTTTTATCAAATTATTAAATTCCCGACTATAGGAAAAAATGTAAAATAGTGACTCAATAATTTCATATCGCTTCTCACAACCTTCATATAACAACGGCCACAAATAGGCAGTGCCCTTGCTTATTTCTTCTTCACATGTATGCTTAGTGTCTTTATCCAAGTCATGTGAAAGAAACCAGTTATCTTCAGATATTCCATCAAAGAGGTTTACCATCAAAGACAAAAGCTGCTGTGTTCTACAACTCAGTATAAATTTCCTAGGGCTGCTGTAACAAAATACCACAAACTGAAGGACTGAACATCCAAAATGTGTTGTCTCACAGTTTTGAAGGCTAGAGGTCTGAAATCAAGGTGTTGGCAGGATTGGTTTCTTCTGAGGGCTATGAGAGGCTGTTCCAAGCCGTTCTCCATGGATTATAGATGAATTTCTTCTCCCTGTGTCTCTTTACATTGTCTTCCCTCTATGGTATCTCTGTGTTGAAGTTTCCCCTTTTTATGAGATCACCAGTGAGACTGAATTAGGGCCCACTCTAATGACCTCACTTTAACTTGATTACCTCTGAAAGACTCTAGTCTCAAAATAAGGTCAAATTTTGAGCTACTGGAGGATATGAATTTGGGAGGGACACAATTTAACTCATAACAAATTAATTAGTGGGAATGTGCCTTGCCTGCTGCAAAATTTAATAAGCGTGGGTTGAATTAGAATGAAGAACACTATCAACCTCATCTTTAACCTCAAGGTCATTTTATATTGCTTTCACTCTTTCTTTGTTACCTGTCATCCCACCAAACCCACCAAACTTTAGTCCTTTCTATACAAATTCTTTTTGTTTGGCACTTTCATTTTCCTTTATAACGTTTTAGGCAAATCCTTTGTTATACTATGCAACAGAAAATGTAGTTCTGTAGTAAAAAATGTTGTTTGCTTATCCTGGAGCATTCTCTCCAAAAGGCTCTTCCCTCGTTGTGACAACTTACCTCCAAAATGCCAAATACATGTTTCTGTTTTTTTCATTTTTCATTTTTTTTTTTAAGTTAGAGGCAAGATTTTTCAACTTTAGCACTATCGACATTTTGAGATAGATAATTCATTGTAATCTATGTATAGATGTGAAAGTTGGACAATGAAGAAGGCTGATAAGAAAAGAAGATTAATTCATTTGAAATATGGTGTTGGAGGAGAGCTCTGGACCTTCAGAAAGACCAATAAGTGGATTCTAGAGCAACTTAAGCGTGAAACATCGCTGGAGGCAAAAATGACAAAACTGAAGCTGTCCTACATAAGGCACATCAAGAGAAGCCAGGGTTCTTTGGAAAAGACAATAATTCTGAGAAAAATAGAAGGCAGCAGGAAAAGAGAAAGACCCATTATGAGATGGATTGAATCCACAAAGGAAGCCATAGGTAGGGCTCAGCAGGGCTGTTGAGGACAGAACATCATGGACATCACTCATTCATAGGGTTGCCGGGAGTCAGAGCTGACTCAATAGCACATAATGCACAATTCTTTGTTGTGGAGGGCTGTCCTCTGCATTGTAGGATATTAGCCGCATCCCTGTCCTCTATCCAGATTCTGGTATCACTAGCCTAGTTGTGACAAAAATGTGTTCTGACATTGCTAAATGTTTATTGTGGAGGAAGCAGAATCATCTCTGTTTGATAACCACTGAGATAACGTGAATATAAAAAGGCGAAGTGTGGCAGATGGTAGGCACTCAAGAAATGAGATTTTCCTTTTCTAACATTTCTACAACTTTGGATACTCTCCAAGTCTCTGTTTCAGCCTCTTTATTTCCAATAAATGTTGTCCATTAAAAATTAATAACATCTTAAAGCTTTCAGTTCATCCAAGTTGTGTCCCAAAGATTTCTGTTGATATCTCTTCCAGGTCTTTTTAATGCCCTACTAGACATTTCCATTAGATTGTCTAATGATCACCTTAAAATAAGCATACCTAAATGAAACACAATTTTATCCACTCAATAGAATTTCCTTTTGTAGTTTCATTATTTTAAATAACCGGACCACTTTTCACAGCTAGATAAAACTGTGAGGTGTAAGTACATATATAGCCCTTTAAGTGTTGTTGTCCCGGGTAGACCTATTTTCATATTCCACCACTTATTATGGGAAAATTATGTAAGTGATCTGAGCCCATTCACACATATATAAGTATAGTTTTGAGGCATAGAAATAAGATATAAGAAAATGACATACTTATTAAGGCCTTATAACTGTCAGAGAGCACTAACAGAATAATGAGGCAATTACATATAGAACAATTTTGCTGCTTACATCTGAAAGCTGATGCAATGAGTAACATATTAAAAAAGCATCAAACAAGTAAGTAAAAGGAATGGGTTCCTAGAGAAAAAATAAGATTCATTAAGCATATGTGCAATAACATGTACTAGTTATTTATCATGTATTTCTCAAGTGTCAGGAACAATCTGAACTTTCATGGTATGGAGATGACCTACTTTTAGGTAAATGATATTCTGCCTGGGATTCAGAAATTTCCCCAAGCCATGTTGTGACAGAGGGTCCAAACACCTGCTAAAGCCTATTTCATTAGTAAGATAATCACAATAGCATATCTCATGGCCATCATGGTAGCCTGGACTGGAGAATATTAAAATATCTATGGGATTCTAGAAGACACTTCCCCGCCCCCCCCAGAATGGTTAAAACTAGTTCTCAGATTTTGGTGGAGGCAAATGACTATTCAAAATAATTCACAGATTTTTTTCTGGAAAAACCCTAATTACTCTAAGAGCTGACTCTTCTTCCTAACAAAGCGAGCACAGATTAGCTGGGGCCCAACTCCACACACTCCCCACCTTTGTTTTCCCCTGGAACCCAGTGGCATTAGTGCTAATTTGGGTGATGGAACACCTGATCTTTCTTGCCATAGGACTTGTCTGGAATTTTGGTATCACTTGATACCTCTAGTATGACATGTTTCATTTAAGTGGAAAAACTTTTCTGAAAATTATATGTCAACTATAAGGGAGTTCTGAACTGAAACCCCTATAATAAAAGAAAGATTCACAAGAGAAAAAGGAACAGAAATTATTAATATGTATATCTCATGTATATGTGGGAGATGCACAGGGAAAAATGAGTAACGTCCTGAGGTGGCTTAGAACTCAGACTTAAATATCATCTAAACAGGGAAAAGAGAGGGAGTTATAAGCCTCTTAGGGGAGAGTAAATGATTTTTAGGAAAGATGAATGGGACCGTAGAAGAAAAGATTTGAGGTATGATACTTTTTGACAAAGTTTGTCTGGGTGTGTTGCTGATTTCTAGTCTCCTCTCCTGTGACAAAAGCCAATCTTCCTTGGTTGATGAAATTCTTGAGGGTGAGATTTATGACAATTGAGTTTCTTTCTTAATATCTGTCTTTAGGTGGATAAGAGGAGTTCAGCAAAAGCCCCTCCCTGCATTTGCTGTTTTTCAAGTGCCTAAAGCTCAAAATTATCAATATATCAAAGTGACATATTTTGGGTTGGCATGTCCTGAATTCTTACAGTCATATTTTAGGATAACATACTCTGCTGCCCTTCACAACTCTTCTATATTAAATTCAGAAACTAGAATGATTGGTGAACTACTTGTCCAGTCTGAAACTAGGTGTCCTCTAGGAAGCAAGGCCACCATCTGGAGCTCAGAGTTCTAGCCTAATTACCAATTCTCTACAGCGGTCCCCAACCTTTTTTTGCACCAAGGACGGGTGCTCCTATGAGAACCTAATGCCTGATGGATGATCTGAGGTGGAGCTGAGGAGGTGATGCTAGCACTGGGGAGCGGCTGCAAATACAGATGAAGCCTCGCTTGCTGTCCGGCCGCTTTCCTCCTGCTGTGTAGCCCAGTTCCTAGTAGGCCATGGACCAGTAGCATCCGTGGCCTGGGAGTTAGGGACCCCTGCACAGACCCCATATACAGTGCTTATTGCCACGTACAAGCTTTAAGACATTTTTAAATGCAGAAGATAATAGTGTCCACTCCTCTATAGTACTAAGAAGGGCTCATAGAATACCATATCTTTTGCTTAAATAAGCAAGAGAGTGACATGGTGAAATTGCCCCACAAGCCCCTAATGCATTTGGGGTAAATCTTCAGAGGATTCACTAGGAGGAAAACTTCATCCTGAGGTACAAAAAAGAGTTTCTGGAGGTAGTAAGATTTGTTTGAATCCGTATACTGATGGATTTCTCAAATGGCATTGGTGCGGGTTTGCTGAGTAGCTGGGAGTGAGGAGAATAAAAAGGCTGCCTTTCTTATTACATGCTAAAGCCTGTCATTTAATAGGGCATGTGCCTGATTATTTTTCTTTCATGCATGGGTGCCCTGTTTGCTGAAGGTGTTGTGAAAAGTTGTCAAGAGATAAATTCAACTGTTTATGAGAATCATTATGTGGTTCTGTGTTTATTTCCCTGGCACCCTCCAAGATCTATAATTTGGAGCTGAACAGCTGTTTTCTGGTGCTTGCAGATGAAAGTATTTAAATATGTCTAAAACACATTGTTTAGAAAGTATATGCAAAAACGGGGTGCCTTTCTACCATTAGGAAATCTGTAAGAAGAAGGAAAGGAAATTTTATCATTTGACTACTGCTAACATTTATTGTGTGACTAGGATAGTGTTACATTCTCTCAGTGCTGGTTATAAAGATGATAATTAAGTGGGCAGTCCCTGTAGACTTCTGACCAACTTAGAAGCATTTTCTCTTCTCGGATTTCAGCTACTACTTCCCCTAAGTGGGAGTTGGAAAAGATAAATAAGATCTTTGAAGCCACACAATGTCTGGTCTGTCTTGGCTATGTCGTAATATAACTGACATTATGGCAGGTATCAGGAAAATTCATGTAGGAAACAATACAATTCCACATTTCGTTATTAGCAGGGAACAGAATGTGCATCTCCATAATCCTGGGCAACCACCTCCCCACTGACTACAGAAGGTGATAGCTGAGTCAACTGCTGACCTGAGAGTGATATCAAAATGCTGTCGTGCACTACCAGTATTTCAAAGTAATATTAAAGAGCCGAGCTTTTTAATTTGAAGTGATACACTCTGATATTTCTCTTTTCTTCCACCCATACTCCCAGCAGCTTATCTCACAACTCCAAAGATGACATTCAGTCTGGTTCTCCAACATGTTTGTGAATGGGAATCAAAGCCTAATAATTGTCCGGGTGGGTTATCAGGACTACCACTCATCTATTAAGCACCTATCTGTGTTTATGTGTTTAGCTGAGAAGCCATTGCACTTCCATTTTCTATGAAGAGTATTTCTATATCCTTCTGGTTATCTGATAAATAAAAGATAAGAAAAAATAAGCCAGGATTGCCATATTTTATTGTATAAAAACAAAAAAGATTGTCAAGACTTCCCTGTGAATTTGTGGAATAAAAGTATATAGATACAATTACCCTTCTAATAAACTTGCTTAAATTCCCGAGGTTTCCACAATGACCCCTTTCTTTTGAATTGGGGAGTTTCACCTCTGGATCATTTAGCTGGGGTATAGCCCACTCTTACATGGTCTTCAGTCCTGAAGATTCCTGATCCATCCTGAAGGCATCAGATCACCTTATATCCAGAACTGCTTGCCAAGACCTGAGGAGAGGTTGCTTAATGAAAGTAACCAGTTTGGAAGCCTCTGCATCCAGACCCATTTCAGACCAGTGTCTAAGACGGCAAAATGTCAAATGCTAGGCTGACCAATATCGTGCTAAGACCTGACCGACCTCTTTAATCCAAAGGGGTGAGCTTAAAAGAAAGAATCCAGAGAAAATCATTACTTCCTCAAATCTGATTGAAGGTTGAAAGGGATCAAGGGAAATTTCAATAGCTTGGAAACTAGTCCACAAGGAAAATAAAGAATTGGGCCTGGAAGAAAAGAAAGGAAGACTCAGTGATTAGCTCCCCCTGTGGAGAGAATCTCTGCCACTTGGCTTCCTTTGATGAGATTACAGACTTCTGAAACTCACTCCCACCAGGAAGGTAGACATGTTGAAAGATCATCCTTCTAAATAGGCAGGGAACGCATTCCTCATTCTTAGGAAAGTATACTATATGCTCTTTGGAATGACTTAATCATGTTTTCCTCATTGAGACCAGAGGTTTGCTTCAAGAGGTTCTGAACCAATCTGGTCTATGATGAAGTTTAGGTTACTTAGGGGAAGTTGTAAGAATTCCAGATAGCTAAATTATTGTATTTTTACATATATACAATATTCCTCTACAGAGTAGAGAGTCCTTAATGGTTTTGCATTTCTTGATCTTGATATTGTTTCAATTGCATTTTTCCACACTTCTCTCTTTGCCCTCATTCCAGTGAAGGAGAATCCAAGCTAACTTTTTATTGATTTGGATACCATAACCTAACAAATAACTTCTGATCCCTTTCTTTTTGTATGTCTCAACTCTCATTACAGTCATATACTCCAATTAATACTCTTGTAATTTAAGATCCTTAGAGTTGAACAGGATTTTAGTTTAGAGTTAAACTTCCCAGCCTAAGTTGGAAGCCTTATTCTTAACTTATGGATATTATGCCTTTCTTAGAAACATCAGTGTAAGGGGAACTTCTTGGTTGACATAAATCTGTTTGGCATAGCTATTCTTTAATTCATCATCCTCTACATACACCTTCCCCTCATTTCTCTGCTCATCTCAATCTCATATATCTTTCCAAGCCCTCCTTATATCCTACCATTTTTCTTAATGACTTTTTAGACTAAAGATGATCATATAAACTTATAAATCCAGCAGAATTTAGTTAGTTAAAACCCAAAGGGAATGCAGAGATGATCTAATATAGTGTCCTCATTTTACAGATGTGAGAACTGAAAATAAGGGAGGTCTGATAGGAAACCAAGCCATATCCTACATTTTGACATCCTCTGTAACACAGCCATGAACAATTTTTTTAAACACTGCAAGTATGTTTATATTTTTTCTCCCAATTACAAACTTTTTGAAGGCAATAATTATAATTTTATGTCTGTATTTTGCATAGTGTTTCATACATACTGAGTTGTTCTAATTCAGCGCTGTCCAATAGAAATTTCTACAATGGTGTAAGTGTTCTATAATATTTGCATTGTCTAATATGGCAATCACTAGCCACATGTAGCTTTTGGTCATTTAAAATGTGGTTAGAGCATCTGAAAAGTTGAGTTTTAAAACTTATTTTAATTACTTTACATTTAAATTTACATAGCTACATGTTGCTAATGACTACCATAATAAACATTGCAAGTGAAGAAAAATTATGTAGAGTACATTTGTGGATTTGATAATGTTTTAATATTGTTTGAAATAGAGATTTAGAGATGAAAAGGGCCAAATCTCATAATTTCAATTAATACCCCCAGAAAAATAAAAACATTGGTTCAAAGTCACATGGTTATTAGGAACAGAGCTGGCACCTACACCTTCTGGTTATAGTTTTTCTTTTTATTATTATTTTTTCCTTCTTTGCCATAATATCTTGGGGAAAGTGGGAGGAAGATTTAGGTAGTAAATGGAAGGGAAAATGAACAGTAATTTAAAAAAATATGATGAGGATGAATGAGGATTATAGATAAGGAAGAAGAGAATAAAGGATGACCTACACAAGTAGAAAAATTTATCAATATCCAAGAATGGAGATAAAGAAAAGAAAACATCAAAAGCTCATACTTTGATCCATGATCCAGTGTAAATGAAGAATTCTCTTTTAAATGCAAAACAATATTACTGTAATAAATCAGGGACCATTGCATAGGTGTGCCTAGGATGACATAAGGAAAAGAGAGCTTAGTGGTTACTGAACCATGACAAAGCCCTCATACTAATGAATTACATTCCTCAAAACCTTTGTCAAATTAAAATCAAAGAACTCTCTCAGAATGAGCATGGAATGTTAACATCTGGTTAACCTACTGGAGATAACAGTTTCATCTAAAGCCTTAGTTAGTCAAGCTCTTATCCCTCCCTGTGGTTCCTTGATTCCACTTTACCCTTTCTCTCACTTTGCAGCTGTTCAGTGAAGGAGGGACCTTGCTGAAGAGTGTTGGATTTAATGGCATCTAAAATACCTGGGAAGTAGAAAACTTCACTGATGAGTGTGAATTGTTCGGAAGCCTAACGAGTGCTCCAGATGGTCCTTCTCCATAGAGTCTTGATAATCTCAGTAGCTTCAATAACCTTTCAAGAGAAATAATTTGCATAGTAACTGTAGCCTATCATTAAATAAGAGAAACAACTAGTTCCCTAAAGCTCGGCAGTATTCAATACAGGATGCCACAATCTTTTGTTTTGTAGTATTTCATATTTCATAGAAGGAAGGAAAACTAAGACTAAAATCTGTAATTATGATCTGTAACATGCATTTTGTTCCTTTGTATTCTTTCCCATACTGGCAGGAAAGTGAAATGACACTGAGATTTTCCCAGGGTGTGTGGAATATTAATTTCTTACTGCTTTAATGGTTGTTGAGCTAGGCCACATACACAGCAAGCTTTTCCTTTGCATCTTGAATGTTACTTTACCTGTTGTCAAAATCATAGGCTTGAGTTAGGATGTTATTCATTTGGGATTGTAAGGTGGAGTCAATCATTATTCCCTTCCAAATCTCATTTTCTTTTTTCCTCCTACTCATTTTCTTTCTTTTGAGGTTCCTTATTTCTTATTAATACTACTAACCATCTTGGTCAACTGCATGAGAAGTCTGTCGGGCATTTTGATCATCCTTTTTCATATGCCTGACCTTTACATGATTGCTCCATCAAGGAGCTTTCCACAGTATCTCACATTTAACTCCTTCCTTTTCATTTTATTGCCTCAATTTTAAACCAGAGCGCTGTTAGTTTTCTGTTTTTTTTTTTCTGTCACCAGTACAAGCTATACACCGTCCCTTAATGAATCATTCTAAAGATCAAGATTAATCAAACCATTCTATAGTTCAAAAGCTTTCAATGGTGTGAGGTACTTAAAAGGGAGAAGGAAAGGAGGAGGTGAGGAGAAACAGGAAAAAGAAAAAGAAGGAGGAAGTTGCCAATGAAATAAAATAAAAATACTAAGAAATTTTACTGTATAAAAGACTTGAACATACAGTACTGATGGCAAGTCAAATCAATGGGAAACTATATTTCATGCAATTCTTACAAATAATTGCTTTAAAATATTTAAGTTGGATTCTTCTTACCTTCCAACATATACCAAAATAACTTTCAGATTGATTAGAATGTTGAACAGAAAGAAAATTCTAAAAATACTTGAAAATACAAGAAATAATTATTTAATGTCAAGATTGGAAAGAATTTTTTAAATCAAATATAAGCAAAAGAATAAAGAATAATGTAAAGATAAGCATTAAAAATCCAATGAAAAACTCATTCTCAAAATTGAAAAACAAATGACCATCTAAAAAAAGTATTTCCATTGTACTAATTAATAACTTTCATCTAATTTTGGTTTACCCTAAGAAAAAAAGAAAAAATATTTCAAAGATATGTAGCATAGAAAGTGTGAGCGTATTTAAAATATGAAGATCTCTTACAAATCAACAGGGAAAAGAACACTCTAATAGAAAAATTTGCAAAGATTATAGAGAGGGAACTCATGAATATAAATGACCTATATCATGAAAATAAAGACATCAGACCTATTGTGCTTTTTTCCTCTGTGGTTCTTCCATTGTTTTAAGCTTGTAAAATCCCTCCTCATTTCAAGATTGGTAAGTGATTTTTTTTTAGTTTATGTTTTTGGTTTGCATTTAATATTTTAATTCACTCAATTTATTTGGACTTATGCTATGAGATATTAGAGTCAATTCAATTATAATCTTTTCCCTCTTTCTTAAATTGTAAGCTCCTTGAGGGCAGGAACAATGTGCTAATTTATTTTTGTGGATCCTGCAGCATGTAGCCAGCAGACAATAGTCAACACATGAAAGGGGGAGAGGGAGGATCAGATAAATTTTGAGAGAGGAAGCACCTTTTGAGTTTAGTCTTAAAAGTCTAAAATACTTTCATGATACATTTTTTTTTTCTTTTCTGTATCTGGGTTAAACATGGCTTAAAGGTAAAGTAGCAGAACATGAGAGAAAGGGTACTGAAAAAAGAAAAACAAAGTTTTGAATACTAATACTAGTAATCACATATGTCACTCTGAGCCTCAATTCCTCATCTATAAAGTAGATATACTGATTACTACTTTCATGATTATTAGGAAGATAAAAACCCACATTTCTGAAGTGATCAGCATATTGATTCCATTTGCTTCATACTCCTTCCTTTTTCTGCTATTCTGGGACGGTACACTTGGCCTCTCTTAGCTCCCTTTTCTATAATGAAGCAAAAATGTGGTATATATATGAAAACATTTTGTAACAGCATTTTTTAAAAAGTATAAAATACTATTATTAAAAAGTTTTGGTTTATTTTTAAGTGTAAATTTCTTTTTATACTTTTGTTAATGATCAATTGAATGGATGTGATGTTTGGGTGAGAAAGTTCAGAGTGGATAAATAGAGGTAAGAAAACAAAACCAAGTTAAAATTAAAAAAAAAATAATTAAAAAATTCTAATGCACTGGACTCATACAGTGCAAATGGCATGAATTGTGGGGTCAGGCAAACATGAGTTTGAGTCTTGGCTCTGCCACAAACTCTCTGTGAAATGTGGGCAAGTTACTTGTCCTCACTGAGACTCAGTTTCTCTACCTATCAAGTTGGAATTAATAGCATTTCCATAGCAAGGGTGTTGTGAAGACTGAGGAGATGAGTAAATGAGAGCATATGGTATATAATGAACATTTGATAAACACTTCTTTTTTTGCTTCTTTTCTTTTTTCTCAAAGTCTGATTCATCATAGTAGCTATCCTGATTCATCATTAATACTTCTGTGTGTTTATATGTTTAAGAGACTTGAATATGATTTATTAAGTAACTAACCAACTACCAGTGAGTGACTTAGGTCTGAGGGAGAATAGATCCTATTTTTAAAAGTGCACTCAGTCTTGATCCTCATGTTTGCAAAAGGATTTGTGGATCCATGTATGTCTCATGACACATAGTCTGAATCTCTATGCATATTCAGTTAATCATCTCAGTTTGTCTTGCAGGCACACAGCCATCATTTCACTCTTATGAAGACTGAGAACATTGTGTACCAATTCCTTTGTTATCGCCACCTGCTTTTTAAATTTGTGAGCTGTAAAATGTAGCACTATATATTCCTGGGAAGTTTTTTCCCACTGAGAGCATTTAAGTTGAATTTTTTTTAATAGTCTGGTGATGAAGACATTGGTAATATGACAATGAATTTGAAATTTTAAAAATAAGCAGTACATTTACAGTGATATAGAGAGATATTATTAGTGATTAAGTGTAGTATTATTCTATAATATATCTAGAGTGAAAAAATGTTAATCTTTACAGCCAAGCATTTTTTCTAGTTACTTTTATTTTTTCATAAAAGAATACTTATATTTTAGAATGAATAAAGTATGTCCTACTATATTTGCATCAGTTTTTTTGTGTAATAGGATCTAACAGAGTACTTATATTGCTATTTTGCCTTCAAAATTGTTAGTTAAGGAATATGATTCTAGCCTCTCTTATATTCTCATTAGAAATGGTCTTGAATGAAAAGAGGCAACACACTTTTTCTTCAGTGATAAAACACTCTGCACTCCATTTTCACTTTCTTTTCTAGGCTATAGAGATGTGGGTTTGCTGTTTCCTTTATCTCTATCCTGGTTCATAACTATCTTGCTAGAATCAATAATTGAGTGATTAGCCAACATGCCTTAACTTCAGATTTCTGTTAGAGAAAAAGTTTAATGTTTGTTTTGAGTCTACTATGCTCATTTATGTACTTTATAGAAATTATTTAATTAAGTTTAAGATTAGGTGATATATGTTTGATTGTTCTCATTTTAGAGCTGAGGAAGAAAGTCTTCATAAATTATCCCATATTCTAATCTAATAAGTGAGTGGAAATTATAACCTGGATCTGAATAGTTATAAACATAAGTTTTTGGACTTTTACACTGATTTGTAAGAGTTCTTACATGGCCTTTTTTTAATGACTAAAAGATATGTAAGGATAATGATTCATTCTTCTATTCTTCTTTTATATCTGCAAATAGAAATTACAGGTGGAAGATCAGGCTTTTGAGGAGAGAGGTGAAAAGCTTGGCTTTTGACACACTCTTTTTCAGTTGTCCATCATACATCCAGGTGGAGTTGGATATATGGGACCTAATCGAGAGAGAGAGAGAGAGAGAGAGAGAGAGAGAGAGAGAGAGAGAGAGAGCAGAGAGGACTGGACCAGGACTGGAGATAGAGGCTTGGGAGCATCCGTGACATGTCTGCAACAGATGAAAAACACTTGTAACTTGACTCATCTTTGACCAGTTTTTTCCATTCTTAGAGTGGTTTGTGTGATTGTGAAATTAAGGGAGGACTGATTTAACATGTGGGAAGTTCTGCTTTAAATAAGACAGATGGAACCAGGAATTTGAGAGGGTATGCCACTAGGAGATATGGGTAGGGGTCAGTCTGAGTACTTATATTTGTCTAAGCCAGATATTCTCAAAGGTTGGTGTGTATCACAATCAACTGGAGAGTTCGTTAAAAAAAAAAAAAAAATCAGAGACCCAGCAGGGTTTCTGTGTTTTTATGAAGTTCTCAAGAAGGTTCTGATAGACTTTGAAGTTTGAGAGGCAAGAATCTAAACCATATTTTGAAATTGCCATCTCATTGCAAAGTAATGACTATAAAAAACATTTTTTTATAATGTGGAAGGATCTGCTGCTGATTTAAAATTTGAATTTTAAAAGTGTTTGTTTACATTTTATGTAATTATCTGAGGCTGACAAATGTATTCACATGATGAGTCTTTTAAAGATGAGTTCATCTTGTCCCTTTTACAGAAGGTAAGGATGAGCGTGCCCAGGGCATCTGAAAGATTCTCCTTCTCAAACTTTACTTTCCCTATGAGAAACAGCTTGAGGGAAAGGAAATGAGTCCTGACCCTCCCTAGAAGCAATGCTTATACATATTTTGGAAGCTGAGGGGTAGCTGCCAATTTTACCTACAGGCAGGAAGTACACACCTGTTAGCTACATGGTTTTTAAAATAGCCTGTTTTTGCCCAGATTACAAGGAACACTGTTGTTATGGCATCAAAAAGGAAGCTGACTCACATGCAAGTAATCCTTATTAAAGGGGATTTTAGGAAGCTGGACACTTGAGAAAAGCAGGCAACTGTGAAAAAAATATCTCCTGCTTACCTTTGTAAAAGCCAACAATTATGCCAAATTGGGTTGGGATTAGATAAGGCAATCAGTTGTAATAGAGTTGATATCTGGAAAGGGGGAAGTTTGAGTCATTCAGAGATAAACCTCTTATTATGGTTCCCTTTCCTTGATCATCTTTATCCTTCCACCCCACCCCTACCTTTATATGTAGTGGCGGCTGGTGGGGTGAGGAAGGAATGACTTTGGAAGTGCTCTTTAACCAGGCTTTTGTATGCATTGTCCAAGGCTCAGCCTTTCTCATCAGCAGGCTTTCCTGCTCTGTCATTAGTCCTGGTGGCAAAAGAGCCTCATTCTCATGAACTGACCCATGCTGCGAGCAGGTCACCTCAGATGGAGGCTTGCTGCTTTATGCAGAGGCTTCTGAGATTCCCAGGTGTTGAGGCAAGATGCAAACGTGGGGAACGCTTTCACTGCTCTTCAGTTTCTGGTTTTTTTTTTGATTATTGGAAGAAATGATGTTCTCCCTGATGACTGAAAGTGTGGTTTCACATGGGCATGGTGAATTCTCACCTTTTACAGCTGCAAATGCAGAATTTCTTTGTGAGAGCAATAGTTAATTTTCTCTGAATGTTACTACAATTTAGGGAGAATAAGTATTTTCCCCCCCCTTTATATTTCCTCTTTGCTTATGCTTAAAAACAGGTAATTGGAGTAGGGCTTCGAAGTGTAATCTTGCCCAAAGGCTAAACTTGCCACCTAATGACACACGGTTATTCTTCTTTATTGAAGCAGTCTTGCACTCATTATCCCTAAATTAGTTCCTTTTTCTCCTTTGCTTTATTATTCATCCAACTCCTCCTTTTTCATTTGGATTTTTCCAAGTGAACCATGACAAAGTATGTCTTTGTGAGGTTGTGTGTCTGTGCAAGAGTGCATCTATGTGAGTGAGTGAGCAATCACACCACCCGTGCCCCCCTTTACATGATGTGTTTATTTAAGCCAAGACAGTGAAAACCTGACAAAAATCTTTGGCATTGATTGCCTCAAAATGACCTCACATCAATCCAGGGAGGAAAATCTGGCTAAAAATTGAAGAAAATGACAAGCAGTTGCAGGGTCCCCTTGTCATAGACAGAGCAAGCAGCTCAAACTCAGAGAAAAATGTTGAAACTGGTGTTTAAATGAAGACTGTTGAGAGTGCCTGTATAAAAGTACAATTAAGAGTAACATCCTATTTTGTCTAAAGAAAGGTTTACATACCACTCATGTGATGTTATATCCAGTCGAACATAGGACATAAGGTAAAGGTAAGAAAACACTGATGTGGCTTTCTTTGTTCAGACCTGGGTCGAAATCCCTACTTTACCCCTCGTAACCTAGCATTACTTAGCTCATCTCTGTGCCCTCACCTAAAATAGGAATAATAATACCAAATTTACAAGTTTGTGGTGAGGATTAAAACAGAGAATATTCAAAGTACTTAATACAGTGCCTGTTAATGCTGTAGATGACAAGTTATATTAAAAATTTGCCATCCTTCTTGATTGCCTTATAATAAACTGAATCATAGCTTGGAAAAGTTTTAGCTTAATAGCAGAAGAATTTGAACTTGAAAATATTTTCTCTCTTTAGGATCATTTCTTTCTTTAGCTTGAAAAGGGACCTAGAATTTCTGAAGCACACCAAGCATTTCTGTTACATACCAGACACTCTGCTTGACAGTATAATCTTATCAAACACTTGTACAAACTCTGCAAAGGCTTAATATTATTCCCATCTTACAGATAAGAAAATGGAGGTTCACAGAGGTTAAGTAATTTTTCCAAGGTTCTAAAATGAGGGAGCAAACGAGTATGCAAACAAGGGTTTGTCAAGTCCCAAAGAGTCTAAATACAACCAAAAGTTAGGGTCTATTTCATTCACATAAATTTGCTTTAACAAAGTTATTCTCTTAGATAACATGTAACAAAATCTTCTGATCAGAGGGTTAGTAGAGTCTTTTATGCTATGCAGAGGGGATATTAGCAACTTTGCCTGACTGTTTGATTCCTAGAGTAAATATGTGATATATGTATTCAACATATCAAATTTGCTCTTGATATTCTTGAGTAGATTTTGTGCCTTTTCCAAGGTGACTTCCTTCAGACACACATCTCATAGATTTCAGTTTTTCCGTGTCCTCTTCTTCATCCTACCTTGACATTGCAAAGTCAAACATTCCTTCTTATGCCCACCATATGCCAGCTCACATCTTTTTTCTCTTCATTAGCCCATGAGTATCGAGCCATTCTTCAGCCTCTGTAGCACCGATGACCCTGGGTTACTGGTTATGCTCTCCTTATCCTTCCAGATGTATCCTCTTTTTCATCCTGCTCATTTCTTTCTTCACTACCTTTTCTTCTTCTGTAAAACCAGGGTTAGCTGAGAGTTTAGTAAGTGGTGTAGAGGGAAATGTGAAGTTTCTAGTTCTAGCTGGGTGACCATGGTAAGTGATACAACATCTCCGTGTCTCAGTTTCACCACCAGTCAAAATAAATATTCCAGTCGAACTTTCTAGGGTTCTTTTTTGACTGTGGTTCCAAAGGCTGCAGATGAAGATTTTGTGCCATGGCCTCAGTCAGAGGTATAGTCTCTTACTCAGGACAGAGTTGGTAATAATAATACCAATAATATGTTTATACAGTGCTTTGAATACATAAAAACAGTATAAAAACACCATTTTACTTGTTTCTTCCAACACGGCAACTTGGGCCAGGTCATCCAGCTGGTCAGTGGCAGAGCTAGGTCCTGAACAGGTCCTCTCAAGTCTGAGTCTTGTATTCCTTGCTCCGCACCTCAGCAGGGTACGGTAAACCGGCTGGGACACGAGGAAAGGACAATCAGAAAGTGTTTTGTATGTGTCCCTATATGAACTGTGCTGGGAATGAATGGATAAAGTAGACTGAGAGTAGAAAATTAAAGCATAGAAATTGTGGTATGAACTTTTCCAAAAAGAAAGATATTGTAGTGGATAATTATTGTTTCAGGCTTGCGGTTTTTCCAAACATCTATAGGATCTTAGTAAGGGAGTGTAACAAAAAATATAACTTCATTGCTTCTCAGCCTTTTGGCTAAGATCAGGTGCAGCAAATATAACTTTAATTTAAAAATCCTAAGCCAAACACTAAAGAACTTAGTATGAGTAACTATAGTGACTTAAGAGATTTTCTGTGTTTTCTGGGTGGTATTTTCCCTAAAATGAAAACTATTCCTTGTTTTAAAATTCATTCTATAGTTTGCTCAAAGATTAGTTTATACAGTCTCTAGAGTTACAAGACTAGAGTCTTGTAACTTTTTTTCATGTCACGATCAACAGCTCCTTCTCAGGTTGACCCTGTCTTGCCTTTGTGAGATGGATCAAATTTAAATCTGTCTATTGTATACTCAGTGGCCTCTTTTGTCCATAAAAGAGTTCATTCTCTATTAAAAGGCCAGTGACATGTTCCAGATTCTTTGTGAAAAAATCAAACATTTCTCTCTTTGTTTAGAAGGTGATTTGTTAGTTGGGGGCGTGAAAGGGGAACAGGGAAATGTTGAGTGGTTTCATCATATGTCACAGAAGTCCAATGTAATGCATTTGGCTCACACTTTTCTCATTTAAGATTTAAATCAATATTTATTTTTGAAAGGAAATTCAACCCATATGTATCTGCCTCAGTAGCCTTGTTGGCTTTAATTGATAGGAAACAGGAAGTTGCTTCTTGCCAACATTACAAAAGGCCTAAAGATCAAGTGAATTTTAATCTTGGCAAATGTAGCTTCCACCCTGAAAGGTGGAACATCAGTTCCAGGTAATAACAAAAGAAGGATAAACATTATCCTTAAGTGTCTTCCAAGATAAGAAAGGCAGAGAAGACTGAGCAAGTTCTAAGAATTACTGATTGTTTCATTTTGTCCCAAAGCCAGTATAATTTGTTCAGAGATTCTCACATGCATAGGCAATGGTACAATTCATTCAAACAATTCAAGGGGTTGATGCGAGAGGCTTTGCGTAAAAAGAAAAAAAGGTACTGTAATAACATCTTTGACTTTGATTTGTTTGCGCCAATCAAAACAAAAATTACAAAAGCAAGCTGTTTGTCCCAAGGAATTCACTCTTTTAATTTGTATTTTTATATAGTTATATCATCCTGAGGAGAGGGAATCTGTCTTTGCTACCTTGTACTATCTTCTTGGATGATTAATTAAAAATTGTTTCACAGAGCATGTTCATTATATGTTCTCATCCACTGTAAAGATTTGACACTGAATTGTTCTTTTGTGTGTGTGTGTGTCTCTGTGTGTGTGCATGTGTGTGTGTAATTCAGCCTAAGATTTGTCCATGGAAAATTGCTCTTTATATTGCCTATCCTTGGCCAAAATAAGGCTTCCCAGGAGTTGTGGGGAAAATTGAAACCAAATTTCACAGACGCAGGGCCAAACTGATAATTTAGAGAGATAGGCACGAAATTTGGTGACTCTCAGGAGGTGACTTGCAGCACATGGTTGAAGCACAAGTTTTGGACTAGATGAAGTCAGAAGCAATGTGCTTAATGTCATGAGAACTTGAGCATAGAGTAAATTTTATTTCTGCTTGGAACTCAACAAGGTCTGAAAGCCCACTATCCCCATGAGGCCCTGATTTGGTAAGGAGTCCCCAGGATAGTTCCCTCTTCCAAGCAAAAGTCACATTGTAACAAGATTTTCTTTGGCCACAGATGGTCCTCTAAGCTGTGTTTTCCAAAGTGGGGTTCTCCAGGCCAGAAGCACCGGCATTACACCAGAGGCTTTAGAAATGAAAATTCTCAGGCCTTGCCCAAGAACTACTCAACCGTAAACTCTGGGATTGGGGCTCAACAATCAACATTTTAAGGACATTTCCAAGTGACTCCAGTGCATACTTAAGTCTGACAATCATCGCTCTAAATTAGATAATGCCTTTAGGCCTTATGCTTTTACGCCTCATCCACTGTAAATATTCGACACTGAATGGTTCTTGTTTATTGTTCTTGTGTAAACTCTGCAGTGCAACTGTATTATAACAATTTGAACGTATGCACAATTCTATGAATTTAAGCACCAGTTCTATGTGGGCAATTGGCTATTAACCACATGTTTTAAATGAACGTATGGATTATATTTCCCTAGGAGCTTCAAACTATGATGCCATAGGCTATTGATATAGACAGAGTTAAATTCCTTGCGTGTAACAAAGCGATATTGAACAAAACTTCGTTATTCGAGGATCTGAATACGCGTATTCAAAAATCATATAAAGAGAAAGAACAAGTCTCTTAAAAAAGAAGCAGCCCGATCTCGCGAGATATCGGGAGAGCTCCCAGGCGGCAGGGCGTTGCGGGATGAACACCACCGGGTGCCTCGGCCCCAGAGGCCTGTGGCTCCGCCGTCTACGTAAGGAGTCTGGCTTGCACCACCTATGGAGCAAACCCAGGCTTCGTCCTGCCCTCCAACTCGTAGTGCGGAGGCGCCAGGGCCAGGCGGGCCCTGCCAAGCGCGGGACGGGCTCTGGCTCCCAGGCCGTGCCGCCACCACAGGGGGAGTGCGGGAGTGAACTGCACAACCTCCGTCGCAAATCTGTCGCTTCCCAAGGAGGCGGGGGCAGCAACGCGGACTTCTGGTGAGGAATCGGGGACCCAACAGAATGTCCGTTAAGGTCCAAGGCCGCACTAATCCAAGCTCTTAGCCTTGGAGACAGTTGTTTTCCCACGCAGCTCTGAGGTGTCTTGAATTCACCTCAGACGACCATAGCTGCCCGAACCTGGAGCCTTTCCCTTGACGAGCAGCCTCGGGGCATTGAGCTCTCTTTTTTTTCTGACCCAGCCCATCTGCCATGCCAGCAGCCTGCAATGGGGAAGCTGGCCCATTCACCCAAGCCCCTCCATCAAGCAACTTTTTCCTTTTTGAACACTGCGGGAGGAGGGAGCGCTAGGGCTGAGGCTGGGGCCTGGGCTGGGTGGGTGGAGTGTGAGATTTCCGGAGCAAACAGGGTTTATAGTTGGATCCTGCAGGGTGGGTTATGTGGCTTCACTCTAATATCTTTGTTACAGAGTTAGGAATAATAAAATTTGTAGGCAATACAAGAATAAATAAAATTAGGTAAGACCAAGATTTGTAAATATACAACTACAGGATGGAAACAACAAAAGATAAAAAGTATTATCATAAAAAATGAACCAGGACACTTTCCGGTCACGTGACAAAACAATACAGATTTAGCCACCCATTTTACGTTACACTACGCATAGTCAATCCTAAAAGACATAATGAGTGATTCACAGGAACCAGAAATAAAAGACAAACTCCAAGCCACACTCCTACTCTGAAGGTTGGTACTATGACAGCCCAAGATGGTACCTTATAAACAATAAAGAACAGGGACTAAGGATTTTATGCTAAGAAATGTGGTCCTGGCCAACAGCGGCTGAGGAGTTGAAACTAAAACCCTCGTATAAAGCTGGAACCCTAAAGGGTTTCACACTGTTAAAAAGGTCCCTAAGAAAAACTCAGTGGAACAGAGAAGTTAGGGTTTGAAGTTGAGGAGAGAATGATTATTCTGTAAGTAATAGAAACTCTAAGGATTATCTACAAATGGAGCCCAGATTCACGCTATTTTCATTGTAGGGCAATTTCGAACTGAGAAATCATACTTTCCTGGACCAGTGGAACTCCTAGAATTCATAGCAGAATTAAATACAAACATGGGTTGTTTCCACACCCCAAAGCCACAAGACTTGTAGAAAAGGTAATCCAGACTAAAAATAAGTTCATAACAACAGCAAAAACACAAGCCACATAAGAATACAACTTATTGTAGAAGACATTAAAAACACAAACAGGAATATTAGCATCTCACGAATTTAAGAAAATGTAGCAGTTTGAAAAGGTTAGGAAACAAAATCCAAGACAAAGGATGGAAATTGTGATGTAATAGGATACACACACACACATGCACACACACACACACACACACATACAGAAATGTATATATGTATTAAAAACTGACAGATTTGACATGGAACTTCTAGACATAGTTTTTGAATTTTATGTTAAAACTACTCTCAAAAAAATTACACTGTAGATCACACAAAATTAGGACAAAAATTGAGAACTGAAAACAGGGTTGAGAATGGACAGAAATAAATAAAAAAGGATAGACTGAAAGACAAAGGATAGGTTGAGAAGATTTAATAGCAGAAAGAACATTTTTTTAAAAATGTCTAATTTTTTCACAATCAAAGAATCTCGTCAGGTTGAAGAAGTACACTGAGTCCCAAGAAAGATTTCATTTACATATATATATATATAACATTACAAAAATATAAAAAGATTATATATCACCAAGAATAATAAGCAAATCTTAAACTGAGCAGAGAAAGTACCTATAAAACAATTATACTTAGTGTAGTCCACTTACAAACAGCAATAGAAGCCAAAAGAAAATGGAATAATGTCTTCAAATGTTTAAAATTCTGTTCACAACTGAACTTCTATATAAGAATAATGCAGAACTACAGACATTTTCAGATAGTCTAAGAGATTTGACTACTAACAGGTTCTCACTGGAAGAACTAATAAAAGATGTGATTCAGGAATAATAGAATCCAGAAATAGCAAGATACAAGAAGTACATGAGTCGATATAAAGAGGGATTGATAAAATAACAATAGTGCTGAGTAATTTTGTGGAGTATAAAAAGTCATTAAAAACAAATATACTAGAAAACAATGTAATAACATGTTTAGTGTTAAAGTTCTAAGGTTCATTAATTATTCAAGAGGAAGGCAGAAATAATGATTACACTTAGATATTGTTAAATCAAGTATATCGGTTAAAATTTAAGCCTAAACATTGTAAAGAAAAGACTAAAAGACAGTTTTTAAATAAGTAAAGAGTAAAACAAATGAATACAGATGATGTAATCACAGTGAGAGAGGGTAGAAAAGGAGACAAAAATCAAGCAAAGTTTGGTAATATGTTATAAACAAATGTACAATAGTAGTAATCATAATAAAAATAAAGTAGATTAAGCTTACTCCTTACAAAACATTTTCCCATTGAAATCCTTTCTGAAATCTCAGGACAGAGATTGGACAAGAGCCTTACTTGTACTTAGGCAAACTCATGTTTGTAGAATGAATTTACTCAATTTGAAAAACATTTACTCCAGGTTAGGGGTTTCACCTTTTAAAAAGACTAGTGAAAAGGGATTGGTAAGTAATCTAAATTGATAATTTCTCTTTTGAATCTTAGTGAGTTTAGGTTTTCTAAACCAAAATCTGTGTCTTTTTTTTAATAGGGATACAAGTAATTGGTCTCTTCATGTGTTAAAGAAGAGATATTGGAAGGAGACATAACCTATATGTACTGTAAAGATTTTGGGGCATAGATGAGGTAAGTAGTGCCTGTATATTATGAGGCTCAATTAAAGCCAGTGTGTGTGTGTGTGTGTGTGTGTGTGTTGTGTGTTGAACTACCTTTTATCAGAATATTCAATAAAATGGATTTACATCGTCTATCCCTATTATACATGTTAATTTTTCTTTTCTAAGACACTTGAATTTAAAACTTGAATTTAGAATTTTATAGATTTAGGAATAGATATTTTTTATTCAGGAAATTCCAAGTAGGTTTGTCTCATTTTTACCACTAAATATTTTCTTCCCCCCACTGAATATCCAGATCTGATACTTGTTATCTTTTTAACAAACTTTGTCATAAGCTTACTTATTATTATTTTTTGAATAGTACAAACTTAAACCAAGGTCAAACCACTTTACTTTATTTAAAATATTATGCAAATGCAACTTTGTTCTTTTCCATTTGAAAAATTTTCTTCCTCTGGTAACTCATGAGACATCCTCAGATCTAGATCCTAAAAGGCTCTGGAGAATTAGGGCTTTATCTGTAATCCTTTTTAGCTTTCTACTATAATTATTCTCTCTAACTGTGAACTGAGATTTATGGATGTCAAAGGGAATTTTGCATGAAGTTTATTTTAACTTCCAGAAACTTAGTTTTATTTAGAATATTATGCATATTTTGCTCCTTATTTAATGCCAAGATTGCAGCTGGATTAATAAAATGTTAGATTGCACAGTTTTCTCTTTTGCTGCTATAAACATTTTCTCTCTGGTCACGCACATGTGACTTTATGTGTTCATAATGAGATGGAAGAAAGGACTAATGTTTACTGAACATTGGCTATTTTACCAGTCTGTAGCAGGCAACATTACATAACCAATTTAATGTAACACTTTCAACGCTATGAGTTAGTTTTAATTTTCCACATATTCGAGAGGAAATAGTGTATTTGCTGAAATCAAAATATTTATGTCTTCCATGTTCTAATCTAAAAAATATTATATTGGTTTCATTTATAGGATATTTTGAATGAAATTATTTTCTTTTACTGTTATAATAGTTTCTTTACAGGTGTGTGACTTTGAAGACTAAAGAGTTTTTTTTTTTTATAAAGCATTGGTACTTAAGAATATTTCTTTTTTCTGTATCCTCTTCTACTTTTAAGAAATATTTAGTTTCATACAAGATTTTTTTTCCATTTTGAGATAGTTTGCTCTGTAATGTCTTTTAAGATTTTTAGATGCCATCATTTAAAATAGAGTTTTAAATACTACAATGTATTATTTTAGAGAACGTAAATTAGAATGCATTATTTATATTTCAGATAGAAGACTGCACAAGTTTAAAGTGTACAATTTGATAACTTCTGACATATGAACATACCCTTGAAACCATAACCACAGTCAAGATAGAGAACATATACATTGTGCCCCCTAAAATTTTCTCCTGCACTCTTGTAATCCTTTCCTTATCTGCCTCTTTTATCTCCCATCCCCAGAAAACCACCGATTTGCTTTCTGTCATCATAGATTAGTTTGTATTTTCTAAAGTTTTAAATAAATTGGAGTATACAGCATGTATTTTTGGGGGGTGGGGCATGGTTGGGTTCTAGCTTCTTTCACACAACACAATTATTTTGAGATTTATCCATGTTGTAGTATGTATCGGTAGTGTGCTGTTTCTTTACTGCTGAGTAATGTACCAGTGTATAAATATGCCACAGTTTGTTTATCTAATACCTGTCGTTAATGGGCATTTGTTTTTTTCTAGTTTGGGACTATTACTCATGAAATTTCCATAGCTATGCATGTACATGACTTTATATAAACATATGCTTTCTTTTGTTCAAATATCTAAGACCTGAAAGGCTGGATCATACATAATATGTTTGTTTAACTTTTAAAAAAATTTTCAAAGTGTTTTCCAAAGTGGTTGTACCATTCTGCATTCTCACTAGAAGTTTATGAAAGTTCTAGTTTTTCAGACCCTGGTGAGGACCAAAACTTGACATAGCGAATCTTTTTATTTTTATCCATTCTTTTAGGTATGTATTGGGATCTAATTGTAGTTATAATTGGCATTCCTCTCCTGGCAAATAATTAGCATGTTTTCATGTATTTATAACCATCCACACATCTTCTTAGGTAAACTGCCCATTCAAATCTTTTTCACATTTTTTATTGAGTGATTGACTAATTGATTTTTGATAGTTTGTGATTCACCTGAATTATTAGTGACTGTGTTGAATTTTTCCTCTTTGCAAATATCCCCCAAATTGGTACAGACTATTTGACTCATTTTATAGCTCTCTGAAGAAATTCAGTAGGTCCTAAGCAAGTCTATTAAATTACTCTCAAACATAATAAATTCAATTCAACTATTATATTTAGAGCCTTTAAAATGTTCCAGACAGTGAAGAGGAAAGGCTGGGGTTCAAAAAATGAAAGATTGGTCCCTATTCTCAAGAAGCTTACATTTACTAAAAGTGTTAACAATTTGATGTACTCCATACACACACACACACCACACACACACATATGTATATATATATGTGTGTGTATATATATATATATACATATATATATGCAATTTCTTGTTTTGCCTCTGTTCCTTTATCTTGTTTTTACAGATAAAGTAATAGACACCACAGACATTATTTAAATTCCATCTTTGATTCCTTTCCTTAACTTTCCTAGATTTTGTTTCTATTTTTTCAATACTATGTGCCTATACTTATTAAAGGGAAGCCTTATTTCATGTCCTCACATTTTCATTGGAGGAAAGTAATTCCTAATGCAGTTTCCACACATGGAAGTACTGAAATAAACACTTTCAAATTATCTATCCACTTATTTAATCTAAGTGCTCTGGTTAAATTGGTGAGACCCTGATATCTAATGGGCAGTGTGTTATCGGGGGCAGAGTTAGTCCATTGAAAGGCAGTGTGGTTCGGGAGGTATCATCCCTTATCTCTGGCTTTATTAGATCTAGTTGCACACAGGTGAGGCAGGCACTTCTGTTTCAACCAACTATATTGTAAGTCTTCTGTATCTGGGTCTTCTGTGTTAGAAGTGTACCATTCTCCAGAATTTTTTCCAAAAAACTGAAAAAGTATATCAGGTCATACATGTCTTATAGCCTATTCTCTTCAATTCAAGAAGTGAGGGTGCGTTCACCAAGGGAGCTTCATTCACCTATGAGGGAGCTTTGTATTTTGGGAGCAATTGTCACCCTATTAAGAAAGTAAATACTTTTATCTGTATTTGATTCATTCATTTTATTCAGTAAACTTTTACTGAGTTTCTGCTATGTGCTAAGTGCTAAATATACTGTAGTGAATGAGACAGGTTTTCTGAAACAGATTAAAAGATGAAAATGTCAAGAAAATGTAAAATAGTAAAAATGAAAGAGGTTTATGTTTGTGAAAGAGTGGTTGCATGGTTAAGGAAGCCCTCTTTGAGAGGTGACATTTAAGCTATATTTTGAATGATGCAACTTAAGATGCAGCTTAATGTAAGGAACAACTAAATATGGGGGAAACATGTAAGGGAAGATCCAGAGGAAGAATGTCGCTGGTGGGGAAAACAGATTCTATCAAACCGAGTGAGCTTAATACAGTGGGAGGGTGGAAAGAAGAGTGAGTAGTGAGTGGTTAGCTGAGGGAAAGAAATAAAGGACATCCCCTAAAGTAATTGGTAGTGTCACTGCCGATTCTCCTTTTTGTTTCCTTCTTGTACTTCAATTCCACTCAGTTCCTGTTAACGCTTTCTACCACTCTTTCTTCTGAGCCTAAATTTCTTCACATAATATTCTAGAACTCTCTGATATAACTAATGATTATTTTTTTTTGAAAAAAATGTAACCCTTTACATGAAGTTGGAATGAGTATTATTTTTCTTTCCCGAAAGAGTCTAACTAGAGTGTATTAATATATATTTTTGAAGTCTGTACTTCATTTGTATCACTGAATCCAAAATTATCTCTGATATTTTAACCCAGAAGATTCTTTTTTAAAATTATTTTCACAAGGAAGCTTTAAAATAGTTATACATTTTTTCAAAAATTATGAGTTATTTTACAACACTCATGTTCCTATATTTTCTGTTTTATATACTTAATATTTGGGGCCTTTTTCCCCTTGTATTTAGTTTTCTCTGAGTTTCACTTTGGTTCTACTAATAGTCATTCTTCTTAGTAGTCACTCCCATTATACAATTGCAGCAACTGACCCTTAACTTTCTCATAACATTTACATAAATGGTTCTTTATCCAGTTATTTCCCGGAGAAAACTAATCCTTGGGTGTGGAAGTGAGATTCCTCAGCTAAATGCATGTTTGACCTACCCACGTACCTAAACAGTTGTTTCACTACTGAAAGTTGTCTGAGTGGAGTGCCTAACCACTCATGGTGGTCTTAAAAGAAAGTAAGAGACATCTGTCAGGATCCTCTAAGCAGTTCAGCTTTCTAATCAGACCATCTGAATTCCTGAGTGAAAGATAAAAAATACCCTGCCTACACATAGGGCAGTCACTCAACAGTAATAAAGCAGATGTTTAAACAAGGTACCCTTAGCCATGTCTGTCAGTCTGTCATTTAGTAAAGAGGCGGGGGTACAGGGGAGAGCAAGGGGGGAAGGAGGAACAGATGAGGGAGAGGAAGTAAAGGATCCTTTAGACCTGAGTGTCTGAGCAATTGATGTGCAGTTATAGAAGCAATGGCTTAAAATAACAATGTCACAGCTGAAAACACTGTCACAAGTTTGAAACAGTAGTTGCAACTTACTGATTTTGAAATATGTCTAGAAAGACTGGGTCAGTGCTAAGTGAACCTCAGCTGAGAGAAAGAACATATTTTATACTCCCTATCTTTCATATGCATTATTTTGGTAAGGGCATTTGGCCAGCACATGTAAGTTTTTGTGGCGCATTATCGAGAGAATAGTTTTCCTAAGAAGCAATTTTTTGTTGTTGTTTGGCTATGATGTTTGTTTGGAAAGTATGTGTTTGATGTTTGGAATTGGGGGAATCTTTTACTCTCTTTGAGGTCTGATTTGATTATCTGTAAAATAGTGGCAATAATACATATTTTGAAGACTTGTTATAACAGCTGAAAAGTTAGGTGTGTGAAAAAGAGCCATTGTTAGTTTTAACAGTGTGTTTTCTTGGAAGGTGTTGAGATTGTTACTGATGACCTGTTTTGCAGTTAGTGTGGAAGTATGGGATGCCAAGTAGAGAACACTTCATGGAAATTTAATAGGAATATCTGAAAACAAGAATGGACTCAACCCATTGTTGTTGGAATAAAAGACTATATAGCACCACTGGAATGTCTACTAATGGATATTTGCATTTAGGGATATCTAAACAATGTGATGGGCTACCGTGCAGTCTGTTTTACTAGGGGGAGACGCTCAGGGGGAGTTAACATACAGACCTATGTGTGTGCACATGCAAATACTTTACAAGTTGGTGAATGTGCCTGGGGAGGAGGATACATCTGCCTATGTTCAGGCGTCTATTACATGCAAACTATGACTTGCCTATGGGAAAATATAAATCCAAAACGAAGTAGTAGGGCAACTTTCAGGTATATTGTCATAATTAAAAACAAAGGTTTTAAAGTCCACTTTCAACATAGTCCTAGAAGATTCACAGATGGGCTTGAGAGTTTCCTTGGGACCCACTGACAAAGTATGTGAAATTTTGTATGTGCATTTTCCTGGGTTGAATTTTCATAATTTTCATTTTCAAAAATTTTTCTCATCATAAGTTAAGCATCCCTGTTTTATAGTATAGAATGAGATATGATAAGGAAAACTGATGTCAAAAGCCTTTGGATATGTGATGTTTAGTGAACAGGTGGTCTGTTTCAGTTGGATCTATTTATATTCTCCAAATTAGCATCACCAGCAAATGAGTAAGAGTATACAGGTTGTAAAATAGCAACTTGAAGTATTCCCTAGTTCCCTCCTATCTAGCTTTTTCCCCTAGACTCTCTTTCTTTCTGGTTCCTCTTTAGTTTCTAAATTTTCTAAATTGAACTATGATCAGTTTTCAGGTACTAGGAGAAAATGATGGAGATGAGTCATATAAGAGCAAATAGAATAAAAAGATAGCTATTTGGATGAAAAGGCCTCTAGAGACTTTGGTGAGAATTTGTGAAGAAATCTGTCACATTAGGCATAAAATCATTTGAGGGCTGATCAAATAAAGGCTGACTCACAAAATTCCCTGCAAGTTAAATTTTATGCCAGTTTGTTACTCTTAAAGAATCAAATGAAATAATTAACTATGTTATGATTTTGGGGAAATACCTCCTTAAAAATTCAGTCATCAAGTGTAGAAACTTGTCATTGTTTTACATTGAGATAGTAATAGTGGATATATATTACATTCAAGGTGGTTTATGCACATTATTTTATTTAATCTTCTGAAATACCCAGTGAAGAAAATACTGTTTTATCATTATTTTAATGATGAGGAAATGGCTAATTAGATAGATTAGGCAACTTGACAGAAGTCCCCCGATAAATTATGGAGCCAGAAATCAAAATCAGCTGACTTATGATATTGAAAAAGAAGGGACTCTAAAATCTCAGACTTTAAAACATTATTTATTTATTTATTTTAATTAGTTTCAAGTATATAGTACATTGGTTAGACATTTATATAGTTTATAAAATGATCCCCCTAATTGCTCCTCTTCTCTGGTTTTCCAACTAGCTAATACATTAATGCTAACTAACATTCCCTATGCCGTGCCCCTACCACAGTAACCATCTATCAGCTACTAATTTGTGCTTCTTTAACCCTTCACCCCATTCTCCCAGCCCCTCAATGCCCCTCTCTTCTATCTGTCACCAAATTGTCTACTATATTTGTGAGTCTGAAAAAGCTCAGACTTTATAAGTAATTAAGGGACATAGTATAGTTACATTGATGATTAATATTGATAATGCCATTGCTAAATATCCCACTAGTTAATAGATACAGTATTGCTGCAGTAATAATCCTGGCTAGCAATAAAACATTCAAAGCAAGAAGTCATTCGCAATTCTGTGCATTTCTATGTGTACAGCCATTGTCACCTCCCAGAGTGAATACTCTATTTATTATTTTTAATGCCTTTTGTGGATTTCAAACTTGCATGGTTTAATTTGAAGAAGCTCTAACATTGTTTTTGTGAAGGTACATTTTAGCAATTGTACTATTAGCTTATAACCTTTCATTTTGGTCTGGGAGACATGTACCTTGGAATCTGTGATAGAGACTGGCATCATAAAGCCATATACATAATGAAATACAAGGTAATGAAGTGTCACATTGCTCTATTAGAGAGAAAAGGAGAAACTATTATTTTTTGTGATTGGTATATTACAAGAGACATTGGCGTTTATCATAAATAAACATTAGTGCTTTTTATGAAATACTACGGTATTTTTTATGAAACCAGACTGCTGATTCAGAAGAATGTTTTAAAGCATAATTACATATGAGAAAATAACATATCTGCCGAGTTCTAGCAATAAAGCATAGTTGAATATTTTAGTAAATATTTTTAATATCAATGACATCTACTTAATTTATTCTTTTACTCACGTGTTCATTTATTTATACAACGTTCCTGGGCACATACCATGTATCAAGACCTGTGTTTAATGTTAAATAATTTAAAAATGAAAGAGAAGATCCTTGAAAGAGCTTATAGTTTCTCCCAATTATAAGAAAATAGTCCACAACTAAAAACATATTTTTCTATGTAACATTATAAAATTGTGTAACTGTAGAATCTGAGTCTAGCTGGTTTTGGATTTCTGATGGTAATTGGGTGCATTCAAAAGAATGTGATATCACCACATTGCTGAGGTCCTAAGCTATGTATCTACATCTTAGTGATGCTTCCACAACATTCCAACAAATGGTTATTTCTCTCTTCTCTTCCTTTTCCTTTTCTTTGACCTAATGATATAGTGGCATTTATGGTCAGGGTTGAAACTAGGAGTGAAAAGTGGGTATGGAGTTTTGGCTAATTTCTCTCTGATTTTTCAAGAATGTCTTTTAAAAATTTTTTTTGCACAAAAATTAATGAACACATTTGTTAATTTGATTTCTTTGGATTTTGATACTTTTGACTATGTCCTACTTTTTAAAATAGTTTTTCCTTCCCTCTAATAAACACTCATTCTCCTAAATATTTTATTACCTTCTGAATGGTCTTCCTGTTGTCTGGTGTCTGAAAACCATTGTTTCAGATATTTTTGTCTGCTTTATGTCAAGATGTCAGGTAAATCTTGTTACTCTATCAAGGAGGGTAGCAAAAGTTTGAATAAACCTTTTAAAGTATTAAAAACCATTGTACTGGCATAGAAGGAACATTCATCATGAAATTACTTATTATTATAACCACTTCAGCTTTCTTTTGATTAGTGTTAACATGGTATATGTTTCTTTAATACTTTAATTTTAATCTGTATGTGTCTTTATATTTAAATTGGGTTTCTTGTAAAGAACATATAGTTGAGTCTCATTTTTTGATCCACTCTGACAATCTCTATCTTTTTATTGAGATATTTAGACCATTGACATTTAAAGTAATAGTTGGATTAATACATACCATATTTGTTATTATTTTCTACTTATTGCCTTGTTATTCTTATTTTTATCTTCCACTAATTTCTGCTTTTTGTGGTTTTAATTGAGCATTTTATGATTGCATTTTCTCTCAGTATATTCATTTTACTTTAAAAAAACTTTTGTATTGGTTGCCATAGAGTTTGTAATATGCATTTATAATTAATCCAAGCTACTTTCAAGAAACAGTTTATCACTTCACAGGTAGTGCAAATACATCATAATAACAAGATACTCCTAATTTCTCGCTCTCATCCATTGTGTCATTGCTATCATTCATTTCACTTATACATAAGCTATCATCAATACATTGCTGCTATTATAATTTTGAACAAATTATTACTTGTTAAATCAATTAAGTATAAAAAGTTAAAGTTTTTTATTTTAACTTACTTATTCCTCTTCTAATGTTTTTTCTTTCTTTAAATAGATTTGAGTTCCTGATCTATATTGTTTTCCTTTTCTCTGAAAAACTTTATATTTCTTTGAAGAAAGATCTACTTGTAACAAATTTTCTCAATATTTGTTTGAGAAGGTCTTTCTTTCCTTTTTGAAAGATAATTTTCCAGGATTCAGAATTTAGGTTGAATTTTAAAAAAATCTTAATACTTTAAATGCTTCGCTCTGTTCTTGCTTGCATTATTTCTGATAATTGGATATAATTCTTATCTTTTCTCTTCTATGCATAAGATGTCTTCATCCTCTGGCTTCTTTCAAGTTTTTTTTATCTTTGACTTTTGCAATTTGATTACGATACCTAGGTATAGTTTTCATCATTGTCATTTTTTCATTTGGGGGGTGGGTATTTTTGGCATTCGTTCAGCTTAGTGTTTTCTAAACTCCTGGGATCTGTGGTTTGGTGTCTGACATTAATTTTGGGAATTCTCAGTTATTGCATAAAATATTTCTTCTATTCCTTTCTCTCTTTTCTCTTTCTGATAATCCCATTACAGATATATTATACCTTTTGTAGTTATCCCACAGTTCTTGGATATTCTGTTCCCTTTTTTTCAGTCTTTTTTCTCTTTTCTTTTAAGTTTATATTGACATATCCTCAAGCTCAGAGAGTCTTTCCTCAGTCGTGGCCAGACTACTAATGAGCCCACTGAAAGCATTCTTCATTTCTATTATAGTAGTTTTGACTTTTAGCATTTGTTTTTTTATTATTTCTTAAAACTTTCATCTCTCTGCTTACTCTTCCTGCTTACATTTCTCATCTGTTTTTTCATATTGTCTATATTTCTCACTAGAGTCCTTAGCATGTCAATCATAATTGTTTTAGATTCCTGGTCTGAAAATTCCAACATCTCTGCCATAACTGTATCTGGTTCTGAGGCCTGTGCTATTTCTTCAAACTGTATTTTTACCTTTTAGTATACCTTGTGATTTTTTTTTGTTGTTGAAAGCCAGGCATGAAGTTCTAGGAAAAAGGAACTGAGGTAAATAGGCCTTTAATAATTTGGTGGTAAGGTGGGAGAGGCAAAAAAAAAAAAAGTTCTATAATCCTATGATTGGATCTCAGTCTTTTAGTGAGACCGTGCCCTTGGGTTGTGACCTTCCTAAATGCTTCTCTTTCTATCCCTTCGCCTTTAAGTGGAACAGGATGGCCAGAGGGGGCTGAAGTTTTATATTTTCCTGTCAGGCTCTGATATTACCCCAATAGTTTAGGTTCTGCTAAAATAGTTTCTCTCCAGGGAAGGCTGTGTTAAGAAGAGCAGGATGCTCTGATGTATCTCAAAATGGTCACTTTTTCCTTCTCCATTGCTAGAAGCAGAAGGATTTTTCTCTGATACTCAATCTGGAGCTTGTGGAGGTAAAACTCTCAAAAGTATTGGGTTCTTGGAGTTTTTAACATTCAGACCTGTCCATGTCGACCTTCAGCAATTCAGCAATTACAGTTCAGGTTTTCCAATCCTGTACTGGTTCCCAGGGAAGTTTCTGCTCATGGATTTTTGCTCCAGTAAGTTTTGATTCTCTGTATCCACCTGTTTTTTCCTCTAATTGTGGGGGTAAAAGTTTATCCTATGATCTCACTTCTCTAACAGATCTAAGAAGAGTTGTTGATTTTTCAGTTTATTTGTTAGGACAGAATGATGACTTCCAACCTCCTTATATGCCAGAATGGAAACTAGAAGGCTCTTAAAGTACACATAATTAAATATAAATTATTCACATTTAATGCTCTTTGGCGATGCTGATATTTCTAGTTTTACCAGACTTTTAGCCTTAGAGAATAATTACGTGTTTTGAAAAGTTTCACAGAGAGAATAGCATGACTAGCACTGTTTACATAATTAAGCCAACTCGTATTTTTTGAATTCCTGTATGTGTCAGCCACTTCTCTAGATATTTTGACGTATATTATCTTATTTAATTTCTGTGTACACTTCTTATTTTTACATGGGAAGGACATACATTGAGAGAAGTTATACTATTGTTTGTTATTAAGTTATGGTGTTGATGTTTGACAGAATCAGGTTTGAACTTGGCCTTTCTGATTTACTTCATCCTCAGTCAATAGTCAAATCATGCTTCTCATCTGAATATTCTTTTTTCTTCACTTCTTAAAATATTCACAATTGTCTTGGACATTTCAGAGTTAAAGGGATTACCCTGAAAATCTTGAGTATACTGGAAAAAAAGATTCCTTGTCACAAAATTCCTCATCTTGTCATGGTTATTAGGATGGGGAATTACAATGGCTACTAAAAACAAATGGTAAATATTATTTATCTAAAATTATGTTATTAATGGTCTGATCACTTTGAGAGACAACAATCAATATTATTTTATACTTACCAATCCCAAATCAATTTAGCTACTCTGCTTTTATTTATTATCTTTAATTACTGAAGGATAAATTACTGTATTTTTGTTTTTAATTGCTATAACCCTCTGTTCTTTATATCTGCTGTGGCTGCTGAGAGATTATAGACTGAAGATAGTTTTACTCTGAGGAGGTTAATAAAAGCCCTGAGGAACAGAGGGCAAGACAATGTGGTCATCAGCTTTTCATAAATTATATACCAGTTTTCAAATAAAATAAATGATTATATTAGTAGACATTAAATTTTTGATAGATATATTTGGTATTGGGGGAAGATATATAAAAGAAGGTTGATATTTAGGCCAGACCAAATATAAATAGTTTTGAAACTAAAGGATTGTAAAATTGGAAGTTAAACTGAAATCACTCTAAATAAATCTACTAAATAGTAAGAGTTGAAAGATACGGATATATTAGTTTTATTTAATATTACTATTATTTCTATAGTATTTTATGAGAATTGAATTTAATTGTTGTAAAGATAGAGAACAGAATTCTGTTGTTTGTCATACTTTGTTGAAACCTCCATGAGTTCTGAAGAGTCTTGTTCAGGAAACTTTGTTTAAGATTCTTTTGATATTTGGGATCAGATTGTCAAAAGCGAAGAGACTTAAAGTAGGAACATCCTTCTAGTTGTGGAATTTCTTCTGAGCTCTGAACTAGGAATTGTGCCTTTCTAACATCAGAATGATTTGATTCTGTATTTTCTGATACATGGGCTACTATTAGTTGTTTTTCTTCTATAATTTAATAACCTTAAAGAAGTAGGCAGGTATAGTAGAAAGAGCATTAACTTCAGCAGGAGGCAAAATGATATATATATATATCAACTTTTCGCATCTTTTTTGTTATTTCAAAATAGCTGGCATACTAACTATCTCACAGGAATATTATGGGGATTAAATTAGATGCTATAGCTGTAACTGTAATTGACTATAACTATAACCATAACTGGAACTATAACCTGATCTCTTCCAGTCCTTCTCCATTTATTTTGCTATGACAAGTTTATTGATTATCTATTAGATAATCAAGGCCTGAGAACAGTGGGAAACAAAACAGTTCTGTTTCCTGTCCTTATGGGAAGAGATAGGCATTAAATAATCATAATCACACAGATGAACTATGACAGATTTATATATGCAAAAAGAAAAGTGGGGGGGATGAGCAAGTAAAATTTAGAAGAAGTAGAGAAGTAACATTAAAAATAGGAAATTATGGTGTCATGGAAGTCAAGAGAAGAGAATTTTCAATACATGTAACTGCTGAGTAGTGCTGAGAGGTCACTGAAGTGAAAAATAGAAAGTGAAAGCGTCCTTTGTTCTGGCAGCATGGGAGTTATTGGTAACTTTACTAAATGTTGTTGGTGAACAGAAGGAAAAGAGACCTGTTTGATGTGACTGAGCCCTTAATATCAATGAGTGAGTATAGACAGAGTATGTAGATGTCTCCTTTTGGGAGGTGTCTGTGAAGGAGAGAGGTAAGAAAGAATGGAATATTAAGAGGGTTGAAGGAAGACTTTGCTGGAGAACAGATACTAGAGTATGTTGGTGGCTTATGACAAGGAATCAGTCAAGAGTAAGAGACTAAAGGGGTAACTAACAGAGGATACCCAGTTTTTTCTATCAGAATCTCTGCTCTTGCTTTCTACCCTCAGTCAAATTTCAAATGTCCTATAGCACGGTTGAGAATCTGACAGTCTCAGAAATTATTGACACAAAGACTTGTCTCTTTATCTGAACAGCGTGTTAAAGCCTGATAAACTCTTCATTTCCCTGAAGAGTTGAGCAGGCATTTGAACAAGGTAGAAACTTCCATCAGCTAAAATGAAGTTGGACATTTATTTTAAAATACACAAGCTTAAATAATTTTGGGGTAAGTAGTTCTAAAAGCTCATACCACTTAACTGATTAAAAAAATACTAAAGATACAGAAAACATTAAGAGGGAACCCCTGAAAAGCTCGGAATTTTGAAAGACTGTATGACCTCATTTCACCTGTTTTGGGATTTCAAATGATTGAAGACATTACTGATAATAGTGTGGATTTTGCCTTCAGAATTCAAGCCTTGTGCTTCTGAATTTATTATTGATGCATTAAAATTTGAATGATCTCTAAGGAGTTTAATGTTTGCAGTGTGGTGACTGCAAGTATGGAAAACATATTTGTTTTGTCCCTTCAGTTATTAAATATTTCTCAACTCAGTAGAATTTTGAAGACAATATAAAAAGAAAATGAATTAAAGAATATGAATTATTATTATTGAACCAAATGACTACAGGTATTACTTTTTTAGGTTTATTTTCTCATTCTGTTTCAGAGCTTTTTTGTTGTTGCATGAGTTTCAGTCTATCAATAGAGAAAACTAATCAACACTGAGGTCACTGAACTCTTAAGATTTCATAATTCTGCGTTAAATTCCTTTTATAATAGACTTTTAGGGACTTCAGAAATTTGGTCTCAATTTTGTAGATGTGCTTTACAAATCAGGAAGTTTTATATTTATATTAGTATAGAATTATAGAACGTTAAACTAGGAAGAAACTTTAGGAATCCTATCACTTTCAGTCTAAATAGGGGCTGGAAAAGCTATGTAAAATTTTGTTGATATGTATGTGTATTCAGATACTCATGGATTTCAGCAGATTCTTAAAGTGACAAAACAAACAAAAACAAAAAAAACAAAAAAAGGCATCTAAAACTCCGTTGGATAGAGGAGAAAACCAGTGCCTTGAGAACCAAGGCCTTTCCTCAAATTGCACAAATTTTTAGTAGGAGCAGTTTATATTATGGCATTTATTTCATTCTGAAGTCCATAAAATCAAACCAGACATATGAAGACTTTCTTTACTGTTCAAGTCATTTATCAGGCTCAGTTTGTCTATTGCATGGCTCTATTGTTCTATTTAAGTGCTTTGGCAAAGCTTTAATTTTTTTTAAGATAAAAATGAAAAAGGTAAGGAGATGTAGACATTTTTGCCTTTACTGGGAAAATAAAGAAAAAGCTATTAAAATGCAGTTTATTAAATTAGATACTGAAAGATACATTAGCATTTTGCATTGCATTAACCCCATGCTAACATGATCAGTTCAAACCTGAGAAGAAATGGGATGTGTCCACTATTTTACTGTTTTTCTATATCAGAAGTGGAGTGAATAGACATCTTGATAAAGCCCAGCTGCTATTTTCATTGACTTAATGAATTACTTAATGCACCCCATTGTGTCACAGTATTAGAGAAACATATGGCACCTTTAACTCTTAACTATGGATTTATTTGACTTTTTATTGTTTATTTTGTACCCATGATTATATAGTTTCTTTAAGAAATCATGTATATATGATATATTTGTATAATATATACCAGTTGTGCTATTTATATGGATATATGAATGAAATGGCTTTTTCTTCTTAAATGTTACCAATAACTGTGTTCTAGAAGAAAAAGATAAAAAGTAACATAAAAACCCACCCTCATTTTAAGCTAATTGTGAACAGAAAGACTTTTTGGAAATGTAATAAGAATATAGAAAAAGGGACGACAAAAAGGCTTGAAGTCAGTAACAATCTACTAGGCAGGATATCATGAAATAATTTCATAAATGGTCCCAAAATTTAAACATAAGCATTCTTATAAAGCTATTGGGCCATTAAAAATGTGTTAAGAACAGAAAGGCAATCAATCAGAGCTTTGGAAAAAAATGGGAGAACATCGATATATAGATAGGCTTTTTTTTTTTTCTTGTGGTAATGATTTTCCTGAACCTCATTTGATAATCAATCTCAAGTTATAAGTTTTCACATAAATCTTACTACACCATTATAAATGACTAATTATAGTAAAGCTCAGCATGAGAATTAACCAATTCCCTGGGGCCACCTGAAAGAGCTCAGTGTTAACTGCATTATGGCACTGGGTTTTGATGTGCAGCTATTATTTTCCAAGCTTTGACTTTGAAGACATTGATCAAAAACTACCACCTTCTACCATGCACAATAACCCTGTGAGAGGCCTGACAACACCTCGTAACAACCACCTTATGCTCACAAAGAAATGAATTTGAAAACCAAAAGATGTGAATGGCCAGGAGCCAGGGAGGAACTGATTTACCAAGTTTACCTCTTATTTAGAATCCTTGTGAAAGGAAGCCATTTTTTTTTTTTTTTTTTAAATCCACACAGCTTTTTAATTGGGACACTTCTAATGAAAGCTCCAGAAGACAGACTCTGGTACAGCAAAGGATAGAAGAGAAAAAGGCAGGAATGCATAAGACCTTTCAAAGTAAATTTCATCACATTTTATATCTATAATGAACAAAAAAAGTTTTCTAAGACGTATGGCAGTTTCTCAAGAAGACAGGGATTTGAGGATATTTGAGGAATTGATTTATATGTCTTGTTCGGATTCAGTCAATGGAATACAGTAGAATTAACACATTAAAATGTATCATTTTAAAAAATTAACTCTTTTTCTTTTTTGCAAAATGGGTATTTAAGCTTGTCTTTTGTACTTTTCTTTTAAGAAAGCCTTTAAGTATTTTTCTAATGGCAAATAACAGGGTCTTATAACAGTTATCCTGAGAGGACAGAACTATGTTTGAAGTAAATGTCAGGTTTCGAAAGGTATAAAATTTAGTATCTAATTGACTTTGGTGATGCTTGAGATTAAAAGAAAGACATATTTCAAGTTTCTAGTGGTATTAATAAATAAGACTTATGCTGTGATTTCTGTCTTACTGTTACATGGTGGGATGTGGAGAAGAAAGGGAAAACGACTGCATCATTTAACTTTACCAAATTTAAATAAGATATGCAAAATATGAAATTTTGAATTTCTCTTTATTTTTCTTCATTCATTCTGTTTTAATGGCACTATTGTTAACTCAAAGAATAGATGCATTTTCAAGGTTACTAATGTTTCAGCCAATGAGCATCCCTTCTGAGTAACTATATTATGAACTAAACAGGTTGCTCTGAGTCTATTTGCTAGCCTGTCTTTTGGGGAGAAGCAGGAGTGTAAGGAATCTGAATATTAGACTTCCTTGAGGGCTTATTCTCTTTGAAACTCAGTTTTGTTTTTTTTAATTTGTAAAATCAGGGTAATATAATGGGCCTCAATGAAGTGATTGAAGATTAAATGGCATAACATATGTAAAGCCCAAGCACAGTGTATGATACACAATAACTAGCTCTTTAAGGTAGCTACAATATTGAGAAAGAAGTGTCCTTCATATATAGAAGATCCTTTAAGATGGTGAATTTGTTGTGAGGGAAATCTATTGATTAATGTCTATTGTTTTTTCTTTTTAATTAACTTACCTAAGATGCATTTTAAATTAAACTTCTTACTAAAATGTTCCAGTGTTTAATATGTGCTATTCATTCTGTTGTAATCTTTAACAATCACATAAAGGGCCTTCACATACTTCCTGAGTGAAACTGTGTTACTATCTAAGAACTGAATTCTGAGGAAATGTTTTCATATGCATTAACTTATGAAGGTGGATTCTATTCAGTGTAAGACAAATCACAAAGCTTATCTCGATTCCTAAGCAGAAATTACTTAAAATATCCTATGAGTTAAAAAACAATTCAAGTTCATAAGTTCTGAGCCCTATTTACACAGGACTTAGCATTAGAATAAACTAAATAAAGAGCATAGCTTTGAACATGTGCTTATGCAATTAACACACAATATCACCAAGGTTTTTTGTTATAGTCTTTAAGTCAACAGCACTCCTTTATAAAGCAAGTTCACAAAAGGCTGTATAATTTACTCAAAGAACCATCAGAGTATGTTACAATGACCAGAGCTTTTGTCATGTTTTACTTCAATTCCCCCCAATCATACTCAACCAGAGATTTTGCAAAATGATGATTGTCTTTCTATGAACTGAAACCTTGTAGAGCTTTTTTCCTAATGGAACTCTGGGTTATCACTGTTATTTCAGGAGAAAACAGCACCAATTTTCTAATAAGAAAACCATATTTAAAAGAAAAAAAATCCATGAGATGATGATGAAATGAATTGTGTATTAGAATTCAAATTCCTATGGTCTCTTCAGGAAAAAACTTTGTAACAAAATCAAAAGTTTTAAAAATATCTACCACCTTTAATTCAGTACTTTTATTTATAGGAATTTATTTTAAAAAGATAATTTGAAATATAAAGAATATTTTAAGTTCACATATTCATTCCTTATTTAAAATGGATAAAATGAAAATAAATGTCCTTAACTAGAAGAATTACTGTTCTTATTGTATGGCTGAATAATGGAAAATTGTATTGCTTTAGAACTGATGTATGCAAAAAGCTGTTACAAATAGGAAATGTTTTATATCACAATGTTAAGTTAAAAGTATCGTATATACAATATTATCGTCACCGTCACCTTTTTATATGCAGAAAAAGGATTAGAAGTAAATACACTAACACATTAATCCATCACATTCATAAGCAATTACGTGTGCTTAAATCTAAACATTTTGAAAAATACTGGAATACAGTTACAGTGGCATGAAAAGTGTAATTGTAGAGTTTCATGAAACTTTTTCTTTAAGAAAAAATTTGTCAAAATACCTTATTTAATGTTAAAAGAACAGAAACCAAAGTAAGTAAACTATACTTAAAAAGAAATCACATTCCAGCTTATATAAACACCAGGGAGGTAAAACAGGAAAGGATTAATTTTTAGTGCTCTGGAAATTACTTCTCAAAAATTTCAGAATACAAAGAAAAGTAATGTGATATTAGTGCCTATTCAGCCAAATTACAAGTGAATCCCATGACATCCATTCTTCTATTTTCAAAGATGTATTAAATGTTTACTATGTGTTAAGCATTTAGAAATGGATATAGGAAAAAATAAGTACTTTGTTTCCTAATTTTGCTAGTTTCTTAGGATTTTAGGTAAGCATCCTCATTGGTGTGAAAAGAGCTCATAAAGCAACAAAAGAACATATTCAGCTCTCTTTTGCAACCTGCATCCTCTCGATAGTAAGGAGCAATGTATATATGGTCTATAACTGGTACTCTTGCCTTTCTAGAGCAAGGGACAGAGATTATGGTGGAGATGATGTCCTGCAAAGAAAGCTAATTTCCTAAGATGTACATGTTGTGGCCAGTTACAGCTCTGGTGTAATGAGTTATCTCTCCCCAGTTGCAGGGTATTCTCAGGAGGAGGATTTACTGGTAGATACTGGTTTTGGTGAATGACATTCTTCTTGGTCATTATATATCACACATGTCCATCCAGTTTAAAGGCCTTGTCAGAGGAGGTCTGTCTCTTCTCAGACTTGGGGTGATGAGTCACAGTCCACGGGTTGAAATTTATTTCGCTCTGCAGACTGTGGTCACTCAATCATGATAAATTGCCTTTAGAATTCCAGAGAAATAGAAATACATTTCCCCCTCAAAATTGATATAACATTAGGAAGCACAATATGGCTCTGGGAAACCTTGGAGTTGATGCTATACAAGATGTACTCATGTATATTCTGAAGCCATGGAGTGAATTGTACATGTATGTGCATTAAAGAATAGGCAATTTAGAACCTTTTGTTCTAAATCCCCAGTCTTCTTGCCAAAACCTTTTAGCTGAACTAAGTATATACCCTTTTCTTTATCAGAAGGTTAGCTTTGGATATTCTGTCAGCAGAAGAGGTACTTTGAGGCCTTGGGGGTTAGTAATGAGGTTCTTTAGAGATTGAGAACATTAATGAAAAATAACTTCATACTAGATTTAGCAATAGAAATGGATCAGTCTTGGAACTATCCTTGGAGATGACTTAATGTTTTGTGTTGCCAATGGGAAAAGTGACATTGAGTGGATAAATGTTTTGTCCAAGACCTAATAGCTTAGCAGTGATCAGAGCCAGGCCTACATTAATGATTGCTGATACACACTTCTACTCCTCTATGATGAGTGGTTGGTGTGGTGAACAAATACAAAATGGCAGTTGACTGAAGAATTTAGGGTGGACAAGGAATTGAAGTAGGAATAAATCATAATTTAAAAAGGAGGTTCATAGATGTTTTTGAGCTTGGGAGAAATTTAATTTGTTAACCTCCTTTCCTTCCCCCTCTAATAGTCCCCTATATTTCCCATTTAATGGACCAGGCTTTTTTTTTTTTTTTTTAACTTTAGTTGGAATGAATTTGTAAATGACATATTTGTGATACTTGAATATGGTTTAATTAAAAACATGTTTCTTCTTTCTCATCACCGTTTCATTTGTTGAGACTATCGCCACTGCTAAGTTGCTGCTGTTAGCACCTCAGTGACTTACAAGACAGTCACAGTGTTCACTTGCTGTTAGATGGAGGAAAAAGGGGGAAAAATGTACATAATTTGAGAAAAAGAAAGAACACGTAGTATTATTATGATAGGAGAACAGATTTGGGCTTTCCAGTGTATTTGAGAAGAAATACAAGCATTTAGAATCATTGCTTCAGTTGTGGGTACTAAGATTAGGATTATCTTTGCCCCAGATGTTTTCACGTTTTTCTATGCCTTTCTTGTTCCAGAAGTAGCAGGGGTTTTATTTTTTTTTATAACAGATTTACCAAGTATAATTGACATTCACTAAACTGTACAGTTTAATAAGTTTTGACACATGTATATACATGTGTCAACTGTACATATTTAATGTACAGTTTAATAAGTTTTGACACATGTATATACAAATAAAATCATCACCATTAAATAATTAACATATTCATCATCTCCAAAAATTTTCTTTCAATCCTTTGTCATCCCTCCTGCCCATGTTTCACTGCCCCTTTACAACCTGTTCCCAGGAAACACTGATGTGCTTTCTGTCATAGATTTCTAAGATTTAACATAACTGATCTCATACAGTACATACTCATTTTTGCCTTGTTTCTTTCAGAATAATTATTTTTAGATTCATTCATCTTGTAGCATGTGTCAATGTACTTTTTTTGTTGTTGTTGAGAAGTAGTATTCCATTATATGGTTATACCAACTTTTGATGGACATTTGGGTTTTTCCAGTTTGCTGCTCTATGATTAAAGCTACTGTGAAATTTTGTCTCTTTGTACAGACATTTGCTTTATTTCTCTTGTGTTGATACTTAGGGATAGAATTGCTGGATCATATCATACATGTCTGTTTAACTTTTTAAGAAATTATCAGCTGGTTTCCAAAGTGGTTATACTCTTACATTTCCACCAGCAGTGTATTAAATCCTAGCTGTTCCACATTCTTGCTGATACTTGATATGGTCAATCTTTTTAAATTTTAGCCACTCTAGTAGATGTGTAGTGGTATTTTAGGTTTAATTTGTATTTCCCTAGTGACTAAAGATGTTCAGCATCTTTTCTTGTGTTTATTTGCTTTCTGTATCTGTTCTTGTGACATGCTTGTTCAAATCTTTTGCTCATTTAAAGTTTTTTTCTTATTGAGTTTTGAAATTTCTTTATATGTTATATATACAAGTCCTTTATCAGATATATATATATATATATATATATATATATATATATATATATATATGTATTAGTTATTTTATCTCAGTCAGTGGTATGATTTTCAGTCTCTGAACAGTATCTTTTGAAGAAGTATTTGATTTTGATCAAGTATAATTTATCAGTTTATTCTTTATATGGATTATACTTTTGTTGTTGTATCTCAAAATCTTTGTCTAAACCAAGATCACAAAGGTGTTCTCCTATGTTATCTGGTTTTATGACTTACATTTAGGTCTGTAATCATTTTGAAGCAGTTTTTGTAAATTGTGGGAGGTATGGATCAAAGTTAATTTTTTTTTCTTGGCGTAGAGATGTCCAATTTTCCAGAAAAAATTGTTGGGAAAACATTATCCTTTATCACTGAATCGTTTTTGCACCTTTATCTACTTATGGATGAATATATTTTTAAACTCTCTATTCTGTCACATTGTTTGATTTTTCTGTCTTTTCACCAATACTACACTGTTTTGATTAATATAATTTTATAATAATTCTCAAAACAAGACATTATTAGCCTTGCAACTTTATCCTTTATATCAATTTCGGTAGAACTGTATTCTTAATGTTGAATCTTCTAACCCATGAATGTGATATAGCTCTTCATTTATTTAGATCTTTTTTTTTATACACATTTAAAAAATACATTTACTTAAAATTATTTTCACTTCCTTAGATGAAAATTAGTATCATGTATCATAATTGGAAGGTAACTTCGATAATCAAAAACAAAAAAATAGTGTTAAATTCTAGGTAAATACTGTTACTTGCTGAGGCTCTTTATTTATTTATTTTATTAAAAAGCGTAATTATGTCTTGAATTCTAAAGAGATACTTACATCAAGCTTTGTATTTTCCTTCATATGTCCAGGTCTTAAAAATAATAGAAAAACGGAACTTTTCTCACTAGGTAATTTACTGTGTTTTAATGACTCACCAGCACTAAAAGCTCATTTCTCATATTGTTTTGGATGTGAGTTCCACAGTTAGGGATAACTAGATTTTAGGCTTGAGCAAAGATACAGAAGTATGAGAAAGTTTGGGTATTATAGAATCTTCACATTAGGAATTCCTAGAGTGGTACATCTAAGCCTTGGTTGTATTTAAATCATATCTTGAGAGTTTAAAAAAAGTCAGACCAAAAGAATCAGAATACTTGAATTGGGGTGTCTACTTTAAAATTCCCCTAGACAGTTTCAAAGTTTAGAAAAAATGGAAAACTATGATATCAAGATGTGGCTATGGGAGGATGGTGATGGTAGTGATAGCATGAAGTGGGCAGGCAGGAGAAAGACCAGATTGATTAACAGTGTCTGCTTTGAACACTGGATGTCAGTAGATGGAATGGTAGAATATAAATTGTCTGTCAAGGTAGTTGAATATTATCTTGAAGAATGACAGAATCTTAACTCTCTTTTCCATTAAGAGCAAACACTCATGAATTTTCTGCCTCAAATGGTTTGTTTTAAAGCACCATGATCTTTTTTACAATTAAAGGGATTAAATGCATATTTCAAGGATGCATTTTATAATGGCATATTTAAAGAATGTTCTAAACCAATACTTTACAACAGAAATGTGAAGTATTTTTGAAAGTTTTAGCACAATTGCTGCCTATAAATAATAGTTCCAGTTAAGAAATTCATAAAGACTCTGACAGCATTTCAAAATATAATAATACATAGAATCCAAATTTGCATGTGTAAATAAACAGAATGCAGGAGAAGAACTGAATGTGAATCAGTTCCCTTAATTATTTATCCATTGTTTTGACAGAACCGTAAGGCCCATTTAAATAAAGTAAGGCATTTTTCAGGTGGAAAACATTTGCAGCCTGTTAGGCTGTGCTTTCTTATTGACACTGGCCTTGCTTCCATCCTTAAGACTTCATCTGAGAAAAGGAAAGGAAAGGACAACTAACTCTACATCTAAATCTTCGAACTTGCTGAAGGGAAGCATGGAAACCTGAAGAAAGAACTTAAAAAATCTTGCTTAATCTAAGGGCAGTAAGAAGCATGGGAGAGGATGTGATTATTTGATGTTGAGGAATTCATGGGGAAACTTGGAGAAAAGGGCTTCTTTGGGGAAGGGACATTTGCAGGAAGGGACAGTTTCCTGTGTCTCCCATTGCCCCTCCTCCCGGAGGTCCCCACTCTCCGCCTCTGGCCCTCCCTCTCCTAGGCTTCAGCGTTTGGCCAGTAGTAGACCGGGTGGGCGGGGTAGCCTTCTCCAGCCTTGCCTTTGGCTCAGAAGGCCCGCAGAGCATAGGGTCATTAAGTTAGTGCCCCGGGACTCCAAGCACTCTGGGCATCTGCACCTCTTGGCGTCTCCACCTCCGGGAAGCGTGGTCCTCAACTCACAGCGAGAATTGTCTCACACTTTATCGGTGTGTAAGTGGGAGGCAGCGGGATCACCGCCCATCCTTCAGCCCCCCGCATCCTGGTAGGGTTAGCTGTGGAAAACTCACTTTCCTGTTGCTACCCCTCTCCAGACACTTCTCGAGAATGGAGCAGTCACAGTGTGGCAGCAGAGACCGCAGCGGCAGCGGCCGGCCTCACCTGGCCCAGGGCTGGTGGCAACGGCCCCTCCGCCCCCCTCTCCTGCGTTGCGGGTACCCCCAGGGATTCCCATTCCTCCAACTTTCCTGCGGCCACCCAGCCTCTTTCTGCGGGCGGCCGCGGCCGCAGCTGCCTCCACCGCGGGAAGCGGAGGCTGCGCACCCGCTCCCGGGCTGCAGAGAGGGGTGGGCACAGTGGGCTGCGGCTACCCACGGACGCCCAAGTGCGCCCGTTGTCGCAACCACGGCGTGGTATCGGCGCTCAAGGGCCACAAGCGCTTCTGCCGCTGGCGGGACTGCGCTTGTGCCAAGTGCACTCTGATCGCCGAGCGCCAGCGCGTCATGGCTGCCCAGGTGGCGCTGCGTAGGCAGCAGGCCCAGGAAGAGAGCGAGGCTCGGGGGTTGCAGAGGTTCCTGTACTCGTCTGGCCCCTCGGGGCCCGGACTTCAGACCTCGGGAGGCAAGATCGGAGCGGAGAATCCCCACGAGGCAAGCGCAAGCGTTGCTGCAGCGGTGACTGCGCTAGAACTGGATGCCTTGAGACAAGCTAGTGGTCTGACGACCCCTGCTTTCGAGGTTTTCCAGTCAGATTATACGAAGGAAAAGCAAGGTGAGTTAGTCTTTTATTTCCTCTTTGCAAAAGATTGTTCTGGAGAAAACTTTTGAAACAGGCAGCCGTGCCCTGGAGGCAATCAAGAAAAGTTTAAAAGAAGCTTTTGTTTATGTTATGCGAAACTGCTCTGCTATATGATGTTAAGGTGGGTGTTTAGAGACGCCATTACCCTCACTTTGGAAAAGCTTTCTGTTTCTTTAGACAGTAGGATAAGATAATGAAAAAGTGGAGTGAGTGATCATATGAGCAACTCATGCTGGGAATGAAGTTTGCGCCCAAGTTTCTATGACTTTGAGTAGAACTCCAAGCGGTCATTGAGTTAAAAGCTTAGTGAGAGGCGCTGCATTTTGAATTTACTCTGTACTCTTTACAGCTATAAAACCAGAGTTAATCTGATCTTGTATGGGAAACTCACTGATAGTGGAGAGTACAGTTCTTTGCCTTTGGGGAAAATCTTTGGAGCCAGCTAGAAGTAGAGAAAAGACAAATAAATCTACCAAAGCCTCTTTTCACCTCCTTCCCTTCAAAAATTTAAGTATTCCACTCCCAACTACCCCGAAGTGTAGAATGAGCTAATAGTTGAAGGTTCAACTCTTCCCATTGGGGGGAAAAAAAAAAATTAAGTTTTCCAGATTTGTAATAACATTGGTAAGAATTTCAAAGTTCAATATTTAAGGGTTTCTTATCCAAGGAGTTCTACTTTTTCTCTTATTTATTGACTGCAAATTGCTTTTATACCCCATGTTAGGTTATACACACACACACACATATACATACATATATATACACACATATATGTATACACACACACGTATATATTTGATGGGTTCAAATAAAGTTTTCCTGGTAATATAAATCCTACTGTAGTTTAGTAAAATTTAAAGTCCTCTACAGGGCCCACTAGCAGTGAAAATGTTATTTCAATATTTTTGTATACCCAAGTCAGATTGTATCATATGAAATTATACAATTATTCAGGAAATTATTAATTTGGAAACATCTCTTGATTTTGAGACTTGCAGACCTTAGATCATAAGATGTGCTTTTGAAAAAAAGACTATCTCTGTCTATCTCTGTATTTAAATAAGGCATATATGATTTTGTGTTCACCTGTGCCAATTTTTTGCCTATGTTCTAGTTTATTTAAGTACACAAAATAGACTTTAAACATTTGCCATGAAAATCAAAGAGGGCTGAAGAGCAAAGTTATTAAACAAAAATATTATGAAAGATAAGCAAAAATTAATATTCTGTAAGCTAAATTGACAATGAGCTTTGGCTGACAACTCTCTTCTAGACATTGATTTATGTATTTTTCTGGGGGGGAGGATACTAAAGTATACTCTATTTTATAGGGTTAATTATTTTATTTTATTCTTTCCCTCAATTGACCACCCTTTTTTGAGACTAGTTTTGTGACTTTTCTAAACTGACCATCTCCTCTTACACAATATTCATGAACTATATTCTATTTAGTTTACTCATTCATTAAAGACTAATAATGATTCAGAGGTAAATAAGATTTTCCTACACAAAAGAACCTTCTACTCAAAATGAGGAAAGCTATATGTACCCAAAAACTATACAACATACAATGAGAAAAGTAAAGAAGTAAAATGAGCTATAGAAGTTGAGAGGACAGAGAGATGATGTAAATGATATCACAGTATTTTAAAGACACCTGATTTTCTAATAATCTCATGCAACCTGTATTTTGTGACATTATATTATACTCCATTAGTACAATGTAATAACAAAAAATATACATAGATTTCTTTAGAGATGAAATTTTGATACCTTACATGTTTGAGGGAGTGGTGGTGTATTTAGTGAATCATTGATATAAATAAAATAGAATGACAAACCAATGTCAATTTACCTGCACTTGGACTTCTTTAGAAAACTTTTACTTAAAGTTGAAAATACTAGAGAGTCTTTGTAATTTTGTAAGAGCAACATCTTTTGTTATATGTTTGATATAAAGACAGAATTTTAACAAAATGTTAAATTGTACCCAATTTAATTTTAAAATAAACCATAGATTTTTTTTTTTTAATAGAATTTTGTCCTTCTTGAGAAAACAGGAGTTTTGCAAATTGTGGTTGCAAATCATTGTTTTTTGCAAAATTTGTTGTGTTACATTCATAAACTTTGTGGAAGAAGACAGTTTTACAGAAATATTTTGAGTACCTCACTTAGAATATATACTCTATTTAATATAAATAGAGATAAGATATGTCTGTAGGGTAAGAGGAAATATAAACCAAAATAAAAATTATTTAGTGGATGTGTGAATTATTGTTTTTCTAAAGATATTCTTATTTTATTAATATTCATATGCTTAACATGTTGAGGTAGAAAATCAGATTTTTGTGTAAAAATATTTTTGGAAAATTTTTCTTAATATTGGAAGGGAGTTGTGATTTGAAGCAAAAGCCTAATGCGTTATTTTTACCACAAACTTTGAAGATCCATATAGATTGCAGTACTGCAATAGTGCAGTTTCTAATTTTTTTAAAGAAACAATTTGACTGTAATCTCTTTTCTTGATATTTCCTAGAGGTTGAAAAGAAAGTCCATATTTTACAAAGGGTTATAAAAAATACCAACTCTGTATCATCTCCCACAAAAAATATGAAATATACAACTCTGGTATGATTTGAGATTGGTACAGCAGTAGTCATTATTAGTTTAGATTGGAAATGAAAACAAATTTATTGTTTTTTTACTTTATTTAGTAACTTAATTGGAACTTGAAATGTGAGCATTTAAAAACCAATTGTTGAAATTTAGCATTAGTGATTAATTGGAATATTCATTTTCATACTAAGATTGTTTCCTCTTTGATTAATTATCTAAACTCTAATCATTTTACTTAGTTCTGTTTGTATGGTGTCATTGGGAAAAAAAAGACTCACTTGGATAACAACAAAACTTGGGTAACATTTAGGAAAACTGCAATTGACAAGAAGGGGCAAACCATGTGAGAAATTGGCACTACATTAACAGTTTAAGGTAACAGTAAACTGTCACTTCTGATTCCTAAATAACTACAGCATTTACATATTATATAATTTTGTGATCCTGAAATGACATAATAAATAACATTTTCCCACTATTCTAAAACTGGAATTTTCGAATGATCTTTTAAAATTCTCATTCATTAAAATTTCTTGTATTGAATAAGTGTAACTAATATACTATAAGTGAATGAATTATTTTGTCTAGCATTAATTTTGAGTGGGCAGTAGTATGTTCTGGGAAGTTTTCCCTTTATTTCATTCCTTTTTTTTCTCTTTTCCCCAGAACAAAAAGAGAGTAAATGTGACTCATGCCAGAGTGGACAAGAAGACCCAGTCCCCAAATCCCATCAACTTAGCCTGGGATCATCTCCTAAGTCTAATGGTGTATTTAGAAAACAAAATGTTAGGTCATCTATTTCAGAAAACTCAAACAAGGATGATAGCATTCTGTCTCCTCACCCTGCGGAACAATCAGGAGGTGAAGAGAGTCCCAGGTCACTATCATCCTCGGATCTGGAATCAGGAAATGAAAGTGAGTGGGCCAAAGACTTCACTGCTATCAGAGCCAGACTTTCCACAGTGTCCTCCAGACCTAGAGATCCTCTTGATATCCTTACCAGGATTTTCCCAGGTTACAGGCGCAGCCGGCTGGAAGGCATTCTACAGTTCTGCAAAGGGGATGTGGTTCAAGCTATTGAGCAGGTCCTAAATGGGAAAGAACATAAATCAGACACCAGGGACCCAGCAAGCTCAGGAGAATTGGAAAATATAGCTTTTCAGAGAGCTTCAAATGTTAGTTTAGCTGGAATTAGTTTTGGAACTCTAGGGAATAAATCAGCTTTCTCTCCTCTTCAGACCACTTCTTCTTCTTATGGAGGTGATTCAAGTCTCTACAGCTTAAATTCTAGACTAGGTGTCAATCCATTACGGCTGGGATATTCCTCTCCAGGAAGAGGACTGTCTGGTTTCATGTCTCCCTACCTAACCCCTGGGTTGGTACCAGCGTTGCCTTTTCGCCCAGCTTTGGATTATGCCTTTTCAGGGATGATTAGGGATTCGTCCTACCTTTCCAGCAAAGACTCTGTAACTGGTAGCAGACTGTATTCCAGGCTGAATCAGGACAAGCTGTAACACATCTGCCTATACTCCCTTCCTAAAGTGTTTTTTAGAAGTACGCAGTACAACCCCCTCACTACACTCACCCCCGTTAATGTGTTCACTATGTTTGTGAGTGGATTATCAGGAATTAAAGATGCTTTTTTTTTTTTTACAAGCAATATAATAAACTTGAAATCTAAAGACTCTTGAGCATTTATTAAGTGAAAGAATCATTTAAACATGTGTGCCTCGAGTAAACTGTTTCAGGAAACATTTTTATTTTCAATTAATGAATTTTCTCTCTAAAATATGTTGTAAAATTTCTATTTTAAAACTATACTTTTTAAATTTTATTGAAAAGTGTTTATACTTGTAAAATATATTTGTAAGTGTAAACAACCCAGCATTATATAAAATTAACCAAAAAGAAGAATTGAAAAATTAAGGTACTTCTAAATAATTACTGTCTAAAACTTTTTCTTTCCTTTTGTCCTTGTACACAGGAGAGAAAAAAAGTTATTCAAAGTATTTAAAAATATTTATTCATATATTAGTGATTAGTAAAACTTTTGAAAAGTTTGAAATCCTCGTGGTTTTTTTTTTTAAATGTCTAATTTTCCATTTATAGCTGCCATTTGTGATAACAAGTACCAGTAATAAAACATTTCTTTTTAAAGTGGATGTTGTGAATTACACAAAGGCTAATGAAGTAAATCTACAGAAATGAGACTCCGCCATCTCCTGGCCACTATCACTGATTGCAACTCAGTTCTGGTAGCGTATAGGCATTAGAAACCAATTTCCCTAATGCATATAAACTAACCATTTTTTGAAATAAGTCATTTTGGATCATGCTACATAGGAATTCTCATATTATAAAGTGAACATCCATGGATAAGGATTTTAATCTTTAAATGTCTGTGCCTATATCTGGGGAAATGTTCTTTTCCATATGTTTGTGACAAGAATATGGCAATTATTCTCAAAAGTAAAAATATGTTATTCAGAAATTTTAAATAGCTGTTTAGATAAATTGATTGACTCTAGATAGATGATGCTTAATACATTGAGAAGAGGTTATAAGATTCCAAAGGAGAAAATTTTTCATTAAATTTTAGAGGTTTTTTTGAGATTTTTAGAATACTTTGTGTTCTTTATCTGGATCATTTGAAGCTATTTATTTCAGTCAGTGGAAAGTCCCTGATAAAACTGCTTGCAAAACAATTTTGAAGTTTTCTTTATCTGTCAATGTTTATAAAGGACATTAGCTATATTATTTTCGTTAGTAATAAATGGAAACCCAGGAGTTGTATAAGATAGTTGATGAATTAGAGATGAGCAGTATGACTTTCTAGAGATTTCTTAAATTGTGTGTGTGTGTGTGTGTGTGTGTGTGTGTGTAATATACACTGAAGCCCTATCAGCTCTGTCATCTCTAAGGCTTTTCTGTGAAGCCAAATAAGAGTATGTTTCTAAAGTATCTTTTACCACAAATATTGTATTGAATGACTGCATAGTATCTAATGCTGATTTAGGATGTAAATATGTTTAATAGAGTACACATTAATTTTAATGGTGATTTGAGAAAGCATGTCCTGTAAAAATTTTATGCAACCAATATTCATTATTAATAAAAATTTTTTAGATTCTAAACCTGAATCATGGTGCAATGCATGGCAAATAGTTGATATTCAATTATATACTGAGTGAAGAAAACCATTTTGGATAATAGAACTCTTTGAGACTGATAAAATCAAGGAATTATATAAAGTGGCCTTCAGACACAGTTTTGTGTACAATTTCCTGGGATTGTTGAGTTTGCTAAATGCCATTCAGGTTAAAATCCTTTATAATTCTTAAGCTATTTTCTATTGCATTAATTCATTTACTGAATGCTGTGTTTTTAAGTGCTAGATCCTGTAAGGATACCAAACAAAATATTGCATTCTCAAGGAAGTTACATTATACAACAGAGATCTGGTTTCAAAATACAGCAATGCTAGAATTGCTGAATTCTTTATATGGTTTATATAATGATGTGCATGTATTCATTAGAGAGACCGAATTGCTTTTGAACTGGGGAGAACATCCATTTTGGGCAGTACTCAAATTTTTAAAAATTTTATAATCTTAAAACTTAATTTGCATTATGCTTTATATGTTTCATACCCTTTATAATAACTTTAAGACAAATAATTTGATGAAATAGGTCATATTGTTCAACCATTAAATCGTAATTGAGAAAATAGAGGCTCAATACTAGTGTTGTTCATCCCCAGTGTTATAATAATAGTGTCAATAATCAGAAGTGAAAGTTACTTCTCCAATTTCAATTAGACTTTAAGTTCTGAGGAAGGATTCATGTCTGTCCACTCACAGCTTTGTACAGTATCTGGTATATAATAGGTGCTCAGGTAATAGTTTTCCACTGACTGAATTAAATAAGAGATAAAAACAAAGCATTACCTTAGGAATTCATTATTTAACAACTATTTACTAAGCATTTACTTTGTGCCAGGCACTATACACGGGATGAAGAGGTGACTAAAATGCAAGACTTTGCCTCAGGTCGTTCACAGTTTATATTACTATGTGTACAAAAACAACCAGCCAACCGGTTCTTGGTGCTATTTGACCTTGTTGTTAACACCAATGAGTTTTTTGTAATCTTGATGTTTATGCCCATGGATGCTTCTTGAGACCTGAGCTCCTAAGCTTCTAATTAGGGATGTGAAGGAAAAGGGAGAACATCTGTTTCTGTGTAGTATGTTTAGGGAATAACATTCTATTTGTCTGAAAGGTAAGCAACTTCCAGGCCCATAGTGAAAGACATGGGCAAAGGGGAAGCTTTTGTTCACTTGAATTGAGTCTTGTGTGGAAGTTACCCAAGTTTCCTCATGGCCTCTGGATCGGAATTATTGCCCAATCCCAATTTGAGGGTTGTCTTTTGGAATTCATCTTATTCAGTGCATAGGCCTCCTGACCTAAGCTCTCTTCTAGCTATTCTGTGAAAATGGGTTAGAGTTGAGGAGACAATTGAAGAATATGTGAGTCAAATGATCTACTGTTTTTCTCTGCAAGTTCTGAAACAAAATGATTCTAGAGATTTTAAGACTTCTCCTCTTAGAAATTCTTAACTATGAACTTGCAAAATAAGAAAAGTATTTATGAAGTTTCCTTACCATTCAACTCTTTATTTTTAAAGTGCATTTTTTAGACATTTGTTTATCTTTGAAATTAAAAAGCTTTCAAAATGTAAGAGACGCTTAGGAAAAAGCACCTTATTATATACCACTGTAAATAGAATCAATCTCCTATGCACAAGATGAGATGTGTATCATCAGCTTCATAAAGGCAAATCTTCCCTCAGGGCTGCCTGATTCTTAAATGTAGATGCTCATCTTTTAGGTCAAGGTTAGTGGGAAAATTCCTGCTCAGATTCGTTGCTCCCACTGTACCACATCTCCAAATAATTCTGTTATGATGCCTGAATTGCAGAGCTAAGCACTTAGTTATTTGGCATCATCCCCTTAAGAGCAGTTGCCCGAAACATTAAAATACCTTTTTTTGTTTGTGTGTTTTTGTTTACTAAGTGTTATTCAAATGAGAGAAATTCATTATCATTTCCCCTTTCAGAATTCCATGCATAGTGATGGTGGATGGGGGCGGGGGGCTTCAGGGAAAGATGAGACAAGGATAATAAATATGAAGATGTCTGTTTCTCACTTTGGAAAATTTGATATTTTAAAAAAATCTGACTTTTTAATTTTTTTAGACTGTGTCACATATCCTCAAGTCAAAATGGCCACATCATGTAGTCTTTTGAAGACATTGATAATTTAAAAATGGATGCACAAATGCAGCTTTATCAAAATATGTTAAAAATTGCTTTAAAATATAAAATATTTATTAAAATTTGTTTTATAGATAAGTTCATCAAGAAAAATGGACTGTATATTGGTAAAATTAGGAAGAAATATGTAGAAAGTTGAGCAAGCATGCCAAAGAATATTGATTAGAAAATCCATGTCAACCAGGAGATATTTTAGATTTCTGTCCAAGACCTTTTATAAAATTTCTGTCAAATTATATGAAGGAATAAAGATATAAAATTTAGTGTTATTCGTGGACAACACATTTGATAATGGCAGCTAATCTTTTGGATGACGAATCAAGTTTCAAAATGATTGATTCTCACCTTCTAATCTCCATTCTGTTGTGCCTATATTATATATTAAAGATCTTAAGATCTTTGCATTCATAAACAATGGGAAGAGATATGGAGTCACAAAATATTTTAATGAAAAAAGTAGTGTTATTTATTGATTGGTAAATTCACCATGAGATTACTATGTAACATGGCTGTTCTAAAAGTCAACTGAAATTTAGATTACATTATTAAGAATAAAGTATGTAGAATGAGAGAGGTGATAGAATGATATACTCTGGAATATCACTTGGTCAGATATTAGCTAAAGCAATGTGATCAGTTCTGAGTGCTATACACTAAGTGATTCTAAAACCTGAGGTATAAACAGAGAGTCATAAGATGCTAAGTTGTGATTGTGGTGGCACTGCTTGTTTTGTTAGAAAAAATTTTAGAAATAGGAGAGATTACAACATTTAAAGAACTAGGGTATGACAAAAATGAATTGGGTTTATTCTTTATAGTACACAGGGTAAAAATTACATGGAGAGAAAATTCAGAGGAACATAAAGAAGGACTTTTTGGCAGGCAGCAACTGGCCAAGAGTGGAATGGCTGCTTTGTGTAATAATGTATCCTCTACTCATTGAAAATACCATGTAGAAATTACCAATCAGAGACCTGACTAATAGGAGTTTTCATTATTGCTTTAGAGTTGGGACTGAATCTTTTATAAAGTTGATCAGAGACATAATAAATATCGAATAAATGAATAAATGACGTTCGATTCTAAGACCACGAAGATGAAATGCCCAACCGTTAGTTGTCAATAAACCAAGTTGCAGTTTTGTTCATCAGAACTTGTCCAATATGATAGTCTCTTAGAAGTGTATGAAAAAAGAACACTGTGCATGATTTACAAAGGGTTTAGACTGGTAGAATTTAGCACAAGGTAGGTAGATACATAAGACATAAGGAAGAAGAGGGGGGCTCAAAATGGACATGGAAGAGCACTAAAGATAAACTTTAATATATTTTCCGCAAAGTATACACAAACATGTCTTCCTAGAGGGAGTACTTGCTTCGGAGTAGAGGAGACTTAGGATGGACTTAGCTGTATAGCTTAGGCAGGTTACTTAAACCCTGGGCTGTTTGTTTCCTTTCTGTAAAATGAGGATAAGAATATCTAACTTGCAGGGTTCATGAAGGTAAAAGATTACTAAGCTGAATAATACAGTAATGCTTATATACTGAGTGGTAAATAAATTACTCTCACTGTGATTACTTTGTATTAAGATAATGTGTCAATCTCTCAACAAGGACACTGTAATTACATTTGCTCCACTTCTAATGGACTTGGAATACAAAAGGCAGGCATCACCAGTTTTCTTGTTTGGTTGTTCATTTCCTAGGGGAGCCACATGTTCATAGCATGTTTTGTACATGCTATTTGGATTTTTAAAAGAGGTATGGGAGTAAATGAGCAGCAAAATCTCAATTTTGTGTTCATGTTACATTTATCAGTCAGGACTCAGTCAGAAAAACAATCTCCCCCTTTTCTTTTAATAATTTTTTTTTCAATTACAGTTGGTATACAATATTATATTAGTTTCAGGTGTACAACATAGACATTTATATAACTTATGAAATGATCACTCTGATAAATCTAATACCCATCTGACACTATACATAGTTATTCCAATATTATTGACTTATATTCCTTATGCTAATGTACATCCCCATGACTATTTTTGAAACTACTACTTTGTACTTCTTCATACCGTCCCCTTTTTCACCTCCCCTAATCCCTTCCTATCTGGCAACCATCAGAGTGTTCTCTATCTGTGAGTTTGTTTCTGTTATTTATTTCGTTCTTTATATTTTACATATAAGTGAAATCATATGGCATTTGTCTATCTCTGTCTGACTGACTCCATTCAGCACAATATCGTCTAGGTTCATCCATGTCATTACAGATGGCAAGATTTCATTATTCTTATGGAATAATAGTACATTGTATACATGTACCACCTCTTCTTTATCCATTTTTCCATTGATGGATACCCACATTGTTTCCATATCTTGGCTATCATAAATAATGCTGTAGTGAACATATGAATGCACATGTCCCTTCAAACTAGTGTTTTGGATCTCTTTGAATAAATACCCAGCAATGGGATTACTGGGTCTTTCTTTGTCTCTTGTTATAGCCTTTGTTTTAAAGTCTATTTTGTCTGGCATGAGTATTGCTACCCTAGCTTTTTTGTTTGTTTGTTTTCATTTTCATGAAATATATATTTTTAATTTATTTAAATTAGTTTCAAGTATACAGTACATTGGTTAGGAAAACAGTCCTTTTAATATATGTGGAAATAAGGGAGATATTATAGAAATTTGACTCAACACAAACATAGAAGGATCTGGGAAGTGAAAGCCTGGAAGAGGGAAATTGCCAGGTCAGAGAAGAGTCACTAATCTGCCTAAAGCATAGATATGGGTAGACAAGTGAGAATAAGTGAGAACTTGGAGGAAATCTGTGAAGTCTAGCATGTCCAGTCACTCAAATGGTTTCAACATGGTAGTCGTGAAGGGTGTCTAAGGGAAGCTAGTGCCTCTGCAGAGCTACTAACCCTGTGGGTCTGCAAGGAGGAATCTGACGGTCGTCCTGTCCCCACTGTTGGCCAGCAAGGTCAGCAGTCCAGTGCATCCCTTGTCAACTTGACATTCATACTCACTTATATTAACTATACTTCTAAATAAAAGCAACAATTATCCTTTCACGTAAAATTGATACAACTATCCTTGGCATAATAAAAACATGCTAACCCTCTTCCCTAAAGATGATACACAGTGACTTGTCCATCTTTGAAGAATGCTCATTCTTCTAGCTGAGTCAAATCCCCCTTTGAATATCCTATAACTTTAATCTTGTGATATAGTTAACCACTATTAATACATCACCTAGAGTGAGAAAGTGAGAGAGAAGGAAAATTGGTGTATACACATATACATACTTAGAAGCAAGGAAGAAATAAATGTTCTTATTTACTCTTTTACTCATATTTGTAGCTGGTCATGGGATCATAGAGGGTATTTATAACTTCCTTTTTCTACTCCTTTATTTCATACTCTCTTTGCCCCAGCAAATGTCTAAGTTAATTGTGGTTCCTTTCTTGGTGGAGTGCCACAAATCTTCATTCCTGAAGAGTCCATGCCATTACAATTCTGCCTTTATTAGGTAGGCTGTTGTAGCTTTCCATGAACTTTTACCACAAAATATGGGAAAACTCTGGGGCATCTCCTGCCTACTGAAAATACTACCCCTCACCTCTTTCTTGCTGTTTCAGTGGCATGAGGTGCCCAAAGTAGCCAATGGTAGTCTCGGGTTCCAGTATAATGTTGTATTCTCTGGTGACATCATATCCCCTTTGAGAGATAAGGCTTCTAAATGAAAAATAAACCCCCAAAATTCAAAAGTTGTAGAGAAAGGAAACAAAAAATATTGCTAATGAGTCATTAGCATTCATATGAGAGGAGCTATTTCTATATCTACTCTGGGAGAAATATCACTACATATTAAAGTTGATTCAAAGCATGTCTTGTGTCAAGGAGGACATTATTCCAACCCCATAAAATGCTGTCACCAGCTGGTGCCATGAGTGAGTCTTCCAAAGACTATTCCATGATTTTATTAGGCCTGCTATTTGAGGATAAAGGGAACCTAATGATACTAGAGAATTCCATGAGTTTGAGCCCAATGTTGTTCTTCATTTGCTATAAAATGAGTTTCTTTGTCAGAAGCAGTGTTGCATGGAATACTATGAAGGTGAATAATGCATTCTGTAAGCACACAGAGGGTGGTTTTAGCAGAAACATTGAGTAGGAAAGGCAAAACCATATCTAGCATAAATGTCTTTTCCAGTGAGAACAAAGGGCTGCTCCTTCAAAGGTGGAAGTGATCCAGTGTAATCAACCTGCTACCAGGTGGCTGGCTGGTTCCCCCAGGGAATGGTGCCATTTCAGGGGCTTAGTGTTGATCTTTGCTCTTGGCAGGTTGGGTACTGAGCAATGGCTCTAGCCAAATTGGCCTTGGCGAGTGGAAATCCAGGTTGTTGATCCTATACATAAGCTCCATCTCTGCTTCCGTGATCATTATCTTCATTAGCCAATTTAGCAGTTATGGGGATAAAAGAATAGGAAAAGAATGGGTAACCTTGTGGATATGATTATTATGATCTTCCTGTTATAATGTTGCTGTTTGGTGAGCATTTATATGGGACAAAAATATTCTCATATTTCTGCCCATTGACAAGTCTCCACATACCTCTTCTCTCCATACTGTTTCTTCCCATCATGTTTCTTCCAAGTTGCTGACCATCCAATTTAAACTGTCCACCACTGCTCATGAATCATTTTAGATATGTAACTCTATCCATCTCTCCTTCCATGCAAAATGAACAGTAAGGTGCAAAGCCTAAAGTTCTTCCCGTTGGAAAGATTTTCTTCACCATTATCCTTTAGGACCACACCTGTAGTGCTGCAGCTGTCCACTTGAAATAGTGCCAGAATAGTGTGTGGAATCATCTGTGAACAAAGACCAAATTGTTTTTCCTCATTCTGCTGTCATAGAAAACTCCACCTGAGACCAAATTGTTTTTCCTCATTCTGCTGTCATAGAAAACTCCACCTGAGAGAGAAAAGAAAAGGGGGCTGGGGAGAGAGAGAAGAGAGAGAGAGAGAGAGAGAGAGAGAGAGAGAGAGAGAAGGCAATGTGGCAGATGTAAGAGCCATTGAAATTTGAGCCACTTTTCATGCAACCTGTTTGTGACTTCAAATTTGTGGAGAAAAACCTATCTATCACTTCCACTTGACTGAATACTATCATAGAGGGCTTGGTGGGTCAGACAACACTGTTTATTTTGAGTATTTAAGGTCACATGGTTATTTAATGGCCAATATTAAGAGGACTCTATTAGGACCCAGTAACAGGCAGAAGCTGTTTCTCAAATGAGAATAATTATCTGCAGAGAAAGTATAACTTTTCTCTAACGTCCAAGAGGAGTATACTGTAATTTATTCTCTGGGAGCCCGCTAGAGCTTTTCCTTAGGATTCCCAACTGCCATAAACACTTCAAGCACCATTGGATATGCTGAGTCATGTGACCCAAGTGGCAAGATAAGTTAAATGACAACCTGGTTCTGTTGTTGAACTTCTTGATATGGACCCAAAGCTGACAGCTTATTGAGTTATTTGGTAAGTAGGTCGAAGTAGGATGTCCAAATCAGGTATCCATTGCAACCAAAATTCAGAGGCCCTCATTTTGGAGGTAGCAGGTACTATATGCATGCAAATTTACCATTTGATAAGTGATATTTCAACATGCACCAGACCACTGATCTCTAGGAATTTACAGATATGACAAACTCCCAAATTATTATGGTGGTGTTCCATTCTCTGATATGCATAATCTTAATAAAACATTTAGTGAACCTGCTACATTCTAATCACTAGGTAGAAATAGCAGAATATCAATGTAGTGAGCTTTCTTGATGTTCTATAGAGTAAACAAGCAAGTTCCCAGCAGACTAAACTGTAGAAGACATGTAGAGAGTTGGTAGACCTAAGAAGGAATACTAAAGTATGTTACTGTTTTTGGTGGCCTTTACTAACAAGTACAGGAAAAATTATTTTTGAGATTCATAGTTTCAAAATAGAGAAAAGGGGTGATATTTATTTGCTCCAGTAAAATGACCACAGCTGGAAATTCAGCTGTAGTTGTATTAACTGCCTAATGAAGCTTATGATAGCGCACTACCATTTTTCAAGATCCATCCGCCTTATTCATAGGCTAACTAGGTGAGTCGAATGAGGATATGGTAGGACCTTTCAGTCCTTGACGGCGGTGTGGACTGTGGCATTCTTTTCAGGAATGTCCTATTGCTTTTGTTTCACTACTTTGGTAGGGTGTAGAAGTTCTAGAGTCCTCCATTTGACATCCTGTTGTAATCATCCTTGATCTATAGGTGAGGAATCCAATATGAAGGTTCTGCTAGTTACAGAATATATCTTTTCCAACTATTTTTCCAGAATTGAGGAAGTAAACATGGAGTAATTCGGGGCACCCATTATGCTCACTGTGAGACGGATCTGAGCCAGAATGTCATTGATGATTAGATCCTATTCCTCCTTCTTAAACCTTATCCAGCCTGGTGGATCACAGCAGCAGATTATATTCCCAGGGAATACTTATTGTCCAGTAAACCCTGAAAAATATGATTATTTCTCTTTCCCAATGTATAGTCACCTGGTAAATTGGCTCAGGTTCTTTAGGGGAAAGCCAGGAGGAAGATTTATAATTAAAATTGTTTGAAGTATAGCATGGGGACACTCAAAGGAGATCCATCCTCAGTTTCTACAAGAGGCTCTGGGTCCTTAAATAGGTCAAAGTATAGTTCGTTCTCTATTATGGTGATTCAAGAAAGACTTAGCTTCATCAGACTTAGAACCTTTCCACTTACACAAATCAAGCATGACTTTGAGGTTTCCCAACTTATTTCAGTCCTAGATACACAGTGACCAAATCAGTCAATGCCAAAGAGCACCTGCAGGTTAAATAGTGGCTATTGCTTCAGCTTTATGTCTTTTTTTAATATTTACATTTTTTTAGTATTCATGTCCCTCCATGGGTGCTTGAAAAATATGTGTTCTGTGTTTAGTGGTGTGATCTATATATGTCAGTTAGATACTGTTTTTTACTGTATTGTCCAATACTTCTACATCTTTGCCGATTTTTGGTTTAGTAGTTATATGAATTTTTGAGAGCAGGATATTAAAGCTGCCAACTATAATTGTGTTTTTTGTCTCACTGTTTTGGCAACACACACACACAACTTACCCTCTATGTAGAAAATGTTACTATTAATAAAGTAGATAATCAAGAATAGTATGATTTGGCAACTGTTGGAATTCTGAGTTTTTCTTTTTTTCTTTCAGAATTTCAAAATTAAAACAGATTCTTTGGTTCATGTATTATATTCCATAACTTATAATTTTTGATTCTTTGATTTGAAAATTTATATTTTTTAACATACCCAACACTTTCTAAAAGTATCAGAATAGATGAAATCTTATAATTTTTAGTTCTTTTAGTCTTTATTTTATGGGTAAATGTAGAAACCTATGGTTATTTCCATGGGTGGAACACACTATGGCTTTTATCACATTACGAAAACTTTGATTAAAACATGACATTTCAAGGAGCAGCTGTGAATTCACAATTTAAACCAATGGACCTTTCTGTTGAATACACATAGCAGTGATAGATACAAATACATTTATTTAAAAATTAAAAAGATATAGCCTTGCTCAAAAACAGGATAGATATGTCTATAGACAAAAAAATAGCACAGTAGCTGACAGTAATAAACAAAGGCTAAAGATACATGTATCTTGGGCTTGAAGAAACCAAATGGTCAAAGGCAATGGGAACTTGACTGCTTTGGACTAAAGTCAATCAACATTGCCTTCTGTTTGTGGGAAGTTGGAGAAAAACATTGGTGAATGAAACTTGGGGGGCGTGGCTGGGGTTCCCTACCTAGAAAAGCAGGCTGAAAAAGTTTGTCACAATTGCCTAGAGTTGTACCTTGGTTTAGATGATAAGAAGAGAAAACAGTCATGTAACCAGAATCTGGATCATATTTCTATGATGGCTTTGGTATCACTCTAATAGTAATGGGAGCCTCAAGGTGCCAAAACAATGCATTGCTGTGTACTGGAGAGATTGAGGGTGCAATGTAGGCAAGCATAAAACTGCTTGATATAGATGAATGATGAATAAATGTAGACAATAAGAAAGGAAGAAAAGTGAACTACTATTAAGGTTAGGCATGCAAATTAAAATTCTAATGCACATGAAGAAATCTACTTCCAAGATAGCCATCTTGAGCAAGAGTTGTTTATGAGTATATGTCTTTGAAATTCAAATAATAGGATGATTTGGAGATGACTTTGAAATAAATATGTTTAAGAGCTTTAAAGATGTAAAAGTAGAAATATTGCTTAAAGGAAACTAATTTATGAAACAAATTCAGATTGATATGTGTTTCTGAAAAACAGGTAGATGTGATAAAAAAATAATTAAATCCCAGGAATTAAAAGTATTGAGAAAAGAATTAATTATTCTGAGAATTATACTGAGAATTTCATCTGTAACCTAGCACAGAAAGATAAGATATGAAAATGATAAATGGTTATTTAAAATGATGATGGGAAATATATTGAGAGGCTTCAACATATGTTTTGTGGGAGTTCTATGAGTAGAGGATTGAAGAAATTATATAGAAGCAATTAGAGTTAAGATATTTTTAGTTGTGCAGTAGTGGGAAGAAGGAGAAAATAATCAAAGAAACAGTTATAATATGTCAGTAAATGTTAAAACTGTATGTCTACTGTTTTAAAAATTTTAAAAAATGTGAGATTATAGGTCTAGACAACAACAAATGGAAAGTATTAGTGGAGGAATGGGTACTAGTGGGTAGTTAAAACTTGTTAAGACTTTTGTCTTTTAGGGGAGCAAAACAGAGAGGTTGAATAATTTAAGGGCTTATTAGAAAAAATATTTTCTTAAGTATGCGTGTTAAACCTAAAGGTTGTCACCAAATAGTAATAATAAAATTTATAACATTCAAACCATGAGATGTGTTGATATACATTTCAACTCATTTTCTTCAGATGTTCCACATCTTGCAGAGTCATGATATTAACCTCTTCCTTCCCTCAGATCTCCTGGTGAGTTAATCACTGAGTAAACTCAACTAGAGGCCAGAGGGTAAGGATGCTGGTTCATGTGTCCTTATATATTCATCTCTTGAGACACAGAAAATAATGAAATGGGAGAGTTTATCTGGAGGTAGGAAGGACTAAATCTGGTACAACCTCATTGTAAAATAAATCTCAGATGGAATAAAGGCCCATATATAAAAGAAAAATCTTTGAAATCACTAAAAGATAATATGAGATTATCTTTATATCTAAGGGGTATGGAAATATTTCTTTACCAAGATCCCAAAAACGTACATCTCAAAAAGACAGGCGAGTGGAACTATAGTAAAATTAAAATTTTGAACAATAATACACAAAATTATCAAATATAAATAACAAACTACAAATATGACACACAAAGGATGCATATCCAGGATATATAAATACAATGAATCAATGAAATTGGCCAAATAACTAATAAAAATGTAACATATTACACAGCAATTAAAGTGAACTAGTTGAATCTTTATGTATCAGCATGAATAAATCTCAATACAAAATACCAGATTAAAAATAATTTAGGGTTGTATATGCTATAATTCCATTCATGAAAATTAAACTGAAAATACGGAGTGTGCTATATATTCTTTGTGGATAGACACTTAAAAGTACAAACATATGGACTGTCTATAGTAAAGAAATCCTATTATTTACTTCTAAGTAGGAATGAAGAGGAATAGGAGTGGGGAGTGTAACATAGGTGCTCAAACAATCTCTAATGTTTTATTTCTTAAAAACATCTTAAGCAATATGACAAAATATCAGTTTTATTTAATTCAAGTAAGTATACATATATTACAGTATCCTTGTTTAAAAAAATTTCTGGGCTTTAAGACTTTTAAAAATAAGAGAAAAAAAGGGAGAAAAACATTCATTTATCCAATACAAAAATACTGTCTCAGATATATGACGGTGCTTAGGGTCATCATTACACTGCACTAATTTTAATTCCATAGGCTAAGTTCATAGCTGAAATTATGAAATTACTTTTGTGCTTTTTCTGTCCCACTGTTTCTCTGGTAATGGATCTGAATAGGCAAGAATATTTCTCTCCAGTCTTTCTTTCCCATAGCAAAAGAGAGCCTTCAGTATTAAGAATACTCCCAGGAGTTTAGGAACTGAGCAGCCAGAAAGGGGCTCTTAATTCATGCATACGTGTTAATTGATTTTTTAATTCAGTAAGCAACATGCACAAAACAGTATTCTGGGCTATATAGATAAATACAAAAATTACCTTAGAGGGAAAAAGCAGGTGGCAGGAAATTAACATTTACTAAAGACCTCATATGTGCCAGGCCCTAAACAGAAATATTAGTGCAGTCAGGGTATTAATATGGAGTCTTTTAAATCTGATGTTTTAAAATACAAGCATAGTAATTGTTTAATTTTGGCAGTTAGAAACTTGTTTTCTATCAATAAAAATTGAATATTTATGTTCCAAATAAGGGATTTATTTCACAAACTAATTTCTACAGCATTAGCTTGTTTTCAATGTCTTTTGTTGCACTTTTTTTTTTTTTCATTCATACTCTAAAGAAAGAGACACCTTGTTTGGACAGAGGCGTGTAAGCTTCAAATTTCAGTTAGACTAAACTTGAATTTTCTTTTATCTGTATTTTTCTGTTAGCAAAACAATTCTTGTTCTTTTGGACCTTTTGTTTTTTCTCCTGTTCTTTTCTGGCATTCTGAACCATAAAATTTGTTGAGTGACGTCAAAGCTTAAAAACAAGGTCCTAAGGTTCGACTCTTGATTTTGCTCCTCTGTTTGATCTTGGGTGATGTAGCTGACTTCTTAATGTCCTAGTATCCTCATCTGATAATTAGGACAATAATAATACTAATGCCTAGCTCAGAGGGTAGTTGGGTATGGAGGGAGGTTGATTAAAAATTAAGAAATAACACATTTATCTCACTTCAACAACGAGCAGCATTTAGCCTCAGCAAATGAAACCTCTAATTTTTAAAAGATTTACAATTTAGATGATAAATCATTTGTTTTTGGAACTAGCACTACATTGTGCTTCAGATTTTTAGATCTGATGGCCTTAAACCATGTCAACTGTCTATTCTTTAGCCTGGATGTTCTGGTACTATTTACATTTTGCTCAGAATGGGTCAACTCTTTCTAAAAGTTTCCACTTGAGGGCGCTGTCTACTAGGTGGGAATTGGAATACCACAAATGTCCAGTTACACAAGGAACCTTTTTTAGGAACTTGATTTAATTTGTACCATATTTCCAATGTATTCCAGTGATGTGTTAGCTCTCCTTATTGATTGGTGCCCTGGGTGGATGCCATCCTGACCTAGGCCAAGCACTTTATATTAGACATTTCATTACATCGCATTAATCTTAAATATTTTGAGGAGAATACTTATCCCAATTTTATAAATGAGCAAACAGCCTGAGAAAGGTTAAGTAATTCTCCCAAGTTGTGCAACTAGCATATGGTATAATATTCAAATTTAAGCCTAGATCAGTCAATCTAAAAATACTAGTTTACGTTCTTCCATGTTTTCTCTCTTACATATGATATACATGTGTACATATATGCACATGTATACATAGACTATATACATATATGTATATATGTGTGTACATATGTGGATATATGTGTATGTATATAGCTGATATAAATAATTTCATGATTTAGTGGGCATATCTATAATATTTAAATTATACATTTTAAATTACATTTAGAATATATTTTAAAACTGGTCAAAAGTAAATATCTTGATGATGAAAATACAGTTACAACTGTTTGCCTGCTGAAGAAGTTCTGTTTTCTTGTTGAATAATGCAATAAATGTGCTAAAGCAGGGCCAGCATGCCCAATTGTTTTGTCAGATTGGCAAACTACAATAAAACACCAAATTACTGTCTAGAAAGAAAACATTTTTGTTGTTACCAAGATCTGCTTTAACTAAAAGGAAAGCAACCTGGCTCATTTAATAGGCAAGTCTTTACCCCCATTTCTTGTGAAATTAAATTAGGTAGAGACTATAAAATCATTTACATTTATAGAGAATCAATTCTCTGAGCAGACTAACTTACTAATTTACATAAAGTTACTATTTCCTAACATAAGTAAAAGCAAAAGAGATAGTATACATTATCACATTTGTATGCAAATATATAAAAATTTCTCTAGGTAACAGTCGGTGTTTGCTACCTCTTCTTTTTAAATGGTATCCAAATTGAATGACTTTTTTCAAATTTTTCAAATTTGCGCAATCTCATTAACAGCAAGGTGACTGAGAAGAGCATTGATTAATTTTCACTTGAGCTTTGTATAAGTGAGCAATTTCTTCATAATCAATAGTAAGATTTATTGGACGTCTGTGGTATCTGGGGCATTGGGCTGTGTGGATGTAAGGCATTTTTCCTGCCCTTTTTGAAAGTAAAGCTTCCTGGAGAAAAACAGAAGGTATTCCTGGTCTGAGAGGGAGCGCTGTGAGAGGGTAAGTGAGAAAGACAGTACAGAAAGGTTAGGTCCTGGCCCAGATGTACACATTTCTTAAAACTTTGCCTACACAGTGCTTTGTTACATGCAGTGTAGTTTATAAAACTCCAGGCATTTCCATGGGAGAAAACAGTCCTGGAAAGCCATGGAAGCACATTTCTTCCCATCTTTTGGTCGTTCAACAAGAAGCTGGCTCAGAAGGTCTGAGTAAGTTCAAGATGAACAGGCAGATACTAGAGACCAAACCCTCTCTATCATCTCAGTTATTTCTAACAGGGCAGCATCCCTCACCAGGAAGCGACTATTGGATTTTGGTAGCCTACGTGTTCCTTACAGTACTATTTTATCCCTTTCCCCTCTATGTAGAGGGTTATGGAGTTAGATTTTTTCCCCCTGGAGTTTTTGCATGTTGTATGTAATATGGCTGGGCCTGGCCTAAGCACAGCTACCTCTGTAAGGTAAATAAGAGCTTGAGAGATTGTGTGTACTCTGCTACTTTTCTGTTGTTAATTTTAAAAAAAATACTTGACTGTGTGCTAATGGTGTAAGCGATTGTGCTTCCTTTATACACATTTATTTAAAAAGCGCCATGTATGAGCAAGACTACTAAATCAGTTATAATTAGAGTCACAGCAAAAAATAATCTTTCCTTCAAAGTTGGGCACATCATCTCTGTTCAGAACCAAAGAATCAGCTAATTGACAACTTGTGGATGATTTGCATAAATATTCCAATGAATTGACTGCTCTGTCTATCCTTGCTATAAAGGGACATGTTTAAGAATCCAGATCATGAAACAAATTTTGATTCAGGCACATCAAAGTGGAAACTTTTTGAGAAGACATCAATGGGAGTTTAATGGTAGATTACAATATGTTATAAAATTTTAACACTGACTTTTAACATTCTATGAGCAGGAATTGCTCAAGGCTTGCTACTGTCATTGCCTCAAGTTGTAGTTGAACAAGCTTTATTTGGCCCTCCAGAGGTACTACTGATGAAATCATTTTGAGAAATGTTGTTTCTCAAAATGACATTTCATACGCATTATATCTGACAGGTAAACTGGTGGGCTGATGTCAAAACATAAAACCACATCCTGGACTTTTTTGAAATGTTTTGTTTGTTTCTTCTACAAATATAGAACCATTTAAGACTAACTTCCTGGCTGAGACCTCAATGCTCTTCAGAGGAAGTGTAGGGCTGATAACATTGATCACTGCTGGGGCTTTGAGATGGAGATGTTGCTTTCCAAAACCTGGATACCAAATGGGAAAATTATGACATTTACTTTTCATAGAGAGAGTTGTATAGTTCTATGAAAACTGCAAGCAGAGGGTCAGACAAAAGATAAATAGGCAAAAAAAAAATTTCTTGGAATATAAAGCCTCTTTGGCAATGACAACCTTTTTAACTCAATGAAATATGTAATCAACCAATTGAGTTTTTATCCTCATATTAATGGCTGAAAAAGAAGATGTGGTACATATGTACAATGGAATATTACTCAGCCATAAGAAAAGATGAAATACTGTCATTTGTAATAACATGCATGGATCTTGAGATTATCATGCTGAGCAAAATAAATTGGACAGGAAAAAAGTTGAGAACCATATGATTTCACTTATATGTGGGATATAAAGCTGAAAGCAACAAACATGACAAACAGAGACTCATGGACACTGACGATAGATTAGTGGTTACCAGAAGGAGTGAGGAGGTAGGTAGGGAGAAAGGGGTGTCAAATATTTGGTGAAGGAAGGAAATTTAACTTTAGGTGATGAACACACAAATGAAATATACATATGACATATTATCAAATTGTACACTCTAAACCTATTTGATTTTATTAACCAATGTCACCCCATAATTTTAATTAAAAAGACACTAATAAAAGTATTTGTTTTAAAATATTAAAGAACATAAAAACATTTAATAAATCAGAACTACCATACTTCCTTTTCATAGTTCCTTCTGTTAGTTTCTTGGTATACTTGTATAGTTTCTTTATGCAAGTATAAGAAAATAGGTATTGTATTTTACTCTTATCTTCACCCCTTTTTTATGATTCAAAAGGAAGCATCTTGCTTTTTTTCATTCAATGATGTATGTCAGAAATTTTTTTCATATCATACTCAAAGAATTCCTTGTCTTCTTTCCCATTAAAAAAAAATAACTGCAAAGTATTCCATTGCATGGGTGTAAATATTTAAATGGTCTCCCACTGAAGATCATCTAATGGTTGCTAATTTTATTCAATTCCAAACAATACTGCAATGCCTGTCTCTGAATATATATCATTTTTCTTGTGTGCAATTATATCTGTAGGATAAATTTGGTAAAATTAAATCCAGGAAATTTATAATTTTGAAAAATCTTGCCAAATTGCTATCAATCTGTTAAGTTAATTTGTTGTCTCAGCAGCAGTTTATGAGACTCATTATTACAGTGTGTCATAAATGTTTTAGTTTTTAATAGATAAAAAATGTTTTTTTTGATAAAAATAATATCAATGTAGTTTTAATTTGCATGTTTCTTATGATCAAGTTAAACCTCTTCAGATGCTGAAGGGGCCATTGGCTTTTTCTTATTTCTTCTTCTGTTAGCTATCTATAGAAATACTGTGCTCATTTTTCTATTGGGTTGCTATTCTCTTTCTTATAGACTTTCTTAGTAATCTTTCTATATTAGGGAGATCAATATTTTATTTCTGGGATATATTTTTCTTCAGCCTTTTGATTTTTCTTAAGGTTATTTTATTCTGCAGAGGGCTTGTTTTTAATTATAATTTTTAATACAATAAAGTGATATAGTGCATTAATCTTTTGTTCTATGGCTTCCAAACTTTGAGTATGAGTTAGAAAGGCCTTGCCTACTTTAAAGCAATAAAATAAGTTTCCCAAGTTTTATTCTAGTGATTTGTTGTATATATTAATTATAATTATTAACAAGGATAAAGTATTAATAAAATATTAAAATAAATATATAAGCTAAGCTATTCATAGAATACAAATAAATTAATAATGTATTACTTAATATGCACTTATCAATAAAACATCAAATGTTATATATATATATTTATATCTTTCATGCAACACTTCATTCACACAGAATTTAAAAAAATATTTTAATGTAGTCAAATATACTAGTCTTTCCTTTTGTGATTATGTCCTTGATTTCATGCTTAAAAATGCCTTTCTCACTTTGAAAGTTTACGAATACATACATGTATTTTATCTAATACCGTTTGCTTTGCATGCATTTAAATTTAAATCTTTCTAATCTATGTAGTTCATTTTGATAATGTGGTGTGAGATAGAGCTGTAATGCAGTTTCTCCCAAATTGGCTAGTCATTGGTTTTAACACCATTAATTGAAAATCTTTTTCATTCTGATATGAAATATCACCTATTGAAAGCTAAATTCCCAAATACACTGTGGACCTGTTTTAGATTTTGTCCCATTGAGCTATCTCTTTCTGTGTTAGTGGTACAGCATTTTAATTCAACACTAATCTAGTTTTACATGGTTGATATACCACTTAATTTTGTTTTCTGTTCTTTTCCCCACATACCAATTCATTAAATCACAAACACTTCTTCACACTATTAAAAAAAATCTATAAGAACATACTTTTAATAGCTGTAATATGTCATTACAAAAATTAAAGAAAAAAGTAGAATACACCAGTTTCCATCAAGTCAAGATGTCATCAATTTTAATACACAGCATTAGTTAATGTACTAAGAAGAGCATTGCCAATTAAATTATGACATGCCATTGGTTTTTAAGACACATCTCTGTTTTAGAGAGGTTAAACTGTGAAAAAAATGTGTTTTAGAATTGCTGAAAAAGACAGAGATGAAGCACATATTTATTTAGATCTCTTTTGATTTGACAATGACTAATTAAATGAATTGGCTACAGTCTGACTTTGAGGTAGAATGGAATGTTACTGGCTTTGGTAGTAGTGGGAAAAATATGGTGAATCATGTGCTGGCTCATAAAGCCTTCTGCCTGAAAGCAGTATGCATCATTTTCTCACACTTCATTGGCACAAGCAAAGTATTACTATGTTTAACTTGAAAGCAGGGAGAAGGGGAGTAGTCATATCTTTGACCTGGGAGCATGAGACCAGGAATATTTTTGGATAGCTTATGATGACCACATGAAATTATTTGATTTTGATTTTTGATTTTTCATGCTCACTACATAGATCATTTAGGAGGTGTGGATTTGGAGACTAGATTATGTTAGAAAAATATGATCCAATACTTTCTGACTTTTTCGCTCATTGACAGAATGACTTGGATTATATTTTTGGATCTGAGAACAAAATATATTTTGGATATGCAGAAATTTTGAATATCGAAGATACTTGGCTAATGGTGATAATGATAATTATAACAATGATAAAAATGGGGAAGATAATCATCAGAAAAATATTGCCTAAAAAGTGTAATTATAGTATGGAAAATGGCAGAGCTTCATTTAAAGGACAATCACATTTATTTTATGGCACTAGGAGATATCTTTTTGGAATAACAGCTTGGAGCATCATTGACCACAATGCTTTCACTTCTGATTTATGGAACAATTATGTTTTTTGGGGGCTAACTTATATATAAATTATATAAATATATAATTTACTTTTACTTTTTACTTTTCAATTCACATCTTTCTTTATTATTGTAAGTACTTTCGTTTAATTTTACCTTTTGATATTATTTTAAATGCAAGAGCCATTAAAACTACATCTACAACCTTAAAATTGTAGCAGCACGTAATAGCGCTTTGCACGGTACCTTAACCATAGTAAGTGCTCAAATTCTGTTGAATAACTCCCTGCAAAAAGGATTTTTATGACTGAAGATAAATTGTACTCTAGATCTCTTATCACCTTCAACATAACTAATAAGCCAGTAGAAGAACTGGCATTTTGGAGAAAGCAGATATTTGTTCCTTGTTTATTAATTGGAATTAGTCATAATAAAATTCTGGTTTAGATTAGACTTATGTAAGAACACAGAGAAATATTTTTTTCCGGAGAAACTTAAAGAAACTAAGAGGATATATCAATTGCTATTATTTATTGAACATTTAACATGTGCCAGTAATTTTATCCTATCAATAACATAATGAAATTAGAGTTATTATTATATTTATATACATTTTCTAATGAGAAAATTTTCCCGACAATTCAACTAGCACACTAATGGAAGTATGATTTGCATCCAGGAAGACGAACTTCAGAACCCATTATGCTAGAGATGACCTTGCCACCATGACTGAAAAAGTGTCCATTTTTACAATCAAACTGCATTTTATTCCAAGACAAAAATTACAAAGACTTAAAGATCACTCTGGGAAATAATGACCTCAGTGTTCACTTTGTAGGTTTTAATTTATAAAGCTTGTTCTCTGTTTTTTGCTGTCTTTAACATGTAATAATATTTCAGTGCTACCTTAATTATGTACCAGTGCTAAGCTCCTTATAACTAAGAACCTGAACTTTTCCACTGACTGACAGACTCTAACCTAGTAAATTGATAATATCTTTTATTGTTTATGAACTACCACATTTGAAAAATCATTCCCATTTTTCCCCTTTTACTGCAAATACAAGCAATTAGGAACTGTTTTCAACTGTAATAAACTGTTATCAATCATTAATCAGCTTAACCTTACTATCATTTTCATGGCAGAAGAGTTAATTTTTTGTACATGGCATGAAGTATGGATCCAACTTTATTCTTTTGCTTGTGGCTATCCAGTTTTCCCAGCACCATTTGCTGAAAAGACTATCTTTTTCCTATTGAATGAGCTGACATCTTCATCAAAAATCAGTTTACCATAGGTGTTTGGGTTTATTTCTGGGTTTATTCTATTCTGTTGATCTGTATACCTATCTTTGCCAGTACACTGTCTGACACACTGATTACTGTTGCATTATAAGTTTTGAAATTGATAAATATAAACCTCTTTTTATTCTTCTTTTTTCAGGATTGTTTTGGCTATTCTGAGCCCCTTGTAATTCCTCTGAATTTTAGAATTAACTCATTAATTTCTAAAAAAAAATCAACAGGGAATTTCATAGTGATTACATTGGATCTGTAGCTCCGTTTGGGTGTATTGTCTTACATTTTGCTAGTATTTTATTGAGGACTTTTTGCATCCATAATCATAAGAAATATTGGTCAATGTGAGAAACATTCAAACCTGTAGAGAATTTTTATAAAAATTTATTTGAGCCAAACAGAGGATACACCTGGAAGCAAGATCTCAACAGACTGAGATAAGCACTTCAGAGAATAATAGTTTGAAGTTTCTTTTATGCATTTGAGATTATAGGTAGTTAAGATTATGTGCTCTCTGGAGGGTGGTTATGGTTTATTTCAAAGGCATGTTAACTCAGATGCACAGAAACAATGGCCAGGGCTTGTTTAAGGAAAAGAAAGCTTTTACTAAAAAGTTATATGTCTAGGATATGACTACCCATCATGACCTGCCCAGTTAGGAGATTATGATCAGATTACTCTGATCATAATGAGGTTACTTTTCATAGAACCCCTTTTCATCCACATCTATTTCATTAATTTCCACTCCAACCTTCCACTTTTATTTTTGCATAAAGTTTAGTTTGTTCTTCTTTTTCCAGTATCTTAATGTAGAAGTTTAGATTATTGATTTGAGATACATGTATCCCCTGTCTTTCAAAAGTATGCTTTTATGCCAATTCACTTTTATGAAAGACCTACATTTGTACCTGTTTTTGCTAATCAAAAAAAAAATCCAAAGAGGATTTTAATTTTTATGAAAAAAGATAAAAAGCAAAAATAGTGGTCAGCGCTTATTTTGCAGTGAGCCATGACAGAGGCAGCATGTACCCCCAGCAGGGAGAGTGACATTGCCAGGCTCCTTCACCGGGAACTATACTCAGCTTCTCAGCATTAAACCATCATATCTTTGAAGTGCGTCAGTGAATATCTGTTTTTTAACTTAATATATTTTGTGCAATCATGCTCCACATAATGGTGTTTCAGTCAATGATGAACTGCATATATGACTGTGGTTCCATAAGATTATAATGGAGCTGAAAAATTTCTTTGCTTAGCCTAATGACATCATAGCTGTCATGATGTCATAGCACAACACATATGAATATAACATGTCACAATTGCCTACATTATTCTGTATAGTAACATGCTATACATGTTTGTAGCTTAAAAGCTATAGGGGAACAGAATTAGTTACCCTAAAATTTATCTCTTATGCATAAGGACTATTTTAGGCTTTAATTTTAAGAAACAGCAGACCCAAAAGAAGCTATGAAAATCAAATAGAAGTTACCCTTTGTAAAAGACATTTACATTTGTAAGGGAAATCTCCATTTGGAAGTGTGTCTCCCTGGCTGAATTAAGAGGGAGATGACCTTATCTTTACAAACTCTTACCAGTGCAGAAGACAATGATATAAATCTACACAACAATCTTTCCCTGGTTTACTGTGCTTTTCCTGGTGGCTTCCCAAAACTGTACCCCAACATTTTCTTTTCCAGCTGAAGATGGTATTTAAGGTGGTGGCTTCAGCCAATTTGACTAGTTATTCCATTTTCCTGGGTCTCTCCTAGGTAGACAGAGAACATACATGTTGTTAAGCTTTTGTTTGTTTTTCTTCTGATAATCTGTCTTCCATTACAGTGATGTCTCATCCAAGAACCTAGAACTGTAGAGAGAAAGTTATTTTCCCTTCTCTACAGCGTTATAGGCTATACCTTACTTTGGGCCAAACCATCTAGGTTTGCATTAGTACGCCCTATGTTGTTCACACAATGGTTAAATAGCCTAATGGCATATTTCTCAGAATGTATCCCTATCATTAAGTGGCTCATGACTGTACATCCATTATCAAGTTGTATCCTAAAGTAGTTGTTTCTTTGTTTTATGCCATTTCAGCTAACAAAAGTTTTTATAGGCATGCCCTACTTTTGGATAGTGAGGAAAATCTGTATTTGATGTTTCTGCTTTTCAACATAGGGACTTAAAGCTATAAATTTTCTTCCAAGTATTGCTTTAGCTGTATCTCATAAGTTTTTATATATTATATGTTTATTTTCACTTACCTCAGAATATTTTCTGATTAATTTTTTATTTCTTTGTTGACCCATTGGCTGTTCAAGAATGTATTGTTTGATTTTGACATATTTGTGAGTTCTCTTAATTTTTCTTTTTTATTGATTTCTAGTTTTATTTCATTGTGCTCAGAACAATTTCTATTTTTTAAAATTTATTAAAGTTTGTTTTATGGCATAGCATATAGTCTATTTTGGAGAATGTTTTATTTGCACTTGAGAAAATATATGTTCTGATTGTTGGTTAGAATGTTCTAGGGATGTTTGTTAGATCTAGTTGTTTTGTAGTGTTGTTGAAATCTTTATGTCCTTGTTTATTTTTTGTCTATTACTAAAAGCAGGATCTTGAAGCCTTCAGCTATTATTGTTGAATTGTCTCTCCATTTGTCAGTTTTAGCCTTTAGTATTTTTGTTGCTCTGTTATTAGGTGCATATACACTTACAATTGTTATATATTATTGATAGAGCATTATAAAATCCCACCCTTCATCTCTAGTAATATTTTTTTTTAAGTCTATTTTGTTTGGTGTTAGTATAGCTACTCCAGCTTTCCTGTGGTTGCTGTTTGCATGATGTATCTTTTTCCATTATTACTTTCAATCTATTAGTGTCTTTGAATCTAAGAGTTTTCCTTGTAGATAACATGGAGTTGAGTCATATTTTTAAATCCAACCTGACAATCTCTGCCTTTTAATTGGCTTATTTAATCCATTCAAATTCAATGTTTTTAATATAATGATAGATTATGTCTACTATTTTAAATTTTGTTTTCTGTGTGACTCATGTCTTTTTTGTTCTCCTATTCCTCCTTTACTACTTTCTTTTGAGCAAATATTTTCTAATGTAGCATTTTAGCTCTATTATCAATTTTTTCATTATACTTTTTAAGTTATGTTTACTAGTGATAGCTGTAGGGTTTACCATATATATTTTTTGATTTCTCAGAGTCAGCTTCAGATTATGCTAGCTTAATCCTATGTAAAAATACTACTCCTATATAACTCTATTTCTTTTCTCCCATTTTTGTAGTATTAATTTATATGTATTGCATCTATCTATGTTACAAATCCAATAATACTTGTGTTAATTATTACTTTAACATCTGTAGTTATTCCTTTAATGTATTACGTCTTTACTCTTTCCTACTTTCTCTGTGCTGTTATTAATAAATATATTAATCATATATTACATTTCCATATGTTATAAATCCAACAATACACCCTATGTATATATTATTTTGTACAATTGGTTTTTAAATCAGTTAAGAGAAGAAATTTTTAAAATGTATAGTTTTAGTATCTTTTATAATTTCATAATTACTCCACTGGTGCTTTTTATTTGTTTGTGTGGATTTGAATTATCATCTGAGGTAACTTGCTTGAAGCCTGAAGAGATTTCTTTAGTATTTATTATAAGGCAGGTCTGCTAGCAACAAATACATATATGTATATATGTGTGTGTGTGTGTGTGTGTGTGTGTGTGTATTTAATATTGAAAGTTTTTATTATAAAAGAATAAGAATAAACATTCCAATAGAGAAATAGGTAGCCACATAAAATATAAATGGCTAATAGAAACATTTAAAAAATTCAATTCTACTAGAAATTAAGTACTTGAAAATGTAAATATGATTTTTTTTTTTTTGCTTGTCAAATTTGGATCAATTGTTTGCTGTATTTTAAAAAAATTATCCCAAACAGTATTTGTATGAAGAAAGGAAGTGGGCACTCCTAATCATGACTAAAGTTGGAGTACAAATTGGTCCAACTATTGTAAATGGCAATTTAAAGTATAGATATTTTAAAAATGAGAAAGCCATCATTTCACCTTTATTTGACAATGATAGTTTTGCTAGATATAGAATTCTTAGTTGACTGTTATTTTTTAATAATTGAGTATGTTAACCACTGCCTTCTGATTTCTTCTGAGATATCAGCTGTTAATCTTATTGGATGCCTTTTATTTTTTCTTTTACCTGATTGCTCTAGCTAGGATTTCCAATACGATATGGTGAGAGCAGACATTTTTGTCTTGTTCCTGATCATAGAGAAAATCTTTTAGTTTTTCACCATGAAGTTTGATATTAGTTGAGGATTTGTCATATATGGCATTTATTATATTGAGGTACTTTCCTTTTATACCCATTTTATTAAGTGTTTTAATTGAAATGGATGCTGTATCTTGTCAAAGGCTTTTTATGTAGCTATCGATATGATTATATGATTTTTATCATTTATTTTGTTTACGTGGTATACCATATTGATTGATTTGCACATATCGAACCATCCTTGTGCCCCTGGAATGAACTCCACTTAATCGTAATGGTTAATTTTTAATATATTGTTGTATTTGATATGTTAATATTCTATTTAAGATTCTTACATTTGTAGTAATTAGAGATATGGGCCTGAAGTTTTATTTTTTTGTGTTATCCTTGCCACATTCTGGTATCAGGGTAATGTTGGCCTCATAAAATGAGTTAGGGAATATTGACTTTTCTTCAATTTTTTAAAATAATTTGAAAAGGATGAGTATTAAATCATCTTTGAATGTTTTGTGATCACTAGTAAAGCTATATGGTCCTGGACTTTTACTTTTTGGGAAGGTGGAGATAAATAAGAGTAAAGGGTGTCAAATATATGATGATGGAAAGAGATTTGACTTTGGGTGGTGAAGCTAGCATAATCTGCAATATACAGATGATGTATTATTGAATTTTACACTTTAAACCTATGTAACTTTATTAACCAATGTCATCTCAATAAATTTAACTAAAAAAATCTTATTGGCATTTCATTTAAGTGATGCATTGTTCTTCTCATGCTGCTTTCAAAATTTTCTCTTGTCTTTGTCAGCATTCTTAGTAAGGTGAGTCTGTTTGTAGATCTCTTTTTGTTTCTACTTGGAATAAGTTGAAATACAAATACATCTTTTCCTTTGGAAGAGATCAGGAGCCATCTATTTTATGGTCTCTTCAACTCCCAAGCAAAATCTCTGGGTCAGAGTTCTGGAGCTGGCTACGCGGATGGAGATAAGCATTTTTTTCTGAGTGAAAGCCCTGATCTTGGAGCTGAGTGCTATGAGTGCTAGGTGGAGGAGGTACAGATAGCATTAAGGTGGAAATAGAAAATATAGAAAAAAAGGGAGAACCCTGTGGTATTAGATTAGAATTACAAATTCTAATTTGTAAATATTACACACACAGACACCTATACAAACTGACTGGTTCTTTTTTTTTTTTTTTTTTTTTTTCTAGCATTCTTCTGTTTTAGAAGCTTTGTTGAGGCAAAAGAGTTCTTATGTTTTTTTAATAGTTGTGCTAATAACATGTGGCTAGCTTAGTTAATGTATTTTTCATTAAGTCAGAGACAAAGGCTCATTTCCTCAGTAAGCTGAGAAGTTGACTTTTCTTTGCCATAGGCTGTTTTTGCAAACACTTTCTCGTATATACATAGAAGACCAGATAAAAAGCATGAAATTAATTTTATTAGAGAGGGTACAAACTATATCTTCTTCCTGAGAGCTTTACAAAGAACAAGTAAATATAGTTCCAAAGTTAAATATATATTTAATCTTGGCAAAGTTGTAAGAGTTTCATAGACATAAAATTTGCATTTTGTGTATGATTGATGATTTGCATGAGTCCCAATTAGACATATGTTTTTCATTACACGTTAATGAACCATTCACACTATATGTAACAGGAAGCAGCAAAGAATAGAAAGTAAATGACATTAAAATGAAGTTTTTATCTATAGTGGGTGTAGATTTAAATTATTGTCCTTGTGTGAAAAAAGAAGGTTACCACATCCTCCTTTCTGAGAAATTTTAAAGTACCTGAGAGGGAGGGATGGAGAAGGTGAAAGAAAGAGAGAGTATCAAACCAAGCAAAAATTTTTTGTATAAATTTTTGGGTAATAAAGGGAACTTGAAAAAATCTAATTGATAGCTTATTTTTATTTTGTGATACAGTTTATATAAAACAGGTGCTTCAAAAATGATATATGATACATAGTGAATATTATTCAAATCATTCCTCACTGTTAAATAACAGATAATCCACACAATATGCTAATTATTTGGAAAATGTAAACATATCAATTTTGTCCTGAGTAGCTTATTAGTACTCAAATATCTCTGCACATCAAAAGAAAAATAATAAAATAATGAGTAACAATAATCGTTTTTAATACTTACCATGGTCATTGGTTGGAAGAATTAACTTACTTTTTAATCATATTCCAGAAATATTTTGGGCTTAGATTTGTAGTAGCAGATTTTTGTCCAAAAGATGACTCTGGTAGCCCATGAAATATGAAAAGAGAAAAACAAGATTGTTCAGTAGAAGTGTTTCTATCATTAAATCTTTAAAAATGTCAGTCAAAATTTAGTTATTTCTGAAGCTGAAAGGATACAGTGTGGCAAATTCCCCATAGTACATATTCTAAACTTTTCCATTCAGGTGGAACTGTTTGAACACCCACATTTTGTGCTTCACTTCCTTCTTTTTTCTGAGTTTATTCTCTTTTATTTCTATCAGTAGCTCTTAGACTGATCCTCCCTGCTTTGAATAATTCACCATCTAAATGAAAGTAACAACATCAAAGCATCCCAGACTTAATACACTCCATTCTAGCATGGGCTCCCACGGGTTGATCTGAAGGAGACTGAAGAATTAATCATCAGGATAAGAGCCTCAAGCTTTTCATATGTTTAATGTTCAAGTCACTCTCAGAAAAAACATCTCTTTCCCTTTTGTTTTTATGTTTAGTTTTCTAAACACTGTCATTCTGTTTCTACTTTAGCTCCAGATCCCCGGGATGTCTTGGCACCAAACACATGTAAAACAAATAAACACCTTCTTGCACACTCTAACAAGTGCAGCAATTAGTCTCCAAGCACAGCTTGCTCTCCACCACCGCAACTCATTTGATGCTGGTTGTTATTGTAGAGAACAACTTTGAATCAGCAACATTTGTTTGATTCCCCAGTTTTCACCCCTGTCGGCATGGCAGCTTCTGTACATTCTTTTTATATCATGAGCTTTTCACTCCTATGAAATGAGCTGACACCCAGCATACAACACTTATCTCCTGTATGTCACCTTGTTGCACTCTCATGGAACTTTCAGCCATGGGTGATCTTCACTCCATATGGGTTGTAATAACTACTGTGAATTACAGATGATTTCCATCTGGACATTTTTTCCCTTACTTTTGTTAGATAGTAGTATAAACTTAAAATAGTATTAATAATCCCTGGTATATATTCATAAGTAGCCTGTATTCCAAGATGAAAATATTATTTATAAGTACCCAAGATGGTATATTTAGTAGGTGAGAAAAGACTGCTTTTATTTTATTTATGACACAGGGAGGGAGGCTGAAGATTTTCTCTGAGTTGATGCAGAATCAGAAAGTGACACATGAAGTCCCTATATGTGGCTTTATTTGATATACTATCCTACCTTCTCAGATGATTTTATTTCAGAAGTGCCAAATTTTGTTTGTGAGGGAGTGTCTAAAGCATGTTAAAATATGTCTTTTATTCTGAAACACAGTATAGTAGATTATGAAGTAGAATGCATGTTTTCATTAATGATATACAGTGTGCCATATTTTCTCATGTATTATTTGGAAGCTGAATCAAATGAATCAAGGTACTAACTTCTACCTTTTATCAACATTATTAGTCAATTTGCTAGATAAATTTTCCAGTAATGCAAGGTATATGTAAATAAATTAAAAAATTCTCATTTGGTTCTAGTCCCAGCTCTGTGGCTAAGTGTGTGACTTTGGGTAAGCCAAGGAACCTCTCTGGGATTTAATAGTTCATCAGCTACACAAAATGCTTAAATTAAGTGGTTTTCTTTAGCCCTTTATGGTTCTCAAATCTATAATTCTTATTCATACTGAATAATTCTTGCATTTGGAGAATTTGATTCTGAGTGATATCCTAAGGAATGCCGCTTGATTCTTCTATGTAAATTATGAAATTTAACTGTTCCACACATTTAACAAATAATTATCACAACTCTATTACATTCTAGGCATTGTGCTAATAGCTAGATATAGTGAGTGCAAAGAACAAGACACTCATTGCCCCATCCTGAGAGAGATTGTATTCTAGTGTATAAAACAGACAAGCAAGTAATTAGAAAAATAATTATGCATTATTGTAAGTAGCAAGAAGGAAATAAGGAGCTAAGATTGAGACATGGAGATGGGAGAGAAGCACTATGCATAAGATAATCAAGAGTAGCTTTGTAGTTTTAGTTTCTTTAGAAATTTTGATCAGGAGAAAAACCATACCAACTAGTCTTGCTTGGGTAGTACCTTCTCTTTTTTTTCATGTATATAGTATTCTTTTTTTAAAAAAATAAAATTATTGGGGTGACATTGGTTAATAAAATCGAATAGGTCTTAAGTATACAATGCAATAATATGTCATATGTATATTGCATTGTGTGTCCACCACCCAAAGTTAAATTTTCTTTCACCACTAAATATCTGACCCCTCTTACCCTTACCTACCACCCTCCATCCCCCTTTTCTCTGGCAACCACTGATCCACTGTCAATGTCCATGAGTCTCTATTTTTGTCATGTTTGTTTGTGAAACCATGTGGTTCTCAACTTTTTCTGTCTGACTTGTTTTGCTTAGCATAATCTTAAGCTCCATCCATGTTGTTTCAAATGGCAATATTTCATCTTTTTTTTTATGGCTGAATAGTAGTCCATTGTATATATGTACCACATCATCTTTATCCAATCGTCTATCAAAAGGCACTTTGGTCATTTTCGTCTTGGCTGCCAAGAATATTGTAGTTCACATATCTTGGCAGATAAATGTTTTCATGTTTTTTTGGGTAAATACCCAGAAGAGGGATTGCTGTGTCATATGGTAATTCTATTTTTAATTACCATATGTATGATTTCTGTATGGTTTCTGTATGGAAACCTCTGTATGGTTTCCTATAGTAGCTGTACCAATCTTCAAGAGGAGAAGACAGTGGTATGAGAGAAATGTGAAGTATGATTTCAGAAAAGCCAGATGGAAATGTGCTTTTGCCCTGTGCTCAAGTGTCTTGGACAAATCTCTTAGACTCTCTGGACTTGTTTACTTATCTGTTATGGTTCACCAAACTACTGAGAGATACATTAGTTGCAAAAGGAGAAAAACTCCTCTGCCAGCTCTCAGATAAGTGGTCATATTTTAATTTTTTAAATTTTTTTAATGTATCAGTGACAGAAAAATTAAAAAATCAGCAGAGAACACTTATTTCCTCTTTTCTTAATTCTAGCAAGAAGCAGGAAAAGCCATGAGCTAGAAAGGCACAATGAAAGGTTAACAAGAATGCAGAAAATCAAGCTGATGAATGAAGACAGATTTGCTGTGGTGAAGAGATATCCAGTTTTCTTCCTTTATTTGTCCCATTTCTACAGCTATATCTACATAGTGCTTTTTTTTTTTTTTTTTTCTGACAGGGGATTTTTACTATTTTATTCTGAAAGCTGTGAATAGGTCTTCCATACTGGAATAAGCTAGAGTTTAAGGAGAATATAATGCTGGGAAATCTCTGTATTAACACGGCAAGGCCTATAAATATTACTTGTGAAATAGTCATATGAATGAACAACCGTTCAACTGGAATTACAGCACAAATTCAGAAACAGCTATTTAGAGTGTTCATTTCCCAGTGTGAGAATATATCATGGATACCATCTCTTATGTTTCTTATCTTACAAACTTCATCTAGTTGCTAAACAAATAAAAGAAACTTCTTATTTATTATCCACATACATATACAAAAGAATCCAATTTCATCTATTTTCTTTAAAATTTTGCTATCAAAATGCCAAGCCAAGTGTTTAATGCTGATAAGACTACATTTCATAACAACATTAGCAGATCCTTATTGGTTTTGCATGTAGAAAAGATACAGAGTCCCTTGAAAAGACTTATGTAGTTTAGCCTATGGTAACTCTAGGATGTCTGCATCTATAAATACATAAGCCATACTTAGGCTTTCAACGATACTGATTAAGAACTATAGCTGACTTTGGTAAGAGCATAGTAATTTTTGTTGCTATGTGATATAAAGTTAAATCTACAAAGTTGTAGGAATATATAATACAGGAAGTTGTTTCCATAGTTTCGGTTTCCATCCTAGTGGGTTAAGCATTCTCTAAACATGCACCAGTGTTTCAGAATGCTGTGTTGTTAGGCAATGTTCTCTGAATGATGATGTTAGAAGAATGCCTATCAAATGCAATGCAGAGAGGATCGCATGATAAATATCTGATTTCAAAGATGATGGGAAATTTGAAAGCCTGCATTCAACAGTTAGAGACAGAAGGGCACGTTTTGTAGATTGTGGGCATTTATATGGTTGTCTTAGGTAAATGTCCATTTTGAGAATCACAGTCTATATGTTTGTACTTAGTTCTGCCATCAGTGATCTCTTCTTCCGCTCATTCTTCCACCTTACTTCCAGTACAATGATTCTATAATAATGTTTTTTTTTTTCTGGCCTTAAGAGGTTAAAAGAGTGATTTTACCAAATGCTTTGAGACCTGCAAAACATGATCTATGTTTTTCTAAAGCATACGTACACACAGATATAAAATTTTGGCTCCATATATTACTGTAGGATATCTTTAAAAGAATGATGATAAGAGAAACAAAAAATTGAGTCAACTATGTGTCAGGCATTGTGTTAAATTTTTAATATTATTTCTTAATTTTAAACATTTCTTTGTATTCAAGAATTTATTACTTTTTCAAGATTTAATTACCTTTTATTGTGACAAAATACTTGTCTTTCTACAGAAAAGCTAGAATTTCATCATTTCTGGAGGGGGAGAGGAGAGGAAGATGTTGAAGAGATACTTGAAATAAAATTAAGAATCAGACCTTAACTTTTAAATTTTAAGAAATTTTGATAAAACTAAATATATACATACCTATATATTTCATTTTCTAGCACTAATTAAGAAATGGAAGAGACTGTTATCTTGAGGTTTTGTTTCCTAAATTACTCTCTCCAGAGCCTTGAACGTGTAGATGTACACTTGAACTCCACTTGTTCAACACAGAGAAAAGCTTAATCTGCAGACTACTGTGATTCAACCTTAGTAATAGTCAGAACTTTGTGATTTTTCTTTTAACTGGCCTTGAAATAAACCCCAAATCAAATACTTGTATTCTATCTCCTTTGTTTGGGGAAGGGAACATATATAGATAACTCAAGTGAATTTTTCTATAAAAATAATTCTTTTTAACATCTTTGTAGTAGCTCATTTTATGAAGAAATAAAATAAAACACAAACCAAACTTCCAAAGGGACTCATTACTAAAATTATTTGTTATATAACACTTTAATCTGTATGTAAAAACTATCTTCTTTCCTCTACCATTCTCAGAGATTTTTCGAGCACCTGGTGTGTGTAGGGGATTATGCTAAGAAGGTCTACCATACATGTCCAAGTGTTGATGCTGCTAATTGACCTTAATTGTCCTCACACCATATCTTGAACTTAAGTGTCAAAGGAAATACTCATAAATTTTAAAGTCCATGTTTTGGAAAATTAAAAAAAATACCCAAAATGAAAATTCATTTATATAAAGGTTATTGACTATGTTGCTAAATATTATTTTGAAATGTGATTATTCCAATTGGTCATTATGAGCCTACCAGCTAAATAAATTGTTGTCATAGGTAAAAGTTTCTTGTTTTCATAATTAAAAATGGTTAGAATGTCATTGGGGTAAAAGGGAGCATGGTTTTGGAATTCAGCACAGCTAGAGTATTCTTTTTGACCCGAAAACCAGATACATTGCATAAACAAAAAACGTGGATGAAAATAGTTCTGATGTGCTCTTTGATCTTTAAAAGATTAGTTGAATGTACTTTTCAAAACACTTGCGTGATGCAATATTATTTGCCTGGTTGAAGTAAATATATATGGAGAAAGAAGGGTTTGGGGAAAATTTATACTTGATGGAGGACATTCTCTTTACTCTCACATCTTTTATAAACTAAGCACTTTTATTGAAAATAAAGTTTATGAAAATGTATTATTGTTCTATGAAACTTACTATATATGTGTGTGTGTGTGTGTGTGTGTATGTGTGTGTGTGTGTATAACATGTATGTTGTGAATCTACTAGTATGTTAAGTATACATGAGGGCTAAAAGTGTTCTCTGTACTAAACAATACCAAAACATGCATATGACTCAGGTTGGGTGAGGAAGACCCATGGACAAAGTAATTGAACCCCTACCTTAACTAGGAAGTCTTTTAAACAACTAACTTAAGTAATGAGGAGGACATTTGAAAGCATACTCATGAATAAGGGCATTACAACCAATTCTGCATTTGGATGATAAAGGGTAAAATATGAGACTGTAGTACTCCATGCATTCAGTGACATGTCAGTGTCCTTTAAGGGTGCAGTGGGAATTGTTTTTGGTAGATAAAATATCTCCTGAGATTTTACCACCCCAAATTTGGCCATAAGAATTTGATGATCTTTCAGGCCAAAGAAGATCTGTATATCTGATTTGTACCTGTTTACAGGAAAACCATCCCAATCAATTCTCTTTATTGCTCAAATAAAAGCAGAAATGAATATTACTACCATTTATAGAGTGCCTAATATCTTCCAGGTACCTTGCTATGACTTTTTCAGAGGATTGTATAATTTTCACTATTCTACAAATGAGGAAATAAAATTTGTCCACACAGCAGAGACCTAAGATTTTTCAAGGTTGTAGAAGATAGTACAGAAACACTATCAATGAATTATGAAATCTAAATTATTCTGTTCAAACTGTATAACATTAAACTGACTCCATTTTCAGATTCAAGAATGAGGAATACAGATGTTACAAGACATCAGCATCTTGAATGAGCTCTATTTTAAGCATCCTTCACACCCTGATGGCATTTTCTTGGCTTCTATAAAACTGTACTTTTCTGATTATCTTCTTCCTTTCTGTCTGCAATTTGCTCACCTTGGAGTTTTGAGACTACTCTTATTTTTAACATCTGTACCTAACCAGTATATTCTCCCAAGATGATGTCAGTCTTTTTGCACAGTGACAAAACTGTTCTTATGTCTATAATTATTATTACATGCACAATATTTAAATTTTACTGAGTTCTTGACTATTACTTGAGCTGCTATTCTTTATGTTATAACTGTTTTCAGAAAAGCCAACAGTTATTCCAGCAGCTTCTCAAATACATGTTCCAAACTAAAAATATCATGATCCCCACATGATCCCATTCCCCAATAAAAGAGTTATCTTTTTGAATTCCTCTACTTTTGCCTCTGGTACATGGAGACATTTTCTCATGTCCCAGGCTAGAATATTTTAAGCCATTTTTATTTTTTTTTCTTGTCTTTACATTCTTTACCAAATCTGTCCCTAAATTCTATTCTTCCTCCTCCTCCCTCGTCCTCCTCCTCCTCGTCCTCCTCGTCCTCCTCCTCGTCCTCCTCGTCCTCCTCGTCCTCCTCGTCCTCGTCCTCCTCGTCCTCGTCCTCCTCCTCCTCCTCCTCCTCTTCCTCCTCCTCCTCCTCCTCCTCCTCCTCCTCCTCCTTCTTCTTCTTCTTCTTCTTCTTTCTCCTCCTCCTCCTCTTCCTCCTCTTCCTCTTCTTCTCTCTCTCTCTCTCTCTCTCTCTCTCTCTCTCTCTCTCACACACACACACACACACACACACACACATCTATCTACCTATCATATAGTTTTCCTATCAATTATATCTTTGATTTATCCATTTCTTTTCATTTCCATCTCTATATTTTAGGGCTTCCAAATCTATTTCCAAATTATTTTTTAATGAGCACTCTGATGTCTTATCTTATTCTGTTTCTTACACTAAAAATATCCTCCCTTCTTCTCTAAGAATATTTATATACATTTACCTTCTAAAACTCAGCCTGATTCTATGAATTCCTCTTTGATAATGCCCATATATCTCAACCTCTGCTTTCCATAATTGAAACCCAAATCTTGGACATGAGATAGCAGCAACGTGGTTCCATTCTTCACTGAATCCTTATTTCACATTGTCTTCTTAGATAAATTGTAACCTCCATGAGCCCAGGAACTGAGTGTTTGTATTCCTTTGATATGTAGAAAAACGTTAGAACATTGTAGAGTCTTAGTAAACATTTATGGATTGACCAAAGGATTTAAGACTACAGAGAAAGAATAAGAAATGTAACCAGACCTCAAAACATTGGTTCTCACATTGATGCATTACTCATGGTTCTTAAAAACATAGATTTTAGAACAAGGTCTTTCTCAAAGCTTATATCTTGGCTTTACTACTTGGCCAAGTTAGTTAAATCCTTTAAGCCTCAGTTTTCCTATTTATGAAATGAGGATAATCATATTAAACTTTGGCTGCTGTTGTAAATATTAAATGTGATAATAATACAAAATTACTGACATTAATACATTGCAAATATTATAACTGAATATTTTACATGGGCAGTTCATTAATATCTTATTGTAACCCTTCGAAGAATACTGTGGTAGGTCCAATATTACCTTTATTTAGCAATCAAAAAAACTAAGGTTTATATATTAACATGCCTAAGATTATAACTCATAAGTACTCTGGTAAGGATTGAAACCCAACATTAACTTCAAAAGTGATGATCCAATCAGTAAGATTTAATGTATGTAAACAATTAATACAATGATAAGCTCATATTAAGAATTCAGTAAGTGATAGCAGTTTTACAAGAATAAAGAATGTCTTTGTACATGATCTGAGAGCCTGCTAATGAATGAATGAATGCATTCTAGTTAGTCTTTCCATTGTTATCATATACTTTCATAAACTCTAAATTACTATTTTAGCAAGATTTTCCTATAGTGTATTCTTCAGTATATAGAACAGTTAGGACATTTCTCACTCTAGCACTATGATCAAATGGTAAATTAAACATACTTTTCTTTAACAACTTTATAGTATTAAAAATAAGCATTCCATATTCTTATTTGGTTTCTAAAAGAATAAATACTTACATTGTGGGCTCTAAACTTAGCCATGGAATTGAGTAATGTGACCTTAAACTTGTTATTTTAACCACTCCAGATTTTATTCTCCACATTCCAAAGGAAGAAAAGGAAAAAGGCTTGGGTTATTTGTTTTCTATTATCACTCCCCAAAATTTTAGAATTAGAACTCTGAGTAAAGAACCACTGTAGGAACAATAGTTTTGCATTCAAGTATTTTAGTGATTATAGCTCATTAGTATCTGTCTCCATTTCTCTCCTTTTCTTATTACAAATGACAGCTTTTTCCTTTTATTTATTTATTTTTTTCTGAAAGTGGCTGTATCTCAGAGAAGGGTTTGAGCTTCTAAAAGTTGCATTAGTCCACATTCCATCCTTCTTTTTCCACAAGTAAATAAAAGAACAGTTTAGGATCAAGAGAATGAAAGAACAGAGTGCAAGCATTTGGCAGGATTGCTGTATTTGTACTGTTTGCTGTTTGCAGTGTAGTTCTGCAAACTGTTTCAGTAAGAAAATTATTAATAATTCATTAGAGCCTTTGTCTTCATGAGTAATTAGCCAAGCAGCACTGGAAGAACGTTCTAAGAGGAAGATATTCACAGACCAAGAAGTCAAGGGTGTAAATTATGATCATGATTATTTTATTTTAGAAAGCGACATCAGGTACTTCCTGTTTTTGCCACTCAGAGGCCAACAATGGCAACATTGATGATTTACCTGAGCCGTGCTCATCTGTTTACACTTTTACATTCAATAAAACTGTGCAGTTTCCATGGCAACTGGAAGTCTATAGGGTCTGTTTCAAAACCTGTGTTTGGCAGTTTATGTGCATAAATCTTTTTCACACTGATATGAGGCTCTTGTCCTGTGTTTTATTAATTTGTATTTTCTTTGTATCTCGGGTGGTGTTTTATTTTATAAACTGTGAAGTCAAGAAGAAATTGGCTAAAGAAACAATTTCTCTTGAGAGTCTAACCGTGGAGCCTTACAGAAGTCTGGCTTATAGTGTAAAAAGGAAGCACAAAGCTTAGTATTCCAGATATCTTAGACAAACATTAACATTAATTTTTCTACAAACTGGGGCAAAGCATTGAGTCTTTGCAAAAAAATGACTATGCTCACCTTGAGGGTAGAAAACTGAATACTGGTTTCCAAAGGAGAATGATAGCAGCAGAATGTGTTTTTCTCCTTAGCATTGATATATAAAACCTATACTAATAGTTCAATGAAATAATAAACTATTCTGATACAGGTGAGATGAATCATTGTTGCCCAAAGGAAAAGTCATTAGAGAAAGCTCAACTAACACTTATGGTTAATACAGTGTTAATACATAGAATATTTTTAATATACTCCTTTGTATTTCAGGTGTCATAATTTTTAATACTTTCTGATCTATAGTCACATGTGTTAGCAATATACAGATGATGTATTATAGAACTGTACACTTGAAACCTGTGTAATTTTATAAACCCCAATATATTTAATAAAATTGAAAAACATTCAATACTTTCTCCAGAAAATATTTGAACTATGCTGAGGAAGTGTGATCATTGTGGGTCAGTGTGGTCCATCCGAACACGTAAGTCTTTAGTATAAGACAGAGCCAGGTTTGCAATATGGTTCTTGTACTTTCTAAATTGACCTTTCTGAGCCTAGTTTACCTCACCTGAAAAATTCAAATTCAAATTTATTTGCTGGGTCGTTGTTAGATTTGGTGTATATATTAAATATTTTTTCAATTGTGATAAAGTATTTTAACCATTTAAATGTATAGTTCAGTGGTATTAAATATATTTACATTGTTGTGCAACCATCATCAACATCTATCCCCAGAACTTTTATCATCTTGTAAAAATGCAAATCTGAACAAATTGAATAATAACTCCTCATTTCCTCCTCCCCCCCGCCCCTGACAATTACCATTATATTTTCTATCTCTATGAATTTAGCTATTTTAGGTACCACATATGTGGAAACATACAATATTTGTCCTTTTGTGATTGACTTATTTCACGTATGATAAAGTCCTTAAGTTTCATCCATGTTGTAGCACGTATCAAATTTTTCCTTCCATTGGATGTGTACACTACATTTTGTTTATTCATCTTTCAATGGACACCTGGGTTGCTTTGACCTTTAGGCTATTGGAATAATGCTGCTATGAATGTGGGTGTAAAAGTATCTCTTCAAGTCACTGATTTCACTTCTTTTGGGTGTATACGCAGAAGTGAAATTGCTGAATCATATAGTTATTCTATTTTTATTCTTTTGAGGAACTGCTTAACTGTTTTCCACAGTGGTTGCACCATTTCACATTCCCACAGGTAGTGTGGGTTCCAATTTCTCTACGTCCTCACTAGCATTTTTTTTAAATATGTATATTTTAAATAATAATCACTTTAAAGGGTGTGAAGTGTTATCTCATTTTGGTTTTGATTTGCATTTTCTTACTAGTTAATGTTCCTGTGCCTGTTGGCAATTATCATATCTTTGGAAAAATGTCTATTCCAGTCTATTATAGGTTGAATTTTCATGTGTTGAAGCTCTAACTCTCAGTAGCTCAGAATGTAACCATATCTGGAAAGAAGGTCTTTAAAGAGGCAATTAATTTATAATGAAATCTTTAGGTGAGTCCTATTTCAATGTGACTGGTGCCCTTATAAGAAGAGGAAATCGGGATACATAGGTGATCATCCCAATAAATGTAGTACTCTTCTGGGACCATAGTCATCACAATATTATTGACTATATTCCCTATGCTATACTTTACATCCTCATAATTATTACTGTAACTGGTGATTTGTACCTCTTAATTCCTTTCACCTTTTTTACCCATCATCCAAAGCCCCTCCCATTTGGCAACCATCAGTTTGTTTCCTATACCTATGAGTTTGTTTCTGTTTTGTTTATTTGTTTTTTAGATTCCATACATATGTGAGATTATATGGTATTTGCCTTTCTCTGACTTATTACACTTAGCATAAAAAAAACTACCCGTAAACTACAGAGATTGCTTTAAGAAATAGGATATTTTGGCCATATAATAAGTAATTCTACTTTAGTTTTATCATTTAAATTTGGATAATTGACATTGGAAGGAGATGTTTTAGGATGAGAGAATCAGAGTGTGAAAAATACAGACAGAGAAGTTAGTATGATGTGGGGTGATAGAGCTGGATTCTTAGGTGTGCTATTCTGAATGGCTCCCTCAGGTCATTCTTGTCTTTGTGAGAGAGCCTGGACTGTGTCAGCAATGTTGTCTTTTGTGTGTATATATTTTTTTTTATACAAAGGGTAAATTAATTTAATGCCTGGAAAGACTTATTGTGCTATTTATTGTCTTTGATTATTGTGGGTCAGGATTCAATGAGGTATTGTGTTTTATTGTATGTTGTAAATATTTATTTCAGTCTGTTTACACAGTTCCTTAGAAATTGTTTAATATATGTTTATCTATGTAAGCTAGGATTGCATAATTAGTCATATATGACATAAATTTAATAATTATTTCAAGATGCGATAAATCAGTCGTATGAGAAATGTTTGCTTTTCTTTCCATCTGAGAGGCAGTTCAGTCAACTAATCATGGATACTACTGCTGACATGAGTTGTCAATTTTGTTTTTGCTTATTTGTGTGTACTTTTTAGTTGCATATTCAAAGTTAGGAGGTCCATTGTACCAAGTGTGTTTACCAGATTGTGTATGATAAATACATTAACCACACTCTTACATAAATTGGTGGAGTAACAAGTAAATATTATCTATTTTATAAGTACAAGGACTTAGAATCTAGAAAAAATAATTTAAACAGCTTGAGACAAATTTAATAAAGAAATGAATTATGATATGTACTATATAAATCTTTAAAATAAGTGCATTTGGCTTTAGTTTTTGAGCTTAGACTTATAGAGACTTATTTTAATATAAGATCTAGCATTTATAAGTGTGATAAATTGAATATTTTATTCTAGGAGGAAAAAAATTATTCTATTCTTTTGCTTTGATTTGACTGTTTCATTGCCTTTGCCATGCCTGATAATGTTTGGGAGAAACAGACTAATTATTTAAGAAAGCATTCATTTTCAATAGCATATGCTGAGTTCCCCATGGGGGGAACATTTAATTATTTTGACCAGAATAACACTTAGTTTTATCGTATCACTGATATCTTTTGAAATTGTTTTGGCCATACATTCTTTCCAAGATAGGAGGTAGTAGAACATTTATTGCCTCATTAGGAATTCTATCTCTGAACGTGTGTGTAAATGTGCTACTAAAGTCAGTACTGGAGAGTGCTACCTGATTCTGTATTCTCTTTGTTGTAGTTATTCACAATAGATGGAAAAGAACCACAATCTTGGTCTTAATTCATTTTTCTCTTTAACGTATTAAAATCCCCTAGCTTTATCTAACTTTAATGAAATAGGTGATTCAATAGTCAGTACCACTAAAGATAACTGTCCCCAAATTGACTAGTCTGGAGCTATATGAAGATGTCAACTCCATCTGGAGTTCAATCACACTTTCCCATATGGTTAATCACCAGCTGCTTATAAAGGAGAGTGTTGTCAAGGCTGGTAGGCCTGAAATTAGCTGTACAGCTGCATTTTGGTTATAGGCAAACCCTGTAACAAGATTAGAGTGTATGAAGGCAAAGATAGCTATGACTCCTTTGCTCTTTTTTTTTTCCATGCTAAAAGTGCTATATTAATAAAATAAAAAGTATCTAAGCCTGTAAGAAACCATCTGTACCACTTTCTGAACTTCAAATTAAAGTTGAGCAATATTAAAATGTCTTGAGACTTCATAACTGGCATACACAAGTTTCTGAATTTTATTTATGTGATTCATTTTACTCTGATCAGGATAATAATTTTTTAAAATTATGTTTGCTTTGTTTATAATTCAAGAGTTATGTCCTAAACTTTTTGAAAGCTAACTTGGGATGGGGACATGGTTGGATTAGTCTACTATAGAATGGTTTGGAATGCCTGGAATTTAAAAGTTAATATCAGCAATGATTATTTTTTGGGTGATAACTAATTACTTGAAGATATTAAAAATTTATATGCCTCTTAAATGATGACTACTGAAATGATCAGTAATAGCTTTATTTTGAAGTTTTAACATTTTTTTGAGGGTCATTAATATTCTAAGCCATAAATAGGAACAGGAGGCAAACTATTATTCCATTTTACCTAAGAAGAAAACTGAATTTAATATCTGGTGTGCAGTACACATTGATTGTTTGCTTAGGGATATTGTTTCTTACCCAGTGAAACATTATGGGAATTAATATTTTCATACATTTGCCAGGGAATTTCTTAGACTGCAACACTAAACTAGGTCTTTTGGAGGGATGTTTATCTAAAGTGGTCATTGATGTAGTGATCATTTCTCTTAATTTTGATTAATAATTAAAGTCTATGTTGGTCTGGATGGGAAGATTTTTTTACCTCTTTTAATGGTAAGCAAATAATCTGTAATGAAATTGAATTAAAACTGTGATGACTTTTGAAATAATCTTTTTTTTCCTGTAGAAGTATAATTTAATGCAAAGGAGTTCACAAATCTTTGAATATACAGCTGAGTGATTTAGACACTGATAATTTTAAGTACCTATGGTCCATTACTGATTTGTGAAATGTGCATAGGAAACTAGGGAAGATGAGTTTCAACAAAATTTACCGTTTGGAGTAACACAACTTTGGAATGAGAATAATTTGAGGATACATTTTGGTAGTTTGGGTAAGCAAACATATGTTGTAAAAATTATGTCATATATTTGTCATACATATGCATGTTGCTGTATGATTAAAACATTTCACCAGGGATTGTTCTCTTCCATAGTCAATCTTCAGTGATAACTTCATAAAGACTTCTCTGATGAAGAAGCAAAATGTTTTTGAACTATCAATTCTAATATTTCTATATGAAGTAAATGGTGTAATGGCCATAATAGCTGATTTTGATATACTTTAACATTCTCTGGTATGTCACAGTAATTTTAATTTGGTGTAGCCAAGTTTATTGCTTTACTGCGTTTTGTGTTACTGCTGTAATGTTCTTGTAATATAGGCTCCATCCAAAAACCCAATACCCCCAATTTTGCTTATTTCCTTTAGATACATTGCCTTGAAATTAGGACATTCTGCCAAAAAATCAGTGACATAATTTGGTTGTGATTAAATGGTCCAAATAAATAAGTTTCTTATGCAGATAACTAATAAAGATATTAGTATACTTTTCAAATTTATTTTCATTATATATTCAGTAATATTTTTAAAAATATTTCTCTTTATTTAAAAAGTTGGGCATAAATCTTTAAAAACAACATCATTTATCTATTAAATAGGCATTTAATCTCGGGAAATAGTAAAAGACAATGGAATAGCTTTAATAGAATTAAAAATTTTTTATTCCTAAATAATATCCTTTAAGGAAATGTGGTAATAAATTGTGTGAGTAGCCTATTTGTCCACTCTATGGTGGTGAGCCAGCCTACATAATATGAGCTGATATACATGTTTACTATATGCCATGCACATGTATTAACTCATTTAATCCTCAAAATACCCTTCTATGGTAGATACTGTCATTATCCTCCCTATTTCACAGATATAGAACTAGGTCATTGAGAGTTTAAGGAACTTGTCCAGTGTCACTTGGTTAGTGAGCAGCAGAGTTGAGATTTGAATTTAGGTAATCTAGTTCCCTGGCCTGGTACTGGATTTTGCTATTATAGATGGTAATGGGCAGATTGAAAACAACTCTGTCAGAGGTTATTTTAGATTGTGAAAATCTCATAAACTGCATAGAACAAAGGTCATTTGCTACTGAGCAAGAGATACCTCAGATACACATGTAGAAAGAAAAATATGCCAAAGAAAGTCTTAGTAGGAGTAGGCATGAGAGACAGATGCATCTTTGATAGCATTGTTGAAAATCCTTTCCTTTGCTTTGAGCAGATGCTGCTGTAACTAACCCTGCTGGCGGATGATTTTGTTACATCTCCTTGTGAAGATTAACTAGGATTTTCTGGTAAACAAAAGTACCCCGTGATGCCGTGAGCTTTAAACATCCCACAGACCCAGATGCTACAAAGCTCAATTGTGAGTGTGCCAGTAAGTCTTTTTTTTGACCTCTTCTCCCTTCTTTCTCCCTGTGTCACAATCATTCATAGGCCTGAGGTCAAGGTTAACATGCTAGAGGAGGAGCATTAGAGTCAGGGAGAAGAAACCTAGTATTCCTGTCTCCAAGGCCCTGGCTGCAGGACGGGAGACAATTCTATTCTAAATTCAGTGTATTGATCATTATATGGGACAGAAAGTTCTAATTTTTGAACTTGAAGTGCTTGTACAACTGTTGAAAGTCACAGGATCACGGAAAAATTTCTTTCACTACTGAATAAATTTTAAAGGGGAGGTAGGAGTCAAAAATAAAGATGCATTTTGATTACCTGCCATATGTCATGCTTGATTAACTTGTGTAGAAAGAAATCATCGGGGAGGAATAGCATCACCAATTATATAACTAACAAGCTAAAACATAGCTACATCAAAGGAAAAGGAGCCCAATAGGCTTATTGATGCTGAGCTGCATGCAACTAGGTAAAGGTTGTGGCTGCTTTTATAGGACCTCCACTTCTTTTGATTAGTGTATTAGATGGGACTGAAATAATATATATATATATATATATATATATATATATATATATTGGCTCTATAAATTATGAAGTTATTAGAGATGCACATTGTAATTTTGTATTCTTTTACATTGATTTATGTCAATTATATTTATTACATTTATTCTATATACATTTGTTTTCTGATGCATATTTTCTTTTTTACAGAATTGAATTTTTTCATTTATAATTACTGGTTTGTATTTAGGCCATAATTTCTTTTTTTAATATCATTTTAAAGAAGAGCTTGGGGAGGTTTTCAGTTGTGGATTTTTAAATTTAATTACACCACTGATGAGGAGACCGAAATAATTTTGAATCCTGTTGAAAAAATCTAGACAATCACAATCTAGATTTTCCCAATGAAAAAAAAATACAATATTAGCTATATATTTTTTGAGATGAAAATTACATTCCCAGTGCAGTAGGACTGACCCATTAAAAGTGATCAGATCACAGAAGGCTAGATGGTTTATAAAGCTTGTGAATTGCCAAAACAGATTTTTAAATTCAATATGTAACTGTTGATGTAATCTAAGCTCCTTTATGAAACAAGTTGAAATAAATAAATACATAAACACATCAACTGTACAATGTGATAGCATTTGTGTACATTTTTTAAATATATAGAACTATAATATTTACATATGTATAAACACAGAATTATATATAAAAACAGAATTATAATATATACATATATTATTGTTTATGAATTATATTAAAAGAATACACAAAGAGACTGAAAGGTTATATACCAGATTTCTAGCGATGATTGGGTAGGACTGGAAGTTAGGGATCAGTTGGGAGGGGAAAGAGACTGGGAGAGATTTTCAAAAAAGACTGATTTAACTTATAATATTTTCTCTTCTATTAATGAAATCTTGAACAAAGCGTAATAAAATACTAATAATTAATTCTAGATGGTGCAATCCTGGGTTCTTATGGTATTTAAAAAGAAAACTTATCTCTATTTTTAAATCAAAAGAGTCAAATGTGGGAAGGCACTATGAAACATAGTGTATGTTTTACTCTGGATTTCTACTCTGGAAAAATTTATAATCTAAAAATGAAGAAATCAGTGAGAGGTGGGAAAAATGGGTGGTGAATAAAAACCAGAAAAGATTGTGTACTGGATTATATTCACCATGAGATATAGACCCTGTTCTTATCATTAAGTCCTCAGCACTTTGCACCATTCCAGATATATAATAGAAGCTCAATAAGCATATATTGGTCTGATCTGAGGGCAGAGATCCAAAGAAAAAGATAGACAATTAATTCCCATGCAAGCTATCAATTGCCATAGCAAGCATGCAATCTCTTGCCGTAAGTTTTGAAAAGCACATAATAAACTGCAGTCTCAGACTACTAGAAACCCAGGAACCTGTGAAAGATGAAAAGGATCATTTAGTTTTGATAAATAAGAGAGCTATAAGTTATTTCTCATATGCTCCCTGTCAGATCTGAAGATTGCTCTTTGCTCCCTCCTAGGTAGGAGAAGTCTTGTTGAAAAGTCTTCTTTGAGTGCCACTTGTATTGGAAACTCCTATAGTGATTTTTAAATTTGAACAATTCTGATCACATTTCAGGCCAATCAAACCATATGCTCTGGGTGTTTGGCCCTGGACAGTGTATTTTAATTAACTTCCAGGGGCTTGTTACTGAGAACTATTGGGTTATGGAATAGTGATTTGATGGTAGATTCTAGCATGAAATATTAAAATGGCATAGCCTTAGTGTCCTCAACGATGAGGCTGTATTTCAAAAGGTATGCAGCAGAAGTCCTATAGAATTAAATAAAAACCTAATGATTTTAGAGAATGAGAAGACAAGCCACAAGCAGGGAGATAATAATAATAAAAATATCTGAAAAAGAACTGTTGTTCAAAATATAAAAAGAATTGTTAAAATTCAACAATAATAAAATGAACACTCTAATTTAAAAATGGACCTAAACAAACACGTTGTCAAAGAAGATATACAGATGCCAAAAAAAGTATATGAAAAGATGCTCCACATTATACATCATTAGGTAATTGAAATTAAAACAACAATGAAATGTCACTACATACCTCTTGCATGGCCACAGTCCAAAACACTGACAACACCAATTTCTGTCAAGGATGTGGAATAACGGGAACTCTCCTTTATTGCTGGTGGGAATGCAAAAATGTTACAGTCACTTTGGAAGAGAGTTTGGCAGTTTCTTTCTTTTTTTTTCTTTTTAAAACAATTTTGTTTGTTTGTTTTTTGGCAGTTTCTTAACAGCACTACACATACTCTTCTTATACCATGTAGCAATTTTACTTCTTGTATTTACCCTAGTGAATTAAAAACTTATACCTACACACAAAAAACTACATGGGAAGTTTATAGAGCTTAATTTATACTTACCAAACTTGGAAATAACCAAGATACCCTTCAAATGATGAATGGATATATATATATTATGATACATACAGACAATGGAATATTATTCAATGTGAAAAAGAAATGAGGTATCAAATTATGACATAGAGAAAAGTTAAAGGCTTTTAGCTCAGTGAAAGAAACCTATCTGACAAGGCTACATACTGCATAATTCCAATTATCTGACATTCTGAAAAAGGCAAAAGTATAAAGATAGCAAAACTATCGGTGGTTTATGGCAGGGTAAGTGGGGAAAAAGGGAAGGATGTACAGGATGTGCATAGAACATTTTTAGGGCAGTAAAACTACTCTGTTTAATAGTGTAATGGTGGATATATGTCATAATACATTTGTCCAAACCCATGGAATATACAACACTAAGAATGAAACCTAATGTAAATTATGGACTTTGAGTGATAGTGGTGTGCTAATGTAGGTTCGTTGATTGTAACAGATACACCACTGTGATATAGGATGTTGATAATGAGGGGAGGTCATGCCTATATGGGGGTAGGGAGTATATGAGAACCATCTTTACTGTCCATTTAATTTTACTGTGAACCTAAAACTACTCTTTAAAAAGTCTATTATAAAAAACCTAATTATTTATTGATCATTTTATTTACTTACACATTCAAAAATATTAATTACATGCCCATTGTATTTGGCATTCTGTTGCTTATTAGGTCAACAAAGATAAAGCAGTTTAATTGAGAGACAGATCAATAGGTTATAATGCAATTGAAATAGAAGCAAAATACTTCAGTAACTCAGCTAAAGAAAAAAGAAAAAGAAGAAAGCTACTAACGCAGCTTTAGTTAGTTGGAGAAGTTTCAGAAAAGGTAACAGTTGAATTAAGTATTGAGGTATAACTCTGAGTTTTCTAGTTGTCTTTCAGGCAAAGGCAATAAAGGCATTAAAATATGAAAAACTGGGGCAACCATGATATATGATTGATACACTCTCCTGAATGTCATGCGCTGAACCACTATCAATTATTCTAATTATGGCACCATAAGGTTACTTTTTTGATAGTGAAGCTCTACATATGTGATGAATAAATGAATATAATGATGATTATGAAAATTAGTATGATCTAGCTCAGATGTGTAGAAATGAATATTAAGATGTCTATTAAAATATTGTCAAGTTTTTCTTTTAATAAATCTAAATTACATATTTCCTAGCTATCCTAATTAGTTTACATAATTTAGATTTAATTAGGCTAGCATGGAGTATAATAGAACCTCTGCATTTGTTCAATTAATGAATGGTTTAGTTAATAGATTGTTTTTTAACAGGGTGTTTGCTTATGATGCTCTTTATATCAGTGATTAATCTAATATAACATCCTAATAGAAAGGTCTGTTTCCTTTCCAGCTAGTGTGATAAATACCAACAGTTCAGCATCAACACCTTAATTACATACACTGAAGGCTAATATTAGACAAATTATATTCCACTGACTACTTTTGGTTCAGTGGACTTTAGTAATTGAAATAAGCTCTTTAAAGATAAATAAATCGTGTTCCTGCAATGTGCATGAACTCTATTATTGCCAAAGACTTTTCACAGAATCATTCAAGGTGAAAAGGATTCTAGATTTGAGTTCAGTTAACATTTACTGCTATATGATTGGCTGTGTATTAGGCACTTATTATTATTTTTATTCTTTTTTTTTTTTACTATATGTAATTGGTAAATTACATTACTATTATTCAGTCTTACATTATGTTTTTGGGAGTTGAGTGTGTTCATCTTCCTTTACAGAGTGAATTTGTTACCCTCAAATACCACTCTTCTCCACATTCTTTTGTGTAAAACCTAATCTATGTAATACCATAAAGACTGTGATGAGAAGAAAATACTGTTTTCCATACTGATTTGTTTAGTAAACAAAGCATATCATACATCTTTAAAAATAAATTATGAGCCAAATGATGAAACAAGGTATTATATATCAACTCTAGGAATCTGGGGTGAGCTGGTAGGCAATAAAATAATTAATGAGGGCCCAGGAGATATTTAGACTTTTCTGTCCAAGTTTACTGAGACAGCATCTATTTTGAAAAATTATAAAAAACACCATAGGCTTTTTAGGACCCACTATCAAAACAGTTAGTGGTAAACTGAAGAAGCTAACAATATTTCTTGTAAAAGAGACTTGAATATCCTCTAAGATTTCACAAAACATTTTTTAAATAATTGTTTTAAGCCATTCACAGAAACATCTGTTGAGTAGTCACTATGCACCTGACATTATGATATGGTGGTGAAAGTCATGCACCTGGCCTTCAAGGATCTCAAAAAAGTAAACCAGTCATTACAATAATAGCAACAATAACAGCTTACTGTGCAGTCTAAATATGTCAAGCTTTGTTCCAAACATTATATCATTTCAGTTTCATGACAATTCCAAAGTTAAGAACAATTATTAATTCCACTTCATGGATGAGAAACACAAAGGCACAGAGAGGGTGAGGACTCTTGGCCAAGATCACACGACTAGTATGAGGCCCCTCTGGTTTACCAGTTGGTATTCAGTCTTCTCCTAGTATGTAGAGTTAACAGCTGTGATAGATGAACTTCCAGAGTAGTGAGGCTACCTAGAAGAGAGATACCTAATTCTAGACTGAGGAAGTAGCATGGGTACATAATAAATTGAACTTAATAAGTAGTTCAGTGCGGCTTAATTATAGAGTTCGTGATTATTAGGGAAGGAAGGAAAAGAAATTGACCGGGGCTGGATTATGGGGGTTACGGGAAACTGTGAAAGATAGGTAGGAGAGCAACATGTTTAGATCATATTTTATTTAAAAAAGAAAGGATATAAACTGTAGATTGATGAGTCAAGTTGGGAGGCTAGTAGCATAATCTGGTCAAGAAGTGATGAGGACCTTGGCAATTGTAGTAGAAATGAAAAGTACCAAAAAAAAAAAAAATCCCAGAGTAAAGTCGGTGGTTGAAGTGACAAACTTTAATGACTTATTTGGTTTGAGATGAAGAGAGGGAGAACTATAGTCTAATTTCCAAGGTTTTGGCTCAGAGGACTGGGTGGAGGTGGTGCTTTTCACGTAGTGAATGGGAAACAAAGCTAGATTTGGTGTATGGAGAGTGGGTGGTGAAGGTACTGGTTAAATCTGAGATTCACTGATTTGAGTTGGCCAATTATGTAGATCTGGAACAAAGACCATCCCAGCCGTCATTAGCATACGGGTAATAGTTGAAGCCTGGAGTTTAGATGAAGTCACTCAGGGAGAATTCATAGGACACCAAGCATTGAGACTCAAGGGTGGAACCCTGTGCAATATTAAAAATTTTGAGGGACAGGAACGTAAGGATCCTGGGAAGAAGTGGCCTAAAAAGAAGGAAAAACAAGGAGAGAGTAGTATGAAAAGAATTCCTCTTGGTCAAGCACAATAGCATGTACAGAAGGGGTAGCAATTAAAGAGGCCTAAATACTAGTTACATGAACTTAATTCTACCTCTATTTCTTTAAAATCACTTTCCTAAACTTTCCTGTACTTACTCATTAAAATACCTCTATCTCAAATCCTATGAGATTCCTTCCAGGTCAAACTCTAGATTCATGAAAAGGTGAAATTATGCATTCCTAGGAGAAAATGCCATAAGTCCAAGTAGAAAGTATCTTAACATATTGCATTCTGCATAAGATACCCAGAAGTATTCTCCTTAATTGCTATGCAATTACACTTGCACATTTATAACCTTTTCTCATGTTCATTGACATATTCTACTACAATATTAGGTGTAGACAGAGGCAAGAGATAGGGAGAACATATCTCACACATTATGAGTAAAGAAAACGATAAAAAGCAAAGTTGGGTATAATTTTCCTTTGGAAATTGCAGCACCTGCTACATTTCCTGGAGCTTAAAATGTCCTCTGTTGCTTTAGCTACTGCTCTAACCATCTGCCGAGCTGCATAGGGGTGGTCTGCAGCAACTGAAAACCACTACAAATGCTTCAAGTCAGGCTTGTTGGCACAGAAAGGAAGCCAGGGATATATTGATGCCAAATGCAGGTCCTGTTTCTTTCCCTTTGCTGCCATGAAAAAAATTAACCAAGGCCTTAAGAGCTGCCATTGACATAAATATGATTTAATGTTTCTCTAGCATTTTCAGGACCATAGCATTAGCAGATGCCTTGGAGATGTTTAAGAGTGGAATCTTGAAAGTAGTTCTCTGGCAAGCCATTTTAAAAACAGATGTCGTGAGCATACTTCAGTACCTATTAGGTGACAGTACTTCAAACACAGAATGTGAAGAAAATGTACTTTCTGTTTTCTTTCTAGAGTGGCAACTGACACCTGCCTTTCTTAAGTGTGGGAATAGATTTCCTGGTTCCTGCCTGCTCTCCCTTCTGTTTCCATGTTTCTCTCAAGCCTGGTGAATGAAGCCCTGGTTAAAATAGAAATAGTGTCAGTATAAACCAATAGCTTCAGTAATGTATGCAATTATGTATTTGTATAACCATATCTTTGATTATACAAGTAACTTTTTTGAGAGCTGAGACCTAGGTCTTTTAGGGGTTTAAATCCTGATTGCACTGCTTACTAGTTTGAGACATTAGGCAAGAAACATAACTGCTTGAATCTGAGGTTCCTAATGGTGTGTCTCTCTGGTTTTGTGACGCCGAATGACGCTACCATTTTCAAAAGAACTTAATTGGGTGCCTGACACATAGTAGGTGCTCAATAAATGCCTGTTGAATAAAAGAGTTGACTGTTGTAAAAGATTGTCTTTGAATTCTAAAAATATAAAATTACTTTTTAATATTTTTTACCGTGTTGTAGGAAAACATTTCCAATTCATTTATATTCTCTCTAGAAGTTCCTTTTTTAGTGTGAATATGAAAATTTGCATTACACATTTGCTTCTGTAATCCGTGAAGCCAGTTTATGGCTAAAATGTGAAAGGATATACTGGCCTGCTGGCTATTTTGGCAGTGAGAGAATTCAGAGGAATCTTACCTTTCCAGTCCTTTAAAGAATTGAAGGGTCTGGACATGATCCCTGTTTTTAGATCCTATTCTGTATTTCCTTTCTTCTGACTTATCAAAATGTGCTTTTGTTTTAAGAGACGGCTCACAGCTAGCTGTTTTTTGGAATGCTGATTTAAAAACTAATTCATATTGATAAAATGGCTAAAAATGGCTTAAAGCAGTGCTTTTAAACTGTGTTTTGAGACTTCCTAGGGATTCTTGAGGGAAGCCTAACGGACAGCTGCTGGGATCTTGAGCTTCAAACCAGTGAGTCTCTGGGTACTCTACCCCTTACCCTAATTTTAATCAGAAAAGTTCTAACTTTTCATAAAAAGTAGAACACATACACACAACACACACACACACACACACAACATATATCTTTTAAATATGTATACTTAATTATATATGTAGTTACTTAAAGAATAAATTTACCATTTAAAAGTTTAAGATTTATAAAGATTAATCTTTAAAAAAGAGGTAAAATTACTGACTGTCTTATCTCCTTTTAGCTCATAAACTTTTGTCATAAAACTCAATAATACAACTGAAAAGAATTCTTTAATTCAAGAATCCTAGCAAGCGATAGGTAGTGATAGCCACTGAAGATCACCATGTGATCAATGAATAAATGAAACAGATTTACTTAATCTCTTTATTTAATAGAGTTATTAGATTGGTGATACAGTATTTGACATGGAGTATTTATACTTTGATAATTCATTTAGTAAATGAATATAGGTAAACAGCCATCTGGAGATAAATTTTTATTGACATCCTCAGGGCTGTGTCCATAGTCTTGTCATATTCACTCATTTTAGAATTAGTGAATTGGATGAAACTATAGAGGGACGTCTTATCAAATTTGCAGATGACAAAGCTGGGAGGGATAAAGAATGTGTCGGATGGTAGAATTAGTATCCCAAAAGATCTTGACAGGATGAAACATTTTGAGCTGAAAAAAACATAATGAATTTTAACAGGGATAAATGTGAGGTCCTATACTTGGGTCAAAAAATAGAAATACAACTGTATTTTCAGATGATGAAGATGTAGCTGCTGAGCAGGATGTGTGAAAATGCTTAGAGGTATAAAATGCCAGTTATATTTCTGAAAATCAACAATGTGATATGGATGTCCCCAAAGCTGATGTGGCTTAGGGGATGCATCAGTTGAATAAACAGATCTAGACATAATGAAGATGGGCAGATCCACATTTCTTAAGACTGCTTAGATTTGAGAGTGATAGTATATTAAGAAGTGGTTTGACAAATTGAAACACATTCAAAAGATATTGAATATAAAGAGACTTCAAACTCTGTTGCATGAAAAGAGATCAGGCCCTGAACTTCAGAGAACAGATTCTGTATGGCCTAGAGACAAGAATAGGATATACCAAAGGCATCATCTAAAAATATATAAATTGTTATCATTTAGACATTTTGTATCACCAGAGGGGGAGAAGTCAGACAGAAAGATCAGTGAGAAGTTTCAGATAGAAAGACAGTATCTCAATATAAGGAAGAGATTTTTAACAATAAGAACTGCCCAAAGAGGGTTCAGTCTTTACAAGATGATATGTTCCTCTCAGTGAAGATACTAGATTAGATTGGACTACCATTGACAAAGATGTAGAGTGGATACATTTTTAAAAATGGCTTAATAAGACAATTTATGAAATCTCTTCCAGTCTGAGAGATTATGATGTATAAGAGAATTTAAGATACAGTAACAAGCATGTGGGATGATGTTTTATGGCAGAATGACTTTTTCACCTTTCACCTTGGGTGCAACTCCATAATTATCTCTTTCCCATATTAACCAAAAACATACTGAGATTTTAAACTTAGGATGTTATCAAATTGCCTTACCTTTTTACTTTTCAAATTTTTAATTTTGGATTTTACAATAGACAAATGTGATTGAATGAAATAATTTTTCCCAAACTCTAGACAAAGCCAAGTTCTCTTGAAGGCAAGTAATAATAACATTTAAAAGAATACTCTCATGAAAAGGTTTGGGTAATTAAATCAATCAAAGAAAAACAAACCACAATAATTACCTTTGAGAAAAGTCTCACTTAACAGATTCAATTTAGAATAAAAGGTATTGAAAAGAAATGTATCTTAATTTATTTCTAGATGAGAGAGATTTTGATTTCTGTCTGTTTTCTTTGAATCTGACAAACCAGTCTTAGTTGCATTATAGGCCTTTAAGTAGATAGCCCAGCAAAGTGCTATCTCCTGATAAAAGCAAGTAGTGATTGGTAGGTGTGCAAAAATGGGGCTCTTAATTGCAAATAGCAGAAAAGGGATTCATTAAAGGTGTGGTTTTCAAACTTGGTCATGTTTCACCTGCGAAAGTTCGTTTAAGCACAGATTGTTGATTCAGTAGGTCTAGAGTGGGACCTGATAGTTTATATTCCTAAGTTTGCAGGTATTCCTGATGCTGCTGGTTGTGAACCACACTTTGGGGATCATGTATTAAAAGATATCAGAGGTTCTCAAAATTGTTGGGAGTTCTGGAGGAGCAGACTTGAGGGTAAACTTTTAAGAAGAGTATTACTTAATCTACTGGGCTTGATGAGGAAAACTTTGCCTGTTATATTGACACCATGAAGCAGTGCATTTCAAAAATTTGATTTTTCTGCAACTACTAGTGATGCCAGTGATACCAGTTTTTTAGCACCAGGAATTTAACTTGCATCCAGTGAAGCCTCCAAAATTCAGATACCCTGGTGTTAACTATACCATGATCATATATTAACGAAGAGTCTTCCATGGATGATCTGACTGTTGGAGCCTAGATCACATGTGTTTATATGGCTCTGAGGGACACTGGAGATTTTAATTCTTTCACCTACACTGGAGAAGCTGGACTCATATTTGCAGAAATTTATATTAATATTAGAAAATACTACTATTAAATTAATTTCCCTTGTACATGTTAAAGCTTAGTTTAATTTATTGATTTTCAGATTTCTGCTTCGATGAGAACAAATTTTTTTTTTTTCTGAAAACTATCATTTGTGATGCTGTGAGATAGTAAAGTTATTTAAATTCATCTAATGTGACCCAATTGGGATTTCATGAAAGCATTTGTAGTTAGCAATGCTTCTACATACCAGGAATTGGTCTGGGTGCTGAGATATAAGGAAGAAGAGACATTAATTTTGAATTAAAGAGCTTGCAGTTTACTAAGGCGAAATAGCAAATAGAATACTTCAATATAGACACAGTGTTACTTACAAAAAGATTAGACTCCAGAGAAACTATGGCTTACATAAGTTCATTTGTTCAAAATGACATGTATTCGTATCTACATTTATTATGAGAACTGTAAATGTTGATTGGATTGGCCTTAACTCTTCTTGCTTCTTTTCTAGCCTATAAAAACTGTAAATATAAATGTTTGTATTTTGTATTTTACATTTCATTATGAGTAAATACATAATGGAACACTATTTTAAATATAATGTATATGCCACAGAATAACCGACTATTCAAAGGCCACCTCTAAATGGGGAGAGCACAATCACTCATCATATGATGATGAAGGGTCAAGTTGACATTCTTTATCTTTGTTGTGTTCCTTTTCTCACATTCTTGTAACCTGAACATTTGTTAAGTAGAGGAGTTGCAGTGTGAAGTGAAATGACAAACATTTGACTGATACTGAGGGAGACAAGAGAAATGTCTTATAGTTCAGTCTGGAGAGTGGCCAGTGATTTGTTGTAGGACAGTGCATCTCAGCAGAGTTTTTAATGAAGACTAAAAATTAATCAAGAGAAATTGGGAGACAGAAAGTTATGAGCAGAGGTCTAGATGTGTGGAATGATACGTTACATTCAGAGGAGATATAAGCACTAAGAAACTTGTATTATGAGGGCAGGAGAAGGGGAAGGTGAGGCTGTGGAAATGAGCAGAGGCTAAATTATCGAGGGCCTGGCTTACCATAACAGAGCAACAGAGAGCTTTCTGCACATGGTGCTTGTGTCCTCAAACATTCCACTTTCCACCTTACAGCAGAGAACAGGGAAACTGAGAGGTGAGCAGACAGGACCTTATATGCCACGTGAGAGTCAGTGTGTGCCTTCCCTGCGAAGGTGGGTAATTGTCCTCCAGCATCCGTTGGCCATATTCCTTTTCAGTAATCAAATTCCCAGAGCTTTAGCTGTACATGTGGCTTCCCATTGAGGACCTACATTTTTTTGGTTTTCTTTGGAACTTGGCGTAACTTGAATATCAAGCAACAAATTTCGTAAAGTGCTCACTTTATGCAGGGCCCTATTTCATATTTTGAAACTCACAGAAAGCTCAGAAATTGCAGTCTTCATACTACCAGCCTATGTTTCTCCCTTTCCATCCCTCTTTTCCTTTTTATCCCTTTCTCCCTCCCTCTTTTCTTCCTTCCCTCCCTTACTTCTTCAAGGAATAAAGGGACACTACTTGAAAGGACAAAATGAGCAGACAGAATGATTAAGCCACTAATATTCTCCATTCTAATTAACGAAGTGTCTGGAGTTGTTGCCATATATTCACTAACAATGCTGACTTTATGAGACTACACCATGAATGTTTCCAAGGCGATAATATCCTGCTCTACGATTTCTTCTTCATTACATATTTAGTATTTAAGGTTCTGAGAATTGGACAGAGGAGGATATATCTACTATTTCTCATTATATACATTATCAAGGACACTTTAAAGATTTTTTTTTCATGGCCAAGAACATGGGTTTCTGTAAGTAATAAGTTAGCCATTATTTATATTAAAATTGATGATTTTAAAATTCTGCCACTTTTAACATTTTTTGAATATAAGCTTTTACACTGGTTGGATTTATTTATACATATTACACTCTTATTAAACATATTACACTTTCATTTGTGCTCCTGGGCTTAATGCAGATTGTTTATATTTTTACTGTTCAGCTTCAAAAACCTGAGTTATAAGTGGAGAGACCAAATAAGCTTGAAGTGGCTTTTCTTCTTCGTGCTATGAAAGGAAGCTCGCTATGCCATGTTTTTGCCACAGAGGGGCATTACTAGACTTCTCTTTTGTTTCAGTTTTTTATAGCAAGAAAATAAACCCATAAAAACTCATTTTTCATCATCTTTAAAAGAAAAACAATATATTAATACACACCCACACAAAAACCCTCACAGCTAGTGGCCACTTACAAGTTATATGGGATTTTTAAGCTAGGGAAATATTTTCTTGAGTAGATTGTCACAGGCAGCATAATCCTTTGCATCTTCTAAAGACAGAAGCAATTATTTCTTTTCTAGCCGTATTAAATTTCCTTATGTAAAATACTTCAATATTTCAAGAAAAGTTATGACCCTTATTTCAATAGAATGCAGGACCAAATAGGACTTGTGAAAATAATGCATCTCACTGGCGACAACTGTTACCTGAAAGAGAAAGTTACTTTCACTAAAGAACAGTTGAGCTAGAAGAATGCTTTTGAAAATTTGGTCTCTATTCCCTGCTGTCACCCCACTCCCCGCCAAAACTGCTTGGTGCATATGCTTTTGCTGCCTCTGAACACAATAATAACCAAGTTTCAGAAAAGAGAAAGAAACCAGGCAGAGGTAGAAAAAACAAAACACTAATAAGATCCTGTGTTTGTATAATACTCCCATTACCATTGGTATAAACTTGATTCCTTATATCAAATACAAGGTCATGGAAATGATTATCTAGTACAGTTTGAGTCTGAATCTATATATGTTCCTAATAAGATCATGATCACAGGCTTCACACACGCACAATATTTCCAAGCAGAGAATAACGAAAATATTGCTAAAGCGGCAGTCTTCTGACATTTCCCTTTGGAAAAAAAAAAAAAAAAGCATCAACATAGCTGTGAAGAATTGTTCTCTAGAAGTTTCTGTAAAAAGGGACAATAGTGCAAAGTCCTGATGCAGTGGCTAAGCCACAAGCTCAAATTAAAATGGGCAAGTGTCTTGTTTCTCCCTGCTACCCCTAATTCAGTTTGGGTTAATCATACCTAGCCATTTTGATTTCCCTTTTTCCAGCCACAGAGTGAATGAACAAATGATCGTATATTCAGTTTCAGTTTGGGGGAACAGGTTAATTATATTTCATGACCTCAAATTAAGTATTATACTTCAAAGATATTATGGTATTTTTTATGCCAGTTGCCATTGAAAATTTAGGAAAATTATAGTATTTTCTCACTTCACTGCTTTTTTAAAAAACTATTTCATCAGTACTTCCTCTTCAGCTTTTTGCCATCATTTCCCTTCCAAACACTTCTTCCCACTCATGCTATTCAATATCATTATTTAATATCTCTTGGGAAAAGCAGCAAGTAACTTGCCCCAAGGCTGTGCCAAATTTCCTAGGCCAGAGTGGTTTAGAGTTCCATGATACCTGGTAGCACTGTATGGGAGTGTCTGTTGGTTTAATCCTAGACTGATTTGGGAAAGAGTGGGGCATTTATAGCAACCTTGTTGGATTGTAGTTTGATATCATGATGAACATAGAAACTCTGTTGCTTGAATGGGTTCCCAATCTATAGGCTGAGAGATAGACCTCTGGCACTTCCTGAGGATTCAGAGGTGGCGTAAAGCATTGCCAGGGATTTAATCTCAAAAACGAATTAAAAAATGGAACATTTTTCCACACTCTGATTCCATCCCAGGAATTATTGGACTTTCAAGTGCTTGATTCTGATACAGATTCCTTAGTTTTCAACCTTTATCTTATTTCCCCCATATCTGATTCCCCCAGATTCATGTTGTAACTGTATACACCAACTGCTCCTAGTTACAGGCTTAAACAGACCTTGGTTTCCAGGCCCATCTGGATAGACATATTTATAACTTTGCTGCACCCCCACCACCTTGGAATTAATTTATATACTCAGAATCTGGAAGCCAGTCTGCATAGCCAGGCTTCTGTGTTACTCGTCTCAATTTCTTTCACCACCAACACAATATGAATATTGACTTGTAATTTTCAGTTCTTCCTTTTCCCTCACTTATGAATTTATGATGTTGGGTGAGGTTTATATCTAGGTTCCTCTTCCTATCTAGTACCCCATCTCATCTCTGAGACCATTAAAGAATGGAGCCTTGCACTGAACACTGACTGATGGGCATTGGTACCATGTCTTCCTTCCTTCCTTCCTTCCTTCCTTCCTTCCTTCCTTCCTTCCTTCCTTCCTTCCTTCCTTCCTTCCTTCCTTCCTTCCTTCCTTCCTTCCTTCCTTCCTTCTTTCTGTCCTTGAGAGAACAGATAATGTATGTACTGTGAAAATGCTAATAATAACCACCATGTACAGAATGTCTACAATATATTAGTAACTTTATACAAGCTATATCATTTAATTTTCCCTGAATCCTGAGGAGTATTATAACCTCTACTGTACATTTGAGGTTAGTGAGAGATGACCTTGAAGCTAATAAGTCACAGAGCTATAATTTAACCTTGATTCTCTTTTATTCCTAATCCAGTGCTTTGCACTCTGCAACACTGCCCTGGATCTGGCGGAGAAGAAGCCGACAAAACCACAGTCTAGTGGGGTCAAGAAAGTGAGCATCTCACCATATATAATGCACCCTGAGATACTCTAATGAAAAAGTAGGTCCAAAGTGTACAAAATGCTTAAGGAGGCAGATGAGGGAGAGAATTCTTGCTGGACCAGGGAGTGAGGGAGCTGTAGAAGATGCTGTCATGATGGTAAACTCAGAGAAGTGATATTTGAGCTCTCTCTTGAACATTAAATTTATGAAGCAGAAAATAAGCCAACATTTAGAGCTGTTTATACATTTGTCTGTTTTCTATGTCCTTTTGTCATTCTCTTTTTTTGAAGACCTTGTTAGTCCATTCTAGATAGGAATTTTCTTTCCATTCCCATTTATGATCTATTTTTCCTATATATTCTATGTCACTGAGTTAACCTAATATTTCAAATTTGAAATTAGTTTATGACACCAAGATATCAAAGAAATGAAATAAGACAATTATTTTGTACTCTAATTTTTCTTTCCTTTTGTTTTGTGAGAATGTTCTGTAGCACTGACAACAAAAAGGGTAAATTCCTCTAATTAGGTATTTTGGAAAGAACATGTGAGGAAGGTTAAAATTCAGATGGCATGTGGTCTGAAATAATTAGACATGAAAGAACCCAAACTATTTTAATTACAAATCTCTCTGTGATAAACTACTAAACTGGATGGCATGGCTTGAATTATGAAAAATTAAATTTGAATTTTGGAGTGGCTAAAAAAAGAAAAAGAAAACAATAGCATAAGTTACTAGGGCTATTTTTGAAGAAAGTCATATTATAGAACTGATAAAGTACAGATAGATTAAAAGTATATATTTATGGAAGAGTCTCCAATTATATTTCTGAACATCAACATATGAAGTCTATCTTTGCTACCTATTCGTCTTTAGCACCATTTCCCACAATATGTTCCATGAAATACCTTTTTTGTGGATATTACTACATATCTCATTAAAAATGGGGTCCATTGTTTAAAAAGTGTGGGATTCACAACGTTTAAACAGGTTTAATTTACTCTGAGAGTTTTTGGAGCTTTGAATTGACTAATGTGTTGTGTGGTTACCCAAAAGCATAAATACTTTGCCGTATGTTTGACCCAAACATATTTGTACCTCAGACTGTGTGTGTGTGTGTAAAGTATAAAGGAAAATAATGCAAAATAGAGTTAAAAATAAGACTCTTTGAGGAATTGTAATTATTCACAATAAAGGAATACTGAAAGAGGGATTAATAAAACATGTAGATAATCTACATTTTACTCACTAACTCATTCTAAACACTATTGGAGAATCTCCTCCTCAATGAAGCCTGCCATGATTATCCCAGCCTATGCCTGTATCTCAAACATATGAATTCCAGTAGCTCGAATTACCAATTTTGGCACTTAGCATAAAATATTATATTTTTAGTGATCTTTCTATGTATGCATTTCGTTTTGACAATTGGTCTATGAAATCTTTTAGAACTGAAGCCTATGATCATTTATTTTGTTTTTGAGATCAATCACAATTTTGAATATTATGTTTCATCAAATCATGTGTCAGACAAGTATTCCATCTGATATCTATAAACAAGGGTCATTTAGTTTATACATTTTGTAACTTAAATTTCTTGTATAGTACCTTATACAAACTGTGACTTCAGTAATTATCTGCTGATTGCAACAATATTGGCAACAGGTGTTTCCTGGCTTCATGAGAAAACAGAATAGAATGTAGCTATCAGAACTAAATCATGTTAAGCTATAACTATAAGAAATGCAAAATCATAAGGTGAAAAATTATATGTGTGTATGTGCATGTATAATGACCAAAAAAAATACAACTCACTTAAAAAACATAAAAAAAATGATATATGTTGATAGTGATGATCATTTTTGGGGGGATTTTTTTGAGGAAGCAGGGGTAATTTTTATTGTTATAAAATTTCTATTTTTCTATGTGAAAATAGATCACATTTTTAATGAGCGCAAAAATTAAAATATTTAATTATTAAAATGATATTTATGAAGAGGAAATTGTACTATCTTTAGTAATAAAGTAGATTCTGACATAGCGTGGGTTTATAGAGTTACTTCATAGATCTTTAAATTCTACAGTATTATTTAGAAACATTTTATGGGGGGAAATACCTTAAAATGTCTTGCACATGATTTAAATTTTATTCCCTAGCTACCTAGGATTTGAGATGTAGCTGAGCTGTATTCAGTTACCATTCCACAGATATAGGTACCTATGTATCTAGTATAGATTACGACTCGATACAGTCAAAGCAAACTTCTCCAAAGTGGCCTAACCTGTGCTCTGAGCCTATTGCAGGAGGGGCAAATAATTTGTGTAACTACCCTTTTCTCACCCACCTACGGGTATTTTGAATGCTTTTTCTGAACAGTTGCATGCCCTGAGTTTAAGTGAATTGTTGCTGCATTATGATCTTTCCTTGTACTTTTTCCCAGCTGCTGATTTTATTGGGAAGTTTCAACATTAGCTAATAACACTATTAATTTTATATACACATTGTGGTAACTTTCTTCTAAAAATCTCAAAGCACTGCATACATTTTGCCTCAGTTATCTAATTCTATACTTGCATTTGCAACTAATCCTCTCATTCTATTATCTGACTTTGAGATGCTTGTTATTCTTATCCCAACTGCAATTTCCTTATGAATCCCTTTGCCTTGAAACTTTCCAAGGCTGCTTAACAGGAATGCCATATTTAGCTTCTAAACGTGTCTAATTCTCCTATATGAGATTGTTCTCTTTTCACTTGGCGTCAGGGGATTGACTCAAAATAACTATCCTTTTGTTACAAAGAAAGAGGAGCGGAACCAAAGAAATTCACTAAAACACAGGCTTCACAGTTAGTTTGAAAGAAAAATCCTAAAATGTCCGAACACTAGCAACTTTCAAGGATGGCAGTTTTGAGGCCCTCTATTTGCTCTTTGGGAGTTTTGTTTGGAAGAACTGATTTGATTTATGATGTCACATTGTGTGAGAGGGGAGGAGGTTAAGTACTAGGCTTCAAATTTAGATTGGAGTCATAGAGACTAAAGCTATTATTATAAGGCTTATTTTTAGTATTCACCATTACGTAGCTTTCTTCCTTAGCCCTTTGTACCATCAATGTAGCATTTATCATATACTTGGATTCTTATATACCTGTTTTGTCTCCCTTGCTAGATTTAAAGTATCCTCTTTTAAGACAACCTATGTTGTCTGTTTTGTGTTTGTTTCCCTTAGTAGCCTGATAGAACTTTAAAAATTTATATATATTTCTATCAAATTAATGTATATTAATTATGGAGCAGCAAACCTCTGTTTTTGCTTTCAAAGTCAGAACTAATCCAACTAATTTTAGCAACAAGAGCTAGAAAAAGCATCAACATAGCTTAATCTTCTAAGGCATGCCATTTTAAGCAGGTTAAAGGTAACTTCTTATTGACCACTCCTCTCCCACCAACAAAGGGACTCATGAAATTGCAGTATGGATAATTGCTTGGAATGTTTCTTTATTGGCATTGCTGGGCTAATGATGCTGCTGATAATAAACATGTAATTGCCAGTATTTATTGAGAACTTACTATGGCTTAGAGCCTAGATGTAGTAGGAACTCACTAATTACTTACTGAAAGAATAAATACAAGTCAGTTTATTAAGTGCCTATAAACAATAAATAAATTTGTCAATACATTTGCCAAAAAGTACATTTTTATCCCCATTTGTCACATTAAGAAAATAAATCTCAGAGAGGTTAAGTGTATTGCTCAAGTTCACTGCTGGTGACAGAGATGATTTTATGAACCACAAAATCAATCATAGAATCTGGTACAATTTTGCATAAAGTATTCCCTAGCTTCAAATGCCTTCTCAGTCACAGATCCAAGAAAATTAATATGAGTCTTCTGCTCTTTCTTATTCCAATGCTGTCCTGGTCCTTTGAGAAACAAACCAAGTGATTTATTGTTCAGTTCCAATGGGAACAAAATCAAATAAGAAGAGAGAAAACTAGAAAAGAAAATAAAGCAATGGAATAAAATCAGACTGAGAGCATGCTAGACAGTGTAATATATCTCACCATTCCACTTTGTCTACAATAAAAATATTAAAGGACCTGTCAGCTAAATCATGAAAATTATTTCCATCATGACTAACCTATAGATTCTGTAAAATTCTTTTCTGTGATTAGGTTATAAGCCACATGCTGTGACCTAAGGCAGCTAGAGTGTTTATTACATTTTCCATATATATCTGTTTAAATAAATATACTAGTTCTTCCAAAGAAGTATGTGACTTATTATACTTGCTTACTCTTTTTAGACTATTATTCTCTAAAAGGATCTGGCATTTTATAAAGGTGATTTTATACCCTTTTGAAATTATGATTATCACTTGATATTGCTTGAATTCTGAAAATTATGTTTTATATGTGTGCATGATCGTAACATCTCATGTATATTTAATTGAACATTGTGTTGCTAGACATAAAACATTTCATTGAACACTTGATTCTTCTAGTTGATAAGAATAAATTCATAATAAAAAAAATTTGATGAAAAGTAATTACTGAAAAAGTAATTTTTTCCCATTTAATGAAAAGAGGGGTAAAAATTGGAGCCACAAAGATGCCAAATTAATTTTAGCTGAAAAAGTACAGCACGATGATACTATATATTCTCAGTTTACAGTCCATGGTATTGGTTATGGCTATTACTTTTCATTATATTGCAGAACCTTTGAAAATGGGAAGTCTTAGAGGTCGTTTATTGCAATTTTTAAATTTTATATGTAAAGATATTATAAAGGCAAATGCTAACAATCACATAGACAGTAATTGGTAGAACAAAACTGAAGCTGGATCTTTGGATGAGTGATGTTCCTTAGAATATTAAATTCTTATATATTACACACATGTTGTATTATTAGTAATTTGGTTAAGAAAATAGTAGCATGACTTTGAATTAATTTATGAAATTCTCCTATGGTAAAAGAGGTTTCCTGGTAAATAAGACATCACCTTCTCATGATCAACTAGGAAACTATAAGTATAGAGTTACCTGATTTGTCTGTCTGTGAAGAGTTATTTTTTGAGTTGCTAGTATGTGCTATACTTTGCTATGCCCCATAATGTCACCATAAACAAGCACTGTACAATCAATCTCACAATTAAACAGCCATGGTTTTCCAGTGAGTCTGCATTATTCTTGACTCTCCTATAAGAGGACAACTAGGTCTTTGAAAAACTTCTAAACAGAGAGTATGTGTGACTGTGGAAAAACCCATAGAATTGTAAATCTGTGAATATCATTATATCTAATGTTATCCCTCATACACCAAGATTGGTATGCATTTGGGGACACTAGAAACTGTGTTGTCTATAGTTCTTTGGGTGCACAGCAATGAAAGAAGTCAAATAAATTATTCCTAAAAAAAAACAAAAACAAAAACAAAAACAAAACAACAACAACAAAAAAACCTTTCATGGAAAACAAACCAATAAAACAAATAGGCAAAAAGTGGATTAAACCTGGAGTAGATTGTCACAGGAACAGAATTAATCCAGAATTTGGGTGGGTGTTGCTTCTCTAGCTGCATTATTTGGCTGTGGATTTCCATAGATGATATCTTCATTTCAGAATCCCTTGTTTGTGCTTAGAACAAAAGCCCCTGAGAGGTTTATATTCTAACTCTAACTCTTGAGAACATATATATTCATTCAAGAAATATGTATTGAGCTCTTACTAGGTCTCTTGGACTGTGTTAATTACAGGGAGGTACAAAACTATGTGAAACAGGAAGTTTAGTGGAGACTTCAAGGCTAGATATTTAAATTTTAGAACTCATCAGCCTATAGATGGTATATATAACGATGGGACATATTAATGTGAAAACAGTGTGGTATCACATGCTTTGGTGCCAGATTGACTCTGAACATTATCTATGCAACCTTGGGTAGTTAATTTATCTGTGCTTCAGTTTCATCATCTGTAAAGTAGGAATGATAGTAATCATAAAGTTGTTGAGAAGTTTAATTGTAATTTATAAAGCACTTCGAAAAGAGTAGTATCTGGCACAGAATAAATGCTCAAAAATATTAGCTGCACCCATTACACATGGATGTTATTGAATAAGATATTATATTGGTAATGTTTTTAAATTGTTGAAATAAATTATATTTAATTTCCATTAAATAATAGGACTTTGCACTTTCCACATGTAATGTCTTAAGAACATGATGCTCAAAACAAATAAACCATTGTTTAGCTCTGAAATTTAAAGCTGGTTTTCTTGAGTTTCTCGTGTAACAATAGCCTTAACTAAGTATTGGTGGAAGAGAAAAGGGATTTCTATATTCTAAAGCCATTCTTCATAAATTAAAAATAAAATTCTAGGAGATCTAAAAATAGACTTATACTATAAGCCATTTTCAGAGCAGAAATAGGTTTAAATGGATTAAATTGGAATAACTGCCTGGCTTCAGGGCATCTACAGTGCCAGCTAAATATAAGGTGAAGACCTAGTCAACAGGAAAAGTAGCCGAGTACCTTGGGAGCAATCATCTGGCTTTGCCTGTGCCAAGATCAAGGATGATGATTTATACCAGCTGCCACCACTCCAGTGGATATTAGAGGGACAGAAATCAATGGCTAAATACTAGATGAAATGCAGCAATAAAGGAGGACAGTTTCAGGATCAAATCAAACATAACTATTCCTCTTTCGTGGTAGTATATCTTCTCCCTCCAAGTCCATTTTGGACTATGAATTATAAATTATCTTGCTGTATACACAAAGCTGGATTATACTAATTTATTGTCTCATTTTTTTTTAATATTTGGGAAAGAGGGGTACAAAAACAGAATAAAACTTTTATTGAAAATAAAAGAAATTATATTTTTGGCATAATTGTAGTGTATATATATTCATTTCACTAGACAAGACAAGGATGATAAGAGAAATGTATATTTTAGTGCTAACAATTAAGCATCTAGTGTCAAGAATGTAAAACTCATTGGGAAAAGCCATCATATGTTTTTAATTACTTTCAGCTCATTTAAGTTCTCTTTTAAATATTTTTAAAGAACAAATTTTTAAGTGAAATAATTAATTAAATAGAAGTATACGTGGAATAAAGTTGAAAATATAACACATAGTATACACAGATACAATATGGAAATACAAAATGGATGCGATGAAAAGCAAATCTCTCTTATCCTGGACTCCAAGTCTCTAGTCTTTCCTTTCCAGAGGCAGTCACTCCATGTCAGGACTGTTATTATCCCTCAGTATCCAAACTTGCTTTCTTCCATTCACTAACTGAGCAATGAAATTCTCTCTGGCCACATAGATGCTTGGCTCAGCACTACTCTTTCCAGCCTTCCTTGCAACTAAATATGGACATGAGACTAAATCCCAGCCAATGGGATATTAGAGATGTGATGTGTATAAATTACAAATTATAACTTTGAATAAGGAACATAATTTACATTGTTTTCTCTCTTTCCCTTTTCATGGGCTGTAAGTGACAAGTGATGGTGATCCACCTAAATTATGCATACAATGGCAGAGCAAATGGAAATTTTCCTAGATTAGAGCAGAATTCACCCATTTTCTTTCTACAGCTCAACCAATGAGTTTTCAAGAGACAAATGAAATTTTTTGGTGTTGTTTGAGTTAATGCACAGACTAAGTTGCTATAACAGAGGGTCACCAAAATAAAAATAACATTTATTTTGTCTTTAATTCCAAAATTGTTTCTAAATTCTGTTGGCGAAGACTAATGACAATATATAAATACATGTTTTAGCTTTATAAATTTTTTTGAATTTTCTCAGCCCGGAATTTTCAGCAGAAAACTCTATGGATCAAATTTCTCATATGTCAACACTCTTTGTCAAGAGATTAGTTTTATTTTAACATGTTCTTTTCTCAAAAATAAAATAAGAAGCAAAAATCAATTAGTTATAAATTAATTAATCTGGAGATTATTTTTCAGTCCAAATGAGTTTCAGTCCAAAGTTTAGCAAACTGACTGACAAAGTTTGTATTGGTTAGACTCACATTTGTTACTAAGATTATTTCCAAGCCAGTTTGTACTGCCTTCTACTATTTTCCATCTTTCTAAGCTGAGAGAATATAAGCATTTACTCTTAATGTTCTCTGAGATCCTGCATAAACTCCTAGGAAACAAGGAGGAAGTAAATTACAGGGATCAAAATATGTTCAATGTCTTTTTATACACTGTTTTATTTCCTTTCATCTCTATTTCTTTAAAGTCTTAGTTACATGAGTTAGTGTTTATTTTTATAGTGGTTGCAGTTATTTTTCATATACAACCAACACCTTGTAGAAAAGAAAAAAGTAGTTCAAGGTCAGTGCAGGATTATAAAGACTAATTAGAGAAACCATAAGGGAAACAAAAACTTAAAGGCACATGACTGTTTTATTCCAGTACAGAGAATGAAAATCTCTTTTCATTTCTCCCTAATATAGTGTTTGTACTGTTTGTAATTTGTTTAAATTGATTGGCAAGGCTGGTTGGAAAGTTAAGGTTAAACTCTTTTTTACTGTTTTATAGGTTCATATGTATTAGAGAGTAAAAATGTATATTTGATGAGCATTAATGGAAAAATACTCTATTTATCCAGAATGTTCTGTACAGAACTGTCATTTTCACATTCACTGATATGGTAGTTGAATATATAAAGCAGAGGGAGGGAAGTCATTCACACTGAAGCTTCTAAAGCAGATGTCAGTCTCAGATTTTGAAGAGTAACTATAAACGTGTTTAAAAAAAGGAAATTAAAAAAATCTCAACAGTCTTTCTTCATATATTTTGGCTCAACGTATGGAAAATTCTGGATGAAATTCAAGTTCTCTTATTGACTTTTCCCTCTTTTGCTGTGGAGGGGCCATGAAGCTATTATAAATTTAGCCTTCATCTCATTTACACTCAAGGCAGAAGGCTAGCATATTTACCTAGAGGTTTAATTTTACAGAGTTTACTTGCACCTTTAGCATCTCCACCATATGCCCACCTCTGCCTCCCTCTCCTGTGGCCATTGCCACCACTGCCCGCCATGCCTCTTAGGGATTTTAGGTGAAAAAAAAAAATTTATTACAAATCAAAAGTTAGCAATATTTTACATTAGTGAGTAAACATTTTAAAGAAGTGCTCTGTAGTTTTGGTGTTTTAAACTAATTCTTTGTAGATCTTTCAGTATTTATCTCTTAGCAATATTTGTATGCATTCATATTTTCCTTTGTATATCATTCCCTTCTCTTTTATAATTTATGTCATAGAGCTATAACTATAGTGTCTCCATTTTTCAATGTTTCTCAATGGGGATTCTCTTGGCAATTGGGATGAGACAATATTTTATTTAAGTGTAAAATGTTGCTTCTCAATTTTTTATGTTTAACAATCATGGCTCTCACTCACGAAATGCTATAGTACTTCCTAGCCATTGTGAAATGTAAAAACATTTTTTTCACATTTCCAGTACATTTTAGGGAGACATTACCAGCTCTTGTCAAGAACCATTAATAGACTTAAGTTCCACAAAGACACTGATGGGATATATGAATTTCTATTAATCAAGTATTAATGTTTACTCTATAGCTAGTACTATGCCAGATGCAGAAGTATGGAAAAGTCAAGACATGCAAACAAGTTAGTGAACTAACAGGGGCTCCAAATTTATTAACATGGTAATTCTCACGTGAAATAAATATATAACTTTTTTATATTGTCTGCAATTTCTCTACTTTTCCTTAAGAGCTCTAATCCACTGGGAAAATAAATTTTCCCAGAGAAAGAAAATCAGAAATTTAATCTCATTTTATGATCTCACTTTAATCAACAATGTCATTGACTTTCTTTGTAATCCAAACTCTTCTTGGGTATTTCAGGAAAAGGACCCATTTTTTTCAGATTTGCTCCATTGCCAGGAAGTGCTTGGGTATGTAGGGAAAGGGAAGCTGGTGATGCTGTCATGGCAGCATACAAGCTAGAGCCCTCAGATTATCCTTTAGATACTCATTGCAGGTGCGGTCTGCTTCTGGGACTGATGCCAGCTGTACTGCAACTGGCAGTTTTTAGCTGTTTGGAAAAACATATGGTCCTCTTTGTGGAGCTCCACTGGCTGTTGAGCTGGAAGACCCCGTGAGAGACAGTCTTTTTTTTTTTTTTTTTTTTTTTTTTTTTTTGATCCAGGGAATTTTCTTAAAATTTTCCTGTCTTTTTTTTCCCCACATAGTCAAAGACTTCTTGGTCTCCTACACGTAGCTATGGAAAGACAGCTTCAGCTTTACCTGTCTCCCTGCTTTGCAGTATTACCTCGGCTTTGATGTCCAGATGCTGAGTTGGAAATGGCAGTGTGCAAACTTCTAGTCTCATGATCTTTTGGCTACCTTGCCATTACTTGGATATTCTTGACCACTTCTGTACTTACCTTGGAGTATCTAAATTTTATCTCTCTCCAACATCTTATGTATATTGAGCATTCTGATAACATAGTATATTTTAAACCGTCTGACGAATAACTATACAAAGGGACATAAAGGCATAAAACTAACCATTATGGGCATCTTTTAATTCTATCTCTAAAATGTCACAGAAAATTTCTACAAACAGGTGACAGTAAGAAAGATAAAAAAAAACTAAAGAAGACCTTCTGCTTCTGGTAGTAGTTATTTTACTATTGTTTGAAACACATTTCCCGCCCCCCCCTAATTAGTCTGTGATTTTTGTTTCCTAGTTCTTTTAGAGAAATTGTGGCAGTAGATGCCATAAGGTGTACAAGCTTCTTTTTAAGAGAGAAAAAGTTATAATTGGAAAAAAATATCTTCAAATAACTTACTTTTCTCCTCTGTTAATTGGGAAAAGATAATTCTTATTTAGTTTTAAGAGCAGACAGTGTCTCAAGCTCATGAAATAGTAGTTTCCAGAGACTATATCAGAAAATGCCACATGCTGTAGTCTTTTCTCAACAATTGCTTATATTAAATTTAAGAACATTTTTGGTATTATTTTCTTTTCCACTTAATTTGGTACTAATCCTATAGAATAATCTTTATTTTTAGTCTTTGATTTAAGTGTAAATTGAGACTTAGGAAATATGATTTTTCTCAAAAATTTTTCATATGTATTTTTTATTAGTTTATAATCTGAAGTATTATATATTAAAATTATATATTTTTTATATTTTAAAATACATATTTATATATATTTTATATATTATATATATTTTTTATATTTTAAAAATATATATATATTTTAGGAGTATTTCCACATCCCTGATTTCCCTCATTAGCTTAGAAAGGTTAAGTGGATCATGTTAAGAAGGTGTATGTGACAGGCAGAATAATGTCCTCCACATCCTTATCCCAAGACTCCAAGTACATATTAAGTTACATGGAAGAGGGGAATTAAAATTACTAATCCCCTGGACCTTGAATTGGGGATATTATCCTGGATTGCATGACTGGTCGCAATGTAATCACAAGTGTCCTTAAAAGTAAAAAAGTTAGAATTAAAAGTAGTGCTATGTGAGAAAGATTTGATCAGCAATTGCTGGCTTTGAAATGGAAGAAGGGCACAAGTCAAGGAATTTGAGCAGCCTTGAGAAATTGAAAAAGGGAAGAGAATGGTTTCTTTCCTAGAGTTTCCAAAAAGGAATGCAACCCCACCAAAATCTTGAGATTATCACAATAGGATCCATTTTGACCCCAGAACTGTAAGTTGATAAATTTGTGTGGTTTTAAGCCACTGAGTTTTTGAAATTTGTTACAGCATCACTAATACAGTGTCTAATTAAAGTAAGACTATTTGACTTGTGTATCCAAAATTGATTTGTAAATCTTCTTTTAGTTGAATAAGTTTGAGCAAGTTATTAAACTTCTGTAATGATATATATCTTGACCTCTAAAATGGGAAGAATGATTGTCGCCTTTAAGGATTTAAAGTAAATAAAATAATTCATTCTTGTCTTAAAACAAAATACATTTTAAACACTTAATATGGGCTAGACACTATCTTACAGACTCTTTAAATCAAAATTAAGAAAAAAGTCTTAGTTTTTAAGGAATTTATATTTAAATCTAGAAGACAGACACTAGAAGGGATAGATTAAAATAGAAGATAATATTATTATCAGAAATAATAGCAAATTCTTGCGGAATGCCAAGAGATATAACAAAAACAATAATTGGAGAGATTAGATCTGAGATAAATATTGGAAGGTGAATAGCACTCTGCAAAGTATATGTTATATCTGGAATATCATCATTGAGTCTTAAGGTTGAATTTTCATTTGACATATTTTTTTAATAATGTTAAGGAAATATCTATTTATTGTTTCTTTAAAGCTTTTAAAAACATTAATTTTATTGAATACATTTTTGGCATATGTCAAAATAATTAAAGATTGTTTCTTCTAGCATTTCAATTCTGCAGTGAACCTCAGTGAAATTACAAATAATATATTGCTGAATTCTACTAGTAAAGTCGTTTTAAAACAATTTTGAATTATATTTTATAATATGTTAATAATATATTTTAATAACATGTTTATGTTACATTATAAAATATATTTTATATTTCTTAAATATTTCAATTTTAAGTGTAAATTTTGCTTAATCTAGCTACAGAATTACCAATTTTATTAATCTTTTCAAGGAACCAACTTTAGATATCGCTGGTTTTTCTCTATTATTTGTCCGCTTTTTATTACATTGATTTCAGCTCTTATCTTTATTATTTTCTTTCTTTTAGTTATTTAGGTTTAATTTTGCTCTTAATTTTCTAACTTCTTAGATAATTTATTTTAGATCCTTCTTTCCAAAACAAATTTTTAAGGCCATAAATAAGCCTCTACATACTGATTTAGTTGCATTTCACAGATTTTGATATGTTGTATTTTTATTACCATTTAGTCGAAAACATTTTGTAATTTCTCTAAGGTTACTTTGTTAACCATGGTTTATTATCAAATGTAGTGTTTAACTTGCAAATACTGAGAACTTTCCAAGTAACTCTTTTTGTCTATATTTGTTTTAAAATTCACATATAGTAAAATTCATTCTTTTTGGTGTACAGTTCTATGAATTTTAACACATGCTTGAAGCCATATAAGTACCACCATCAAGCTCCAGAGCAATTTATCACACCCTCAAAATTCCCTTTTACTTACCCTTTGTATTCAGTGTCTTTCTCCACCCCTACCCTTTTTCTCTGTTGATATAGTTTTGCCATTGTGAGAATTCACAGTGAATTATGGCTTTGGTTCTCTGCTAGTTATTGCCTTTTTACTTTAATCCAAGACTCATTTACCAAGATAAGCAAATACATTAACTGCAATTTCAGTATTAGTTTAATATTTTAGTAACATCTTTGTTTTTCCTCATGACTCTTTTCTCTGTTATCTCCTATTTGCCAACCTAGTGATTAAAAAAAAAAAATGTTTTTGGTTGTATGTTTTAGTTTCAAATTTTCATTGGGTCTTTTTTTTTTTTATATATTTTCATTTCCATGAAGAGACATTCTTTCTATTCATTTTAAAACTGGTCATCCTTAATTATTGGAACATGGCTATAAACCTGTTTTAAATTTTAAGTCTTTCATATTTCTTACATCTTTATTTTCTCAGGATTGGTATGTGGCTGATTGTCTTTACCTCTGACAGACATTGAAATTTCCTGATTCCTTGCACATTGAATAATTTTGGATTGTATTCTATACATTTTGAATTTTGTTATATAAATGTGAAAGTTGTTTAAGTCCTAAAGAGAATATAGATTTTATTTTGTTTTTATTTTAGTATGCAGTTGATCCAGTGAGATTCAGGCTGCATGTTTTTTACTTTCCTTCTGCAAAGTGTTGGTCAGTCCAATGTCAGTTTATTTTTAAAAATCTTTTTAGTGGTATTTGGATCTATTTCACAAGTTTGCATCCAGCGGCTGGTCTGGGATCTGGGGAGTGCTTTACCCTACAGTTAAGTTTTTAAAACTTTGATGTATCACTTAGGGTTGGTTCCACCATGTGCAGCTCAAGGCTGAGCCAGGTATTCATATGTAACTTTACAGGATCATTTTCTTAAAGTCTTTTTTTCTGTCCAGTATCCCCAACATCTTCTGGCTCCCAGATACTTCTTTTCTTGGTTTTCTGGCTGAAAAGTCGAGGCTTTAGTTCACCTCCTTTTGTTTACACTTTTCAAAGCTGTTTCTATATCTGAAATCAAAAAGAGAAGATAAAAGAGTTAAAGCAATGGGGATTTTTTACATGTCCTTGAAACCACAATTCAAGTGGTTTAAGGGAATAGTTTTCAGTCTTCGTGGTTTGGGGTGCTTGCCTGGAAACCACTGCTATGGAATTGCCTGGGAATGGGTTTGGGAGAAAAAAAAGAATTAAAAAATCCAGGAGATTTCTTTCATTCTTTTCAACTCTTAGAGTCCTTTATTTCCTGTATTTGGACAAGAAATATAGGGCTTTTCTTGGGTTCTTTCTGTTTGCACCTGGTGTGCACTTGCAGCTTTTGTTCTGCCTTTGAGTTTAGGCTGGGAGATACTTGAGAAAGAGAAAACAAACAAACCGTTTTCAGTGGCACTACTAGTTCTTGTCCTTTCCTAATAGACTTTTTGCCATTTACCTTTCAGAATCTTAACATAAATTCTCCATGAATTGTCTCTTGGATTTTGATTTTACTCAAGATCATTGCAAGGGTAGAGACAAGTTCATTTTGATTGGAACTGGAACCTGAAGTCATTTTAGAGTCAGTGGAAAGGCAGTAATAAAGAAGAGAGGCAGTAAAAAAAAAAAAATAGAAAAAAATGATGAAAGAAGAGCTGGCAGTGTTAAGAAAATTATTTAATAAAACAGTAAGAAATTATAAAATTTAAAACCATTGTCAGAGGACATCATTCTTTCTATTAATAGGTTAAATTTGTTGCCTTCAAGTAGCTACGGTTAAAATGATTTATAAAGAGATTATAAAACATTGAAGAACTTAATAGAAACTATATGATAGCTGTAGCTTGTATACTAGTTTTTGTTTGTTTGTTTGTTTGTTTTTAAGTTATAGTTAACAGTCCCTCCCCGGCAAACATGATTTAGAAGGAACTTTTTATTTATTTATTTATCTACTTACTTACTTACTCATTTATTTTTCATAAGTGTTCTTTAAATTTATTTATTTTAATTAGTTTAAAGTATACAGTATATTGGTTAGACATACATATAGTTCGTAAAATGATCCCCACAATTGCTCCCTCCCTCCACCTAGCCAACATATTAATGCTAGCTGTAGTCCCTATGCCATGTTCCCCATCCCTGTGACCATCCATCAGCTACTAATTTGTACTTCTTTAACCCTTCACTCCATTCTCCCAGCCCCACCTCCCCTCTGTCCATCTCCAAATTATCCACTGTATTTGTGAGTCTGATTTGATTTGTTCTTTTTATTCCTTAGATTCCACATGTAAGTAAAATCATGTAGTGTTTATTTTTCTCCGTCTGACTTAAATACCTTATAGGTCCATCAAAGCAATATCTTCTATACCTTTCCTTTTAGTCTCTATGTGTCTTTTAATCTGAAGTAAGTCTCTTGTAGGCAGCATATGTAGGGGTCCTGTTTTCTTAACCATTCAACCATTCTATCTTTTGATTGGAGCACTTAATTCTTTTTCATTGAGGTACTCATTGATAGGAATGTAGTTGTTACTATTCTTATTCCTGTTTTTGATATATGTTTTTTCTTCTTAAAGAAGTCCCTCGAACATTTCCTATAATATTGTCTTGGTGGTGATGAATTCCTTTAGCTTATTTTTATGTGGGAAGCTCTTTTCTGTCCTTCAACTCTAAATGATAGCTTTGCTGGATAACGTATTTTTGTTGTAGGTCCTGGGTTTTTATCACATCAAATATTTTTTTTCGATCCTGCATAGTTTCTTTTGAGAAATCAGCTGCCAGTCTTATAGGTGTCCCTTATGGTAACTATCTGTTTTGCTCTTGTGCTTTTAATATTCTTTCTTTCTATTTAAACTTTGGTATTTTAATTATGTGTGTCTTGGTGTGGACATCTTTGGATCCCTGGTTTTGGGGATTCTCTGAGCTTCCTGGGTTTATGTCCATTTCTTTCACCAGGTTAGGGAAATTTTCCATCATTATTTCTTCAAACAGTGTTCAGCATCTTGATTTTCTTCAGGTATGCTGATCAGATGATATTTTGACCCTTAATAGTCCCATACTCCTTAAATTATTTTTATAGTTTTGGCATCTTATCTCTTGCCATTCTGATTAGTGTCTTGGCTTTCCCATCCTCTAGATATACGGCATTTGATCCTTTTCTTTATTCACTTTGTTTATTCCATTTAATATACTTCTCATCTCAGATAATGTGTTCTTCATTTCAGACTGATTCCATGTTATAATTTCCATTTCCATTTTTATTTTCTTTATCAATTTGTTGAAGATCTCACTGAATTTATCTACACTTCACAGAGGTTCATTGAACATTTTTATTACCAGTGTTTTGAATTCTGCATCTGTTAGATTACTTGACTCCATTATATCTGGATCTCTGTTCTATTCTCTCATATGGTTTCTGCTTCTTTGTATTCTCATTTTGGCTGCCTTTCTATATCTGTTTTTATGTACTAAGCAAAGCTCAAAAGTCTCACAGTCTTATTAGTGTGGATTTGTGAAGTAGGTGTCCAGTGGCAGTCCTGAGAGGGGTTCAGCTGCAGGCCAAATTTAGACCAAGCCCCTCTGGGGCCACTTGTTAAGATTTAACAAACAATCCACAGATGCCATGCTTATAATTACCCCAAAGGGCCACACCAGAATCCAAGGCCAGCTGCCTCCAGTGTGAGTCTAGGCTCTGCTTAGCAAGGAGCACCTGACTCACTGAGAATATACCTGGATGTGGCTTGGGTGGGGCTGCGAGCTGAGGGAAGTGGGGTTTCAATGAATTCTTTGGCCGGAGTGATCTCTGTTATCTAGTTTGATGACATCAGGGCTATGGCAGTGCTGTGTCCAGCACTTGGAGTCAGGCGGTCAACAGGAATCGATGAATACCACCAGCACTTCTGTACAGAGTAAGTCTTGCTTCAGCCCCACTCTGACAGTGTCTCCCTGTAAGTCCTTGGTGACTCCTGCATGCAGCCCAGTCTGGTGCTCAGAATGAGTAGGTCTGTTACTGCGAAAATTTGTTCGTGAATGCGGCCCCTTTAAGAAGTGCCTGTCGCTGCCACTGCCTCCATCTCACTCAGCTCTTGGAGACCTAGCAGCCCCTAGTCCTCGCCTTGTCCTACCTGCTGCTGTTGCAGGGTGATTTCTTAGATTTCGTTATAGTTGTATGGCTTGTTTATCTAGATCATAGGTGATTTTTCCTTGCCGCTTATTCCTGTTTCTGTCACAACTTTGATTTGGTCTCCAGAGGGATGAACAGGGCCTCTATCATCTATGTCATTTTTTTTTCTTTCTTGCTATTTTACTAGTTTGTATTACCATTATTTGAGGTGTGAAGGAGTACTATAAGGAAAACTGGATGTTTTATTTTGAGGCAAGAACTTGTGAAACTAGAATACTTGTTTTTCATATTAAAGTGGTTCCATCTTTATCTATCGTCTCATGAAATCTAGGGAAATGTATAGAAAGGTCATATTAAGTGGAATTTTAGAGTCAGACTTATTCTATTTAAAAGAATTGATAAACAGTAAAAGTAGATCTAAAATTTAGAAATGAATACAGAAATTTGGCTACTGAATAAATGATTTACAATACCAAAGAACATTTATTTAGTTGTAGCAGAAGGTATAGTAAGAAGCAGCAAATTGCTTTAATTTGAATTAGAAAAAGTCATAAAGATATTTGGTTCAATAAGTGCCAATAGAATTGATACATATTTTTAAAAAGAAATAACAAGCAATAAGAAATCTATAGCTTCATTAGTCTTGGACATTATTTCTTAATCTTGGGCACAAGATAGTATTTACAGTCATTCTGGACAGTCTGAGACTAAGTACAATAGAATTTTTTTATTCTTTATAATTTTATCAAAATTAGAATTCAATTTATCAATTTTTAATTATAAGCAATGAATTCCATTTTGAGAAATTATGATCTTTCTGTTCCTGGTACTTTTTTATTGTTTTCAGTATTTTACTTGTGTTTTTTCCCCCCGGGCTTCTAAATATGAACTTTCTTTTCCTGTGCTTATTAACTTTTATTAATGTCTACTAAACAGATTTAACTAAGCCCACATGATTTTAGACAGTCTTTTTTCTCTTTTAAAATGGTTATTTCCTCAATCCTATTTCCTGCTTTTTCAATTCTCTGATTCTTATTGTAATAATGCTTAATCTATTTTCTCTCCTCCACCCCCTGCCCACCTTGTCTTTCCTTACAAACCATCTCATTTTTCTTAGGAATACAATAAATAGAAGGATTATATTGACTGTCACATATTTACCTCTGGATGAATTACATAATGACACTCGAAGACTCTAAGATTTGCCAGATGTTCAATGTAAAATCATCTAGCATTTGGAATGAAATTTGCCTTCAGTGAGTTCTGTATATGTTTGTGTTCATTATTTATTGAGTCTGATCATATTTTACTTAAATGTATGCATTCTATTCATATTGTAGTGAAAAATAAGATATGAATTTAAATTATCCTAAGATAGAAAGATAGTATGGCATAATAATAAAACAGAGAGGAAGTTAATTGACCAAGATGTCTAAATGCTTGGCTCGCATCAGAATCAATGATCGTTTACTAAAATGAATTTCTTTTTTATTGTTTCTTCTAACATATTAATTTGGCATTTCCTTGGTCTTCCACACACAGATTGGAAATGACCAACCATCACAATTCTAATAAACTTCACTTTCAGTGTTCTATATTGAGCAATAAAGTCCTAATATGATCTAGGATGAGTCACCTATCAATAGAGACAGATGTTGGTATTTTACTGTGGCTCTGACTTGGACTTTAAAGCAAAAATAATACTGAACACTGAAAACACATGCACACACACTCACACAGCCACACACATGCACACACAGACACATGCACACACACACAGCAACACACCTTCTTTTCCCAGGTTAACAACTTATTATATATTTTAGGGCCCTAAAGAAAATATTCTGAGTTGAAGCATTACCTGACATACTAATCTTAAGTACTGACAGATAAATTGATTTTTTGACCAAAGAACAAGTGTGTAGAAGCTTAAGAACCTTAATTAAGGCTCAAGTTGCTTTGGTTCTAATCCCAACTATATTATGAATTACTCCACTGTGTAGCATCAATCAAGAAAGTTACATTATCTCCCTTGGCCTTTTTTTTTTTTACATGTTTGAAATGAGTTTGCATTAGATAATTTCTATGGTTACTTACATCTCTAAGATTCTATAAATCTATAAAACATGTCATAAAATATTTGAGGGAATTTTTATAAAATCTTTTTTTGGAGAAAGGTATAAGTTTCAGTTTTTATTTCATACTCTAATTTGGTATTTACATTCATGAGTAATTTTATACCAAGATAATATGTCTACTAGCCAAGAGCTGGGACGCAACAATCCTGAAAATAAGCCAAGTGAAGTCATGGAAACACTTATTATTATCTTATAAATTAATCTGTGGGTACAGACAATTTAGAAAACTATTCAATACTTCAGGTAAAAGCAATAGATGGCATAGACTGGGGCAAAATCTATTGGAACAAGTAGGAAGGAATGGATATGAAAATATGTGAAGAAAACATATAAGTTTCTTTATTTCTTTTTAAGCCACAAGTGTATATTTTAATAAATATTGATGTTTAAAGAGAAATACATTCCTGGTTTATAGTCATTAACATACCTAATGACACATTGAGCAAAAACATATGCCGTTTAGATCCTGTTGATTATCCTGAAGTCAACCATATAAGTATTTCATGATTTGATAGACTATATATACTCTGTGAAGTAAAATATATAATAATGTTTTCAAAATATATTTTCCAGCACACCATATACCACTTTTAGATACTTTCTTTTTCTTTTATCTTTATAACGTCTTTGTGATTTTGTCCTACAGATGAGGAAAGTAAGACTGAGTAAGTTTAAGAGATTCACAAAGTTGGTAAACAGCATTATGAGTCAAACTGGCAAAGTAAGATTCTGAATCACGCACTTATGCCAATACTGCATGCTCTTGATAAATCTGTAGAACATTCACTGCAATTTCATTTGTAAAACTAATGTCCATGAATATGCAATATGAAAATATTTTTTGTCTCATCTTTCTGAGTAGATAGATTAGACTAGAATCTTGGAGCAACTTAAATATATATGACTATATGAAAAGATACAACTAGCTCTAGATATAAAAAGGATGTGCAGAATCCAGGAAGCATTGTAGACATCAGAAAAAGGTAATCAGACTGTAAATATGAAGACATATATGATATAAGCATCTTGGTTGAGGGAGCAGTCATTTGTGTGACAGAAATACTTGTTTTGTTTTTAATTTTTTTCATATTATTAGAAAAGGCTTTCATCTAGATTACTTTATTTGTTCTTTAGTTTAACATTTTCATAGCCAGAACCTGTGAATATGTTACCCTACATGGCAAAAGCTACTGTGCAGATATAACTAAATTTTAGGACCCTGAGATAGGGAGGTTATCCTGGATTATATGGGGGGTGGTGCACAATCTGATCACTTGCACCCTTAAAAGCAGAGAATCTTTTCTTTCCTAGCTGTGGTCAGAGGGAGATGTGACTATAGAATGGTCAGAGAGATGCAATATGAAAAGTGGTTTCAACAAAACGACTGCTGGCTTTAAAGACAGGAAGTGGGCATGAACAAAGGAATGTATCTGACCTAAGAGTTCGGAAAAACCAAGAAAATGGACTATTTGTTAGAACCTCCAGAAAGAAATACAGCCCTACTGACACTTTTATCTTAGTCCAGTGACATCTGTGTTGGACTTCTGACCTCTAGAACTATATGACAATATATTTATATTACTTTAACTGCTAAATTTGTGATAATTTTATGTAACAGCAATTGAATACTAATACACATGCAATGTGTGTTTAGGCTCCTAATGTTACTGGTATCAAATAAAGAGGAGGCATGGTGGATCGAGAATAGTTTTTGCCTCCTCCAATTTGGTAAACATGGGACCCAGAAAATATGCATTTTGAAAGCTGAACTTGGAAATAGCAATATAATTATCATAATTTAATTTCACTAATGGCAGTTTCTCTTGGCCTCCATAATAAAATGAGCATACATAATGTACCATGGAGAGTGGTCCTCCCAGTTCTTTCTTTTCTACTTTTCATAGGTGTTTATAGTACTTGGTTACATTCCATTTATAGAGTTCCCTTACTATCACCCTCTATATCTCAGCATATGTATAGATATTTTTTTGCTATTAGATTATGGCAATAGACCCTACTTTTTAGGTAATCATGAAGAAATGCTGAGCCTCTAAACCAGAGACAGAATGAGTAACACAGGCCAATTGTCCTTCTGTATTTCCTAATATAAATTCTACTGATCAATTAGCTCAAATGAAAGAATTCTCTAATGTAGGGATTATCAATCACTTTGATAGTTTGGATAACATGACCAGATTTTATGGGGGGAAATTGAGGGAATAAAGCAAATTGAAGGAAAGACAATTCACATTCATTAGAATGATTTGTAATCAGAAGTTTTTATTGATTAGTAAAAGCAATTCAATAAATTTTAGAGCAAACATAATATTTGGTAGTAAAGTAATCAAACAGTAATTTATTTGTAAAATGAGTACATTTTGAATATTAAAATGAGTAAGTACTGTTAACAATATTTTTGCTAGTATGAAAGACAAATCAGGATATATAGTCATATTAACAATGTGAAATTTCCAGTTTATAAACTAGTATTATACAATAACCATTCCTTAAAATAGGAAGTATGTCAATAGTTTAATTTTTTAAAAAGAAAACTCCCCAAATTCTTGCCATATGCTTCCAAACTGATTTCAACAAATTAAGGATGAGGATTGAGGCTTGAATGAGGAGGTTGAGTTCCACCAATGTGCTTTGTGTCTTTTGTCTGAAAAAATCCATATTAAATTTTCCTTATATGACAAAAGAGGTATTTGCTGAAATTTAAGTTCCCTTTGAGTATTGATATAAGTTTATGTAGAAATCAGTATCAGGAGATCTCTTGTAGTTCTTGTAATAATCACTTATACTGTGGTTTTCTACATAGTTCTCTTTTCTTGGGATATTTTGAAAATTTGTTGGGATGATATTCATTGTTCTAATAATAAGAGGTGGCACTACTGGCATTTAGAGGATGGCAGTATGAATGCCAGGTAACTTTAATGCTCAAGAGACCTAAATGATAAATTGTATTCTTTCTCTCACAACTTCTGACTATACCACATGACATTAATGTATATGAAACACCTGTTTATAATTTTTGAGCTGAGAAACAAACTGCATTGTATATATAATTGCAAAACAATTTAGAATAGTTTAAACTAAATGATTTTTTTTAGAATTCTATTGTAAAATTTGGAGAATGTTATATTTTACTTTATTCTTTACCTGAAGTTATCATTTTTAGAAAAGCATGTCACTCTCTGAAAGTCTGTTCATGATATTACAACATACCTGAGTTAGTCTGTACATGTAACTGTCACATTCCCAGTGATTCTACACATACATACAAACATTTTAATAATCTAGGATAGTTGTGCTAAAACATTTATATTGAAATATACTATATTTTAAAGTACATTGTATCACAATTACATTGCTTTTTAAAAATGTTATGTGTACAGGTAGATTGCATTATCCATGTACTTCGCTTAAGGAAAGTGAGTTAAAATGTTTATTATATAAATGGACATTGAGTCTAATAGGGTTGAGAACTGTAGCCATAAGGAATAAGAAAAAGCTCATAGTAACTTAGAAGAAATTTGAAATTCAGCCTACAGAGTGAATAAACAAGACTGAGATTTGAAGATTTGAGTTCTAATATCAGTTCTGACATGAGTCAGAGTACTTGTAGTTTTCTCATATGTAAATTTTGAAAGTCGAGGTGACTTATAGTGGAGAGAACAGACTTTTACCATATTGCTCTTAATCCAAGATAAGGAGCTAGAAAATACAAGGAAGTAGAACATTAATTAGCATATGGAAAATTCTCAAATAATTAGAGCTGTGCGAAAATACATTTAAGGTATTTCAGGCTATGTCTGGTTATTCATTTGCTATGGCTTGTATATTGGGAGGAAGACAGATTTAATAAAAGCTACTTAACCAAAGATGTGCATCAAAGTAATTAATGGAGCTTTTATAAATCAGGGACCATGGATGTAGTGGCATATAGATATTTCTAGAGTTTTGTGTATGATCTGGTACCCACTGCAGGTTAAAAACAAAGGATTTAGGTTATCTCTGGTGTTTTCTCCAGTTATAGAATTCTTTCTTACCATTGTATAGAGAATTATCTCTAAACTTAGAAATCTTATTTTAGAGACAGACTAGAAATAAATAGCTCATTAAGTTGTATTTAACTCATATATCTCACACAATTGCCAGACCTAGTTTTCATTCCCCAGGGATTCTCTAATCATCTCAGATGTTTTGATATTTAAAGTCCCTTTAAAAATTATATGTCATATTGTACTTTAAGAAGGCTTGTATGTAGACTCTTAGAAGATGTAGGATGTTTTTCTAGTTGGGGTTAAAAGTCAGAATTTACTGATATTACCAAGAATCCAAATGAGATGATGAGATTATGGAGTTACATTATTCAACCTTGTTCTTCGGTCCTTCCATTTATTCTGTAAGCTGTTCTTTCTTATGATTGCAGTCATCCCTGATCTGCTCAGCTCACAATGAAGCCACTTTCTATAAAGCCTTTTCACTTTGACATTGAGTCAGAGGCCATGGCCTACTCTTTATTAAGAATGCCCTATGCTTATTTTAGATTTTTTAAAAAGTAAACTAAAGCTTCTCAAGGATTACTAGTTTGTGGGTACAAACAAGGTAACATTAACAATGTTAATTATTGTTTGTGTAATAAGAGGAGTTTAGCTTCTTTTCAGAGCTTCATGTTCTCGCAAGTAATATGGAGAATTGATAAAGCATGATACACATTTGAGCCATTGCTTACCCTAAACTGCTTCTACCTCAACCTTTATTTCCTGTTTCCCAGTTTAGCTCATTGTACCTGATACATTCTTCATGTAGGAAATTGATTTGGGGTTGTAAGGAGATGCATTCTTTAATCTCCTCCAGCGATTTGTTTTTTGTTTGTTTGTTTATTTGTTTTTCCAATTACAGTTTACATTCAATATTATTTTATTATTAATTTTAGGTTAAACAATTATGTAACTTACAAAGTGATCCCTTGGTTATTCTAGTAACTGCCTGGCACTATACATAGTTATTACAATATTATCGACTATACCTATGCTATACTTTACAATCCTGTGACTGTTTTATAACAACTGATTTGTACTTCTTAATCCCTTCAACTTTTTCACCCATCCTCCAAACCCCCTCCTATCTGGCAGCCATCATTTTGTTCTCTGTATCTGTAAGTCTGTTTCTGTTTTGTTTGTTTATTTTATTCTTTAGATTCTACATATAAATCAAATCATATAGTATTTGTCTGTCTTTGTCTAACTTTTCACTTAGCATAATACTGTCTGGGTCCACCCATGTTTTGCAGATGGTAATGTTCCATTCTTTTTTATGGCCAAATAATTTCCATTGTATATATACTCATCTTTGTTATCTGTCTATTTGATGGACACTTAGGTTGCTTACATATGCTGGCTATTATAATTGCTGCAATGAACATAGGGATGCATATTCTGTTTGAATTAGTATTTTGGATAAATACTCAGAGGTGAAATTTATAGGTCATAAAAGGTAGTTCTATTTTTAATTTAACCTCCCTACTGCTTCCCATAGTGGCTGTGCCAATTTGCAAATCCATGGATAGTATGCGAGGGTTCCCTTTTCTCCACATCTTTGCCAACCCTTGTTGTTTTTGCTTTATTGATGATAGCCATTTGAAATGTGTGAAGTGATATCTCATTGTGGTTTTAATCTGTGTTTTTCTGATGAACAGTGACATTGAACATCTTTTCATATGTATATTGGCCATCAATATGTCCTTTTTGGAGAAATACTGTTCAGGTCCTTTGCTCATTTTTTAATTGGATTGTTTGTTTTTGTTTTTGGTGTTGAGTTGTATTAGTTCTTATAAATTTTAGATATTGACTCCTTATCAGCTTATCATTGACAAATATCTTCTCCCAGTTGGTAGGTCATCTTTCTGTTTTGTTAATGGTTTCCTTTGCTATGCAAAACCTTTTTAGTTTGATGGAGTCAATTTGTTTATTTTTTCTTTTGTTTCCCTTGCCCAAGGAGATATATCAGAAAAATATTACTAAGAAAAGTCAGAAAGTTTACTACCAATGTTTTCTTCTAGTTTTATGGTTTTGGGTCTTACATTTAAGTCTTTAATCCATCTTGAGTTTATTCTTGTATATGGTGTAAGAAGGTGGTCTACTTTAATTTTCTGCATGTATCTGTCCAGTTTTCCCAACATCATTTATTAAACTCTGTCATTGCATATGATGTTAGCTGGGTTTGTCATATATGGCCTTTATTATATTCAGGCGTGTCCCTCTATTTTCACTTTGCTGAGAGTTTTTATCATAAATGGATGCTGGAGTTTGTCAGATTTTTTCTCTGCATGTATTGATATGATCATATGATTTTTATCCTTCATTTTGTTTTTGTGGTATATCATGTTAATTGATTTGTGGATAGTGAACCAACCTTGCATCCAAGGAATAAAAACTACTTGATAATTGTGTATGATCTTTTTTTAAAATGTATTACAGAATTTGGTTTCCTTATATTTTGTTGAGGATTTTTGCTTCTATGTTTATCAGGGATATCGGCTTATAATTTTTTTTTTTTAATAATCTCTTTTCCTGGTTTGGAATCAGGGTAATGGTGGCCTAGTAAAGTAAGCTTGGGAGCCTTCCCTCTTCTTGAATTTGTTGGAATAATTTGAAAAGAATAGGTGTTAATTCTTTAAATGTTTGGTAAAATTCATCTGTGAGTCATCTGCTCCAGGACCCTTTTCTGTTTGAGAATTTTATGATTACTGATTTGATTTAGTTACTAGTAATTTGTTCACATTTTCTGTTTCTTCTTGATTCAGTCTTGTAAGATTGCATATTTCTAGGAATGTATCCATTTCTTCCAGATTGTTCAATTTGTTGGCATATAAGTGTTCATAGTATTTTCTTATGCTCCTTTGTATTTCTGTGGTAATAGTTGTCACTTCTTTTATTTTTGATTTTATTTGTTTGAGTCCTCTCTATTTTTTAATTAATGAGTCTGGTTAATGTTTTATCAATTTTGTTTATCTTTTCAAAGAACCAGCTTTGGTTTTATTGATTTTTTTTTGTTTTTTTTTTTTAGACTTTATTTTGTTTATATTTCTTCTGATCTTTATTATTTTTTTCCTTCTACTCCCTTTAGACTTTGTTTGCTTTTCTTTTTTCTAGTTTTTTTAAGTGTAAGTTTAGGTTGTTTATTTGAGATTTTTCTTGTTTCTTGAGATAGGCCTGTATTCCTATGAATTTCCCTCTTAGGACTGCTTTCACTGTGTACCAGAGATTTTTGAGTCATTGTGTTTTCATTTTAATTTGTCTCAAGGTATCTTTTTATTTCTTCCTTGATCTCATTGTTAACCCATTCACATTTAGTAGTGTTTTATTTACCTTTATGTGTTTGTGTGTCTTTCAGTTTTTTTCGGGTGATTTTTTCAGGTAAATTTTTAGTTTCATACCATTCAAGTATTGGAGAAGACACTTGTTATTATCTCAATCTCCTTAATTTATTGAGACTTGTTTTGTGACCTAATATCTTGGAAAATATATCTACTGATTTTGGCTGAAATGCTCTAAAAATATTAATTAAATCTATCTGGTCTAATGTTATTTAAGACTGTTGTTTCCTTGTTGATTTTCTATCTGGAATATTTATCCACTGATGTCAATGGTGTGCTAAAGTCCCCTCCTGTGACTGTATTACCATTAATGTCTACCCTCATGTCAGTTAATATTTGCTTTATATATTTTGGTGTTCCTATGTTGGGTGCATAAATGTTTATAAGGGTTATATCCTCTTGTTTGATTGATTCCTTTATAATTATAATGTGTCCTTCTTTGTCTCTTATTATAGTCTTTGTTTTAAAGTCTATTGTCTGATATGAGCATTGATACCCCAACATTTTTTTTGTTTCTATTTGGCAATTTGGGTTCTTTAGATGTACATTCTTTCTGTCAGATATTACTGTGATATCAAAGTCCCTCAGTGGATGTGACTGCATCATTCATTCAGGAGACTCCTCAGCATTCCTGTAAATCAGAGTATATATGGGTTCAGCAGTACTACTTAACATCACTCAGTAGATATATCCACATCTCAGATTTTCCTTGAGCCAGGACCACCATACTCTAGCTAAGCCTTATAAGTTATCATGGTAAAGTGAGAAAAAAATGAGTGAAAGTTTAGAACAACTGATTTTAGACCAGACTTTGTAGCTATCAGTGTAACCTTCAATAAGTCTTTTATTTATGGGACCTTAGGTTCTTAATCTATACAGATCTGAGGTAGACTGTGTTAAGTGCCTTTCCAGATCTAAGGGTACATCATTTTATGTGCTTTAACTTAAAATTACATTTGACGTAAAAACTCGACAGCAGGAAATTTGTACTTCTTTCTCATTGTCCTCATCTCAAGCTGACACTGTGTTTTGTGTGTCTTAGGACCTTACATGGTAGGATGATCAAAGTTCTGAACTGTGAGTCCAGAGACTTCAATTTGAGTCCTAGCCCTGTTCCCAATGAGTTATATAACTGCAGACAGGTTATTTGCTTAATTTGTTTATCTGTAAGAGAATGCTCCTCTTAAAGGTGCTTTGGGGGGAAAATGGTTACATTGTTGACTACATTATTTATATGCCAATATGGCAAGATAGCTTTTGAATTTTTTTCTTTAGCTTCTTTTCTTGTCAAAAAATATCTCCAAGAGGATTTGCTCAGGTATCAAATGTCCACTATTTATCATCAGTGTGAAATCTTCCGCAGAGTGGGAGAAGGGCAATTTTAAATTCTGCATGTGAATTATGTTTACTTAGCAAGGCTTTACGTTTTTTCCTGGTTGTTTTCCCTATGTCTAAGATGCACTCAAGGGGCTTGCATTAAGCTTATGATGCCTGGCATGATTGATTGTGTTTCCAGTGGCTGGACACTTTGCTGGGAGCTGTAGTTATGTCTTGGAAAATCACACTAATCGAATCTGAAGACACTGATGTGCATTCTCAAGTAAGAGCCTGGCTCTTCGGGGTTTCATCTGGGTCGGCCTTATAAATTAAGTGATGATTTTTTTCCTTAAGTCAGTAAATAAAATCCATCAGTGGCCTTACACTGCCTTCACACTTCTGTAGCTCAGCCAACCTATGAGTCAAGCAGCATTTTTATCCATTTTAAAGCTAATGTTTTGTGGTAGTTGGCAATCCATTTATTAAAGGCAGAAGACAGGAACACAGGGTAATCTGAGAACAGTTTCTGAGATCACTGAAAAAGTAGAGAAAAATGATCTTTAAATGTATGTCTCAGAAATTGTTGGAGAACATATGTTTATTATAATTTCTTTTGTACTTAAAGTAATGTAAAATTTTCCAAAAGCCTCAGAGAAAAAACATTTTTAAAATGGAAAAATGATGTTTTTTAATTTAATTTGTTTATTTATCCACTTAGGCAAAAATATTTATATTTTTATAAATATTTATATATATACCTACCCTGTGCTAGGTATAGGTACATCGTATAGTAGGAAGCTCTGCCACTTATTAGGTAAGTGATAACACTTAAGGAAAATAACCTTTAGAACCTCAGGTTGTTTGTTTGTTTGTTTGTTTTTGGCAGTAGGGGTTGGAGAAAACAGAGCTGCTACTGATAATCAGTCCATAGAAAGGGTAACATTATTAGGGTAAGAAGTTGATGTCTTCATGTATGCTTCCTTCACAGTATTTTGGTATGATTTTAAGAACTATGAAAATTAAACGTGTGGTATCTGTATCATATGGGTGCTTTATATGTTAGTCTCCTTTTACTAGTGAGAAATGAAGCTAAAAAATGTAGCTTATTCTCAGACCACAGAAAATTTTGAATGCTATGGGACTGTGTATATTATTAATTGCTATATAATAGCACAGGGCCTTACTAAGTGATTGTGGGTATTTAATAATTTATTTTTAATGAATTACAATGAATAAATAGGCAATAGAAAGTCATTAAAGACCTAAGAAATCTATTTAAGACGCTGTAGACAGAACTCTTAGATGAGATGTTGGTCTAGGTGATTTTTATTGGAAAGAAAATACTTTTATAAAGCCAGAGAATAAAGGAAGGCATACTAAAGTGTGAAGTATGGTTTATTAAGAATGAAGGCATAAATAGAGAGTCAACAGGACTCCCAAGCTCTCATTCCATAGAGAGGAGTGCCTGGTGGGAGTTCAGTTAGATATCTAGTAGAAAGTGCTTTAGGAGAGGGAACATGTTGTCATCCTGGTTTACATTTCTATAGAGAAGCTGCAGCAGAGGGAAGAGAGCACCTGATTTACACTAATAAAAGGAGCTTTCTGGTCAGGAAATGAGCTTGGAGCTTCAAGAACTCACACAACAATTTTCTACATTAGTTTGCATACTATCACCAGTATTAACGACAATGCTTTTAGGCTACCTAAGAGAGAGGAAAAGCCACAAGGATTGTTCAATAGAGAGATTGTCTTTCCTTCATCTCATCATTTGTGCTTTGGAACCTTTACAACAACCTTGATGCCACTGGACCCAGGACTCTTGGTATTAAGAAGGAGCTGTAGCCTTGTTTCTCTTAGTCAATTTGATCGTGGTTGTGTGAGAAACAACTACTGTAAAGAACTGCTATTTTTGGAGAATTTCTTGATATAATCTGGATTTAGATTCAGTTTAGGAATGAGTTTTTATGTAGTCATGAAATTAGGATGGACAAGGCATAGTAGATGTTGAGAAGAAATCCTCAGGAAGGATAATAATATTAGAGATACAGATTTTTAAAATTAATATCCGCGTTAAGATAGAAATAAAGAACAGACTTATGTTGGCCACCTTGAGGATGGATGTGCCTAGAGCTGGGGTACCTACAAATGTTAGGAGTGAGTATATAGCAGTGACTTGGAGGAGAGATGGTTAGGATTATACATAATCTTTCTGGTTTAGTCTCAGGTTCAGCTTTCTTGAATTAGGCTTTATTCTCAACTGCTGCACTGAACTGGGTAAAAGAAAACATAAAACATAGACTGAATTCTAAAGGGATCCCTCTGCAGGTTGGATTTTTTCCTTAATTCTGGAGGCTACACTACCAGTTGAAGCCCAAAGAAATTAGTGATCTTTCTGCATTTCCACATAATAGATTCAGGATAATCGTGGACATAATTTGTTTCTCTTGGCTAACTAAAGCTAAGCAAAACCCAAATTTCTACTGTCAGACATGTTTTCTCTTAATTATAAGTACTTGTATGGAAAGTTAATTTGTGTGGGTTTAATTTATTTACATATATTTACATTCGACTCGTTAAAATGTTCCTTTCAAGTGTTGTTTGCAACTGTTTTGGCATTTTAAGTTCTTTTGGAAAATGAAAATATTCTTTTTGCCAAATAAGAATAAATTTAGAAACCCCAAATTTGGGTTGTAGTTTGACTAGCCTCTAAATATGGGAAAATATTTTATGACATCCACTAGTACATAGCAGACAAATAAAAACAGAGCTACAAAGTGAGCAATGAGTCTCTCCTTGCATATCTGCACCTCCCTATCTATATCTGACCAATACTTTTATGGAATTGGTAGACTCAAGGTAAAAGCACTACCACTACACAAGAACTTGTAAGGAAAATGCAAAATGGATGTAAATTTAAGTTTCTCATTTCTGAAAATCCAGTTATTCATCAAACAATTATTAAATACATACTTTGTACAAGACAGGCTATTTGGTCTGAAGCACCAAAAATTTGTATGAACCAAGGTCTCAAAAAACTTATTCTGCTCTCAAAAAACTTATTGTCAACTAAAACTTCAGAGTTACTTACTATGATTCTGATACAAATCCATCACCCCTAAATTTTTCTTTTTTTTTTTTTAATCGTATCATGAGCTAATAGCAGTTGTCATTCACTGAACCCTAACTTATCACTAGGCTGTTTGCTTAGTGTATTAACTTCATCATCTCATTCAAAATCATATGGGCACCATTTTATGTAGATGTTATTATACCCATTTAACAGATAGAAGAAAGAGACTTTGAGATATTGATTTATTTTCCAAGGGCTGTATTACTTAAAGATTTAACTTACTATCATTATTCTCTTTCAAGTAGTTGAATTAACATATTAGGAGTGAGGGCTAGTGATAGAGGATTTTAGAGGATAATTTTTCATATTTTGTCTAGAAACAGTGTTTTTTTCTTTTATAAGAAAAAAAAAAACATGGTAGAACAGTCTCAGTGAAACCTACCAAAGGATTCCTCAGCTATAGAACAGAAGCAGTGGGTCAATAAAACAAAATATTTAGGGGGAGAGATAAGTTTAACTGCTTTGTTTGCAGTATTTTCATGAATAAACAGTCTAATGCCAATGGATGATTTCATACTATATCCAAGGAGATTTTAGCTGACTGAATTAAATTAATTTTTAAAATTTTGACCACTTGATAATGGCCAGTAAGGAAAACAGAGCCAAATAATTAAAATAGCTTTGCTTTTACCTAAGCTTTTATATAAGCTACCTACCTCGTTGGCTCACAGAAGAGTAAACACTATGATCTGGAAAAAAAAATTCTGTTAAATTTATTATCTACCTTTTTCCAGAAACTGTATTGAACAGTAAAGCTGATTGTTTTCACCCACATCATTGGATTCTGAATCTAGGATAATTTAGGCTTTCAAAGTTAGATCTCCAAACACAGAATTTGAAATAGGCCCTAGGGTATGAGAAGAAGCTGTCATTTTTCACTAGGATTAAAGAAACAGAGTTAGGTGATGTTGTTCCTAAGAGAGACTCAAATAATTTTGGCTGTGCCAAGGGGTTTTAGTCTTTGTAGTTTTATCTTTTCCTTTTCAGTAATGATATTTATTGAAATAAATTCATGATTGTAAGTCCAAAGAATATCTGGAGTCTGTGGTTATGTTGATCTTTCTTTGATTTCACTGGAGTTACCCATTATGTTTTAAATCTTGGTACATAATATTGTAGACGAAAAACAGATTGCATGTCAATCTAAGCATATGACTATTCCAAAAATAATTACTCTAACATTGTTGAGTTGCCTGAAAGAAAATTTCTTTTATAATAAAACAAACAGATACTTGTCTGGTTAACATGTATCAGTAGTGCTGAGTCATTATGTCACTTAATCATTTTATCTATCTATCTATCTATCTATCTATCTATCTATCTATCATCTATCTATCTATCATCTATCTATTTATTTTAAAGAAAGGAATGCTGAAGAAAAAAAGAAATACAAATTTCAGTAAAAATTCAAAAATGAAATCTCTTAAGAAATTAACTCCTTTCATTAACTTTGATTTAACTAATAATACTAATAAGAAATGAAATATAATTTTGCCATAAGTACAACAAAACAAATGATTTATTGCCACAAATGCTAATATGGAAATATTCCTTCCTATATCAGTCAGAAAAGGTGTATTCATGCTATGGTAATAAACAACACCCAAATATTTGTAGCTTAAATATAAAAGGTTAATTTTTTGTTCACACTACCTTTCCACTATGGGTAACTGGGAGATTCTGTCATTATAATCATTCAGGGATTCAAACTAATAGAGTAGCCACCTTCTTGAAAATTGCTACTCTCTGTGCCAGAGGGGGAAAAAGGGAGAACTCTAGGAGTTCCTACCTGGAGATTAAATTCTTGCCAATGATATAGTGGCATGCATTACTTCCATTCACAACTCATTAGGGAAAGCTCATCATTCCTTTCTACTTCTTACAAACCGCCAAGGAAACTAGGAAGGGAATCATATAAATGATGTGGAAGTAAGGAGAAATTTGTGGATGCAGAAAATTTTGAATACAGAACTGACAACTCACACAAAAGCCCTTCTTGCCACCAAATATTTGATTTTCTTTTCTCCTTGTATAAGAAATTCATTACTTCTCCAAGGAAGACAACTCAAAAGTACGACTTGCTCCCTCCTTTACGATCAAAGCCAGGATTAGTAGATGATGCACAGTAGTCTCTAAAGTAAGCTTGAATGGGCCTACTCTAGATCCAAGTCCCAAGGAACTTGAATAAGAAACAGTTTTATACCATCAAAAAAAAATACAATTGAGGAACCACAGTAAATACTTCCATTTACAAAGAGAAAGATTGGGACACACTCAGATTTACTGCTCTGCTGAATGTATAAAATCCCATTGATCGAAAATTTTAAGATAGCCTGTTCTGATCGCCTACTTAAGATTTAACATCACCTTTGCTTAACTGCATTCTTAAACTGCTTCTCATAGTTCTCAAGTTCAATATTATTTATGACTTTTGGTTCCATGCTCTGGAGATTTTATTTTTTTCTGTTATCTTCCTTGTCCATACTTGAAAGAGAAATGGAGAATATCCTCTTATTGGTGACTGAGCAGGTTTCTCAGTCTGCTTTCTACCTGTAGAAATTTAAGGGCCCATGGGTCATTTGTGATTTTAAGCAGTTAAAGTTCCTTTTTAACCAAATTAATGGTCTTTAAAAAGAAAAAAAAAACTAGAATGTCCTACTCATAAGTGTATTTAGTTTTTACTTTATTTGATTCCAGTAAGAAGCATGTGTCAATAATCATACCATGGTTTTCTGTGTGATATTTATTTACTTTTCTTTTGTAACTAAATTGCAGGTATCTTGAATCCATGAAACTTTGGTGAATCACATTTTTAACATCTTTTCCATGGGATATTTTATTGAAATGCTAGGATTTCCTCAATACCACCGTGAATTAATTTAACCTGTTAATTCATTCAGACATTTAAAAAAATGTCTGTGATAACCAAGCTCTGGGTTTGAATTTTTCCACAGGCTGATATTTGATTGGCCTCTGTCATTTAAAATATCTTATAACTTTTTTATTTACTGTTTCTTTTATAGTTTCTTTTTTTCAGTGCTAGAAATTCTCCAGTTTTAGATCTATTCTAATCTTTTTCATTCTTGCTTGCAAACTGGTCATTTTTTCCTAATTATTTTTGTGATACCCTGTCGAATGCTGCCAATAGCAGCTACCACATACTACTGATGTTCTTCTAGTAAAACTATCAGTTCACTGTGTATACTACCAAAGATGACATTTTTACCTAATGCTATACTGTTGTATAACATGAACTACCATCTTCCTGCCCTTCAGTATAACTCTATCTTCTCTATGCAGCATCCAGTCATAAGCAATACCCTGCATTTTAGGTTTTATTAGAGCAGCACTTTATTTTTAGGAGACAATCTTTTTATCAATAAGGAAGATTAAGCTATGCTGCTGTAAAAATCAACCTCCAAACCTCAGTGCTTCAAAAAGAGCTTCTCTCTCTCTCTCTCTCTCTCTCTCTCTCTCTCTCTTTCTCTCTCTCTTTCTCTCTCTTCATACTACATGTTTATTATGAGCCAGCCAGAGGACTTTTCTCATTTAGTGAAGGAATCATCCAGTTAGATGCTCAGCCCAAGAGGGGCTTCCACTCATTGGTCAAAAACAAAAACAAAAACATCTGGCCACAGAGAATTTTATCATGTGTTCTGAAGAATGGAGAAAAGAAATATTTGGGGAACATTTTAATGACATTCATAGCCTCTTCTCTCATAGCTTATATCCAGTCACAGCAAATACTGTTGGATTTTAATTTTTAAAATATCCAGAATTTGACTATTTTTTGTCACCTCTATCACTATCCTTCTGGCCCTATTTTATTTCAATGGCTACCTTTTATATAATTTTCCTAATTGAGAAAAATGTCTTCAATTTGATTGGATAAACTTTGAGTGTTTCTTAGGTGCAAGGTGTTATGCTAGCCACTGGAAGAAATGTTGATGTTAGAGAAAGGAGCGAAGAAGGCAAGGAACAAAGATGAAGAAAAAAATAGTCTCATTTTTAAGATTTTATAATAATGAAATAATAGTAAGTATAGGACTTGGAAGAAGAAACATAAAATCTAAAGGAACATTTGGAGTCATTGATTAGGTATGTAATGCAAAGTTGAGAATGAATTTCAAAGTTTCAAGATATAGTTTTCATTATTTTATCTACTTTTCTTATTAAATATGTGAGATACTCAGGACTCAAAGTATAAAGTTGTCATGAAGTATATAGGTTTGGCTGTGGAGTGTGCTGGGATGGTAGTAGGCAAAGGGAAAAAGGGAAAAGTAAGATCAAGGAATGATGTGGTTTATAAAAAATAATAGAGCTCATAGCTTTGGTATAGGAAATACTAGCAGCGAGGTAGGAAATGAGAGCAAACTTGCTTCTGGCTAGAGATAATACACAAGAAGTCAAATGTGTTAGAAAGCATATGCCGTCGAGCAATACAGTTATCTATTCATCCTTATATGCAGGTGGGCACTATTATTGTCATAATTGGTCAGTCCATAGGAGCACTAGCTTAAAGAATTAGGGGCATAGGCATATATTTTGGTCTGTTGTGAGGTAAAAACAAGACAGGGTAGGAGCTAGACAGAGATTTAAAGCTTGAGCTAAATTTAGTAGGATTCCAATGTTAACAAGGTCTTTGAGTCTAGTAGTCTCAGTCACACTAGAAACCAAGCTTAGTATAGAAATGCCTTCAGTCTCTGTTTCTGAAGATACTTAAGTAATGGCTGCTTGGGTCATAATTGGCTTAAAGGACACATAGGGTCAAGTCTTCAGATTGAAGCAAGAAATTGAAATTTGGGAAGGCAGTGACTGACTCAATGATTTGTCCCAGATTATATAAAGAGTTGGTGGAATCAAGGGAGTAAAAAGTTTGATTTTTCTGACTATAATTTATCTTGAGAATTTTCTACTATACCATATTTTTTAAAAGACATTTAAAAGAGAAAAACAACCAAAGCAAAGAAGAATGAAAACTAGAGATGATTAATTTACCTAACACTTTTATGGCATTTTCAAATATCCTTTAAATATGAGGGAATAGAGTCTTCATGGGTTTCAGTGTTTTGCTCCAGGCAGGTTACATCACACGGATGATGATTTGCTAAGGCATGGCTGGAGCCTGACTCTCTTGCCTGCCAAGACAGCACATCCACCTACTGTGCTGCCTCTCCCAATTTTAATTAAATGTACACATGTTCTTGTTTTGCTCTTGTCCTTTTTCTGTCTGAACTCATTATTTCCATATTTGGACCCTATTTATTACTCCAAAATGTCCTTAGAGTGGGATAGCTTTAAAAGATTTCATTAGGGGCTTTGGATATATATATTTGATTTCAAACCCAACTGGGGAAAATACTTAGGATTTCTGATGGATTTTTCTCAAACAGTGATAATAACATTGGTGGATACTGAGGAGTACCACAGAAAGGAACTCCACTGCTTAGGGGGCAATGGTACCAGGGAAAAACTTCAGTTTCCTTTTTTGGCATCTTACTCTATTCATGGAGAAGAAGTGGGTGAATTTCCTCAATTCTGATTGGAAAAAGAATACTTAATCTGCAAAACTAGCTCCCTCTGCCTGTGTCTAGGTTGAAGATTTGGCCTTTTCATTGCATGCAGATTTTCATCTGTTTACCAGATCAAAAGAAACTTCACAGTCTGTACTCCTGCAGTAAAGAGATAGGGGTGAGGGTGTCAAGGAGGAAACTGCAGTTGATCAGTTACTGTAACCTGGTGGGTAACGTGGATCCAGAGGGAAGGAATAGAAAGGCCATATTATCCTTGGATCCAAGCTGCATTTTATGACCCTGAACCACTCCCACAAATCTGGTATTTTAATGTCTATTTGATTCCTATATATCGAAGGATACAGAACTTAAAGGACAAAAAGACTGTCAAACCCAACAAACACCAACCATGGCATAAAACTTGGTACGAAGTTGGTTTTAATAAATAATATAATTAAGTATAGTATAATATGTCTGTTCCATCACTGTTTGCATATAACTTTTCCCATTAACATTAGTACTGTTTGACATTTGTTAGAAATTGCAAAGAGAAGGCAGAAGAAGTTACATTAAAACTTTGATTAGTATACCATGTGCTTTGCCAAATCCTATTTAGACATTATCTCTAAAACATTTGTCTTTTCTTCTGTCTTTTCAAAATACCATAAGATAAGTAGGGCTGGTCATGACAGCCTCAGAGTCAGTGTAAACTAACTGATAAGCTAAAACTAGCTGCTGAGCAGGAGTAATATAGACATAGAGCTCATATATTTATAGGCCTAATATTACTGTATTTTTTTTTTCTATTATCTTGTCTTCACTCCAGTCTCATATCTTTTTTTGATTCTGTTAATTGAGTTGGCTATTGAACCTTGGGTGTTATTCTTCATTCAGTTCTGGACATTGATATATAGTGTATTGGTCAAGAACATAAACTATGTAGTTAGTCTAATATAAATTCAACTCTTGGTTTTGATATTTGCTAGCAATGTTATTTTGGGCAAGTTATCTAAATTTCAGTTTATATACCTATAAATACAAGGTGTTACTACCCACCCAGTCAGGTTGTCATATAGGTTCAAATAATATTTTATATAAAGCACTTAGTATAGCATAATGCAGAAGATAACTAAATGGTAGCCATCATTATTATTACAATGGCAGTGTTTTATATACCTTTATAGCAAGTTATTAAATTTCCAGTTATTTTAATGATTTCTAAGGCTTTACTAGTCTTGCCTCAATTCTTATTGGTTCATTTAGTTACTCCACCTATTATTGTGCTGCTCTATACTGACTTTTTTTTGATTTGCTTAGAATTCTTTGCTGTGTGTTCCCATGGCACTCTGACTTTTCATTTCATTATATTTTAAAAATATTTGTTATATATGTTTATATTTATCATATGTGTTTATCTTCTCAGATAAGTGTAAGCTTCAAGAGGGAAAGCCTGTTGAAGGCTATGTTCTTCTTTATATGATCATACATGTGTAGCATAATGCTTGCTGCACAGTGGGGCTTCAACAAATATTTGTTTATTTGAATTACATTTCTCTGTCACTTTCTCTACTCTGCACTTTGCACATCCTTGGTCTTACCTTTATTGGATCGTTTTTATAGCTATTCCTCTCTTGAAGTTACTGCTTTTTCTACTCCCATTGTATGCTATAATTGCATTCCTTTGTTTTGAAATCTTTGGTTATTTTTGTAAATCCTTGCATAAACAGGCCCACAGGAAACCTGCAATTGAGTGGGACAGTACTGACTGACTTTCTGCAATACCCCTAGGAAGGTAAATACCCAAGGAAACAAACAAGCCAGCACACAAAAACATTTATCTTGAGTGCCTACTTTTCTGTCACTTTAAACTTTTTCCCAAGCAGGAGTGCAAGAGGAAGACTTCAAGTCTGTAAGTAATCAGGACTGCTGTCTCAGCACTTTCACTTTATAACCCTTTACTGCCCACTGTATGAGTTACAGTGGTACATTATCAACTTAACTGCCTTTTAATGGTAATGATGATGTCCTGCAATTGAGAAAAAAGAGTTTGGCTGTTAATTCCTAGGAGATTATAGGCCCAATAACTGCTGTTATTAGTTCCAGGATGATTGCCAATAATGTAGCATCACTTGGGCTCCATTATGTGCAATCTTTAGAGCTCTAAGAATCATCTAAATCTCTAAACCATTATGTTTAACTTAGACCAAGACAACTATGATTATAAGCATAACTGGGTTCAGTCAACAAATATCTAAATTGGAAAATAATTGCCTTTTAGCAAAATACCCTTCTAAAAATACCCTTCTAAAAAATAAGAAAAGGTTTCTAATGCTCAAGAAATGGTGGGAAAATTAATGCTAATTCTTTTTTTTTTCTTGCTAGTTATTATCCATTGATACTTAAGTGAGCTGAAGGAACTTCAATGTGCTGTCTCATTAGTGAGGTTTAACAGTAAACCTCAGAAACCTCACAGTCACACTCACATACAAAATGTAGAGATTTCTGTCTGTTCAGTGGATACAGTCATACTTAATTCATATAAAAAATCAGTTTGAACTCCAATGATGTTCGTGATGTTAACCAGCCTCTTTTGTTTATTCTAATTTGATACTTTTTCCTTCAGATTGGTCCAAAGGACATTGGATCATATGTGTATGAGATGAAGCCATTAACTAAATATTCAGAAGGGAAAACATCTGAAAATCAACAATTCAGATTTTCTATAGGAGTTTCTAGTATTTCTTGATCTATAAAACTAGTAATACAGTATCTTGGAAATGACATGATTTTGAAACTAGATACATCTACTTAGCCATTTTCTAGATGTAAAGCATTGGGCTAGTCAATTTCTCTATGACTAATATTTATCTTGCCATATTGTTTATAAGACTAAATAAGATAATTTATGCAAAAATTTTCAGCGCTTGGAAATTCAGAACAAGAGGGAAAGATGCAAAAGAAAAAGAACAGGTATGCGGGTTTGGGCTGGGGACAAGTTTTGCAGATACATTGGGAGTTCTGATGCATATGAGAAACAGTAGTATAAAACAACTCATCAGAGACAAGAAAGAAATTTCAAAGAAGCATTGCTGTGACTTTCAACTCCCCTTCATTGTCCCAGTAAAATGGAAGTAATAATTTTAAATTGTCTGGAATTTTTATAATTTCTAAACTGGGTTACTTTAAGATATTGCTTTGAGGCTAGATTGTTGAGATTGTATAAACTCTTATATGACCACAAATAATTATTGTTTTACAAGTAGTTATTTGTTTTACAAAGCAGAGAAAAACCATGGTATACAGAGATTGGTTTGATTTAATACAATTCCAGGTTCAATTTCTTACTTTTTCACTTTCTCACTTAAAACCTTAAAAAACTATTTAACCTGCCTGATTTTTATTGTCTATTCCATAAATTAAGGAAAACAATACCTAAGTCAGTTGGTATAGTGATCAAGTGAATTTATTCATAAAAGTATACAGCATAAAATCTATTTTATATTTTTTGATAGTATTGATGCTATTAAATTTAATCAATAAAGAAAGTACCAGAGAAACAGAACTAAAAACAGCCCTTTTTACTCTTTATTGCTGTTGTGTGTGGCACTTGCTACTCTAGAGAAGAATTTGACAGGGACTACTTTTTTTTTTTTTTTTTAATTTTCTGTTCCTAGTGCCCTTTCTCCTTAGGGTCATAAGTTATAAAGGATGTGCCAGAAATGAAAGTAAGAACACAACTACATTTGACAATTTTGATCATATCCAGAACAATATTTTTCCTTCATTTATCCCAAAGGGCTTTACTTCATCTATTTTATATGTATCTATAATTATGTGATACACTCTATAAGTATGCACAAAGATAGAATCTGGGCTATTTTCTGAATTCTTTTTATAACAGCACAAACCTACAATTAATAGCACTGAAAACATGAAGACATCTATTAAAGATGAGCATTAACTTTAAGATAGTTTGCTATATTAAATTTAAAATAAAATATGTCTGAAGATTGCTAAAGATAGTTGTTTTTCTAATTGTAAGAATCTGACACCCCACAACTTGACTTAGAACTGAGAATTGTAAACCTAACTCTATTATTGTCCATCATTAGGTCTGTCTTTGGGTAGATTTCTTATACTTTCTGAGACTCAAAATCCTATCTATCAACTGAATTATATCATAAATCACTTTGATGTCATTAAGAGGCAGTTCATAACTATCATGTTTGGGGATTATAGAAAGAGCAAAACACAGAGGAGAACCAGAGTTGTTAATCCGAAATAGAAGAAAAAACTGAGATTAATTGTAGGCAAGGGCCCAGAGATGAATTTAGAATGTAGAAATCATATGGTACAATCTTTAGAAAAATTCAGATGAAAAAGGTTTTGAGAATATTTTGAATTATCTGAAAAATTAACTTCATCAATTCATGGTTGCCTCTTTGACCACAAATCTGAGTCTTATTCTCAAGCCAGCATCTGATAAATTAATTGTTTTTTTTTTTAATTTCCTCTAACTTCCCAAGTACTATGATTCCAAAAAAATAGAACAAAACAAAACATAAATTAATTGACTTTACTGATCTGGAAGTTCATTTGATGACAACATAAAATGGATATGAGAAAAATATATCAGTAAGAGTTAAATGGTTGCCAGAAGTAAAATTAATGGAGATCAAAAAGTTGTTGAGTTACATTTGTTCTTTAACTCAAGGAAAAGCTGAATAAGTGATGGCCCCCTCAGAGTGAATGAATCCCAACTTCAGGTCCACCTATTTAAAAGTAATTCTTATCCCAAACACCCTCAGAAACATCCAGAATAATCCTGGTCAAATTGACTCATAAAATAATGATCACAGGTTGTGTGGGAGGTGTGTCAAACAATCTCATATGCCTATTATATATTACATATGCAATATGTGCTTTACTATAATCTGTAATGTATAATATACAATGCATTGATCTTATTTTTATCTCTATTTACCTACATCTACTTATGTCTATTATCTATCATCAACCAACTGATCTCAAAATAAAACAACCAATCTCATACATATGTGTATGTATAAATAAATGTATATATACACACAACAAACCTCAAATATATACACACATATAATGAATCATTTAATGGATATAATTGTGTGTGTAAGAAATCATATATGATGTAATTTTGTACTATTTTTTCATTCCTTTCACTAATAATTGGTGAAATCTCTAGTCAAATATTTTAGTCTATTTGGATTTTTTTTTTTTTTTGCATTGCCTTGGGACTGTGCCATCTCCTAATACTCTTATTTAAATACATCTCTGCTTTATATTGAAATGATTTTTTTTCTATACAGATTTAAATACAAGGATTACACCATAATTGGCTCTGGACTTTGTTTGTTTTCAGATCTTAGCCTTAACCAGTGCTCTCCTGAAAACTGGCTTGCTTGGCTTGCAGGAGTTTCTCGTGTCCATCCCTTCTTAACTCTGTTGCTCAGAGATAATGTTAGTTGGTAGTTTGAAATAAGCTTTGGTGGGAGTATTTACAACACAAATTAGCAAATGCTACAAAGCAGGATTCTCCTCTTCTCTAGGAACTCAGTTAAACATTTACTAGCACACCACTGACCTTAGCATGTATAAGTGGGTAGGTAACTATTATGACCCAATTTTTTTTCTGTTGGATCACTTTTTGCTTTATTTTTTTCCCCCTCAGAAAATGTATAATGAATCTAATATGGTACTTTGCACTAAAAGTGCTCAATAAATGCTTTCTGTTGTTTGCAATTTCTGTATTAAGTCATTTAAAATTAGCACTTTAAATACAAAGACATCATTACTATTTATATACATTTTGCTTCTGTTGCCTGTTTCTGATTTCCTGCTTCCTAGACCTGGGCAATGTAAGAGCTTAAAACTATTGATATTTTCCAGCAGCTTCTTTCCTATATAACCAAAATACAGTGATCAAATTCCAGAAATTAGCATTTATTTAATATTATGATCTAATTTCCCATTCAAGTTTTACATGTTTTCCTTTTCCCAATAATGTCCTTTATGACAATAAAAAAACAACCAAACAAAAAACACATGTATATTTCATTGCCCTAATATTTAGTTTCTTGAGATCTGAACATTTCCTCTAAGTTTTCTTAAATTTATGACCTTGTTGATTTTGAAGTTTACAGGACAATTGTAGAAATGTCACAATTTGGATTTATGATGTATCCTCATGAATTTGATTCAGAATATGTGTCTTTGTCAAGACTATTATAGAAATATACTTCATACCATCATGTGAAAGCCAGTTTTTACTTATCCCATTATATGTGATATTCATTTTGATAACTAGATTAAATGAGATCTGAATGAGTTTTCCACTGTAGATTTATTCTTTTGCCCTTTGTAATTACTAGGTGCTTTGAGGTTACAGAAAATTATGGTCCTCATTAAATTTTCAATATATTCATTTGTGTTTTTATATCACTATAGGTTTATGGAATATCATTTTATCCAATGGCTTATATTTTCACTGATGTTAAAATGTCATAGATTTGTTCTGTAGGAGCCTCTTCAGTCTGGGTTCCATATACTTTGTACTTTTCCTTATCATTCTTTTGAATACATCTTTACTTTCTGGCGCAAAAAGGAATCAGCTATTTTTCCAGGGAACCATGGTTTCTTACTGTGTAGACTAGTTTTTAGAAACTAAGATCTTGGAAGCAGGCCTGCTTCTTTTAGGGTGGTACTGCTGTTTAGCCTTTTAATAAAACTAGAGAATATTACATCTACACTTACAGAATTTATATACCTAGCTATAAATATATTTATTTATCTATGCATCTCACTATATATATCCCTGTTTCTGTGCATTTTAAAGCAAGTGTTAACTCCGATATCTGCAATTTAAATTCAACACCTACGGTTTAAATAGTTTTCTCTTCTCTGACACAGAAAATGGGAATTTTCTTCAATATGGCTACTTGATGCATTCCTCATTTTGGTTATATAGTCAAGTATTTATCCAAACTGCCATTGCCACTGCTTTTCTACTTCACATTGCATTTCTACTTCACTAGTGCCCTCCTTACCCTGCTTAAGCTCTCCTCTCATAACCTGCCCCAGATCCCTGTAACGCTTCTTCAATCAAACCAATACTCTTATAGTATAAGCTAGGAGAGTTGTTTTTTCTTCTTCTTCTTCTTCTTTTTTTTTTTTTTGTAATGCAAGTGCCTGACTTAAGCTTTGATTGAAGAAAAAATCTACTTCAAGAGAGCTATCCCAAATAAATGCATCGCTAGCCACAATTACTAGATAAGAGCTAGGCCACCTCCTCTAACTGAATCTCCTTTGTTTTAGAGACTTTGGTTGATTTTGATAACTGACCTTTGGGTTGCTAGGTTTTTAAATTTTCCTGTGCTTTAAATTTCTGCTCTTAAATTTAAATTCATGAATAAAGAGTGAGTCCCCCAAAACACAGTGCCCCCAACTTCAACTGCAGTAAAAGCAGAACCCCAGGCTTGTGCCCTTTCTCTCTTCCTCTATCTAAGACCTCACTTTGTGGCCTCAGGTGTGCTGTGTAATTTTCAGGTCCTGTGAGCAATGAACCTCTATTTTTTCAATGGTTACTGATGTGTATTGCCAAAGTGCATCTTTTAATCCTGATAAGAACAATGAGGGCTGGTCTAATGACAGCATTGATTACTGATTAGCTGAGACTGGCACAAAACAACTCTCTTTACCTCATTCAGGTTCTGAACACCAGACCATTTTCATCACTGTCCTCTGAATAGATACTCTCTTCACCCTGTTTGGGCTATGACACCACAGCCTAGATTGCCATCCTCCATTAATACTCTTTTCTCTCCTTGGTTCTGGGCCACTTTCATGCACATGTGCCATAGCCATCCCTTTTGGTCCCAGCACACTACGCCAGGCTGCTGTTACAACCTTCCCACCATATGGATGCCTGTCTTACTTGGTTCTACCAAATCACTTTTGGACTCAATTATTTAGGAAAGCGAGTGAAGGGAGAAAAGAAAAATGAAAGGGAAGGAGAAAGAAAAGAGGAAGAGATACAGCAAGTCTTAAGAAAATTGCTAAAAGAATCAATGATGTGAAATGGCAGTAGTCCTTGATTTCTGATTATTTGAAATTTTGTTCTTAATTATATTGTTTTTCATAGATTAAAGGATTTGGCACCACAGGTAAAGTAAGTCAGGCAACAGAAATTAATGCCTGTTATCCAAATATTTACTGATAGAAGTAACACTCTAACCCCATGCTAAGAGATGTCAAAATTAAGAATTTATTTGATAGGGTATTTTTAGAAAGTAGTTTTCCCTAGTCACAATAAGTAGCAGTGCTTTAATCAGTCAATATTCTGGGAACAAAGTCTGATTTAATACCTTAATCTGTGCACACAGATTGAGTTGCATAAGGTTCTGGTCCTCTTGGAGCTGAATTTATGAAAGGCCTGGCTGAGGCAGAATCTATGGTACTTTTTACCTACAGCCTATAGTTGAAACTAGGTCAGTTTTTAACTCAGCTCAAAATTTCCTGGTAGCCCTAGGGGAGACAATAATGGTGCTAAATGACTAAATGATTACCACAGCTAATCCAGCAGGAGATTACTCTTTGGTTTATAAACAGCCAATTAGATTCTTTTTCCCAGGAATTTGGATCTGAAACACAGATACTCTGCTTACTCTTTTTAGGGCACTTAAATGAGCTGGGGCTGACACAGTCAGTGGTGGCTCATAAGAACATGGGTCAGAAAAGGATGTTTGTAGAGAAAAAGAAAAAAAAGCAGAGACATTTAGAAAAAAAGCAGGAAAAAAATGAGCATGCAGCTCTAGAGAGTTGCTACTTTTATTTAAACTAATTTTGAATTCCCAGTTCTTTCCCTCTTCCCGGGGTTCATTGAGATTTTCTTGCAATATTCCAACAACACCCCATTTCTCCTTATTTGACTTAGCTTATACGACTATGTTTCTCTTCCATGCAACCAGATGATTCCTGATCAAGAAAATTATTTTAGGGATGGGCAAGACCTCAGCCATGCTTGAAGGGAGACCGCACTGACAATGCTCAAACACCGTCATTACTTGTAGCAGTCTCATTTGGTCTCATGGGTAGAATATTATCCCAAGAGAAATGGGAGAAGGTAGAGGGTTGCTGCTAGGGTGGGGCGATCACTCCTCCTCTTCTACCATGCTAGAAGCTCTATCTAATATTTTATCTTCCTTTAAAGGTAAGTGTTCTAATAATAAAATTTATTTTTAAATTTTATTACTTTGGTAGTTTGCAAATATTCTTTAGTTTCTTTTCTATTTATCTTACTTCAATTCAAAAGCTTTAATGAAAAAGTCCTATATGATTCTATGAAACAATGATTTAATAAAATTTACAGTTTATAGAATTCTTTTAGATTACACTTGACTGTGCATATAACAAATGTGTATTAACAGAAGAAATATAGGTGGGTAAAAGCAAGGGAGAATTGTGTATTTTCATCTCTGTGTTTTCTGTGCCTAACATCCAAGATTGCCACAACATCTTAAGCTTGATCTATCATTATTTATTGAGTGTTTTCTCAATACCACACACGTTTTCTCTGAAATAAATGAGACAATAATTTCTTGTCAGATATAACATTTTACAAGTTTCATAGTTATCTATTTACTATTAATATGCATTTCAATAATATTGGGAGTGTGATCTTTGTTTGGTTATATATATTATTCCAACTATTTAGCTAATAATGGTAAAGTACCAGACTGTGAGTAAAATAAGACTAGAGTAATACTAACAGCAGCACAAAAATCTATTATGCTGCGATGCATATGATATTTCATTTTCACTTTAATAAATCATCATTTTGGCAAGGGTGAATTTGTTGTTCTGGAAAAAAACTAAAACAGGTTAAAAAAATCATTTCCCAATATCATTTAATGGAAATAGGAAAATTACTTTTTCTGTAAAAGTGTTTATATATGTTGGACATATTAGTTGAAGGAAGAATTTCCTTCGTAAAACAGTTTTCAAAATTGTTACCTAAAAAAACAAGCAAAAAATTCTTAATGTGATTACATTTCAGAAAAATATTAAACATTTATTTATCCTTACTAACAAATGTTTACTGAATGCATGCTGTTTATAGAGCAGTGTGTCACCTCCCAGGTTCATAAAGCTGAAATAAATAATTTCATTGGTTACTAACTTTGTCTAGTTTCTGGAGGATACAAAAACATGAGTAAGACAATGAGCCCAGAGAGCTTATGCTGTAATAGAGTAAGAGAAGACTCACGTTTACATCTGGAATGAGCAGTTAGAATACACATATGCCTAAAACTGGAGTAATAGCACAAGATTCTCTATGCTAAATGGCTAACCATCACAATAGATGATGAGTGCTATGAGACTCAAAGAGAAGAATGTTCACTTCACTACTATGTAGTTGGGGAAGACTCTATCAAGGAAGAGCATCTTCATCGGCTTTAAAGGGATTGTATGCCTAGAGAGGAAGGAGGTAGTATGCCTGTTATAAGACTATTGGTCCCATAAGAATCCATGTTCTTTCTTCTCCATTAGAAAATTCATCAGATGGAAAAATTGATGTGATTGTATGTGATAGATAATAGCCAGTATTAGCCACATGAGGCAATCTCTAAAAAGGGAATGAAAATTTCCTGAGGAATAGCATCTTGGAGTGAAAGGTATAAATAACAAAGATCATTGATGGGAGACAGCATGTTGCTTGGACTGCCCTTGTACATCTTCTCAACACAGGCATCATCACCTTTAAAATGTTTCCATCACTCTGATATCAGATTTAGAAATTTCTGTTTTCAGACTCTCTCTTTACATTGATAAATGCGTGCTGCCATGTCCAGTAAAACATTTACGTTTGAGCATCTGCTCAGTGTCAGGTATGCTATGTGCTAGGAATACAAAGGTGTGTAAGGTGTACTAGCCTTTGTGGACATTTAAATTTACTTGATTGTAAGCTCTTTGAGGACAAGAACCAGGGATGATTTTACATTTTATCTCAGCATCTAGCCAGTAATAGTGTAAGAGAAGACTCATGTTTACATCAGGAATGAGTACTTAGAATACACATATACCTAAAACTGGAGTAATAGCACAAGAGCCTGATACATAATGGATGCTTAATAAACATTTGTTAAATCAATACATACATTAATAAATCAAATCTATGGGAACTCTATGGGTTCCAAGAGAAACAGAGTTTGAATTAAATTCAATACTTACAAAGGGTACAACTTGAAAAATCAGTTAACTTCTTTTTTAAAATTTTTCAGCTTTAATAAGCTAAAATTAATATAAAACATGGTGTATGTTTAAGGGGTACAGTGCGATGATTTGATAAATGTATATATTGTGAAATGATTACTGCAATAAGGTTAGTTAATACATCTGTCACCTCACAGTATTACAATTTATGTAACCTTTTTGAACTTTGGTTTCTTTGTAAAGCTCATTTATGAGACTGATATAGTAAATTAGATAGTATATATGAAAATATGCTATCTATTCAAAATTATAGGTTAATATATTAATATAATAATTAGTATATTGATTTAATATACATAATACTTAGAACAGAACCTGGAAGTAAACACTCAATAAACACTCCTTCTCATCATAGATATTAAATAAAACACAATCTTATTTTCTTGCCTTCATGATCTTTTGAATTCCTCAGTGCTTTAGTTGAATATCTTGATATTATTGACATAAGATTTTTAAAAATCTCATTCTCTGTTATAATTGGCATCTATTATTTACTTTTTTAAATCAGAAAAACAGCTGAAATGATGAGCTAAATCTTTGTGAGGTGTACCATGTGCAATATTTATGAAAAACATTATTTCATTCTTTTCAACATTTTTCCTCAGAGGTCAAGTCCAGTCTATTGCTTGTTTATGAGTTCCCGTGTCTGAAAAAGACCTTCTCTCAAGAATAGACTGAAATATAGCAGAATCAAAGAACTGTAAAGAGCTGTAGTAACATAAGGATATGGCAAATGGGGCAATTTGTTTTTTGGTCAGATCTGCCCTGACACTTTGTTGGCATAGTGAAGTGTCCTAAAGCATTTGACATTTCTATGTGCAGATGATCTTTTGTTGGCTACAGACACATCTCAAAGAACTAATGGCATCTCACCCCGCTGTCATAGAAACATGTATTCAAACACAAGCTTCTTTTCTGGAAAGATTTGCAAGTTTCAACATATCCAGCTTTTGAATGGAAGAGTCAACTTAATGATTTAGAAGTCTTAGCTCTCACATGTTCTACTTTAACACCTGGCTTTTTTTTTTTTTTCCAAATACATCCTTTTATAACAACAAATTTTATAGACTACATAAACTCATATAATAATACTGAACACTAAGCTTGGAACTGTATATACTTCTCTCTCTTACTGAGCCTTCAAATCTTTTCTTTATTTTGAGTTTGAAAAAACAGACAGAAAATAAATAAAGATAATTACATCTGAATGAAGCATTGATTAAGTAAGAGTTTGGCTAAAAGAAGATTCCTGTTTTGTAATTTAAGAAATTTCAAGAGTTGTGGTAGGATTTGTAACCTTAAAAATTCCCAGGTGCTTTCTTGGCTCAGCCACTCCTTTTTAGGTTCTGTAATATTCATACCTGGAATATAGAAAAGAAAAAAGAAAGTATTATTTTATTATTTTTTAGAATAACATAAATAATCAATAGGAACTTTTATTTTCTCTTTCAATTTCAATTATTTAAGAGATTTCTGGTAGACAGATTATATTTTATGGTAAAAGAGAACTTACTTATGTATAACTAATATAGTCAATAATATAATATCTATGTGTGGTGTCAGAGGGGTACTAGGTTTATCAGGGTGGTCACTTTGTAAATTATATCAATGTCTAATCACTATGTTGTACACCTGAAACTAATATAATATTGTATGCCAACTATAATTATAAATATTATTATATAAAAAAATAAATGATAAGAAAGAGAACTTGTGCTTTATCAAATACAAAGAAAGGAGGTAGAAATTGGTGATTTACTTTCGGGAACAGCTATGAGGGTACTATATGGATTATCAAGGATTAATATGTCCATCCTTGACATATCTGTGATATAGAAAGTGTTAATATTTAGATGTTAGGAATTTGGTGATGGAAATTAGGCAAGAGAGTCCAGCACAGAGTTTACAGAGTAGTGACAGTCCAGTGAAACCCCTGCATTGTCCCTCAATCTTTCCTAATAAAGAGAGATAGCTAAGAGGAGAAGCGACCTCATTTTGGAAGAGTTGGGACAGGAAAATATTGCAGAAAAATAATGCTTTATCCCTCTATTTCCCCCCATCTTTCATGGATAAAGATGGAGCTAGACTTATATTTTATAGAAGTTTGAAGTCATATCTAAGATAAGAGGCCTTGTATGTTATTCCTTTTCTGGAGCTTTCTGAATGTTAGGAGTTATAAAACATTTTGAAAAATCAAAGAGCATACAAAAAATCATAGAGACAACAGTTTAGTGGTGACCACAGAGAGAAAGAGGGGTGAGGGAGGTAGATAAGGGTAAAGGGGATCAAATATATGGTGACAGAAGGAAATTTAACTGGGTTGTGAACACATGTTCTAATATACATAGATGTATTATTGAATTATACCTTTGTAACCTATGTAATTTTATTAGCCAATGTAGCCCTAATAAATTTAATTAAAAAAACAAAGAGCATAGAGGAAAATGTGAGGGGGATGGAGTAGAAGCAAAGAATATGAGAAGGAATAGAAAATGTTCCTCCCTCCTTTCTCCCCCAATCCCTGCAATTCCTCTAAGGCGGGAAAAAGGATTTCATTGATCTTTTTATACCTCCCAATGGAACCATTGATAGCAGATGAAGTTTCATTGGCTAGTTAGAGGCCACTTCAGTGAGGATCAAATAGGCATTTTCATTAGAATAATGCAGATATGTTGCTACCAGTTGGAGTGGGGAGCAGATGAAAGCAGAATTGGGTCTCTCACATGGATCCTTGAACCTTGAGAGCTGCATCGAACTGGGTGTTAAGTATCTGGACATATTGGTTTCCTACCTACCATACTGATTCCATAGATAAGACTGTGAGTTAAAGTAGACTATAAGCCAGCAGAGAAGGACGTGGAGTATAATCTCACCACCAAGAATGCATAGTGAATATCACACTTTGTTCTCCCTTTCCTTATCAAAATAAGCAAGTGCAAGACAGAAGAAAAGAAAGTAAGGAGAAAGAATAAATCTTTTTACTCTAATTCATTTTCATCTCTGAAGTGATTCGATCAATACAGTTGTTTACAATTTCTTCTTAATGGAAGCTCAAAAATGGCAATAAGGAACATCAAAATATTGAGACTGACATTACTAATTGCTAATACAAGATGAATGTGTTGTAGAAATGTGGAGGATCTTTAAAAATAATATGTATTAAAAATAAAACTTGCAGATTTTTACATGTAGTTGAGTTGATTCTTTAAATTTTAACTGTGATATTAAGTTTGGATTGAAAACTTCAAGATAAAGTATTCTTTGTTACTCTCTGCCAAAGCAAACTGCTTGGACTGCAAGCCTAAAAGAATTTCACTCTCTAATTTGGTCCTAATCTAGACTTTACCATTGACTAGTCTCCAGAGAAGACAGAAATAGCAGAGGAGAAAATGCCCATGTAAAGAAGGAAGATTGATTCTGCCATTGGCCTTTTCAATCATAGGAAACATAGATCTGTTTTGTAGGATCTGATTATTTCTTTGTCTTAAAGAGGAATTTAAAATGGGAATTTAGAGAAGGGTATTATGCTTCCCCTCCTTAAAAACTTAAAAAGAGAAATCATTATGTAAAAATATAACTGATTATGTCTGTTATCAAATTATGGATAATTTTTGTTTTCTTCTAAAGGGACAGATAGTTACTATTTTAGGCTTTGCTGGCCATCCTGAATCTATCACAACTGAGCAACCCTCTGGTTGTAGCATAAAAACAGATATAGACAATAGGTAAACAAATGGGCTTGATAGTATTCCAATAAAACTCAACTTATAAAAAGTCAGCAGGCTGAATTTGTCCCACAAGCTATAATTTTCCAATTTCTACTCTAAATAATTCTCCGCATTTTCTCGTTTCTACAATAAACACATATTGTTTCTATAAACACACACAGCAAATTATAGAATTAGTGAGGTGATCACATTGTAATGTATAAAAATGTCAAATCAGTGTATTGTACACTGAAACTAATATAGCCAATATAAGATTGTATACCAACTATACTTAAATAAAAAAATAAATAGAATATTTTTTTTCTAGATTGAGTTGTTCTGATTTATATTTATTTTCTTATGTTCAGTACCATAGAATGTTTCTTCCTATCAGTTCCACAGGAGAACATCGATTATTTGAATCATCCTTAGCAGAAAACTTGATAAATTGTTGTGGCTCTTTCCATAAAAAGAAGACGCCCTACTTTTCAGGATGACTTCTGATGGGTTTTATTTTTTTCTCTGCTTTACTCAAAAGGAACATGTGAGCAGTGGTTGAAAGAATATTTAAATTATATTGTGCTAAGAGCATCTGCAGAGTTGATTCTGGAGACTTGGGCAAGGGAACCATTGCTGTGAAGCTTTGCTCCTACTCCTAGCACAGATGCCAAAGCAGATGGAAGGGCAGGGATCATCTGCAGAAATGCTCCAGATTTCCAATGTGAGTAGAGAATGAAAGGCATGTCAGACATTGCTGAAACGGCTAGATTGATAGGCTCTACACTTCTAGGAGCAGCAAAGGCAACAAACTCTCCCCACTCTGTGCCTTAGACAGAAACATGATAGATAGTGTGTGTGCCATTGTCTTCCATTCCTTTACAATTTGTGATCCACTATTCCAACAGGCACTCGTTTGGTGTCCTGCCTGGAAATTGTTCTGATGCTGTTTATGTTTCAAATGCTTAGGAAAACATTTCTATTAAGATTGCATGCCAAAATGCAAGGCTATACTAAATAGCAAGAAGGATGGAGTAAATTTAGTACTGGTAATCTGTAAAGGAAAATATTAAATATGCTCTCTGTGGAGAATAATAACACTTTGCATGTTGCTGTCTAACTTTACTTCAGGACTATAAGTGTTAAAACATCAGCCATGTAAATGGGCTGTGGGGTGGTAAAAGGTTGACAGGATAATTATGCTTGAGAGGCCACTATTATGTATGTCCTTTGGACAGTAGTTTGGAAGAACTTCAGAGACACTAATTAATTCTGCCCCACAGTGAGGGGGCGGTAAGCAGTAGCCCTGTGGGAAGCTGAGCTACAGTGCTCTGTCTCAGGTCAGAGGACCAGGAAAACACTTCAGGGTATGTCTAAGTTGATCCTCTAGAGAAAACCTCTTTAATCTTACTTAAGGTTACAAAGTCTTTGGCCTGATGCAAAACATTTCATCTTGTGCAATTTCAGAGGTTCTTGTCATTTAAAGAAAGTAATATGACAAATCAAACAGCTCAAAAAGACCAGAAGAATCTCATTCTTATAAAATACTGGTTATAGTTTAGGAATATTAATTTTCAGGTTCTTCTAATTGCCAAATCTTTTCTTGTACATAATTTACATTTCCTTTTGTATTTATTACAGCTCCTATTATAGGACTCTTTTATTTTTCCTTGAAATTTCTGAATTGGTAGCCCTGATTCCTGAGGGGAGTAGAAAAACTAATTTTCTGTGAGAAATAGTGCCATCCACATGCCAAACTTACCACACAGCACTTAAGAACAGGAGACAGAATAGCTTTTGACTAGGTGAGTTTTTTGGTTGACATTTTTATTCTATATATTTTTTTATTGTTTCAGGTATAATTTAGTTCACACATATGTATTTTTCTTGTGGAAAATTGGTAATATTTATTGGTTATTTATTTGTCCGGCATTAGTGCTAATCAAAGTACTCTTCTACCCATTCCATAACATATACTGATTCTTTACTTTCCTTGACTCTTAGAATAAGTATGAGGATAGGTGAGAAATTTTTATATACTTGAGATAGAGTACTATAGTATGCTGTGTGGTGTTCTGGCAAAAAGTTTGGATATAGTCATAATACAGTTACGACAATACTCTTTTATTTATATAGTTGTAGTGTTTTATGAATTGCTGGTAATCCTGTCTTCCCATCTTAGGCAGTGAAATAATAGTTGGGGTAAAGGAAAGAGGAAATGGAAGGAGAGAAAGAATTTCAGAGAACTAAGCAACACATATCTGGTAGAACATAATTTATAGGCAATGATTAACAGAACAATAAGACGAAGGATTTTATATCTTTAAAATGTGCTATGAATTAACCTTACATATGAATTTCTATTATATACTCTATGACTGGTTAATAATATGTTGTCTTCAACCATTTGAAAAAAGTTGAAACTCTTTATTTGGAATTTAACTAAATTGACTGAAATTATGATTTTATTTATCTTTTCCATAATATGGACAGGTGTTTGAAAGTAGATATAGTCCAATTAGTGAAATTTTGGTGGGATAACTGTCTTTGTACTAATTTGGTCTCTCCATGAATTTGGCCTAGCCATTTAAGCATGTTATAACAATTATTTTATCTGTAAATTAGGGAAGTGTTAATAATATCTTAGTTTAAACTTTTTCATGGTGACATGGTTAAAATAAAAATAAAATACATGAGGCTTCAGAAAACAATTCAGTTTTCAAGACACTATGGGAATTTATGCAATCTAGTTGATTGTATCAATATGATAACCAAAAACTAAAGATGGGAAAAGTGCTTATAATATAATGTAACATTAAACAAAGAAAATCAGACTACAACTATAATAATCATAATGATTGCCTCCCAAGCGTTAAGCTACTGTTTTCTTTTCCAGAGCATTCAACTTCCTTTAGAAATCTATCCAGATAAATAATAGAGCATGTCATCTAGATTAAGCCAATCATTGGATTCCATGTCAAGATTTTTCATGAAAATTTTGTTACACAAATGAAGTTTCTCCTTCTAGTATGGTATGAAGTATAGATGTAAAGCTTAGCAATGCTGCAGTCATGTTGCCATCATAGAAGAAGTCAACTAGGCAATGAGACTGACACACAGAAGAATTAAACCAAGAGAATCACACAGCCAGAACTCTGATCAAACAAGATTCTAGCTTATCCTTCCTTTAGGTCTTTATCATTGCATGAAGTAAGTTTGCTTTGAAATAAGATATATCTGTAAGTAAAAAGAAAAGAAAATGAAGCATTTCTCAGAGTAGCCTTTTCAGTCTGCAGCCTGAAATCTGCATTGACTGAGAGGCTGTTGATTTAGCATCCAGAGATTTGGAAAAGCCAAATTCTCTAACTGAAGTTATCTACATTGGCACTAGAAGTTGCAGGGAGATTGAAGATAAAGTAGAATGTAAGATTGGGGTTCTTATAAAAGTCTTTTTGTTTGAAATAATTTTTTAAAAATTTTTCTTAATTTGGAAAAGAGAGCAATCATTCTCATTGTGGAGATTAAGCTGCAATTCAATTTGAGGGTGAGAGGATAATAAGACATCAATTCTATGATTTCAGATTGCTTTTAGGTGGACTTCTTCTCTGACCATGCTGAAATAATGAGTATGAGTCTAGCCCTCTTAATATAAACAGCTGTATAAAACTGGACAAACTGTAAGAAACTTGAGTTTCAGACACTTTACTATAGTCAGTGGAGGACTGTGATTCCTAAGAAAAGGGTGATACTCATAATTGCCTAGGATTTCATCCTGAATATACACCTGGATCACAGTGTAGGCAAGTAGTCCAAGTACATTTGGTGGTTTGACTGATCTAGAAGCTAGAGATCTGAATTTGTGGTTGTTGAAGATAATAGATTTGGTGTGAGCAGAGTCCCAGAGAGGTAAGAGGTTCACAGAGAAAGCACTACAAAAATTATTATAGCAGTAGCATTAATCCTTTAGAGGAACACTAAGATTGCATATACTAGTAAATGTTTTGTATAGCATGGCAGAGAATTACTAGTTGGGATATTAGCTGAAAAAAAATTCCAGAGGTCCCATCATACTGGAGAATGTAGAAGGTGTAACCAGCCAGCAAGGAGAGAGGCTGGAATTCATTTGAAACCCTTTAAAAGGTATATATTAAAATTAGGACTACTCCAGTCAAAGAGTATGAAGCTAACTAAAACCTCAATGAAGTTCAAAATATAAGTTGGTGTGAAGGTAAATTAATTTGTTCTCAAGACAAAACTCAACACTTTTAAAAAGAAGACAAAAAATCCATATTCCCATTAATATATCACTCATAATGTCAAGAGTACAATAAGAATTACTAGATCTGTGTAAAACATGACTAAAACATGTTATTCAAATTGATAAAAATAAATAAATAAAATAGCATAACAAATATGTTAATGCTAGCCAAAATGGACTTTAAAAAGATATTTTAAATACTTAAAGGATATAAAGGAAAAATAGACATAATAAGTAAACAGATGGGCAACCTTAGAGAGCAATAAAACTATAAAAAGAATTAAAATTTTAGAGCCCAATAGTACAATATCTAAATTGAAATATTAATGGATGAGTTTATAGAAGATTAGATATTGCAGAAAAAAAGATCAATAACACAAACAGAGGAACAGAAACATTCAAAACAGAAAAGCTTGTAAAAATAAATTAAGCCTTATTTATTTGCAAATTAATTAATTTATTAAGTCTAAGTGTATACAATTAAACCTGGGAAATAGAGGAGAAGTTGGAGAAGGAAAATTTTGAGGAAATAACGACCCCAAATTTTTCAAATTTTATAATAAATATTAATCTTCTAAGCAGGAAGCTCAAGGAATACCAAGTAAAAATAAATATGAAAAACTCATACCTAGACACATTATAGTCAAATTGTTGAAAATGAAATATTAAAAGACAGCCTTAACAAAAAGACGCATTATATGTAGGGAAGCACTGATAAATAATTACATTAATTTAGCATAAAATCAATGCAAGATACAAGACAACGGGAAGGCCATCTTTAATACCAAAATAAAAGACAAATTTGTCAACATAGACAATGCCTTCAAAAAGGGAAGCACAGTTCCAGAAATGATAACTCTGCATGTAAATACTTCTTATTGTATTTATTACTTTTTATTGTTTCTTAATTTTTAAAAGACAATTGGCTTTTTGAAATACAAAGTATTATGGAACCTATAGCATATGTAGAAATAGACAATAATATTACCAAAAGTATGTATATAAGAGAAAAAAATACAATTTTTAAAAATATTTCTTCTGCCTTGAGTTTTTTGGGTCTGTGTCTTTTGAATTTTCATTAAATTTACTAAAGTTTATATGTTATTTCTTCAAATACTTTCTTCTGTCCTCTGATCTACTATCTTTTTGTGCCTTCAAATATACATCCATTAGACAGCTTGGTACTTCCCCACATATTACTGGTTGTCTGTTAATTTTTTTCAGTATTTTAATTTTCCTCTTTGTATTTAATTTTGGATAATTTATTTTAGTAAGTCTTCAAATTCAGTGATTTCTTTCTTTTAAAATCTCTAATCTATGAATCACACCTAGTGTATTTTCTCTTTAGTTGTGTTTTCATCTCTAGAAAGTCTATTTGGGCCTTTAAGGTTGGCAGTTTCTTTTTCATAATGTTTATATTTGTCTCTACCTTCTTGAATATATTAATTTTATTTATAATAGATGTTTAAATAACTGTATCTGTTAATTTTCACATGTACAGCATTTCTGAGACTGTTTAAATTGTTTGACTCCCCCGCCCCCATGATTTTGGGTCATACTTTCTCACTTCTTCATATGCCTAGTGATTTTTATTGCATACTAGATGATATGAACTATACATTACTAGATATTAGATGTTGAGATTCCTTTAAAAACTGTTGAATGTTGAGATTCCTTTAAATGCTGTTGAGTTTGTTTGGGGTTGTAGTTAATTACATAAAATTAGTTTGATCCTTTTGATCCTGGTTTTAGGATTGTTGGTACAGGTCCATAAGAGCTTTTATTCTAAGGTTAATTTGGGCTTATTTTTAATGCCATTATACTCTGAGGACTTTACCCGATATCCTCTATATTAGAAAATCTTTCTAGTTTGGCTGATGTGATCATAAAGTATTATCCTGGCCTGCATGAGCTTGAAGGAGCATTCTGTTTATTCCTCTTTGTTGGTTCTTTCTACAGTTTCATGTAGTTTCCTAAGACACTGGCACAGATCAGCAATCAACCAGTAACTGAAGGGTTCCCCTCTGTCCCAATCTGGAACTCCTTTCTCTTTACTTCTAAATCTCTTTCAGAATAATAAAGCAAGAAAAAGTAATAAAAGGCACAGTTTGGAAATGGCAAAATAAAACTCTCTTCATTAGAAATGGCATGACCCCTATGTAGAAAATTCCAAGGATTTTACAAAAAAAAAAAATTACTAAAATCAATAAATAAATTTGGCATGTTTTTAGAATATAAGTTCCACAAATAAAAACTAATTGCATTTCTATATATTAGATACAATTAGAAATCAAAATTAAATAAATACCATTTATAATAGCATTGAGAATATGAAACAGAGATGAACTTGACAAAATATGTATGAATATATATACTATAAACTATAAAACATCACTGGAAGAAATTTTAAAAGGCCTTAAATATTGAGAAGTATACTATGTTCATTATTCTGAATACTTAATATTGCTATAGCAGTTCTTTCCAAATTAATTGACACATTTAGTGTAATACCAATCAAAATCCCAGCAGACTTTTTTTGTGGCAATTAAAATAAATTCTAAAATGTATGTGAAAATGTAAAAGACTTAAATAGTCAAAATGATTTTGAAAAGAACAAATATGAAATGCTATCTGATTTTAAGACTAAATCTTCATTAATTAAGACAGTGTTTTATTTCCATAAAGAATCAAATCATATTGATTAATCAGACAAACCAGTATAGTTTACCAGATTTTCCTAAATTGATATAAGTAGAGGTGACTTTTGTTTAATGTTTTGTCAGTGCATCTACCACTTTAAAACATAATATTTGCTAATGTGATAAATAACCTACCTAAGCAAGTTTGGTGTTTAAGTACCACTTTATAGTGCTGCTAAATGTGACCAGACAACTTTATATTAAGACAAATTATGTATCATGTCACATAAAATTGTCATATTATATTTTTTCTTGATTTGAAATATAAAAATTTATTCACAATTTCATTACTGTCAATGTACTCTTGCTGAGATAAATGTCCTTTCTACTGTTTCGAGTTGAATATAACTATCATGTTACATATAACAAGATGGTAAAGGACGTGATATTCATTTTTATAAAATTCTTTCTTGGCAAAATTAAAACTGGCAACTCTATGAAGTGCATATTCTTTTCTACTTTGAAATTTTCATAAGTTTTTTTTTTTTTTGAAATTTGAAATCTTTTTTTTTTACTCATCAAATATTTATTGTTTTTTATTATTAAGTTTATTGGGGTAACATTGGTTAATACAATTATACAATTTTCATGTGTACATTATAATTTGGCATCTGTATATTTTATTGTGTGTTTACCACCCAAAGTCCAGTTTTCTTCAGCTACCGTATATTTGATCCCCTTTACCCACTTCACCCTCTTCCTAAATCCCTATATTTGACCCCCTTTAACAGTCTACCTATCTCCTCCTCTCCCAACTCTACCCTCTGGTAACCACTAGTCTATAGTCCATGTCCATCAGTCTGTTTGTCCTGTTCATTTATTGTTTTTAGGTTTATATTCCACATATAAGAAAAAAATCATGAGATTTTCAACTTTTTCTGTCTGGCTTATTTCACTTAGCATGATCATCTCGAGGTCCATCCATGTTGTCGCAAATGGCAGTGTTTCAACTCTTCTTATAGCAGAGTAATATTCCGTTGTATGTATGTACCACAGCTTCTTTAGCTAATCGCCTATTGTAGGACACTTTGGATGCTTCCATGTTGTGGCCACTGTGAATAATTCTGCTATGAACATCGGTGTGCAAATATCTTTTCAGGTATGGGTTTTCAAGTCTTCAGGATAAATACCCAGTAGAGGGATTGCTGGATCATATGGTAGATCAATTCTCAGTTTTTTGAGGAGCCTTCATACTGTTTTCCATAGTGGCTGTACCAATTTGCAGTCCCACCAGCAGTGTATGAGGGTTCCTCTTTCTCTGCATCCTCTTCAACATTTGTTATTACTTGTTCTGTTGATTATAACTATTCTAACAGGTGTGAGGATAGTATCTCACTGTGGTTTTGATTAGCATTTTCCTTAATAGCTATGTGATTTGAGCATTTTTCAAGTATTTGTTGGTCATTTGTATGTCCTCTAAGGAGAAGTGTCTGTTCAGGTCCTCTGTCCATTTTTTGATTGGATCATTTGCTTTTTCAGAAATTTGAAGTCTTTGAAACTACACATCTATAATCTGTATTATATGGCCAGTTGATGCATTCTCTCTTGCTGGACCAGTCTTAGTCTAATGTCACAGGACTTATAACTGGCAATTTGTAACTTGTGCATCTCATCAGATGAATATCTTTGTATATTAACTCATTTTATTTCAAAAATCCTTATGGAACCTCATGAAGAGAATGATGCAACTTGGATAATGTAAGATATGAGAGACTCTGGTTCATATAACTCTTGGGTCATAAAAATCATACTAAGCAGAATTATTACAAATTTAAGCAACTTATTTATTTATTTTTATTTTAAACTTTCAACATAACAATTTACTCCTAACTCTGTTCTGTTTTTCCAATTTTAAAAAAATGTGAACATGAGTGACAATAACATTACTCATTCAAAATGGTTGTTCATGTGAATTTCTGGCATGCTATTTGAAATTATGTCAGACAGTGGCATAAACTAATATGGTCCTGGATAAACCAAACCCTATGGTCACAATAGTTACAAAGATCATTACAGAAAGCATAGGAATACATATATTCTCAGAATTATATATATTATATATATATATATATATATATATATATATATATATATATATATATACACACACACACACACATACAATATATATAGTATGTGTATATATTGTATATATTATATACAAATATATATATACACACATACACATACATACACACATATTCTAAAAAGACCATATATATACATTTTCAACATATACATATCTGTATATGTACATGCACACTATACAAGCTATGTATGTTTGCATATATATGTATACAGTGGATTCTCATTATCATGTTTTTGTATATGTAGTCATCTTAGAAATGTGGGCTTTTGTTTTTCTCTTAGAGTAAAATAGTGAGACTTGTGGGATCCACCATGAATATTTCAAACAAATTTTCTTATACTCTTTTCCCTCACATAATCCTTTAATGTTAGACTCTTATTTCTCTTCTTAATATTGTAGCAGATTTCATGGACTGGGCTGGAGTGCCCAAGAACTTGGGTATAGTTGAATTCTTTTTATAGAATTATTACTTCTCTATATCACCACTTGATCTAAATCTCAAGGGCTGTGAATAATTTGGCATTCTATCCACCATGTCTTAAAAATTATAGAAAATATTTGAACATAGCTTAAGACAAAAAAAGAAAAGAAAAAGGATCATGGGACTCCTATAGAATCCAAGGTCAACTGGTCCATCAGGAATCTAGGCTTGGCTCTGTTTTTTCCTTCTGTCTCTGATTCTCACTGTATATCAGCTTCATCCTTCCTAAATTTGCTTTCCCTAATTTATTTTCTGTATACAGCCACCCATGCATTTGTCAAATTTCTCTTCCACTATGAATCCAGCCAAGATTGGCACATTTTCTTCTCAGATGTAATTCCAGATTTATAAGAGAAAGAATAGGTTTGGCTAAACTTGAGTCTTTTTACTCCCTTGGCTCAATAAATGATGAGCACAATTGCATACAGGACACAACTCTTAGAAAAAGAGGTCACTGTGAGTTGGGCAGGAATTCCTAAAGGAATTTTTAACTGCAGCCCAAACTGAGAAACACTAAGCTATATTCCTGTAAACCAAATACAAGCTTTCAAAACATAGCAAGAAGTGGCTATACTATAAATGACATTTTAGTGTTCAATATATGACACTATATTTTTTTGTATTAGTAAAACTTTTAAAAATAAATAATAAACTATAGTCACACATATTAGATTCAGTGATAAAAGGAGCACCAAAATCAAATAGTATCTCACTGAAGAATCCTTTGGGACTAAGAATAGCATCACTATGTGTGAAAAAGAAATTCAGGAAAATTGCATTTGTATAGCAAAAAATGAATAGCTAGAAGTAAATCCACTAGACAGAAGAATGTAAAAGAATAAAAAGAACTGAAAAATATGTCACTCCCAACATCGGTCAACTGTGTTTTTTAAAGTTTAAATCCTGATGCTTAACTGACAGAGATTCTATGATTGCATTTGACACAAACACCATTGATATTTCCTGGTTACTAAAAAAAATTCTTTGGGGAATGTGACTGAATAAATGTGTTTGCAATGGTAGGATTTTCAAATAAATTAGTACAGGATTCTTATTTCAAAATAGTACAACTAATAATAACCTAGGTGATGTGAATATTTTTACATTTATATGAATATAGTTTGCAATTGACCACTGGGAACAAAGCCCATATGCCTAAGAAATAGCAGTTAGACACTGCCCTGAGCACACAGATTCACTATTGAGCATTTATATTGCATTGTTCAACAAAGTAGATTGTTAAGAAATTTGATCAGTATGGCTATGAATTTGGAATTTATAGGTACAAATTGAAAAAAAAAGGCTAGGGGATGCTATCGGGGCTTTATATCAGGGAAGCACTGAATTGCTCTTATTCCATGAAGCACTAATATGTTTCAGAATTTCCTATAGAAACCACCCTCTGAGATAAATCAAGAATGTACTTTAAATAAAAGAACCAAGACATAAATAAGAAATTTAAAGGGCAAAAAGATAGGGTCTTGGAAATGTCTTATAAAAAAGGGGTCATGTACCAACAAGCTGTTCCATGCAGTTGGGTACATTATTACACCATTCATTGGAAATTAATTTACATGATCACATTAGCCTTATAAAATCAGGTAATATTTATTGAAATATAAAGTTCCTTGATTTATTATTTAAGACAAAGTGGAAGATGTTAATATATTTTTTTTGGTAGAAGATGTGGCATGTATAGTTTTTTAAAAATTTAAACCAAGAGGTTTACTTTTTAAAATACTTTAATTTCATTTTGAAAACATCACAAACTTAAAGAAAAATCGGAAGTACCATGCAAATTACTTTTTTTCTTCTGAATTATTTGAGAGTAAATTGCCAACTAGATGCTCTAATTACTCCTGATTGTTTTCTACAAACAGAGAATTCTCCTATGTAACCACAATAAGAAATAAAAATCTTGTGATCAAAACAGGTACATTACCGTCACCTAATCCTCAGACCACATTTAAATTTTGTCAATCGTCCCAATAGTAGTATTGATAACAAAATATCTCAGTCTAGAACCTTGTGCTGCACTAAGTTATCATGTCATTTTAGTGTCCTTCAGTCTTTCTTGATTTTATAATCCTGACACTTTTGGGCTTGACTGGTGTTTCCTCACTGTTAGATGTAGAATATGCAACTTTAATAGGAACATCACCAAAGAGATGCCACATTCTCATGCACCTAGCAGGTAGTGCAAACCATTAATAAATATCTGGTAGGAAACAATTCTGAGACTATGAAAATATCTTCTTTCTCATCAGCCTTTTAATTAATTGATTCATTTAATTATATTCATATAATATATGATTTTCTATTTTATAAAACAGGTTAATCTTTTGCTATTGTTATTTATAATTGATCCTCATTATTCATGTTAGTTCTATGTTTCATAAAGTCACTATGAACACTGGATTGTGAATATTTAAGCATTACTCCTAGAGAAAAATACAAGTTAGGTTCCTATGAGCCTCTAGTTATAACATTTCAATCAACTGATCAATAAAATAACCTCCTTTTGCATGTCTTTTTGTTTAAAGAAACTTATTAATATATTTTGTTGATTTATCAACATTGAACTCAGACCCAACAGTACTATAACTCATGCCTGATCAAAACTTATCTAATGCACTTATTTCCTTCTTAAGGCTGTTAGTCTTCTTGTGCCTAGTAACACTAGACAGCTCTTCAGCACTATGCTTGAGGACCACTTCAAACAGTGTATTCATCAACAAAAAAGCACAAAATGTGAAAAAAACATGGCACTAAATAGTTTGTGAAAAGGATATTTGCACTGTGAGAGTTGAAAAAAGAGTGTCCTCATGTTTGGCCTCAGCTGGGAATAAGTATGATGGACAACTCAAATTTTTGCTGTTCTTTGTATGCCTATGAATGACTGAAAGTATCATGAGGATTGATTTGGGGGTTATAATTAAATTTTAATGTGTAGGTAGATTTGCAGGTACGGAATCTGTGAGTAATGAAAATTAACTGTATTTTGATACCTAAAAAATAACATTCAGCAGTTGAATCAAAACTGGCTTCAAAGTCCTTTTGATATTGAGCATATCTCAGCTTTCTAGCACAAGAAGATATTACAGGAGCATATTATTTTATACAGCCCTGAAATTTGCCATTTAATCCAAGGATAATGATTTCTTTTAGTGGAAAATGGTATGAGGAAACCAATGCCTAGGAGCTAATTGTTCTCATTGATAGTGCTTATTGCTGTTCCCAGGCCTTCTCATAGGATAGTTCTAGGAAAGATAGATTAGATAGAGAGTATTTAATTATAGTGTAGGTAATAGGATTGTATCCAAGAAAATCAAGTCTAGGAACACTGAAGTTACATATGGTGATTGCAGGAGTTAGAGTGGAAAGTATAAAGGCCAGATGCCATGTGCTTAATAAATATGAATAACTAATAAGGAAATTAGCAGATTATAACATTGAAGAGTGATAAATTGATAAACCCTGAATTCATGAAACCCCACAAAGTTAGAATTTGATTCAATATGAGACTCAAAAAGCTGAAATGACAAGATTTTGATTATCATTATTACAGAAGTAAATAAAATTGAATTTATTTTACTTTTATGTCAAATTTTAGAAGTAAGCATTCTAGGGAAAGTAGGGCAATCCACTATGTCAGACTTCAAAGATTTTATTGCTCTTCCTCATGTAGCCTGTACTCCCAAGTTCACATCATGGTCTAATACTGATCAGTTCCACTTCCTAATTATCTAGGAGGAAGAAAGTGAAGGGGCATACTTCTCCTATTAAGAAAACTTTCTTTAAGTGTGACATATACTTCTGTTTATATTCCATAAGGCAGAATTGATTCACATTGAGTTTAGTTTCTATTCTATGGAACAACATGCTAAAGTAAAACATCAAGTATCCATTTCTGTAGAAGGAAGAACAATGAGAGATCATTGGCAGCATCTGCATCTCTCACAGAGAGGGTTTCATGGAAACTGGAGGAAAATGAATAGCTTAAAAGGTAATAGGACCTAGGAATATATGGAACAACTTCTGGCCCCACGTAAGGCAGAATGAATATTACTCTCCCATTATGAATATTTATTTCCTTTTATCTGCATCTCTTTATGATTATATCTATGATTTGCTGTCTTCATTAATGTTTTACTTGCCTCTCTATATCTGTGTCTATCTGTCTCTCTCATTGAAAATGAGCTTATGGGTAGAAAACACAACTTAGTGATTGCTGTTTTTTACGAAAATGGAATATGAGTAGCACTTAAGAAGCCAGATCCTGAAGAGAAACATTTCTATGTTCAAATACTGGTTCTGCCACTTGGCAGCTATAGTACTTGGTCAAGTTACTCAACACTTTGAAAGTGAAGTTTCCTTATCTGTGATTATGCATGAAAGGTTCTTAATATGTTGCTTGGAATATAATATACTAAATTAATATTAGCTGTTATTTATTTATTATTTATTTATTTATTTATTTATATATTTATTTATTTTGGTATCCACTACCAAAGTACACACAGCTAAGTGCCTTTTTAAAAATTCATTCAAATGGATGGACAGCTCCACTACTGTTTTCAGATGAAAAAGAGCTTGCAAATGTGAAAACTGTGTTGCCATTTGATTAGAAATGTTACTTAATTTTAACTTCACAGCTCAGGAACCCAGACTCACTATCAACAGATTTCACATCATCTTTACTTTTAAGCTACAGACCTCCAGGTGTTTGATTATTACTAGATTATTTTTTCTAGTTAACTTATTTCACACTATCGTGAAGGAGTGGGCAGGACTGTAATGCATAATTTCAAGGAATTTAAGATGAGAAAATGGAATGCCATGTTCACATCATGGACCACTGGTCAGACAGTTATTTATGCTTGTCCCAATAACATGGCCACCTTCTAATCCTATAGATCTTTCACTCCAAGTTACATAGTAAACATAATCAGTGTGCATGGAATTCCCAGGGATAACTGCATTCATCAGCAGGTGAGGTGAGGTGGAACATGGCAGCATTCAAAGCAGGATGGGTCAGATCACAAATAATTTGTCTTTGTGAATTTCCTTTTCTTGTTTATGCTTCCTACATTAAGGAATTTTGTTGCTCACTCCTTGCCTGTTTGGCTGGGAGAAAACCAGATACATTTGAGGGGATCTATAAGGAAAACCGTAAGTCTCAAATACAAAAACAAGACTAAACAGTGGAATCAGGCAAACAGTAAGAAAACTAAGATAAGGATACCCGATCCCAAAGTCCTTTCTCAAAAAATAGCAATTGAATTAATTTTATGGAATCTAGATTACCTGTTACTTAAAACCATCTCTATTTTTTTTGTCAAAATAAACTACCTTACTTTGTTGTCTATTTTTATTTTTAAATACAAGATTATTGAGAAACTGTTATAGATTGACAAAATGCCAATTTGTTATTGAGATTAAATTGAGTTAATCTCAGTTATTGTTCCTCATTTGAGTTGTGTTCTATGGTTGTTGAGAAGATTAAATGGGGAGATTTATGTAAGATGCACTGCATGGCACCTGGCACATAGTATGTCCACAGAAAATGTTTGGTTATTAGTTCCTCTATGATTTGCCCATGCAATTATTATTACAGTTATTACATGTGTGTACTTCAGTTAAGTGGAGAGAAAGATTTTTTTTTTAAGTGAAACAATAGTTTCTCTAAGGCCAGCATGTTAAATGAAAAAACCATATAATTTCTTATATCATCTGTAACCAGAAAGCATACGACCCAAATATTTCTAGGCTGCCTATAATACTTGAGTAATTACATAGTTTGGAATTCTACCATGTAAATCAAACAACTTACTTCCAAATAGCCGCCTCAGATTATTCTGCAAGAGTGATATGTTGAACAGTGCACGTAATTCCAGTTTTAGTAATTTTAGAGATTTTAGTAGAAAGATAATTTAAAATATTGCCCAATATTAGTATGATCAGTTTCAAACAGAAGTAGAACATAAAGAAAAATGACCCTACATATGAAAGACAATGAAAATCCTCTACATCCAATGTTAACTTCTTGTCTATATTTTGAGCTGTTTCTGCATCTCCATTGATTGCCCATCTCACTGAGCAGGGTTCAGGATTTAAAATACAATTTTTCAAGTAGCCTTTTTTCTGTAATGAAACAGAAAAGTCAACATAGCCTGGTAAAAATACAGGGCAGTTTGCAGAGATAGGGGATCTGGGGCTCTGTATCAAGTACTCAATTATCTCTGTTTCTCCTTAATAAAGTTTAGAGATCTTCCACATCCTACATCATAGGGAAAGAGCCCTTTCCCTGAGACTCCTCACAAAACAACAACAACACTAACAACAACAACAACAAAAGCATATAAAGATAGCTAAAATGGATCTAGCAAACAACTTAGAACTCTTGGAGAACATTTATGAAATGCATTCATGTTGGTGTTTGATAATAAAACTCTGAAATATGAGTTTCAAAATTTTTCAACAAAATTGAAAGCAAGCCATAAGTTGTTACATTATGCAAAAGTGGGACTTGAATACCGGAAAATGATTTTCTAGGTGATGCAAATATCCAGTCTTACTTCTGATTAAAATATGATAAGGACATAGGTTTGAGACTCAGACAGACCTAGATTCCAATCTGATCCATTTAGCTTCAAGTCTCAGGCAAATTACTCAATCTCAAAGAGTCATTTTTTCTCACTTATTCCTTTTGTCAAATATGCCAATTTTAGTTATAGTCCATGATTTGAGGGAAGTTTAAATGAGATGATTATGTAAGGTATATTTGAGTTAACCTGTACATGATAGATGTATAGCAGATATTTGGTTATTAGAAGTTAAATTCTTTTCTGACCTACTAGTATTCCAAAAATCTAATGGAAACAAAGAAATTAAAAAACACAGGTACTTATGTGCTATTCTATAAAGTAAATATTAAAAGTTTCCAAATACAATTTTTTTATTATTTTCATTTTTAAACTATTTTTAATGATTCTCACATTTATATTTTCAGATTTACTATTAGAATCACTTTGTCAAGTTCCAAAATAAGGCCCCAAATTCTTTTGACATTTTAATAGATTTTTGGTGAATTTATTTAGGGAGAATTAAGAACTTTCCTGTAGCAAACATTCTGATATGAGAACATATTATTACTTTTCATTTACTTTCATCCCAGGGGAAGGTTTGAAAGTTTTCTCTGAGGAGGTGTGGTCCACGTCACTTTGAGTAAGTTCCCAATTCTGCCATTCTTGCTGGGGTTATTGCAGAGGAGATTATTTTACCCCATGTTTCCTGTTTTCAATTGTTTATAGGACAAAAGATATTTTTAAGTTTTGTAAGTTGTTGATTTGCTAAATATGCCATTTCAAAAGGTTCTTTTTTTCTGGTTTTATTGAAATATAATAGACAATTGCTTGCTCATGTTTACATTGTACAATTCAATGAGTTTTTTTTTTTCAATTATAGTTGGCATACACGAATATCTTCATTTTAGTTGTATGGCATAGTGGTTAGAGATCTATATAACTCACAGTGATCGCCTCATAAATCTAGTACCCATGTTCCCCCTTACATATTTATTACAACATTATTTACTATTTTCCTTATGCTACACTTTATATCTCCTATTTTGTAACTTTCCATTGTACTTCTTTATTACTTTGCCCTTTTTCACTGTCCTCTCCAACCCACTCCCATATAGTAGCCCTAAAAATATTCTCTGTATCAATGAGTTTATTTCCATTTTTTTGTTGTTGTTTATTTCATTCTTTAGATTCCACACATATGTGAAATCATGTGATATTTGTCTGTCTCGATCTGACTTATTTCATTCAGTACAATACCCTCTAGGTCCATCAAGGAAATATATTTTTCCATCCCCTTCTTTTTAGTCTAAAGTGAGTCTCTTTTAGGCAGCATATGTAGGGGTCTTGTTTTCTTGTTCATTAAGCCACTCTATCTTTTGGTTGGAGCACTTAGTTCTTTCCCATTTGAAGTACTTGTTGATAGGAATGTAGTTATTACCATTCTTTATTCATGCTTTTGATCCATGTTTTTTATTCTTAAAGTAATCCCTCCAACATTTCCTGTAATACTGGCTTGGTGTTGATAAATTCTTTTAGCTTATCTTTGTCTGGGAAGCTCTTTATCTGTCCTTTGGCTCTCAATGATAGCTTTACTGGATAAAGTATTCTTGGTTGTAGATCCTGGGTTTTTATCACATTGACTATTTTGTGCCAAGCCCTTCTGTCCTGCATAATTTCTTTTGAGAAGTCAACTGCCAGTCTTATGGATGCTCCCTTGTAGATAACTAACTGCTTTTCTCTTGCTTTTAAAATTGTCTTTGTGTTTAACCTTTGGCATTTTAATTATGATATGTCTTGGTGTAGGTCTCTTTGGATTCCTCTTTCCTGGGGACTCTCTGAACTTCCTGGGGTCATATATCTATTTCCTTCACCAGGTTAGGGAAGTATTCCATCATCATTTTTTCAAATAGGTTTCAATGTCTTGTTTTCCTTCAGGTATTCCTATGACATGGATATTTTTGCATTTAATTGTGTTTCATAGGCTCTTTAAATTATTATTATAATCTTGGCTTGTTTTTCTTGATATTCTGATTGAGTGTCCTTGGCTTCTCCATTCTCTTTATCAATGGTTCGATCCTCTTCATCCACTTGGTTAATTCCCTCTAATATATTCTTCATCGCAGATAATGTGTTTTTCATTTCTGACTGGTTCCCTTTTATAATTTCCATTTCTATTTTTATGTCTTTTATCTCTTTGTTAAAGTTCTCACTGAATTCATCTATACTTCCCCTAAGTTCATTGAACATCTTTATAACCAATGTTTTGAACTCTGTATCTGTTAGATTGCTTGACTCTGTTATTCTTGGGTCTCTGTTCTGTTCTCTCATATTGTTTCTGCTTCTTTGTCTTCTTATTTTGGCTGCCTTTCTGTGTCTGTTTCTATGTACTAAGCAAAGCTCTTAAGTATCCCACTCTTATTAGTATGGAATTGTGTAGTAGGTGTCCAGTAGCACAGTCCTGAGAGGAGTTTAGGTGTAGGCCAAGTTTAGCCCCAGCCTTTGCCCTTCTGGAGACACCTGTTAAGCAAGATGCTGTGCTTATAGTTGCCTCAAGAAGCCATGACGGTAACCGCAGTCAGCTGCCACCAGTGTGAGTCTTGAAGTTGGCTTAGCAAGGAGCACCAGATTGGTCAAGGACACAACTAGATGTGGCTTGGGTGGAACCATGAGTTGGGAGAGGCAGAGTTTCAGGTAATCTTCTGGGCAGAGTGACCTCTGTTATCCAATTTGATGACATCTCTGCTATGGCAGCCCTGCATCTGCATACTAGGAGTGGGAAGGGTTCAGCAGAAGAACAATGGATACCACCAGCACTTCTGCTTGGGTGAATGTCTTGTCTCCAGCCCTTGCCCAACATCTCAGTGTCCTCCTGTAAGTCCCAAGTCCCCACCCCCTGCAGCCCACCGGGTGCTGGTATTCAGAGCATGCAGGTCTGACACCATGAAAGTTCCCTCGTGGACATGGCCCCTTTAAGAGGCATCTAGAGCTGCTGCTGCTGCTGCCGCCATAATCTCTGTCTCACTCAGCCACTTGGGACTGGGCAGTCTCGTGTCTTTGCCCGCTCCTACCTTCTATCGTTGCAGGGTGATTAATTATTTCTTTCTATAGTTATAGTGCTTCTGTTCATCTACATCCCAGGTGACTTTTCTTTGTTTTTGCTCCGTATTTCCATCACAACTTTGATTTGTTCACAAGAGGGATAAACAAAACCTCTCATCTACACTATTTTTTCCCCAAAGTCCTAAACTTTTTAAAATTTACTTTATCGGGGTGACATTGATTTGTACATTATATAAGTTGCAAGTATACAATAGTACATCATTGTATGTTCACTACCCAAAGACAAATCTTCTGTCACCATATATTTGACCCCCTTTACCCTCATTACCTTCCCTGCACGCCTTTCCTTCTGGAAATTATTAAACTATTTTCTGTGTCTATGGGTCTTGGTTTGTTTGTGGTGTTCATTTGTTGCTTTCAGTTTTATATTCCACATTTGTGTGAAATTTGTTGTTCTCGACTTTTTCTGTCTGACTTATTTCTCGTACCATGATTATCTCAAGATCCATCTATGTTGTCACAAATGGCAGTATTTCATTTTTTCTTATATTTGTACCACATCTTCTTTAACATACAATGAAGAAAAGAAAGCCTCTTTAATGAATGGTGCTGGGAAAATTGGAAAGCTACATGCAAAAGAATGAAACTAGACTATCACCGTACACACCAAAGTTAACTCAAAATGGATCAAAGACCTAAATATAAGACATCTTTAACCTTTTAATGATGATATATTTATATATTTGCTTACATATATACAAATAAATACGTATTTATATTCTTTATACATTAAATGTAAATCTTTATTAAATATATGTATATTCTTAAAACTAGATGCTAGTACCTATTTCAGTGATCATATTTGAGATTTTTACATTTAGCATTTATCTTTACTGCTAATAACGAATGCTAACATTTTAGTTTCAAGAACATAGTATATGTTTAACCACTACTAACTTGTGACCTCATTTTTAACTGCTACTCTCCCCAAATCATCCTTATAATCACGAGGGATTAGAACTTCAGCTAAGTCATTTGCATTCATTTTCAAATTGCTTGTTTCCCAAGCTTTCCACAAGATACTACTACATGCTGAGTATCTCCAGTTATTAGCCAAACATTTTGATTATGGAACTCTGGGAACATATTGATTCATATTCTAGGTATTAGAATGGCTCTTTCCAGTCAAAGTGCTAAAACTGGTAGATTTTTTTCATGTAGTTTATCTGCACTAGAAAACAGTTTGTTCCAGTGATAATATAAAGCATAAACTAACATTTACTGAGCTACTATGAATGCACGCTGAGTAAATGTACATGTATTATCTCATTAAACTTCATATTAACAACTATTTTCTCACTTTTCCAATAATAATATTCAGAAAGGTGATGACATTGGTCCAGTAGTACACACCTATACTATTGTGGAGCTGGAAGTTGAAACCAAATGTTCTGAATACACAGTCATTGCTTTTAAATGCTTTCCAGAAATGCAATAAATTTATATAGTCTCCAGTGAGGACTGTCTAAGAATATTTTTTTTTTGACCACATGTTCTTAACATTAATGTTTCTTCAGGGTCATTATATGAACTGGCTTCTCCTCCAACCTATTCACTCCTATCTCAAACACTCAATTCCAGATTTACAATCAATTTCTGTGCCCTTACCACCTCAAATTTTTATAGTTTCTCCTCATTGGGGTAGAAACCATGGTGTGTCTCAGTAAAGCAAGCAGTATCTTATATGAGCAGTGGTATAAAGAACTTTTGATATTTATTGTGGAGAAAAGTAAAATAACTCAGAGGCATTGGAGATTTGCCCTTTACTATTTTAAAAGGCTAACGTGTAGAAAACAGGCAGCAGAACTAGAACCAATGAGAGGAAAATAAAGGAAGACTTTGATTTAGCACAAGGAATATTTTTTTAAAAGAAATGTATTAGTATTATCTAAATTAGAAATGAACAGTCTTGAGATGCAATGATCTGTCTGTGGATCAACTCATATTCAGGAAGCCAATGAAGCAAAGATCTTATAGAAGACCTAGCAACAGATGAGGCTAGAAAAGATGCCAAAGAGAAGCCTATAGTTGTCTATACCTGTGTGTTAATTTCCTCCTGCTTGTCAAGGGTTGGTGAAAGGTTAAAGTATAGGAGGTCACAAGACATCCAAAGTCATTCAGATGTGAGAGGGCAACATAGAATAAAAAAATAAAAATAACAGAATAGAGAGTATACAACCAAACTTTGATGATCTGTCAATTATATTTGCCAGTAAACTATTTCCCTTTTCCTATTCAAACATAGAGTCTGGAAATATTTTTGTCATATCTTGCTACCTTTGAGCAATTTTCCATAGAGGCACCATAACTGAGCCTATTATGATAGGGGCAACCTTTCTTTGCTTGATGTACAAAGCTTCCTTAAGGGGTTTTTCCTTAGTATGACTGATTTCCTCAAGAAAACGAACTTTGTTTCCTAGTAAGGTATCTAAAATACAACTTTTTAAAGGTTTTATCAAAAGATAAATCTTGGCTACTAATTTTCTCCTCTAAAAACCAATAATTAAAGGCCATACGATTTATATCTCAGGAAATTTCTCAGGTTATTTTTCTAATTACTAAGCTTACCTTATTCCTGAGCAGCAGTATTTTTGGTGTGAAGATGTTCATTGTATTTTCCTATTTAGTTTTTTTTTTTTTAACCCTGTCGGGGATGTCATTAACTTAAATTAAAGCTAAGATTGGATTTTATGTTGACATGTAGTGATATTGACATGCTGAAAAGTATGTAGATTTAATGACCAGAAGAACATGAAGTTTCTCATCAAAGCTCAAACTGGGAACAGTGTTTTGTGAATATAACTTAGCATTGTACAGTATTTCCAAAAGGTATTATTACAAAAATCAGAGACATGATTATAGTATAAATTTTACAATCTAAAATTGCTAATATTACTTAGTGTTTTCAACATTTTAAAAAATGTACTTCTGGCTCCAAATGCATGCATTGACCTAATAATTTAAAGCTAATGGAAGCAATGATCATATAAAAGCCTTTGTTTCTACCAAGCATGCATTAATAGAGAATAAGAAGTGCAATGAGAGGCACCAGGTGGTTTATAGGACCTTAAGATAAAACAAATGAGATACAGTTTGTGGGTGTATGTCGAGGAATAACAGGAGTGTTGATTTGAATGGCTTATTAAACAGACATGTTTAGCTCATCAATATTTCTCATCATTCAGATTTTTAATCTCCCCAAATGGGTACCATTTGTACTTATGAACTGCATGTAATTATAGTGATTTGGGTTTCAGCTTATAATAAACCTTCCATTGCAGTCTGCTCTCTTGGTCTTTTACTTTCTGTTCCTCCAAGAGAAGAGAAATTGAAGAGAATTTTACTTTGACCCTGGCCTAAGAAAAGAAAAAATATGTCTATAAAAATATTTAGTATGTACATTTGTAAAAATTCTTCTGTTTTCTCTAGGTTTTATATTTTTCGTAATATGAGAATAATTTGTGCATGCCATCCAAGATAAATGGACGAAGACAGTTCACTTTCCAAATTATTTCTATACAAATTAGTGAAAAATAGGTGAAAATGCAAAATAGGAACACATTTAAATTTAACTTTAAACAGCCGAGAATCTCCAAGGAAATGGAAAATAGATTATGTATGTCTGATTATGCTCCACATTCCATTTAGGTTACTTCCTCTACTCTTTCTCCCAGAAACTTAGACTATGGTTTCATCTCTATATGTCCACTTACTCCAGTACTGGTAGTTAATACTGGATGGAACCCTAGATCTCAATGTGTTCAATTCTCTAGTTTTTACAGCTGAGATCACTGAATTTCCAAAATGTTAAGAAAACTATCAAAACTGAAACTTGGGCTCTCAACTCAGCCCAGTGATTTTATTATAACAATTTATCTAGTCTAGTTCTCTTTTATATTCTTTAATTTGATCTTTTTCTTTCTTAAGGGCTGCTCTAATCTCTGTGAATATAGCAGATTTTAGGAGTTAGTGGTATTTTTCCTCATAGGGTCATTTAAATTAAAAATAAATTACTTAAGACATCTTAATTAAAAGGAATGCATTTCGACTAGTGGTTTTCAGAAACCATGATAGACTAAGTGGTAAAACATTTGCAGAAGGGGATTTTTTTTGGAGGAAATTCCTGACCCAAATCCTGATTTTCCTTTCTAAGTGAATGTAGTTTTCCATGTGTTATACTCCTTACCTCTCTCTGCTCTATTCATTACTCACCTGGGGAGGTGGAATGACTTACTCCAATAAATGAATTTGAAGAGGATCAATTAGGCATACTCAGATTAGTTCCACTTGTTTTGTCTTGGGAAACAGCTGCTTGAAGGGAGTAAGATTTTACTCAACAAATGGATATACATGTTTTGGTCCAGCATTATGTGTAACTGGAAGGCAAAGTCCATCTAATTCCTAGATTTATATTCCAGTGGTTCTCACCCTAAATTTTGTCCTCTAGATTTTTTTTTAATTACAAATTTGATTTTTCAGTTTCATCTACTACTGTTTTTCAATTTTATAGTAAAGAATGATACCTCATTATGATTTCTAGGTCCCTTTATTTTTTCTGACAAATATAACATTTAATAAATATGTCATCTATTTGTTTTCATATGTGAATTGCTCTGTTATGCCCTTTTTCTGATTTTTCTCTCAAGGCTGTCTTTTAAAAGTACTTTGAAAGAGTATTCGATGATAGGACAAGGGAAAGGAGTAGTTCTGCTTTGACTTTAGCATATACTTGTAGAAACATGTCGTCCCAGTAAAATTTGAATATAATTGTTTGGAGAGAGGGAGAAGGACAAATGGATTTTAAGAAAGAGCTTGCTACTTAGCAATGTATAAGTTAAATGAAACAACAAAATTTGTTGTGAGGTGGCTCTAATACTAAAGGTTGACCCGAAAGTGTTAGTCCAACAGTACTGTAGAGCAAAAGTTTTTAATATTGATTCTGTATACTAACCCTCACTCTTCCCTCTGGTGGAAGCCCTTTTAAAAAATCATATGAGAATCTGGTATATAATATATATAAGTGAGCAGTCATGTTTTTGGAGTATAAGGTGATAGATCCTTGTTCCCCTGACTTCCTCATTTCTCTCCTTTCTGCTTCCCTCATGCAGCCAATAATGCAACTGAGAAGAACTTCAGTAGTGTAGGGAACTCAGAAATAGTCCACTGCCGTAGAAGAACATGTTTGCTTGTAAATGAGCTCCTGAACAGTCAGTTATATTATCACTTTGCCCTCAAACAGTGGCTTTGTGGAGATCCTGTCTTTCAGGCTGACCATTAGTCATATATCATTAATTACCATTTCATGATATTTTGAGAATTGTCAATGTAGAAACTTTACTCATCGACATCATGAGGTTCTTAGGAAGATCTGGTCCTATAAAAATATTAGTAGTATTTTATAAAATAGTTATTCAAAGTTTAGGAGGATAACTTTCTGTCTAAAACTTATTCATCTACCACTGAGTCATTATCACATCTTTTTTCTCTTAGTTACAATTATTCTATTTCATCCAACAAAGCCTAAAGGAAAAATTTGAAGGAGCTATAACTTTATTGAAATATGAAGCATTCATTTGGACTACTAGCCTTTCTTAAAGATCCAGAGAAAAATCACAGGCTTGGATCACTGTCTTCAAAATCTTTGACATTTTTTAATGAAAATTTTATTCATAAAGATTCCACCTATTTGAAGACATATTTTAAAGGAAATTTTACTTTTTAGACACTAACATTGTTAGCCAAGAGAAAGAATAAATGTTTAACTGACAGCATTTAGTGACAATGTTGTGATAGGAACCAAAATGCCTCCAGTTGACATTATGCATAGAAAAAGAACTTTGTTGCAAAACACTTAGAGCTATATTTGCAAAAATGGATGGCTAGCAGATATTTTTGTTCTCTCTGTTGTATTAATACATAAATGCATTCCGATAAGTCACTGTTGCTGTGTGGGGTTCATGCCAGAATGGAACGCCAGAGCTGTACTCTTTCTTGAAGAATAATAGATTCTTATGGACACCATTACAACATATTTTACAGGAAAACTGCCTTGCCTCTGGTATATAAACTATAGCCTCTGTTCTCTGTATTTTGGCTCACTACAACAATTTCTTCTAGAGACTTCTTAATTTCAGTAAAGCCAATAATGGAAACTTTTTTAGAGTTTTTCTCATACCTACTCCTCTGTTTCTTTCCCTCTCTTTTTAGTAATCTCCTTCATTCTTTCTGTCTGGGGAAAGGACATACTTTAGAGCAAGTCAGCCAGATCTAAGCTCAAATTTTATCTTGGTCACATAAAAAAATGCAGTCAGAAAAAAAGTTATTTAATTTTTAAAACTTCTCTACTTCCTCATGTGGAAACTAGAGTTAGTATATACTCTACAAGGTTAGAATTAATTCAGATACTGTATGTAGAATATCTAACACATGGAATAATATGTAGAATATATATTCATATATTTTTATATATTTTATATACATTTATATGTATTTACATATATTTTATATATTTTATGTATATTTATATATATTTAATATATTTATATTTTTGCTTCTCAGTCGTTTTAGTTTCCTACAGCATCCAAGGCAGCTATCAACAGGGGAGTTAGGAGTTTCCAGTTTAGCAATTTAATTCTTCCAAGAATCATATAATTATTTCATATGATTACAGATACCTAAGCAGCAAGAATTATGGTTAGATTAGTCCAGTACATCTTTGCAACCACCAACAGAAATGCTTTTATTGATATAGGTGCTACCCTAAACTTCCAAATAAGCACCCAAGTTTTTGTCCTATCACTGACCCCTAGAACTGTGATAAATGACAGATCATGAATAACAATATCCATCTTCATTGGTATTTTGAAATGAATCAGGGTCTCTTTTTAGAAAATATTCTTAAGGCATAAGATTGTGTCTCCACAGATCAGAGTTATAGAGAAGATATGGGCTGTGTCTGTAATGTAGATAAATGGGCTTAGAAGTCACTCCAAGCTTCCTTCTTGGATTAAAAAGTTCAGGATTCTTCTAATTATGTAAATTCTAGATCCATCTCTTCAAATAGTATACCTTTAGAGCACAAAAGAGCATGGGTACAAACCACCATTTCATACGGATCAACCCAGAAAACAAACAAACAAACAAACAATTGCAGTGTGGGTTTCCCAGACAGGTTCCCAAATTTCTGTCATCCTTGTTAAATTGGTAATTCTCAAATTTATACATAAACAGAAAGTGTGCAGACTTTTTTCAATGCAGATTCTTGAGTTCCACACTTGGAGAGTCTGTAGCTCTGGAGTGTAGCTTAGGACTGCATTTTTACAATGCATTTTAGGCAATCCTAATATAAATAGTCTTTGGACTTTACTGAAAAACTTTGCCCTACATCCTGCCTTATGTACATCCAGTCATATAAATAAGTTATATGACTGCTTCTTGGGGGCTGCTAAGCAGTAGAGTCTACTAAGATAATTGCAATTTCTTGCGCAGAGAGAAAGAAATCCAATTAAGAAACGTAAATTCTTCTTCATGCTGAGAGAATATGAGGCAATAAAAATATGAATTTCTTTATGTTGCATGGAAGTTTCTGGGAGCCTGTAAAGGGTGAGCAATCCTTGCCGAGCAGCTGGACTGTCATCATTTTCTCTGGCTTTTATGAGAGGAAATGAAACACTTTTGGCACTTTCCTGAAAACAGTGTCTTCAAGAGAGTTCTGTACAAGTTGTGAAGCTCTTTATTTTCATGCTTGAAACCCATAATTAACTATTCAGAATGAAGGGGAGTGTTAAAATATGTAATGAGTGCAATCCTTTCTTAGGATGATTATCTGATTTCTAATCGTACCCTCCTCTCTAAAGTACATTTGTGCAGTAAAGCTGTTGGTTGGAGATGAGAAAAAAGTTGTTCAGTACATTGGAGGGAACTAATCAGTGCTTGAAAAAGAGAGAACAGTTCTAACCTCTACTCATGCTTCCAAAACAGTTGTGTGACCCTGAAGCAGGTCATAAATACAGGGCTGAAGCCCATGATATACTGCTAAAAATGACAGAAAAAAAAAAGATAAAAAAGTTAAGTAGGTCTTTGTGCGAGAGATACCGTTGCCTTGCTATGTCCATGGAAGCAGAATTGAGTGAGGGGAGCTGTTTTTATTATTTGGAGAATACCTTTCATTTGGTTTTCTGAGAGGATTCTATGTGGTTCTGGTTGAATCCTACCTACCACTTCTAACACCGTCCCCCACACCCCACTGCCCCCCATTATGCTGTTACAAGGAAAAACTTGTTTGGATAACCTTTTCAAGTAGATTCCTGGATATGTTTCTTCTTCATGCCCCAGTTTATGTAAACTCTATCTCTAACTCAAATATTTTAAATCCGCATCAGTTGCAGCCTATGTAAGTATACATATATTTTTCAAGACAGATCCTTACACAGCATTCTTTATATGGCTTTTCTCTGATTCTCATTATATTCCTGATTATTGATTTAAATAGTGCTATTTTGGAAAAAAAAAACTAATATTCTCTAGGATTAACAGCAATTTCTTTTGTAAATGAAGCCTGTTAAAAAGTGAATTTCTAAGAGCCCAGTATAATCTGAAACAGCACATCTGAGCTTTTGTTTTCTACGTGGAGAGAATTCTAGGCTCCTATATTCAAGGATTGCTTTATTAGTCACAAAAGAAACAACCAAAAGTAGAGATTCCCAGAACAATTGTAAATTAATCATTGAATATAGAATCCCATTTTCAAATGATTTTCAATCATTGAACAGACTTAGTAAGTACAAAGACAACTCAATTCGTGTGCTCTTAGCCATTTAAAGGTATTCATAGGTTTAAATTTTAATGTTTTCTTTCCATTTACAGTGAATTTGTTGTTGGTAGAAAATACATGAAAGTCTAGCCTTAGAGTATTAAGTCTTCTGTTCCCTACATAATGGATCTAGCAGAAGTGGTTATCTATTTAGGATTTACTAGTGTTGCTCTGCCAGTCTATATTAGGCATGATTTGGGGGTGCCACCAGAAGTGTATTGAACTTCTCAAAACATATCAAATCATATTTCATCAGAACCTTGTTTAAGGAAGGAGAGCTAAGAATTTGGCTAAAAATCCTGTAAGAAATCATAGGCATGTACTTACTGTTATGCTCTTTCCTGGAGGAAGAATCTTACAATGTAAAAGTGGGAAAATCCTACCCTATCTCAGGTTAAAAGTGGTGCTATTGCTTGCCTAAATTGATCTCCCTAGTTTGTGAGAGGACAGAGACTTAAATTCAGATCTCAGGAAAAAGAAGTAAGGGTAAAGTTCAGCCAAAGGTTGTAATATGTGACATACACTTGGCTCATTAAATTCACCTTAGATACTTGAGACTTCCATTAGTTCTTCTGGAAAGAAAGATGGAAGTATTTATGGAGCACATGTATTCTGTGTCAGACAAACTCGGGTTCAAATTTTGTCCCATCACTTAACAGCTAACTGATTTGGGGGAAAACTACTTAAACTTTATAAGGATTTGCCATTCCATTTATAAAGAGGGTAGCAGAGTGCTTGCCTAATGGTAGATTTAATGAGGGCTCATCTGCAAAACCTCTCTCTCTATATCATACCATTGATATTTCCTATTGGCAAGATCACTTTGTCATTGTATATTTATTTCCCTGTCTACTCTAATGATAGTCACAGGACAATTTCTGTGATAAAACATCAAAATTCCCAAATGAAGGCTTACTTTGGCGAACACAGTTAGAAAGGAAGAGAAAAATGTCATTATATATTTGTAAAGTAGGATTTAAAATGAGATAATCGAAAATCTACTTGTTTATCTTTAGGGGACAATTGGTAATTCTTTTTTCTTCCCAAGTAATGAATTGTTTTATATTTAATTGCTATTTTGAGAAAGGTATTCCTCCAAATGGGCATTAGGGAAAGAGGACAGATTTTAATTAAACCATTTAGCACATACTGAATAACCCCACCAGGAGGCATGATAAAGGTATGCTTAATTGGCTTAGAAGGATGGTAGCAATGTGAGAACTTCAAACACAAAGTTAACTGCAGAGATAATTCTACATCAATCTCTTAATCAACAGCAAGGGGAATTATTGAAAATTTAAAAAGACAAGGCAGAAAAATTAAAAAAAAAATAGGCTGACTTTCATCCAATTTGTCCCCCACCTCCAAATTCTCCAGGATGTGCATGTATGTTCTATTTTGTGGATAGAGCTGCTTTATTCCTAAGGCTTTATCCCAACAGATAACATGTTGTTTCCTAGTACTTTGCATAGTGTGTCTGGATAATGTTTCTTATTCTCTCATTTCTTTCATTCTTTCCTCTATCCAAATTTTCTAATTAACACTTTTATAAATGTCAGGGCCAACATGTGGGCATATAAAAACAGGGTGACGGGCCTGGTTTGTTTATCTCCTATACATCTATTTGTCATAATCAGTCATTGTAACAGGTCAGAAGGACAGGTGGACTGATCAGAGAAAGGGGCAGCCTTAGGTTCAATGGCAGGACAAACAACTAGACAGATAACAAAATAGCTATCTGAAGCGAACTAGGTTCTGAGGTCTGAAAACTAGAAGGTCATAAGAGATCAAGTAGAAGAGAACAAGAATTGAGAGAGGTAAGCAAAAAAACAAAACAAAACAAACAAAACAAACAAACAAACAAAAAACAAATCAGCTTCATTTAACCAGTATATAGAGAATGCCAATGTTAGTGATAGATCATACCTTTGGGCGAACTTTGGAAGGCAAAGGTAAATATGCCTACATTTTTTCTTCTAAGAAATATTACTGACTACCAGAGGAGACATGTACATGAGCAGATTATATCAAAACATGATTGAAAGTCCTGTGACAGAGGTTTGTATAAGGTGTGAGGGAGGCACATAAGATGACCACCAATCCCACTGTTCTTTGATTTTCACTTTTGTGATTATTGTTATTTGAGGGATAACAAAAGACTTTCCAACATTATTTTTTTGTTGTTGTTTTATTTTAGGTTTATACATAGAAAGAGTGTTCTTTTCTGATATTCCTAGGGGGGTCTCCCATCCAAGTACTAACCAGGTCTGACCCTGCTTAGCTTCTGAGATCAAATGAGATTGGGCATGTTGAAGGTGGCTTAGCTGTAGATTTAGCAAAAGTGTTCTTAATGTGGGCCTTTCTGTGCAAAACTTCTGAGCTCTGAATATTGTCATTTTGACTTCTATTTTCCATATATTTTAGTTTTGATTTCATAGCTTCCCTCTTTTAATTTTTTCTTTCAGTTTTTATTCTCTTTTAATTATTTTTAATCTAATCTTCCAATTTACATGTTTATTTTTAAGCTGTATTATCCTCTTTTATCAGCTCTTATATTCATTATTTCCACCAGTTTTTTAAAAAATATTTTTTATTCTTTCTTATATTGTTAATATATTCTATTATCTCCTAATATATTACATTTATTTTAAATTAATCCATCCATTCCAATGTTCAGATGGTTTATTCAGTTTGTGTCTTTCTTTCAAGGTCCTCGCTATCATTCTATATCTAGTTTTCTTCCCTGGGTGCTCATTTTATCCTTATAACTATTCTGGTAATGTGTATTTTGTAAGACCTAAGGCTAAGTTGTCCTCTGTGTATGCCCAGGTGAATTTAGGAAGAGAGAGGGGCTCAGCCCCATGGCAGAGAGTCCAGGAATCCAGAATTTTTCATGGTGGACCATCCACCAGGCAACTCTTGTGGTTGGAATTTATTTTTACAGTTTAAAAAGCAGCAGCATTAAGAGAAAGTCATGTGTCTAGTTTGTTATCCACCATCTTGGAGTTTAGAGGGAGAGGGGATAGAGAAGAGATGACTGAGTGGGGCTAGTCTCCACATGAATAAGACATTTTAACTGTCTTGGTATTGTCCAGGTAACAAATCTGTTGCCTGGTCTGCACTGACAATGTCTTTGAACTTGGAAGCAAATTCTTACCCAAACTTCTAGATAAGAATGTGCACAGCTAATACTTTTGTTGCAGCCTTGTGAGACCCTAAGAAGAGTACCCAATAAAGTCATGGCAGGACTTTCAACTCACAGCAATTGTAAGGTAATATGTATGTTGTTTTTTAAGTCTCTGAGTTTGTGGTAATTTGTTACATAGAAATAGATAATAGATAACAGCATTTCTCCCAGAGGGGATGGCGTGTAAAGGAAGAAAAGATAAGAAAAAGCATGGTTGTCTTGTAATGTTTAAGTAGATAAATCATAGAGGGCAAGGCGAAGGAGTTAGAGACCAGAATAATTGAGAATCTACTATATGCTGATAGGTGTGCCACCTCTTTTTTAGGTTTCTTTCTAGCTCCTCTAAAACCCTGTGAGTTTGTTACCATTATTATTATTATTATTATTTTTTTTACAAACTGGGAACTTGGCTTAGAGTAGATCTTTACTGTCATGCAGCGGCACATGCAAACAGGTTAATAGTATGAGATGCTGCTTTCCATCAGCAGGAGCAGTGGGGTGAGACTTGGGGTGGCTGGTTACAAACAGTTTCTTTCATTTACCCTACTGATCCATAAAAAGTCCATTAATTTCTGTGTATCTTTATGTGAAAAAGTTTTGAAAGCACTCAGAGAGGCTAAGCATTTTATTTAAGATTATCCATCTTGTGATTGGAAGAGAAGTCTTTCAAACCTAGACATTTGACTGCAAACTTTGTGTTCTTTGCATTATAATGCACCATTTAAAGCAAAAGATGAGCTCCTAATTTGAAAAGGTCAGTTCCGTAGGGACTTTTAAGCTATTTTTATGATATAATGACTGAACAGTACCATGAACTAGGTATTGAATACAGTGCTTTAATCCGTTCTCATTTAATACTCACAACAAACCTGAGAGGAAATAAAATATTCCCATTTTAAGGGCAAGGTCACAAATTTGGAGATAGATTAAATAAATTATAGAAGGATGGAGAGTTACTAAATAGTAAAAGTGTTTAAATTCATGTTTGTGTAACCCTAAAGATGATAAACTAAACTATAAAATAAAATGACCTGTAAAGGCTAAAGTCTGAATGAAGTGTGGAAATCTACTCCACTAGTTGTTTTTACATAATGTATCCAATCGCACATGAAATATTTATAAATTAAATTTAAAAATAGCAGCTCTTTTCTATAAGGCAAAATGAAGGGAAATGAGATAAGAGCTTGGCATAATTTTTTGTGTATTTAGATACATTTTCAAAGTGCTGAAGATACCAGGATGAGCTTAATGATAGAGAATTGCAAAGATAGCTTATGGAAGAAAACTGCTTATGTGTTCATAAAGATTTAAGATTGCTTGATGGGGATGGAGATGGTGTGGCATAATGCGCTATGGAGAATAAAGTTAGATTTATTTATTTATTTAATAAGATGTAAACAATGTCATTACTTTTAGTCAGCTGAGCTATCCATTAAGTTACTTTTAAATTTAATAATGGGACTTAAAAGAATAAAGCTAGTAAAAAGGAAAATTCAGATTGACAAGATATCTTTTATTTACTATCTTAAACAGCGTTATAAACAATGTGATAACAATTTGGCTTTATGACTCTATCAGTCATGACCTTTTGACTTTGAGCCGATTACCTTTACCATTTGGATTTTAGCTTACTCATCAATAAATTGGGAATAATAATAGTACCTAACTTATAGAGTTTTGTAAGGATTAAATTTTATATGTACATATATATACTTTAGCATTTCAAAAATGGACATGCTTTATTGTTGAAATCTAAAACACCTTTTAGATTTTGTTTTATTTAATATTAAGAAACAAATAACTGTTTTGTAGGTTGGTAAGTGGTTTAGGCATTTAATTTTCCTATGAATATCTAGGGTTGTGCATCTGGGGGACAATAATTTTTATATGTTTAGTTATCTGAACAATTTTGTAACACAGTGTTGACTCCTTGTTTTCCTCTTCCCTTCTCCCATGCAACACATTCTGGGGAGAGTGACGTGCATGTGGCAATAAACATCCCTTGATGACAAAGGACAAAATCCATTCTCTATTACAATATGTTTCTCTATCATTTAAAGGGATTTAATTTTGTTTTAAGTAGAAACAACCAAATTAAGAATATTTCTTCATCCAAAAAAGATTTACTGACTTTCTTAAATAAATGGCGATACTCTAAATACATCCATGGTGGCAAATATTCAGATCTCAAGTTGGTTGGCTTTAGTAGACTTTGAAAAAATGAAATTGCCCATTAGAGAATACTGATTTTGAGGAATATAAATTAAATCTCTATTAACTAGACTCTATTTATTTTCATAATTCCTCTGCAATACATGAAAATAAATCTTATGTTTATTTTAGAAATGTCAGAGACTAAGAGAGGTAAACAATTTGGCTAATAAAATGAGTTAGTAAAAATTCAAGAAAGGGAAATCAGAATTTCAAAACTAATGAAGAAAAAGTCCTTTTTTCATTTTTGTGTGAAAGATTAATATTTAAACATTTTCAGGATCAATTGCTTATTTCTGCTTGAACAAAAGACAACAAAATCAAGAAACTATGACTTTAAAACAAAAGGAGATAGGCATTATTTTGCTTGTGAGCACTGTAAATATGGTAGTAAAATGGAAACTAGAAGAGATATAAAAAGACTAAAGGAAACTCAGTAATAAAATAAATGGTTAATAGAAAATATCATATGCTCAACTCATTAATAGTATTTAGCTCTGTAACCTACTTAGAAAGAAATAGGTTTTCTCTTTTAGTGTTCAGAACCTGTTGAACAGATGAGGATGGGTCAATTTCTGATAGTAAATCACTTAAGTTGCATGTTGTGCCTGCAGTCAAAAGGCAAATGAGGAATACATTCACAAATATGTAGATACTGGTTAGGAATCCTTACAGAAGCCTGATTTTCCCAACACTAACTTTACATGTCTTCAACATCTGTAGTTCTCAGATTCAAGAAGACATGCTAATTCTAACAAAGTGGCTGGCTTGGTGAATCAATTGGAGAGGGAGCCTAGAGAATTACCTACTTTGGAAAGGTAATTTAAAACTAAATCCACCTCTAAAAGTGAATGTCCCCTTTGGTTTTATAAGGTTCGCTAGAAAAGAAACCTACATACTGGAAGCATTCCCTTTTGTTTGCCAACAGCAGGGAAGACTAAAGCCAAAACCCAAAAGGATACAACTTAGACAAGAATGAACATATGGCTCTTGAAGTGTTTTTTAATCACTAAGAAAGGAAAATATAGTTGCAGCCTAATGGGTAAATACTCTGTTTTATAAAAATGTCAGATCAGTATAAACTTGGTTAAAAAATCATCCAGTAAAAAATATCAGTGATTTAAAGAACAAATCCATTTTCCATGTTAAACAAAATAAAACAGAACAAAAAGATCCACTTAAGAAGTGAGGCTAACAGAAAAAATTCAAGCAGTAGAACAACTTGGTGCCTTGGTTACCTGAAGTATTTTTCAGGATCTGTGGTAGAGTTAAGAGGCAGAAGTTCAGGTACCAAGTCTAAAAATGGTTTGGCACAGTCATAGCTATTAATATTACAGTTCTTAAATTATAAGGAAAGACTTCATTGCACATTTTGGGGGTATCATATGATTCATATTATATTGGAATTTTTATGCTAAAATTGACAACTCTTGGGTAATGTTCCCATTTTCAGCATAAGATTTCAAGTCTCTATTTTTAAATCAGGGTGAAATACAAATTGTCCTTACCATAAGTGTTAAAATGTTTCCATTTTTTCATAATATTATCATTCTATTGCCTTATGATACATGTTCCTTTGGAATTTTTGACAAATCTATTAACCACTTGTAAAAAGTTAAATGTTCAATAGTAGAATATACAGTACTCCCAAATGTGCTAGTCAAACAACCTTAGGAAGGTTTTATATACATTTATTTAACAAAAATTTAAACAAATTTAATCAGTCATTAAGCAAGAATATAAAGAATACCTACTCTGGACTGGACAGCCATTGCTTGTGTGAAGCTGTAAATTTGAACTTAAAATATTTACTGTCTTGCTATCTCTGGTGATGCCTTAGCTTCATAGCTTGTTTTTCCTTCCTTCCTTCCTTCCTTCCTTCCTTCCTTCCTTCCTTCCTTCCTTCCTTCCTTCCTTCCTTCCTTCCCTCCTTCCCTCCTTCCCTCCTTCCTTCCCTCCTTCCTTCCCTCCTTCCTTCCTTTCTTTCCCTTCTTCTGTCATTCCTTTCTTATCAAAAATAGCTTGTTTGTTTTATATGCCAGGATCTAAATGAATGAAACGTAGACTTTATAATCTCAGAAGTCACAGAAAGTGAGAGTTGATATGTAAACATGAAAGTATATACCAAAATTTGAAAGTTTGACTCACAAACTAAAATATTAACCACAGATTAAAAAGCAAGAGGTTATGTCAGTTATACTCTTCTTTATTAAAGTGCTAAATATTCTAGATTTAAAGATGCCAAAATGAGTAGGGCAATCCTATCTATCGGAATACACATGCAGTGGAGGGAAGAAGGTGTAAACACATGCTATTATAGGGAGTAGGGATAAAATGTTTCTCAAGGTTATTGTATTAGTTTCCTATTAATGCTGCAACAAAAGACAAATCTATTATTTCAAATGTACACACATTTATTATTTTACAGTCTATAGTTCAGAAGTTTGACCTGGGTCTCACTGAGTTAAGATCAATGCTCTATCAGGGTTGTGTTCCTTATGGAAGATATAGAGGTTAACTTGTTTCCTCTTCTTATCTGGTTTCTAGAACTATCCACATTTCTTGGCTTGCTGTCACCTTTTTCCATGTTAAGAGTCATCTGCATTATATCTCATTGTGCTCTTCTCAGGCAGTCATATTTCCTTCTGACTTTCTTCTGCCTTCCTCTTCTACTTTTAAGGGCCATTGGAATTACATTGGTTTATATGGATAATCCGAAGTAATCTTTCTTAATTCCATCTGCAGTAAAAATCGCCCTTTGCTATGTAACCAGAAATATTCACAGGTTCTGGAAATTAGGAGATGGACATCTCTGATATCACAGTGCTATCAAGATGCAGTAGAAATTCAGGTTGATAAAATGTTTATAACATTCTTTGTAAAATATAAAGGGTGATGCTAATGTAAGGTATTATAGTAGCAGGTTGTTATGCTATGGTTTGGCTACACAGGAATATAAAGTTAGGTCACATTTACTTTCTCCTTTATTACTTCTGGGTCTCTGATACTCTGTTTGACTTGCCTATTTCTATGAGCATATTATTTTGGTACAAAAAGGTGGCACTTTGGTAATTCAAAGGCTTTTTCTTCTGTTTAAGGAAAATGGAACCGTCAAATATTTCCTCTGCTCTGGGCATACTAACCCTGATGTTTTGATCTATTTACATTTCCTGATTTTTGTGAGTCTCAGAATTGCTATGGATAGAAACTTTGTCCACAATTATGATTCAGACAAATGAAGACATATATAATGGGAGAAGAGCAACATTAAGAATCCAGGTTTAAAGGAGGGCAATGCCTATTCCGGTTTCCTCCTTAATCCACAAATCCTATAAACAAAATCACCATAATTAGAATTGTTTTCTCATCTGTTGATACATCTTGAGAAATAAATCTGAGAAGGCATAAGAATATAGGTTATATTATAAAATAACCTATATTTTAACCCTCTCTGATAGGTCCTAAATTATCTGGGCAGTAAAGTGATATGCGATAAAAACTAAATCATAGGAGAGAGGCTATGCAAAACATTGCTGAAATGCTATCACCCTCCTACCCATTCAGGATTCTCTCTCTCTCTCTCTCTCTCTCTCTCTCTCTCTCTCTCTCTCTCTCTCTCTCACACACACACACACACACACACACACACACACACACACACACACATTTTCTCTCTCTCCCTCTCCTAAAGACCCAAGCAACTGCCCTTTGGATGATAAATGAGGAGTTTCATACTTATTTAGTAAAGGATGAGAATCAAAGGAAGAAAGGAAGTAAAGAATGACAGTTTTTGAGCTTAGGAATGACTAGAGGTAGGCTTTCAGAAATTGAAGTTGCAATGACTCATAGGATGAATTGGAAAAGACTGGCAGTGCATGGAAAATTATTAAACTGCTTCCAATTCTGTACTATACTACAACGGCATGGTTGACATCCTTGTATATGTGACTTGTGTATGAGTGTAAGATTGATTATTTGTTCATAAATATGTCTTCCTCTCCACTGAGACTGGAATGCAGATTTGCATATAATAAGCACTCCTTTAACATTGCTCAATAACTGAACATGTGGATGATTTCTTGAATTGTTTTAGACCAGGGAAGACTCACAGGAGAGCTGTAATAAAATCTTTCAACCACAACAGAATTGAATAGAATGAACTTGAAGAGATAGAGGAAGATGATCCCATTTGTCCCATGGTTGTAAAGTTAGATTAACCTTAGGTAAAGTCCAATTTTGTGCATTGTTCAGGGTGGAAACTTAGTGAAGGAGAAAGAACCTTGACTTTGGTGTCAGAAAATGTAAGGTAAATTCTCAGCTTCATCCATTACTAGAACTATGACTTTGAACAATTTTCTTTATCGCTGTGAACTTTGGTTTCCTAAGTAAATGAGCAGGATTTTGGGTGACACCAGTGAAAAACAGCACTGCACGGGCCATGCTAAATCACATTTGAGAAACCCTGGATATTCTTGAACCAGAAAAGAAGAATTTGTGAAGTTTGAATTACTCCAAATATTTTTGTAAGATTTATGTGCCAAAGACCACTAATTTTCTGTTCTCCTTTTCTGAGACAATACTCCTTTTTGTTCACGGCATTGGAGAATCTGGTGTACAGGATCTAAAGAGGAGTTTAACAATAACGCACCTGACTGCTGACCTGATATTTAGCCTTCATCAAAAAGACTATGATGTCATTGTTACCACAGACTGGAGCCACATCGAGCTTTTGGGAGAGTATCAGGTAGATATCTCTGTTGGAAAAGGAGTGGTGGTCTAAGGACCTACACAGGTCATTTAAGTAGAAGTGTGCTGTTGCAGTATTGGCATATTTGAATAAGTTCTGCATTCATGATGGGCATTTGTACCCAACTTCTAAAACTTATTAGAGAAAGATCAATTATGCTTAAATCTAACACATGTAGATAAAAAGATATTCTGAAACTGCTCAGCTGTTTCTCCCATATTGTTGAAAATGATCTCAGTAAAATGCAAAGCCTCTTTAACTTGTAAAATATATCATTATACTTTGCTTTGAGTAATGTGCAAGTTAATGTCCCTCCCATCCCAATCATAACAATCCCTCAGCCAACTGTAAAAGATCCTTTAATGATTATTTTCTCTGCTTAATGCCTTTTTTCATTTGTGGTTAGGCAAGTGGAGCTGGAGTGCCTAGCCTATGCACTTTCATTTGTTTTAGAGATTCTTGAGGAGTTAAAAATAAAAGGCATTTGCAAAAGATGTTGAAAGTGAGATGGATATATTAACGTGGTACTAAACAATAAATTAAATGTGCAATGCAATAAAATATAATTTCAAATTCAAAGGGGCTTATCTCATGAGAAACTTAAGCTATTATAAATTTTCACTGCATATAAAACTGCACAATTAACAAGGAACTCAATGTGCTAATGGTTTTAAAATATTCATTTTAGGCTTATAGTTTCCAGTTTACACATCTTTTAGAGTGCTTTAATATATAAACACCACAACAATTTATTTAAAATGATATTTTTGAGTTTTCTAAGTGAATTGGACACCCAAGCCTTTTTTAAAAGGAATTTTGTAGTATGTTAATTAGGCAATGGTTCAATTTATTCCAAATGTCTAGTAAAGTTCCTCCTAACTGTTAATTATATCTTAATAAAAGCTTCCAAGTGAATCAAAATTTTCAGAGGGTCTTATAAAGAGAAACTAAGTTAAAGAGAGTAAATCCACTGGGAAATGAAATTCTGTCCTTATTCTCCTTTGTGCTTAGGTTTATGCTTGAGAAAGAGTGAGAATGGCAAGACCACCAGGGCTGTGTCAAGCAAACATTTTTATTAGTGGACACCTGCTGTGCTTTTCAAAGTCTTTGACATTTGCCTTTTCTTACAGAACCTAACATTACTAGATATCATGGTATCATGCTGCCCTCACTCAGCTTAATAATCAAGTTCCTTAAGTTCAGGGACTGTTTCTTATTCTGTCAGTATCTACAAAATTATATATAACATATCAAGTACTTCGCTGATTGACGTTTAAATAAATGTCTACATGTATACACACATATTATGTGTATATTGTGTAATAAAGAATTTGTCTGGTCTTTGTCCTGGAGTCTGAGATAGAGGCTAAACCCAGAGAATTTTTTGAGTGATAGAATTATCTTCATTGTTCATGATAGACCCTTGGGATGACTACTGAGTTTATATACATATGAGATAATGTGGCAGACTCTTAGATAGCCTATGCTACCAAGCAGACTTAGAATGGGGACATGTCAGAAAGACCAGCCATATAACTAGAAGACTGGGGCTTTGAACTACTTCCTTTCAGCCCAACCTCTGGGAAGAAGAGAGAGTTCAATCACTTACTCATCAATGGTGCCTACATAATTAAACTCCATTAAAATCTCTGGACACTAAGATTCAGGAGAATTTCTTGTTTGGTGAGGCATATCCATATTACTGGGCAGATGACATGTTCTGATTCCATGGGAGAGGACCCTCAGGACTTCCCCAGATCTCTCCTTATATGTGTCTTCTTTGGCTGGTCCTGACTTGTATCCTTTATTCTTAAAACTGTACTCATAAGTATAGCACTTTCCTGAGCTCTGCAGTCATTCTAGTGAATTATCAAATCTGAGGGAATTTTGGGAATTCCTAAATATGTAGCAAGTTGATCAGAAGTGCAGAGGGAGTTGGGTGCTCCTGAACTTGCAGTTGGCATGCAGAATGATAGCAATCTTGTTTGGTATTATACCCTTAACCTGTGGAGTCTATACCAATTTTGAATAGTTAGTGTCAGAATGAACCGCGGTATTATAGTATATGTGTATGTGCGCATGTGTGTGTGAGTGAAAATATATGAGTATTTCTATCTTAGAGTCTCTAATTAATGGTGACAGCAAAGATTCTGGATTCTTACCTTTAGAAATAAAGATTTAAACCTTTACCATGAAGTGCTTATATTTCATTGCCCAATCCCAGAATGGAGTCAATCCAGAGTTAATCTCAGGAACTGTCCTTCTGGAGTTTGGATAAGCCTTTGAAAATGTTCTACTACTCCATGACTAATGCAGGTACAGGATAGAAAGAGACTGCATTCACAGGAAAGGACTAGAAATAGACTTTTTGGGAAGACAAGAATGACCCAATTATGATTTTTATTCTCTCTTTACTGGATCCTCTTCATTTTGTGACAGATTTTCTATTTTTCTTTACCTTTTCTTTGTATCATTTCCTTTTCAAAGGCATGCACATTATGTACTCAGTTCCACTAAAGAGTAAACAACTAACGGATCTTTCAGTATTCTCCTCTCTCTGGGCAGTACCCTTCTCAGTTTTTTTTTTTTTTTTTTTTTTTTTTTTTTTTTTTTACCAGTATATCAAGAAGGCCCCACTACCTATTCTGACCCTATGAAACTAGTTTTCATAGTTCAACCAAACAGGCCTGAATCCTCTGAACCTTGTCTCCTATGTTCTTTTTATAAAAGTGGCAAGCAGTTTATTTTCAGATACTCCTTTAAATACTTCTCAAGTATTAACCCTTTATATCTTAAACAATGAGGTAGGAAATATTTTTATTCTCATCTTACAGATAGTTATCTGAGACCCAATAAGTTAAAGAAAATGTGCTTAAGACCACTTAGCTAGTGAATGGTGGAACCTGGATTCCAATCAGAGCAGTTTGACTCTGGAGTCCGAACTTATAATTACTGAATTATGCTTCCTCACATAAATGCCTCTTAATGTGTGGAAAACTATACTCTTAGTCTGTCCTAGGATGAGGAGCTCATTAAATGCACGAACATTCCTCCAATTTCCATAGTCTTATTTCTCAGAGTTCCCACATGCATTCTCTACCATATTAAATTATTTGCTATTTTCCAAATACCCAGTATTTTTTTATTTTTTTCCAACTTCCCACTTGCCTTTTCCTTTGCTTGGAGAGCTCTTCCTAATTTCTCCACATCACTTCTGCTCATTCTTCAACCTAGTTTTTCATGCTCAGTCTGGGGAAGATGCAGTTTCTCTCTTCCCCTCAGTATCTGCATGCTTTTTTTTTCTGGCACTTATCACAGCCTGTGGAGATAATTTATTCTTGTTTTTTCTCAGAAAAGTAAAATCTATTTGATGGAGGCTTTCTGTTTCACATATATATATATATCTAGATTTGGGGGAGCACAGATTCTAGAACATAATAACCATTCATTGGAAGTTTGTAAAATAAATAAATTAATGAAACTAGATAATAACATTTGTAATATTTCTGAAACCTAAGTTGGTAACCAAATATTTTTAATTTTTTATATCTTAATAGTTTTGAGGAACAGCTCTGGGGATCATAAGAAAGTAACTATACTCACATTGGATTTACTTGATATGTACTTACGTCATTGCACCTACAAGTTTATCCTAATTTCAGACAATGGATTGAGGTTACAGTGAAAGAAAAAATATGTAATAATTTAACCTCTTTACGTAACCCTTCTCAATTTCATCTAAGCTTCAGGGACTTTAAATTCCCTGAGTGAAACAATTACAATTTTCAGATTATTAATACTTCAAAGACACATACATTCTCCACAAACATATATGCACATACACTATGGATATATGTCATCTTAATATTATAACGAAGTTATTATAAACTGTCACTTTTAAGGCTTTATATTTTTTACCCCATCAATTTTAATACCTGTTATTCATACAGGTTTTTAAAATGACTTTATCTTTGATTTAGAAATTCAGTGAAAAAGTCAAATGGAATGGATGTATCTATGAATGCAAAAGAACAATTTCATTTATGAAAATACATTTTTCTATGTCTGCATATCTTGAGATCTCTGAAGGAGTAGGACTCTGTTGCAGAATAAAAGGCTCTGCTGTATTGTATGAGTGAACTGTTCTAATAATGAAAGAAAATTTGTGATAACATGTAATTGCAGAGCACAGGCCAGGAACAAAACAACTTGATAGAGTCTGTACATTGAAGCATATCAGCCCCTATCACTTTTCTCCTGAGAGATGATTGTAGCAGCTTGCTAAGCATTCTTTTTCTCTATGAATGTTCAAAGAATGCTTAAAATGAGTTAGCTCACAGTTCATGGAGATCATATGGCTGACCTCTTTAGCTATAGTACTAGTCATTCACAATATCTTATCCTGGCATGCCATTATCCTGAAGAGAGGACCAAGTTTTTTCTAGGACACTTAGGATGTAGTTTGTGATTAACATTCCTCTAGGTACCTCTGCTTATCATTGTTGATATAGTCTTGTCATTTATCTGTTTTGTTAGGATTCAGTTCGGGTTTTATGTAAATGCATACGAATAGGAATCTTACTTTACCTCCAATTTGTGTTTAGTTATAGACCAGTGATTATGTTACTTCACTAATTTTGTAAATTGCTAATAACTTCTTTGTTTATATAGTTCTTACATAATGGATAGAAATGATCTAACTCTGATAATAAAAATGCCATCACTTCTTGAGGACTTACTATAAACCAAACCCAGTGTTAAGAGCTTTACATGTGTTTTTTTTTTTTTCATAAAATTTCCATCACAAATTATTTGGTAATGGGGACTATTATCCCCTTTTAGAGATGAGTTTAATGAGACTTCATAATTTGATAATCTACCTAAGGTCACAGAGCTAATAAGTGGCAAAGCTACAATTCAAATTGAAGGCTTGCTGATTACAGTAATTCATAGTCATAATTCTTGTGTGAAACTTCCTTCTTTACTACAGGCATGGGAAGATATTATAGTGCAAAACAGCAAATAACAGAGAATAATTACTGCACGGTAGGAATTGTGTGTGTGTGTGTGTGTGTGTGTGTGTGTGTGTGCGTGCATGCGTGCGTGGTGTATGTGAAGTATACTCAGATAGTTGTTCTTTATTTGCCAAACAACATTATGATCTACAGATTCCTCTCTGTTGTTTCAAAGAAAGCACAGGGGAATTTGCAAAATTAATGGGGCAATCATTTCTTTGAAATACATATGCTGGTATTTGTAGAGAACACCTTTGAAGAATACACACTTTCTTGAATTACTAGTATTGCCTAGATCTGTGTAGTAGAAACCTAAGGATAACCGTAGCTAATGTTATAGTTATTCAGCCAATCAAGTGAAAATGTGGTCATGAGCAAAATAATAGCAGAGACACTAAACATTATGTGTAAAAGCTGAGATAAGAAGTACTCATTGGAATACAAAGTGGAGCCATGTGGATTATTGAAGCAGATTCATGAATAATGTAAAATCAAGGTGATATAAAAGTAATTTAAACAGGGTGATGATAGAAATAATTTTGTTATTATATTTTGTCTAGGGATTAAAATTAATACCCAAATTTAACTGTATATATTTTCAGTTTGTGATAATATATGTGTCTACACATATAGGTTATGTGTGTATGAGTTATACAGTTTGCTACACAACTGAAATTTGTCCTTCAAGTTATATTACACCTACTCTTAATGTGCCCCAAATCTACTTGCATCTTCTCTGGAACAACTGCCAAAAGGTAAAGTTCCCTTTCAGGTTTTGTTAACCTAGAATGGAAGAATCCAAGTTGAATATCTGATATTCAGATGGAGCAAACCAGGAAAAATGAGCCCCTTACTAAAAGAGGACACGTCAAGGTCCATTGCTATCTAGGAATTAGAGTAGATAATTTATGCTACATCATGAATTTGGCTCCATGTAGCAATTGCTGTCAATCACCTGAATCCCCAATTTATTTTTACCTCATCTAACCATAGAATCATTAACTAATAAGATTTTCTAGTGGTTTAGCTTTTGTGTACCTTCTAGTTTCTCTCTTTCTCCCGTCTCTTCCTCCATTTCCCTCCCTCTCCTCCTCCTCCTCCTCCTCCTCTCTCTCTCCCCCCCCCTTCCTCTCTCTCTCTCTCCCTCCCTCCTTCCCTCCCTCCCTTCCTCCTTCCCTCGGTCTTGAAACTTAATTCATATCCCAATCTGACTTTCTTTTACTAGTGACTCATCTGGCAATAGAATATTTTATGAGATCTGCTCTACTTTTTCAACCAGTTCTCCTCAATTTGGTTTATTAGGTCATTCATTTATTTTGCTGGGGGTCTCTCCTATCCTCCCTTATCCCTGGGTCTTGGCTTCATCTATCAATACAAAATTTGAACAGAAGCCTAGACTTTTGTATGTTTAATCACAACAAACTTTTGTTTTTAGGTTAAACATGAAAAATATAGGTAAATAATAGTATTATAGAGCACTGATTGATAGTACAAAAGAAAAAGAATCTTAATGTCTTTTGTTGTGGTACTTTAGCTTTATTTTCAAAAGGCTTTTAAACATAATTATGAATGAATTTAATAATGTTATATTTTAACACAAAAATGTATACTAAAAATGAAATTTGTTGGCTGAAGAGTTAAATAATTTTCTGAGATTGATCTTCTATTAAGTATCAACATCCTGTCCAAGAAGAAAAAGAACTCACACATAAATTGTAGTCTATTTTTGTATTTATGTTGTGCATTAAAGAGACTGAGTTTTAGGGAACACAAAATATGTATTGGTGATATCACATTCTTCCTACCAAAATTTCTCTATACTTTTCAACCACCTAATCCAAAATCAGAATAACCAACTCACCACTTTGCCTAAATCCATACTTTTAAAATGGGTATTATCCAATCAGATTCCTGTTGATTAACTTTGAGTATTTCTCTGTCCTTTGCTGTTCTCTAGCACAGGTCAGTAATTGCTCAATATCTTTGTATTTACCATTTGGTTTAAAATGAAGCCAGTTCTGCAGTTTTATGAGGAATCAACAAGATCTAATGGCCAAGTTCTAAAATTCTGTTGGGAGGTATGGTGGAAATTGACTATGCAATTTTCATAAAGTTATTTGATGAGACCAGAGATAATTAGCATTAAGGTCATTGAAAGAAAAAAACAAAGTAAAAGCATTAGAATAGATAGAAGCCATAAAACACAAAGCTATAGTCTTCAAAACATTTTAATAGTAAATATTTTACTGTAGTTTCTTTGGAAATTAAAAAGACACCTTTTTCATTTTTATATTCATCTCTATATTTTCAAACATTAATATATCTCATAAAACACAGCCACTGTGAAACAATAACATTTTATATTTCTTATTAAGTGTACAATCAGATGGAGAAAGATTACACCTTTTTCTGTAATTATAGTTTCTTTATAGGTAGTTATTGATGAATGATAATTATCATTTCAGTTTTCTACTTGAACTGGTATTATCACATTGGGTATCCAGCATTTTAAGTCAGCCATTCAAGAAGCCAAATTAATGTTAGCTACAAAACTTCTCTGATTGAAATGTGTGGAGTTCTAAAAGCCATTAACTTTTATGTGCAGAGTGAAAAGTTTGTTCCATTGGCATGTAATTTCATTTTTATAGTCAGGAGATAACAATAACATGAAAACATTACTACCAGTGGAAATATGCCTTATGAAGACTGAGTGGAAGAAAATGGAAGACTAGTTATTCTGAGATAAGTGGCTTAGTATATGAGATGGCAAAGAAGAACAAAAATGAATCTACCTTAAGCAATTGGATGACTCTAACACTTGAGATAATAAATATGATATAATCTTTACTAAAAGTAAAATGGACAGCCATACAAAGTGTTTTTCAACAATTGCACCTGAAAATTCTATATTCTGACATTCATTGATACCAAATGGTAGAAAAGAGAACTTTAAAAGAAAACCACTTATTTCTTGAACAATGGGTGGAACACAAGTTATATGAATCAACACTGACAACAGTGTCTAAATTAATAGTTAGCAAAGTAGTCCCTGTTCTACATTGATCGTTACAATTATCCACACTAGAACATTTTCTCTTATTACAGGTTCTTTCCATACCATTAAGGATATTTTACTTCTCAAGTTGTCTTCAGAAAATTAACTTTGTATAGCAGAGTACTCCACAATTATTATTTTTTCCTTTGGTCCAGATTTCTATGCATGAAAGGCCTACTGCTGAAAAATATTGTTAGTCCTCAATGTTGTTCTTATATTGTGATTTTAAAAGACCCACTACTCAATAAAATTTTATTCCTTTGGTACTGTTAAACAGTGTAGCAATAATTCTTCTGACTTATTGTCAGACGCTTACTGTTGAGCTTATTGATATAAACACCTGATTCCATTTTTTTGGTGCTAATGATTATATATATATATTTAAAATGTTGAACTTTGAATAGTGCTTTTCTTTTCAGTAATCCTTTCATATGTTATATCATTTGAACTGAGTAGCAATTAATGTCACTTTTGTTATTTATAAATCAGGAAATGAAGGCTTGGAGAAAATGAGATTTGTTCAACTTAACCCAATTCATAAATATTTTAATTTAAAATAATTTATTAGACACGTAGTATATAATAATGTTTTGTCCCACTGAGATATTAAAAACAAATTTTTAAAAGTATCTACACTCATGGGATTAATCTCATATGTAGGGATAGACAGATATTATCCGAAATAGTTATAATGTGAGATGTATTCAAAACACAAAAATGTATAAAGAAAAAAGTAATTGCATTGTCTGTGGAGATCATGGAACTTTCTTGAGGGTTTGGTGCCTGAGTTACATTTTTATTGGTGAATGAGTTCGCGAGTTAGACAAATGAAGGGAGAGGATTCAAAAGTAGATTTTGTAACCTACTATGTAATATACTCTTTACTATAGAAAAGGAAAAAAGTAGAATGCCTTAAACAATGAAATGTTATTATTTATTGTTTTTTTGTTTGTTTTTTTATCTTAGAAGTCTGATTTGGATCTTGGTGTGCTAAAATCAACACATCATTTAGGCTGTGTTCCTTTCTGGAAGCTCTAGGAAAGACTCCTGTTTCTTGTTTTAGTTATTTATTTATCTATCTGTTTGTTTGTTTGTTTGTTTGTTTGTTTCCCAGCTTCTAGGTGGCATTCACATTCCTTGATTCATGGCCCACCTCTCCTGTCTTGAAAGCCAGAAATAATCACATCCCTTGACCTCATTTTAGTCATTATCACATCTCTTTTACTGACCACAACCAACAAAGGTTCTCCATGTTTAAGGATTTATGTTATTAGAGTAGGTTGACCTGGATAATCTAGAAAAATCTCCCCATTTCAAGGTCTCTAACCTTAATTACATTTGCAAAGTCACTTTTGTCATGTAAGCTAATATAGTCACAGGTTCTAGGCACTAGGATCTTTGGGCAGAGGTATTTTGCCTGTCACACACGCTATTAGTAATTTTAAATTATTTATTCTCTCTAGTAGATGTGAAAAGACTTCCTTATTTATAAGAACTAAATTATTACATCAAAAATGCCACATCTTTGCCAATGACACTTCAATAAGGGGAGAGGGTAGGCTTGCATCTTTATACTCTTTCTTATTATCTTAGAGACACTATTTTAAAAAATATGCAACTTTGGAAAAACTCAGAGGATGAAGAGGTTTGACCATTCTATTCAGATATAAATATATTTCATATTTTGCATGTTATTAAATATCCAGTATTTTATAATTAGTCTTCTCTCAATATACACATTTTCTTGGAATTGGTTCATCCATATCCATGTTACTATATGCTAATGATGAAAAAATATTTCTCTAACTTAGAGACTTCTCATCAATACAAATGTTTATTGATTCTCTACTGGTCTCTCAAACCCAACATAACCACATGCTGACTCATTATCTAAGCTCTTCTTCTTCTACTACTCCTCTTTCTATTAGCTCCTAATATTAAAGAAGGAAAAAAAAAATCCATCAATCGCCTAAACAGAAAGAAATCTGACTATGGGAGGTAAACAGTGTAAAAAAAAAAATATATATATATATATATATGCCTTACTATTAAAATGTACAACTGAAACTTATTGGATTTTGTTAACCAATGTCACCATAAAAAAATAAATTAATTAAAAAAATCCTGGAAGTCATTCTGTCTCCAGTCTCATAACCAAAACTTACCAAGTAGCAGGGATTCTATCAACTAAACATTTTCAAATCAGGCCATATTCCTCCATACACATTGGCATGTCCTCAATTCATCATCTTGTATTTTGACTGTACAAGTGACTAACTAACTAGCTTACTTGTCCCAAACATTACTTCTCTCCATTTAAGTATCCAAATTGCAGCCACAGAGTTTGTTATAAAAAAGAAAACTCACCATATTACTATGCTACTTCACAACTCTTTATTCTCTCAGGATAAATCCCCAACTCCCAGATCATTCTGAACAATTTTAAATTTCCTTAGTTCCCTTTACTCTTTCTCACCTTTGAGTGTTTGCTAATATTATCCCTTCTTCACAACTTATTCTCTTCTTTCTCTGCTCCAAATCCTCCCCACCCCATACCCTCTTGTTATTTATTACAAAAACTTAAATTATCACCTCCTCTAAGAAATTCTTCCTCTTTGCCAAGGCCAGGCTCTAGTCCTCCATCCACTTTCAAATAACAATGCTGCTTCTATTATTGCAATAATCATACATTACTATGACTCTGAGACTAGTAGAAAGTGAGCCCTTCAGATCAGAGGAGCATCCTGTATCTTTTGAGTCTTTAAAGGATAAAGGGTACGTTATGCCTGACACATTGAGTATATGATTTTATTAATTTAAAAAAATGTATTATTTTTAGATCTCTTTCCAATAAAAATGTTTATTAATTTGGATTAATTGTATTATATAAAGTTCAAGCTTGGAATAATAGTGCTATAGAAGAAAGTACATGGCTTTAAATATAAAGGAAGAAGAGAACTTTATTGAGACTTACATGCCAAGGCTTTACTCTAGGTGCTTTAAAATAATATATTCTAACTCATTTCATAAACTTTGCTTATTATAAGGGTGAGATATTGCTCTAAATTTTTTAAGTGGTTATTAGAGAATTTTCAAATAAAAATCCTGCATGGTACATAAGAATTCAGAGTGGAGCCATCTGGGAAATGTTAGTAGGCTGTGGAGACATATAGTTTGACCTTGAATGTTGTTTATTCTCAGTCATGGACTTGCCTTTTACCCTTGCAAGCTCAAAAAGGAATTTTCATGAAGTTTCTCAATTTGATCAGATTCAAGGATGCTGATTCACACTAACAAAATTCTCATGAAGATAATGTATAAGTGTTTTAATTTGTTGGAATTTTTTCCTCAGTAACCAAACTACAATGGGAACTCACATTAGCAGAAGTTTGTTATGTATGTACCAGAAAAGACGTTGGTTGTCAGACTTAAATGTTCAGTGCATCAGGCTTTGAAGACCTACAGAATCCATTTCTATGTTATGTGTTTATTGTCTAGGGGATCAAACCTTCAGGTCTCCCTGACCAGATATTTTTTTCCTGGGCATTGCATGAATGGTAACTTCTGACAATTGCTGACGTCTCTTATTTTTCTATGCCTTTGGACTTGCCAACGCCAAACCACAGAATTCTCTCACTTTTAGACGTGACAGACAACTGGTCAGTTTTTTCTGAAAGAAGATATGACTTTTCTTTTTTCTCCTGTGATTCATTTTTTTCATGTTTAATTTGAAGAAGGCAAGTTTGTTTACATTACTAATAACTTCTGTGGACACTGAATTATCCAATTTTATCCTGTAGTTCTTCAAGTTTAAACTACAGATATTAATAAATAAGTTTTAGTTGGAAGATATAGGCAGATAATTAACTTCCCTTTGTTTCACTCTGTTTATCATAAGGGTGAGATCTTGCTCTTAATTATTTCTAAAGTCTCTTCCAGGATTTAAAAAAATTATTTATTAATAAGAAGCATTACCATTTTCCTGTTTTCCTAACCATACCAGGTAGTCTCTTTCATAACACAAAGAAGACATATGCTATGAACTAAATTCCCACTCCAGTTGCACAGATACTGGCATGAAGCTAACTAAAGTCTGTGAACTTTCATCTTTTTTGCTTCTTTATTATTAATTTAATGAGAGGTTGGTTGGTCCCATTTCTTGCAAAGGAAAGAGATTATTGTTTGAGTAGCTCCTTCAGCTACTTTTTAATTATCTCAGATTTCACAGTTTTAAAGAAGAAATGGCTGTAACGTATTTAGGAGGAAGAAAATTTTATGATGTACATTTTAACTATAATAAATTAAAGTTCTCTCTCTTTAAAAAGAATGCCTTGTGCACACATAGATTTTCTGCAACACAGGAGGATCCACCATGGATTGTAAAAAAGGGAAAACAAAATTATACTGGTTTCACACATTTGCTTCCTAACATCTGTTTTGCCTTCCCATTTATTGAGCAGTTTGGTCATGACAAGCAGCCATGTCTGTCTATTTCCTTGGTTATTCTGAAAGCTTTGAGTCTAAAGGGACTGGAGTAGCCTAAATAGATTGCACTGATGCCAGTAAATAGTGACTTTGCATCAGGGGCAGAGTGAGCATCTGCTTTTCCTAGAATTTTAGAGCCAAGTATGATGATATCTGGGGACAGGGGGTAGAATTGGACTGACAGCTTAGTTCTTCTGCTGCCTGAATTTACTAAAGTTAGCTGTGAAAATAGTCCAACTTAATTAACATAGGCCAATTTGTTATATCATTGTTTCTGTGACACTGGCTTTCCATCAACACCTGAGACCTGAGTCAGTGCTTTCTTACCCCACCCAATACATACCTAGCTGATGGATCACCATCTTTAAACAGAGATCTCTTAAGTAAATTTTAACCTCCCTTCAAAGTTCTGTATTGACAAAGAGACCATATAGATGTTTTGCTAAAAATCTTAGATATCTGCAGCATCTAGCTAACAATTTTTCTCTCTCCCAGAGAATGAAAGGTAAAGAAGTAGGAGGGATTTTTCCCCACCAGTTAATGAAAAGCCAAATTACTATTTCACAGCAGGAACCACCATAGACTATAAACAGAAAAAAAAAAAGACGAAAAAATTACACAGTGACTGCACTCCTAGTGTCCAACCCAGGTGGGTAAACCAATTGTTGTAAAGGAACCTGATCCATACTTCTTAAATTCTAAATAACCCAGCAGTATAAAAAATCCGTAAAAAATAAAATAGATTTGTGCATCTTGAGATGTAAAAAGAACAAAGAAATTTTTATGATAGCATTGTCCTTTTTCATGCATTAAGTTCAAGAAAATGGGGTAGAGGTAAATGGTGCCAACTTTAATTATTGATATAAATTCAGTAGCAAAAATCATCTTAAAGATGTAGATTTTGGAGTTTTTCTTCTCCATGTCCTGTTTTCAAACATAATTGCAAGTTCTATTTATCCTTAGTGGACCTTCAAAAAAAGCCTGAAAATCATCTGATTCTTTGTAGAAATAGAGTCTGACCTCATTAATTTATGTAGATAACCACTGTCTTTAACCCAATTGAAAATCTGATTATTTTCTTAAGCCAGAGGGGACACTTGACTCAAATGCCTTTATTTTCAGTGTAGATCTAGTTTTCCAGATACCTTACTGATGAATTCAGTGGATTTAGTGGAATTTACATGCTTTCCATAGAGATACTTAGCTGAATCAGTCACTAGACCTAATGTGTCACACCCTAGGTCTTTAAAATCTATTTTCTAAGATACTCTATATTAAGAATTGTTTGTTCAGCTCAATTGCTCCAAAATACAGAACATTCTATTTGGTGTAATAATAACAGTAAGCACATCAGGCAAAACAAAAAGAGAGAGTAACTTAGAATCCCTTGTCTTAAGAACATACAGTCATTTATGTATTTCCTACTTTATGTGCATTTTCTAATTTAAATAAAGCTCCACGTTTCTTGGAATTTGTGTTTCAATGCCTCAGCTTTGACACTTAGAAGTTAATATTTTGTAAATAATTTTCTTATTATTTTGAATTTTTGATATACTCATCTCACATCTGCTGATAGTATTTACTCTTAAATGACAGTTTTGTCATTGTCATTGACCTGAAGAGGGTTTATTTTTAACAAAAACTGTGAAGAAAAATAGAGGAGAAGCAGAAAGGTTATTACATTTTACCATTTGTGTTAAGTCATTTCAAGTAGATGGAAGTTAGTACTGTAGACTCTTTCATTCAGTGATGGGACGATCTCCAGGGCTAAGAGGTCATGTGAGAGAGAGAGGATTAAAATAAACTCTTTTAAAATAATACCTGTATGTCACTTAGCATAGAATTTTTTTTATTAGCCATGTAAATGTTCAGTGCATGAGCTCTAATTATCTGACATTCCCTTTTTTTGCACACTGTCTGTGTGAGTCACACATTGGTAAAATTTCCGGAGGGCATTGGTAGCCCCGAAGTCTCAGAACAATGGGCAAAAGGACATCAGGAGGGCATGATATATTTGGTAAGTGCCTATGTAAACCACAGAAAATGGCAGAGGCAAATAAATTTGTATTTCCCAAGGCTGTGAAGTTACTGCATATTTCATGTTACAGAATAGATAACATAGGAAGACAGGAGAAAATTTGCTTGTTTCCACAGTGCCTCTTGAAAATAATTCACTGAATTGGACTCTTTTGGAAACATGCACATATTCTGTATATGTTTTTGTAGATAAATTTAGCATCTTAATGGGATAATAAAAGCTATCATTTGGGAAATATATACATTGCTCCTACCAGCATGCACAAAGGTGTTGGTAGGTACTGAGGGAGTAACACAGAGATGTGCCCTGAGGAAGTCTCTTTCTTGTCTCTATAACATTTAGATCTTTTGCACAAATGAGCAAGTACTAGGAGAGGAGCCTGGGGGAGGGGAAAACTAGATGTGGTTGGCATCTTATAAGATTTATGAACTGCTAAATTTGGAAATGTCATTTTGTTATTGCCAGTGTATTGCTGGCATCTTTGTATGAGTCACTAAGAAAAAAATAGCAATCACCTCCTTTGCAAGAGCTGGTATGAGTAACCCAAAATGGGTTCAATTAATCATTTTAACCACTGAATTCACTCTGGATAAACAAAGCGTGTATCAGATGATATGCCCTAGAAAGGTAGTCATCCTTACAAAATGCTACTCTCTGCAGCTATGCTCTTCTCATTATCGTATTGCAAATAGTTTCCTGAAAGAAAAAACTGTTCAAGCAAAATATTAAACAGCATTCATTTGTCATTTTCCTGTGGGGACTAGGCAGCAACCTGCTGTGGCTGAAAATATGTGGTCATTATGAAGCTGGTATTGAATTGTTTGTTTATCTTTAGAAAGGGAGAGAGGTTTGGTGATGCTTCTTTTTGGTTGGTAATTTCAGGCACTTCTGCTTTCTAAATGCATATCTTCTGTCCAGAATTGATATTAATAGATGAGTGTGTACACATGCGGTTTGTGTGTGTTTTTTAATGTTCATATAATTTTCTGTGCCACAAGCTCTTTTGAACCTGAGGAGTGATTATGAGTTCCATTTTCTTGTTAGTGTATGGTGCTTTATGTCACACTGTGTTGGGCTACTTGCTTTTTGAGAGACCTGAAGCATTTACTATAAATGAACTGAGACAGGATGTCTAAGATGCCTTGGTCACTGAGGATAGTATGGCATCAGCTAGTGGATCAGAGTTCAGTGTATACAGTGGTCATGTGGTTGGTTGCCTATCTCTTCCATCCTGCCACAAGAAGCAGCAGGAATTTTTTTTTTTTTAATGCAGAGAAATCTTGGTTCGGTTTCTTCTCTTTCTTCTGCTCTTTTTACTCCTTCTTTTCCTCCTTTTCTCTCCCCTTCTCCTTTTCCCCACATTCTTCTTGTTCTTATTCTTCTCTGTACTGATACTATAACCACAGGATTAAAAAGCAACCTGAGAAGAAAATGGGCCACAGATATCTACTCATATTCCCAGGGCAGTTAAGAACCTAGTTCACTTACAAGCAACTTCAGATACCATCTTTATAAAACCTAAAAGCTATTAACAACCTTTACCAAGTCCTTATTCTGCATTTAAACCTGTTTTCCTTTTATGATATGCTCAGAAAACACAAGGAATTTGTCACCATTTTCTGAAATATTCCTTACTTAAAGACCGCACACTCATTCTTTCAGCCTGTTTAATTGGAAGCAGGATTCCACCTTCATTAACCTCATCTCTAAACTTTGAATCAATTTATGGCATTCTACTGAGCTCCCTCTGTAGTTTTCCAGATCCTCTTAAGGTCAGAGAATGTAGAACTGTACATATTACTGCAAAAGGTACTTGCCTGGAACAAGTAAATCATAAATAAAAAGAAGCCAATTTGTATTCTCCATTGTTCTGTTATCACATACGTCAAGCAGAGGTGAGGATTTGCTAGTCCAATGGTCTGGTAAAGGAGGTGAATTGATTGCCAGGAAAGAATGAAACATTTAGAGTAGAGTAAAAATTATGGCTGCTCCTGGATGCTACCCTATTTGTTTCATATTTAGTAAAGAAAAAAAAAGCAAATTTTGATGAAGAGTAAGGAGAGAGAGAAGTCTGTTTAATTGGGATTGTTACAAATGACTTATTCTTGGATATGTTCTGATAATATTGATTTATGATCCTTTCACACACATGAAAAAATAAATAAATCCTTTCAGAGAGTTAGGTGAAGACAGCAAGGTACAGAGACTTTTGAGAAGAGTTAGAGCTGAATCAGAATCTAACTTGTTCAATAAACTATGAAGTTGTTCTTCCGGGCAGATAGGAGACAATTGTAGGTTTTATTACAGTCCAAATGAAGGGGCATTAATTGCTCAGATATACTGCAATGCTCCTTTGCCTCCTTTAGTGTATCAACAGTCTGATCCTGCAGTGGGAGAAAACAGAAAAAAAAAAATTAAATGGAGAAGCATGAATTAAATAATTAGCTTACAGCAATGTACATACAACGCAATTGATTCTGACTTGCTCTTTTCCTGTGTGTGTGTGTGTGTGTGTGTGTGTGCGCGCGTGCATGTGCATGTGATTTGACTTTTTGAAAAAGCTTTACTTATAGCCTCACAGAAACATTGCTGACTCAACACCAGTAAATTGTGATAATTGATACAAAAGGAAGATTAACAACCACCATTTATTCAGTTCTTCCTATGTGTTGGATAGTTAATATGCCTTATATAATTATCTAATATAATCCCTCCATCATTTGAATGTATTAGATACTTACTGTGTGTCATGTTCTTAGGTAAAGATACAAACCTATGATGCAGTCATTCTCATCTCTATTTTATAGATAAGGAAACAGAAGTCTAGAGAAGTTGAGACTTACTGAAGTCTGATAGCACATCACTGGCAAAACTTAGTTTTGAACTCGTCTCAAAACTGATGCTCTTCCCAATAATTCTCTATTTCTCTCTTTGACTTGTCAGATTTATCTTACTTCTTAAAAAAGTATGAAGAAAGCTGCAGTTCTTCAGCCATAACACTACCTCCAAGACAGATAAGGGCACTAAATTGCAATGATAAATTAAATATTTTTGGATTTATTTATTTTTATATCAGAGAAATGAAGAGAGGGCCATTTTTTTTTAAAAAAAAGCCAGAGATTGGCTAGAGCTGAGGTCTCTGGAATTTTAATGACCGGTTCATTATTAGCACAATGTATCACAGACTGTAAGAAGTTATCACAATCATTACACTATTGTTGTAGTTATTGGTTTTAAAATAAAATGAAAAGTCCTAGCTCTTTAAAATATAATTAAAGCATTTCACTTTATTAGCTCTAATACTATGTTCTTATCTCTCTCTTTCTCTCTCTGTCTGTCTCTTTCTTTAGATATTTTATATAAGCAGCAGAATTACAGGTCTGTGTGTTATTGTACTTTATGGTTGGTTAAGTTAGGTCAGGGAGATAACCCGAGGGAATGTTAATAATCCTTGTTTTAACAAGCCGAAATTTATACCATTGTCAGAACTTAATTGCTCTGTTATACTGCTAGTACTATGGGTTACTGAATACTAAGGTACAGTGGAAAGGAACAAAGGTTTTCCATTCTTGCAAAAACTACTTTTTAAAGAGTTGTGCTACTAACTAAGAGGAGATAATTACTCTGGAATAGTTGGCTATCTCTCGAAGAAAAAATGAAAGGTGGGTACTTTATATGGGTACTAGGGAATACCTCTGAAGTCCAAAGTTATATGGAACACAGACAGAAAATGTAAAAAATGTATACAGTTTCTAAATCTGGATGTTTATGTGACCCTGGAAAACACTTTTATCCAAAAACTACACGCCAGTAGTACTTTGTCAGAAAAGCTATCAAGTTCTTTCTTTAATAGGGGAAGTTCTTCTAATAAAGTTCTTTCTTTTTTTGAAGGGAAGAAGCAAATACTTGAAATTCGATTTTCTTCCATACTTTCCTGGAAGTTGAAAGGGATATGCCTGAACTTGAACTTAATTGCCTAGGACCAAGAATGTGAGTTAGAGTCAAGGAGAGAGACACCCAACAAAAACAAACAATGATAGCAAGATAATCATTAGATAGTGTAATGCTCAGAAGCTACTAGGACAGTCACCCAGTCATTTATTCTCATTAAAAGTGTAATTGAAAGTTTTCCAGTTGATTTGTCATGATTTCCTCATCCAAAGGTTGTAAAAAGATACCAAAGCTTCAGCGACTTCCTTTAATTTCATCATCTGAAAAATGGTAACAATTAAGTCTACCTCTTAGAATCCTTATGCAACATTTTAAAGTAGTATCTGTGACAGTCTATAGTATATTATCCTTAACAAGAATATGGCACTACCATGGAACATGTGCCAATGTGATTCCCGTGATCCTGCTCCCCTAGATTATTGAATAGGTCTTTGTTCACTAAACTACCCTGGGATTTCAAAATTCTCAATTTGGGACTACAGAGAGTAACTGCCAAATGACTTGTTTTCTTCTCTTTTCTTTCTTCTTTCCTGTTACTTTTTTCCATAGTGTCTTTCACCATATCATGTATGTATATGTATGTATGTGTATATGTGTGTGTGTGTGTATAATTATTAATTAATTCAATAAAACTTATCCTCTATCCTATTACGAATTATGATGTATGATAAACATTTTGGGTATCACCTGACTCAGGAGAGTGGTAGGTTGTCAAGTGTTCAAAAGTTGCAGTCACACTGCTTTGACTCAGACCCCAGCTTTACCATTTTCTGGCCACATGAAAAATTGCTTGAACTCTCTAAGCTTTAATAAGCTTTAATTTAATATGAAGGCTGTGCAATGTAGAATATGCAATGAATATTGTAAAAGCTCAATCTCAGTATATAGACTTCTTGATTCAAATATTGACTCTATTATTTATTGTGTGAACTTTGTAAGTTAAGTAATGCAATCCCTCTGCCTCTGTTTTGTCATCTACAAAATAGGTTATGGTAAAAATTAAATGAGTTGAAATATGGATTATGTTTAGAAAAATGTCTGGCACATATTAGGGTTCAGTAAATCTTCTTTTTCCTCCTCCCCCTCCTCTTCTTCTCCCCTGTCTCATTTAGACCAATTAAGAAATACCTGCAAATAATAAATAGCCTATGTTGGTTATTTTATAATGTGATAAATAATTGACATATACTGAAATAATAAGTCCGTTAAGGATAAATATTGTATGCAGGGTACATACAATAAACACTTTGTGGGTTTAGAGGTGGGGACTATCATTTCATGGAAATGATAACTAAATTAAAGGGACTGAAAATTCAAAGTGTTGGTAAAAATATGGAGCTACTGGTACTCTGATATAAATGTAGAGCTTAACCATTTTTTTAGAAAAAATATTCAATGAAAATGTTCAGTATCTAATAAAGTTCTAACTTTCCATGCCCTATAATCCAGTGAGTTCACTCTTAGATATATACCCATTACTAATGAATGCATTTTACACCAAAATGCATGTACAGTAATAGCCATAAAAATAGTTACAGCTTTCTTTATAATAGTTAAAAACTGACCCCCCCAAAAAAAACCCCATAAAAATAAGAATGAATAAGAAAAATATATGGACTATCCCTACAAAGAAATATTTTATGGTAGTGAAAATAGAAAAATATTGACAAATCTAACAATATGGATGACTTTCAGAAACAATATTGAGTAAAAGAATCAAGATATAAAAGAGCACATATTACAAGATTCTTTTTATATGATTACCCGAATAGGCAAAATATGATTATCCGAATAGGCAAAACTACCTGTTGATGTCAGGATAGTGATTGTCTTTGGAGAGGGTAAGTAGTGACCGGAAAAGTACATGATAGGGCTTCCTGAGATACTGATTATGTTCTACTTGCTTCACTAGATTATGTTTTAAAATTACGTGACTTCGTGTGATTTTATCATTTTTTATCAGTGTATTTTTAAAATACGGTTTACTTCAATATAAAGTACTTGAAAATGAAAAAGAGATTAAATGGAAAAGTAATTAATTACAACAGAATTTATCCAACAATAAGATTTTGGATTTGAAATAACATAGACCCCAGAATCTGAGCTGGCTTTTGCTGCATCTCAAATAGCCATGCATTTGATAAGTGCTTAGAATTTGTAAATGTAAGGTTTTTTTAAAAATAAAATTGGATCATCTTTTAAAATTTTATGTAATGGTATAAAAAAAAATTTCAAGAATGATATTTGATTTTCTAGTGACATTAAAACTTTTTATGACCTGTCCTTTTTGAGGTGGGAAGTTGTAATAAAAAGCCTTTAAAAGAAACTCAAAATATAGCCATTTTAAATTGACATCAGACCCACTCTGACCATATTTTAACTTATCAAAAACACATAAGGCCTATACTTGCTTTAAAGGGAATGTTGGTCATCAAGTGAAATTTTTTAGAAGGTTGAAGATTTTGGCAGTGATTTACCTATTGATATACCCTATAAAAGATTCAGTAAATTCACTGGGATTCTAACCTAATCTTTTACTCCCCAAATGAATCAGATATATTTTCATTAACTGGGATGCTTATACAAATCACTAGTTTGATTAGCATGTATATAGCTGGGTACCCCAGGAACCAAACTCTTCGCATCCAAGATGTTTATTTAGGAGTGCTCTTGCAATCAACACCTATGGAATTGAGGGGCGATGTGATTAGGTGGTGAAAAAACTCAACTATGATGCAGGCTCAATGACAACCACAGTTGACCTGACCTTTACAGTTTCTCATCAATTAGTTTTAGATGCAGGCTATCTGGAGATGGGGCATCCTTTTGGCCTAAGAATTTTCTGCAGCTGAGTTAATCCCTGAAGAGGCTGGCAGTAGAAGACTGACTACCGTCAGCCCTGCCAGTTGCTGGGGGAACAAGTTATTCATTGACAGAATATTCTAGCAACATATCAGTGTCCATCATAGTCCTTCTCTTGCCTGCTTGGATCCTATTCACAAAAATTCTGGAAGCTGCTTTCTCAGGATTCTGCTAGCTATGTCTTCATGGGGAAAACTTGGAAGAAGATGGTTAGTGGGAAGCTATAGCTACTGCTACTGCAGCTGGTCTGGAGCTTCTTTGGGGTACAGTGGCAGAGGGCAGTTGATACTTATCCTCTCTTTTTCCACTATCCATTCTATATTCCACTTACTCTCTACTAGCATCTCTGCTGTAGTCTAGGGTTCTGAGTCCCTGGTGACCATACTCTTTCCATTTAATCTCACTATTAGGCAAAATTGTACCAGAAGTAACCAACTGGATCACCTGGGTGTCAAATATATTTTTCCAGTCTTCATTGTGTAGCCCACCTCTTCCTGATCACCATGGTGTATTACCCCTGCCAAGGCAATGCCTTATCTTCTTCCCTGTTAATCCCAGATGTCAGTCATAGTTTATGATTCAATGAGAATTTTACTGTATCCCTTGGCAGAAGTGTTTCCCCTTTGGGAACTAAGACTTCTAAATTTACAGAACCCAGAATTAAAGGTATAAAAAGTACAATTCCCAAATGGGTTACTGAGAGTAAAATAAGTGAAACCACTTATGCTTCCTGCTCTTGGTTCTCAGGCCCATATGTTCTTCCTGTTTGACACACAGCCACATGTAAAATGTTACTGATTCAATGGATATACCATAGCTTAGATGATTGTGTTCCATTCTCATAAAGTATTGATTGCTCCCAAGGTGGCACTTAATTTCTGATGTTCTGCAAGGTTCTGGATAGTGCTGTATGTTATATGACTAGTTGATCCCATGGTCATGAGCTTGGCTTTGTACCTCCTTTGCTGTAAAGGGTTCCTTGGTCTGTCATTATGTTATGTGGGATCTAGTACCCAATATTCTTTAAATCTTCAGATAGTGGCTACTGCTCTGTAGGCAGAAAAGACAAACCAGTATCTGAAAGATATTTCTATCAAAATAAGTTATCCTTCCAGTGATTTGTTACCAAGAGTCTAATGATGTTCTTGAAGGATGCTGATGTATTGGGGACTCAGTAATGGACTCTATTGATATCAGTGGATATCTGATGCTGGCAGTAGCTAGAATGCCTTGGGAAGTTGCATGGATTCCAAGGTGTTGGACCTATATGGTGGCTCCATTCTTGCATCCTCAGCCATTTTATGTGGGCCAAGATACCAACAATGATGTAGCCAATGACAGATAGTGACATTAACTGGTCAAATTATTGTCTTCTTTATTGTTCAGTGCTTTTTCCATAATGGTTGCTTTCTAGTGACTATTAGCATGCAAGTCAAAAATCTTCATACTTCATAGTTCCTGTGTTTCCATTCTACAGAGCTCTTTTTGCTGTATTTTCACCTATTTTTCTATTTCTGTGACTCTGCTCACTTGCCAAACCATTTACTTCTTTTTTTGAATTCATATGTATTAAAAACTTGGGTCACTTTATTTTTACACAAAATATATAACCAGGTGCCCCATCTGAGACTCTCTATATTGGGAAGATTATTCTCTTTAAAAGTCCCTCTTGAGTGGGGCTGTAATGCAGCTGCTATCTGCTTTCAGATTGTACCCATATATTAAACTGACACTCATGAACAAAACTTGTGTTTTGTTTTCCTCTGTTTGCTAGGTAAAAGGATCACTATATGGCCATAGATGTGTTCTGGTAAAGGGGTACTGGGGCAACACTGGTGAATGACATGGGGCTTTGGAAATCTACTTACGTAGTTTGCATAGACCCTCTGATTCTGATTGAGCTTAATCTTGGGTATACTACTTAGAATCCTCAATCATAAATAATTGTAGAACTCTTCTGACCTTACATCTTAGTGGGTTGACAGTTCTTCATTCATGACCAGCAGCTGTAGTATGCCAAGAATTATTTTTAAAAGGAATAAAATTCTGATGCCATGACCTTGCTCTAGACCCCCAGTAATCTGTGCTATGATTCTCTCATTGGTACCTGCCATAATTTCTACATGGCATATTTTATCATCATGATGCCTCTAATGCCAGAAGGTCTTCCAAGATGTAATGCCAAGTAACAGGGTTACTTGCAAGGCATGTCTCATCACATCCATAGCTGATTTATATTGTGACTTAACTCTGGTTAGAGACTTTCTGGCCAAGAAAGACGGTGAGGACACAAGTTGTTCCGAATGTCTGAATCATCTCAAGTGAGAGGGAAGTACTCATAATAAGAAATATTTAGACCACTTCTGTAGGATCAGAAGGTTCAGGATAATCTGGAGACTCTAGATGTTTGTTGGCATTGTCCCCAATATCTCCAGCTTTTTTGGTGGAGTCTCATACTTTGCCAGTCAAAATCCTGACTTTGGCAAAACAGGGCCTCTTTGACTGAGAGTTTTTGGTCTAGTGCTCAACTTTCTATTCCCTTCCCCTCGAGAAAATGAGAGCTCCTGTGTATGCTACCATGGAGACCCTCTCTGGATTTTACGCTTAACTTTCTGTTAGGTTAATGTTTCTCATAATTTTGATATCTTCTTCAGAACACCTATAGAGCTTAATAGTCATCCAAATCCATTGCTTTTATAATCACTATTTTCTCAAACTCTTAATGCATTGAGACAGGTAATAAATCTCTTTCAACAGTATATCATTCCAATTTAATGCCAGCAATAGTTTTAATAGTTAAGCAGCTCCCCTTTGCCAGAATTTTTATGTGTACCATAAACCACCAGTGATGAGATCCTATAACCAGCCAGAAGGTAAGTGATCCAGTTGTACAACCCAATCCTAGTTTTTTGATCTATTCCTGGTAGCAAATTATGCAGATTCAGTTCCCTGAGAAGTAATATTTGAGATAGAGCTTGGTATATACGCTTTTTAAAATAATTATGTTCATAATAATTTTATTTATTTATTTGTTTGTTTGTTTTTATAAAACTTATTGGGGTGACATTGGTGAATACAATTATGTAGGTTTCAAGCATACAATTTAATAATATGTATATGTATATTGCATTGTGTGTTCACCATTCAAAATCAAATCTCCTTCCTTTACCATGTATTTGTTTCCTTTTACCCTTTTCTACCCTCCCCTCCCCCTTTTCCTGAGGGAGGGGGAGGTGTACAAGATTTTTATTAAGAAGTACCTTCAGAATCAAAATTTGTGGATGAGAGGGTAAGAAAGCAGAATTAAGCAGAGGGAGACATTATTTATTAAATAATGCAACTCCAATGGCAAACTTGTGCAATCAATCATATTGAGTATTCTGAAGTGAGAATTGTCTCAGGATGTGCTGTGATGACATGCACTCTCTTAGTGATTAGTCATTGTTTGTGGGTTGCCCTAGGAAGAAGGGTTATCTTGGATAATGTGGCTCTCTGCCACTGAGGTAATTCCAGAAGGGGCGGACAGCAGAAGTCTGTTTGCTAAGCATTTCTATGAGCTGGGCAACAAGTCCTTCATTGAAGTAGCTAGTGGCACATCACAGAATCTATCACAGTAGTTAAAAAGTAATCTAACAGTGAAGGTGGGGATTTGGGAAAGATTAAACACTGCATTTATTTAATTATTTATTATCTTTCCTTTGTTCACCTCTGTAAAAGGTTTGGATACAGTTTATTAGAAGGCAAAAATATCACAAAAAATGTTAAAACACTGGTATAAGAAAAACGTCTGCACAATAAATTAGGGTACTATATTACTTGAGTATGACGCTAATCTCTGACTTTTCTCACAGCAAAAGAAAGTAGAGAAAGTTTGTGTTGTTTATTAGCTGATAATAAGAATCCTGTTTTTATTGTTTTGTTTTTGTTTGTTTGTTTGTTTGTTTTCTGGGAATTCAACTTTTTCCTGACTCTGAATTCTTAGAAGACTTTATTATGAAAGTCGTTATAAAATGTTCTGATCAATATTCTAGATTACAATTTCAATAACAGTTTAATAATGATAGCAAAACTATTCTACCTCTAGTTCTTTCTTTCACTGAGTTCCTGAAGGGTACATATTGTGCTAATTGAAAGAAGATTCATGTGCTTTAAAAAGAAAAATAATGTAATGACCAATGTTGACATATTGTAGTTTCAATTCTAGAGTCGGAGTTGTAATGGTTGGAGAAGTATTCATGAAATATAAGTTAGGACACTGCCCCCCCCCAGATTCATCCAAAACATTTCCTTTAGCAACTAATCTTTGTTTCCTAAATTTAACCATCATAAAAATGTATTTACATGTGTGTGTATATGTGTATGAAAGAAGTTAAACTTCAGCATGAGATTATTTATAAATCTTTTAAAATTTAACTTGATTTGATTTACATTGACTCAATGCAATTCCACATTAAAATTGAGTGTTTATACAGAAAATAAAAAGATGTCCAAAATGGAGTATTATTTTCAAGAAGTTATATTTTTGTAAGAAGAGTAAGATATACATTTTAAGAAGAGTAAGATAGATAAATACAAATGTGAATAGATTCACAACACACAAAGAGTATTAAAGTTAAAAAAAGAAAAAAGAGATAATACTAATTTGTGATATTATTAATATTTTAGGGAGGAGGCAACATTTAAAATAGGCCTTGAAGGGTCACTGATATATAGTAAGCTCTCAATATTACCTAGTAGTACTAGTGCAGTTTTTCCTTAATTGATAGTTAACTGAATACAAATATGAAAAGTTAAGTAAAATTGGCTGAGTATAGTGCTCTTTGAGATTTAATCTCATTTTCCTTGAAGCAACATCAAATAATTATTCTTATCTTCATTTTACAGTAAGAAGGAAAATGAAAGGAAGAAAGGAAGGAAAGTAAGAGTAGGGAGTGAAGGAGGGAGGGAGAAGAGAGGGAGGGAGGGAGGAAGGAAGGAAGGAAGGAAGGAAGGAAGGAAGGAAGGAAGGAAGGAAGGAACTGAGTCTTAAAGACATAAGGTGATTTTCTCAGGTCACACAGATAATAGACCTGAGATGAGGGATCTGAATATGTGTCTGGCCATGGAGCCCATTTTTACCCCCTACAATTACCTATTATTACTAGGAATTGTTAATTATAAGACATTATTCCAAATTATTTGCTGAGAAAAGAAAGGAGTAATTGTTTTAGAATGCACAATATTGCTAAAGGAAGAGAGCTATATGGGAAAGGGGTAGCTGGGTTAGAACAGTAAACTATTAAAGGAAAAGAAAAGGAAATTGTGAAAGAGGAGGTATAAAGTAGATAGAAACTAGAAGATATCTTCTCTTACTCCATAATTTTATGTAAAGCTACCCATGCTTTTAATTATATATATATATATAATTAATATATATATGCCTTTATATCTATAAAATATATATAATATTTATATTTATATATATTTAAATATATTTATATTTTTATAATTATAATATTATATTTTATATATTTATAAAATATATGTATATTTACATGTATATATTTAAATATATATATATATATATATATATATATATATATATATATATATACATACACCTTTCAAAGAAGTTATGTAACTAGACTTCTCCTGACCTAAATACAGTTGCTAGTTGCTTGGTTTCAATGATAAGGGAGGTCATTACATTTTGATGATCTCTCAATCACTATAGCTCAATAACCCAGGAGGATTACAGGGTTCAAGGGCTTAGGCATTAAGCTCTCCTCCCTTGGTTGTCTTTCAAAGTCATCCCAGTTTACTGATGATTACAAAATATTATTTTCTTTCAGATACTTAAATACTGAAAGAAATTGGGCTGATGATTTCAATGATTTACCCAGACCACAAATACCCATATTATTAAAAGGATCTAGAAAAAAAAAAAAGTTTTTGTATTCATAATGATCACTGATTTCAGGGTAGTTCTGGCACTTGCTGTTAAATAGTGATTGCTTTATTGCTATGTGCTTAAAAATAGTTAGGATTTTAAATTACTAATATGTAAATTCCTTGTTATTTACTTAGAAGGAATGGATGCTTAAAATTGCTCTTGTGGGACCTTTTGGATTTTTTGAGATAAGATATTGATTATTGAAAATTACAGCACTTAAATTTTTAGGGTTTCAAAGGGTCTTAACAAAAGAAAAGAAAGCCTAAGAAGTAGACACTGAAACAATACACAATCCTCCATAAGATGCTACAGTTGCCAGATGAACTAGAAAAGGTGATAGAAATGGAACAGGAAACAGATATAAGCAGTGAAGAAGGTAGAGCCAGTGATGAGCACTTCAAAGAGAAAATAAAATACCTGATTTTGAAAATTTGTATCTTATGACATATCTATTTGAAAACTCTCAAACACATTTCTGAAGTTTTATTCATTTATATGATATAGATTAATGGCATTTTAAGCCAAAAAGATCTTAGAATTAAGACAATTCAGTGGTTGTATAGAACCCTTTAACAATTGCCTAATATTCAATATACTGATATAATCCTGGTTATGAGTTTACTCCTTGATCTATCAAAATGAGTGTACATTACAAAGGAAACTCCACTCTATCAAAATACATTCCATTCTGATCTACTGATTCGTAAAATATCACAATGAAAATTATGGACACAATGTATTCCATAGACCCTTTTATAATGGTCCTCAAATGTCTTTCATAGAACCTTTTAATATAATTAAATTATTTTTTTCTCTCTAGAAAATATGGAAAGTTTCACATTAACCCAAAAGAATTTGCTGAAAATTCATATTCATTAAAGGCCAATGCATTCCATGTATATATTCTTATTTTCCTTTCACCCAACCTCAATGTTTTTAATCATATAATTTGAGATATTTACTTCAGTACAAAATCACTTAATCAAATAAACCCTGTACATGTAACCACTTTCTCCTTAACTCTGTATTTCCTCTGCCTAATAAAGCATTTAAATACCAGACATGGCCAACAACCACAATTCCTTCCCTTAGTACAGGGTTTATTAAGATAAATCAACATTAAGTGAAGAAATTACTGAGCATCTAATTACTAGAAATTTCTATCAATTACTAAACATTACTACAAATTACCTGCCAAATGGACAAGTGCTGTTTCTGGTACTAAGAATTTCTTATTTCTTAGACTACCCTTTGGACACAATTGGCTCCTGTTTGGGCAGTCTCTGAAGAAAGCTATATGGCCAAATAAACTCAGAGGCCCAAATACTGCCACCAATTTGGAGGAACATGATTGAGAAAAGGAGTGCATTTTGGAGAAGCAGTTTGATCATTCTATTCAAAAACATCATGATATTAGTTTAAATATAAAATTATAAGTGTCTCTTTTAATCTTTCATGCCTTTAATAAGCATAGTGCATTATTTAATAAAGGCAGCCTACCATGGTAGAAAGATCTGGAAGTTAGAAGCCATGGTTCTAGTCACAATTCTTTCACTATGAAGTATTAAACCTAAGGAAATATGAAGCACTTCCTTTCTCTTAACTCTAGTTTCTCCATCTGTATGTGTATTATTAACTCTTAGTTACAAATGCAATTAACTCAATTCAAAATGATTTGAGAATAAAAAAGTTATTTATCTGTACAGAGAACCAAACTTCAAGAATGGTTAAAACAAATCAATGTTACTGGAGTTCTCATTCTCTCTCTCTCTCATCTGTTTGTCTGTGTCTGTCTCATCCATCTGTCCATCTCTCTCTCTCTCTCTCTCTCTCTCTCTCTCTCTCTCTCTCTCTCTTCTCTCTCTCTCTCTCTCTCTCTCTCTCTCTCTCTCTCTCTCTCTCTCTCTCTCTCTCTCTCCTCTGTGTGTTTGTGTGTATGTGTGTGTGTGTACTCACTATCTTTTTATCTCTACTGGCTCTTTATTAGTCTATATTAACTTCATTCTCAGAGAGGAACTTACCATTTGTTAGTCTTCAAAATATATAGGTTTTTTTACAACTAAGAATCCCAGGCTAATAGTTTTCACCAAATCTCTGGAATTTAGTTTCACTGATCTCTTTTGGGTCATCTGCTATATCACTAGAGGGATAGACTATGCTGTTAGTTTACAATGGATCATATAACACATCTTTAATAAACTATAAGGACTGGGATTGTTAGCCTCACCTGAAACATATGATGAGCGTATGAAACCTGTATGTCTCTTGGGAAAATAAAAGTCCTCATATGAGATAAATGTGGAGTGAATACTAGGCACTCAACATAATAGATGCACATTGCCAGAGGACTGGTAGATTTTAATTATTTTATTTCCCATCTTTTCTCTTAAAGAATTGTAATACAAAAATGGTTAAAGCTGACATGGTCTCTGTCTTCATCCACCTTACAGTAAGTTGATAGGAGATAATTTAAAATAAAAAATTATAAAGCCATATAATTATACCTAAGATTCCTTATATATCCCTCATTCTATGTCATTTATCATGGCACTCTTTTCACCATTAAAGAAAATCACATCTCACATGCCCATAGCTTTAATTCTAATTTCTCATAGATCATTGGCTTAATGCATCATGGTCATTGTTGTTTTCAGGCTCTGGGTGGAGTCATTTGCCCCAAAGCTATACTGTAAAACTATATTCATCAAAACAGTATGGTATTGGCATAAAAACAGCCACATAGACTAATGGAATAGAATCGAGAGCCCAGAGAAAATCCAAACATATATAGTTAACTAATATTTGACAAGGGAGCCAAGAATACTCAGCAGAGAAAAGATGTTCTCTTCAATAAATGGTACTGGGATAATTGGATAGTCACATATGAGAGAATAAACTGAACCCATATATTACACCACTCAAAAAAATAAACAGCATTAAAGACTTAAATGTAAGTCCTGAGATCATGAAACTCTTGAAAGAAAACATAGGAATAAAGTTCCTTGGCATGGGTCTTGGGCATGGTTTTTTGGATGTGATACCTAAAGCACAAGCAACAAAATTAAACATAAACAAGTAGAACTACATCAAACTAAGTCAGAGAAAGATAAATATCATATGATTTCAATTTTATGCATTATCTAAGGAACAAAAAGAACAAACTAATCAAAAACAGACTCACAAATATAGTGGATAATTTTGTGATGGACAGAGGGGAGGGGGATTGGAAGGATGGTAGAATAGAGTGAAGGGTTAAAGAAGTACAAATTAGTAGTTGGGAACAAGGATGGGGAGCATGGCAGAGAGAATGCAGTTAGCATTAATATGATGGCTAGGTGGAAGGCCAGAAGAGGGAGGGAGCATTTGGGGGGATTGTTTTATGAACATTATAGATGTCTAACCAATGTACTGTATACTTGAAACTAATTTAAATAAATAAATTTATTTTTAAAAAGCTTATGTATAGCAAAAGAAAGCATCAACAAAGTCGAAAGGCAACCTATCTGAAAAACTATCTGCAAACTACATATTTGATGGGAGTTATATAAAAAATTTATAAAGAACTCATACAACTAAATGGCAAAAAAAAAAAAACAACTCAATAAAAAAATAGGCAAAAGACCTGAATAAATAGATATTTCTCAATAAAGATATACAGAAGGCCGATACATGAAAAGATGTTCAACATCACTAGTCATTAAGGAAATGCAAATTAAAAATATGGTGAAATATCATACCTATTAAAATGGCTATCATCAAAAACACAAGAGATAAAAAATGCTGACGTATACAGAGAAAATGGAACCTGTGTGTTTTTAGTGAATTGTAAATTGATAACAGTCACTATGGAAACAGTATGAAGGATCCTCAAAAAGTTAAAAATGGAAATATCATGTGATCCAGGAATTCCACTTCTGGGAATATATCCCTCCCCCACTCCCCTCCCCATGCCAAAAAAACCCCAAAAAACAAAAAACAAGAAACCAAAAAACGAAAACACTAACTCGAAAAGAAATCTGTACCTCTTATTTATAACAGCATTGTTTACAGTAGCCAAGAGATGGAAACATCCTGAGTGGATGGATAAAGAAGCTGTGTGTGTATGTGTGTGTGTGTGTGTGTGTGCACACACGATGGAATATTATTCATTAAAAAAATGAGGCAATCTTATCATTAGTGACAACATGGATGGACCTTGAAGGCATTATGTTATGTGAAATTAGAGAATAACAAATCCTGTATAATGTCACTTATAATGTGGAATCTGGGGGAAAATAACCTCACAGTAAAAGAGATCAGACTTGTTGCCAAAGGTGAATGGTGTGGGGCAGGAGAATTGGAATAAGGTGGTCAAAATGTATAAACTTTCAGTTACCAGGTAAATAAGTACTAGGGATGTAATGTACATGATGACTGAAGCTAACACAGCTGTATGTCATATAGAAAAATTGTTAAGAGAATAAATCCTGAGTTATCACAAGAAACTTTTTTTCCTTTTCTTTTCTTTTTATTGTGTCTATATGAAAAGATGGATATTAGCGTTTCATGATATATGGAAATCAAAGCATCATTCTGTATAACTTAAATGTATACAGTGATGTACGCCAATTATTTTTCAATAAAATGACACAAAAGTTACTCTCGCTTATACATGATCCAGGAATTGCAAATGATTTCAATTCCTAGAGCTTTCAGCCTGGTACCATTTGGAATAAAATTGGAGCCGACTAATCATTAGTAACTTGGTAACTAAACAACTGAATTCTTTCTCTCAGAAATGGACTGAATTAGCTATCTTCGGAAATTAACTATTTATTGACTTTTTGGGGAAAAGACGAACTACACAGCCTGCCTTTACTGTTTATCTAGGAAGGACTTGGAGTCCTTTCTTAACATTAATTTTGTAGTTTTACCTACCCAGTGTCTTTCTTTGATACATTGCAGTGTTATTAATTATTTTTGTAATTTGTAATAGTTGTAATCTTGTGAATTTCATGATGAAAAATGTGTATTTGGTGAGTAATTTTGCTTTTGACCTTTTGTAACAAGCATGACTAGACCATAATCTTTGTTTTTTAATCGATATGAATCATCAAGCAGAATATTTGATTTTTCAAAAGTATGCTGGAAAAGATTTTATAAAACAGCACCATCTTCATGGTCAGAATAAGATCAGGGAGACAAATAACACTGATTATACAATAGAACATGTGTACCAATATTTCCAACTTTTGACAAGGCAGAGCTTAATGAAATATAGATCAAAATGACAATTTGGCTGATACAGAACAACCTTTTATTTGGTACTTGGCATATAAGAATTGGCAGATGTATTTGGAACTGAGAGTTAAAAGAAATAATAAAAATTAACCAAACTTTATGGAAGTTCTTCAAAGAAGATATTTGTAAGCCAAGACTGACATGAATTCTTCATATATTAAGTGGTTTCATAGTTGGCACACATACACCTTTTTGAGCATTTGTGATAAGCACATCCTCTGGTCAGAAAAATTTCAAAAGGCATCCTTCTTTTGGTTAGACAAACCACTTCAAGAATGTCAGCCCCACTCACTTACTTAAGCTAAGTGAATAAATTTTGATCCTGGTTCCAATAATTATTAGCTCAGTCATCTTATTAACTAATAAGTAATCTTAGTAACTAATGCTAATTATTTTCACAAGTCTCACTTTGTTCTATCCTATAAAATGAATATACCTATACTTATTTCATAAATTGTGAACATTGAAGAGATAATTTGGGTAAATTTTTTAGCATACAGTCTGGCCATGACCCAGACCGAACACTTAATGAATATTACCTCTAATTTTATTGTGTTGTTATTATTAGTGTGATAATAGTAGTAGTAATAGTAGTCCTATTACTGTTATTATTGTTTTATCTTAGCCTTTCAGATTCTATTTAAAATATTTTTTGCCTTGCTGTTGTCCTATTGTCAACATTATGACTGGGCATCTTAGTAATTTTTATTGAGAAAATAGGAGGAATGAAGTGAGACTAAAACTATAGTTAATAAAAAAAAAAACAGCAGAGACTCATATTAATTAGGATAAAAGATATTTGGTCATTTCTGTTTAATGTCTACAAAGTGGTCATACTTTTGCTTAATCCATAATGGTCAAAATAGCCTTGTCTTATGTTGGTATTCTGTGACATTGTTTATGTTCAACAGAACACCATTGTCTTGCTGTGAGTTCCAGGCCAGCTCCTGGAAATGCTGAGGGCTGTTTGGTAGTTATGCCTCCCTTTGCTGGAGCTTGCTTTTATCTTTCTTATTTTGCAGAACACCACATTTTTGTAAGCCACTGAAGATTAAAATCATGTCAAGGAGTGGTCAGAGTAGAGGAGGTTTAAAAAACTATTTTATGAACAATGTTTTTTATTTTTATTTTTAAATTTTTTATTATTAGTTTCAAGTATATAGTATATTGGTTAGACATTTATGAAGTTTATTAAATGATCCCCCTGATTACTCTATCTTCCCTCTAGCTCTACATGTAGCCATTACCTTACTGCTGACTGCATTTCCAATGCCATGCTCCCAATCTCCATGACTGTCTATCAGCTACTAGACTAATTTGTACTTCCTCAACCTTCATTGCTTTCTCCCAGCCCCCCTCCCCCTGCAACTCCTCTCCTCTCTGACCAACACCAGATTGTCCTTCCTATTCGTGAGTCTATTTTCGATTAGTTTGTTCTTTTTATCCCTTAGATTCCACGTATAAATGAAATCATATGGTATTTATATTTCTCAATTTCACTCAGCATAACAACCTCCAGTTTCAGCCATGTTGTTGCAAATGGTAGGATTTCATTTTTTATGGCTGAGTAATATTACACTGTATATATGAACCATAACTTCTTTATCCAATCATCTATCGATGGGCATTTAGGTTGCTTCCATATCTTGGCTATTGTAAATTGTGCTGCCATGAACATGGAGATGCATAGATCTTTATGAATTATTGTTTTGGTTTTCTTCAGATAAATACCTGGAAGTGCAATTGCTGGGTCAAAAGGTATATCCATTTTTAATTTTTTGAGAAAGCGGACTGTTTTCCATAGTGGCTGTACCAATTTGCAATCCCACCAACAGCATATGAGGGTTTCCTTTTCTCCATATCTTCACCAATACTTGTTCTTTGATTTATTGATGTTAGCATTCTGACAGATGTGAGGTGATATTTCCTTGTTTTAATTTGCATTTCTCTGATAATTAGTGACCTTGAGCATCTTTTCATATGTCTATTAGCCACCTGTATTTCCTCTTTGGAGAAATATCTGTTTAGGTCTTCTGCCCATTTTTTTTAATTGGATTTTTTTGTTATTGCTGAGTTGTATGAGTTCTTTATATATTTTGGATATTAACCCTTTATCTATGTATCATAAATGAATATCTCATTCAGTAGATTGTCCTTTCGTTTTGTTGATGATTTCCTTCATTGTGCAAAAATTTTTAGTTTGATGTACTCCCATTCCCTTGCCTGAGGAGATATATCCAAAAAGAAATTACTAGTAGCAATATCAGAGAGATTACTGCTTATGTTTTCTTCTGGAAATTTTATGGTTTTGTGTCTTAAACTTAAGTCTTTAGTTCATTTTAAGTCTATTCTTGCATGTGGTATAAGAGGGTAGTTCAGTTTCATTTTTTTTTTTGCATGTATCTGTCCAATTAACCAACACCATTTATTGAGGAGACTGTCTTGTACTCCATTGCCCCCTTTGTCATATATTGATCAATATATCTGTTTTTATGCTAGTACTATGATTTTATGATTACTGTAGACTTATAGTATTGTTTGACATCAGGTAGTGTGATACCTCCAACTTTGTTCTTCTTTCTCATTGCTGTGGCTGCTTGGGATCTTTTATGGCTCCATATAAATTTTCATATTTGTTATGGTTATCTGAAAAATGCCATTGGTATTTTGATAGGGATTGCATTGAATCTGTAGATTGGTTTGGGTAGTATGGCCATTTTAACAATGTCAATTCTCCCAACCCATGAGCTTTGGTATATGCTTCCATTTATTTGTATTTTCTTCAATTTCTTCTTTCAATGATATAATTTTCTAAGAACATGTCTTTTACCTCCTTGGTTAGTTTGATTCCTAGTTATTTTATTGTTTTTGATGTGATCGTAAGTGGGATTATTTTCTTAATTTCTCTTTCTGATAGTTCATCATTGGTGTATAAAAACACAGTTGATTTCTGAATATTAATTCTTTATCCTGCTGCTTTACTGAATTCATTTATCAATTATAACATTTTTTTCTTGGTGGAATCTTTAGGGTTCACTATATATAGTATCCTGCCATCTGCCAATAGTGACAGTTTTAGGTCTTCCTTTCTAATTTGGATGCCTTTTTATTTTTCTTTTTTGTGTGATTGCTGTAGCTAGGATTTCCAATACTATGTTGAATAGAGGCAGTGAAAGTGGGCATCCTTGTCCTTTCCCGATCTTAAGGAAAATACTTTCTAGCCTTTCCCCTTTGAGTGTGTTAGCTATATATCTGTCATATATAACCTTTATTATGTTGAGGTATTTCCCCTCTAATCCCACTTTGCTGAGAGTTGTTATCATAAATAGATGCTGGATTTTGTCAAATGCTTTATCTCTATCTATATAATCATATGATTTTTATCTTTCAATTTGTTAAAATGGTGTATCACATTAATTGGTTTGTGGATATTAAACCAATCTTGCATCCCAGGAATAAATCCAAGTTGGTCATGGTGTATAATATTTTTAATGTATTACTGAATTTAGTTTTGCTGAGGGTTTTTGCATCAACGTCCATCAGGGATATTGACCTATAATTTTTGGGGGGGAATGTCTTTTTCTGGTTTTGGAATCAAGTTAATGGCCTCATAAAAAGAATTAGGGAAAAACTTCACTTCTCTTAAATTTTTAAAAAATAGTTTGAGAAAAACAAGTGTTAATTCTTCTTTGAATGTTTGGTAAAATTCATGTATGAAGTCATCTTTTTCAGGACTTTTTGTTTTTCTTTTTAAGTTTTTTCATTACTGATTTGATTTCATTGGTGGTAATCGGTCAGTTCAGATTTTCTGTTTCTTCTTGACTCAGGCTTGGGAAAATGTATGTTTCTGGAATGTGTCCATTTCCTCCAGATTGTTCAATCTGTTGACATATAATTGCTTGTAGTATTTTCTTATAGTCTTTTCTATTCCTATGGAGTCCATAGTTACTTTTCCTCTTTCATGTTTGATTTTACTTATTTATGTCTTCTCTTTTTAACTTAATAAGTCTGCTTAAAGGTTTATCAATTTTATTTATCTTTGTAAAGAACCAGCTATTGGTTTCATCGCTTTTTTGTATATTTTTAGACTCTTTCATTTATTTTCATTCTGGTCTTTATTATTTCCTTCCTTCCACTCACTTTGTGTTTTATTTACTAATTCTTTTAATGTAAGGTTAGATTGTTTATTTGAGATTTTTCTTAAAGTAGGCCTGTGTTGCTATGAATTTCCTTCTTAGGACTGTTTTTACTTTGTCCCAGAGATTTTGAGTTGTTGTGTTTTCATTTTCATTTGTCTTATGGTATATTTTGATTTATTTCTTGATTTTGCTGTTACCCCATTAATTGTTTAGAGTATGTTATTTTGCATCTATGGGTTTGTGTATTTTTCAGTTGTTTTTTCTTGTAGTTGATTTCTGCTTCCATACCATTATAGTCAGAAAAGTTTGATATGATTTCCATCTTCTTAAATTTATTAAGACTTGTTTTGTGGCCTAACATGTGGTCTACCCTGGAAAATGTTCCATGTGCAATTGAGAAGAATGTGTATTCTGCCGCTTTGGGGTCAAATCCTCTGTAAATATCAATTAAATCCATCTGGTCTACTGTGTCATGTAAGGTTGCTGTTTCCTTGTTGATTTCCTTTCAGGACGATCTATCCATTGGTGCCAATAGAGTGTTAAAGTCTCCTACTATGAGTGTATTACTGCTGATCTCACTTTAAGTTGGACGATAATTGCTTTATATATATAGGTGCTCCTACGTTGGGTGTATATATGTTTACTAGGGTTATGTCTTCTTGTATTGTTCCCCTTATTATTTAATGCCCTTCTTTGTCTCTCCTTATAGCTTTTGTTTTAAAGTCTATTTTATCTGATACAAATATTACTACCCCAGCTTTTTTTTCATTTCCATCTGCATAAAATATCTTTTACCATCCCTTTACTTTTAGTCTGTGTGTGTCATTTGATTTGAAGTGGGTCTCATGTAGACAGCATATGTATTTTTTTTTTTTTTCTGATCCATTCAACAACCTTATATCTGATGATTGGAACATTTAATCCATTTACATTTAAAATGATTATTGATAGGTACATATTTTATTATTTATATTTATGGTTTTTTCCCATCTTCTTTTTATAGTCTTCTTAAAAATTTTTGCAACACTGGCTTGGTAGTGATGATTTCCTTTAGCTTTTTCCTGTCTGGGAAGATCTTTATCTCATCTTTAATTTTAATTGATAGCCTTGCTGGGTAGAATAGTCTTGGTTGTGCATTCTTGTTCTTGTTTTTCATCACCTCGAATATTCCATGCCAATCACTTGTGGCCTGCAAAGTTTCTTTTGAAAAATCAATTGACATTCTTATAAAAGTACTCCTGTAAGTAACTGGCTGTATTTCCCTTACTGTTTTTAAGATGATCCCTTTGCCTTTAATCTTTGGTATTTTAATTATAATGTCTGTTGCTGTAGATCTGTTTGGTTTCCTCTCTTTTCAGACTCTTTGTGCTTCCTGACCTTGTATGTCTAATTCTTTTGCCAGGTTAGGGGATTTTCAGTCATTATTTCTTCAAATAGGTTCTCAATATCTTGCTCTCTCTCTTCTTACTTTACCTCTCTGATAGGAATATGTACATTTGATGTTGTCCTAGAGTTCTCTTAAACTTATTCTTTCTTTCTTGTTTCCTTGCTTGCTTGCTTGCTGTTCCAATTGGGTATTTTCTGTTACCTTGTCTTTCAACCTGCTGAGTTGATCCTCTGCTTCATCTAATCTACTGTTGATTCCTTCTAGTGTAGTTTTCATTTCAGTTATTGTATTCTTAATTTCTGACTGGTTCTTCTTTATAGTTTCTATGTCCTTTTTTATACTTACTTGCTCTCTGTTGGAAGTCCTCACTGAGATCATCCATTCTCCCCCTAAGTTCATAGAACGTCCTTGTAACTAATGTTTTGAACTCTGTCTCTGGTAGGTTGCTTGCCTCTTTTTCATTTAGTAATTTTTTTTCTAGAGTTTTCTTCTGTTGTTTCACTTGTGGCATGTTTCTTTGTTTTCTTATTTTAGTTGCCTCTCTGTGTTTATTTCTATGTTTTAGGAAGATTTGTTATACCTCCCAGCCTTGTCAGATGGCTTTATGGAGTAGGTGACCTGTGTGGCCCAGTGGCACAGTCTTCTGATCACCTGAATTGAGGGGTGGGTCTTCAGGTGTGTTCTTTGTGTGGTTGTGTTCTCCTGTTGTAGCTGTCTTAATTGTTGTTAGAACATCAGTATATAAGATTGACACTCAGGCTGACAGGCTGTGGGAATTGGCCACACCCACAGGCTATGAGCTGCTGTGTGGTGGCTGACTCCATGGAGTGATATTTACCCCAGCGGTTCTGTGTACCTGTTGAAACCACCCTTGGGGTATGATGCTTATGGGCCTAGTCAGGAGGTAATCTGTTATGGTTTGACACCAGTGCCTATGTGTATGTTTCTTCTGTGGACCCTTGGGAGGAGTTTTTGTATAGGCCAAGTTTAGCTCCTGCCTTTGATTGCTCAGGCCACCTGGTAGGAGCTACAAAGTGATCTGTGGATGGCTGCTGCCTATGCTGTATCTGGAGGCAAGTGGGAGAGACCATGCTGTGAGCTGAGATCAGCTACCCCCAGTACTGGGCCTGGGGGCTCAGCAAAAGGACCAGTGCACCTCAAGGCCTGGGGCTTCCTGCCATCTGCCTGCATGACTCTGCAGCTGGAAAAGCCTTTGAGTTGGGTGGGTCAGGGACCCAAGGAGTCACCTGGGTAAAGCAAACAAATTCCACTTGGTCAATGAAGAGTCAGGCTTCATGCCAGTGCAAATCTGTGGCTTCTTATAAAAGTCTAAGATCTCAACAAAGCCAGCCTCTGTCCTCTTCATTCCCTCAGACCCGTCTGATCCGTCTGAAAGATATTGAAGCTCAGCTGGCACCACTGGCTCACCACCAAAAGTCTCCCTGCAAAATATTTGGGCCGCGCTGTCTACTTGAGCTGAGAGCTGCTGCCTGTCAATAAATATGTGGCCTAGAGAAACCAGAGTTGGGCTAGATGCTCAACATTGGGCCAGGGCAGGCACTTTATAGGCTGGGGTGAATGGGGCCCCAGGGAATCACGGGGTGGAACAGCTGATCTCACCAGGCCAATGAAACTTCAGAATTGGCCACATGGGGGAGGGTTTAACACAAGCAAGATGGCGTCCAAATGTAGACTATCCCAAGGTAAACCTGACAAAAAGTAGTGGCGGCTGTCCTTCTAGCTTTTGCCTTGGCATCACGCAATTCGGTCTTTTTGTGTATGTATGTCTCTTGTGCCTCTTGAGTTGCCGATTCTCTGCTGGAGCCCAGGGTGAGTGTCTATGAACAAGTGAGTCTGTGCACAGGTCCTTTAATAGGGCATTTAGGTTTTCAGGTTTTTTCTGTCTCACCTAGACAGCCAAAGTCTCCCCTGGTTTTTGTCATATTTTGTGGGAACTCCTCTTTCCAGACTAGAACACTGGGCTGGGGAACCCCTGTTTGGGGCTAGGGCCTGTCGTTTCTTCAGGGGGCACATCTGCCACACTCTCCCTCCCACTGCTCAATGGCCATGCACGGACACGGGACTACCCCGCTTCATGTCTCTGCCCCTCCTACTGAACTCAATGTGGCTTCTTTATATCCTCAGATGTATGGGTTATGATCATCTAGTTTTACAGTAGTACTCCAAGTTATTTGTTTTATAATTTGGTTGTAATTTTAACATGGTTCTGGAAAGAGGTGAACCCCGCTTTTAACTAACTGGCCATCTTGACCAGAATTGGCAGTCTCCTAATTTTTTCATCTGCCTTTCTTTGAGCAGACATAGATGCTTAATTATAGAAAGGGATGTTTAATTCTTTTGGAATAACAAATGCACTGACATTTCCTCTGCTAATGACAATACTACAAATTCATGCTTGTCCAAGTTCTATTTACTTCCTGAAGGGCAAGCCAGAAAGAGTCCAAGGAATTAAAACTGCCATAACCATTTGATTTAACTATCAGTAAGATTTTTAGGAACATTGTGGTTGGCTCAGTTGAGGCGAGTAGCAATTTTCCTACCCTGTCCTTTGAGTGTCTAGGAATATGTGACCTTGTGAATCATTTCTTGATCAGCCTTTATAAGACTTCCAGAATGGCGACAAATAGGAATGAGGATCTTGAGGGAACATTTGAAAGTCATCATCTTAACAGCTAATTCTAAATAACTTTGGGATTTAATTATCTCTCTTTCTCCTACTCTAAATCTTAATATAAACACTAGTTCAAGTATTTGGAGGATGCTGATGAGATCTCTTGTCAAAAAGTCTGTCCCTAGTGTCGAGCAGGGAGTTGACAGTGGGGAAGTGGGAGCAACTCTGGCAGAACTAGTTAATGGAGGGCATAATGAGTATGACCTTCTTTATATTGTGCTGTTTGCTCTGGCCACCATAGGAATTTTCATTTGCATTTAACTGCTTACTTATTCAATTCATATTTGTGTTTCTTCCATTTCTGTTTATGGGGCCACTGACATTCAAGAGGGCATCGTGGTCTATTATTAAATGACATTCCATAATAATCCTTTGAGTTCTCTTTGTCACCAATCATACCTCTGAGAGGGGATTGAGTGTGACCATTTATATACAGAAATGAAACTTATAAAGCCCTCCAACTGAAAGGAGTTCCTTTACAATTGATGCCAGCTTCCTCATTTTACCTTGCACAATGCTCAGCAAATAGTACATGGTTTATAAATTCCAGTTAACTATATTTTGGGATTCTCTGTATAAAGAATGTTTCACTCTTCTATTTTTATTTACAGTTTATTTGTAACTTTGTAAGACTATTTGAATAGCTACATATACTTTTCTTTATATTTCTCTAATTTTTGCTTTTCCTTAATCTAAAATTTTAAAATACGGCACCGATAATGATACCATCACTACTCTTCTATTAATAAAGTCCAAATGCCTCATGCTATCTGAAGAAGGAAAATGTTTGCTAGTCTGTAAATCAGCAGACTGGGAGTCATTACTGGGGAACATCAAGAAACCTAAAATCAAACTGCTTCATTTTCACCAGCCATAAAATTAAATGACAATATTTTCTGTATTCCTCAGGGCTGCTAAGAAGGGCAACTAACCAAATAATAAAGCACTTAGCATTGCTATTTAAATGTGAAATTCCCAGAATCAAGCTCATCATGATTATCTAAGCAGGCAGCTGTGGATTAATGATTATGAGAGAAGACTTGGGGATAGACCATCAGCCTTCAGATGGCATGTGACCCCAGGTTTCTCTCCATTCTTTTACTACTGCAAGCGTTAAAGGTGGGGAGTTTTCTTGTAAAGTATTTAGAACAATGTCTGGTATATGGTAGATGTTCAACTAATGTTAGATAGTGATGATATATAAGAAAATATACAAAATTTAAAAGAAAACACTTTTAACCATATAACATAACACAAACCCTCTTTAGAACAGCTACAGAAATGTGACACCCTTAATAACAGCAGTAGGACAGAACTGGTAATTTAGTTCTCTCTGACGACTCCTAGAAACATCATGCATCATGCCCCAAATCAACATATATATTAGAAAAGTTGTGACAAACACAATTTGATCCCTAGTGAAGGAGAAAAAAAATAGATTCAACCCAACCAGAAAACATTACTCATAGAAACTATGAGGGGAAAAGAGAGACCAACTATAGTAAATGGAAGCAAGTGCATTATGACTTTAGCAAGGGAGAGCATAAACACTGACCAAAGACAGCATCAAGTAGATAGAAGTTATTCTGGGCTTTAGCAAGAATCGAACTCTGAGCAATGTGCAGACATATCAATTAGAAGTGAAATGAAAGTGCTTTAGAACAAAACTTAAAGGGATCAAATTCAAGCTCCTACGGAAATTACACCTTTTAACAACTGAAGCTGAGATTTATCCTCTTTTTCTTCTTCAGCCTGACAACAGGAAGCCATATTTAGAAGGACATCTTACTTGTATATCCTCTCACAAAGTCGATTAAATTGAACCTTGATAAGGGAAAAAGGTGAGAAGTTCAATACTAACAACTGACAACTGTAGAGAACAGCAGAGAATGAAATGGAGGAAGAGAAAAATAGATGCAGTATTTTGGAAGTAAGAATGAAGAGATGAAATAGTAAATTAAAAGAAAATACTCTCTTAGTAACATAGAAAATGATTCTGATGATGAAGGAGAGAACATGAAAAAAAGAATTTAAGCCAAAATATACCACCTGTGCAATTGAACCCAACCAATCTGTCACATTTTAAAAGCTAAGGAAATGTGTTGTGAGGTGTTCACTAGGGGGTATGTATCTGAGTCAGTGGTGATCACAGCCTCAGTGGGGTATTAGTGAATTGAGTTGGTCGGAGGTCCCTTCTCTTAGATTAGACATAGTCATGGTCATTAAAAGTCCCGTGGTATTTAGATTAACATAAAGGAGTTAAGTTTGTGCTTTGGGCAAATTGCAACAAAGAAATTATATCTATGTCCTGCATGATGTGTATGTGTGTATGCGTGTGTGTGTGTGTTTTAAATTGTTGAAACTATTGAAAATATCCTTTATTTTATTGACTGGTCAGAGTATTTTTCTTCTCTTTGATATTAATTATTGATAAACAGAAATTTACAACAACTAAAGTTGCAGTAGTAAAAAATAATCTTCAGAACTCTTTTTTGTGATATTTAGTTCTAGTCCCTTTGGAAAGCTACTAAAACTAGAGTAAATATTGCTCTCTTCAAGTAATTTTTTTAAAAATTAGGCTTGTTTTTTTACTAAAAATGCTTCTCAAAAGTCTGATTCTAGAATTTTTAATTAAAATTATGCTAGAGGATTTAAATTATGTGTTCATATAAAATAAATGAGCTTTAGTTGATAATATATAGATTTTCTTAATTTGGCTTCTAATTACTTGTTAAGCTCTTCCAAACAGACATACATTCATTCACTTATTCACAATTCAAAATATAGTGCACTGTGTTAAGTCTTTAAATAGATGTAATACTATTTAGGAACTACTTTTGTCCTGTAGAAGTGCAGAGAATCACAAATATTTGTAGGATTAACTTCTGGGCTTCTATTTTGGGTAATACAATGGAGGAGATACACAGAAAAACTTCTGCAAAAGCACCTATAAAATGTGTAACATAATATAATGGTTTCAAATATATGGCAGAATGCAAGGGGGGATTTCTTAAAGGACACAAAATGACAAAAATAATATATAAGGCTAAGAGAATGCTGAGTCAGCTTTATCTCTGAAGATATCAATAATCCATGGGACTGAGAGGCTGAATTTTAATGGTTTGCATGCTGATTACAGGTGGAAAAAATCTGGAGCCCAAATAAGAACTCACAATGGAAAATTAATGATAGTTAAAATAGTACCTATCAAAACTGTGGAGATGAAGTAATTTTTTGAGGAATATATATTGCCATAAATACTTATTGGAATAAAAGAAAGGCTAACAATTAATGAGTTAATTAAGTTGTCTGTCAGTTTAAGAAATTAAAAAAAAAAGACTGAACAAAAGCAAAAAAAAGTATAAGAAACAAAACAACAAAGGTAAGGGCTGAAATCAGTGGGGACAATACAATAGAATGTCATCAGTGGTATAGGTTGGTTTTTTCACTAAGGCTAATAAAAAAATATAAACCTTAGGCAAGACAGTGAAAGAGAGAGAGAGAGAGAGAGAGAGAGAGAGAGAGAGCCCAAATGAATAATATTAGGAATAAAAAGGAGATGAAACTAAATATTCAGCAAAAATTAAAAATATATAAGATTAGTATGACTAATTTTGTCAATAAATTTGAAAACTTAGGTGAAAATGGGTACATTCCTGTAAAAGTATAAACTACCCAAAGACTCAACTTTTATAGCCATGCTGTATATGCATTATTAGAGAATACAGGTTATTAGATATTAGATTCTTTTAATCATCATTTAATTTTAGTTCTATAATATTTATGTAATGCTCATCATTCAATATTATGTTGATATCTGTTTTTTTTCCTGTTGTCTGAAACTCATTCTATAGTAGATTACTCAGGAAGGGTTCAGGGGAACAATATTTCTTGAGTGTTTGAATGTTTAAAACAGTTTGTGCCCTTTACATTTGAAAGTCACTATTGGCTGATTATAAAATTTTGGGATTTCATTTTCTTTCCTTGAGTATCTTAACTATCTCACTTAGTTTTCTTCTAAAATAAACTGTTGCTATTAAAAATCCAATAATAATCTATTTTATGTATTTTCTTTAGTTAACTTACTCTTATTTATATGTCCAGAGGAATTTTCTTTTAAAATCAAGTAATTTCACTAGAGTACATCTCAAAATTGATTGGTTGTGGCTCAATATTTTAAGTTATTCCACTGTGCACTTTTCATATGCATTTTAATTTTTTTGAGAGAAAATTCACTGAATCTAAATTCATTTTAACCATTTTAAAGTATACATGAGGTGATTTTTAAAGTAAATTTACAAAATTGTATCTCCACTGTCTAATTCCAGAGCATTTTTATCATTCCCGCAAATTTACCTGATACCCATTAGTAGTCACTTCTCATTCCACTCCCCCATAGCTCTTTGCTGTTTATCTAATCTGCTCTTTATATCTATGGACATGACTAAATCTGCACATTTCATACAAATGGAATCATGTAATATGTGGGCTTTTATGTGTGGTTTCTTTCATTTAGCATTATGTTTCAAGGTTCATACATAGTATGGTGTGTATCAGTACTTCATTCCTTTTTATGGCAGAATATTATTATATGTACAGAGATTTTCTTCAATTTATAGTTGGGTTCTATCCCAATAAACCCCATTGTAAGTTGAAAATGCATTTAATCCACTTAATCTACCAAATTCTATAGCTTAGCCTAGCCTAACTTAAACATGCTCAGAACACTTAACATTAGCCTACTATTGGGTAAACCCATCAGGCTGCCACTGCCCAGCATTATGAGAGAGCATCATAACACACATTGTTAGCCCAGGAAAAGATCAAAATTGAAAATTCATAGTATGGTTTCTACTGAATGTATACCACTTTCATACCATTGTAAAGTTGGAAAATCATTAAGTCAAACTATCAGAAGGTGGGGCCCATCTGTATAGAACATTTTATATATTCACTTATCCGCTGATAGACATTTGGGTCATTTTCACTTTGGGGTTATTGTAAATAATGCTATTATCAACGTTTGCATACAAGTTTTTGTTTTAACATGTTTCAGTTCTCTTGGATGTATACCTAGGAGTGGAATGGTGGGTCATATGTTAATACTATGTTAAATTTTGAGGAATTTCCAAACTGTTTCCAGAGCAGCTACAGTATTTTGCATTCCCACCAGGAATGTAGGAAGGTTTCAATTTCTCTATACCCTCTCCAATACTTACTTCCTTTTTATTTATTTAAATGTAGCATCCCACTGGGTGTGAAGTGATACCTTATTGTGGTTTTTAATTTGCTTTTCCTCAATGACTAGTGATATTGAGATTCTTTTTATGGTACTGTTGCCAATCTTTACACCTTCTTGGGAAAAATGCCTATTCAAGTACTTTGTTCATTTTAAAACCTGGTGTTTTTTAAAAAATATTTTTAAATTTTTCAATTACAGTAGGCATATTATTATAAATATAAATCTGTACGATATTCATATTAAATATATATATAGTGTTTAGTTTCAGGGAGTACAACATAGTGTTAGACATTTATACAACTTGAGGAAGTCACCCCAATAATTCTAGTACCTATCTGATACTATAGTAATTATAATGTTATTGACTGTATTTTTTATCCTATACTTCACATCACCATGACTATTCTATAACTTCCAATTTGTACTTCTTAATCCCTTTGCCTTTTTCTCTCACTCCTCCAGCCCCTCTCCCATCTGGCAACCATCAAAATGTTTTCTGTATTTGTGAATTTGTTTCTGGGTTGTTGTTTGTTTGTTTGTTTTATATTTGTTTATTTTGTGCATTAGATTCCACATATAAGTGAAGTTATATGGCACTTGTCTTTTTCTGTCTGGCTTATTCCACTCTTAAGAATACCCTCTAGGTCTATCCATGTTGTTGCAGATGGCAAGATTTCATTCTTTTTCATGGCTGAGTTATAGTCCATTGTAACTCCTCACCTTTATCCATTCACCCATTGATAGACACCCTATTTGCCTCTATATCTTAGCTATTGTAAATAATGCTGCAATGAACATATGAATTCGCATATCCCTTCAAGATTGTGTTTTGGATTTCTTCAGATAAATACCCAGAAGTGGTATTACTGGGTTCTTTTTTTTTTTGGTCTCCTGTTATAGCCTTTGTTTTAAAATCGATTTTGTTTGGTATAAGTATTGCTACCACACCTTTTTTCCTGATTGCTTTTATTTACTTATTTTTTGTTGAATATCATTTTATTTTTTTAAATATTCTGGGTTTTTGCCTCTCATTCCAATGGTTGTTATTTCACCTTCTTGATAGTGTTCTGTAATACGCAAAAGATTTTAACTCTGTTAAAGTCCAAATATTCTATTTTTTTAGTTGTTTGTATCCTGGTATCATATCTAAGAATCTATTACTAAATCCAAGGTCATGAATATTTATCCTATGTTTCTTCCAAGTCTTATAATTTTGGCTCTTACATTGAATTAATTTTTGCATGTAGTATGACGTAGGTATCAAAATTTATTTTGCATGTGGATTTCCAGGTTTTCCAGTACCATTTGTTGAAAACATTATTCTTTACAAATGTTATGGTCTTGACACATTTGCTAAAAGTCAGTTGACCATAAATGCCAATTTTCTGTATTTTCAGTTCTCTTACATTGATTTATAAATCTATCCTTAAACTAATACCACAGTTTTGATTACTGTTGATTTATAGTAAGTTTTAAAATTGAGAAATGCAAATCCTCCAGCTTTGTTCTTTTTCAAGAGTGTTTTGCTATTCTGTGTCCCTTGCAATTCCATATGAATTTTAGCATCAGGTTATCCCTTTCTACAAAAGAGGCAATTGCAATTTAATGCAAAATGCATTGAATTAGTACTTCAATTTGGAGAGAATAACTATCTTAACATTAAGTATTTAATCCATAACCATTTGTAATGTTTCTCCATTTATATAGGTATTTAAAAATTTATTTCAACAGTATTTTGTAGTTCTCAGTCTACAAATTTGAAACTTCTTGGTTAAATTTATTCCTAAATATTTTACTATTTAAAATGTATAATAATTTGATATCTTTGTTATTAAAAGGTTTTTAATTATGTCAAATGTTTTCTACATCAATTGAGATACTTGTGTACTTATTTGTTTTATACTATTAATGTGGTGTATTACATTAATTGACTTTTAAATGTTGAATGACCCTGAATTCCTGGGATGAATTTCATTGGATCATAGTGTATAATCATTTAAAAACACTGCTGAATTCAGCTTACTGGTCTTTTACTCAGGATTTTCACATCTCTATTCATAAGTGATATTAATCTGTAGTTTTCTTTTCTAAAGATATGTTTGTCTGACTTTAGAATCAGGGTAACACCAGCCTCATGATTGAGTTAGAAATTTTCGCCTCCTTTTCTACATATTGAGAGAATTTGAGAAGGATTGGTGTTAATTCTGTTTTACACATTTGGTAGAATTCACCATTAAAAGCAGCTTGTCCTGGGCTTTCCTCTCTGGAAGTTTTTTGATTATTGCTTAAATGTCTACCATTAACTAGGTCTATTTAGAGTTTCTATATCTGATTAAATCAATTTTGATCATTGTGTTTTCCTAGGAATTTGCCCACTTCATTAGTTTATCTAATTTGTTTGGGTATGATTATTTATAGTATTATCTTATAATCTTATTTCTGTAAGGTTAGTAAGTAATATTCTCATATTCACTCTGATTAAAGAATCAATTCCTGTGGGTTTTTTATTTTCAACATTTTTCTCCTCTATTTCATTGATCTCTACCCTAATCTTTATTATTTCCTTCCTTCTACTTGCATTGGGTTTAGTTTGTTCTTCTTTATTTATTTTCTTAAGGTAGAGATTTAAGATAATAATTTTAAATCTTTGTCCTATTTTAATATAGGCGTATTCATATACAAATTTCTCTCTGAGCACTGCTTTTACCCATCCCATAAGTTTTGTCTGTTGTGTTTTCATTTTAATTTATCTCAAAGTACTTTCTAATTTCCAGTTTGGTATCATCTTTGACCTATTGAACGTTTAAGAATATGTTGTTTAATTTCCACAGATTTGTGACCTTCCCAAATATCCTCCTATTAGTGATTGCTAATTTCAGTCCATTGTTATGAGAGAAGATACTTTGAGTGATTTTTAAAAAGATTTTTATTATAATATAGTTATATTATAATAGATTTTTATTATAGTACAACATTATATCAGCTTCAGGTGTGCACCATAGTCATTCAACACTTATATACCTAAAGAATTGATCACCACGATAAGACTAGCAACTATCTGACACTATATAATGCTATCACAATACTATTGACTATATCCCCTATGCCATGTACCACGTTCTCATGACTTATGTGTTTTATACAAGGAAGTTTGAACTTCTTACTTTCCTTCACCATACCCCCCTTTATAAACTTATCAATTATAGTTGCCAGTCAATATTCTTTAATATTAGTTTCAGGTGTACAGCATAGTGGTTAGGCATTTATATAATTTACAAAGCAATCCCCCTGACTAGTCTTGTACCCACCTGGCACTATACATACTTATTACCATATTATTGACTATTCTCTATGCTTTACTATACATCTCCATGACTATTTTGTAACTACCAATTTGAACTTCTTAATCCCTTTAATTTTTTTACCCTGCCCCCAACCACTCTATCATCTGGCAACCATCAGCTTGTTCCCTGTATCTATAAGTCTGTTTCTGTTTCTGTTTTGTTTGTTTATTTTGTTCTTTAAATTTCACATGAGCGAGATCAATATGGTATTTTCTTTCTTAATTTGACTTATTTCACTTAGCATAATACCTTCCAGGTCAATCCATGTTGTTGCAAATGATAAGATTTCATTATTTTTTATGGCTGAATAATTTTCCATTGTGTATATGTACCACCTCTTTTTATGCAATCATCTATTGATGGCATTTAGGTTGCTTCCATACCTTGGCTATTGTAAATAATGCTGCAGTGAACATAGGGGTGCATTTATCTTTTCAAATTAGTGTTTTGGATTTCTTCAGATAAATATCCAGAAGTGGAATTGCTGGGTCAAATGGTAGTTTTATTTTTATTTTTTTGAGGAAACACTACTGTTTTCTACAGTGACTGTGCCAGTTTGCAAATCTATCAACATTGCACAGGAGTACCCTTTTCTCCACATCCTCGCCAGAGCTTGTTTATTGATTTATTAATGATAGACATTATGACAGGTATAAGGTGATATTTCATTGTGGTTTTAATTTGCATTCCCCTGATGATTAGTGACATTGAGCATCTTTCTATGTCTATTGCCTGTATGTCTTTGGATAAGTGCCTATTTAAGTTCTATGCACATTTTTTAATTGGATTGTTAGTTTTTCTTGTGTTAAGTTGCATGAGTTCTTTAGAAATTTTGGATATTAAATCCTTATCAGATGCATCATTGGCATATACCTTCTCCATTCAAGTTTTTTTTTTTATTATTTTGTTGATGGTCTCCTTTGCTATGCAGAAACTTTTTAATTTGCTATAGTCAATTTGTTCATTTTTTCTTTTGTTTCCCTTTTCTGAGCAACATATCAGAAACATATATTAAGAGCAATGTCAAGGAGTATACTGCCTGCTTTGTTTTTTTTTTTTTTTCTGGAAGTTTTAGTGTTTTCAGTCTTACATTAAAATCTTTACTATATTTTGAGTTTAATTTTGTAGATAATTCATGAAAGTGGTCTAATTCCATTTTTGGCATGCATCTGTCCAGTTTTTCCAGCACCACTTACTGAAGAGACCGTCTTAACACCATTGTATGTTTTTGCCTCCTTTGTCATAGATTATTAGACAATATGCATGTGGGTTTGTTTCTGGGCTCTCTATTCTGTACCATTGATCTACGTGTCTGTTTTTAATGCCAGTACTATAGCCTAGTAGTGAAGTTTGATTCTGAAGTACTGTGATACCTCCAACTTTGTTCTTCTTTCTCAAAATTTCTGTGGCTATCCAGGATCTTTTGTGGTTCTATATAAATTTTAAGATTATTTGTTCTATCTCTGTGAAAAATGCCATTGCTATTTTGATAGGGATTGTATTGAATCTGTAAATTGCTTTGAGTAATATGGGCATTTTAATGATTTTGATTTTTTCTATGCATAAGTACAGTATATACTTATATTTATTTGTATCTAGTTAAATTTTTTTCTTAAAAGACATGATTTTCCAAACAGGTCTTTTACCTCCTTGGTTAGATTTATTCCTAGGTATTTTTTGAGACAATTGTAAATGGGGTGGCTTTCTTAATTTTAAGAGCAATGTCAGAGAGTACACTGCCTCTGATAGTTCTTTCTGATAGTTCATTATTATGTTATTATGTTAATTTTGTATCCTGCTACTTTACTGAATTCATTTATCAGTTCTAATACTTTTTTGATGGAATTTTTAGGGTTCTCTGCATATAGAATTATGTCATCTGCGAATAATGACAGTTTTACTTTTTCCTTTCCAATTTGGATACCTTTTATTTCTTTTTGTGTTTGATTGCTGTAGTTAGAATTTCTGATACTATTTTGAATAGAAGTGGTGAAAGTGGGCATTCTTGTCTTCTTCCTGATCTTCTATTTCCTGATCATAAGGAAAATGCTTTTAGCTTTTCCCTGTTGAGTATGATGTTAGCTATGGATTTGTCATCTATGGCCTTATTTTGTTGAGGTATGTTCTTTTGATTCCCATTTTCCTAAGAGTGTATTCTTTACTTTCTTTATTGTCTTTTTAATTTCTGACTTTTAAAAAATGATTTCTATGTCTTTTTTTTTTTTATGCTTGCTATCTCTTTGTTGATATTCTTACTAAGTCCCTTAAGGACCCTATACCATTGTTTTTAACTCTGTATCTGGTAGATTGCTTGCCTCTATTTTATTTAGTTCTTTTCTCTGGAGTTTTCTCCTTTTCTTTCATTTGCAATATTCTTTTTTTATTTTTTCTTCTTTGAGCTGCCTCTCTATGTTTGTTTCTCTGTATTAGATATATCTGCTATGTCTCCCAGTCTTGACGAGGTGGCCTTATGTAGTAGATATCCTGTGGGGCATATTGGTGCAGTCTTCCTTGACCCCTGAGTTGGATGCTCCAGGATTGTCCCTTGTGTGAGTTGTGAGTGCCCTCCTGTTGTAGATGGCCTTGATTGCTGCTGGCACATCAGTGTGTGAGATTGACCCTCAGGTTTACTTGCTGTGAGGTATGGCCATAACCACAATGTATAAGATGCTGTGTAGGAGCAGGATTCTCCCCAGCATGCTCAGGTGCCCTTTTGCACCTGAAACCATCCTTTGGTTGTGCCACTTGTGGGACTAATCAGGTAATGTTCTGTTATGGTTTGAAACTGGCTGCCAGGTGTGCTGGTTCTGGGACCTCTTGGAAGTGGTTCCTGTGAAGGCCAAGGTTAGCTCCTACCTGTGACTGGTTTAGGGCTACCTATTAGGGATACAAAGCAATTTGTGATTGGTTGATGACTGCGCTGAATTGGGAGATGTTTGGGAGAGGCCACTCTGGGAATTGAGGCCAGTCTTCACCAGTACCAGGCTTGGGGCAGCTCAGCAAAGGGCCCAGGGAACCCTAGGCCTCCCATTGCCTGCCAGCTATCCATAGGTTCAACTGCTGAAAGAGCTTCAGGTGGTATGAGTGGTATGGGAATTGGGTGGGACAGAGTTTCAGGGAGTCACCAGCCTGAGGCGGGTAGTATTCAACAAGTTAATGAAGATCCAGATTTGGCACCACTGCTGAGCCTGCATGGCTCTGCAAAAGTCTTAGAGCCCACTGAGGCCAGCTGCTCCCTGTTTGGGGACCACAGACCCTCCCCGCCCCCACAAGAATTGTCTAAGGAAAACTGCATTGCAGGCCAACAGCTGTCTGCCAGGTGTGAAAACTGCATTGCAGGCCAACTGCTGCCTACTGGTGCATAAGTTGGGTGGGGTGGAGTTCTAGGAAGTCACCACAGTGGAGTGTGCAGAGCTCATCATGCCAGTGAAAATTTATATTTGGCTATGTGGGGGAGGGCTCAACACAGGAAAGATGGAATCACTCTCTGGCTACATAGGAGGAAGGCTCAACACAGAGACAATGGCAGCTTTCCCTCCAGCCTTCTCCCTGAAGCCACACAACTCAATCTCTACCTGTATGTCTCTGGCACCTCCATAGCTTCTGTCCCTTGCCAAAGCTCAGGGTGAGTGGTTGGGTGTTAGAGAGTCAACTTACAGGCCCTATAAAAGGAAAACTGTGTTTTCAGCCGCCTTACATCTCACCGTGACAGACAAAATCCTGGCTGATTTTCACAGCCTTATGTTACAGGAGCTTCTTTTCCCAGAACTGGTATACTGAACTGGGGAGCCTAGTGTAGGGCTGGGGCCCCTTGATGTTCAAGGGAGAACTCTGCAGCTGAGATATTTTTCTTGATTTTCAGTTGCCACAGGTGGGTGCTGGGGCCAACCTGTTTCACCTCTCTGCCCCACCTCCTAGTCTCAAAGTGGCTTCTTTATAGGACTTCTGTTCATCTAGTCTTCAGATGGTTCTCTAGGTTGATTGTTCAATATTTTAGTTGCAATTTTAATGCAGTCATAGGAAGAGGCAAACACAATACCACCTACTCTGCCATCTTGACTGGAACTCCTAAATGATTTCAGTCTTGTTCATTGGGGCTTGTTTTGTGGCCTAATATATGGTCTATCTTGGAGAATGTGCTATGTGCACTTAAGAATGCATATTATGCTGTTGTTGAGTATTCTACACATATCTATTAGATTTACATGTTTTGTAGTTGTCACTTCCTATATTTCCTTGTTCATCTTTTGTCCAGTTGTTTTATTCTAAAGTATTTTTGTTGAACTGCCTGTTTTTTCCTTCTGTATTGTCAGTTTTTGTTTCATATATTTTGAAGCTCTGCCATTACTGCATATGTATTTATAGTTATATATTTTTGATGGATTGATACTCTTATTATTATATAATATCCTTCTTTGTCTCCTATAATGACATTAAATTTAAAGTCAAGATTGCTTCTTAGCTTAGCTACACCAGCTTAATATAGACACTCTAACTCACTTTTGGTTATTGTTTACATGAAACATGATTTTTTTATCTTGACATTCAACCTATTTGTGTCATTAAATTTGAAGTGAATCTTTTACAGAAAGTTGGATTATTTTTTTAATCCTTTCTCTCAATTTTTATATTTTAATTGTATATTTTCATCCATTTACATTTAATGTGATTACTGATAAAAAAATAACTCACTTTTGCCATTTTGCTATTTGGTTTATATGTCTTGAAATTTTTGATCCCACAATTCCTCCTTTTCTGTCTCCTTTTGTGTTAGATAACTACTTTCTAGCTGCTGTTTTGATTTATTTCTTGTACTAAATGGTCTTTGATTATTTTCTTTGTTGTTCCTGTGGTTACAAATAACCATCTTAACGTATAACAATATTGTCTGAATTAATAGTATTTTAGCTCCAATAGCACGCATTTACTCTGCTTCTATCCAGCTATTCCCCTTTGTGTTGTTATCATCACAAATTACATCTTTATACATTTTGTGCCATCAACATAGATTTATAACTATTATATAATGTCTTTTAAAATATGAAGAAAAATAGGAATTAAAAGCCAAAATTACATTATAGTTAAATTATATATTTACCCATGTAATTACCTTTATCGATGTTCTTATTCCTTTGTTTAGATCTGAGTTACTGTCTGGTGTATTTTCATTTCAGCCTGATAAACTCCTTTTAGCATTTCTCATAGGGTATGTCTACTAGCTACAAACTTTCCGCTTCTGTTCATGGGGGAATGCTTTACTTTCTTTTTCTTTTTCAAAGGATTGTTTTACCAGCTATATAATTATTAGTTGATCCCCCCTCCATTTTTTTTTTTTTAGCACTTTGAATATATCTCTCACAGCCTTCTATCTTCCATGGTTTCTGATTAAAAAAAAAAAAAATCAGTTGTTAATCTTCTGGAGGATCCTTGCTATTTCCAGGAATCCCCCTTTGTGTTTGCTTTCAATAGTTTATTATAATTTGTCTCAATGTTGATCTCTTTAAGTTTATTGTAGTTGAAATTCATTGAGCTTACTGGATATGCAGATACATTTCCTTCATCACTTTGGGATGTTCAGTCATTATTTTTTCAAATATCCTTTCTGATCTTTTCTCCTATCTTTTGGAAACTCCCAGTATGAGTATGACATATTTAATGGTGTCCACAGGTCTCTTAGGCTCTGCTCATTTACTTTATTATATTTCCTTTCTGGTCCTCTGATTCCCTAATCTCATTTGGTTTATCATCAAGTTAGCTGATATTTTATGTTTTTCCAGATATGTTGCTGAAACCCTCTAGTGGCTTTTTCATTTTATTTATTATATTTTTCAATCCCAGGATATCTGTTTGGTTCCTTTTTATAATTTCTATCTCTTCGTTGATATTCTCTATGATAAAGTGTTATTTTCACTTTTTTAAAGTTCTTCGTCCATTATTTTCTTTAGTAATGTGAGTATAATTAAAATAGTTGACTTAAAATCTTTGTCTAGTAAATTCAATGTCTAGGCTTCCTCATGGAGAATTGTTATTAGTATTTTTTCCTTCTGTATGGGTCATACATGTTATACATTCTTGTTTCTTTGTGTACCTCATTATTTTTGTAGTGATAGTGGCCATTTGAATATTATAACGTGGCAACTCTCACTACCAGATTTTTCTACTTCCTAAGGTCTTTTAGTTCTGCTGGATGTAGTTTTTCTTTTCCACACTAGTGAATTTTCCACACTAGTTTTGAAAAGTCTATATTCTTTATTATGTGTGGCCCTTGAACTTTTTGTTTCATTATTATAATAGTTAACTTGTGACTTGATAGTGATTTCCTTAAACACCTGGGGAGGGGGGGAACCCTCGAACATTTGCAGCTGTACTCTGATTGTGTATTGGAACACAACTATCCTCAAATAGGTATTTTTCAACTTTGCTACATCTTTCACTTCTACTTGCAGCCTTCACAGGCCTTTTCTATGCATGAGCCCAGCCCTGGTCATATTGTGGTATGCTAGATTCCCAGGATTATGTAGGAGTTTTCAATGCCCTTATTCTCAGAAGCATCTCATTCTCTAGCCTCTCTTTCTAGTATTTGAGATTTGTCTATTGTTAGCCTTAACTATTGTCTTTTGGCAATGGCTAATACATTTGCCTTTCTCTTACAGCTCTAATCTGTTGTATCTGCCATTCTTGCAGTCCCTCTAGTTTGGTTTTCATATCTGAAATGATTTTTTTTCCTTTATTTTTAATTATATCCTGAGTTCTGTCTTCTTGGAATTTTTATAATCCCAATATATGTTTTCTCATGTTTTCCACCATTTTCTTAATACCTTTTGCTGTTTGGCATGATCCCTGAATATTCAATTTTGAAAGGCTTCTCTAGACCCTACACACCGTATCACAAACCCCTGTACTTATACAATTTTGTAGGAAGTAAACCTCTCCCCAATTTTAGCAGCTGCTTACAAAATGATGTGTTATAATTTTAAATAAATACTTGTTGGGTATTTGGGTTTTTATTGTTCTCAGATATATTAGATTCTTTATTACCTTCTTTGCTTTCTCCCACAAAGACATTAAAACCAAGTAGGGATTCTGGCTATTGTTGCTTTTTCCCCATTCACTATCTTGGGGTTCATAGGATACCTTATTATGTAAATTCACCATAAAGGTTGTACATGGGGTGATGCTTTTCTATTTAGATGCTAGGTCTGTTTTTATCTGGGGATTAAGGGATATTCAAAAATGACATGGCTGCCATCAATTTCCTAGAATCCCTTTTTTATTCTTGAATCTTATGTTTATCCTTTTACTTCATAGAATCAACTTATATTGATGAAGTAAACAATAAAGTTGTGGACATGTACATTAATGTGGATATGCCTTTATGACTTTAATACCATTAATACCCATTAATACTTATTCCTGTATCTCATGACAAATCAGTCTTGGTGTCACGTTATTTATCCTTTTTTTTCCTCTATGTATTCAAAATAGCTTCCTCAAGGGGAGCAAACTTTTAAAATATTTTGGACACTAAAGTTTTAATAGTAATATACTCATTTTAGTTATACATTGATGCTTTTAAATTTTGAGAATAAAAATTTTTGTTTAAATAGTAGCTTCCTACACAAAGTTTTGAATAGTGACAGATTTTTTAAATTACTGGATATTCATGCACATCAATATTTATCTGCACAAAAAGTTTTAAATTTCAGAAGGAATCTTTTTAAAGTTCAGTTTCTTAAAGAGAGTTTTATGGCTTGATTGTCTAGTTTTAATGCTACCTCCTTAAACTTCTCCTTATAGTTACATAGCCCATTTTATGCAAGAGCTACTTCAGAGTCAGGAAAGCTAGTAAGCATTGACAGAAAAAAATTGCATGGTTTCCACTTCACTAAACTCAGAGATGAAAGTTAAATATTGTTTTTGTGTTCTAGTCATGTATAAACTTACTATCACAGAACACACTCTGCCCAAATATTACTATGCTTTTCTGGTAATGGCATGGTTTCAAAATGTTCTCTCTTGAATAGTAATATATTTTAGAATCTCTGTAAGAGTAAGATTCCAAACCTCTAACAACTATTTTAAAAGAAAAAGAAATAACTTTAAACTATATTAATAGCAAGGAATGAATAAGTTTTGAACTTTATGATTTAAGCATGTGAGAAAATGTTTCATATATGGTAATCACGTATTTTAAATACATATGTTCCTATTTTGATCAGATATTTAATAACAACTTGAAAATATGTAACTATGCTTAATAGTAGTATATTAACTCTGGGGCAAATCACTTGATATATTTTTATATGTTATAGAGACCACTGTAGTGTCTCTTGGGCACTAAAAACAATATGCAAAAATAGAGATTTATTAGGAACTTATATATATATATATATACACACACACGTGTGTGTGTGTGTGTGTGTGTGTGTGTGTGTGTGTGTGTGCTTGCATTGATCAGGCTTTGAAAAATAGTACTAGGCATATCATTTTCTATACTCTACAAATGTGATGACATTTGCTACATTTTTTATTGTTACTGTTTTTGTTGTTTTCATCATAAAAATAAGTTTATCTATACTTTTATTCTCCTTCTTTAAAGTATTACATGTGAGAAATGAGAGCCTTTAGAGTCAAACTAACTAACTCTGTCACTACTTGTGCTGTTTTATGCTCACTGGATGTCATATTTCTCTCCTGTAAAATGAGCATTAAAATATAGAGAAGTAAAAAAAAAAAAAAAAGCCCAATACAGAGTCAAGAATAAACTGTATGTTTAAAAATATTAGTTTATTCTATCTTTGTACAACATGATAAAATATTTATAACCAACCAATTTCTGTATCATAATGTTTCTGCACGATAATCTACAATGTTTCCCCAAAGAGCAGTCAACTCTTAATTTTTTTGAATACAAGCATTTGTAATTTTTAGATATTTGGTCAAAACCATAACCCTCTTATTCTTACTATATATCATAGAGTGCTTTCATAGACATGTTAACTTTCTTTCGAGTTAATCAAGGAAAGGACAATTCTGTCAATCAAGTAGTAGAATAAGATAAAGCTTAATTATTTGATTTCTATATCGTAAATTAATCCATCAAAGATAAGTTTTTTTTTTGTAAGGAAGTAGAAGGAATTATTTTCACAGATGTTATAAAGCAACATTTCATAATGTAGTATTCTGTGTTTAAGAAGATGTAAACATTATAAATTGATATTTTTCATTAAATTCTTGATGCTTTTTAATTACTATTTATTCAAATATTGTCTCCCCCATTGTCTCTTTTCTCTTTTTCAGGAACTACAATTACATACCTATTATAGCTTCTGCTATTATTACACATGACCCTGATGCTCTGATACTTTTTTCCCAATCTATTTTCTGTTTGTTCTTCAGATTTGATTATTTCTATTTATTTATCTTCAAGTTCTGTATTTTATAATTTTCATTTTTCTATAGAGCCCATCAAGTGAAGTTGTCATTTAAGTTCTATATTAAGTTAAATTAAAAAAATTTTGTTTTAAAACTTCTATTTGATTCTGTTACATGGTTTTCATTTTATGATTGCATTTTCTATCTTTCCATTTCCATTAAAAGTATCTTTTTCTTTATTTCCACTGAATATAATGTGATATCTGCTTAAAAATATTTACCTGCTAAATCCAATGTCTGAGTTATGTAAGTGTCAGTCCAGGATTTTGACTTTAGGTTTTGAGACTAGAACACATTTTCCTGGTTCTTTTGGTGTTTCAATTAATTTTGGATGGTATGTTAGAAATTGTGAATATTGTGTTATGGAGAAATATGTTATATTTCTCAGAAGAATGTTAATGTTTGTTTTATTTTCCCTCCTTTGCAGTGTATGGCAACTCAAACCTCAGTTCAGTTCTCTCCTTAATTGAGTTGTTTTGAGTGCGCTCTATGCATACATAGTTAAAGGGGTCAGCCATAAATTTGAGCACATGTGTAGGGAATTTGCCACTTTTCCTAGCTCTCTTTGTTTCTTGAGTTCTGTAACTAATTTCCAAAGGCAATGGTTACCCCTAACTCTATCTCTGGTTTCTCAGTCCAGAAATATGTGGGTTTCCTATCAGTATTATATATGGCTTTTACAGTGCTGACTTTGGCCAAATTAAGGATAAAATGTAGAGGTATCATGCTAAGTGAAATAAGCCGGTTACAGAATGATAGATACCACATAATTCAATTTCTATGAGGAATCTACAATAGTAAAACTTATTAAAGAAATAGAATGATTGTGAAGGACTAAGGAAAGGGGGAAATGTAAAATAAGTAGATTTAAAATTTCAGTTATGCAAGAAGAATAACTTCCTGATATCTACTGTACAACATTGTAACTATAGATAATAATACTGTATTTCACACTTAAAAATTTTAAAGTTTAGATTTCATTTCAAATATCTCAACAAATAAAAATCGAATATAAAATACTGCAAAAACTAGAAGTAACTATGTATAGGCATTACAAGACCACATGACTGTTATTGAGGGTAAGTATATAGTGTCGAGAAATCTTTGAACAGGTACTTACTACTGAAAATTTAAAAAAAAAAAAATGTGAGCCAGGTATTTACCGAGCCAGATATCAATACCAGGACAATACAAAATTATAGATGTTGTCATTAAACTAAAAAACAAAAACTACTGTGCTGAAAGCTGTGGAAGAATTTATAGATATTTCAGAAAAATCATCTTTAAGAACCATCTAGTCCCTGGGCTTCTTTAGATCAATAAACTTGAATCTATTTTGCAGGGATGCCAACTCTAAGTTCCACCCAGTGAATCCAATGGCAAGGTGTGTGTGGAATTGAAAGGGTTAACTCACTCACTCTGCACCACTGATATAGGCTCCCATAAAAACTTAATTTTATTGTTTAAAAATGTGAAGTCCCACAACTTCCTGTTTTATTTTACAAATATACACACAAAATATAGGTAAACACTTTTTAAAAATCTGTTTTTATGCTTTTAGAAAAGAATTATTGTAAAATTATGTTTGTGTCTTAGGATAAGTATGCAAATGAACCAAAATCCAGCAGCTCACCAGATGTTTATATACTTTACATATATATGTGTGTGTGTGTATATATATATATACACACGTATGTATGTGTGTGTATAATGTCTTACATATATATAAATATTATGTTTTTATAGTTGAAAAATAATTTTTTGGTTGAAAAATCAAAAGAATACTATTTAGTGACTCATTAAAAATTATGTAAAATTTAAGTTTCAGTGTTTATAAATAAACATTTATTGAAATACAACCAGTCATTAATTTATGTATTGTCTTTGGCTGCATTTATACTATGTTGACATACTTGCATAATTGTGATAGTGACTATATGACCTACAAAGCCTATAACATGTATTGCTTGGCTCTTTACAGAAATAATTTGCCAATCCTGTCTTAGGACAGTAAAGCTCTTACTGGGAAACACTTGAAATGCTCATCCTAAAGAAGCAGAATAGTATCTGGAAATAAACAAATAAAACAAAAGGATAAGTTAAAAAAGAAAAACTTCTTTTAGGATTTTGAAAGAAACTACATTGATCTACAAATCAATTGGGGAGAATCAACACCTTAGCATTTTGATTCTTCAAACCATGAAGTTATAAAATACTCTCCATTTATTTAGATCTTTAATTTTCCTTAGCAAAGGTTTAGCATTTTGACATGTATAATTTTTGCTTTTCTTTGTTAAATTTATTCCTAAGTATTTTTTTGATGATCTCATGAATAAAATTATTTTCTTAATTTAATTTTCAGATTAATCATTACTCATATATATAAATATAATTGATTTTGAAAACATTATCTTGTATCCTGCAGTCTCACTGTTTTTGTTTATTAATACTTTTGGTGTGTGGATTTCTGAGGGTTTTCTAAATACTAGTTCATAATATCTGTGAATAAAATGTTTCATTTTTCTTTTCCAGTCTTGATGCCTTTTATCGTTTCTTGCCTAATTGCTGCAGCTAAAAATTCTACTGTTATATTTGATAGAAGATTTGATTTCCTTACTTTAAGCCTGAATATAAGGGAAAACATTCAGTGTTTAACCATTAAGTATGAAGTTTGCATTTGTAATTTTGTAGAATTCCTTTATCAAATTGGAAAAGTTATCATCTATTTTAAATTTTGTAAGAAGTTTTGTTGTTACTGTTTATTTAACCATGAATGGGTTGAATTTTGTCAAATGCTTTTTTACTGTATTTGAGATAATTATATGGTTTTTGTCCTATATACTATATTAAATTAAATTGATTTAGGGTTGTTAAATCAACCTTGCATTTCTTAAATGAACTTCACTTGCTCACAGTTTATACTCTTAAAAAAAAATCAATAGCTGTTATCAAAAGGACAATAGCTATTATCAGGACAATAGCTATTATCAACAGGACAAGTAATAAGTGTTGGAGAGGATGCAGAGAAAAAGGAAACCTCATCCACTGTATGGAGGTTCCTCAAAAAACTAAGGATTGATCTACCATATGATCCAGCAATCCCACTGCTGGGTATTTGCCCCAAAGACTTGAAAACCCATATCCAAAAAGATATTTGCACACCAATGTTCATAGCAGCACTATTCACAGTGGCCAGGAGTGAAGCAACTGAAGTGTCCTACAATAGATGATTAGCTAACTGAAGTGTCCTACAATAGATGATTAGCTAAAGAAGCTGTGGTACATATATACAATGGAATATTATTCCAACATAAGAAGAGATAAAATACTGCCATTTGCAACAACATGGATGGAACTCAATATAAACATACTAAGTGAAATAAGCCAGACAGAAAAAGTTGAAAATCTCATGATATCACTTATATGTGGGATATAAACCTAAAAGCAATAAATGAACAGGACAAACAAACTGAGACTCATGGACATGGACAATAGACTAGTGGTTACCAGAGGGGAGAGGGATGGTAGATGGGGTCAATGGGGTCAAATATGTGATGATAGAAAGACATCTAACAATGGGAGGCAAGCACATAATGCAATATACATATGCCTTATTGTTTAATTGTACACCTGAAATTGAATTTCATTAATCAATGTCATTATAATAATTTAAAAATTTAAAAATAAATAATAAATAAATGTACAAAAATACATATATTTTGGAATCAGTTGTCTACTACTCAAATGCTTTTGAATCTATATTCATGAATAATATTGGTATGTAATTTTATTTCCTTGTGATATCTGTGTCTGGCTTTAGTAACAAGGTGCTATTGATCTCATAGAGCAGGTTGGGATTTTGTGCGTGGATTTGTTGATGTTTGGTTATGGGAGCTGAAGATTTTATTGATTTGGGATAACTGTCTCAGGATACATGATTTTATTCCTTCCTTCCTTCTTTATGACCTCCCAACACAAATATGAAATTAGCACAAATTAATATTTAAGTATAGATATTGCTAATTGTATCCAAATAGGTTATCCACACTTATAGTTTATTTATTTATCTTTCTTTTCTTCCTTCCTTTCTTCCTTCTTACCTTCTTTCCTCTTTTCACCATTTCATCTTTATTTAATCTTTTATTCCTTTCTTCTTTCTCTCATTCCTTCCTTTCTGTATTGAGGTATGTATTAGCAATCATAAAATTGGATATTTTATATAGATACAAATAGCTTATATTTGAATGTAAAATTACTTAAGCCCTTGTCATTATTCTTGTATACCCTGGGCCAAAATTATCATTACTCCAAATACATCCTGTTTTTCAAATATCTCCACTGCTTGCTAAAATATTCATCTCCTACTCTCCATTTATTAACTCTTAGTCATCCTTTATGACTGAGCCATGAAATTTTGCAAACAAACTGTTATATAATCTTACTAATGTTAGAGCAACCACTAACTGTAGTTGGAAGGAAGAATGACTGCTCTCACTCTGGATAAAGAAGGTATTAAGAGAGATGGTTGGCAAATCTAAATAAGTGGATCATGGCAGTAAGTTTAAAGATGTCATACAGGAGTGAAAAGGAGAAAAAACAAGAATACAAAATTGACTTTGACTGCTTTTGTAATCTTTTTAGGGAGGAGTTTAAATTCATTATGGACTGTGTGATGGTCAACTCGTGGTGATGGTGGAAAATATAAAAAGGTAAAGAATACTTGTAAATCTGTTTAAAATATATATTGAATCACTTGACATATGGGTATAAGCCAGTTACTATAACCAGTTTTTCATACTTGTTAATTCATATAGAATTCCAACACAAATTATAAAATTAGGACATACAAATCTCTAAGACATAAATGTTGCTATTTGAATTCAGATAGGTTCCAAAGTTTGCAATATGTAAAACTTTAAGTCCTTGGCATTAATTACAATGGACAAAAGATGGAAATAAATATTGCTTAAGAAAAAGTAGTTATGGAATCCAGAAAGCTAAGTTTATTGAAGATTCATTTGCTTATGAAAATTATTTAATTGATAATTAGCAGCCTTAAGCACATGAAGCTAATATTGAGGGCTAAATATTTATCACATATATGAGAAAGTTTTTATTTTGACAATTTTTATTCTATAAAAAGCAACACATAATTTATTATTGAAATTATGTCAAATTTCTATACTGCATATTCATAAAACACATTTAACACAGAATGTCATAAAACTAAATTGCATCATTTCTTAAGTAAAGACTGATGATTACTAATTGCTTCAGAAGGGATATGAAGACCAACAAAGATAATGTAATTGGGTTTTTAATTAATTTTTTGTTTTAAAATTATCATATATAAATTGCTATTAACACACTTTGCTTTTTGTTAAAGTTTTACAGATATATAATTGATCCCTAAAAGTGAGAGTAAAGTAATTAACTTTGATGAAATTCATTTCTATCTATTACCCTAGAGATACTGATAAAAGCAAGTGACATTTTAGCCACTCTTGTACAAATCAGTTTGGGTTTTGCAGAATTTTGGTGAACTTTCAGCAAATTATAGATACAGAGTACAGAATAAGGTTCTGATTAGAATAGCAAATGTATTACTTATATAACTCTTGAATGCTGAACACTGTGATTTTAATTCAGTAAATCTCTTTGCATTCCATTAATTATATGCACAATTATGCTGTATTTAATGATGAACTTAGCTTAGAGCTAAACTAGGGACTTTGAAGAATGAGCTTTCCATTTTCTATTTTATTATGAGTAAAAATTGCCCAATATCTGGGTATTCTTGTATTTTTTGAAAAGGCAAACAGTAAATGTTTCAAGTACTAGTTTTGGTTTCTGGTTATATATGGGCCAAAAGTAAGTTTCATGTCTTACGAACCCTTAAGAACAAAAATACTATATCTTACAAATTCTTTGTCAGGGTCAGGGATAGCATTCTCACTTTTTCCCACCACTTTACTACCTAAAGGGAGTAAAAGGGTTTATGACAAATAAGACAGAATGAAACCTTGATTATCTCAAACCCCTAGATATGCTGTTTTTGAAATATTACAGGGGTCTAAAACTGTTATAATAGCTATCAGGTATCTATAAAAGGAAACTCTACACTTGTTTAAAAATCAGAATGCCAGGTAAGTGTCTCTGAGTGCATAAACTATTTCCTTTTTCAATCTGCAAAACAGATAATATTTGCCACCCACATAGCTCTGTGGAATGACATGAGAAAAGTGCTTTTGTCATATTTAGCCTTCATTCTAATCATCTTATTAACCTGATTCTTGGTCTTTACAAACACATCCCCGACAAAGCGACATGCCATTGTTAAAATTCGTTAACTTTTAACTGTTATGTTTCACTTCTTTGCTCTCAGGAAGAATCTGTGCCCACGCATGGTAGTGGGCATTTGATTTAAATGGACTTTTATATAGGTTTCTGCTACCAAGCATTGAAGCTATTTCAACTATTTTGTTTACATATCCCTGGATCAGGGAACTCCATCAATAAAACAGGTTTTCTTGAAGAACTTATAATCAATCACTTAGAGAGATAATTAACTAATTGCTATAATACATATGTTCAGAACCTTTACTTTGAGCTAACAAACTTCATTTGGTGACCATGGCTATAATACACAAATTATATGTACTAAATTTACTATTTATATGTTACCTAATCAGAAATTTAAGTACAATGAACAACACTTACTTTTTGCCCTACTATATTTTTGTAATAATGTGTATTATACATTAATTTTAACTTTTGATAATGTAGAAAAATGGTTTAGTACTATTTCAAATATTAGAATAAAATGGAATTTGCTTTAACTCTAGATACCTATTGTTGGTTTGGCAGAAAATACCAGCTGTTCCAAAAGATTACATATATATATATATATATATATATATATATATATATTTATTTTTTTTTTTTTTTTTTTTTTTGAGATACATAGATAGTTCCAGGTTCCTTTGAAATTGGATTTGGCCATATCATTAGGTTCTAACCAAAGAAATATACCTAGAAATTACATGCAGCATTTTTGGCCCAAGGGCTTTTTGTTACAATAAGAAGTATATACTTGGTTTTTGTCCCTAGGTCCTGACAGAGCTTCTAAATATCTTGTAATTTCCTAAGTGATAAGATGATAAGAGTGTCTTTTGTTCTGATGAGGTGCTTCTTGGCAGTGTCCCTAGGTAGCAGGATGAGGGCTGGTTGCCAGAACAAACAAAGCATGATTAGGTCTGAATTTTTAGCACCACCCCTGATATCTGAATTTTTAGTTTTAGCCTCTGAGTAGATATTGAGTTAATCAGCAATGGTCAATGATTTAATCAATCATGCTTATTTAATGAAACCTCCAGAAAAACCTTTAAATAATAGGATACAATGAGCTTCCTGGTTGAGTAACACATCAAAGTGCTGTGAGAGTGACATGCCTGGAGAGGGCATAGAATTTCTGTGTTGCTTCCTCATACCCTTCTCTATACATCTCTTCTATCTGGATGTTTCTGGGTTGTGTCTTTTATAATAAACTGGTAATAGTAAAATGTTTTCCTGAGTTCTGTCAGCCATTCTAGAAGAATATAGAAACTGAGGAGAGATTCATGGGAACTCCTGATTTATAGCTGGTTGGTCAAAAGTGTAGTTGACAACCGTGGACTTGCAACTGACATCTGAAGTCAGGGGAATCTTGTAGGACAGAGCCCTTAACCTGTAGGATTTGTGCTAACTCCTAGTACTGAGTGGCAGAATTGAATTGAATAGTAGGCCACTCAGATGGTTTCTGAATAATTGGAGAATTTTCTGGTTTGGGAGGAAAACACCATACATTTGATGCCAGAAGTGTTTTGAGTGGAAACAGTTCAGAGGCTTTCAGAAAGAGGTACGCCGGCTCACTACTATCTTTACTCTTCTACTGACTTGAATACCACAAGTCTCTTAGAGATGCTGAAACCACGAGATGGAAGGATCTTGCTCCCTGAATTACCACATGGCGGGAAGTCACCTTACAGTTAGAGAAACTCATGTAGGATGGTAATGTGATTATGACATAAACTTCTGTTTTGTATGCCTCATCATATACACTTGGTTCTAATCATACTGCAGCCTAGTCTACTCTAATGCAACAGTGTTACCTTCTATTACTTTTTTACTGAATGTTAAAAATTGAATAATGAATGCAAACTTAGTAGTGACATTCACTTATTAATATTACCATTTTTTCAAAAAACACAAGACTTACAATAACAATTATTACTGATAACCTAACAAAATCTGAGTCACCATCATAGCCAAATAAAGGTATTCAAGTTTGAATATTGACTTAGCAACATTTTGTAATGTGAGCAAAAGAACATTTATGATTTACTTCTTACTTTAAAAACAGAAATCAGCTATAAAGTATATGATTGCATGTAATTCTTTTAAAGAAGTGAGATTTTTATCTTAACTTCCTTGAAATAAGCAAATGACTACTCATTTTATTCTTTGAAGCTTCTCAGATGATAAAAATTTAAATAATTTTTGTTCCAAAAATTAAACTTGTTGGATCACACTTCCTTTTTCAATTTAATATACAAACATGTAGCAGCACTTCGATATATGTTTTCATGCGTATTATTTCATTTGACAGTCCATAAACAATGTACATGATATCCCCAATCACTCCCATTTTGAAGAAATATATAGTGGAAATCAAAAAATTATATAAATTGCCTTAAGTCACAGAATGAGAAAGCACCAGGAAATGGATTTCGTAGGAGATCTCACTCTATGCTGAAGGTTCTTTCTGGCTCTTGCTTGGGATTATTAACGTGGGAAAGGGGAATTATGTTTCTACCATATCAAGTACAAATAAGCAAGCTAAAAATTGTATTTTAATTTTTTTTAAACATTAGGCTCTGATCTTATACTTAGTAACACATTGACAAAGAAAAAAAAAAGAAGAAACGAACAAACAAATAACCAAAATGGGAATCCTGGGATAGAAACAGATACCAAAGTCAGAATGTCTCTTGAGGGAATCTGCTAAGACTGATAACCTTGAGATTCAATTTTGATAGTTATGCAGTTATGCTGATTATGGGAGATAATAAATCCCTTGGCTAAGCCAGGAATGTGACTAGACGGCTTTCATGTAAATCTGGAACTTCCAAAGTGCTATATATTCTGAGAAAATGTTAACAAAAGTAAAGATGAATTTCTCAATCTGATCCATAGTAGATGGGAAAAAATATCTCTATTGAGAATCTGTAAACAGTAAATAGATGTTTGCAAAGTTGTAACCTGAATTCATTCAAACTGTTAGTTATAAAACTTTAAGCAGATAGCTTTATTTAAAGTTATTATGGGATTGTATGGGTACCAGGCAACTGGCAGAAGAAAATACAAACCATTTTTGGAGGAATATAACCTTTAATGAAATAATTCAACAGATAAAGTTTAATAAATATGAACTCACAGCAAATATAAATAAGCAAATACAGTAATTCTCATTGTTCATGGTTATTATGTTCTATAAAGTTGTCATAAACACTGAACTACCAAATGCTGACACACTGTCCCTAAAGGAAATAATAATAATATAATAATAATTAATAATAATAATTATGACTAGTGGTTCCTGTGAGCCTCTAGTCATAATGTTTTATCATCTAATCAAGATATCACTTTATATTATGTATGTTTCTGTTTAAAGACACTGTATTTAATGAATCATGTTGATTCATTGACATTGAACTTGTTTCTAACAGGACTATCATTCATGGCTGAATGAAGCTAATCTAACACATATTCTTTCCATTGGCACACCAAGGTCTTGTGTTTAAGAATAGTAGACAGCACTTCAGCACTACACATAGGGTCTATCTTAAACTGTGAAATCACACACACACATACACAAGCCCCCAAAATGTGAAAATTTGGCACTAAAAAGACTGCAAATTGGATGCTTGTTTATAGAAGAGCTAAAATAAGAAGGCAAGGCATCACCTTTTACAGCCTCAGCTGGGAATGTGTTTGTCAGGTGACTCAAAATTTTTGCTGTTCTGCACATATCCATGTATGATCACTGAAGTGCCATGAATATGGAATTTAGAGTTACAAATAAATTTTAGCAAGTAGACAAAGTCATAATTATGAATCCATGAATGATGATTTTATTTTATTAAATCACCTATACCACAGAAGGTAACAAAGCACTATGAACCTGAGCCAACAGTAAAACAAATAGCAAAATCAGACATGCAAATGATTTTTGCATTGGGATTATCCAAAGAATATAAAATGAATATAGGTTATAATCCAAAGGAATAAAAGAGCTCCTGAACAAGCATGGATAATAAAAGCTATAAATATAAGCAAGCATATTTTCTAAGGAACCAAATGGAAATTATATAAATGAGAACATATAAAGATTTTTTTTAAATGAAGACTATATTAAATGGCAGAGTAGCCCAAGTTGAAAAGAGCATTAGTAAACTAGAATTGGGATCTGAGGGAATTATATAGGATATAGCCATAGGAAAAAAAAAAGATGAAAAATATTAAAGAGGAATTAAAACACACCTAGATTATAGAGGAGGGAAGATGAGTATTTATCTAATCAGAAGCCAGGATAATAGAGTAGATCAGAAACAAGATTTGAAGAGATAATGGCTGTGGTTTTTCCAGGATTGTTGCAAGGCATTAACCTCAGATCCAGAAAGCCTAATATATTCCCACTATAGTAAATGAAAAGAAATCTACATGTAGAAATCAAAAGACAAAGTCATAAAACCAACCAAAAAGAAAGAGAACCTACATAGTAAAAAGGTATATTGGTAATCAATTTCTTTTCAACTCAATAAAATAATATCTTAAATGTATTGAGGAAAATTTACTTTTACCTTTAGAATTATATACCTTAGTAAAATATCTTTGAAAAATTAGGGAAGATTAAAAATTTTTAAAATAAAACCCCTCTAATAGATCCTTAGTAACAAAAATTATAAAATGTAAGCTTAAGACAGAAGAAAAGTGATCTGATTGAACTTCTAGAAGCAAAGATAAATATAATGAGCGACAATATTGATAAATCAGTTTGTAAATCTAAACAAACATTGACTATATAAGATTACAATAATATTGTTATAATTAATTATGAACAGATAAAACATTAAAATATCTAACAACAATTTTATTAAATTGGGAGAGGGATGACCAGCTTTAAAGAATTCTCACATCCCTGTAATTTTGAATTAAGTATATATGATAAATGATCTAGTTAACACCAAATAAATAGAATAGGGATGGTACCAACAAAAGTTACAATTGAAAATATGTATATGAATAATACAAAAAAAATGTGAAAACCTTTAAAGGAAAGCATCAAGGAAAAAAATACATAGAAAAGATGATATAAGCAAATATTCTGAAATAGAATAGTAGAAATTTACACAAATGCATTAGTAGCAATAATAACGGGACTAAGCTCTCCAGTGAAAAAGATAATCATTTGACAGACTAATTTACAAAAAGAAATTTGCCAATGTACTCTTTACATTAGGTACATTTGAAATATAAAGACACGAAAGGTCAAAATTAAAATAAAATTTGATATAGCTAGATTTGTTTTAGACAAAAGAAATTTAAGTGAAAATCTGTTACAAGATAAGCACAGGACTAATTTCACTAGATTTACAAAAATATTCAAACTTGAGTTTATGGTCTCACATAGCTTTAAAACATGGGAAATTACTATAAAATAAATGGGTAATTCCACATTATGAGCAGAGATTTTAATATGCTATATTTGGTAATCAATAGATCAAACTGACAAATGGGTGCTAGGTCTGTGGTGTTCACTTTATAACTATGTCCTTTATTGCATGGAGAAATTTAAGAATTTACTACAAATATCTATGAATTGAAATATGCACCTCATTGCATTAAAAAGCAGGTTACAGACTTAATGCAGATGCAGTGATAGGTTGACCTTCTACTCTTTCTTTTTCTTGGAATACTTTACCTTTTCCTCTGTATTTAGCTAAATTATACTCATGGCTGAGTTCTTAGTTCCCTCAGGGAGGCCTTCTTGAGCCCTTGGCCCTTAGACTTGGTCCTATGTTCTTGCTTTCATTACACTCTGTAATCCTTCAGTTATAACACTCATTAAACTTGTGGCTTTTGCTTAATGTTTTTATCCCTGATAGATCAAATGCATGAGGCCATGACCATGTTATTCTTGTTAATTATTCTATCTCTAGTATAAATACAGTGCTAGCCTTGAGTATAGTAATTGCTGATAGACATAAAGGAGGAAATGAGGGGATATTCTTCATATAGACAGTTTGACTTTGCTGCATTGGAACTCCAGAGAACATACTAGTATTATTTTGAGACCTGTGGGAATTCTAGATATCAGAGGGATGGGAGTTTTGCCAAAGGTGAGGATACCTGATGCTCCTGAAGGAGACCAAAACTAGAGAGAAAAGAAATCATGCCTGCTGTATAATAAGAGGACTTATTTGAGAGCAACTATGAGACAACACTTAAAGGCTTCCAGAAATGATTGGATTAGAGAAGGCTACTTGCAGGGGCTGTAGGCCCTGATATCTATATCTATATATTGAATCTATATCTATCTATACCTATACCTGTATCTATATCTATATCTATATCTATATATCTATCTATACCTATACCTATATCTATATTTATATCTATACCTATACCTATATCTATATTTATATCTATATCTATACCTATATCTCTATCTATCTATCTATATATCAGGAGAGTATACAAAATAGTAAAAATAATGGTTACTCAGGTCTCTGTGATCCAGTTTTAAAACCCAGACTGATGTGGCAATAGCAAACATGACTACAATATGAAAACAGAGATTATGATACTGAGTGCATAAGCTATTTGACATCAATATTAGCAAGAATGTTTTTCATTAGGGACAAGAAAAGAGGCTTCAGATATACAGAAACTAAATTCAAAATTGGCTATGTCATCAGCTATTAGAAAATAAGGCCACAAACAAACCAAAAAATTCTAAACTTAATCCAAAACACAGTAACTACAGAAGATAAGAGAGAGGCACATCTGCACCAGAAGGGATTTTCAATGTGCAAGGAAAAGTAAAAAAAAAAAAAAAAAAAAAAAAAAAAAAAATCTTTACCCTGAAGACTTTGAAGGCTGGCAGAGAATAAACACAGCTATTACCCAAGTTCACAGCTGTAACCTTGGGGAGCTGAACTGGAACATTGGAACGGTTGCCACCTGCGCAGCTGAAGAAAGACTAATAGCAGAAACTTAACATCAGATTGGTGATTTCTTGGCTACAGAAAAGGTAGCATCTTTCATAAAGCAAGCTGTTTTCCTGCTTTTAGTGACTCCAATTCTACTGAAGATTGTTGTTTTATAATGGAGAAAAACCCTTGCTGGCAACATTGCCTATATACTGATCTGTCATAAAAGACTCTAACAGATGCTCCTGCCCAGTTCCCCTGTGACAGAACATTTATTGTGGGTAATGTTTGCAGCGCATTCTGCCCACAAGAAACTACCAGTGATGCGTTTCTTCCAAACAAGTATTATGTGCCAAACAGCCAGCGTATCTCTGAAGATTTTTAACCCAATACCTTTCACAAAATACAATTCATATTCAATAGTTTGTAGAGGGAGGAACAAAAAGGGGAAAACAAATTGTATGCCCCTTTTCCTTGAAAAACAACCAGATTGCAATATAGTGATTAGAATTTTTCCTAATATTGAATCTTTGGGGGAGCTAGGGGAGAAAACAGTTAATTTTCTTGTAGAAGTTCCCACCCACATTCTGAACTTGAAAACTTTTCTTCATGATTAGGTTTAATGCTATATTTCTGGCAAGAAAACTATCAGGTGAACTGTCTTTTATTGCATTGCATTATGAGATTATCCCACTATTGTTGATACTACCTTTAATCATTTGGTTTAGGCCAGATACATCTGTCTTTGCTATTAGTAAGAAGAGTCAGGGTGATGTGAAAGAATTTAAGGCCTTTTGCAATAATTTAAAGATTTGAGTATGGATAGTGAGACTGAGCAGGGGTAAGTTAGGGAACTATTGTAATAATCCATTCAAGAAATTATCAGGGTCTGAAAGAATAATGGCAAGGCGGGGGAAGGTAGAGAAAAATGATTCCAGATATGTAAGACTGGCTGAATCAATAGGAGATGGAGGCTGACTAGATACATGGGATAGAGCAGATTTAAAGAATGTGAAGAGTAGTCTCAGATGAACCCTAGGTCAAGGTTGCAGAAATAAGAGTGGATTTCTTTTTGGACCTGCTGAATATGATATTGCCTAGGGTTTCAAGTATAGTATAGATATAAGATAGACATTTGGAAGCAAAAGAAGGTGGGGATGTTATGTCTCCAAGTTCAAGCAGCTATCTATCTTATAGCAGTTGCCTTGCTAGAGTCTATGGATGTAATATATTTACACATATTTATTTTTGTTTATGCAACTCTATGGAAGGAGAAAAAATAAAAAGGAAAATGAGATTATAGCTATCAATAATTTCATGCTTTTATGAACTGAAGTTGACCCAAAAGAAACACCATCTGGTAGAAGGAGACTTAGGTTGATTAGTCTACTCAGAGAAACACAGTGGCCTTTGTAAGATGCGTTTGAAGGTGTGATTTCTTTTGGTAAGAAGATGATTTATAAATGCCAGTTTTATTTATCATTACTATCAGGAATATAATATTTTTGTTAATATTCACTCAAGTAGCATCTTGTCCCTCAGTAAAGTTAGAAAAGTAACTTCTTTCTCACATAATCCCAGATTAACTTTAAGATACAGAATTTTAGCTAGAAAATTATGTCCTTGTCATAAAATAGTAATATATGAGAGAAATGTGTGAGAAACAAAGAGGAATAAAGAAGCCATGATAAGAGTTTGGCTCAAGGAAATTCTCAACATTTTGGTTTGGCATATAAAAATAAAGTCTCAAAAATCTGCTCGCTTCTCTCATTTCTACTATTTATTTGCTGCTCCTTTTCCCCGACAGACTGTTTTTCTAAATCTGCAGACGCCTGTGTCTCAGACATGAGGTTCCTACTGCAAGAAGTAGCAGCAAAGACAAAACCTTAGACAGCCCATATCTCCTGGCTAAACAAAGTATCTGTTTTGCTTGTTCACAGGCAAACTGAGCAGAAACTAGAGCTCTAATAGATTGGAATATGGGAATACACAAGTGGTTTATAAATCACTTCTCCCTTCATAAAACCAGTATGTTATATAGAAATGAGCTATAAACAAGGGTCACACAGAAAAACATTTCAACATTGCCCCCAGTAGAAAGCCAAGCAGCTGATCTTTCTTAATGAAATGTAATTCTGGCTGAAAGAAATGAGGGCCCATTTTTTTTTTTTTTGCCTCAATATTTCTGCGCTAAGCAGAGAGACATCATCCCAATTTGTTGGAGTTTGCAAAATTAAATTGTTAACAGTTATTTCTTGGGCTCTGCTTCCATTTTATCTGCCACCGAATCACTTAATTGTGGAAAGTTTATTTTGTACCTAATCAGATTTTAGTTCCTAGATTATTGGACTTTAAACTTTTAAGAGTTCTTATTTTCTCTCCTTATTAAAAACCTTGGCATGTTACCAGCACACTATATAAAAGAGGGCCACAGCAGATCTCTCTGGCAAGTTTTATTTGAAGCAAGTGTTAGGCATAATAAAATGCTCCCACAAGCTTAGAAAAGTTTGAACAATACACAGAACAAGTTTATTGTAGCATGCTTCCTAGATTCAAGTCATGCTAACCCTCTAGCTGAAGGCATTCTTTCCACCTTTATAGCATCATAAATTTGATGAGAAAAATATGTTTCATTGACTACAGCTCAGTCATCATATGAATAGAGATTATGGGTATTTCATCTTCCCCATCTGCCATCATGGAATGACCTAGTAAAAGAATTAATATGTAACATTTAGAAAATTTGAAGGATTTTATAAATGTTTATTGACAGTTTCCTGTTTCCATTCCACGTAGAATATACTCAGTTACATCTCTTTTAATCCTACTTACTTTGACAAGCAGATTTCTAATGGGATATTATATGCAATGATGTTCTCCCTCCCATCATTACCATAATATAAAGCCTATGGCTAGATGATAGAGAGTGATGCCTATGAAATACAACTCAATGCAGTAATTTTGATTTGTTAGATGTACTGCTTTGGTCTTTTGACAGTTGTTCTGGGAGTAAATAACATCTGCCGTACAATTGGCTGGCAAAATTCATTTGTAGTATAATTAAACAGCCATCATTTTTTTGGAGCATAAACACCAAGATAAATAGTTTATGAATTAGCAAGTGCGACATCTTTTGATGGCTCACAGATAGACAGGCAAAATATAGATTTCGTATATTACACAGAGTGTCTTTACCAAGGCAGCTAACAAAATCAAAAGCAGAATGTGTCTATAATTTAAAAAATGAAGGCAAGAGTATTTAGATAGCTTTAGCAATCTTTGCCACATTTTGAGCCTTTTCTGAGCATTGTGGCAAATCCAGATGATATTCTTTACCTTTAAACTATATTAATGATGATATGAATTAAGAACCATAACTAAAAAAGTGTTATCCTAGCTTTTCAGCATTTCCTTTTCTGAAATTGTTGCTTCCCTTTCTCCATTAATGGGTAACATTAGAACTGGAACCAGAAGTCAACCCAAATTAGTTATAACCAGAGGTATTTGTCTTCTCCCCAGGTGTCAGGTAGAGTAGTTTAGGGCATGTAAAGGTAAGTAAGAAGAAAAAAATTGTGGAAGTTTATACTTGATTTTTTTGTGTTCTTTCTCTGACAGGATTGCCTTAAAATAGCAGTTCATTTTAATGAAGTTTTCCAATTTACAATCCATTTTGTCCTTGCAAAAAAACTGAATACATAGTGGAGTAGTGATAACCATTGTTATTTACCTACTTCCTTTGTCTCTTTGCCATTTGGCCAGTTCCTGTAGGCTTAAGATTGTTGCTTATAGAAAAGTAGAGGTACAAAATGGTAAAAGTTTCCAAAATATGGTGAGGAGGAACAGTGAGACCAAATGTGAATGAAGTTTTTGTGTCCATATCATCCCTATATATGATCACTGAACTCCATTTAAATGCAGAAATATTAATATTTATATCTCTAAATATTTCATAAATGAGAAGAGTGACTGAACTGTTTTGTTCACAGAAGAGTATAGAATATAGTTGGTAGTCAATAAATATATGTTGAATAAAAGAATAAATACAATAATTTACGGTTTTTTTTTTCCAAGACAGTTTTTTGACTGTTGTTTTTCATTAACAATTTCCCTCCATATTTTTGGGTTCCACACCTGTGAAACCAACCAACCGCAGGCAGAAAATATTTGAAAAGTTATGTTGTTGCTGTTGTGTACTATGTAGTTAGGCCTACCCTTTGTACTGAACATGTATAGATTTTTTTTCTTGTCATTATTTCCTAACAAAATGGTATAACAGCAGCATATACCTTGCATTAGATAAGCTAGAAGTGATTTAAAGTATATGGAAGAATGTGCATAGGTGCATGTAAATACTATGTATGTCATTTTCTATAAGGAACTTGAGCATCCACAAATTTGGGCATTGTGGGGCATGTAGGAACCAATCCTCCACGGATACTAAGAGATGACTGTATTTTATTTTCGTTATTACGCTTTTGATCTCATGCATTGCTTGTTGATAGTATTCAATGTGTATCTCTGACCCATGTGTTATAAAAATTTTCCATTGGTCTGTGCAATGATCAATTCTCTTAATTTTATTTGTGATAGGAATGTTATATACAAGAGTTTTATACAGTATTAGTCAGAATAGACTGTCCTATGCTGCAGTAATGAACAACCTTAAAGTTTCAGTGGCTAAACAGCATAAAGTTTATTTTCTGTTGGTGGTATATATATGATGTGAGCCATTACGGGCATTGCTCCACATAGATTTTTTGGAAAGTGAGCTGAGATTAACACTACCCTTATAACTGTACCCTCTGGAGATTGAGAACTCCATGTCGACTTTGCAAGGGAGGCGTAAGTGAGCTAGAGGGTCAGGCATCAGCAATTTTATGCTTTGGCTTGAAAATGACATATGTGACTACTACTCACTAGTTTTTGTTTTTTGTTTTTTGTTTGTTTTGTTTTGTTTTTTTATCAAAAACTAGTAACATAGTCCTACTTAGTTTAAGGGGTGGTGAAAATGATGGGGGGAGCAGATGGAATGTGGTGAGCACCACTCTGATGTACTAAGCAGTTATATGTCCCCTGGAACAAGTTTGGAAAACATGGTCGATATTGTTTAAATAAAGGTGGAAGTCTGAGACCAGGAATTTACATTCTAAGAACATTTGACACACCTCAAAAGACCTTACCAAAAAATATATATTATCATGACATAGAATTTATCAGAAAAGGTGTAATTAAGGTTTCACATTTGATGTCAATCAATATTATCCACCAATGAATAGAATAACAGAGAACAATAATATGATTATACCAAAAACCTATAAAAATGATCTGTCAAAATTTTACATTTTCATTATATAAGCTCTCATCAAACTAGAATTAGAAAGACACTTCTTCAAACTGATAAGGAACATGTACAAAAATACACAGCTGACCGCACAATAAGAAATCATTGAATGCTTTTTCTCAAAACCGGAAAAAAGATAAATGTGCCTTCTTTCACTACTTATATTTATCATTCTACTCGAGATCACAACTAGCAGATAAAAACAATAATAAAAAAATACTAAAGAAATGCGTATTGGAAAGAAAGAATTAAAATAGTTGTTATTCACAGACAACATGATTGCTTATATGAAAAATCCTGAGTATGCCAAAAAATAATACTGACATTAATACTTAAATTTAGTAAAATAACAAGATATGGGATGAATACATAAAGTCATTTGTACTGATATATGCTAGAATCAAATAATTAGAATATGAAATTGGGAAATGTACCATAAAAAATAAGATACTTAGGAATAAAGTTGATACAAGATTTACAAAACCTATACAATAAAACTACAAAAGAATGCTGAAGTAAAATGAAATATCCAGCTAACATATACAGCATTGTAAAATAAAGACTTAATTTTACAAAGATCTGTTTATTGCAAAATTGATCTGTATATTCAATTAAATTTGAGTCAAAATCCTGGGGTCATTTTGAAAGTTATTCCTAAAATTTATATGGAAATGCAAAGGACCTCTAATATTAGCCAAAATAAACTTAAAAAAAAAAGAAAAGAAAAGTAAGGATGTGTTAACTGCCTAAATTTCAAATCTAAGCATAGGGCAACAATAAACAGGCTAGTATAGTATAGACTTATAGAGAAAAGATCAATTGAACAGAACAAAGATTCTATGAATAGGCAAGAGACCAAGGTCATTCAACAGAGAAAAAAGTTTCAACAACTAGTGCTGGAACAACTGAGTATCAAAATGTGAAAGCTATAATGTTTCTCAAAAAAAAAAAAAAGAATATGTTTAAGCATTGTTAAAACATTGAAAAGACAAGGCCCAGACTTGGAGAAAAGTTTCATATATATATTAAAGATTTGTAAACATAATATAAAATTAATTTTTCTAGATCAATGATAAACCAAATCAATTAATATTTATAAGAAGCTTCATAAAAGAAAGTATACAAATTGCGGCCAGTTCATGAAAATGTCTTCAATATAGTTATGAAGGAATTGCAATTTATTCCCTACCATCAGGTACTTCCTCACAGTAATTAGAATGGCTCAAATTCAAAAGACTGACAACCGTAAATGCTCATGAACATACACCTAGACTGTGAGTTACATTTCGTTTTATACCCAGGAGAGAGGAATACATATGTGCTCAAAAAGACTTGTCCGGGGGTTGTCTTTAAAACAAACAAAACAAAACAAAACAAAACAAAAAAACAAAGGTTTGTACAAAAATGTGTATAACAACTTTCAACAACCTTTAACTTTTTTCCTCTACCCTTCTAGGCTCTTTGGCTAAGGCCCTAAATTTTAGACTGATAAGAAACAGATTAATAAGACAAAACAGAGTTTATTAATGAATGTAGCACACATCACATGAGAGAAATCTCATTGATGAGTAACTCAAAGGGGTGGTTAGAACTTGGAGCATATTACTATCTTAATAAAGAGCAATACATCTAGAGAAATGATAAAAAGGAAGAGTTTTAGACTTTCAAGGGTGACAAACTGAGAGGTAAACTACTGGAGTAAGGTTTGTTTGTATAAGTCCATCTCAGTGGGCACTGATTTTCTGTCTTCTTCATGGCCATACAACTTACTTGGGGTGGAGATTTATGGCAGTCCTTATTTCTCAATATTTTCTACTTTTAGTGAAATAGGAAAGCTCTGAGAAGTCTCCCTTATATATCTGTTGATTCTGATTTGCCTCCAGCTCAAAAAAATACTAATGCCAAAGTGGTATATTTTGGGGTGGCATATTCTAACTTCCTACAAGCTAAAACTCAGAATAATCAAATGTTCATATAGAGGAGAATACATACTCAGTATATAAAGAACAAATTGCTGATACACATAATGACAAGGTTGAATTTCCAACATTGAGTGAAAGAGGCTAGACAGATTAGAGTACATTCTCTATGTTTTCATTTATATAAAGTTCAAAAATAGATAAAACTTATTTATAGTGATTAAAATTACAAAAGTGGCTGCCTATGTATGGAGAGAGACTGGAAGGCAACACGAGGAACTTTCATAGATCCTATATTTTGATTGGGAGTTAGTTGTAAAAATTAGTATAGTCATAAAACTCATTGAACACCTAAAATCTATACATTGTATGTGTATACAACCTCAATAAATAGAGTAATACAGGAAATGTTTACATATTAAATACTGCTTGAATTGATTTTTATTTTCCTTAATAAAAGTGTAATCGAGTGAATGGTTTTTGGCAAAAAGAAAAACCAAACCAAACCAAACAATCAAAATGGCTACAATTTTCCTCGCTATTCTGTGAGATTAATGCCACAGACAGAATACTATTAAAACAACAATAACAAAAACATAGCAGTAAGAAAAAATAATATATATCCATAATTAATTGGTGCCATTGTAAATATGGAAACCATTTACCTTTGGGTACTCATTTCAGAACAGTTGGTGAAAAGTGTAATGACTAAGATTTTAGAACCAATAAAAAGAAATCTGTTTAAAAAATTACAATTTCTCAAATGAGAAGAAAGTTTCTTTCCAAAGCAAATGTGATCATATTTTATTCTGCCTGTGATAAAGGCAGTAAGGCATTTGTTTGGGGGAATTTCTAAAATATCTATGATTATACTTTTTCAGTCAAAACAATTCTGTTTTTTCTGGCATATATTAATCAATATGGAAAACATGTGAAATTTTAAATGTTATTCCACATCATGCTCATTTATTCTAGTTTAAAAAGATTTGGGATAAAAAAGATTTGGAGTTCCAGTATTTCTAGCACAATAATTTTTTAAATTAAAGTATTTAAGTAAAATATTTCTACTCTCATTAGAACATATTAATAGGAAATACATATTATTTAGAGAAATGGAAAGAAATAATATAAGCTAACCAAAATCAAAATCAAAAACAAAACAAACAAAATAAACAAAACAAAACAATAAAAAGAGCACCAGGAACTCCTGATTAATATATAAGCAATTTAATATTTATATCCGGATATACATCAGCCAGACTATTGAAAAAATAGTTATTGGCTATCTGCAAGATGAATACAACTTTCAATTCTAAATTGTCTACAATGTGGTTCAAAGTTATTTAGGTGTCATCCTTGATTGAACACATTAGAGTTATTACCATAGTGTAACAGATTTATGAACTTTTGAATCAGACAGCTTTATGGTAAATTTGTAGAAAGATTATTCAGTGTCTGTGTGATCTTCACATTTATATATATTTCTGAGTCTTGGTTTTTTATGTATATACAATTGGATAGAATAAAAGCAATTTATCTTATGGGTTTAATATAAGAATAAAATGAAAGCATAAATGTAGAATTACCGAGCAAAGTGAAATCACGTAGCTTCTAAAAATTCAGATAAGTTTATCGAAATCATAGAGCCTACAAAAGGGTGAGGTGAAGATGGATAACAAATAAAGGAACTAATTAATACATTATTTAGCTAGATCTTACCTTAAAAATCAGGAGCCAGGCTCTGGGAGAATGATCTATTCAACAAACAAGTTTTGAAATTGAGCAAAAGGACAACAGACGATATTAGAATCCTAAGTAGACAGAGTTAAAAGGACAGACTGGGAGCAGCTCTGTGGAGTAAATGGTTGTTAAGTACTGAGGAAATATATAGGAATAGAAAATAGTGGGGTGGGCCAAAACTGGAAGGGATGAAGTTAGAGCAAGAAAAACTTGACGTTTTAGAAATTTAGCCTGGGTCTGATTTTGTATCCTGAGTTTGAAAACAAAGTTCCCATTTATATTACAATGCCATGGGGGACGAAAGGCACAATTACTGTCAGTGGCATATATTGTTTTGCATCAATCTGGAATATAGTTTTGAAAATAAATAAGGTCTTTGTAAACATGCTAAAGTTGAGTGTTATTTCATTCTGCTTTCTGACTTTGATAATCCAAGGGAGCATCCTCATTAGGATTGAAATATTCAGGATGATGTGTTTTTATTTGTTTGTTTGTTTTTTTAAGGTCAAAGTCTGCTTAGATGAGAAGTAGATTTTAGTTTATTTCTTTACTTCCTCCAGCGAAGATTTTTTATTTTTTTAACTGAAAATCTTACTTTAATAGGAAATATGCCAAGTTAAATTATTTATATTCTATATAAAGATAGACCACAAAACATAATTTTGGCAGATTCTAGCCCTACCCCCTACCTCCAAAACTGTAACTCTCCCTGTTTGTTTGTCATGGTCCAACAATTGCTAACAAAATCAGGAGGGGCAGGGCAAATCATTGACTTTATTCAGATGATGAAATAATGTATATAAAAGTAATATAGGTAAAATAATTCAACTACCACTCTTACAATTACTTGGTATGATTTATTGATATTCTAGATATGTCAGCATTGCTCTCAGATCTTCACACTTATATCATACTTCATTTTCATTACATTTCTGTAAGATAAGCATCATTATCACTATTTTACCCTTTGTAAAATGGTTGCTTAGAAAGTGTAAACAAAGTACCTGGAGTCATATTGATGAGTTTTGTTTCACTCCAAGTTAAATATTTAAAATTATCCTTTGATTTTGTAATTTAAGATTTGTCTCTTTTCAAACATCATTTGAAAATATAGAATGTATTAAAGATGAAAAATATATTTATGTAGTAGCTCTTTGTTCTTCTTAAAGATATTCCCTATTGCCTTTGTACAAATCTAACTCACAAGTGTGGTACTTTCTACCGCCCTTTATTTCACCATTAAATCTTGCTAGTTAAGTACCCCACATGCTCAAAGTGGTATAATAGCTTGGAAATTATGTGAACATGTTCTGCCTTTCTTCAGAGATTTTGTAATATAGCTTTATTATTATTATTTTAATTCTATTTATGGTTATTTGTAGCCTGTTCTCCAAAAGAAAAAAAAAGATTGATATTATTATGGGAAGATGACTAAATCATACTACTGTAAAGACTAATTTCTCTCATTCATTCAACTGAACATTTTCTCTAGTTTCTTATGAGAACTTTATTCTATAGCATTAGTATGTTTTGTTTTTAATTATTGTTAATATAAATAGCCATTCATACATTATGTTACTTCTATAGTATGCCATTAACCTTTTTCAAAAACCTTTATTTTGCTTATATTATCTAAATAAAAGAACTCTTAAAGTATTTTGAGGATGAATCCCCCTCCAAAAGACCTATAAGATAAATTCTCCAAAGTAAGAAAAAAAGAATAAAATTCCCCAGCAGCAGCAATTAAGAAATGGGCAAGAAATAGGATCTATGTTTGAGGGCAGAGCTGAGGAATATAGTATGGACAGTGAGAGGCATAAGTATCCAGTGCCCACATTATCCAAGCAAAAAGCCAAATCAATAGTTATCTACACCCTTTTATCATCCAAATGGGATAAGAGGTCTTTCCCTCCCACAAGTGCAATGAGCACTGATGCACAGCATTTAACAATACCTCAGAATACATAGTGTACACCCAAATCCTTAACTCTCAAAGCAAAAGATACCCTGTGGATAGAAGAAAAGAGATAGAAAGAAGCCATGTTTATCTTCAAACTAAAATTCAAAGAAATGCAAAAATAGGCATTAAATACAGTACAAAATTAGCCAAGAATGTACCCATGCTAAAACGGACAATACAACTGCTCAAGCATGACAAAGATGAAATGGCATAGTCAATATAGAAATTGTTCTGCTTAATAGGAACATTCATAAAGTGGAATAAAAATTTAAAATTTAAAAAGAAGAGACCATTATAAGGGAAAAAAGCTCAGTTTAGAAGAAAATATAACTGCAGAAAAAAGAAACATTTTTTTTTCTTTTAAACTTAAAACTTAAGAAAAAGGAAAAAGCATATTCATGTACTTAGAAAGGGTACAAATTAAGAAATATATCCCCAAGGAAGAAATGAGTTGAGGTAATATAAATATATAATTAAATTATAGAGAATTGATTCTCTCAATAAACAAATTTTTAGAAAAATTATCATTAAAGAACTTAAAAATTGATTAGAAACATCAAGGAACTAAAAGGTGAATTATTATTATAGGAAGTTTTTGAGATAACCTCACTGAGTACACATTTAAAAACACAAGAAATGAGAACAAAATTAATAATATTCTAACATTAGATAATTTGTATCCCTGTATTAGAGATTTAAACAAATAGAATAAAATTCTAATGGTTTCAAAGATTAAATAAAATAATAAAAAACAATCCCTGAAATGATTAAATACTGGATTTTCACATTAAAAAGAACACTGTGACTCAGAAAACATTGACACTGAGTATTGTAAACTGAAATGTTTCCTCTTCACATTATTGAACATTTAAAGAATGATTTAAAAAAAATTCTTCAGGTATGCAGGAAGAAAAGCAAATAGGCATAGGGTGGTGTCGTTAGAAGTCTAATCTTTTACCAACTGTTTCTCCAGAGCAATATTTCAGACAATGGGTTAACATCTATAGACTTTTAAAGGGGGAAAAAAAGTATAACTCAACTCTTTATAGCCAGTGAATATATCATCTTTCTATGTATCTCTATTTGTATGTACATACATGTACAAAAAACATCCTGGAAAGATGGTTGCTTAATATCAATGATTATTTTTTCCAGTTTTCAGGGTATGCGTTTTGGGGCAATGTTTTCATTTCCTTTCTTCTTTGTAGTTGTCTGTTGCATTTAAATCCATTAATATCTACCTCAGTTATTATGAATCACTCATAAAAACAAATGAATTAAATTTTATTCTCTTAAACTTTTATATTTGATGGTAAGCAATTTCACTATACTTTTGCATCCTAGACTTTCTTTATAGCCTGTTTCATTAGCAAAACAAATTTATTTCAGTGTATATAACATGACGTAAACTCCTGCTAGTTAGATGGCTTTTATTCTTCTTTGTGTTCTTTACCATGCCTCATGCATATATGTATGTTACATATGATTTCTGAGTGAATAAATGCATAAATGAAGAATAAGTGAATGAATGAAATAACTGAAATTTTAAGCAAAAATATGTACTTCCCCTTTTACTTTATTTTATGGGCTTGGAAAAAGACATATTTTAAAATAAATAATAATGATATATCTTAAAACATTTATTACACAACTCCTTAACAATTATTAGCCACAGAATTTTCTCTATATTTATGGGGTACTGTTTCAAATATGGAGTTTGAGATACAATCATTTCTTTCCATCTAAAACCTGACATTTGGCCACAGTTTTACGTAACTGGCCTTCTGATGTCAGGTTAATGGATCAGGCCTTTCTTTTATGTGCTTATTATACAGTACAATATAATTTTATTTTTGTTAATAGTGATTTCTGGTTTCTACAATTCTTGGGCTTTCATGTCTTCTATTTTGCACATTTATGGTCTTGCAAAAGTTACCTGTACATGCAAGTTCCCCTCTAATCAGTACAAATATCATCATATATATTTTCTAGCACTTTCACTGAAGAAAAATGGTTTGAGTACAATGGAGACAATAGCAAGGCTCAAAGGTTGAAGACAAAAGAATCTGCAGAAATTAAAGAAAAAGGTGCTAAGAGGCATGACAGCTCTTTCTGTTATTTTCTGGGCTGTAATTTATGAAATCAGTTTTCATTTTGAAAGTTCCCTAATTTTCTCCCACTTTAATATAAGATACAGCATGCATGAGTATTGAAGACAGACGGCCCCTCAAAATGATTCAATCAGGTGGTATTTGTAATAAAGCTGCAAGCTGTCACTGGATTTCTTAGTATCAGTTTTTGTAATCTTCTGTTTTTAGCTACAGGAAACTGTTTGTTGTAGTTTCCTAAATGAAGTTCATAAAAATGCATGCAACAAATTATTTTAGGAATAAGGTATTCTCTCTGATTCCTAGTTATAATTGATTTAGTTATAGCAAATTCACATTCCTATAAGGATCAGCTCCTCCCTGGCTCTATATAAAGAATATCTCTTTTTTCAGGTTCAGGTGTTCTTAAGAATAAGGACATCATAGTTTGCTTTAGGTATTAAAGCAAATGCTTTCAAACTTTTTGTATTATTAAGTGTGGGAATGGCTCCGACGGATGAAAATAGAAAAGTGCTCTCATTGAAAATAACTAGAAAAGCCTAATGTATGACAATAAAAGAATTCTTTAAAAGCATCATTGAGCCATAGAAGCAATAAGTACTACGGGAGTAAAAATTACTGAGAAAGAAGAAATTTTAAGGTGCACATTGCATCTCCTTGAGGTCATTCTAATGCTTAGTGTGGGTTTTGAATCCATAGTAAGCCATCAGAGGATCTTTACTGAAAGATATGAAACTGAGAAGCTTTCAGTGATTCCACAAAAAAAAAAAAGTAACAAAATTGGAGAGTTGAGAGGAAGCAAAGAGATGATTTCCTCTTCAAGATATGTTGTGTAATTCTAAATATGGAATAGGCGAGAGAAACTCAAAAAGTATAATCGATTGCCTCACAGTCTCACAGGATTTAGGAAAAAAAGACACTTAAGGGAGGTCTGTAGGGACAACAGGGAATTGCTGAAAGTTGTCTTGGGAACTATGAAGTGACTAAAGATTATTTGCCACTTTTTCAGGAGAGCGGTTGCTAACCTGCACACTAAGAGAGGTTGAGAACCCAGGGTCAGGGCCTGCTTGCTAGAGGGCTATACTACCTGAGGACAAGATGACAAAATAGGACTTGTTTATTTTTCCCTGACTTTCAAATGCATATAAATGGAATAATAAAAGTATCCACTCTTCTGTGTCTGGTTTCTTTTGCATACCTAGTGTTTTAGAGATTTATTTATGGTATTGTCTATATCAGTAGTTCCTTTTCTTTTTTAATATGAATTGGTGCAGTATCTCTCTGTATGAATATGCCACATTTCTTTATCTAGTCTCCTGCTGTTAGACATGGAATTGTTTCTAGGGGTTGGCTCTTGTGAATAAAACTATTAGCACTTTGTACGTGTATTTTTGCAGACATATGCACAGATTTATCTGAGTATGTACCAGAGAGTGCAATTGCTATATTACACAGTAGGCTATGTTTTAACTCAGTAGATAATGTCAAAATGTTTTCAAAAACGGTTGTAGAAATGTTACTCTACACCAGCAATGTATGAGGGTTGAATTTTCTCCACATCTTCACTGACACTAAATATTGTCATTTTTTATTTAAATATTTTGGTGAATATATAATTATAATCGCAGTCTGGTTTTAATTTGTATTTCTCTGATAGGTAACGATAGTAATGATGTTGAGTTCATTTTTATATTCCTTTTGGTCATTTGAATATCCTCCTTTATGAAGTGCCTGTTCATCATTCTTAAGTTTGGACTTTTTGTCTTTTCCTTATTGATTTGTAGGATTATATTTTACATTTTTTGTATGAACCCTTTGTCAGATACTTGTAAAGAGCTTTCCTTGTCTATGGTTTATCTTTTTTTTTTTTTTTAAATCACGATTCTGAGGAACAGCAGTTCTTAATTTTAATGAAATTCAGTTTATCATTTTTATATTTGTTGTTGTTATGTCCTGCTTCAGAAATATTTGGCTATGCACAGGTCATGAATATATGTTCCTGTGTTTGCCTCATGAAGTTTGATTGTTTTAGTTTTATATTTCAGTCCAAAATCAAGCTTAAATGAATGTTTGAGTATGATATGAGATAAATCTCAAGGTTCATAATATTTCTGTGTAGTTAATCAATCATTCTAGCATCTCTATGAAAAGGCCATTCTCTTCTCTATTAATCAGGTGACTAATAGAGTGACTGTGACTGTATGTGTATGTATATATTTCTAGGTGTTATTTTCTCTTCTATTGATCTATTTGTCTAACATTGTGCAACTAATTCCTTAATTAATATAACCTTTCAATGTCTGAAAATTGGGAGTGTAAGACCTTTGATGCTGTCTTAGTTTTTTTTAACATTGATTTAGGTTTCCTAGGGCCTTTGCCTTTCTGCTTAATTTGTGCAATTTGCTCATTAACCTACACCAAAGATTTGCTGAGATGTTGATTGTTGCATTGAATTTATAGATCAATTTTGGGTTATTTGACATCTTAATAATATTGAACCTTCATTGAATTCTCCAATAATTTAAGTATTCTTTAATTTCTCTAAACATTATTTCATAATTTTCAGTATAGACATCTTATATATCTTTTATTAGTCATTCCTAAGTAGGTATATTTTCACGGTATTATAAATTATAGTCTTAAAATTTTATTTGCAAAAGTTTGTTTCTGGCATATACGAACAATCAATTTTTTTATATTAACCTTGGATACAGCCAACTTTCTTTATTCATTTGGGAATTATAATGGTTTGTAGATGCTTTTGGCATAAAGATAGTTTTACATTTATTCTCTGTAATAGTTATGTATTACCTCAATAATGCTGTATAAGCTGTCTTAAAACTCCTTGGTCATGGGGATGGAGAGCACGGCATAGAGAATGCAGGTAGTATTAATGTATAGGCCAGGTGGAGAGCCAGAGGAGAGAAGATCAATGGGGGGGGGGGGAGGTGTCATTTTATAAATTATGTAAATGTTAACCAATGTACTGTATACTTGAAACTAATAAAATAACAAAAAATAATAAAAATAAACACAAACCAAACAAAAACAAAAAACTACTCCTTAACTGAATAATTATTTAGACTGTGAGTTTGAAAATCAGAGTTTTAGGGTTTTTTTTTCTTTTTTTTCCCCCTGGTCTTTGCTGAATTGGCTCATGCATCTGGATTTAGCTGGCTATATGCTGAGATGGATTGGCTTCAGCTGGTATGGTCCAGCTAGCTCCATGTTTCTCACATCCATCCAGCAGAATAACTTGAGCAAGTTCTCATGTGAAAGTCAAGGTATGAAGGAAAATAAGTCCAATTGTGTAAGCAATGTTCAAATCCTTTGCTTATGTCTTGTTTGCTTTCAGAGTGTTGACTGACGTATATCATGTGGCTGATTGTAATGTTTAGGGCTGGGTATAATGCTCTGTCCAGAGTGGAAGAAAACATGAAAGTTACATGCAAAACGTGGAGATATGGGGAGGGTTGAAAAATTTGGACCACTAATGTGACCTATCAAATATTCCAATCTTGATAGCTCATAATTCTTTTTCTTAGACTGGTTAGGTCATTAGTACAATGTTGAGAGAAGGACTGATGGTAGACATCCATGTTTTGTTTACGTAAATGATGGGAAAGTGTCCAATATTGAATGATTGCATATAATGTTAGGTGATGGTTTTTATAAATAATCTTCATCAGATGGAATTTCCTTTTACTTCCAGTATGTTTTTAATCATGAACATGTGTTGAATTTCATTGAGATAATCATGTGTCCTTTATTCTTTACTTTTTATGTGGTGAATTATGATTATTAATATTTAAATGTTAAATTAACATTTGCTCCTTGAATACACACCACTTTGTCATGATGTTTTATCTTTTTCCTTTATAGATAAATTCTAGTGCGTAATATTTTCTTCAGAATTGTTTCCCCTCTTTGGTTTATTTTCAGAAGTGATATCCACCTTTAATTTTCCTTTCCTGTAAGTTTTTTGTCAGGGTTTATTTTGGCCCCAAATTTAATGACAAATGTTTTGTCTTTTCCTGTTCTACATAAGGGTTTGTATAAGATTGGTATTATTTCTTACTTGATTACTGAAAGAAATCACCAGTGAGGTCACCTGTGCCTAAAAATTTGTTAGGTAAGTTTGTATTGTGGATTGAATTATTTGGTATACACAGAACTATCCAGTTTTCTGTCTTTTTGTGTTAACTTTACTTTTCATAAATGTTTTTCATAAAACTTTTCTATTTCACCTTTTTTGTTGTTTATTACTATAACATATTTAATTTTTAATATCTGTATAGACTCTAGTGATGTCCTATATTCATTTGTTATATTAAGATTTCTTTTTATTTGATCATATGGCCAGGGATTTATCAATTTTATCAATCTTTTCAAAAATAACTTTTGCTTTGATGAGATTTGTATTTTAGTGTTTCTACTTTCTTGTTTTATTCCTTATATTTTTATTGATTCTTCCTTCTAAATTCTTTCCTGTTCTGTGTTTAACTTCTTAAATGGAAACTTAGGACATTAATTTGAATCTTTAGGTGTTTTCATATGTGTATTTATAGTTACACATTTATTTGTATCACAGACTTAGGTTGACTGTTTTTTCTAATTTCACTATAAAAACTTCAAATTTAAAGTAAAAAAAAACAACTACCATGACTACAGTTAACATTTCCATATGCGCCACCTAGAAATAATCATTAGCAGTTATTCTATTTACTTTATTACATCTATCTATGCATGTATGTATTGATCATTGCAATTCTTTATTCATCAATGTATCCAATGTTAGTTTTATCAAATATTTTGCTTTCTACTTATATATGTGTCTTTAAAGAGCATGTGGTTAGATTTTGTTCCTTTAATTTTTCTTACCATCTCTGACTTTAAATTAGAGTTATAAGACTATTTTCATATTTAATTATTGTTATGATTATGTGATAAAGCAACTATCTTGCTATTTGTTTTATATTGGTTCCATCTATTCCTTTTTTCCCACTTTCTCCCTGTTTTCCTGCCTTCTTTTGGATTTAGTATTTTTGATTCCATTTTATTTCATTATTAGCTTCTTAGCTTTATCTCATTTTATGTTTTTATTGGTTGTACTAAGGTTTACAATATGCATTGTTAATGTATGCCAGCCTACATTCAAATAACATTTTCTTCCTCACACATAATTAACATCCTTAGAATATAGTACTTCCTTTCCTTTCCTTTTCTTTCTCTCATCCTTTCTGGATAAAGGTATTAGAAACCAAGATCTGAATATTAAGTGTGCTCATTGCTATTGGGGTATCATTGCTTTTGGGACCTCTCAGCTAAAAGTGAGCAAATATATATGTTTATATTAATCCATATATATATATACACACACACACATATATATATACATATACACACATACATATATAACCTATATATATATATATAATATATATATATATATATGTACACCTCTATAAATATATCTTTATGTAAACACTTTTATATAAACTAAACATGAGTTCATTCTAATACAATTTCAATTAACCCATTACCATGTGGATTATTCAAGCCTACTCTCCTTGTTAATTTGTAAAAACTCCCACTCCAGTAATGAGAAGCTTGGCATCCATTTACCACCCACTGAGTTGTTTAATTTCAGTATACCAACTATATGTATAGCTATCAAAATCATTAACCTGTACCTTCTGGAAAACAAGCTAATGAACAAGAGTACAGAGCTTACATAGAGTTAATTTTTTTTTTGTCTTTATTTTTACAAATCCCATTCATAAGTAACAAAGTTAAGTATCTTATAACCTACCTCCCACCCACTCCATTAGCTGAATTTGTTTTATATATCTGTTATACAGATATATTGCTTTGTCACACTGAATTTCCTCTTGGGAGACCCTAATCTTTTAAATAATTTCTTTAAAATTTGCATATATTAAATTTCACTCTTTGTGCTGTAAAATTATATGGATTTATACAAATGTATAGTGTCATTATAGTCATTACATATACTATACAAATGTATATATCATGAAGAATAATTTTACAACCCTAAAATCCCCTGTGATTCACTTACCCAAACTTCCCCTCTCCTAACTCCTGACATTCACTAATCCTTTTGCTTCTGCCATTTTTAGAATAATTGTAATCACACATTATGCAACTTATGTAGATTGACTTCTTTTACCTAGCATAATCCATTTAAAATTCATTCATGGCTTCTCATGTTTGATAACTCAATTTTAATTGCTGAATAATATTCCATTGAATATTTATAAAAGTGTTTTACCACTCACTTACATAAGAATATCTTGATTGCTTCCGGTTACTTTTGTGATTATGAATAAAGCTGCTGTAAACATTTACATTTAGGTTTTGTGGAGACATAAGTTTTCAAATCATTTGGGTAAACACCTAGGAGAATGATTGCTGAATCATATAGCAAGACTGTGTTTAGCTTTGTAGGAAACTATTAAACTATCTTCTAAAGTGACTGACCTATATGGCATCCTCACTAGTAATGATTAAGAGTTTCTTTTGCTTTGCATCCTTGCCAGGAAATGGAAATGTCAGATTTCTGAATTTTTGTTATTTTAATAGGTGTGCAGTGGTGTTTCATTGTTTTAATTTGCAACATACTGGAGAAATAGTGTTGAGCATTTTTTTTCATACTTTTATTTGTCATCTTTACATCTACTTTGGTAAGGTATCAGTTTAGATCTTTTGTCTACTTTTTAATTGGGTTGTTTGTTTTCTTGTTCAGTTTTAAGTGTTTTTTTTTTTTGTATATTTTGGATAAAAATTCTTTATCAGATATGTATTTAGCAAATATTTTTTCTCAGTCTGTGGCTTTTGTTTTCACCCTCTTAACAATGTCTTTTGTAGAGCAGAAGGTTTTAATTTTAATGAACTCCAACTTGCAGTTTTTCTTTCATCAATCATGATTTGGTGTTCATTTAAAAACTTGTACCAAGTAAAGACCACCTAGATTTTCTTATACATATTCTTTCACAAGTTTTACAGTTTTTCATTTTACATTTAAATTTATGATTCATTTTGAAATAAACTTGTGAAATATTGTGAGGTCTACATTTAGATTGGTCCCGCACTCCTCATATGACCATGGAATTGTTCTAGCACCATTTGTTGAATAACTTCTTTCTTTGTTGAATTGCCTTTGCTCCTTTGTCAAAGATCAGTTTTGTTGTGAGTGTATTTCTGGGCTTTCTATTCTCTTCCATTTTTCTAAGTGTCTAGTCTTTGACAATGCCACATTGTCTTAATTACTGTAACCTTAGAGTAAGTCTTGAAATCTGGTAACTTTTCATATAAACTTTAGAACTACTTTGCCAATATATATGAACTAGCTTACTGGTTTTTTGATCGAGATTGCATTGAATATAGATGAAACTGGGCATTACGGATATTTTAACAATATGGAGTCTTTTAATTTATGAACATGGATATTCTTTCTATTTATTTACATCTTTAATTTCATTAGAGTTTTGGAGTTTTTCACATAATAATACTGCACATATTTCATTAAATTTATGCTTAAATATTTTCTTTTATGTAATTGTAAGTGATATATTTTTTATATTTGATATTTCAGTTGCTCATTGCCATTAAATAAGGAAGGCAGCTAATTTTTTATGGTAATTTTGTGTCCTAAAACTTTGTTATATTCACTTATTAGTTCTAGGAATTTGTGGTTTATTCATTCATTTATTTTCTACATAGAGAGTCATGCCATCCTCAAAGAAAGAGTTTTATTTTTTCAATCAGTATAATTTTTGATTTACTGTTTTGTTTTTGTGTTTTTGTTTCGTTGTTGTTGTTGTTGTGTTTGGTTTATTGTACTACCCGTGACTTCAAATGCAATGCTGTTAGTAACAATGGTAAATAGTGCTTTGCCATCTAGCATTGATGATTTCTATGTGACTCAGATATTAGTTGTCAGTCTTACTCCTTTGTTGACTACTTTTTAACAGTTGCTTAAATAAAATATAGATGTCATGTATCTCATTTTACATTTTCTTTGAATACAGTAATTCAATAGATTTAGTTTTTTTTTCTCTTTAGGTAAACTTTTCATAAATTTGAATATATTCTCCACTTTTTCTGATGAATTTTCTACTTCAGACACACTATTTTCCTTAAACCTATGTGTTTATTATTATTATTTTCTCTCTGAGTGACTTAAAATCTTTGCCTACATTGGATAGTCATCTCAATTTTTCCCTTTATGAAAATATCTAAATTTCAATAGTGACTATGTTGTAATTATTGTTTCTAATTTATTTGTCAATTTGGGATTATTGTTCTTTGGTGCATTTCTTCATTTTTCAAGTCTGCGATCTCAATTAATTTTTTTTAATATCATGATTGAAATCAAATGTTATTGAATAGTCTTTCAAAATTGTTCTAGATTTTGAAGTGATTAAGAGTAACTCTTAATTTATGATTAGTTTCTCCAGAGGTGGGAACTCCTTTTTGCATACTATGTTCTATTTTTTCCTACTTTACACTTAAAAAAAAATTGACATGCCATTCTTTTTTTAATATTATTCATGTTTTTACAGAAGCTTTCATATTCTCTTATATCTGAGACATTTTTGTCAATTTTTACTTCTCTTCCCAGTGGATGTGAAACCATCTCCCTCAAATGAGTACTATTTTGTGAGTGGTTATGTGTGCAATATAATTCTTCTGTAGTTTAAGGAAGGTGGACTGTGGAGAAATGTTATATAATAAGATGAACTGAAATGCCAGGATTTATTTTTAGAAATTCTGTACTTTTTTTTCTAAGATTTTGTTAAATATCCTATTCCAATGTTTAGATCATCTTGTCTGGGAGGAATATTACATTGTTGCGAGAAAATATTTCAAGATCTAGATCATTCCATAATTCTATGTTAAACTTTCTAGACCTAAGGCCTTAGTTTCACTAGGGGGACAGTCACATAGATAATTTTTTTCCTTTTTATCTTCCTCCCTCTTGACAACCATTCCTTTATACCATTATATTAAACATATAACAAGATTGGTTTTGTGAAATGGCACTTGATTGTGAAACCAGAGTTTGAGTTGAAGATCTGGCTTTGACCCTAGCTTATGTGACCTCTAGCATGTTCCATCTTTATCTGAAGAAATGTTGCACAGTAAGATGTTGAGTGTAAAGTAATTTAGAATACACGATCTTCATAGTTCATTTATAGTATTTTATAACTATGAATTTCTAAACTTCTTGAATCAATGACTCAAGAAAGTGTTGAATCTATAAAACTTTAGGCAGAAAATTACAAATAATTAAGTCTAACATATGTATTACCGATATATAGCAGAAACCAAGATATTTAGAGATATCTGAGTAGGGTTGCATGCTCTATAGCAGCCTTAATATTGGGTTTTTATTTATATAGATACATAAAAACTTAAGTGACTAACTGGGGGATTTTCTGCTAATTTAGTCTCCTTGATACTTTTACATGAAATTTTGGCAAGTAAACATTGAAGAAAATTACTATCTCAGCAAACCACCGAGGTTGCATTTTTAGACAAAATTGATACCTACAAACAAGCAAATTACCAATTTTTGATAAGATGAAAGAAAAGCCAAAATATATCTCTTATTTTGTCCTATATTGGCATCTATACTTCTGTCTTAGAATTTTGCTTCATATTTAAAAATTGATTTCTCTTTTGACTAACGTGCTCCTTTAGAGTGATGGGCACCTTGTTGCAAATTAATCCTTTATGCAGTTTTTTTTTTCTGTTAACTTGAAAAAACTCCACATGACTTCACTTTTAGGAATAATAAAAAAGAGATTTAGGGGATTGCTTTTGTCATGTGGTAATGGTATCATATGATAGTCCCAGTCTGGTCACGCATGAGTGACTTAAGTGGAGGTTTATAATGAGGATATTCTCCTTGCTTAAAACACTCTATTCTTGCAGTGAAAGAGTAAGATATGGTTCTATTTGTAAACAACTGAAGCATAATATCTGCAATACATCATGTAAAGGTATAATCACTGTCAAAGTGCCAAGGTACCATCACAGAAAGTGACTGCTATAATTGACAGAGATGGTGATCAGGCTCCAGAACCATTTACTGATTGCATATTCATGATTCACTTTGTAATATGCTACAGTTACTCTGTGAGTTATTCTAAATGGGTGTTTAACATCACTAGACTGACACTATGTATTCTGAAATTTGCAAGTCTAATTTTTAACACATCTCTCTCTGCTTTGTCTTGGAATGTCTAACTGGTGAAATGGGAACTTAGCCACTGGCCTGAATAACAGATTGCATGTTTATGCCATTGTCACAGTGCAGTCAGATAAATTCAACCCTTTTTGAATTCAGTTCTCAAATTCTTTTTACAACTTTAAAGTAAACATTGGCAGTCAGTTAAAACTCACTTCTAATGTAATAGTTCACTTCTCAGCCTCTTTCCATGGCCAATTTTAGCCTCTTGCTGGTAGAAACTTATATAGTAGTGGAGAACAATTATTTTAAATATTTCCTCAGTGGAGTCTTCTATAGTGTTTTCAACCTCTGTGTCAAGTATTTTCTCTCCCATCTTGACAAACTGATTTTGTGATGCATTGAGAAAACCTAAAAATTATCCTCTAATAACATAGAATGTTAATTTATAAAATAAATATATCAGCTTTTACATGGCAGTTAATGCACATAGTATAGAGAATAAAATATAATGTGTCCCAATACTGAACTTTTAGGTTAATTTTTCCTTTGTGGTAGAAAAAAGTGACTAGATATGAAGAAATCTATAAGTTGTACAGCAGACCTTTTCAATAAGCTAAAGTAGAGGCTAAGACGAAAATATGGGAATTAAGTCCCTTTTTAAAAATTTAGGGCATATTCAAAAGTTCTTTCATTATTAATTTAATGTAATACAAGAAAGTCTGGATTGATAAATATAGTTGAAAGGGAAGAATTAGACACATACCTTTATTAGTTTCATAATTTATTATAATATTTCTCATGTTTTATTTGTTATACATATAAATATTGTAGTTTTTAAAATAAATATTTTATTAAAGTATGGAATATACATAAAAGTATGTATATCTAGACATGTTCATGGCTCGGTGAATATGAAGTACACATAGTTATAACACTTTGTGTTTGCAATTATTCTATAAAAATTTATCTAACTTCTGAGTAGTTAAGGGTACAGAAATATTCTAAGTATACTTTTCAAACTACTTTCCTTACCATGAAAATCAAGGAGTAGTTGAATAAGATTAAAATTATCTCCAGAGTATTTTAGAGTAGAAGTAATGATACCTAGCTAGGTCATTTGTCTGTGAGAGACCTAGATTTAAACCAAGCCAATAGGCTCTTCTGTCTGGCAGTTTGGCAACACCATGTTGGTAGAAGCAATTATGGGTAAGTTATGTTAATCATAATGAAACTCAAGGGATAATCCTGGAACCCAAATTATAGTTTAATTTCTACAATTACAGTTAATCTCCCCAATTAAGTGTACATAGCACATCTTAATGCTCATAGTTTTCCTTCATAGCTTTATGCAGATGCTACTTTCTAATCTTTATATGCCATATGCACCTAAAGAGTGCCATCATTATTTCAAACACCATGAACTTTTTTCTGTATTGAAAATACTATTTCCAAAAAGTTATTTGAGTCAGTGGAAAACACTTAGAAAAGTTTAACTAAAAGCTCAAGCTATTAGCATTAGAAGGAGATTTCCATTTCATTTCATTTCCTACCTAGGACCTATTGTCATTTATTGTTTATTTATTAATCAAAAAAACAACTACTGCATCCCATTTATGTGTTTAGCTTTGTTTCAGGTACTGGAAATTAAAATAATAATAACAAATAACAAATAATAATTAATAATAATAATCAATAATTATAGAATACTTGGCTTAAAGAGCTTACAGTTTGTACAAAGGTGCTATATAGGGTGGTAGGTCACAGAGGTGTCCATTCATTTATTTCAACAAGTAACTATTGAGTTCTTGTTTATGCCACAAATATTATAAGCATTTGGATAAGCACTGAATAAAACAGACACAATTCTTGATATTTTAGAGCTTATATTCTGGTAAAGGCTATGGGTGATAAATAAAGTATAGAAGGAAGCATGTAGTGTGGTGGATTGATCAGATTTTTAGCCCAATTATCCAACTATATCCAAGTCCCTTTGCAGTGTGGCTTTGTATAAACCTTTAATCTAGGCTAGTTTTAAAGTTATTTTGGAAAGTAGAATGTGATGGAAGTGACAGTCTGTTTGTTTCAAACCTAAGCCTAAGAAGTCTTGTGCATTTTTACTCTCTCTATGAGTGCTACCTCTCCCATGAGAACAAATGAGAGGCCATCCTGGACCAAGATGCTACCATTCCAACCAGAGGTAGAACACAGATGATAAATGAGCCTAAGCAAGAGAGCTGAGTTAGTACTAATTAGCAGAACCATCCAGGCTACCCAGAGACTCATGAGTAAAAATAAGTATTCAATATTGTTTCAATATTGTATGCCATTGCTAAGGAGAAAAGCTAAATAAGAAATGTGGTATTGACAAATTGAGAGTAGAAGTGAAACATTTAAGAGTTGGCCAGAAATGCTTTAGTGAGAAGTTGACTTTTGAGTAAAAATCTAAAGCAAGTGAGGGAGTAAGCTAAGTACGTATCTGGTGCAAGGCCATGCCAGGCATAGGGAACACTGAGAACAAAGGCCCTGAGTAAATAGAATGGCTGGAATATTTGAAGAGAGGGTAGCATGCTGGTGATGTTAGATTACAATTTACTAAAAAGAGAGAAAAAAGAAATGACATCAAAGTTATAGGACAAAGAGAGAGGCCAGATCATGTAGGACTCGGTAGGTCATTATAAATTCTTTGGGTCTTAATCTGAGTGAGATGAAAATTTATTCAGGGTATTGATTGATGGGTTTTGGTTTTAGTTTTACCTTTGTCACTCTGCACCTGTTTTAAAAATATGTTACAGAGGTTCAAGGGTGGTAGGAATACTACTTAGGAGACAAACAATAATCTAAAAAGAAAGTAGTGCTACATCTATTCATGATAAAAATCTCAGTAGACTAGTAATCAAGGAGAATTTTCTCAACCTGATAAATACTATCTACAAAAACCGTATAGATAACATCTTACTTAAATGGTGAGAAACAAAACTTTCACATTAAGATCAGGTACAAGGCAAGGATGTCTCCTCTTACATTCCTTTTCAACATCATACTAGAAGTCTTTGCTAATCCAAAAAGTCAAGAAAGAAAAGAAAATATATACAGATTGGGAAGAAAGACTTAAAACTGCCTTTGTTCATAGATGGCATTGATTGTCTCTGTAGAAAATCCAAAAGAATTGACAAAGAAAACATTCTGGAATAGTAAGCAAGTTTGCAAGATACAAGGTATACAAATGTCAATTGCTTTACTATATAGCAACAATGAAAAAGTGAATTTGAAATTAAATACACAATATAATTTACATTAGTATTCCAAAAAATGAAATGCTGGGGTATAAATCTAAGTAAATAGGAACAAGCTCTGTTATAAGCAAAATACAAAACTGATAAATGAAATCAAGGAACTAAATAATTGGAGAGATATTTCATGTTCATGGATAGGAAGATTCAGTATTGTCGAGATATCAGTCCTTCCAAATCTGATCTGTGGATTCAAAGCAATCTCAATAAAAATCCCAGTAAATTATTTTGTGGATATCAATAAACTGATTCTAACGTTTATACAGAGAGGCAAAAGACCTAGAATAGCCAATATAATATTGAAGGAGAAGAAGAAAGTTGGAAAAAAGAAAAAAAAAAGAAAAATTAAATCCTCAACCTAATCCTCAAAATTTATTTTTAAAAAAATAGCTCAGAATGAATTATGGATTTAAAAAAGTTTTTATTATTAGTTTCAAGTATACAGTACATTGGTTAAGCATTTATACAGTTTATAAAATGAGCCCCCTAATTACTCTTTCTTTCCTCTGGCTCTCCACCTAGGCATTACATTAATGCTAACTGTATTTCCTATGCCATTTTTGCTATCCTCATGACCATTTATCAGCTAATAAATTGTCCTTTAACTCTTCACCCCATTTTCCCAGCTTTGCAACCCCCTTCCTCTCTGGCTATCACCAGATTGTCCTTTATATTTTCGAGTCTGTTTTTGATTAGTTTGTTCTTTTCTGCTATAAGTGAAATCATATGGCATTTATCTTTGTCTGACTTATTTCACTCAACATAATTATCTCTAGGTCCATCCATGTTGTTGCAAATGGCAGGATTTAATTTTTTTAATAGCTGAGTAGTATTTCATTGTATATATGAACCATAACTTCTTTATCTAATCATCTGTTGATGGACATTTAAGTTGCTTCCATACCTTGGCTGTTGTAAATTGTGCTGCCATGAATATAGGGGTGCATAGATCTTTACAGATTATTGTTTTTGTTTTTTTTGGATAAATACCTAGAAGTGCAATTTCTGGATCAACAATTATATCATTTTTAATTTTTTGAGAAACCTCCAGAATGTTTTCCATAGTGGCTATACCAATTTGCAATCCTACCAACAGTGTATAAGAGTTCCTGTTTCTCTGCATCTTTTCTAACACTTGTTGTTCTTTGATTTATTGATGATTCTAATAGATGTGAGGTGATATCTCATTGTGGTTTTAATTTTCATTTTTCTGATGATTAGTGACCTTGAACATCTTTTCATATGTCTATGGCCATCTGTATTTCCTCTTTGTAGAAATATCTATTCAGGTCTTCTGACCATTTTTTAATTGGATTTTGTTGTTGTTATTGTTGACTTGTATGAGTTCTTTATATGTTTTAGATATTAACCTCATATCAGATATATTTTAAGTGAATATCTTCTCCCATTTAGTAGGATGTCTTTAAATATAAAACACAAAATTATATTTTTAGAAAACTTCAGATTCTAGGTCTAAGAATGAGTTTTTAAATTTGGTGTTAAAAGCATTGCCATAAAAGGAAAAAAATTGATAAATTGGATCTCATCAAAATTTAAAACATTTACTCTGCCAAAAACCCTGTTAAGAAGATGAAAAGAATAAGCTACAGACAGAAAATATTTGCAAACATGTCCAAAAAAGAACTGGTAGCAGGATATGTAAATAACTCCAAAACTCAACAGTAAAGTAACACTCCAAATAGAAAATGGGCAAAAGTCATACATAGACATTTCAGAGGAGCTATACACATGGCAAAAAAGCACATAAAGAGATGTTCAACATTACCATTAGCAAAATGGAAATTAAAACCACAGTGGGATAGCTCTGCATACCTATCCGAGTGGCTAAGATTTAAAAGAAATACTGGGAAGAATGTGGAGAAATTGAATTACTCCTATACTTTTTGCAGAAGTGCAAAATGAGAAGTTCACTGGAAAACAATTTGACATTTCTTAAAAAATAAACACTTGACTACCATACAACTCAGCAATTTATCCCAGAGAAATGAAAACTAAATTCACACAAAAACATTCATAGCAGTTTTATTCATAATAGCCATAAGCCATAAACAACTCAGATGTCCTCTGTAAGTGAATAGTTAAGCAAACTGTGGTACATCCATATCATGGAATACTAATTAGCAGGAAAAGGAACAACTATTGTCATAAGCAACAACTTAGATGAATTAAGAGAATTATACAGATTGAAAAAGCAATATCAATATGCTATGTACTGTATCATTTTATTTATACAATATGCTTAAAATGACAAAATTATTAAGATAGAAAACAGATTAGTGGTTGCCAGAGTCAGATAGGAGCTGAAATTGCAGAAGAGAGGTCATCATTGCTATACAAGGATAGCAGAAAAGATTATTGTAATGATGTAACTATTTTGTCTTTTTCAGATAAAGGTAGAAACACAAACCTGAATATGTGATAAAATTGCATGGAACTAAAACACACACATACTCTAGTATATGTAAAGATGACAAAATCTGAATAAAATTGATAGATATCAGTTGATATTGATTTCAGTGTCAGTTTCCTGTTTTAATATCGTACTGTCATCATCATCGAGGGAAACTGGCTAAAAGGCACATTCAATATCTCTATACTATTTCTTACAACTGTATGAGTATCTACATTTACCTCAAAATAGTTAAATAATAGTGAAACATATAATTATCATAATACCGATCAATTCCTTTTACAGTTTTACCCATTAGAATGAAAAATGTATATTTACAGAAAGATCTGTATGCAAATTTTAATAATAATATTATTTATAATAGTGACAATCTAGAAATAATCCAAATGCCCAACAGATGAATGAATAAACAAATTGTGGTTTATCTAGACAATGAAATTCTATTTTGCAATAAAACAAACAAAATACTGGTACATACAACAACACAGATGAATTTCAAAACCTGTTGGGTGATAGAAGCCAGATACAATACAGCAATTACTGTATGAATCTATTAGTATCTATTCTAGAACAAACAAAAGTATCTATGTTGGCAGAAAGCATATCAATGGGGCTGTTGCCGAGGTAGAGTTTTGGATGTTTGGAGTCAGAGAGAAACTGAGACGTGATGAAAATGTTCCATATTTTTGATTATAGTAATGGTTACATCATTAATTATCATGAATCTAAATTTATGAAATTATACAATTAAAATCATGCATTTTATTTTATGTGAAAGATACATCGAAAAGGTGATTTTAAAAGAAAAATTGCATCAGTGTGAGATAAATATCAGGTGATGTATTTATTTCATGTAAAGTTTGTTGAGAGTATGTCTTAGATAGGATGACATTAACCAGAGACATGAAATAAGTGAGAATGGGAGAAAATATCTTAGTGGAAAATGTTCTTTATAGCAAGAACAGAAAAATATATGTGCCCTAACATGAGATCTAGCATAGTATATTCAAATACCCATGAGGCCAGTGGGGCTGGGATGAGGATACCTAAATTAGCTATAAGAAGAAAGATCATATACGTAAGTGCAAGATAGATATGGTGTGGATGGGGCACAGATCAAAGTCATTTAGGCTATTACTCTGAGTAAAATAGTCAGCGATTGGTGGCAGAAGAACATGACCTAACTATGTTTTAATGGAACTACTTTACCTATCATGTGAAGGATAGTGTCAGAGCACATCATATGGGAAATTATATTTTCTTTCTTTTAAGATCTTTAAAGTTAGATTTTGTTTCCATGAAATGAGTATTTGTTCACATCACAAGAATTAGCTTGACACTCAAGATGTTCTACTGTTCACATCACAAGAATTAGCTTGACACTCAAGATGTTCTATTTCAGAGCCTATCGATCTACTAATGTAAATAGACTCTTTCACCTTTTCTGTTACCTTGACAGTTTAGTGATAATGTATTTTTAGATATTCTAAAACTAGTAAAATAAATAATTATTAAAATTGTTATAAAAAAAACACTAACTGATCATGAATGCACTAAAGCATGGTTACTAAAGCATACAATACCTAAAATAAAATGATTACATGTGATACACATTTGAGAGAATTTAGTTGGTGCTTTTAAAAGTGAGGTTTTTTTTTTTTTTTTTTTTTTGTATGAGAATAAATATAGCACAAACCAAGAACAGCCAAATGGCGCCATCAGAGAACATGTCACAAAGCATGTGATTAACAAAACAGTATCAAGTCAATATAGATCAGCTAATTTTGCTAATGACTGTCATGAATGGTTAAAATAGACAGTGAACTCCCTTCTGGCAGAATTAACAAGCAACTACCTAATATGGGTAGTAAATAGAAAATAGGAAAAGAACAAGAGAAGTAGCAATGAGGCAGAGGAGGGAACTTTTAACAGTTGCTGAGCCCAGCATTAAGCCCATCAATAACATGGAGACTTGCATTGTGGTGGAAGAAAATACTGCAAGAATAACAACTCAACACACATGTCCTAGCAGCATTCAAAATCAGGTCACAGCAATCCCAAACACCTTTCTGGGAAAAGTCAACCTTTTGACAACTGTTCCAAAAAATTGTAAACTGGATAGTTATTAAAGTCAGTTTATATTTTCAATCTTGCCTTAACAACCCTAGTTTTACTCCTTTTTCTCTTAAGAACACCTAGATTCCTTCTTTTAAAAACTATCAAAACAAATACCTTCGGTGTTATTTTCAAGAAAAAACCGTGTTTGTGTCAATGAAGAATAATTTCTTTCTTTCTTTCTTTCTTTTTTTTTAACATTGATATCAATATAATTGTGTATTTGCCCATTCTGGAAAAAAAAATATCCTAAGTATGTCAACTAGCTTATCTCTCATCATCAATAACAGGAAACCTCATAGCCATTTTGTACCAAATTAAGGTAGTAACTTATAGCTAAAAAATGAGTATTTAGCAACTTTCTCCATGATGCTTCCAAAATTGCCATGCAAGTGTGTATTTACTGAAACATTTCCTTAGAGCCTAGTATGGGTTTGGGGATAGAGGTACAAATAAAACTAAGTTTCTGCCATCAGCTTAATAATCCATTGTGGAGATGATATATAAATACATAATTAAAAACTGTATGCACTTCTCTGGAACCCTCAAACTAGGTGGTTCCTCTTGTTGTATACCACTAGAGCACCTTATATTCATCCTTATAGAATTGAAATTCATTCATTCATCAAGAAATGATTTTTGAATACCACTTAGCATGTGCCAGATATTATCCTAGGTAATAGGTGATATCTAGAATAATAAACAAAATTACTGCCTTCATTGAGTTTAAATTCTGTTGTTGGAGAGAAGAAATAGTAAGTAGATAATATAATATCAGATAGTGCTAGCTGTTAAAAGAAAAACGGGGCAAATGGATAGAGAGTAATGAAATAGGTTTATTGTAGATGTGTTACAAAAGGATTATTTAAGGAGGTAACATTATTCAGAGACCTAAATAAAATTATGTTACTTTTCAGTTGTTACTATAACAAATTACTATAAATGTAATGGCTTAAAACATTATGGTATTATCTTACGTTTTGTAGTCCAGAAGTTTAACATGGATTTTATTAGACTAAAATCAAGGTGTCAGCAGAGCTGCGTTACTCTGTGGGCCCTGGGGTAGAATTTGTTCCCTTGCCTTTTTTAGATTTTAGAGGCCACCAATATTTTTTTGGCACATGGCCCCCTTCCTCCATCTTCAAAGCCAACAAATCATGTCTCATCACTTTGCATTTTTTGACCTATCATCACATCTTCTTTTCCTGGTAAAATTATCTTAAAGTCTTTAATCTCTAATTATATCTTCAGAGTCCATTTTGCCATGTGTAGTAACATCACATGGTCCAAGAATTAGAATATGGATACCTTTTGGGGTGGGGTGCCTTAGTATGACTAGTACAGAGTTAAGAAGTGTTGTATGTAAACATCTAGGGAAGGGCTATGCAAGGAAGAGGAATAAGAACAGTGTAAAGGCATCAAAGTAGAAATGAGATTGGTGTATTTGAGACTGCAAGACCAGTATGTCTGGAGTGCAGAGAATAAGAGAATAATAAGTGATGATATCAGTGAATTATGCAGGAGCTAGATAATCAGGGCCTTGAAACCAGGGTAATATTGCATTTTATTTTGATTATTATAAAATGTCATAAAAGGGTTTTGGAAGAGATGGTGACATTATCTGTCTACTCTGTTTAATGTGTGTGGTCACTACCAGAATATGGGTAATTTGAGAGTAGGGACCATGTCTGTCTCATTTACCAGTGTATCTCTAGTATTTGATTTAGTTCCTGACTCAGAGTAAGCCCACAATGAGAATTATTTGGCCTACTTATAAGTGAATGAGACATTGCCCACAGTAAATAATAAATGTTTCCTTGCCTCTTTTCTACCTATCTTCCTATATTCCCATCCCTTTTCTTCCTTTTTTCCCTTTCTTCTTTTCTTCCTTGTCTTCTTCCTTCTAATCCATTAAAAAACTAGTGGAACCCAAGCTGCCTTTGGCCTGTAGTAACTACTTCATAAATACAAACTATAATTATATTTGGTTTTTAATTGTATTATTAAAATACTGTACTGTGAAAGAAAGAGAAGCTGCTAAATTTCAACTATAACCAGGTGCTAGAAAAACATTTATGCTTAAATTCTTCAACTGAGAGTCCCCTAGTATACAGTGCATCAATAATACCAAACAGAGACAATAATGGTAATGGAAAGAGTAGATTCTTTCTTATTTGTCTCAGGGCTGGAGGGTCAGTGGGGTTTATCAGGAAAATATTAGCATAATCAATAATTTACACATTCATCTATATCTAGTTATTTTCTAAGAGCTATTATCAAATCTTCAACTTATTTCCACTTTGATCTTTAATTCTCCCTCCTATTGTCTGATGGAAGTGGCCATACAAAGTTCCATGCCCCAACTGAGGCCTGCATAAGGGAGAAAAAAGTTAGATAATTGCTTTCCAGGTAATGCATTCTGACTAGTTAGCACCCCTCCCTGTCAAATCACACAATGAGCATCAGGTAATGGCAGTGTCTTCAGATCACATCTTTCTGGTTCCTATCTTATGCTTTGTCACCCTGGCTTCATGCTTACCTTTCTTTATTCTCTTGTTTCTGAAATCCTAACCTGAATTTTGCTGTTATCCATTGAATTGGTATAGCATGTGATGCCCTTATAGCTTGATTTGCACCTATTGCTGTGGATTTTTCTGCGTATTGTTAGAACTTCTAGTATTAATTGTTTCTTGTAGACATGTTTATTTCTGTTTTGTCAATTAATCCAAATTTGTTTAATGTCTAATTTCCTCAAGACAATTCTAAATTATCTGCTTTAGAACTTTTGAATATATGGTGTTAGTGTAAAAGTATACACGTGTGTATATGCATGCATGTGAATGTGGGCACTGTAGTGAGAGTATGTAAGGAGAAGTTAGGCAGAGGGATGATTCTGCACTGGAAATATGTTGACATGGATTCTAGCCTTGATGTTATTCATAACTTTATAGTACATTTTGAAGCAAGTCATTGGTTTTTAATTTTCCTTACTTTTTGAATGTTTCCTATCTACTAGGAACAGAGTGAGAATGGTTAAAAGAATGGCTAACATATAGCATTTGCCCTTAAAGAAATCACAATTTGCAGAATCTAGTGGGGAAACAGGCATGCAAATTCAGCCCTGATGAGAATTAGTGTTTACTCGGTTCTCATTATGAGATATGTACTATACCCTGTTTTCATAATCTAATTTAAATATTGTAACAACTCAATGAGATTTGTGATATTACTATTCACATATTATAGACAAAAAGACTGAAACTTGGAGAGTTTAATGACTTCTATAAGGTCACATAACTAATAAGTGTTGCAATTCAAATTCAAGACTTACTGACACCAAAACCCCACTCTTGAACACTATGCCATAATGCCTCCTCATGCATAGGTACAAAGCTGTGGCGATAATAGAGGTAGGAAAGAATGTGAAAGCAAGACAGAAATGAGGAAAATACTTCTTTCACAGGAAGTGAGGTGACATTTGAGCTTGGTATGAAGATACAGAAGATTGTCAAATGAGAAACAAGTGCATAATAAGGTATAGGCACAGAAAGAAAGGAGATAACAATTCAGAGAATGATGGGTTTAGTATGGCTGGACTTTAGAATCCATGGATTTTGCTGACAGACATAAAGAAAGGATATCAGATATCAGGCAAAAAGTGTCAGATTTGGGGAAGGTCATAAAAATTCCTATCTTAAAGTGTTTCTCAAATTTTAATGTGCATGTGAGTTATCTGAGGTTTTATGAAGATCGTGATTAGAAAAGTTAGATGAAGAACCTAATATTCTGCATTTGCAATAAAATCATGGTAATAATGCCAATCTTTGAATAGAAAGATTATATACCATACCAAAAAAAAACACATGGATTTTTATTCAGCATACCTTATGAAGATGCTATTGAATTTATATGGGCAAGAGAGAAATATGGTCAGATTTGTATTTCAAAAAAATGTTTTTCTATCACTAGTTTCCACACAGAAATGTGTAGCACTAAATAAGATATATTAGGTTTTGAAAGTTTTCATTACAAAGAAAAATTAGATATTCTTATCTAGGATATTCATTGTTCCTTGATTTTGAATCTTTTTAAAATATCTGAAAAATTAATGAGATAGGCAGTCAATGATCCTAACTAAAATTTTATATACTAAATTGATTCACACCCTTGTATGATTTTTTTTAGTTGCCAGTAAACATGATTGGATCATTTTATGCATAGATAGAGGTCTACTATTTGTTTTCCAAATGGGACAAATTTAGGCTTATGAAGGAAAAGAAGACCATTGTGTCTGCCAGATGGTTTAGGCACAGCAAGCGGAGACTTAACCACTCAGCAGGGTCTCCATCCAATAACTGTGCCTGCTGTGTGTGTATATGTCCTACACTTCAAAAGAGCCATATTTGAACAAGGGCTCTTGAGATTCATAATCAGTAACTCCTCCAGTCTTTACAAAGATATGCACCAGTTGGTTCAAAAGCATAGCAGTAACATCGTTGTAACAGGACAGTATATTTATTTTCCCCAAAAGGTCAAAGAAACATATATTAAGTATTAATTATTCTGGCAAGCACATAAGGCCTCTCATTAAGATATAAAAAGGACTTTGGAAATACATTTCTGCTGCCATTTACAAATTGGTCACTTGAAGTACACATGAAAATATTTGCTGCAAGTCACAGATTTTAATACGGGGGTTTGGATATAAAAGACTACTCTTTACACTTCTGGGACTCTAGTTTCCTTGAGGATGGGAGTGCCACTTTGATTTCTCCTGAGAAATAAACTTTAAATTCCAAATGCTTAATGGATATTTCCACTTTGAGGTCTCTTCAACACTCGTTCTCATGATATCATGACCTGAATTTAATTTGTTAGACTTCTCATTACACAAAATCAAATATGGTACCCTTTCATATTCTCCCTCTCATTACAATATAATGGCTACCCAAAGCCAGAAAACTCAAAAATATCCCTGATCTGCAAATGCATGGATCTGATTCTGATTGGCATATAAAATGGGAAAACTGAGCTAGTGTATTACCTTCACACAGTTCCCAGGTTGAACTTTGGGTTAGAGTACATGAGAGAGCTGAGTAGCAGGGCACATTTTTTTAAAACTGAAGTAACATTTAAAATTTAACCCACAGAATTGAGCTGGACATTATAGCCTAAGCCTAACCATGTCAAGTATCTGGAAAAAAAAATATCAACGTTATCCATTGGATTTAAATAGAATCTAGAGTCTTATTATTCAAATTGTCTAGTATATAACTCAAAATTACTCAGCATATAGAGAATCATAAAAATTTCAACTTGTATAGGAAAAGATAATCAACAGATGCCAAAGACAAGATGATACATGTTAGAATTATGTTACAAAGACATTAAAGCTGCTATTTTCAAAATGCAAGTGAGCAGCTATGAACACTCTTGAAACAAATTTAAAATAAAATGCAACAGCAAAAATATAGAAGATATAAAGAACCAAATGGAAAGTACAGTAACTAAGTTAAAAAAAATAAAAGAAAGAAAAGAAACCTTACTGGAAGGACTGTGATATGAAGATAGGTCAATAAAAATTATTCAATCTAAACAACACAGAAAAATAATGATATTTAAAAATGAATAGAATCTAAGGGAACTGTTGAGCAATAATCACATGACTAAAATTTGTCTCATCAGTGTCCCAGAAGAAGAGGAAAAAAAAGTATGCTTTTAAAAAACTTTTGAAGGAAAAATTGCTGAAAACTTCCCTAGCGTGTCAAAAGCATAAACATATACGTTCAATAGACTGAAAGAATCCTAAACAAAACAATCCCAAATAAATTTATGCCTAGACACATCAAAATCAAAATATCGAAAGCAAAAAAATAAAAAAAATCTCTAAAGCATCCAGAAAAATGACATAATGCCAATAGAGGAACAATGATTCAAATAACAGCAGATTTCTCATGGAGACTAAAAGGAAGTGGTACGATATTTTTAAAGTATTGAAAGAAAAGGACTGTCATGTCATCATTCTAAATCCAGTGAAATACCCTTCAGGAATGAAAGTGAAAGAACATTCTCACATGAAGGACAACTAAAATAACCTGTAGCTATCACAACAGTTCAAAAACAATCGCTAAAGGAAAATTGTTAAATAGTAGGGAACTGATACCGAAGGACTTGGAAAATGAGGAATGAAGAGCAACAGAATGAAGAAAACGGGTAAATTAAAAAAATTTTTCTTTTAAGTTCTTTAAAATACATTTGACAGTTGAAAGCAAAATGTATGGCATTATCTGATAGGGTTTCCACATATATAGGTGTAATGTAACATATAAGATAATTACAGGATTATGCACAGAAGGTAAGAGGATTTATTTGATGCTGAGTATTTACATATCAATTGAAGTGATAAGATATTGATTCTAAATAGGTTGTGAAAATTAAGTATGCATTTTGTAGTCCCTAGAGAAACCAATAAATAAGGAGACATAGAATGGGAGACAGGAAATAGGAGGCATTGTTTCTATCTATAAGATGTTATTATAAACGAAGTAAATATTGGCAAAATATTAACATGTTTTATACCTTGGTAGTGGGTATATGTATATGGGTGTCTATTGTCCCCTGTACTTTTTTATGCTTAAACTGTCTTCTAGTACATATTAATTTAAAAACAAATGCAAAAGAAAAGCATATGTTCCAGTGTGACATCAAGAAAATTTTCACTTCATTTAAAATATTAAAAGACCTGGTTCTAGAAATAACATGCAAACTCTTAACCTGCAATTATAAAATTTGGCCTATGAAATGCACATTTCTTCTAAAATATTAAATGTTTCTGATTATAAATAAATAAATGTCTATTAATAAATATAATAAAAAATCAGGAAAATATAAAAAAGAAAACAACTATCAACCCTAATCTTACCATCTAGGAAAAAAGATCTCATTTTACACTTTAACAAATTTCCTTTCAAGTATTTTTTATAAAATTGATATCATTGTAGTAGGCATTTTTATATTTTGGATTTTAGCTCAGCTTTTAAGTCAATACTTAACCTCTCCTCCATTATTTAAATTATTTCTAATCAATAATAAAAAGAGATCAGTGTTACCAAAAATAGGAATTATGTGTTGATTTTAGGTAACAAATTTTAATTTCCCAAATTATAATTTATATAAAGAAGTTCTCTTTCAAATCCACAAAATCCTTAATAACATATGAGTTATTAGAAATTTTACCTAGGCCATGTTTGTTATCCTTTGCTCTTGGCTATCAAATTAATCTATGGCTTCCTTTACACCAAAGTTTAGAGCATTTCAATAACAGCCAGTCAACTTTCAACACTGTTTTGTGTACTTTCTGCCTGGAAGACACTTTTAAAATGTGAAACTTGAATATTCATTGGAAACCTACCTTTGCCAAGCACAAAGAATGACCTTTAAAATTCAGCAAAATAAATAACACATAGTGTTACAGAGAATGCTTTTCTATTAACAAAAGTATTCAAGAAGCCATACAGCTTTTCCCAGATATTTCCTCCAGGCCTCTGTACCATTAGTTTTTTATAGTATTTACAAATAAAGTTGTCATGACTACTGGACAACAAAAGATGAGCAATTTGGAGTAAATACATACGATGGAGTTGAAATAAGCTATATCTCACTAAATGAGAACATGTTCCTTTCTGGAAATCGATTAACATAAATAATGTTAAACTATAAAAGCAATAACTGCAATAGAGATTTTAACATGGCAGATAAATGAATATTTTCTAAAGTCAGATTGCTTGAGGTAGAGCATGAGTTGTATAACTGAATAGTTATAATTTTGCACAAGTTAATTAAACTCTGAGTCTTCATTTCCTTTTCTGTAAAGTAAGGATACATCTAAGATTATGTTCAAAATTAAGTAAGTTAATATACATAAATATATGTAATTTACATAAATCTTTTAGGACAGTATCTGGCTAGGGTAAGCTTTATGTAATGTTTGGTGGTAGTGGTGGTATTAGTTATAATACATAGAATAAAGACACTAGTCTGACACATGGAAATGTAAATCCTTGCTCTTCTGTGTACTGGCGTGAGTTCCTCAGAACATTATTAACATCATATTGACAATTTGGAATTATTAAGTGAGAAAAATACATGATAAATTTTTGGCATGTGGAAAACTATAACTACTGTTATTATATCACCATCACCATTATTATTAATCAGCAAGAACTTGATGCCTAAACTAAAAGACATATAATTTTCTTATAGATTAGAGACTAAAGAATAAATCAGTAAGTTGTACAAAATAATTCATTGTACTTTCCTTTCAGAATAGAAACTATGTTGGTAGCATATTTTCTACTAGAGGTTTAAGAAACATAAATCATAACATAGAACTCGCAGAATAAAATTTACATCATGTGACATATTGTCGTAAATTTTTTTTAAATGTATCTCATTCAGAGAAAGCAGGATGCCATGGTCTAGATCTTCTATGTGAAGAGTGCAGAGGATTTATGTTAGAGAGAGCATGCAACCTCAGCAGCTGATTTTATTTCTAATTCACGGGAAATTTTATTAGCATTATGACACAATAAAAAGAAGATTGTATTGTAATCAGTAGTCCTGAGTTTTAGTGCTATTTTTTTTAACTGATCTGAACTTGAGCAGCCATTTAACTTTTTTTTTTTTGCCATTTAACTTTTATTCCTGTTCCCTAGTCTAAAGAAATAGTACTTATTTTATAAGACCATGAAGAAGAAATAGCATAATGAATAAGAAAATACTTTGGATTAGCAATTATTCAAAACATGTATGCATGTATGTATGTGTGTATGTATTTATGTATTATACATGCATGTATTCATTCATTTATTAAATCTACACTTTTAAGTTTTGCCTTGTTCTTCAGTGAACTTGAACAGCCCATAGAATTAAAACTACAATAGGATAGCACGTTTGGGGCAATAAAAATATAGATTGGAAATACAGGATGAGTTGGGGATAGATGAGTAATACACAGTTGAACAGGTTTTAAGGACTTACATAAATCATTTAGTTGAGTCATCTATTTTACTCTAAGTTTCCTGAAAGTCAAAGTGAAAAAGAGAAGTGTATTTAGCTACATGGTTCTAATTAGTCATTCAAAGAAACTATATCACTTTCTCTTCTTGCAGTTATCTCTAAAATCATTTTTTACAGTGTCCATCAAAAAGGATACTATGTTACATAGGAGATTATTAGCAATCATGTGACAAGGTACAACAAGAAGGCATCTTAAAGTAATGTTCCAATAAATCTAAATCTCACTAAAATGTAAATTAATGAAGCAAGTTCTATAAGGCTCTAAGTTTGTCTAACCTTTTAGGTGGTGTGAGTTGGTCCAAAAATGAATCATATATGATCTATAGGGATAGCTGACCTACATGTTCTTAAAATAATTCACCACAATTATCACTTTTCCAGTGAGGCATTCAATAAGAATTGGATCCAGAGACTTTAAGGTTTGTTATCTGAGATGGCATTAATACCTGGAACACAGAAAGTCTGATGTGTTGTTATTTAGCAAAACTCAGATACTTAAGAGATCGAGGAATACATAGGAGTTTGGAAAACCCTACAAGACTTCTTATCTGATTGAATACATGCCTCAAAATAAGTGGTTTAAAAGCAAGGAGTGATTTTATAATATACAAACAAATAAGCATCAATTTTATCCATGCTTTGGAAATATCTTCTATTGGAAAACCAGAGTATATAAAATACAGTTGGTGTTGGGAGATATATATATATATATACACACACACACATATATATATATACACACACACATATATATATACACACACACATACACACACACATATATATGTATATATAGAGAGATGATATAGATATATAGATATAGATACACACACATATAAACATATATACATGTGTGTGTGTGAATATATATATGTATGTATATATATTTATACCGTACTACCAACAAATCATTCTTGATTCATGCATTACTTCTAGGCATACTACTGAAAACAAAAGAGTCTGTCTGGACCTTTAAAAATAAAAGCACTAGAAAAGGAAAGCCAACTTAGAATTGTGCATCTTCCATAAGTATCTGTGTGACTTTGGATAAGTCAGTTACATAAACCTTAGTTTCTTCATTAAAAAGTAGGACTTTGGATTATATTAAACCTAAGATTTTTGTAGGTCTAGCATTCAATGAGTTAATAATTTCATGAACTGTTAACACATGCATGAATTCGTAAGTTAGTCTGAGTACAAAGGGAAAAAAATTAGAAAACAGTATTATTTGCAGACAGAGCATTTAAGTCTTCCCCAAAGATCCTAGGAAAGAAGCCAGTTTGAGTTGTTTTTTTTTTTTAAAGAATACTTTATGAATTCAATCTTGTGATTGTGAGAGCAGATATCAAAATAATAGTCAAGAATTATGATAATCATAATTTCTAGTCAGTTTCAGACAGCTATTTCAATTGTTTTGATCATAGTGTGTGACGAAGTCAAGGCTGTGGGTTCAATCTAAACATTACACAGTCAGTTTCAAAAAGAATAAGTTTTCCTCTCTGCTTGCTGATGGTCCTGATTTATCATGGCAGCCACTGTCAAGCCATACCAGAGACTGGACAAAATGTGCAGAAATCAAATCAAGTCATTTCAAGTCAGAACAAGTAGTTTATGAATATCAGTGCCTCCATACTAGTGATATTATTATCTGCAAATCAAGGGATATTTAGGTACTCTTAAGAAACAGCAGAGACAATTATTTGAGAGTTTGTAAAGTAATTTCAAATAGAATAGTTGGGCAAAACTTACTCTGTGGCAGAATGCAAAAACAAACAAAAAGGCTACAAGTTCTTCTCACTTCCAAATGCATCCCCTCTGCCATATGACTTTGTTGTTCTCATATAAAGCTATGGAATTTTTTCCTCTACTTCCTTAGTCTGGATTTGATTATGTGACTTGACTTTAGTCCGTGGGATGTTAGCAAACCTCACATAGAGAAGCTTGAAAACACTTGTGCATTGGGGTTTATTCTCAGTTGCTGTTTGGAACACCTGAGCTGGGTGAAGAATGAGGACTTGCCTTGTAAGTGATGGAGACACGTGACTAGTTTCTCCCATTGCCCAAGGCAACCACAACTCAAACCCTTCAGAATAGTACCCAGACAACACTGTAAAAAGACAAGCACTTAGTATGGTCACTGGCTAGGGTAGTTTGATAATTTGAGAACTATAAAAATAGAAACATATTGTATTAGCATGTGCGTTGATTACCTTGATTCAATTATGATTTCCCTAGGGCCATCTCCTTTATAAAATAATGGAAAGGAGGTATTGTAGGGATACAATCAAGTAGTTAATCAGCAAATTAATCTTAACTTTTTTGTTGTAATTTCAGCCACTCGAGCAAGTCATTTACTACTCTAGATCTGACCTATTTATTGGCCTTCCAGCCATTAGTCTTGGCCTTGAATTCCTAATCCATAATAGCTACTGGAGACATCTATTTAAAACCTAAATCTGATCATGATATTCCTCTAATTAAAAAGAAAAAAAAAATCTGGCTCCTTACTGCATGCATATAGCATAGGTTTCTGTTTCAGGTTTTAGTTCCAAAGGGCTTTGATTAAGTAAAATTTTTGATGTCAATGTAAATAAGTATCAATAAATAGAAATGATGCTGCTCTAGTTGGAGAAGAGGTAGGAAAAGAACACCACTCACTATTTTTCTGAGTCTTCTGAGAGGTTACCACAATTGAAAATAATTTGGCAAGAGATTATATATTTCAAGAAGTTCGGTGTAGTCAGTGATATTTTGAAGCCACTAAGTAGCCTCATCTCTAGCAATTCTGTTTTGCATTTTATATTTCAGTAATGCCAAACTCCTTCTAGCTCCTGAGAGATAGCATGTCTCCACTTTTGCTGTATTGATTCACCCACTTGGATAATCTTCTCCTCCTTGCAGTAGTTTCTGTTTCTCTTTTAAAATCCACTTTAGGCGTATTCTTCTAAGAATGTATAGATGGCATACCTATTTGCTTTATGCCCTATAAACCTCAGCCATATCTCTGTCACGCTGTTTTTGCATTTTCTGTTTACACATATATACTTAAGAGTGAGGCTGTATGCTATGGATTCTCAGTACATGTCATATTTTAGATGGTCTATAAGTGTCTGAGAATCCAACTTTGTTAGGTTCTTTCTTAGAGCAGGGCAAGCCTTATATGTAAATGAAGTGATCTGAGAAATTTGGGGGATGAAATATCATCATAAAATATTTACTGTTCAACTAGCCTATCATTTTAATGTACATTCTCAGAGATTCTTTTTTTTTTTTTTTTGATAATCAAAGTTTGATTGGCCTATAAGAGTTCATTACGCCACTGGAAGAGGTTGCTTTAATTATCTGCTAATGTTTTATGTGAATTAGTTTATCAGAACTTTTTTAAAATATCAAGATCAAACTGGAATGACATGAATAGAATGGCAGAGGAGTTAAAAGACTGCAAGAAGAATGGTATATATTCCAATGACCAAAAAAAACCCACAAAAAACCCATACTATTTGATATTAATAATCAATTAGAAATGAAAAAATCTAGTGCTTATCCCATACACATCAGACTGACCGTAAAATAATTAAATAATGAAAGTGTACGTATTTGAAGACACAAGTGACTCAAAATTATGTTACACAGACAACATCATGATGGCAACTATGTTTTATCCTATGGGACAGAGAAGTAAGTTCATTTTCAGCATAAAATTTAGAAGTTATGACTCTTGCAAAAGGAAGAATATTAGATCCCCATACTCCATGTATGGCCATGGACACTAAAGTGAAATGTATACACAAGATTCCTCAGTTATATGAAAGGAGGAACTGATATTTTTAAAGTTTATTTTGAGGAAAGCAGACATCACCAGTAGATAAACCTTCTCTTAGTTAAAGTAAAAACTTGGAATTACAGTAGAAAAATAAAGTATTAAGTAGAAATGAGGTCCTTGAAATATTGAACTAGTTCTCCAACTATAAATTGTTGTGATACCAGAGTATACTGAAAGCCAGTGGAATCTGAATAATATAATCATGAGATAAATTTGGAATATATTAAAAATGAATCAATTCCCCTAGCTACATCAACCTAATTTTTTGGAAGGAAAAGTAGAAAATTCACATTTTATTTTATCTTATATTTATAGGTTTCCATTAACCAAATATTGTATCATTCAATATTTTGAACCCAGTTATTCTCAATAAAATCTTTTAATGTTTTTATAATGTAATAAATTGAAGAACCTTTTTTATATAGAACAGTGGTTCTCAATCCTATCTGTATATTAGAATGACAAGGAGTGTTTAGAAATTACCAATGTCAGCACCAATGTTCCCAGTGATTCTAATGTACAGCCATGGCTGTACTGATATAGACTCCGGAAATGATAAATTAATTTAATTTCAGTTGTAACATACAGATACTGGAATAAACATACCACATAAATATACAGTATTAGGCCTTAAATGGTCTTATTTTTTTTTTCTATGTGCTTTTGAAGTTATAGTTAGTGCTGGTAACCTTCAAAGCAAATTCGTGGTCATAGAGTACCTTAGGTTCAACTAGCTATATTTCTCCCACGTGGGGTTGGATATAACACAGCATGTGACAAAGAGAATTTATGATTAAAAAGTTTAATATTTATAGGAAAGAAAACAGAGTTAAAGTCATATTAGAGGAGATAGAGCAAAATAAATATTTTCAAGAAATCAGTTCTTTCATGAAAAATGAGAGGTAGAATATTGGAATGCGAGTTGCTAAGCATGCAGTGTTAAAGTATGTAAAAGAACCAAAATATAAAATAATAAAACAAGACAATAAATAGCATAATAAATTCAACCTTAAGCAAAAATTCACGTATAACATACTATAATGCAGAATTAACAACAGCCTAATGTGTGATCTAATGCCATAGATTTAACTCTAAGGCTTAGAAAAGACACAGATGGTCATCACTGAAAAACCCACTGGATTTTCCATTATCTCTTTAGAAATTAGCATTCTAATTGTAGGTCTAAAAGAACCTACACATTGAAACATGTTAGATATTCATGTTAAATAAACTTAAAGACTTCCACATGGTGGCAGTAAGTAGCTGTTACATTCAAGGGAAAGAACCGGCAAATGCTTTTGAATCTCCATGCACTGAAATCTCTGCTATGCCAAGATGAGTGTCTGATAAGATTAAATATGCTAGAGAATTCAGAGTCATTGTGACAAGCCCATCTTTAAGTTGCCCTCTGGGACCCAGGTATTGGAACATGTATGGTACAATTCTGATTACATGGCAAATCAGTAACATCTGTAATCCACAGTCAGAAAAGACATCAAGACTGTTACTCTTTTTAGTTCTATGTACCTCTCCAGCCATGCTACTTACCAATTCCATACAAAGCACTTATGCTATTGTTCACTATTTAGTGTGTCTTGCCTTACCTTTGTGCCACTTGCTAAGTTTTCTCTGCATGACTAAATGCCACTTTTCATTAAGGATAACTGTAAGGGATCCCATTCCTTTCATTCTCAATCAGCTATTCCTTTTATGAGTATCTTCCTGCTCATATATATAATTCTGTTCTAGCATTGATTACTTAGCATTCTATTTATTTGATTCTCTGTTATAATAAAATATGACTAAGAGCTGTCAACTATGTGATATTTTAGCAATCATGGTCTTAACACATAAAACTTCCCAATTTAACAAACTTCATGCAAATTTGATTTTCTCTCTTATGGCAATCAGTGATTGTATTCATTATGACACTTGTAACAATTATAATGGTACTTTTTACATCATTTCTTTAATGTTTTCTTCAGCCAGACTCTAGCCTTTGTGAGGGTGAACACTGCACTTGTTTTGTTCATTGTTCTATTACCAATCCCTACTGCAGTTCTTGACATATAGAAAACATATTTGCTTTATATCAGATATTTATTTTTGTTAGATAATTAAATGAGTTAATGAATTAAGGGATGAAGAAGCAATATAGAAGATAAAATTGACTAGATGAGGATCTGATAATTCAGTACAATAATTATAAACTACTTCAAGTAATTGATACTGTTTTATTTCAGAATCAGATAGGTCATCCTTTTCTGCCCCTTATATTTTAATTATCCTTTATTAAATATGTGCATCATGAATTTTCTACACCCTAGAGAATTTACAAATCCCTGAAGATCATGCATGTTTTCATTGGAGTACAAGTGATCAACAGTTGTTTAATTAGTTTTGAGTGGACCTGATCTTATTATATCTAAAATTCAGTTCATTGCTTTCAACAAAAGGTTACTTACACATAAAAAGAAATAAGTTGATGATAAATGTATGCAGATATTTATATCACCATGTTCATTTGGATAAGCAGACTTAGTATATTACATTTCTTGAACAGGAAAAAAATTACTGAAGTAAATGTTTTTTATCACACAGTTAGCTAGTTAATAAATACTGCACCATTTATTTTAGTAACTATATATAAATGCTTTTGTGTGTTCAAGGCTTCATATTTTATCTTGGGCATTTGTCATAGGTAGCTGAAAGTGGATTGTGGTGTAGAGATTATAATGTAACACTGTTTATCAGCATATTAAGAGAAAGGTATTGAGTCAGAGAGTGGGGAGTTAGAGGGAATTTTGCAGGAATTTCTGCTGCCTGACCAGAATTGTGAGAATCAAGCATTACAATTTCTAGACAGAAAGACATCTGATTGTAGGGTATGGGAGACTGAAGGAACAGGTTGTGATTAGAATAGAGTTACCATGAAGCAGATGATTTCAAGAATAGCCTAGAGACAGAAACTAGAAAAAAAGCAGGTAAGAGGGCATTGCCCTGTGCTAATGTATGCCAGTGGGCTTCCACACAGATGTTTGATGAAAGGGACATGGATTTTCAGTTGGAGAAATTTCAAATCTCACTGCTTTATTATTTGTGCAGCTTTAGAAAAAAAATATTTATCCCTGCAAGACTCAATTTCCTCTTTGATAAACTGAGGGTAACAGTATTACCTTTTTTTTTTTTTGGTGAAAATAGTAGGAACATAGTTGACCCTTGCTCTCCCATGTAAGGTAAAGTCATGGCTTTAAGTTTGTTAGTATTTACTCCCAAATTGAGTTGTGTGTACAGACTAAATTGAGTTTTTCATAATTACCAGTGATAGACTCACATTGAGAAAATACTTAGTGGATGGTCAAGCAGTAAGTAGACCCTTTTGCATGTTGGTGGGGGTTGATACAAATGCTGATAATAACATATGCCTATTTCTTCAAAAAATATTGATAGTGTTTTAAAATACTGGGGTTTTATTGTTGTAACACCTCAACCAAATACAGCAATAGCTTAGGCTTTAGCCTGTCTCTATTTACTTTTTGCGTGATAATTATATAAAAACAGGACTTCAAGGAAATTAATACTTTGAAAATTTAAAAAGGAAATTTTATATCTGGTTATAGTATCCATTTTCTAATTTTGATCAGTAGTTTTTTGTAATAGTAAGCCAGGTTGATTCTAATATAAAGTCAATCTTGGAAATCTCTGGTTTAACTTGTTAATTATTCCCACCTACCAAATAGAGGAACCATTTGGAAAAAATAATTAAAATGATTAGGGGGAGAAGATTATGAGCTTGTGTTACTGTTTAGGTCCTGTTTGTGTTACTGTTGGGATAGTCTTGAGTATAGGTGTAACCTGAGGAAACTATACTTATTCAAAAGAAAATTAGATAATTTTGTAATGAGTGGAGTCTGAAGTCAAACTTTACCCTCTTTAGAATTATGTCCACAATGTACTATAAAACAAACAAACAAATAACAGGAACAAAATTAGCAAACAAAAAAATCAAGATTTATTTAAACTCAAATCTACAAATGTCATTTACATGAACACTTGAATGGTTTTATGATTCTAAGTCCTGATATTGCTACCTTCTTCCACTATTCCTGTACCCATCCTGTCACCTTAGTTCAGGCCTATAATATGTTTTATCTGTGCTGTTGAAATAGCCAAATTGATTGCCACTGCTTCCATTCTCTTATCTTCATTTCCTTCTCCACAATGAATCTAAAATGATTATTCTCAAGCATCTGCTCTGCCTTCTTTAAATTTTGAGCTCACTGTACAATTCCATGATCTGACCTCTGCTGATCTCTTTGATTTTGCCTCTTGTCATGGCCACATGTGCACACCAGTTTAGTGAATTATGTATGGTTCCCAGAAAACAACCAATTTATATTATGTTTTTAACCTCAATGTCTTCAAACTCATGCTACTTCCTCTTTCCAGCCTTTCATACAGCAGTCATATAGTCCCCTTTGAGAAACACTGATCTCTACCTTTGCTCACTTCACTTTGTGTATTTTGTCATTTTCTATTATCAGATTTACTATACCATAATCCAGGCATGCTTACTTTCTAGATCATAGGAAGTCTTTATAGTTCACGGTGTTTTGAACCTCAATAAATGACTTGAAATGAACCTATGAATTACAGGAGAATTTCGTCATAAAATCTGAAGTGTTTATTCCAACCAACTGTAGAATTGATATTGTATACATTTATTCTGCTGCTGCATCATTTTGACAGAGGCAAGAGAATATACTCTGTATTGTCCCTACCTCTGGTCTAGTTTGCCTTTCTTTATTTTTATGAATGGAAACAGCTGTAGGATATCCGGAGGGTCTAGGAGTATCTTGCTGTAATAGAAAAGCAAGTCTCTGAACTCTATTTGCTCAAAGGAAAACTCAAACTGCACTTTTTGGATTTTATGGTATCAAGTAGATATTGTTGGTATATGAATCAATGAAGAATAGTCTGATAATGGAAACACTCAATGGGAACATTTGCATAAATGCTCTGTTTTGTTGTATTGATGCGAAAAACTCTGACCCTCTTTCATTAAGGATATTTTTGTATGGAACATTCTGAAACACACACACACACACACACACACACACACACACACACAAATCTGTTTTCTCTCTCCATTCAAATTTTACTGCATCTCAAGAGCTTTAGATAATGTGAAAAAAAGAACAAGAGAGAACCAGAGCACTCTGGTGATTGCTAAAAATTAAAAAAATGGTCAGAATATTTCATCATTACCAACTAATGTAATTTACCCTCTGCTACTCCATTTTTGGGTTAAAAAGAGTTTAAGGGTTTGCATATCTTGACATGCCAGAGTGTTAATCTTCCAACAGATAAAATATAAAAATCTATTTAATGTCTTCAATATAGCATAGAAACACAGTATAAAAAAAGCAAAATACTCTTAAGGTGAATATCTAGTTTTAAAACCTGGCTTTAAATCAGAGACAGAAGCTATGTGATATTTTAAAAGCAATTCATTTAATCTCTCTGAACTTTGTTTTCTGTATTTGTACATAACAAAATTTATTAAATTATAAGAAAAATTACTAGGTTAGCTGGAAATCCAATGAGAGAGCACATGGGAAAGGATTTCATAGACTATAAAATTTAAGAGATTGTACATTAATCATTAATGGATTACATATTTATGAAATTTATAATATCCATTTTAAAACAATTTCCTCATAATTGATTCTTATCATATTCTACCTTGAGGGTCCCGGCATTTTCAATCATGAAAAATCTATTATAATTGTATCAAAAATTACTGTGGTTTAACTCTTGTAATATCATGATAGAAAAAAAGTACCATGATAACAGAAAGTACCATAAATTTGGCAATATTAAATTTCAAAGCATTTTAATCAAAGTAGCATGCATATATATTGAGTAAACAGTAAAAATGTATAATAGATATATATATTGAGATCGAACACCTACTGTGAACAAATTAAAAATTCTTTCACACCTGAGTCTCGATCTGTCCTATTGGGAGCAATTCAGGTCTGCCAGCAGCTAGAGCCCTAGAGAAAAGAGACTCTCTCACCAGTATAACTGGAATGCTGAGGGAGCCTGGCCTACACAGTGAGTGCAGTGTGCTTAAATTGTAGTTCTTCACTCATTGACACCCTTGGCTACTCTTCCTTTGTCTTTGCTACAAAGTCTCAGCAATCTATAGAACTCTCCTCTTTTCCTTCTTTCTACATGTCATCTTCTCTGCTTCTGAAATAAGAGCCATTTGTGTTAACACCAGTACTTCAGAAAGTCATATATTATGTGGTTATAATCCAATCTGATGTTTTCGGATGACTTACATACATCTTTAAAGTGGAAAAATTAAGAACATTATCTAAACTTCTAGGCAATCCAGTTGACTTTTAAAGGTAAGAATAGAATTCCAAACACAACACATTCAGCAATATGACAGAGTAAGTCTATAGATATAGTATTTTGTGAATAATCTTTCAAATAGAAGAAAACCTTATGTAATTATATATAACATCTATAAATATAAACTTTTGTATATATAAAATGTAGGTCATAAAAAACATATATAATCTACATTTTTCAATAGCAATAAATACCAGGGATAAATGCAATAAAAGTTGTTCAAGTTCTTTGTCAAGAAATTTATAATTCAAAGATATTTAATAGCATATAAATTAATGAAAAGGTGTCACCTATTTACTTCATGTTGTTTTGTTTCCTATTTAAGAAATCCTTCCTTTCCATGACATCATGAGATTATGAATATATGTGTGTAATGTGTATACATGTATATCTTCTAAATTTGTATACTTTTGTCATTCACACTTTCTATCTATATAGAAAAGGTTTCTGTGTATGTTATGAGGCAACAATTTTTCTCTTTCTAATTATTCTGTTTTATATTTCTTGTTTTTCTGAACTAAGAGCACCTCTAGTACAATGTTGAATAGAATGAGGCAGAAGACATCTTTGTCTTGTTATTTAAAGGAAATGATTTTGGTGTTCCTTTACTTAGTATCTATAGTGTAGGATTTTTCTGTAGACACATATCAGCTTAAATTTTTTTGCTTCTATACCTACTTATCTAAAAGGATTTTTTAGTAATTATTATCAATCATGGTATATTTTGAATTTTATTAAATGTTTGCATCTAGTGAGTAGAGGATATATTTTTTTCTCCTTTAATCTGTTAATAGTGAATTATAATAATCAATTACCTAATATTAAATCAAATTTTTCATGGTTAAAATATATACTGTTACACTAAGTTTTGTAATATTTTCTTTAGGATTTCTTTATCTCTTATACCTACAGTCACAAGTGAGAATACTCTAATTTTCCTATCCTATTCTGTACTTCTCTAGTTTGGCAATAATAATAATAGTAATAATAATAATAATAATAATAATTTTGCAACTAATACAAATGAGAATGTTGGGGAATAGCTAGCTTCTCTTTTCATATTCTCTAGAAGGGCATATGTAATTTTGAAACTGCATTATTTTTTAATATTTGGTGAAACTCTTATAAACTCATTAAATCTCAGTGTTTTTATTGAAGTAAGATTTTTACTTTCTGATTCAATTACTTTACTTTTCATACTTTAAATCTGTTTGCCTATTGTAAGCAATAACATTCACTTCTAATATCTACCTATTTTAATCTCTATAGCATCTATGGCTACATAAAATTAATTCTTGATATCATTTATTTATCAAGAGTTTTCTCTCTTGTTTTCTTGCTTAATTTTGCAAGAAATTGTCATTTTTACCAATCTCTTCAGATTCTATTTCTTACCGGTGTCTCTCATTTGTGTGATTTAATTATGTGATATATGATTGAAAATTGTTTTCTTAACTAATCATATTTTCTTTTTTCTTTTGGTTCATTATTCTTTTATAACTTGTTAAATTCAGTGTTTAGCTAGTTAATTTGAGTCTGCTTTATTTTCTATAAAATTTCTTATTTTCTTCCATTTGTGCTTTAGTAGTATCCCATAAGTTTTATACTTCTATGTGTTTTCTAATTTCGAATATGACTTCTTAATTGAAGCATGAGATATTAGAACTAATTCTCAATTTCTAAAAATATTTTAAATTAATGGCACTGTTGTATAATGGTGTCATTTCAAAAATACAAATACTTTGAAATTTAGTAAGATGTTTGTGGCCCCTCATGTAATCATTTAAAAAACATTGCACATATATTAGAAAATGATACATGTTCTCCAATTATAAGGTGCTACATTTCATAAAAATTAAGCTAAGTAATTATTTTATTAGGTTATCATGATGAACTGAATTGATCTTATGAAATGAAATTTTGTTTTATTAAGTGACATGTTTCATGTTTAGTTTGGCTTTTTTCATATCATCAATTTATATCAATTTTGTTTAACATTTTCTTGACATACATATTTCCACACACTTTGGCTTCTGTTAATTCTGTAACTTTGTTTCTGTACATTCCATAAATAACAGATAGATGAATTTGTAAAAGTTTATTATAATCATCTTAAGCTTTAAACTTATTTATAGTTGCATATAGATATAATTTTGTGTTTTCCTACTTTATTATGTGATTTTTATTTCCACTTTGAGTCAATTTTGTTTCTGTTTCTTTTTATTTGAATGCTTTTTTCTTCTTTTTCACTCTTTCATTTTTTTATTTTATTTGTATAGAATTTTTGGACATCTTTATTATTTTTGTAGTAAAGATATTTTAACATGCATATATAACAATGTATAATCATAATACCTTTACTTTTTTCCGTAATATAAAGATTTTCAAATGTTTTTATTTTGATTTCCACACTCCCACAAATATGATATTTTGTCCACTACTTAAATGATGCTTTTATACTTCTGTGTCATTTTTATGTACAATCAATATTTGTAGAGAGCAGTTCATATATTTATGAATGTCTTCATTCTTTGCTCATTTTTCTTTTTGCATCCCAATGAAGCACATTGAAGTGTGAGCCTTTTGGATGTAAATGTAGCTTTTGTTTGTCCTAATATCTATTTATTATGTCTTTTGCTAAAACAAACAAAACACCAAATCTCAATGGCTTACTACCATAGCAGTTGATTTCTCATTCACATTAAGCAGAATTGACACATGATTCCACGTAATTTCAAACAAGTGAGGGGAAAATAGTCCATGTGCTCAGGAGAAGGAACAAAGATTTGGTGAACTCTCTGAGCATTTTCTGCCACATTATTCTTTAGACAGATTAGTATGTGTATAAAATCCAAGATTGACAGAGATACTATTTCATTGATTTCTTTTTTCCTATTATTGCTTTTGAGATATAAGCTGACAACCTAAATGCCCTCCTAAGTGGCTTCTAAGTGATATTTGGTATTTTTAATCTCTTTATTTATCATTTGTACTGGGATAATTTTTTTAAACTCACTAATATCTTCCTCTCTCTCTCCCTCTGTGTGTATGTACATGTGTGTCTATACATGCACATATACACACAAATGCATCTGTATGTATAACATATATATATATATATATATATACACACACACAACTAAAAACATGTGTATGTACATATAATTTTCAAAGCATTTTAAAAGTGTTTAATTGGTTCTTAACAGCTTTATTGGGGTATTGATTTATATATAATACAACTCATTTAAAGTATACAATTTAATTGCTTTTAGTATATTCATAATTGATTTTTAACACCTACTTTTTCTATTTTTTCTTAATATTTGTCTACTCCTGTTTAATAGAATGTGTGTATGTATGTATTTAAGAAACAGTTATTCCAAAAGTTTGGTAAAGTTTTGGAGTTGATTTAAATTTACTCTGATAGAATTTATATATAAACTGTTTATAGTGTGATCTTTTTATTATAACATTATGTTTCTTCACTTACTTTATAATTTGAGGCTATTTTTTTTGGCTTATTATTTTTGAACTCTGTCTCTCTCTTTATGCCAAATGAATTTAACCTTGCTTTTATCTGAAACTTTCATTCACCTTTATCCCATGGGCACTGAAATCCTTGATACCACCTACTTTCAGACAACCATGAGACAGCAGACCTATGTTTTCAGCTCATTTAACTGCTTTCCATTTCTATTCAAAGTAAGATTACTGGATAGAGTTGTCTCATGTGATACTTGGGACATACTTATACTTAAAAAATTATTTATTGTTTATGTGGAATTCAAAAGTAACTTTGCATCCTATAGTTTTCCTTGTTAAATCTGGCAGTCATAGATCTCAGTATATCTCTCTCCTTCCTTCCTTCCTTCCTTCCTTCCTTCCTTCCTTCCTTCCTTCCTTCCTTCCTTCCTTCCTTCCTTCCTTCCTCCTCCCTCCCTCCCTCCCTCCCTTCCTTCCTTCCTTTTCTTTTTAGCAAAGTTTTATTTTTTCTAAACATTTTAAGAAGGTAATATAAGCCAAGCATAATATAATTGTCTTATTCTGAAATGATTCATACTTTACTTTTATAATCAGAGATATATAGAACATACAGAGAGAACTGCCTAGAAACTAGCAAAAATTGATAAAATCACATAGTCACAGTCACAGAAGCATAAAAGATACAGAATTTAAACCTAAAGGACTAGTGAATAATGTTTTTGAGACTCTGAATTGTTTGTTGGTTTTGATATTACAGAGCTATAAAAGCAGATGTGAGCTGGTTCAGGATACACAATAGTTCAACCTATTATACAAATGGTTATTAAACTAGATGTTACTTTGACTTTCTTTTCAGTGTTTAAATTGGATTATGAGATGTGCAAGAAAATCTGCTGTAAAATTGTATCATTCTTTGAGGATCACCTTTTGTGAAATGGGGTCTATTGTATACTGGTATATTTGAAATTTCTTTCTTTTTTTTTTTTTTTTTGTTCATTTTTTGCTTTAAAAAAATTTTTTTACCATATGTTGATAGACTCTAGAAGGGCTCTTTCTGTTGCAAATATTAGTTTGTTTTGCTATGTTTTTTGATTGACTGCTTTTATTCTTGGTGTGTATTTTGAATATGTCAATTTATTCATCATTTGGTTTAGGTACTACTTTATTGCTTTTTTTTCTTATGGTAATATTTTTATATCTTTTTTAAAGCCATGAGTTTACTCTTCAAATAATCCCTGGGATACAGAGATTTGCAGAAGGACCTTTATTTTTTAAATATTTTGTTACTTTCACTGTTATATCAAAATAGCTTTTTTTACCTCCTTGAGGTAAATAGGAAGAGAATGAGATGAGATTAACAGATATTAGACGATCCAAATCACACAATGTAGTCATGGTTACCATCAAAATACTGTGGCAAATAGGTGAATCAGTCTATAAAGAATTTATATATATATATTAAAAAGTATGGATTGGCATTTTTGTTAACACCTCCTTCAAAATTTCATGTGATTGACTGGAAAAACATCTTATTTCATTAATATCCATCAAGGTCAGTATGTCATGGATGGAAATAAAATGCAGAAAATCTAATAGGGAGACATAAAAAGGAAAGTGTAGAGAACTGATATTAATGTTTTCACTCTCACAAACATATACTCAAATACTTCCTGATAAGTTTAGTCATTGCTAGGTACTACGAGCTTTACATCATATAGATTTTCTAAATATTCCCCTCCTCCTGCCAAAGTAATAATTAAAATTCTAGATCAATTACCTTTTTTCTATTAAAATTATTCAAATAACTAAATATTAAATCTAAATAATCAGTAATATAAGTTATTGACAGTTGTATGTTCACTGCTGCAGACAAAGTAAATTTAACATTAACTAAATTTAAAGTGGATAACATTAAAGAATATTATCTTTTTAAAGTCAAAATAACATGCATTTGCATCAGTTTAACAAGTATTTATAAATTATCTACTGGGGAAATGAAACTATCTTATCCAAGTGTATACTATGTTTTATATAATAATTAAAATTTATAATTAATAAGCTGAGTGTCAAAGCCAATTATAATTTAAAAGTTATTAACTCTTCTCCATCAGCATAGGTAATTACCAATAGAGTAAATATAGCTTATCAGATTCTCTTGGAACCATGTATGTATTATATAGTTCTAGAACTGTGGAAAAGGGTTCAGAATGAGACATGTCATGCCTAAGATCACTAACGCTTCTTTGTTCCCATTCTAATAAATGCTCAATTGAAACTGCAGTGTGGTCTATAGGATTAGCCTTCAACTGAAATAGAATTCATGACGTACCTGGGGGAAATCTTAAAAGTCAAAATAAAAAAAATAGGGGCAAAAGTGAGATGAGAAGTAGTGAACATATATTCCTGATCCAAATTATAGGAAGAATAGAAACAATTTTATGTTGACTTTTAATTGACGAGTTTGAGAAAGGAAGATTATTATATTTATTTTTAAAATAAATGATAGAGATCAGTAAAAGATTTTTGCCACATCAAGGCAGAATATAGCACTAAACTAAATAGATAAACAGAATAGTCCACACACAATAAGCAATCCTAAGCAATAAGTGTAGAAACCCTTTGATGTCCACTCCTTCCAGCCAGCTGGTTTTGCCCTTTAACTTAGGAATTGTTTTGTTGACACTTCCATCTATGTTTTTTTCTTTTCTTTTCCAAAATTGAGGAGGAATGGTTGAAACATTTCAGAAATAGACTGTCTTTCAGAAGCTAACAGGGCTCACTGTTATATAACAGTGATATAAGTAAAACTTACAGGTTTGAGAAATAATTGATAATGATAGAGAGTGATTTTTAAAAACATAATTACAGTAAATAAAACACAAATGCATTTAATTAAGTCAAGGTGATTGCAATTTATGACTAAAAGGTGCAATGATGAGAATAGGCAGGAAAACACAGAAAACAACATGGATTTATCTTTTAAAGTGAAATGGGAATACAAGTGCAGGAGCAAATACTCTCAGGTGGGGAATGGGAGAAATATTTTGAAAACTGTTAAAAGGAAAGGATAATTATATTGGGCCTGGGCAGATGGTTAAGGACTGTGTTACATGGACTCATAAGGACACATAAGGAAGGGCATTCCAGAAGGAGATACAGCACTAATAAAGGAAATGAATATGGAGAAAACAAAGTACTCCATTGCTTCCGGAGCTTGTGGTGCAAAAGCCTGGGAAGGAAAGATTCCATGATCCCATTAGTTTGTAGGCAAAAACTAAAGAATTCGCTTTATTTTTATAGCCAGTGGGAACTCGCTGATAATTTCTTCACAACTAGGGTCATAATATAATCTCCAATGTTTAAGAAATCTGGTATGAGGAGTGATGAAGTGGATAAATTGAGAGATGAATAAGTTAGAGATATAGAGATCAAAAAGATGTTACTGAAGCCTTTGGAATATTTAGAAAACATTCAACCTTTGTCAGTATGGAATGATTGGGATGCAGTCGCTTCTTTATCAGAGCTTCTCTAAGTTCTATGAAGGTAGAAGTTAGGGTAATAATTTATTCATTATTGTGCCAGCAAAGATTAGGACAGTGCAAGGCACACAGTGAGTTTTCAGGAAATGAATCATGAATCCAATAAGAATAAATGCATAAGCCGTAAGTCAAAAACACCATGTTGACTATAGCCCCTAAGAACCACATGTTGTCCCACATAAAGCTTTATTGAGTGCTAACTATTCCAAGTCCTCTAAAATGGTCACATTACTGCGTGCCACATTTAAAAGCACCTTTAAATGTATACAGCACAGACTAGGAGCCTGAAAATAATAGTTCATAAACCATTAAAACAATCATGTGATAGTTCAAAGAAAGATTTGGAATTTTTCTCAGGATGTGAGATGCAAGGATTGTCTTAAGCATTTTGAAAAAATTTTAAGGAAGTTCATGAAAAAATATCAACAATATATTTTCTCTTAAGTAAGTTGTCAACATATATAATTGCAGTCATTGCACAGCCAGTGTTTCTCAGTTAAGGAATAAGAGTGCAAGCTCCTTGGCAGAAGTCTGCTGCTCACTGGGAGGTTTCAAAAGGAGAAGCAGAAAGTTAATGAGAAGAGCCCTTTGTGTTCCAAGCAATCCTCTGGCTGTGGCCTTAGCGCCCAGAGCACTATTAACAGAGCCGCTTGCAGTTTCACCTTTCCCTAGCAATTCAAGGCAGGCACTTTGATGTGTTTCTTGATTTGCCCCCTTGTTGCTTCCTCTTCAAAAGCATGAGGATGACTGAGCTTGTATCTCACAGACACATGTGAACCTCAGTGCAGCAATATTTCATATTTGGTCCTTGTCTTTGTAGTGTAGTGGCTTGTACACATTAAAATTATTGCCCCCAAAGACTTCTTTCCTTGCAATTCTTCCTTCCAAGTAACAATATATCTCCCATACCCAGTTGAATTTAGAGGCTACAGGATGAATCAGTATCCTCAATAAAGTATTTTCTAATCTTCTTCATTGCTAGAGACACCGCTAATTTTTCCTTTGGCATCCAAACATAAAACACATGCAGCATATGTTGATTCAACCCCCTTTTCTTTTCCTATATTCAGTCAAATTCTTTCAAATATGCCTTGTATCCGTCTATCTCTCCCTCCTTTCTACCGTTAGCTGTGTTGACCGGAATCAGTTTATCCTCAAAAATGAAATGACATGATCAAGAAGGTGAAAGCTAAGAAGTGGTGCATGTATACTTTTCTTACTCAGCCTTATCTATGATTCCAAGGAATTCCTATACATTGTATTGACAGATGCTTTTATATTAATAGATAGTAGTCTGATATCATTTCTATTTATTCATGTTAATCATTTCATGAACTACTGTGTACCTGCTTACCCAGTTTCTTGGGTTAAGGGTGGATGATAAAAAGTTGAAAACAATACACTGAAAAAATGAGCAAGGCAGTATTTATAATGTAAGATAAGAAAGTCATACCAAATGATGTTAAGAATAGGCATGTTATAAAAAATCTTATTTTTTCAAAAATGAATACTTTATGAATAAAATATATACCAGTTAGTTAAAGCCTTAGGATTACTCATGAACATAAATGGGTCCAAAATTTCCTTCCATTGTTTTTTGTTGCTTTGTTCTTCATTCCCTCTTCCCTCTTCTCTTTTCTCTTCCCCCTCTTTTCCTCCCTTTTCCTCTCTTCCCCTACCCTGTCTTCCCTTTTCGTTCCCTCTCTCCCCCATCAATAACTCATGCTGCACATGGTACAAATGCAAAAGGAAAAAAGAATATGCAGTGATAAATATGTCTCCTTTACATCCCTGTTACACAGCAGCCAGTGAGCTGTCCACAAAAGTAGCCAATATTGTCAGGTTCTTGGGTATCTTTTCAAGACATCTATGTATATTCAGGTATGTATGAATAATTTATTGAGTATCACATTATAAAGTTGGGAAAATCAAGGCTTTGAAAGAGTTAAATGATAAGCTTCAAGGTTATGCAGAATGTTAGCAATAGAGTTGGGAATGAGCCCAGATTTTCTAATGTTTTTCACTAGGCATTGTGCCATTTTGCAAATTTTTATCTTCTATATGCCAATATTTCTGCCTTTTGTATAGATGGGCATATCTCCAAGGCTTTTAAATTTGAATTTGGTTCAAAAACTCACCCTAAGAATAAATGAAGTATATGAGTCTCCTTTGTATGCAACACTTCAACCCAAACTAGTTAGGGTATCAGTTCAGAGTTCCCTGGTTTTTCTGAGGTGGATATTTAAGAGCATCATCCTTCGCTTGAGAGGCTTCTTTCAGGAACAGGGATTCTTGCTTGAAAATAAAAGAAACAAACAACAAACAAAAAATATAATGCATTTTAGATAAGAAATGTTTATCCAAATAATTAAAAATTTTAAATTTCTTTTATTAAATTCAGTTTAAAACATTTTTTTTCAAATGTGCATTTTAGATATTTATTTTGAATAAATTTTCTCAGTTCCATAGGTCCTAGCTCTTCTTGAGAACTTGCCTTTGCGGGTTTACTTCCATTTCATACAACTACAGAAAGTGATTGTCATAAGGGATGGGTAGGAATTGGTACTATCCCTTGCTAACACCTTTAACACAAGGTCTTCAGACAGATGTTTAATTAAAAAAAAAAAAAAAACAGTAGCAAGGGTTAGTTCAGCAGATAAAACATAGAAACTGAAAATATTTTATACTATAAGATCCAAATATGTAAAAGATTCTTCTTCACCTTGAGAAAAAAATGGCAAAGATATTTGTATTCTTTCTGTTATGACTTCCCAGCATGCCTCTTTCATGCACTCTGATACCATGCTCCAGTTTCCCTAAACAATTCTGGCTGTGTCTGATTATGTTCTTTACTCAGACTGCTTTTTGCTCTTTTCTTCTGATTGTCTTTCTTTGGGTGTTTAGCTCTTTGATTTGTCTTTAAACCCAGAACACAGGCAGGAATGCATACTTGGAAGAGTGAGATTGTACAGCAGAAATGCATAGTTATTTTTTCTCAGTGTCACCATCTTGTTTTAACACCTCATTGGACAAGATTAAGTTAGAGGCACTGTACCTGTTGCTGGAGGCCTTCAACAAAAATCTCCAAATATGACTTTTATTCCCTCTAGCAAAATAAATAAATAAATAAAAAGGAATAAATTCTATCACATTTCTCCTGAGTCTTTCCTCAGCAGCATATTTTTCTTCATAGTGATTATTCTGGATGGTCTTATTCTTTAATTGCTTGCTTTATTTTTAATTAGACAAAGGAAGGTCATAATAAGGGAGTACCACTTTATGAACAATTATGCAATTCTCAATATTTTGAGAAATTGATGTAATATTAAATTTTAAATTATCTCCTCAAAATTCAGTACATTAAAAAGAATGATGCTCATTTAGACGTATTTATTCATCTACCATTTCCCTACTGATAGAACTCCATCAATTCTCTTATGATAGGCTATAGGTGTGGATGACCATCAAAGTGACACATGACATTCCTTCCATTAAGAGGTTGAATCAATCCTCCCTGCCCTTGAATCTGTGCTGGATTCATGGATTGCTTTGAACAGTTCATGCAGTTGAACTGTGGTTATGCCAATTCTGGGCTTAAGCCTTAAAACTCATGGAATCCTCTATATTCACATTGTTGGAGACTGCTGGAGAATCCACACAGAGAAAGAGTTCTGGAGATTGAAACACCCCCTAAAAAGAAGCCCCAGAGGATGAAAAAATATTAGGAAAGGAGGTCTCACATTTGAGCTAGCCCAGTGAAGAGGCCATACACATCCATGAGGCCATCTTGAATCCTTCAGTCCAAATTGCGGCCACATGAGTCAGTTCAGCTGACAAAACATTGAAAAGAATTAAGCTGTCCCTGCTGAGCCCTGTGTAACCTGTCAGTGCACTCATGAACAAATAAAATGATTATTGTTTTAGACAATGGGTATGTATTATATAAGCTGTATTACTATTTTGGTTAATTTGTTAACACAAAAGTTCATTGATGTTTCCCTAAAAATAATTACCATATTCTAAAGATAAGATTATTGACTATGTTTAATATTTATGCCTCCTATGACACATATTTAATTTGCATGCTATTTTAAAATTTGCATGCTATTATTTTTAATAACAAAAGAAATGCTTTACATAATTAATTTTTAAGAGGCACAATAGTCAAAACACGAATTTAAAAAAAAATAACATTTAAACTATTCACAAAGTTTTCCTGTGGTAATTCTTTTTAATGCATGTCCAAAGTGTTTAAATTTAGAAGACCTGGCTTTGAGTCCCTATTCTATTATTTTCTCTTTGACTTTATGTAAATTGTTTAATACATTTATTCAATTGTTTTAAAAAAAGTTATATAAAAACTAGAAACAACATAGATGTCTTTCAACAGGTGGATAGATAAAGAAATTTTCATATATTAATATAATAAAAATTTACCTGGCAATAGAAAGGAACTAGTTATTGATACATACAGCATCATTGAAGTATTTCTAAAATTATGATTGGAAAAAGCCAAAAAAAAAGAGTACATATATATGATTCCATTTAAATAAAATTCTAAAAAATCAAAACTAATATAGGGATAGAAAACTGACTCGTAGTTTCCTGGGGATGTTGAAAGGATGAAGTAGGGAATAAGTAGAAAGAGCCATGAGAAAACTTTTGGAGTGAAAATGTTTATTATCTTGATTGTGGTAAGAGTTTCAAGAGTCTATTCATATGTCAAAACTCATCAAATTATATACTTTAAATATGTATAATTTAGTATACTTCAACTATACATTAATAAAGCTGTGAAATGACAAAATAATAAAATGGTTAATACTTGCTTTTTATTTCAAAGGATTTATTTATTCAGCAATTATTTGATCAGTGTCAATGAAGATATAATTAAAATATATCCATTCTATCAAAGATCAGAGTGGGATGAGGAGGCAAGAAAGAAAAAAAACTGTGATATAATGCTATGGCACCAATGTATGAAAGACTATACAGGAAATAGAATAGTGATTATTTTTTCATTATAACAGATGAGTAGAACCATGTGATTTACATAGGATATAAAGGAACTCTGAGCAAAAAATAATCAGCAAAGTCGTTGAGATAGAAAACAAGTTGTCCTTCTTCACAAAAGCAGTGTAACTCAAAAATAGGCTTAATGGCAAAAATATAAGATTCAAACTGTGGGGCATTGAATGCCATGCAAAGAAGTTTGGTCTTTACTCTATGATGGTGAATAATATGTTAAAGAAGGATTAAATCTATAGTTTAGAAAGATAACCAAAACATGGAGACGAGAAAGGAGACTACTGCATTTTTTTTTTTTTTCAAGAGAGAGATAGTGAGGCCTTGAACTAAAGCAAGGGCAAAGAAAAGAACCATATTAAACATAAGGGTAGAAATGTCAAGTTCTGTTGGAGGTCAAGTGAGTTAATGAACAGATAGATATATGTCAAAGGTCTCAATCACTACTTCATATAGAATATTATTGAACTAGCATCTCATTATAATAATGTAAAATCATAGATGGCTTTCTGTGATATATTTTGGATGAGTGGTTTTAGACTAAGCATCCAAACTTCTAGAAGAATTGTAATTCAAGAATATGTGTACTAATATTTTTATGGCTCTTATTACCAAATAACCTGAATCAATAAATTTATGTATTTTTTCCACAAATAAAAAAATTGATGAACTGATAGGTGAAAATATGTTATTGTTTATAATCTTAATTTGCATTTCTTATTAATCATATAGGGTATCTTCTTATACCTTTGAAAATCATTTAGGAATTTATATTTACTTTTCTCTAAATTAAACACGTAATCTGCCTTTTTTAATTGGGTTGTCAACCATTTTCTCATTGATTTGCAGAAAACTCTTTATTAAGTTTTAATTATGCTTTCCAAGTTTATCATTTGTTTGTTTGGCATTATTATAGCGATTTTTTTCCATATAGTAAAAAAGATTAAAGTCAGATTATCTGTGTATTCAGTACCAAAAATAAAATATTAGAGCAAAAAATCTATTTTTATTATTTTTATAATACAAGTATTTTAGACATAATTTTGTTTATTTAGAATAGAAATTTCTATAGTTAGAAATAAATTTTAGAAAGTTTTTGCTTTGTCCTCTTAAAAAATCAAGAATATATCGGTTCTATGAAATATGAGCTAGAAGATGATACAAGTAGGAAATAGTAAAATAAAAAGAGAACTTTGCTGAGAGACCAAAAATATCCTAATGGGCATAAGTGATATAGAGGAAGAACATCATTAAATAAACATGTCCTAACAATTTCCAAATGCATTATGAAGTCTCACCTGCTAAATAAATATTACATAAAATGAATGAGTGGCGTTAAGAAGCTCATTCATTCAAGAATACTTAATAACTAATTTAAACCTACCGTTGTATACTGTTTTAGATTTTGCCAAAAATTAGTGAAAATATTATGAAAATATTAGTGAAAATATCCTTAACCATAGAGCAGATATAAATAATGGAGAATAGTCAGATAAGAGACAATGAAATCTGATGAATATTTAGATGGGAAAAAAAAAACCAGATACTATGAGGAAGCAGAGAATGGGTGTTTAACCCAAATTTGAGAAGTTAGGGTGAAATATCTTTTCTGAGATCTAAAGGGTGAATATGCAGAATCAGGTGAAATATTGAAGGCAGAGAGTTGAAAAAATAAAGCTGTTATATAGAGAGAAGGGAAAAGAACACACAAAAATCCCTGAAGATTAAAAAAAGTATTTTGTGTTCAAGGATATGAAAATCATTCAATCTGAATGGAAGTATAAACTGTAAAGGAGAGGCAAAGGTTAGAATACAAAGGAATAAGCAATTCCCAGATCACCTATGGGCTTCAAAGATCTTGTAAATTTATATTTTATTCTGAGTATAATGGGGTAGAAGAGTAAATTAGTGATATAATCTGATTTCCATATGAGAATAACCTTAAATACTATAAAGACCATTTAGAAGGGTTTTCTTTTCAGCTTTTCTCAATTAAGTAGCTTCCTAAAACTACCAGATCCATTCACTGTTACCCACATCCACCGCCCACACCACTATTCATGTGCTGGAAAGTTGCAATAGTTTTGTTGCCACCATTGGCCCTTCAGATAGTGGGGGTTTTTTGTTTGTTTGTTTGTTTGTTTGTTTTGGTTTGGTTTGTTTTCAGTGTAAATGATTCTATTTATCACACCTCACCCTTTCTTCTGGTTTTCCTTTCTAACAGTTTGCATTTCCTCACTTTAATTACTATATTAGTTGAGCCTCTTTTCAACTAAAAAAATAATAATATATAGATAGATAGATAGATAGATAGATAGATAGATAGATATTTGTAAGCAGAGGTTGTATTGGTTTTATTCATATCTTCTGTATTGAAATCTAGAATATAGCCTGGCACTTAGTGCTCAACTATTTGATTGTGGGTTCAATTTCCAATGTTAGTTTCATGTGCCTACACAATATCTATGAACAGATGTATGATAACAAGTTCTGGAACTTATGAAAGGGTAGAGATAAAAGTATTGACAATATGGGGCCAACTGAAATTTTTCAAAGGAAAGTGTGTGGATTGAGAATAGAAGAGGCATTAGAATACTGTATCAGGACCTTCTGCATCCCCATTTCACACATGTTCAGTGCATTTTTCTATAGATGTTGCTGCGCTTGCGACAACTAGCTCCAGAAGTTATACCTGACAGCACCTTAGCTGAACTACATTGCTCATTTCTTTCTGCTCTGAGATTTCTCTGCCTGAGAAAATGCTCGGCAATTACATAGAGGTACAGAATTGAAAGTTCAACTGAGTTATACCCCACATGGCAGTCCTTGACCAACATGAGAGCTAATAGACAAATTGTCCCCTCTCCTATCCATTGAGTGTAACAACTTTTAGGCTTCTTTTGTTTGAGTGCCTCAAATGATTTCAGCAAGGTTCCTCCTCACCTATTCATGGTGCTGAGATGCTTAATACTTGATCCTTATATTGGCATTTCCACCCTCCCTGTTTAACTCTTTCAGCCTCTTACGTCTATTCCCTGAAATGACTTTCCAAATTAAACTATGTGTATAAAAGCCTAGTGTCTGCTTTCTGGGGAAAACCCAGGCTAAAACTAACATTTCAATTACAATTGAAAAAATAAAAAAGCAAAAGTAGACTCACATATACTGCTCAGAAAGAAAACCAGGAATGTCAAGTCATAGAAATAAGAAGAGGAAGAGGAAGAGGAGGAGGAGGAGGAAGAAGAAGACTACGGACACAAGAAGGATGGGAGTGTTAAAAGTCAAATGATGCTGAAAGGAACAGTAGGATAAGCAAAAAATTGTTTCTATTAAATTTAGTAGCAACAAGCTCACTGACATTTTGAAGGGAACAATTTTGGTGGAGTGTAGCTTGTGGAAGCCTAACTGCAGTGAACTAAAGATAAGGAGGTAAATAAGTGGTTAATGTGATTGTTAACAGTCCCCCCCCCAATTAAAAAAAAATCACTGGAAAACAAGAGATTAACACAAAATTTAGAAAATGATAAATGTGAAGAAATAATAAAGGCCAAGATACTGATTTCTATTATTAACAGATAGGAAAAGAATAATACTCCAAAATGTTATTAAATATAATGGATAATGTATGTGAGATTATATATATATATATATATATATATATATATATATATATATATATATAATGGAATAGAAAATTGTTTAGGAAAAACAGTTAAGGAAACAGCCAAATTTTTTTCTTGAAGCTATTCATAAGAAGTAATTTCGAAGTAATAATTTGTTAGAAAATCAAGTGGAAAAATTAAAGGCTAAGAGATCCAATTTCCAAAAACAAGCAAAAGTATAAAATAACACCAATAAATTCATCAAGAAATATTTAATACTAATATTAGAAAAAGCATAATGTAAGATATTTAATTTATTTGGATAAAAAGAGAAATACACTATAATCAAAAAAAAGACAACTATCAAAAAAAGTGACCCCTATCTTGATTATATATCTAATTGTAAACATAATTCCAAATGGAATTTTTGAAATTTGATAATATAATTGTAAAATACATCTAATAAATTGAATGAGAATAATCAAGAAAGAATTTAAAAATTTAATTAAAAAATTTTACATTTTTAAATGTACTATAGCCTTATAACAATTAAAGCTTTCTTGTATTCAAGCAACAATAGAGTTTTATTAATGAGAAAATGTGTAAGGCTAATGCAAAGACAAAGATAAGCATCAGCATTTATATTGTAAGAAAGATAGAATTTGATAGTAGTTAATGACAGGTTACTTAAATAATGGTCACTATTTTTAGTTAAAAGTAAAGTTGCATAATTTCCTTAAAAATAAATAAAAATAAATTCCAAGTATATTGGATATAAACATTAAAAAGTAAACCATAAACATTCTAGACAAAATTATAGATAGGTTTGTAAATTAGAGGTAAGCACTCTCAAGACATGACACCAAAGATAAAGACTATAATTTAAAAATTCTGATAGAAGTGGTTACATAAAAATGTTAAATTTAAAAATTGCATTGAAAAACACTATGCATGTTGAAGCCAAACCGTGAACCAGGTCATTTTTTTGCAATATCAGCTCCAAGAAGTTGGCCTTATATATAGATGCTTTTTTATATAATAATCATATATATGAATATATCCATGTATATGTATTGCATACTACTTGCCTAATAATCTAGTTAGTGGGACAGCCTTGTCATTTTTTGTGTGCTTTTCTCTATTTTCCTAATTTTCTTTACTGGGAATGTTATTTTCTATACATAATAAATAAAAGTTATCAAAGATAAAAATAATATGTTAGGTGGTTTCCAAAAATGATTTTTCTATTAATTATGGTTAGAGAGATGGATTGGATAAATACTAAATATAAAATAGTAAGGCTTGCATTTATTTGCCTAACGTTACTATGTTAGGTGTATCCCCAGGCCACTGTATCCTGGGGTAGGATTTAGTTATAAGAAAATAATAAACCCTTACTCCGTTCGTGCTTAGGAAGCACAACTTTTCTCAAGCCTCATGTTTCTCTTAGTTTCCAGATGTTTCAAATGCTCACACATTATGTAGCTGAGCAGTGCCAGAGCAGTTACCCAGGAATGTATGTGCCATATAATGTCCTGTTCACTTCCTTGTTAAATGCCTGCCTGGTGGACGATGTGCCTGCAACAGCAGAATGTTCCATTGTTATCACTAAGAGCTAGTTTTGCATTTTGGTGACTTTAAATATATTTCAGATATATTCCTTACCCTACAATATAAAATATATAACAAAAATATAGAACTTAATACATAACATTTAAACTTAAACAGTATAATAGTCAACATCTAAATAACTCCCATATACTATTCCATCATTATTAATAGTCATTACTTTGCTTTTCTGTACAGTTTTAACATTTGTATACACTCCTATATAACTTAAAATTCCTTATGTGCTATTCCATTTTGTAAATCTTTGGCAGAATTACTATCATGAGAGGATGCATTACAATAACCACCAATGCCATTTCCAAATATTATAAATGTTAATAGGATTGTAAACACCACAGAATCTTGGGTAACTTTTTTCTTAATAAAAAGTATGTTGAGATTGATGAAAACACTTCTGTAATTCTAGTAGGGTCTAAGCAGATGACCACAACAGTAGATTGCTGTAGTAACTTTTGGTTGTTTTATTTATTTTTATTTTTTTAAATATATTTTTAAAATTTTTCAATTATAGTTGGCATACAATATTATATTAGTTTCAGGTGTACAACATAGTGTTAGACATTTATATAACTCACAAAGTGATCACCCCGATAAATCTGACACCATACATAGTTATTACAATATTATACTATATTCCTCTTGCTGTATTTTAAATCCCCATGACTATTTTGTAACTACCAATTCATACTTCTTAACCCCTTGCTCCCCTTTTTTATCCCCACCCATCTGGCAAGCCCCCAAATGTTCTCTGTATCTGTGAGTTTGTTTCTGTTTTGTTTGTTTATTTTGTTTTTTAGATCCCACATATAAGTGAAATTATATGGCATGATTTGTCTTTGTCTGACTTACTCCACTCACACAATACCTTCTAGGTCTATCCATGTTGTTGCAGATGGCAAGATTTCATTCATTCATTCATTCATTCATTCATATGGCTGAGTAATATTTCATTGTATATCTGTACCAACTCTTTATCCATTCATCCAGTGATAGAGACCAAGGTTATGTCCATAGCTTGGCTATTGTAAATAATGCTGCAATGAACAGGTAAATGTACATGTCTCTTCAACTAGTATTTTGGGTTTACTTAGATAAATACCAAGAAGTGGGATTACTGGGTTCTTCTTTGTCTCTTGTGATAGCCTTTGTTTTATTTTTATTTTTATTTTTTTCCCCTCTTTAATTCTTCCCTCCCTCATTTCTACCCCGACCTATGAATGTTGCCATCTCCCTGTAAGAACTGGATCTCTGAGGGTGGGGCGTCTCCTCCCATGTACTCGCAGTGCGGTGAGCACCTGGGGCTTGGGTGCTTACGCAGGGTATGGTCTGTGGATCCACCTGGAGCACGAACCCAGGACCTTCTGCATGTAAAGCAGACATGCTAACTACTGCACTATGGAGCCACCCCCTAGGCTTTGTTTTAAAGTCTATTTAGCCTGGTATAAGTATTGCTACCCCAGATATTTTTTCATTTCCATTTTTTGGGGGATGATTATAATAGTGCATTTTTATTACCTATATTAAATACAACATAATCATATGATTATTTGTTTTACACATGCTTTCCTTTGTTCTCAAAATGTCTTCTACCATCTTTTTTTCTTCTACACCTCTCAGCAGGCAGAGAAGCATGCTTATTTGAGATGGGAAGCTGTGGTTGCTCTTATTTGCAGATCCCACACTCAGACATGCTAATGTGCAGGTTGGATATTTTTTGTTGAGTTTTAGATGTTTAGCCTATTGTTTCAAGGGGAAAGATGTGGGGATATTTGTCGCTCTGCCATATTTCTGACATCAGCCTTTCATTTCCATTTTTATGAAATATCTTTTTTCATCCCTTTCCTTTCAGTCTATGTGTGTCTTTGATCTGAAGTATCTTGTAGACAATATATGTAAGAGTCTTGTTTTTTTTTTTAACCATTTAGCTATCCTATCTTTTGATTGTAGTATTTAATTGTTTTTTTTTATTTGAAGTAATTGTTGAATTTAGTTATTACCATTTTATTATTCATCTTTTTGATACATATTTTTTCTTTTTCTTAAATCCCTCTGACATTTCCTGTAATATTGGCTTGGTTGTGATGAACTTCTTTAGCTTTTTCTTATTTGGGAGGTCTTTCATCTGACCTTTAATTAAATGAAGCTTTGCTGGGTAGAGTAATCTTGCTTGTAGTTCCTTGCTTTTCATCACTTTGAATTTTTCATGCCAACCCCTTCTGGCCTGCATGTTTCTGTTGAGAAATCAGCTGACAGTTTTATGAGAGCTACCTTATAAGTAACTAATTGCTTTTCTATTGTTACTTTTAAGATTCTTTGTCTTTAACCTTTGGCATTTTAATTATGATGTGTCTTGATGTGGGCCTCTTTGGGTTCATCTTGTTTGGGACTGTCTAACCTTGCTGGGGTTGTATGTCTATTCCTTCACCAGGTTAGGGAGGTTTTCCATTATTATTTCTTAAAATGGATTTTTAATTTTCTTTTTTTCTCTCTCTCTCTGGTAGCCCCATGATGAGAATGTTGTTATTTTTGATGTCCCAGAGGCCCCTTAAACTATCCTCATTTAAAAAAATTTTTTCTTGTTGCTCTTCTGATTAGGTGTTTTCTGCTACTTTATCTTCTAAATTGCTAATTTAATCCTCTTGCTTCATCTAATCTGTTGATTGCTTCTAAAGTATTCTTCATTTAATTTATTGTAGTCTTCATTTCTGTAAGGTTCTTTTTTATGTTTTGTATCTCCTCCATTTTTATGTTTTCTGTCTCTTTGTTAAAGTTCTCACTGAGTTCATCTACTCTTTCCTTAAATTCATTGATGATGTGTTTTGAAACTCTGTATCTTAGATTGCTTGTCTCCACATTGTTTCATTCTTTTTCTGGAGCTTTGTACTGTCATTTCTTGGGATATGTTTATTTCCCCATTTTGGATGCCTCCCTGTTTTTATTCTATGTATCAGTTAGAGCTGCTATGTTTCCTAGTTTTAGTAGGATGGCTTTATGTAGTAGGTGTTATGTGGTGCCCAATGGTACAATCTTCCCTGGTCACCTAAGTGAGGTGCTCAAGGTCTGTCCCTTGTGTCATTTGTGTTTACCCTCCTGATGTATTTCAGCCTTTGTTGCTGTTTGCACTTTGATGGGAGGAATTGAATCTTGGGCTGATTAGGTATGAGGATTGGCTGGTGAGGGGATGACCCTATGGAGCAGGATTCACTTTTGCAGGGTTCTGGTGCCTGCCTAGTCTGCCATTCGCATGTATGCTCCTTAATTGCAACTCTGGGTGGTGCTCTAGCTCTGGTCGAAGCAGGTCACTGGGCATATTTGCCTAAGGGCCCCCTGGATAGGGCCCAGCTGCAGGCCAAGTTCAGCTGCAGCCTGTGCACTGCCCTTGGCCACCTGGCAAGTCACCAAGCAATCCGCAGGTGGATGCCACCCATGCTGGGCTTAGAGGTTCCCTGAGAGACCAGGCCAGGAACTGAGGCCAGCTGCTGCTAGTGCTTGGCTTGGGGCTGCTCAGCAAGAGGCACATGGTATGCCAAAGCCAGATGCTATTTCTTTGGGTTTTGTGTACCTTTAAGAGATTTTAGGAAAGTCTACAGCCTAAGTCAAGAAAAGGTCATTTATGTGGATAAAACCACTGGAGCAGCATAGGTGGACCCACAAGTTGAGAGGGGTAGGGTCCCATGGAATCACATGAATGAGGCAACCTGTGTTAGTCAGGTTGATGGAGACTCAGATATGGTGACTGTCTGTGCCACATGCCCAGACAGGGGAAGACTCAACAAAGGAACAATAGATTCTGCCAGTATTTCTGTCTAGAAGAAAGCTGCCCCTTTAGCTGTCTCTCTGAAGCCAGACAACTCAGTTCCTCCTGTATGTCCTTGCATTCCTTGATCAGCTACTATAATACTGGAGCGCTGAATGAGTGAGTTCATCAATGAATGTCTGCTCATGGGCCCTCTATGAGGGAAGTCTGCAAGTTCCCCAGCTTTTTGTCTTCTCAGCCACAATCTCCACTGGTTTTCATAGCCAGAGGTTTTGGGGATTTCTCTTCCTGGCACTGGATACCTGAGCTGGGAAGCCCAGTGTGGAGTAAGACCCTTCACTCCTCCAGGAAGACCTTTGTAGCCAAGATATTCCTCCTGATCCTCAACTGCCACATGTGATTGTGGGACTACCAACCTTGAGGTGGCCTCTTAAGTATGTCCCCAGTTGTAGGACTTCTGTTCAGCCAGACCTCAGGTGATTCACAATGATGATTGTTCAGTAGGTTTTTTTTTTTTTTTTTTTTTTTTTTTGTAATTTTGATGTGGTCATGAGAGAAGATGAGCACAGCATCTACCTTTTATGTCGTCTTGACTGGAAGTCCCTTTTGTTGTTGTTGTTGTTTTAAATTTAGCTTTAAATTGAAGCTAAATTGAAGCTGAGAGGGACTGAGAAGAAGAAGAAAAGTCAATTTTTTCCATAATGGTAGAATTGAAAAAACAAGAAACAAATGCTTCTGTGCTTTTTCAAGGAGGGAAATAAGGAAGAAACAACAGCAACAGAGTGGGCGAATATTTAAGTTTCTGGAAACATTCCAATTTTAGTACTTTTTGTTATTCCCTGACTCTTTTTTATTGGTGATTAATGATAAAACTCTTATACAAAAAAGAGCTTTTTAATAGCTTCAAGACAATGCTAATTCTATACAAGAAAGAAATACATTTAAATGTCTAAATACATTTAAATATATTTAAACATCTGTAACCTACACTTAGAAAATAAGAAATGAATAAGAAGGTAGTCTGTGATCCAGAATGTCACCTAGGAGATTATTTAAATCATAAGAGGTCCTTAGAGGTTTTGTAATCATTTGTAACTTACTAATATAGATATTTTTATGGTTTTATATAACAGTATCATTGCAAATGTAGCATTGAGATTGCAAATGTTAAAGATTATTTTAAGAATTGCCCATTTTTGTTGCAATATACTATAAATAGAACAACAGCTAGTATAAAAGACAATTATATAACAGATATTCATATCTTTAATCTTACAGGATGAAAAATAGCACAGTAAAAATTTATTTAAAAATCAGAAAAACTTCAAAACATTAATTTGTTATAAATGTAAAGTTTAAAATGGATAAGTAAATCTACATATTAAAATACTGACAGAGAAAAATTGGATCTAATCTCCCCATTTTTATGCATAAGGTCGTTCCCAAAAATTTTAGCAAAAAACAAGGAACAGAGGATAATTTAAAATATGTTTTATATAAAGAAATCCTTCAACTCAACAAGAAAAAAATAAACAATCCATTTAAAAAATGGGCAGAGGACCTGAACAGACACTTCTCCCTAGCAACCATACAAATGACCAACCAATATATGAAAAGATGTTCAATTTCACTGGCTATTAGAGAAATGCACATCAAAACCACAATGAGATACCATCTCACACCTTTTAGAATAGCTATTATCAACAAGACAAGTAATAACAAATGTTGGAGAGGATATGGGGAAAATTGGACCCTCATACACTACTGGTGGGACTGCAAATTGGTCTCACTATGGAAAACAGTATGGAGATTCTGCAAAACACTAACAGTTGATTTACCATATGATCCAGCAATCCCTCTACTGGGTATTAGCCTGAAAGACCTGAAACATTTACCCAAGAAGATATATGCACACCGATGTTCATAATAGCATTATTCATAGCAGCCGAGGCATGGAAACAAAAATGTCCTTAGGTAGATACTGGATAAAGAACGTGTGGTACATATATACAATGGAATACTACTCAGCCATAAGAAAAGATGAAACACTGCCATTTTTACACCATGGATGGATCTTCAGACTACCATGTTAAGCTAAATAAGTCAGATGGAAAAAGTCAAAGACTATATGATTTCACTCATACGTGGAATATAAAACTGAAAGTAACAAACAAATAAGAAAGACCAAAAAACAAAAACTCATAGACACAGACAACAGTATGGTGGACCAGAAGGAAGGATATTTGGGGGAAGTGGGAAAGGGTAAAGGAGGTCAAATATAATTTTAAAAAATAGGTTTTTATTACATTTGATAGAGGAGATTTGACTTTGGGTGGTGAGCACATAATGTGATATTGATATGCAGATATGTATAATAGAACTGCACACTTGAAACCTGTATAATTTTATTAAAGTCACCTCAATAAATTTAATAAAATTTTTTAAAATACACTTTTGGATGGAATTTATAGCTTTTAGTTATGTGATTTCATCATAGGTTGTGAAATATTCAAGTAATAGAAATACAAGATTGCCAGAGATATTTATGTGTATCTATCTATAGATAGATAGATAGATAGATAGATAGATAGATAGATAGATAGATAATTTGCAATTAATGTCCTCATAGAATCAATACTTGGAGTCTTATAATAAAGATAAAATTTGCCACATGTGAAATATATTTAAGATAGAGATGATAAAATTACAAAGTTTTGGTTAGTAATTTCTGGACATAAAATAATAGTTTCTGAAAAAAATGACCCCAAAATTTCTTTCAAATGTCTTTCTATATAAAAAAAATATATAATCATATGTTCAGCTTTTAATTACATTTTAAATTTTTAATAAATGTTGACTGCATATTACCATACTATATATTGACAATATAAATATTTTCTAATATTTAAAAAATATTTGGAGAACTTTAGTTCTAAGATTCAATAGCACCAGTTTTCCTAGTCCTCCTTCTTATGACTAGAAAATTCTGGACATAACAGCACAAAGTAAGACTCTTAAAGGTGGAAAAAAGGCAGACTGCCTAGGGATATCAGGACTTACCAATGGCATGACAGTGAGTTCCCTGAGTTTTCTTATTGTCTTCCATATATCACAGAAGACTCCAAGATAACCATCAATAGGGACAGATAGAAAAAAAAAAATCTCCAAGGAAAGCCTGTTTCTTCTAATCAATAGATTAGGAAAAGGGTGGCATAACAACAGAAAACACTTGGCTGGTCTTTACCAGGTTCTACCCAAACAGAAGTGGAAAAACTGCCCCACTCATGACTTCACTGGGGAAGAATGAGAAGCAGATATTCTATTCCAACTATATACCTTCCCTCCATAAAAGCAAGAAATGTCAGTCTGATTTCCCCAGTTGGGTGACATTGACAGAGCATGTAGGGAGTTGTTCTTCTGTACCCTGCACAGCAGAAGCAGATAGTGTTCTAATTTCCCCATCGTGGTATTGTGTCAGTAGGGTCCAAAGTAAGCTAAGCCTCTCCTTTCACATGATGGAAATGAGACTTAATTAGGTAGTTTGAGATGATGAAGCTAATCTCTAATACCTTTTTTCCCCTTCCCCACATGTATTAGTGGGATCCAGCAGGAAGTCCACTCAAATATTCCCCACAGATTTTGACAACAGAGCCAAAGCAATTTAATGAAGCAAGGATAGCCATTTTAATAAATGAAGTATATGGAAATTCATAGACAAATTTTTTTAATGAACCTCAATATAAACCTCAGACTTAAAATTGATCATTAACTTACATGTAATGTGAAACTATAAACCTTTTAGTAAAAATTTAAGAAAAATATTCAGAATCTAGAATTAGACAACATTCTTAATCTTGACTTTAAAAGTAATATCTATAAAAGGAAGAAGTGATAAATTTGACCTCATCAAAACTAAAATTTTTTTCTCTGAAAAAGATGCCATAAGGGGGGTGAAAATACAAGCTACAAAATTGAGAGAAAATGTTTGCAAACTACATATCCAATGAAGCACTAGTATTAAAATAGGAGGAATTCTCAAAATTCAAGTTAGAAAATCAAACACACCAATTAGAGAATGAGTGAAAGATATGAACAGTATTTCATTGAAAAAGATATATACATGTGAATAGACACACAAAAATATTTAATATCATTAGCCATTAGGAAATGCAAATTAAAACCACAATGAGATATTACTGCACACCTTTAATGACTAAAAAAATAGTAAAAATAGCAAATGTTGGTAAGGATGTTGAAAAACTGGGCTATTCATACATCATACAAAGTGATATGGACACCTTGAAAAAGAATTTGACAGTTTTCAATAGAAAATAGTAAAATACAAAGATAAAAAAAGTTTATAATAATACTATATAAATTAAAGCAAATATTCAAAAATTTTATATTAATTATCTGAGCATTAAAAAGAGCATATAAGAACAAATATATTCATATATTTTAATCAGTTTCTTAGTCATAATTTTTCTAATGTATTTTTTTAATAGGGAAATTTTTCCTAGAGATGCCTGAAAATCTTTCTTAATGTTGCATGTTTTGTTTAATAACTTTAAAGTATTTACTGTAAAACAAAACAAAACAGTAAAATTTACTACCTACTGTAATGAAGTCAATATTGTATTGGCTAATGGATAAATAAATCAAAAGACAGAATAGATTCCAAAAATGACTTCTCACGTATATGGAAAACTGATTTTTGTTAAGTTTTCCAAGATATTCCAATAGGAGGGGAAATTTTTTCCAACAAATTCTTCTTGAACCCTTGGGAAAAAAATTACCTAACACTTCACAATATACACAAATATCTGAGGTGAATCATAGACATAAACATAAAATCTAAATGTATATTCCTTTTTTGAGAAAACATAGAAAGATATATCTTAACCTGTTGTAAGGAAAATTTATTTTATATGACAAAATGTCACCATATGTAAAAGAAAAATAAATTAATCTATCTTTACCAAAATTAAACGTTTTGCTCATGAAAAACTGGTAACAATGAAAATCAAGCCATAGGCTTAGGGAACATTTTCTCAATATATTTATCTAAAAAAGGATTTAATTTTGTAATATATGAAGAATATATAGAAATCAATAGATAAACTCAAGTTAAAAAGGGACATGAACAAATACTTCACCAAAAAATGTAGTTGGTGAAGTATAGTTTCCTTCCTAGGAATCTACCCATAGTAAATGAGTAATTATGTCCTATCAAAAATGTGTATATAAATGTATAATTGTATAAAAATCTTTACAACCATTTATTAATGTTTATAGCAGTTCTACTCATAATACCCCAAGTATGAAAACAATCTAAATATTCCCTTAGTGGGAGAATGAGTAACCAATCTCAGTGTAGAGAAAGATTAACAGTGTAAAAGAAAGCACTAAAAATGAAATAAAAATTATCATTTGTATTTTACCAAAATTAAGATTTGCATGTCTCTATATCTATTAATGTGCATCTTTTTATGCACAAATTGGCTGCATCAATAGATATCATGGTAATGTATATTAGTAACAAAATTAAGTACTACTTCACATTTAAAAAAAAACAGTAAAGATTTGGAAAACTTCTAAGTTTATTGGGAATGTAAAATAACATGACTACTCTGAAAACCAGTTTGACAGATTTTCACACAATTAAACGTGAACTGGCCCCATGACCCATTAGTTTCTCTTCTAGGTATTGACTCATGTTAGATAAAAATTTATGTTTTCACAAAGACTTGTAGGTAAGTGTGTAAATGTTTATAGCATCTTAATTCACAAGACCCTAGAGTGGAAACAATCCAAATGTTCCTTAGCAGAATAGGTAATTCTGTGGCACATTATTATAATAGAATACATTGTAGCTTAAAAGAAAAAAAAATACTAATACATTCAAGAACATGGATGAATCTCCAAATTATTATCTTGAGTGAAAGAGATCATACATGTATATAAAAAGTTCATACTGAATAATTCCTTTTGTGAAGTTCAATTTCAAGCAAAAGTAATTTATAATTATAGAAACTGTAACAGCAATTGTCTTTGGGAGTGGGATTTAACTGGAAGGGGGAGTAAGGAAACTGAGGGCTAATAAAAATGTTCTATGCCTTGACTTTTTTGGTGATTATTTAAGTTTATACATTTGTCGGAACTCACCATACTCTACACTTTTTTGCATATTTTAATTTATGTCTTATGAATACAAACCATTACTGAGAAATAATGTTATTTTCTAAATATTTGGCATTTGTAGCATTTTGAAAATTACATAATTTCTTTTCTCATTCCAATGAGTAGTTGATTTGTACCTCATTTTTTATTTGTAATTTTATATTCTTTCTCTGAAAGACAGCTTCCACAGTTATATAAGCTTCAAGCCACGGGGGGGGGGGGGGGTGGAAACAGAGTGAATGTAAGTTTTTTCTACAAATATACTTCTTTAAGACCTCTCCTCCTTTCTTTTTTCTCTCAACCCAAAGTCAAAATTGGGATTTTTTTTCTTTTTACTACACCTCTATTTCTCAAATTCTACCAGTCTCATCATATGTCTTACTGATCTAATGGAGTCACTATTATGATATGTCCTTTAATAACCCAGAAAATGTGTTTCCATCCATTTTCTTCATATTTTCTTTAACATTTATCATTTTTTACATGACCCTAATTGTACATATTAGTCAGTCTATGTCTTCCACTATACCATGAAATTTTCAAAGGTAGAAATCCTCTTCATTTTCCATTGGCACTATCAAATATCCTCTTTGACATCTGTTTCATCTACTCAAAGCAACTTTTCCATTTCTTCACAGAATTGTCTGCTTGTACTAGGATACGATGAAAAATATGAAGAAATTATTGCTTTCATTTTGCTCTCTTACAGACAAATATTCAGAATTATCATCTATATTCATGGCTTTTCAGACAACTTAAATTCAGAATTTATGGATTGCTTCATGAATTTACTCACCAGGTAGACACTAAAAGAAAGTTGGAATTCAAACAAATAAGTTGGAAAGGGCCATTCAAAATAAAGAATATGATTTGTATAAAAGCTGGAAATAACAAACCCAAAATGGGTGTAAGAAACTAAGTGTAATTTGTGACTAGAATGCAGGGAGTTTTAGAGAAGTGAGAAATTATGTCAGGACTTTTTAGTGGCTTTATATACAATGGCAAGGAGTTTGGCTATCATCCTGGGGGTTCTTCTTTAGTATATTAATAGCAGTCAGTTAAAAAATTTACTGAATATATACTAACCAGTGGGTATGTGCCTCCATGAAACTTGTCATTTAGTGGCAAATTATATAAATAATAAAAATATAATTGATAAAATTATTTTAAGCATGTAATTGCTGTGGAAAAATATTTGTAACATTTTGTGAATATGCTTGTCATAACCTAGGCTTGTGGGCCATGAAAAGATACCTGTTTTTTTTGGCTCAGCATTCTTCTCAGCATCTATACCTGTGTCTGATAAATAAAGATGCTCAACAATTTTTCCATGAATAAACAAGTGGATACTTGGATTGAACACTAATGAGTGAGTTAGTTGAATAGATAGAGGATAAATATTTAGCCTGGAGGGAGAAAAATGTACACGTATAAAAGTCTAGGACCTCTAGAGCATATGGTATGTTCAAGAACCCAAGAAAAATCTAATAGAGTTGGGACAAAGAAAACAGTATATAGAATACTAGGTGATAAGGCTGGAAAGGGAGGTAGAATCTGTGCCATACAGAGTATTATAGTTCATGTTAAAGATTTTGAAAATTATAACAGTATTTTACAATTTTAAAAGATAGCTTCAGCATTATTGTGAAGACTCAATGTGTGAAGACTCAATGTGTGAAGACTAGGAAACAATCACAAGCTGATGAGGAAACGTGAATATATCCCAGTCTATTTGTGCAGTCTAGGAAATAAACTTTTGAAGTTGAGATGGGAATGGCAATGAGGCTGGAAAATAGTGGATGTATTGAAAATTATTTAGGAAGTAGGATCAAAAAGAATTTATCATTTAGTTGAATAAAATTTGGAAGAAGCCAAAGGTAATTAATGGGATTATATATTGAGTGATTAGGTGAATGGAGGTTTAGCAGAGTTGCAGATTTGATATAGATTTCAAATATGTTCTTTTGAGATTCTCCTGAGATTTCTAGATTGACTGGAAGGACAACAAAGGTATTCTAAACCACAGAAATAGATTAGGGAATTTAATGAGATCCATACTCTGGAAGGGGAATTGTTTTAGGAAGAGAGTTAAAAGTAAAAAAGGAAAGGACTAAATGAACCCTCATAAAGCTTCCATATTTAATGAACAGAGTTTTAGAAGCACAGTTGTGAAAAGATGGAAGACTTAGGGTGTCAGAGGTGTCACAGGAATAAAACGTGTTTTCTAGAAGAGAGTGATCAAAGTTCTTTAAGTTAAAAAACGCTAAATCTCACTCTAGGTAGGAGATTTCTGCTGGCTGACTCTATGTATAAATTAAACCAAAGTGTTTATGGCAGAACCTCTAGAAGAAACCTAGGCCTCATACATTGCCACGTACAATGAGAATGTAATATTTACTTCTCTTGGACTTGGAAAAATAAAAACAGACACCAGCTGGGATTATGATTCTCCCACTTTGCATTACCCCTCATATTTGAGCACTACTGAGGCAATCTATAAACACGTGTTAAATTAGATCTTTAATCTTACATCTTTGAAACAAATAGCTTACTTTTATGACTTAAATTTTATAAAATATAATAGAATATAAATATTTTAATAAGCTAAAAGTTAAACATTTTCATTGTTTAAAATTGCCAAACAAAAAAATGTAAAGATGAGAAAAGCACTATAATATAGCACCCAATGAAAACCATTCTTAATTCTTTTATATATATATATATATATATAAAATATTCATGCAATTGATATATTAATACATTACATATACATGAATGTAGTTAATATAATAAAGTAGGATATAGTTTATAATCTTAATTTAGGAACCTGAATATCTACAGGCTTTTTTATGAATGAAACTGAATTTTTAACATTTGCAACATGAAGACAAGAATATCCTCCCTCAATCAACCATTATAGTGAATAATGGGTCCTCAATACATTTTCCTAACTAATTGACTGTCACCAAAAATAATAAGAAGGAAGATAAATAGGAATAGTAACAAATCATTTTTTACTGACAGAATAAACCTCAACAAGAATCTTAAGTTAGTATTTCTGTTCTTTTTTGATTTCCGACATTAAGCAATTTGCAATGAAAAAACAGACACATATGTACAGTTGGGTGTTTGTGTGTAACTCTGATTCTATGTAGAAGTTGATTTATCTGTAGTCAATTCTTAATCTTTTCAGTAAATTAATTTTTATTTTGTATCATGTCTGTTTTCTATGCTACTTATAACTTCAGTTGGGAGGTTCTGTGTTGTTTTCCTCAGGAATTTAATTAAGGATTTCAAAAACTGTCTACATATATAAATTAACTTTTAATTGAAAACTGAAGAGCAGTGGAAAATGTAGAAGGATGCAAGAAAATTGGGATCCTTATATTTTTTATTACATTTGTGTTCTTGAGCAAAACTATTTACTTTGAATAGATTGGGCAATTGTAAATAAAATACAAATCTTATCTAGACAGAACAGTTATCAGATGGAGATTGCATCACAACACAGTTTCATCCATGTTAAAATGCTGATTCTCTATAGTAAGGGAATGTGGAGATTCATTTGCCACATTAAATGCAAAGACTACATATTCATAACCTTGTAAAATTAGGTCAGACTTCAGTAGAGTCATTTTTATGTTCAAAGTTACAAAACAAACAATTCTCATGGGCATTTTTTGTTTACCTAGTTTTAGCTGCATTTATTATGCATCAAATCTGAAAGATTTATGGGACTAGCTAGAGGCAGAAGTCATAATGGCTAATAAAACTCCAACCTAGCAAATGCTGTTTCTCCATCAGGCATAGGGTTAAGGTAAAAAAAAAAAAAATCGCAAACAAAAAATGTAGTATGTAAGCTATGAGTGTTATGGGACTTACACTAAAGTTCTTTTATACTATACGGTACCCTTTTAGTTCTTTGTCCGTAAGCATCATTGGCAAATGGAGCCTGCACCAATTTGTTTGTTGACTTGATAAGTGATTATAGTGGTTTAGACAATTCTATCATGTCTCACAAAAAGATGAAATAGACAACCTTGATGTACTGTTGACCCTTCTGATTTTATCAACGAAATGCCATCAACCAGCACCTAAAACAGTACTTAGGACATAATAAGCATCCCATACATATTTATTATATAAAACAATGACTAATTCTTATTAAGAATATTTCTTTTTTTTATAGCTTGTCTATTCAATTCACAACACACACACACACACACACACACACACACACACACACAGAAATGTCTTTCAACCTATAAGCCGGTGTACTTGGATATGACAGAGAACATCTCAGTGTGTAAAATCATAATGGAAAGAATTGCATCTTCATGAAATTCCCAGATTATTCCTCTGTAACTCCATCTGTTCTCTGTGTTCTGACATGGTTATAGTCCCTATCTTTTAAATTAACCCACTAGGGCAAGTATCTCCATGATTAATACATAATCATCTGCCTATTCCCTTTTAAAGCAATGAAAGCAAATAGATTTTTCTAAGACTTTGAAATAAGTTAAAAATAAAAACAGACAAAAAAGAATGTTATCAGGTAGAGTCCTGTGTCCAGAAAATGCTAACTCTGACCAGACCTGCACTCTGACCACAGTGCATGGCTCTTCCACTCTCAGACACCCACTAGCATGTCTGCAGATTTAGTTTCCTCATCTGCAAAGTGCAGGTTTCCACAGGATGATTTCTGGGCTTCCTTCTCAGCTATAAAAGTATTTGGAAATTATTCATTTAACTGTGAATTTGAAAAAAAATTCTTATCTGGAGGCCTTGGACAATAACATGGTGTGAGTATGGAAAAAGAGGAGAGGAGAGAAAGAGAAGGAGAATAAAAAAATATGAGACCTGGGGCTCTTTTTAGACCAAAATTCTTGTAGTAATTTTATGAGATAGACACTGATGTTTACTTCAGTTTCAGCGGACTAACATTTACATCCAACAGCAATTGCAGTTCTAATGGAAAAATAAGAGCAAATACTTATATTTCTTTTGTTAATGAACTGTGATACTGCTCTGAATAAAATGTGTAATCTATGAAAAGTTGTAATTCAGACTTCAGCTTTTCAATTCGTATCTTCACAATTCTTTAAGTATACCACATTGAAAACAACTATACCTTTAACTCTTCACTAATCTTTCTAATTTCCTTTTTATGGGCCATAGGTTCAAAGCCTTTGGCAAGCAATAGCATCAACCTTAAACTTAAAAACATCGCTAGTATTGATTATATTTATTGCAGTTATCTTTAATGGAAAGTGGCGCTTCTCACCATTTGCAATAGTGATACACAGGTTTTTTTCTTAAGTTGCTTTAAGCAAAAAAGAGAGTGAATTGATTTTAAAGATATTAAATTACTGTAAATAGAAGTCTTATACTAAATAAAATAAAATAGTGAAAGTGGTCATTAGGTGTCTTAAGATTAGAAAAGCATAGCTTTGGAAGTGGATGTGATTTCTCTGCAGCTCTATTAACCATGTCTGATCTCTTAGATAATCATAATAATCCTATTCCAGTTGGCTTCCAATATTATTCTTTTGCTTACTACAGAAGAGTCTCTTATTGACAGCCAGCTATATACCTGATTATATGTTGGATTTTGGAATTGACTGCTTAATGGTGCTTTTCATCATGGCGTCCTTTGAAAAGCAGAGATGTTTGACCTAACTAGGGTTTATAAATGGGCAAACCACTTCAGGCTCTGTCTTTGATTACCTCCCAAAGTTTCTCTTTTATTGGAAGGCATCAGAAGCAAGCTGTGTATTTCCCTATGTGTATTCCATTATACCAGAGATAGAAATGTAAATCTGTATGAATTTTTTGGTAGCAATTTTATAATACCTATCAACATTTTAAACCAACACATCTTTTTCTTCAAAATACTATTTCTAGGATTTTAGTCTACCCCCCCCAAAAAAATTATAGGTGAGCTATAATATAGATGTAAGGATGTTTATTGAAGAATTATTTGTACATAATTGTACATAATGTACATATTTGTACATTATTATTTGTAATAATTAGAGATTAAGTAAATTTCCTTTTTCTTGAAATATATTTTACTTTTGGTTTCAGTGATACTTCCTTCATTCTACTGGGTTTTCCACCACCTCTCTAGCTACTATTTCCAGACTTTGCTGCTTCTCTTCATTACCTCAAACTCTGAAAATCAACTTTTTGTTGATTTTCTATTTATGCCTTGGTATTTCTAGAAGTCATATGAATTGAAATAGCTTTTACACTTTAATGATTCACCTCTTTCTCATGTTTCTTCCTTCTAAAATCAAGGCTTATATTAATAGATTATTCTAAATATCTATTGCCTATCTAATATACATCTCAAGTTCAACATGCCTAAAACTGCGCCTTGATTTTATACCTTCCTCCAATCTTTCTAGCCCAGTGACTCCATTCTACCAAGCTAAAGAGTCATGTTTTATTTTTTCTTTCACCCACTTGCCTCATCAAATCTGTCAGAAAATCTTGTTTGTTCTATGTTCGAGTTATTCCACAATAAAACCTCCCCCAAAGCCAAGTTAAACAATTTTTCTGGGTTTGTCTGTAAGGGTATTTCCAGGTGATATAAACATTTCAGTCAGTGGACTCAGCAAAGCACATCACCCTTCACAGTGTGCAAGATTTTAAGATTAGGATGTGGATATTTTTCTGATGTTGGTGGTGGTGGGTGTTATTTAGCCTATGACAATGATATACCAGATTATATTAGCTACTAAAACACTGAAATTTTCAAATTGAAGAGAAAATTTTCTCCAAAATAGTCGATCAAAGTCTATTTGAAAATAGCAAGAAAGAAAATACTTCTGTTCAAAAATTTGCATTTATTGTCACTAACAAATATGAGCAGCTTAGCATTGGAGAATAAAGGAACTAACTATAGGCTCATGTGAGCTACTAGTGTTCTATATAAGTGATAATTCCATCAAATAATACTTCTAAAAATTTGATGTATAGGATGCCTTTTCTATTTACCAAAAAAAATAATAATAATAATTAAGGACTTTCTACTTTTACACACAAATCTGTCCAGTAAATTTCCTACATGATCTCAAAAACCCCTTAGTGTAGAATTTGGGAAAATGATCTTAAGAAATATTTCTTTCCAGCCAAGTTTTCTATAAAAGGTCAAAATATATTTATAGTTGTCTTATAAACTTCCACGCTCATTTTTTATTTAGTCATTTATTTCATCTTTTAGTCCATAAATACTTACTGAATGTCTATTAAGTACCAGGGATTATGGAAGAATGTAGGATATATTATATGAAAGGCAACCTATTTATCCGTAAATTTTTATGCAAGTAGCATAAGAAATAAGGAATACGTTGTTATAAGCAGAGAAAAATCAAACATGTTGTGCTAAAGATTTTGAGATATGAAGCCATTCCAATGGAAAAAAAAAATAAAAGAAGACCTTGCCTCCTCCTAGATGAAGCAACTAAGACTTCTAGGAGGAGAGGACACTTCAGGATGACTTCACAATGCATGAACAGTAACATGCAACTTGGCAAAGCCAAAGAAAAGTTATTCTTCAAAGAAGGAACAGGATATGCTAAGCCAATGTTTCTAAACTGGGAGCAGTTTTTTCCCCAGGGGACATTTGTTGAAATCAGGAGACATTTCTGGCTCCATAATTGGGTGAGGGTGAGAATTGCTACTGGCATCTCGAATTTGAGACCAAAAATCCTAATAAGCCTCCTACAATGCGTAGAACAGCCACCTATATCAAAGTATTAGTCAGCTTAGAATGTCAATGATGCCAAATTTGAGAACCCTTGTCCTAAGCTATGCAGGAGTGAGATAGCATGTCGTGTTCTTAAATCATAAGAGGCTCTATTTATGGCTGTTATTTATTAAGACCATACTATGTATTTTACTATTTGAGCTTAAGAACAAGTTGAGATGAAGAAATAAATTGTGGGTAGTAAAAGAAATCTTTATAGAAAGAATTAGTGGAAATGATAATTAAAAAAAAACTTTTATAAGAATATGAAGCAAATGATGAAATTTTGTCAATAAATATTGTCATTAAAGAACTACCCACAAAAAATTATTTAAACATTGAATCTAATATATACAGGTATAGGGCACTTTCCCCAAAAAAGTCTAATATAGAGATTTTATTTATAAATATATAATTTCTGCAATTGCCACTATGGAAAACTGGTTTAGTTGATAATTGTAGTCTAAAATTAAGCATCTAGATTTTTTCCAGTCATAATATTTATATTATGACCTACTGTTTTAGAGATATATTATTATTATTTTCAAGATCCATTTTTTTGGCATCATACAAATAAATAGCATACACATCTTTTTATCAAGTTCCAGTAAATGATTCCACAAACTAAAAGATAATTTTATAATTTAGTATCATAATCATGTTTTAGGACCCCAAAAGACAAAGTGTTCAGATGTCTGAGAGTGTTAACAAATCACCAGATGCAATCCTAGAAACATGCCAAGTATTTTTAATTGTTTTTGAGCGCTGTGGAAAAGTTTAAGAAGCCAAGTCAAGCTTGAAATAAAATTCAGAGACTTCATTATATAGTCAGCATCCAAAAGCTATCAGAATTGTGTGGGTGTTTGGATGTTGTTTTTTAAAAATGCAGAGAAAACTCTATTTTAGTGCACAGTCCCTTGGAGAAGTAACTTGTCAATTATGCTGAATAGTGGTGTGGTTTTCAATGTGTAGAAAACAGACAGGGACTGACCTTAGACTCCTTGAAGCAATGAGCTCAGCTGGTTCTAAACTCAGATCCTTAGGGTGTCAAGGCAACTGTATTACCCTGCATAACAAACCCCTGTGTGTTTACTTCAGTTGATGTCCTATATTGTGCTTTCTCAGACAGAACCCCACAGTCGCAGGTTAATGTCCTTGAAGTTAGAGCTTTTAAAAATGTCATTGCAATTTAAGCAACAGTGATCAAAAGTAACTATCTCGTATCACCAGGAGCCAGTTCTACTTTTTATACTAATCCAAAATAAGTAAAGAACATCATGTTCAAAGGAACTATTTTGTACAAGACTCGACTTTTAAGTCTGATGAATTTTTGGGTGAAAAATATTCTTTTTAATAGAGTTCAGTGGTTACCTCATATCTGAAAAGAGTTAGTGGAATTGATAATAAATTAGATTGTATGTAAAACTGAGAAGGTACAAGGTGATAATTTCTCTAAAAGTCTAGTTTCAGAAAAAGTCACACGCAGAAATGGTCCAGTTTCAAAACCAAAGGAACACTCCTTTGCATATCAAAATTCTGTTTCTTTAGTCATTAGAAAATGTACTTAAGTGCCTGAGAGTCAGTTTGACCCTTTAATTCTCATTTTCTTCTAAGATTTTTTATAACTTTATGTAACCTACTTCCTTTTAGACAAGCCCTGCAGAGCTGTCAATCTCATGGACATCTGCACTAGTCGGATGATATGCCACTGACAGAAAAAACTGAATACTTGGTTTCTATGGTTGGGGGTATATCATGCAGTTATTGACTTTCTTCCCTAGAGGTCGATATCAAAATTTATTCAAAGAAGAAATCCGGTTCAAAAAAAATCCAATTTTCATCAAGAAGTCAAAATCAACACATCATATCAGCTTATATTATAAAATAAAATAATTATTGGGCTAACAGTGAAATTATCACATAAATGCATATGTGTTATACTTGACTGGAAAAAGCGATGATTTGATATGTTATTTGGAAATATAGACCAAATAAAAAAAGGCCAGTAGATCATCCAGCTCACTTCTTTTATTAATAAATTATAGTAAGACCATGTGTTAATCTAAAATTAAAACCATGATTTTTAAAAGGTTAAGAAAGATTTAATAAACTGTTATCACTGGTTGGATATTATTATGCACTCATAAAATTTAAAATTTTATTCACACATTCTAAGATTTCAGTCATTTACTAATATGTTTTGAAATAGCCAAGGAAAACATCTATTTAGCAGTTTCAAACAAGAAATAATCTTTAAATATTTCACATAAGATGCTCAGATTCCCCCTTTCAAACCAAGTGGTTACACTGGCATGTCGCAATGCATCGAAATTAAAAGGGAAATTCTATATTTCTTCTTTGCCATTGACCTCCAGCAGTCAGAACATCTCCTTCCAAGTCCACCTGCATGTCCTGCAAGAAGGACTGGGGCATACAGGTGGACTTGGGAGGAGATGTTCTAGCCACAGTTAATTTACTGTGAAAGAAGGGAAGAAGGGATTGAGTTTAACAACCAGTGGTTTGCACCACACAATCTGATTTGAAAATTAACAACTGGCCGATCTCTTTTCTCTAAGACGCTTTATTCTCTCAAGAAACCTCGTGTACTATACTCCTTTTGGATTTACCTCACTATTCCATCATAAATTCCTGAAAGAAACACTTAGGTTCTAGTCAGTCTGCTTCATGTAAAAGCCAATAAGGCTTAAAGAATTTGGGTACAGAAAAATGTAAATTAGGGGACTTGATTGGCTTAAGCTTCCTGACTTGAATGTTTTGAGGGTTGCACTAGATGATCTATTGGGCTTTTTTTTTTTTTTTTTTTTTTTTAAGCTTTCAGGATTCTTAATAGATCAGGGGAGAATTTACTATGAAGCAAAGCAGGACTGCATGTTATTCACTGGGAAGGGCCTTTGCAATGTTACATAGTCACATGATTTTGTAAATTTTGCAAGAGTAAACATTTTCATTGCAACTAGGAAAATACTTGTCTCTGTCACATTTCCCCTTGTGTCAGGAGCACTGATGAAAATATTTTAAATTAGTAATTTGGATTCTTTTCAAATAAATCCCCAAATTCTGTGAACCTCAGGTCCTACAAAAACTGAATCCACCCTAGCTTAAGATATCTAGATTCTTCTTCTTTGGATACCTATAAACATAAGAAGATTTTAAAGTAGTTCAGCCTATCATAATTGTAATAGCATAAATTGGAATGAATAACCTCCCTAGGCTCCTTTCAGTCCAAAGATTCTTCTTACTTTTATACAGTAGGAATGCTGATTGTTTCAGATTCTATGGACCAGTATTTACATCCAAACAGCAATTATAACCCTAAATAGAATAATAAGAATTGAGAATTGTCTTCCTTTGGTTCATAGTCTGAGTTGCTGTATCTAGGATAATACAGTATCCATGGCAACTAGATGTTCAAAATCGTAACTTTTGAACACTTTGCCTTTTTTCTTTACATTGTTATGATTTATAATCACACTAATGACCTCCCAGTTAGGCATTTTCTGGCCATTAACGAAAGGCTCGATTAAAGGTCTTTAGCTTCACCTGAGACCACCAGTGCTTTCCATTGGTCATTAATGGCAAGAAAATATTCAGTCTGAGGGTCATTATTGCTTAAATAATAACTTGGAAAGTCATGCAGGGCTAGCAATTAGGCTGGCTATTAAACTATTTTTGAAAGTCTGTATAAACATCACAATCAGACAAAACAACAATAATGAAAGCCCAGGCCACTACTGAAACTGAAGAAAAAGTAAAAAATTCTTTTTAGGTTGGTGGCCTTTTAAAAATAGCTTTGAGACTTTAATCATGTGAGAGCTAGATACAGTCTGGAATTATTAACTTGCTTACTCTCCCTCAGTCTCCCGTTAAGATTCCAGCCACTATTCAAGAAACTCTCTGCCCTAGAATGCATTTCCTACTGTGTTAATTACCTTGCAAAGTCAGGAGTACCACTGGTCTGTTTAATTTTCCTTGGTGGTTTTACACGTGAGAAGAAGAAAACCAAAAATTAGTGTGAAAGCTCTCGAGTCCTATGAACAATCAATTGGACTCATGTTTTAAAAATGTAAGAGTCACTTAGTATGTTTTTTTTTCATATATGGACAGCATATACTATAACACAAGGGCAAAGGGCCATATTGGCCACAATATACCTTTTGTCCTTCTTGCTCTAATTGCATCTACTTATCCACTTCATGAAAACCTATAACCTGACCCCAACATTTTCATTCTGAAACAAAAAGTATTTAAAAGTCACTTCCCTCTTAAAAATGAAAACCTGTACCTTGCTCTCTTTATAGTAATTCCATCTTATCTCTCCTTCAAAAGCAAGCTTATGAAAACTATAGGCTACAATCACTATCTTTTCACCCTTTTACTCCTTCATCCTTTAGTCCATTGAAATATGTCTACCACCTTCACCATTCTAAGACATTGCTTCAACTAATGCTATCAAAGATATTCCAATAACCAAATTGGATTGATTCTCTTCATTTCTTATCTTACGTGACTTCTCAGGTCCACTTGCAACCACTCCATATAATCTCAAAGCATTTCCTTTGATTACACAAACTGTATATTATATATTATAGTTCTGCCCTCATTACAAAATTCTCTGGTTAATCCCATTTTGATAATCCTTTAAATGCTACTGACTATAGGAATCTAGCCTTCTCTCCTTCTATATATGCTTTTCCTGGTTGACATCCTGTTCCTGGGTTAAAACGTTAACCAACTCTATATATTCCATTTCCTGTGTATATCCATTTGGTTTTTCATTATCAACTTAATATCCATTATCCTAGAATTGCTTTGTGTATGTACTTTCCCATTGAATGGTGCTCCCTTCTCAGTCACCAAAATTGAAAATACAGAAATTATCTCCCATTTCTCCTTTCCCACAACTCTTATATCCTATCTCCAAATCCTGTAAATTCTTACTGACATTTCAAAAAATACCATGCCACTGATATAGTCTAGTTCTGTTTCTCACTAGATATAAAGATTTCACGTGTGCACATTAAATCCATTCTCAAATATAGTTATCTTTTTAAAACACAAATCTCATCATGTTTTTACTCTGTATAAGATTTTTCTGTGACTTAATTTTTGCCCATATGATAAAATTAGAATTTCTTATCATTGCTTAAAAGATAAGTCAAATGCTAAAATATAAGTTCCATGAGAAGAAACTCCATGTCCTTTTATTCATCACTTTATTCCTAGTCTAGATCTAACTGAACCTTGCAGCAGGTACAACCTGAATGAATGGAAGACCTCACATGGGTCCATGATTATTTTATCAGTCTAGCTTACTTGTATGTCTGACATCGCTTGACAAGCTTTTAATTATACCCTACTTTCCAGCCATTTTGAACTCTTAGGACTGAAATTTCCTGAATATACACTTTGGGTAATACTTTTGGATTTTGCCATCTTTGTTTCCAATAGTCTCCCACTGGCTCTGGCTGCAAATGTTTACTCACTTTTAAAATTCACCTTAAATAATATGTCTGAATGTTTTATTATACTATTATACATGCACCTATCTGTTTTACCTGTAAAATCAATGGGTATTTTATATATTTGATTATATGTCTGTTTTACTAATTAAAGCATATTAGAGGGTTGTGATGAATATATTTTTAAATAAGAATAGAATAGAAAATACTACATTCTTACTAGCCTAAGAATTTTTAGATGAAATTTTAGACATACACATATACAGGATGTGTATGTGAACTGCATTGTAAAGTAAAATGTTCTTCATACAATGGATCATGGTTAAAAATGTTTTTAAAAGCCACACAACTGAAATTTTTTAAAAACAGGAACTGTAGATACAAAAATTTTTATCTCCAGCATTTTATTAGGTATATATTATTCATTGCTGAAAAAGATGTATTATTAAAATGATTGTGCATTGAAATCATGACTTCTAGAACCTCTGAGTAGTGTTGTAGTGTTGTGAGTTCTCATAGGTGATAAATAGAAAAATCATCCCCTTAATATGTCCACATTCCAATCTCAAGAACTTGTGAATATATTACCTTGCATGGCAAAATGAAATTTGCAGATGTGATTGAGTTAAGAGCCTTGAGATTATCCTGAATTATCCAGGTAAAATCAATAAAATCCTAAAGGCCTTTGTAAAAGAGAGGCAACAGGGTCTAAGTCTAAGAAAGGAGCTGTGATGGCACAGCAGAGGTGGTAGGGATATGCCCTGAAGGTGAAGGAAGGGGCCATGCACTAAGGAATGCAGGCAGCCTCTAGAAGCTGGAATAGGCAATAAAATGGATTCTCCTATAGATCCATGAGAGGGAACTAGCCCTGCTATCTTCTTGATTTTAGCCCATAAGACTCATTTTAGACTTCTGTTCTCTATAACCGTAAAGGAATATATTTGTATTATTTTTAAGACACTAAGTTTGTGGTAATTTTTTTTTATAGCAGCAAAAGAAATGAATATACCATCTCACCCAAAGGAACACTCCACACACATTGCATATTTCCCTATTGTTTGGAAATGCTAAGCTAAACATCCTAGAGTCTAACCCTAACTTCAAAGACAACATTTTCTGTTCCAGAGAGTCTAGCAAAGGGCTTCTGGCTGTCCCCCTGGTTTCACTAGACCTTATTTTTAATGCAGTTATTAAATCTTCCCAAAGGACTGGTAGATCCTCAGGAGAAGGAGAGAAAACTTATATCACTATTGTTAAAAAAAAAAAAAAATTCAACCGAGTAAATTTGAAGATCTAATTTGTTTTGCTAAGTGATTAACAGATCAGGCAGTATTTCCTCTAGCAACTAGAAGAGAGCTCTGAGGGATTGTACAAAATAGAAGACTTTTATAGGAAGAAAGGTAGAATAAGGAAGCTATTAACAGAAACAAAAAACAAAAAAAGGATTATTTTTAGGCCAGGATATCTTTTGAAGGCAGAGAGTTTATGATGCTGATTGCCTCTTATTTCTATGAGGAAGGGAGAGGGCCCATGTGAGAGATGATCTCACTGGTGTTGACCAGATAATTTCAGACTTTTTGATTAAGGTTATGATTCTGAGAGAGGTTGAAACAGCACATAGGTGAGGCATTAAATATATTACGTATAGTATCTTAAGCTTTAGCACAAGTGATGCCATTTTGGGCCTATGTTTTTCTTTTTAACAATATTTAAACATATCACCTAGCACTTTCTCTTGAATCACAAAAATACCAATTTATGTTTATTGACTGATTTTATTTGTATGATTTTGTCTCAGAAGGCATTCATATTTTTCTGGGCAATGCATGTTTATGAACCTAATATGACCAACCAAATCTTGTAGTTTTGAATTTGGGGAGCTGTCTTTGTTATTTTGAAAACATTTGTTATAATATATCTAATAATTACCATAAATTCAATGAATGCATATGAAGGGAAGCAGAATTTACTGTTCCAAAATATGCCTGTTTCGCATAAGGCTTATCCTGAGCTGGTTATTTTTTGAGACAAGACATAGAAAAAGCTTTGAAAACCTAGTAGATGTTGTTCTTTTGTAAAAGATAATTACATTTATAGGGAAAATCTCCATTTGTAAATGTGTCTCCCTCTCTGTACATGGAAGAGAAGGATGACTAAATGTCTAGAAACTCCTATCAAAGGAAAAGGAAGAAATAAATCTGCATAAAAACCCATATTTTCTTTTACTGTGCTTTACCTGAAAACCTCTCATAACTTGTTCCTCATCCCTAACATCTTTTATCTTTAGATGAAGATGTATTTAAGGTAATTGGTTGACCATTTCAGGTAGTTGCTCAGTTTTCTTGGGTCTCTCCTAGGTATACAGGAGGCATACATGTGATTAAGCTTCCATTTGTTTTTCTATTGTTATTCTATCTTTTAATCCAGGGGTCTGGAGATGGAGTGCGTTGCATCAGCAGCCAAGAACCTATAATGGTGGAAATAAATTTTTTTTTCCCCTACACAAATATAATGTCCACTCATTTTAGTATTTGAATTCTGATCATGGCTCATCTGTCATTTCATACCAAGAGCTCTTAGTTTTGATTCGTGAGTAGCATATTATCTTAAATAAAGTGAAGCATATTTATGAGATAAGCACTACTCATGTATTATTTCTTGGTTTGTTTCCCAATGTCTAATGATAGTAAAATGAATATCCATACATGATGAGTGCCATACATGTCATGCAATCCTTGTCTACATAGAATATCAATTGACATTTCTTCAACCATGTTTTACAGGCAAGTATTATTTGAGAAGGATAACAATTTCCTGCTTTCTCTTTATTAAAAACTCTGTTAACATATGCTTCCATAGAACCCCAAATATCTTATTTAAAACATTTTTCTTTATTATGGGATTATTTATATTTGTTTTTATTTTTTTTCCCAATGTCCAAGAGCCTACATTTTTGTTGGAGTTATTCATAATCTAGTTAGCCAGAATATTATTGAGTTTTCATCTCAGGACTGAAAAGCAATGATGAAAGTAAAACTGTACCTCTTAACCTTGAAAGAAGAAGACTTTTCTTCTCATCTACAGTCCTTTCAAGGAGTAGATCTGGAATTCTGCAATTTTGAATGTGTTGCTTAGTGATATACATTTGTGTACTTAGCACATTCTTATATTGTCGAAAGCCTAAATAATGTCCATTTACTAGGATTTAAGCTTTGAATTTAAAGTATCTGATTGATCTTTTTAGTAATAAGATTTGGATTCTTGCTCTAAAAAAATATAAAGCATACATAAAATAACATTTACTGAAATAAAAGCTTGGTTGACCTTTTGGCTTCATTTTAAAACTGCGTGAGTCCTCTAATTACGCTGCTAGCATTTCTGGCATGGGTTATATCAATATGTTATCCCAATATTGTTGTACTATGTTGACTATATTTACCACTATGTTATTTTTTACGTGAATGTACCACACAGAAAATAAGCAAGAAAGAACAGGTCTTTTTTTGCAAATGCGCTGTAATTTGTTAGCTTCCATGAATTATGTATCAGTCTGTCTATTGTTTTATTAGGTTTTGTAGGTATAGAGAACAAATGCCTCATTAATTTAAAAAAAAATGCTCCCCTCTCCTAATTCTCTATAATAAGTTTTTAACAAACAAAGCAGTGACAATAATATGAGATCATGGACAATTAAAACAAAACAAAACACTTATTTAGATCATAGCCTCATTCCATATAAGCACTGAACTCTGATTTAGGAATCCTGGGTCCTCATTTAGGCCAATAACTAACTAGATAAACATCATTCCTAGGACTCATGAATATTTTGCCTTGGACCTACTTTGCTCATTGTGAAAAGCAAAATACTAGTTTGTTTGTTTGTTTGTTTGTTTTTTAAGACGAGGCAATCCTTGGTTGACCTCACAGATTGCAAGGACCTTGTCAGCTTACAATACCTTATTTTAAATTTTTTACCCCTACAGCACCTGGTCTTCCTAGGTGGTCTCCTATCCAAGTACTAACCAGGCCCTACTTTGCTTAACTTCCGAGATCAGACAGGATCGGGCTTGTTCATAGTAGCATGGTCGTAGACTCAAAATACTAGATTAACTCTAAGTGGCATCATATGTTATAGTGGAAAGCACATAGACTTCGAAGACAGGTTTTCATTTAAACCTTTTTCTAATGTGTATTAGTTTCATGAACTAGAATGGACTTTTCACTATTTCAGCATAAATTTCCTCATCTGTAAAATGTGGCTAATATACTTCTATCATTGAGAGAAGTAAATAAAAATAAAATATTTGATTATAGTGCATATGTAATGAATTTTCATTATTTACCATTAGACTTGCTCTTATTATAATTCTTTCTAGGTCATGTAATCATAATAACAATAATAGCAAACATATATAACAATTACTATGTTCCAAGTTCTATATTAGCAATTTACATACATTATCATTTAATTCTCATGATAACCCAATGAAGTACTATTATACCCCATGTGCAAATGAGAGAACCAGGAGTACAAAAACAAGTAAATTATCCAAGTTTACTCAACTGGCAAGTGGTAAAACTAGGACTTGCATACTCAGGATCTAGAGTTTATGCTCTTAGTTATTATGCTTGGTTGTCAACCGTGAAATAATGCCATTACCATAAATTGTGTAAAACATTGTGTTTTTTTTAAAAATTTTTAATTATACACTGTATATTTGAAACAGGATTTGAATATAAGTTAAAAGACCTGGCTTTTGGATTCAGCTTGTTAATCACTAGCTGTAACATGTAACCACTTTGATCCATTCTTTAAAATAATAAATCATAATGATACTTACCCTCTCAACTTCATAACTCCATTTAAATAAAATGAGAAAGAAAATATGTGCAATGAGTTTGTGGATTTTAAGGCAATATTCAAATTATGGAATATGTATCTGCAATTATGAAGTCAAAGTATACAACTCAGACATTAGGCAAGTAAATAATAAATAGCTCTCATTTCCTCCTTAATTGTTATTATTCTATTAGTAACACTGACACAAACAAGTTGATTACATAGGTGTGTGGGAAATGAACATGTATTTAGCATCTAGATTTTGTGTTATCTCATTTAATAGTCATAAGAATGCTGCCAGGCCGATACTGTTCATTTAAAGAAGATCACATTCCAAAGTGAATTAACTAAGAAGGGAAAGACTCCAGATTTATACTTGTGTCCCTGCTGTTTACATAAACTATCTGCCACCAGGTAAGGGGCAGAACCAGAAGAAGACTATAGTATTGAATCTAACTTGAGAAAACTTTCCAAGAGCAGACTGGAATAAAATTTTGTCCATTAAAGTTGGGTTGATTATATTTTCTTGTAATAGTTTTTATAAGAGTTGATGTTTCTCATTTTACATCATGAGCAATAACAAAATAAAACAAAAATGTTCCATAAATTATCAGTATGCTTCTAACCCAGAAATGTTATAGAATTGATTTCTCAGTCCTTTTTAATACTTACTACATTTTGTTTGACACCATTAAAACTAAAGGAAGGAAGACATAGGGAGCACAGTTAGCAAAAAGAGGTTGGGATAGAGGAGTAAGAATGAGAAAATAAAAAAAGTTAGATAAAACAAAAAAAAAGAGAATATGTGCGTTATCAGAACAATTGAAGTCGGGGCAAAAAGAAATCACTTATCTTTTGATTTTGTTTTCAGAAGCTTGAAATGCTTTTAGACTCTAAAATTGTGTGACTGTGAAGGTAGAAGAGAGACAAGTTGTAAGAATAGGTGCAAATTGTAAATAAGACTCATATGCCTTTCCCCTTCATTATTAAGAAGTTTTGATAATTATGAAAGTTATTTGAATTAAATAGTGAGTTTCATGTTTAGGGACATGTACTTCAAAGAATATCTAATGATGACTATATACTAGAAAAGAAAATGTGACATTATAGAAATATAGAGTCAACTGATTCTTTGGAATGCATTAAGTATAGTCCCTGTTTCAATCTGATTCTTATTTGATTTTTAAAGAACTTTATAAATTAATGAAAAGTTTCAAGCTACATTTTAGGTCCAATTTATAGTTCAAGAAACTGCCATAAAAAACTGCCACCTACTTTGTAAAAATGTTTATGTTCATTACTTTTGGCAAAAATATTCTGGTGCACCTCTATATCGCCAGCAAATACATGAGGGCTACTATTAAGTATAATTTAAAATATATGAGATGCAATCAAGGAAGTAACAAAAAGGCATAAGTGAAGATTTTGGAAAACTGAAATTCAAAATTCTGGAGAACATGGCACACAGGTGAGGAAAGAATGGCCTGTTTGGCATCTATCTGTGCGTAGCTCATCTCAGAAACAACAGGTCCTGGATCTTTGGCACCTACACTAATTCAAAAGTCTACTCGATTATGGACTGAATTGTTTAGGAGTAACTTCATTACTAATAGGATAAACCAGTCGACATCACTGATATTTGAAAAAATTTAAAAGGCAAGATAGTCAATTCCATTCTCCACACACTGGATAGGGTTAAGACTGCATATAGAAAGTATCTTTGATTCTAGCTTGGAGGGCATGAGAATGTAGAGGCAAGAACTCAGACCTACTCAAAATAGAAAAGTGTTACTTTAATGTATTAAAAGAAGATTCATTATCTAGGAAAAGGTGAGACACTATTTTTCACTATTGTAAAAGAAAAGAAACAATTCAATTTGAGGATTCTTGATATAAGAAAGAAACTAAAAATCATGACACTTAAAACACATTTGCCAAGGTTTCTCTGAGTCTATGTCAACCACGGCATGTTTTTAAGAAGGACCGATCAGTTATGATGGTTTATTTAAATCAAATCTATTTCCCTTACAAAAATATGCATGTTCTACTATAATTTTAGATGGCTGGCCTGTAGAAACCAGAAAAGAGAATGTAATTGTTCCATGGTAGTATTAAGTGACCAGAAGTAACCATCAGCCAAAACACACTTTTGCTTTAAGAAATGTGCCTCAGCAAGATACTACAGCATATCCAATCCCATTCCAAGACTTGGGATGAAGAGTTTGCTTTCTTTCAGATTCTTGGTCCTACTTAAAAAGTGTAATTGAAGAGACAAGCTACCAAGTTGCAAGGCCCAGTAAACAGTTATACCACTCAACAAAATGTGCTTAAGTATTAGGAATGACTTTTGTTTTAATCCTCCAAAAGGATGCTAAAATAATGGTTTATGGAAAGTAATGAGAAATATTATGCAAGGCAAAATATGCTACTTTGATTATTGCAGACATAATAAATGAGTTTAATTTTTACTTTGAAAATGTCACACAGAACATTCTGCATTGACTACTTTGAATTTCAGCCATCTTTGCATATCAGCTCTCAGGATTATGGTCATTTGTGCAGATTAGGTCTGTCTTCCAAAAGATAAGTCTCTCAGGTAATTTGAAGCACAAGGGGAAAATGTAGTTCATTTGATGGTCTGAAAGTAGAAAACATCTTTTGCCTAATTAATTAATGCCTTTCTTTTAAATTTTCTAATTGAGATTTGTCTTGTGTTCTCACCCATGTAGACTTCATGGGCAGCTTCAAGATATTTTTCCCAGGTGTGTTTGGAAAGAAACACAGCTGTGGAGAAAGCTGTACATTTTGCTTAGTGAATACCAGGTAAATATTTATGTCTGAAATAAAAGTGTACTGGCTAGGACCCTGGTCTTGTAGCAAATGGACTTGAGTTGCAGTCCCCCAACTCTACTTGCTAATCGTTTAAACTTTCTAAACCATAATTCACTCCTTTGAGAGATTATCAATAGTAACACCTTTGTAGAATTTTTATGAAGAATAAATGAGATTTTAAATGTAAAACAATTAGTATGGTACCTGGTCCATAGAATAATATATTATTATTATTGTTATTGTTGTTACTTACATTCCTTAGGGCTGCTCTCTTCCCTTCATAAGGAAAAGTAAACTCTTCCAGAGAGATAGACAAAGGAAGGTTGAACAGAAATTTTAATAATTGTGCTGTTTGAAAGATAATGGAAGTGTTTAAATCAGAAGAAACTGAGCTTTGTTTGTTGGAAAACAAGTTTTCCCCACTACCTCATGAGGTAGAAGGAAAGGATAGAAGAGTGCTAAAGCATGTTTTACTTTAGTCACACCTCGAAGTTTGCCCTTCTTAAATCTGTGTCCTCTCCTTTTATGTTAAGGGAATTTTGTGTCATTTTTTCAGAAAATATTTACAGACATTCTGCATGTTTACTTGACAATTTTATGTGCAATATAAAGTGGGCTCACATGTAATTTCAGAGGTTGCATTCCAGTTAGGGAATAAGACATGCACACATTCTCTCACCCGAATTAGAGTATAAAAGGAAAGAAGGATATAATTAATACAAAAGAAGTGCCAACAACAAAAACCAACAGGAAACAAATGATTCAAACAATTTAAATGTTCATAAAAAGTAAACTATGTTTTAGTTTTATTTATTTTTTAAATTTTAATGCAGAAAGAAAGTGATGCAGGACTGGCTACATAGTTTGGGGGCCCGGAACAAAACAAAAGGTGATCTGTTTCCAAAAATTATTTAGAATTTTAGATGTCAACAAAAGAGATTGAAAACAAGATAGACCCTTCTGAGTAAAAGGTCCTGTGCAACTACCCATGCCTCACACACATTAAGTAGGCCCCAACATTGAGCAGAGTTCAGAAATTACAATAAGGCTAGAGAAATAAGCTAAAGTGGAAGGCAGAATGACATTCAGGAAGGGAAGTATGTCAGTTTGGGTCCTTCAGGAAGCAGACACTTAGACAGTGTTAGGTGTAGAAACGGTTTGTTGTTTGTTTGTTTGTTTGTTTAGAGAGGGGAGGAAGAGATAACACCTGTGAAGGATAAAGTGAAAGCAAGCAAGAGTAAGCAGGGCAGTCCTTGAAATTGTGAAGAAAATCTGACACCTGTGGAAGAAAAGAGGATAGAAAATTGGGCAAGAAAAGCCTCTGACTATAATCAGATCTGACAAAATCTCAGCCAGAACTGATGGAGCATTCCAAAGCATGTTGCCTATTAGAGGGGTCACAAGTTCATTAGAAATGCCCAAGTCTTTTGTAGCTATGCCATACTTAGTCATTGGCTGGGAGTGTACCAGGAAAAGGGTGTCATTGACTCAACGCTGTGGTGTTGGGTCTACTTGGAAGCTGTCAACTAACTTCTGTACTTACAACTAAATAGCAAGTGCTACTTGAAAGGAGATATGAACAGGACACCTCTTATAACCATCACAGAGAGCAGCATTGGTACTTTTCTGAATGGGGGAGACCTAAAGAATGAATCCAAACTTAAAACTTTGTTCCAACTCTAAAACAAAACAAAACAAAAACTTTCATTTATCCATTACTTTAGGCTTTTCAGATCACTTTCACATTTATATCTCTAGCTTCACCATAAAAGTATTTTTTTTGCCAGAGTGTTTATAAATAAATGCATCAGTCTGAGGTTATTGTATGACTATGTTCTAAATTTTCCAGCAGGCAGAGTAAAAATGCTGGGATAGGACTCTAATTTATTCAGAGTATTGTTTGCCATTTCTCTTATCAAATTGTACTATCCTGAAGATTCCTTTTACACAAATTATGTGAACGAGCAAATTTCAGCTAGAAGGTGATTTAGGAATGGCCCAATATGTTCTTTAAAAAAATGCTGCTATTCCTCTCTTTTACCTTATAATTAAAGGATCAATCTTGTGGATGAAAATAATTTAAAGTTATAGAATACATTCATTCAGTCATTTAATCATGCATTTATTGTGGTCTTGTGTGCATTGGACACTGTTCTAGAAACTTGAGATAAAATAGTGAAAAATTGTACACAGTCTCTGACTTCTAGTAGTGGTTTTTACACTTTCATTTGTGTAATAAGTATAGAATCCATTAAAATGAGGATCCCTTGGCCTAAAGTCTAGAGATTTTATTTAGTAAATCCGATACTTGACCCATAAATCTGTAATTTTTTAGAAATTTTGATGAATGTAGCTCTCATTCTCAGATGTTAAAAAATAAACTGAGGCATATTAAAAAGTTTAAAAGAGTTATTTAAGCAAAATCAACTCAAATCAGGCAGTGATAAACCAAAGGTGGTTAGAAGTGAGTGTTCTGCTGATAGGAGCCAGGGGCAAGAGTTTTATAGAAAAAATGCAGAAGCAAAGAAACAAAATTATTTGACTGGCTATAGCCTAAGCCTAGTTGGTTGTTTGTGACTGGTTGTCTTTAGCGTTTGATTTTGTAACCTTGAGGCATTACAGGCTTAGGTTCTGTTTTGTTTACCTAGGGCCAGGTAGCATCAGAGCCATCAGTCCAATGGTCTCCTTGTTTCATTATGTAACAGAAAATTGTTTGAAGACTCTTTACTGTTGATGGAAGGAGAAACATATTTAATAGCAATTCAGTTAATACTATATATGTGAAAGGCTGAATAATGCTCCCCAAAGATATTCATATCTTAATCCCTGGAACCTGTGTGCATGTCATTTTACATGACAAAAAGGGCTTTGCAAGTGCAATTAAGTTAAGGATTTTGAGACAGAAAGATTATTTTTGATTATTCAGATGCACCCAATATAATCACAAAGGTTTTTATAGGTGGTTACTATAGTGTCAGAGTTAGAAAAGGAAGGGTGTGATGACAGAAGCTGAGGGTCAGAGTCAGAGAGAGATTTGAAGATGTACACTACTGGCTCTGAAGGTGGAGAAAGAAGCCAGGAGCCAAGAATGCAACTGGCTTCTAAATGATTAGGAATTGATTGTCTTCCTTTAGCCTCCAGAGGGCCTGTAGCCCTTGCCAACACCTTAATTTTAGCACAATAAGACCCATTTCAGATTTCTGACCTCTATTACTGTAAAATTATATACTTGTGTTATTTTAAGCCACTGAATTTGTGGTAATTTGTTTCAGCAGCAATAGGAAATGAATATATGATATAACAGAAATATTTAAAGCAGAATGAGGCCATGGAGAACAGAATATTTAACTCTGATTTCAGAGAACTCGAAATGCTTATATTTTGTATATGTGGGATGAATGGAATTAAAGAATTTCAATAATCAAGAAACTGAAAACATTAAATTTAGGGGGAGTTAAAGTTTTTCAGGAATACAAAATAATGCAAAAACATTCAAAATAGAGGAAACTTTTATAGAAGATGAAGAAGAGAACAAGCAGGGCACTTTGGATAATTGTAAAAAGTTTAATTAGCAGGGACATAGTATGCATGCAAATAAGGCAGGAAAAATCAGCAGAAGTGAAATTAAGAAAGATATAAATAATGTGTTTATATATAATTTTTTTTTTTAATTTTATCCTGAAGTGGCTAGTATTGAAAGATTTTAAACATCAGCAAAAACAATCATAGTTGTGTTATAATTATGGACTCTGAAACCATCTGGATAATGATCAAAATAGAATAAATTATTCTGAAGCTTTCCAGGTGAAAATATAGCTGAAGTAAGACATCTTTCATTAGCATTAAGAGAAATAGGTTAAATTTACACCTTCAGATACTAAGAATTCCAATATCATGTTGAACTATCCCCCCCCCCACACAAGAAACAAAGCAACTCATTTTCAACTATAAAGTACAAAACTTATGTTCGTGCTGAATTTTAACTTTAATTCCAGGTTTTCTGATTGCAAAATTCAGGACACATTGATCAACGCTGAACTTTGCTCTATGTGTCCGTGCGTGCACACGTGTGTGCGCAAGCACATTTGCTTGACGTGCATACACATTTGCCTTTAGCTGTTGCTTTAAAGATAGGGCAAAGATTTTTTTGTTTTGTTTCAGTTTCCTATCTAAAGGTACACCAGGTCAAATGAATCAGATTAAAGATTGTCCATAAGATTTTAAATCTGGTATTATAATTTGATGGAAACACAGTGTAAGGGTGAGAAAAGTCAGATTACATTGAACTGAGAAAAAATTGAGGTGAGTTGAAATGATAAAGTCTACCTTGAGAGAGCTATTGACTTAAAGAGACGCAGGTTAACAGCAGAATAGCAAAGAAAGGGGAGTTTAAAAAGTAGCCATACCAGTAAGTCATTTCTATTATTTCTGACCTGGCCTTTCAGCTTGTGGAGGTAAGAGTTGTGAAGAAGGATAAAAGACAAAGAAGATAAAGCACTGGAAGGTCATAACAGTGTACTTATCATTTTTTTTTTTTTAATAAATCCCAACTGAGGAGAGATTTGTTCTCAGAGTAAAAAAATAATTTTTCTTCTTACACAGCCAAGTACTACTCCAAATATATTCTCTCCATACTTTCTCAACTACCACACATACACACATAGGCACACACACATCCCAAGAGAAAGACAAATGTTCTTAAGAAAATCATAAAAACAAATAGGAAAGTAAATAAAAGTAATCTATTATAGAGAATATGATAAATGTGAAAAAAGAAAAAGATGAGATCCAATGTTTACATAATAATATCTGAATAGAAAATATGAAACAGAAAAAAAATGCTCAAATATCCTGGGAAGAAAACTGTCTTGACATATAGGAAAGACAGGTAAATAAACACTAAACTAAAGTTTACAGTAAAGCTTATCTTAACATAATAAAAAAAAAAAACTTCATCAATGGGTAAAAAACAGATTTTTAAAGAATCAGTTATGAGAAAGAAGAAAATTTGTCATCAAATTTGTTTACAGTATTATTCATTATCAAAAGTTATTGGAAAATAAATACAATGCTCTCATATAAAGAGTGATCCTGTGATTTTATACCTAGCCAAGATGTTTTTCAAGATAGTAGGGAGTATATCATTAAGCATCTACTAATTCAGCATATAAAAGTATCCACGAACCCATCTTAAAAACAACCCAATAATTAATAAAAATAAAGAACTCAAGAATAAGAAACAAAGTTAAAATCTTAGAGGCAAATATTGATTGTTAATATATAAAAAGGAAAAAATATAGAAGAATTATGGTAAAAGAACCAAATGTAAATATTGTAATGTTTGACATTTGTAAAATCAGTAATATAAATATAAAATTGAAATTCTAGTGACAGTGGAATTTTAGAAAATAAGTTTAGTAATGTCATCATTTAGAATAGGAAATACAGACTGTCTAGTACAGAGATGTAGTTAAAATTCGGGGAAAATTCTTAATTTTTAAAAAAATATTTTATTTTATTATTATATATATATTTTTAGGCAAGGCAACCCTTAGCTGACCTCACAGATTGTAAGGACCTTGTCAGCTTACAATCCCTTATTTCTTTTTATTTTTTACACCTACAGCACCTGGTCTTCCTAGGTGGTCTCCCATCCAAGTACTAACCAGACCTGACCCTGCTTAGCTTCTGAGATCAGAGGAAATGGGGCCTGTTCAGGGTGGCATGGCCATAGACATTTTCTTTTTAGAAAATGTCTAAATTTAAAGAAGAAAATATATTTATTGTAATTTCTCAAATTTTACAGTAATTAATATTTTCATTCATTAAAAATATTCAAAGTACAGCAATTTTTCCAGGTATATATTTTTTCTTGTTTGAAGTCCTAAAAAACTGCATTTAATTTTTTTAAACATCAATTATAGTATAATTTTACTCTCCCAAACTATCTTTATCACTATCTTTCCCTTACACTAAACATGCATAAACACACACAATATCCAGGAAAATTATTATCAAATGTTATATTTGATGGGTTATGGGATTTAGGCAATTTATTTTAGTATTATTTAAAACTTTTATAGTTAACATATATAAAGAAAAAGTATGGTTATCATTTTTAAGATATTCAGAACTTTTTTGAAATTAGTACATTGCTTAAGTTATTAGAAGCTATTATTAATTTCCCTTACCATTTTCTTTATCCTTGTGGTTTTTAATCTCATTTATCCCCTTTACTTTTCTTTTTCATTAATACATTTCCTTATCCCTGAATGGCTCCACTAACTATAAGTACATAGGCTATAGTGGCTGGAATACTGTATTCTCAAAATTAAAAAAAAATATATAATAATTAAAAGTAATAGGTACTCTTTTATAAATAATAATGAGAAATGCATATGTATAGAAATAGACACAAGTATGTATTTTTGGTTTTCTATTAAAACTAGGACCATCTTAAAGGAGGTCTGATATACATGACTAAATGAATGGAGATTCACATCCTCCATGTTTTTATAATAGCAGTCTAATTTTTTTTACTGTATTTACTGTATCTCAAACTATATAATGAAACTTCTGAAGCTTCAGTCTATATTTTCTTTATCTCTGAATTTCTGGCACCAAACATATTCTTATGTATATATAAGATGCATGGTAAATATTTGTAGAACATATATAAATGAATGAATGAATTAATTAATTCATACATAGACATTTCCCCAATCTACAAAGCCCATCTAATATCTAGGCCCTGCCCCATCCAGTCAGCTTACCAATGGTTGTAGCCCTATTATCTATTTTGGTGCTTGAGTATATCCCTTTCCCTTCATCAGAGCTTTGACAATAAATGGGCTTTTTATTTTTTTAGCTTTAACTTAAGGCTCCTTATTTACTGGCCACAGGTAGCCACAGCCCATATTACCAGTAATTACAGTCTCCCTTTCATAAAAATGGATAGTTTCCAGACAGTGATGGTACAACTATTATCTTTTGACAAAAGCAACTTGGGTAAAAAATAATATTTATATGTTACAAAATATTTCTCACTAAAGAAATTTATTGGAATGTTCTGATTTTAATTGTTTTCATTGGGTTTCTGAATAGAGTACACATATTATATAATTCCATCACCAATTATTCAAGCAACTCTACTATGAAAAAAGTCCCATTGGTAAACTTAAGTAAAATTAAGTACATAATTGAACGTTTTTTCTTATCTGATAGTTCTGTTGATTTTTTCCTGACAAATGCAATGTTAATACTACTTTCCTTGGAAGTCTAACAAATCAAAATTCAGCAGTTACTAAACAATATTCTTTTATGAGTCAGAAGGAAAAAAAAAATATTACGTTCCTAAAATTTCAATTAGGTCCACAACTGAGAAAAAGGTGTTTTGACTGATTTTTAAGGTTGAAACATTTTCTAAAAGAAAAGTTGTTTTGAGCTATATCCTAGCCAGAAAAAAGACCGAGTTCTTGGACATGATATCTAAACCACCAGCAGCAAGGGCTGGGTGGAGAAGACAAATGTGTCTGTCATTCTGGATTGACAGGGCTCTTTTCTAAATGAGTTTGGAGGAGAAAGATGTAAGTTGTTTTGAAAGAATTCACAGTGGCTAAAGCAATAAAGGGCCACTGAAGGTGAAGCTGAGAAAGTTCTGAGTTAGGTGTGTAGTCTGTAAGGAAGAAGGTTTGATCCTTTGGATTGGTTGTGGGCAATATTCAGTGGCACCTGGTGGTTAGCTGAAATAGTCACCTGGAAGTTGATCCAAAGTTTCCATATACATTCAGTAATGTGAGCAGTCTTTTGTTGGTTTTGTCCCATGGCTCTGTTAACTTATTAACTCTCTCTCTCTCTCTCTCTCTCTCTCTCTCTCTCTCTCTCTCTCTCTCTCTATCTCTCTCTCTCTCTCTCTCTCTCTCTCTCTCCCATTCTTCCACCTGTTGTCATTTAATCTAAAACATCTCAGAATTTGTCTTGTGACCATTCCAAAACTGTTTTATGAATTCCTTAATTCACCAAACCCACAATTTACTCATACTGCAATTTTACAATGATTTTATATTATATAGATATTTATATCAATATACATGCATACATACTTTTGCTTTTATTAAATAAAGTATATTCTATTAGAAATTATTGTCTTAATTAGACTTTTGAAAGAAAACATAAAGAAAGAAAAGTAAAGATGTTATTAAAAGACTTGTGATGGTGAATTAAAGTAATATTTGATCTTTTTTCAACTTTGTCATCTCAACATAAAAATGGAAAATTCTTTGAGTCTATGAGAGTGGGACTTACAAATACCTATGTGATTAAATAACTAACAACAAAAAATCTTCAACTTGCTAGATATGCAATTCAGTCATGTTCCACTAGCATAGACATAGTATTTTATCTCCATGAGCAAATGTAACCATCTGCATTACTCTATACCAAGTATCAATCTCCTTCCATGGCAAAATGAATTAGAAATGTGTGTATTATCAGACTGTAAATTATGAGTAGCCATGGGATTTCCTATCTCCTTTGCAGAAAGGCTATACAGCCAGCTACACTATAATGAGGCTATATTTGAGAAACCAGAGTTATTTCTAAAACAGAGAATAAGGGCCATCTTAGAGGTGTTTTTTTTTTTTTATTGAAATGATGTAAGCTTTTGATTTAGTTAGAAATTCTAACTACATATGGTTTAGAAACTGTTGGAAGAGTAATTAAAAAGTTCCCTAAATCGATGTTTTACCAAAAAGAAAAAAAAATTCTCATATCTGGCATCTGCAGGACTATAGAGCTTCATAAAATTTGTGAATGTACATTACATGGATTTTTCATAACTAAAGGTTATAAGTTATAAAAACAAATACAAACAATATATTGCATTAACATCAAATATAAGTTTGTACACATGCACATACAAAGATATGTTTGCTTTTATTAAACAAGTGAAATCACATTCTATGAGAAATACACATATTCATATATATGCTTAGGGAAACACTGGAAGAATATACACAAAAAGTAAACACAAATTACCTCTGGATAATAGAAGTTTAGGTATTTCATTTAAAAAAATTTAAATTAACATGAATTATTTTTAAAATAATTTTTTAAAATGTAAGAAATTCTATAAAAAAATTACATGTAAAAGGGCTTGAATGAGTTTGCAAGCACTTTCATTTATAGGCGCTGATTAAAGCAGCTAATCAGGTAAAGTAAGTTTTACACTAGACCTACTTTGTGTTTAAGAGGTGTCTTGACTTAACATCCAATACACAGAACCATAATTTGAAGTTCCTATCATTGCTATAACAGATTGTGTCAAAAAAATTCAAATTGTGGATTCAGTACACTTACATACAGTTCCAAATTTAGACCCAAAATACTTCTACCAAGAGAATATATATGAGAATCAAAATGAAATTATGAATCAGACATCAAAGGCAAGGGAAGTAAAAGCAAAACTAAATGAACGAGACTGTATTAAACTAAAAGCTTCTGTACAGCAAAAGAAACCATCAGCAAGACAAAGAGGCAACCAACTGAATGGGAGAAGATATTTGCAAATAACACCTCCAATAAGGGGTTAATATCTAAAATACATAAAGAACTCATTCAGCTAAACAACAGAAAAACAAACAATCCAATTAAAATATAGGCAAGGACCTGAACAGACACTTCTCCCAGGAAGGCACACAAATGGCCAACAGACATATGAAAAGATGCTCAATTTCCCCAGTTATTAGAGAAATACAAATCAAAACTACAAAGAGATACCACTTCACACCTGTTAGAATGTCTATCATCAATAGGACAAGAAATAACAAGTGTTGGAGAGGATGTGGAGAAAAAGGAACCCTCATACACTGCTGATGGGACTACAAATTGGTACAGCCACTATGGAAAAAGTATGGAGTTTCCTTTAAAAAGCTAAGAACAGAATTACCATATTACCCAGCAACCTTTTTCTGGGTATCTACCTCCAAAATTTGAAAACATTTATCTGTAAGGATATATGCTCCCTGATGTTCATAGCAGTATTATTCACAATGGTCAAGCCATGAAACAACCAAAGTGCCCTTCAATAGATGATTGAATAGAGAAGATACTTATATACAATGGAATATCACTCAGCTATAAGATGAAATACTGCCACTTGAGACAACATTGGTGGATATTGATATAAGCATGCTAAGCAAAATAAGTCAGACAGAAAAAGTTGAGAACCATATGATTTACTTATATATACGAAGTAAAACTGAAAGCAAAAAAAAAACAAGACAGACAAACAGAAACTCATGGACATGGACAACGGTTTAGTAGTTACCAGGGGTGAGGAGAAGGAGAAGATAGGTAAGAGTAAGGAGGATCAAATATATGGTGACGGAAGGAAATTTAACTTTGGGTAGTAAACACGTAATGCAATATACATATGATGAGTTGTTGAATTGTACACTTGAAACCTATATAATTTTATTAACCAATGTCACCCCAATAAATTTAATTTAAAAAGATAAAAAGATAAATTAAAAAACTGGGTTAACAGAATATTTCTAGTTCCTCATGCATCTGTTTACACCTATCTAAATTTTCCATTTGTGGATGCTTGAGAATTTTATACGTCATGGAGCATTTTTATATCTTTTTAAAATACTTTGTTTTCTTCATGGTCCATGCCTTTCTTAAGGCCTTGGCAGTTCTTAGAAAGAACCCTGTGGCCACAAGAACCGTAATCCATACTTGCATTACATACAAAAAATTAACTCAAATGGATTATAGACCTAAACGTAAAACCTATGACTATAAAACTTCTACAAGAAAACATAGAAAATCTTTGTCACATTAGTTTAGAGAAAAATTTATTAGATATAGCACAGAAAGCAAGAAACATAAAAGGGAAGAATGGTAAATTAGACTGCATCAAAATAAAAACTTCTGATCTTTGAAAGACATGCTATAGAAATGGGCATTTCAAACAGATGTTTCAAATAAACACACAAAAATAAATAAGTACATAAAAAAAGATGTGCATCATTACATCATTAGAGAAGTGAAAACTAAAATCACAATTACCAAGACAAATTTATTGAATGGCTAAAATAACAGTAATAACAATAAAATCTGAAAATATCAAGTGATGACAAGAATGTGGAGCAACTGGAATTCACTCTATGATTCTGTTTATGTGACCTTCTGGAAGGGATTGGTTTCAAAGAGATCTTTTGGGGGCGATCAGAATACTCTCTATCTTGATTATAGCGGTGATAATATGACTGCAGTCATTTGTTAAAATTAATCCAAGCAAACATAAAAAATTGAAATTTACTCTATGTACTATACCTCAACAAACCTAATTTTAAAATATAGACTTTTAGGAAGTGGATATGTCACTAACAATGATTAAGTATGATGAAAACATAAATATTCAACTTTGTTCTGTGGCTCTATCCTGCAATTCGTTTTTCCCACATTTCTTTGAGCTTTTTTTTCCTTTTTTCTTTTTTTTTCTTTTTTTCTTTTTTTTTACTATATCTAGGCTCTGATTGACTTGAATTAATAACATTAATTGCAGCTTTATTCCTGTTTTTTTTCTTAGAAAAAAACATATAACTTAACCCCTTAGTCCCTTAGAGATATGATAAATCATAATAATGATAATGTCAAGATCTTCTGAATATATTTCAGTTTTTGTAGTCACCCTTTCATCAGAGAGAATATGTTATAACAGCCCATTCACTGGGTCATCATCAAGTTTTTCAGGAATAAAGAACTGTTCTGCTATCAAAACTTCTGGAAAGCACTGGAGAATTGCTACTGAAATAACTTGTGTGAACTTTCCATTACAATTTGTACTATTTCATGTATAAAGGCAGCTTGGAAAATTCACATTATGCTAATGTGGGGGCTGTGGAGGTAATTTAATTTTGTCAGAAACAATATTTTATCCTGTAAGCAGAAAATAGATTTAATCAAACATTACTTATTCCACACAGGAAACTTATTCCATCATTGAGCATATTTTAGACATTTAACATTGTAGTCCCTCAAACCCAAGATTTAATGTTATGGACAGCATGTTAAAGAAAAACTTTCATTACATTTGAGTGCAAGTCCAGTGCTTTCTGACACTTAACTGCAAAAAGAAACCAATATATTGTAACCTCAACTAAAAATTCTCATTTATTTTCTCTTGACATAAAAACATACAAAAATTTACATTTAAGTTGACAATTATCTATGCTATCTTTGAATCACATAACAGGCCATTTACAACTAAAGCATAGTTTCTTGAATAGAATAAATATAGTATGTATAATAAAAGCATATATGTATAGTGACTACCGTGACTTTTTTTTCAGATATGTTACTCTACAATGAAAAAACAATACGCTTTAACTTTCCACCGAAAATAAAGTTTCATATTCCTTTTTCTGCTTTCAATTTGAACATTCATTTGATGTGACATTAAAGGAGAACTTTTCCAGATATTATGGAGTTAAACTCTATCCACTATTTCTCATTTTTAACCTATGAGTGATGTGAAGTTAATATTATTCTTAATTTTCTTTTATCTTTGCCTTTCTGAAATTTTTACACCAGCTAAAAAGTAAAGCAGGCCCACTTTATAAGCCTATGGTGTAATAACACACAAGTAGATGACCTTGTTTAATCTAATATTTAGTTTCTTTTAAAATTTTAATTCTAGTATTTAAGGGTCAATATTAACAAAAAAAAAATCAAGGGCAAATCAGGATTTCTCTGTCTTTGAGTTTGGAATGGATGAGGTGCACACCCTGAGGCTGTAGGGTCAGAAAGGATTGTGAGGGGAGATGATGTTCAGCTGAAACCTAATAAAATGAAAAAGAAGCCTTAGGAAGTCCTGAGATGAAAATTCTCTAAACTGAATAGTTTGCTTTGCATAGGATCTAAAACAAGCACATATTTGCTAGGCATATTTGAATGTTTTCAAATGACTTAGGAGACAATTGGCAGAATTGGATATTATTTTAAAACATTTGAAGTTCGACATCACTGTTATGAACCAGAAAACTGGATTCAGATTTCCAACCACTTTTTTCATACTTATTTTTAAGTGCTTAAAAAGTCAACTTCCTGCTGTGTAATACCCCCCAAAACCTGTTTTTAGTCTCATCAGAGTCCTAAGGACTTACACATGGAAAAAAAAGTGCCAAAGCAAACTTAGCATCTGCTTTTGTAGAACTTTGAGTGGCTTTAGGTTCTGGAGATCCATATTCTATCTAATAATGTTCATTTACCCAGGATATTTTCTTCCAGTCTTTGGAAAAAGAAAAGAGAAGGGAAAAAAGGAAGGGAGGAGGGAAAAGAGAAAGGAAGGAAATAAGAAAGGAAGGAAGGAAGCATTTGAAGTCTTCATTCCTGAATGTGTGCAAAAGTTGGAGCTTATCTATGGGCTGAAATACTTTAACATATCAGTAATGATCATGGATTACCATGGGTGATTTTTCTTTTACTTTCTCATGTTTTATTTGCCAAGTCTCAGATTTCAACTTCTTACCTTCTTTCTTATACTTTTATTTCTGATGTTTTCAAGTCAATTTCCACCATAGGCATCAAGCAGATATCACAAAAATAGTCAGTTGCTTTGATTATCCCAATTTCTTTCTTTCATAAGACACTGTGCCTCCCACATATCTACAATGCTCCTTTGCAGGATTAATTTGGTTATAGTTCTAAATCATTTACTTCCAGCAATGAACTTTTAAAAATCCTGCAATAAGTGTTCCTCAAGAGATATATCCAAAACTCTGAAATATTTTCTACAAAAAAAATTAGATTCCTGATGTAAACAAATATTACTTATTATCCCTTCTTCTTATCTATACTCTCCTACCTTCCCATAACATTTTTGGAAACAGATTAACACTCGAAGTTAAATTCTAGTTTGGTTGTAAAATATCGTCTTGCTGAGCTTTGATGTATATATGTACATACTAATACCTCTTTTAAAATTGAAGTACAAATCTTATGTAAACATACAAAATTTTATTTCCTTTTCTAAAAGTAAAATAAACACTACCTCTAATGCATCTAATTTCATTTTTTAAAAATAGTAATTAATATTTTTCATGATTTGGAGAAGTAAACAATATTGCTCATGAGGTTGGCATGGTACAGAGTTAAATGGAATTAATTATCTCTTTGGCCTAGGAAGAAGTCATGGTTTCACCCCAGACTTTCCCTTCTTTCCTTTTTCATTGTCTGAAAATCTTGCTTCTTTCATAGATAACCATGATATATCTCATCAACAATTCAGAACTATAGTTGACCAGGTCATTTGAAGAAAAAAAATAACAGGTATATAGTTACCACTGTATGCTAATTGTATAAATTACCACTTAATCCTCCCAATAATCCTAAAGTAGTTGCAAATATAATCTTTTTAAGACAAGAAACCTGAGACAATTGGCATTTAAGTAAATGTCCCCAGGTCACATAGCTAGTAACTAATTAGTAGAGTTAGAACTGAAACCAAAAAACAGTCTGACTCCAAACCTGCATTCTTAATCACTACATTCTACTGCCTTCTTAAATCAGCATTCGTGATGTCAACTTGTATGAATCAAATTAGACAAGGATGTAGAAAAAATGTTGGCCACTGTGACACTATGCCAGATCTATGCAGCTATAGTATAACTTAACAGTTAGTAAGTGAGTCACCACCATCAGAACCAGAGAAGCATTTACCTTCTGGCTTCTTAGAAACTTGAGTGCATGTGTAAATAAGTACCCACATAAGAAGGAAGCTTTCCTCAAATCACTTCAGAAAGAAAGCAGGGATTCTAAAATAGCCTTTGCCAAGGGTGATAAATTCTAATATAACCAACCGAGTCATTAAATGGCACTCCCATTGGACCAGTTTACTATTCAATATTTTCTCTCCCACTAGAATTAACTGTTCATTTTTATCTCTACTCCTTTCTCACCTGGGCCGATTTATTTTTGCTCCTAGCTCATTGTACCAGATATAAATATCTAAATATAACCCTCAAAAAGATATAATCACAACATCTATGTTGTACTTTAAAACAGTCATTTTTAAAATATTAATGTAAAATACCTATGAACTTTATTGTGAAAGATGGCTTTGTTCTCATCTATCGAAACTGGAAGTGGATTGTACTATGCTGCCTCTAAAAGCTTGCAAACCCTCTGAATTACTTTGGATGAATAAAAATTTAAAACACGTAGAGATACAATATAACATTGTCTGCCATTTTATTTAACATTCTTTTGTTTTCTGTCATTATAATTTAGCTCTTGTAGAAACAATTAATTGAGGATTAATTTGCTGTTTACAGCCCTCCCAGCTTCCTCCTGGTAACATGTCTGACATCTGTCATAAAAGACAGTGGCTCACTTTTAAAGTATTGGGATAACTTTAAACTGGCACAATTCATTCTTTATGAGCATTGAGACCAATTTTCTTGCTGATTCCTGCAAATTACTATCCACTCTAAAAGGTGATGCAGTCTGCAAAAGTCAAAGAGAGAAATGTTGCATTGTATACACATTAGAGTCCAGACAATCTCTACTGCAGTCTGTAATTATGAATGCTTTTCCTTGCAAAACGCTGAATAGTATAAGAGATTAAGGTAAGAGTATGACCCAAAAGCCAAAGATAGCCAGAGCTGTCAAGTATACGTTAAGATATTTCAGATCAGAACAAGCATATGTCAAAAACAAGTTCATTTTCTTCCTTTTCTTACGTAAGAACTGTCTGTGAATGTTGATCTTATTGCAAAGTAGGGGAGATTTTGCCATACAGTGTTTTCACAGGTTTGAAGGATTTTACCAGCTGCATTTTTAAATTTAAATGGAAAAGTCTCTCTCTGTCTCTCTCTCTCTGTCTCTCTCTCTGTCTCTCTCTCTGTCTCTCTCTGTCTCTCTCTGTCTCTCTCTCTCTCTCTCTCTGTCTCTCTCTCTGTCTCTCTCTGTCTCTCTCTGTCTCTCTCTCTCTCTCTCTCTCTCTCTCTCTCTCTCTCTCTCTCACACACACACACACACACACACATATTATATGTACATACATTTTTCCCCTTTGTGTTTAGCTTCAGTCATTTAAATGTGCTTGACTATCCTGCTGTCAGTGTTTTTTAGGGTTATAGTGAGAGAGTTAAATCACAGTTGTTTTTATCCCTGGTATGCGAATGTACAAAGTTGTCTGGCTAGTGAAGTATAGCCCCTCTGGTGAGGTGAATACCCCTGCAGACATCTAGCTAACGGTAGAGCCAAGGTTAAGAAAAAAGAAGTAGATACAAATAAGTTTTAGTATCAAAAAACAGCACTTAACTAGCCAAAAGGGAATGAGCGGAACGTATAAACATGAAGCGATACTGCTGTGCTCTTTTCAGTATGGAGTGAGGTGCCTAATTAAGACAATGGGCACTGATCAGGCTGAAAAGTGGTAGTTAGGCTGGGAAAATACATTTCATTGCTATGTGACTCCTTGTTCTTACTCTAAGTGTTCAAAGACAAAGTACTAAAGCTTACTGTTTCCACAGATTCCACATGTGTTTTTTTCATCCCCCTCTTTGAACCTCAAGACCACACAGGGCTGCTCGCAGCCAAAGGCTCCCGCTGCTCTTGAGAGGGCGGCCTGCTGCTGCTCCGGGTCCTCAGTGTCTTTATAATTAGAGTGATGTCCACAATGATTTAGGGACATTGTTTCTCCAAATGCCTTACTTTCCAGGATGCTTGGAGGATTCTAATCTTTCCTTCTCTTTTCACATTTCTACTATTTCCTCTCCATGGGCACAACTCTAGCTTTCCTCTTAATAAATAAAGGCATAGTAGTGCAGCAATTACTAAGCAGGTGACATGAAGAGAGAAGGGAGGGGTTGGTTTGACAAGAGACGGGATTGTTGACCATTTGTTGTATATGTGAAGAAATGTGATCCTGGCAGCAAGGAAAAGAAATCTAGAACTTTTTAAAAGCAAAGATAGTGGTGCTGGCTCCTTTCCAGTTTAGATAGATTCAGGTCTTGCCAGTTAAAGCAAAGGCCTGCAGGACAAATGTATACACATACTCACAAATACATACATACACACACATATCACTACCACCACAAACAGCCACATGCCTGTTTCTGTATAATTAAAGGAGAGTTATAAAATGTCGACCAGTAAATTACTCATTTCCAATACCTCTGAGTCCAATTTAGAAGTTGAGTTCAAATCTGTAACCTCATCTTTCACATTTAATTATTTTTTCATCACACTTTGTAGAAGAATTTTCCAAACATATATTTTTTTCATGCTCATAAAATCATTTAAAGACAAAAAACAGTTTGAATTCTACTTGAAGTTTTGACTGGCTTACAGAATTGACAGACCTCTCAACAGTCCTAAAATATATTTTTCTTGGAAAATGCTAGCATTGGAATGGCCTGAAAGGTGAGGTAAGTCTTTGGTGCCAGGGGGCTGCTTTTATATTAGTGAATGTCCTTTAGCTGCATTTGCCAGAGTCACTGCTCTACCGGATTCCCAAATTGCCGTTTTCATTGCTTTTTAATGTTACACCTCAGTGTTCACTATTTATAACTGCCAAGTACTTGCTACTTAACCCTGACCCTGCCATAAGCCTTTATTAAGCAGCACTCTTTTCAGAGACCAAATGCACTTTAAATCTTCCAAGCTCTTTCAATCCTTCGCACCTCTGCTAAGAATGTCAGTGATGATGATGCAGCTGCCTGTTGTGGTCACTGCCACCACAACAAATTTCAATGGGACATTGACAATATACATATATCATTGATATCCTGAAGCCCTGTGTGATGTTAGCTAGGTACTGGAGGTATTAGATGTCTAATCCGTATAACTGTAACATTTGTATTGTTTTAAGACATGGCTGGTATGAAAAATAGAGAAATGCTCAAGGGACGCAGTAGGTGATAGTAAACACTTAAGAAATGTTGAATACACAAATCATATATTAAGCTCTTTCATATGGAGAACTGCTTTTTGTCTATTGAAGTCATCATACTTAATTTTTCAAAAGGTGAAAAAAAACCCTCAAATTTTCTCTCTGTCTTTCTTTTAAATACAATAGCATGAAAGCTAATGTAAAAAAATTTAAAAAGTCATAATCTTACCATCCTAAAATCATTTCTATATTTTATTCATATATTTCTCTATTTAGTGCATGTATATTTAGCATAATTGGCAATTATATAGCATTTGTAATTATTGGTTCACTTTTTTCTTTTAAAATTTTATAACTCTATGTGTCTGTAAAATCTTTTTAAGTATTATTTTAGTGACTACATAGTTTGTTGAGTTAATGTGGAATAATTGATCAGTTTATCCTTTTGTTGAAATTTTGTTTACAACTGTTACTATTAAAGGTAATTTTTAATGAACATCTTTGAAAACATAGCTTTTTCCTTATTTCTTATTTTGACTTATTTCCCTAAGACAATTTCTTAGAAGATTACAAATGCAACTTTTATAATTATTTCTGGAAGCTTCCCAGTTATATCTAGTGAGTAGGTCTTCTGTTTTTCTTAAGTTGTTGCATTATCACTGGTTACTTTTAACATGAAACAAATAAAAAAATTTAGCACTATAATGCTTTACATAGATTTTTATATAAATGGGGCCAAGTCCTATTTAGCTAATACAAAAGTGTTTATCTAAAAATAATAAAAATTCTACATCTTTATTAAGATAAAGTAGATTATCTGGCAAGGAAATAGAAAGATAAATAAGCCAGAGTACTGACTTCAAGTAACTCATAGTCTGTTGAGAGAGATAATTATACAGCAGTGATGATAGTGATGATAGTGAGTAAGGCAGAAAGCAGCATCTATGATGCTCACTAAGAAAAGATCACTTTCCCAATTTTGTCAGCAATTGCAGAGTTTAAGGTAGGAAACAAAAATAATATTTCTCTTGTGCTTTCAGAAACAATGGATTTCCTTTCTGTTGTGCAAAACTTCACCAAGCCAGCTGTTTCCTTACTTTATTTCCTGTCTTCTTCCATGGAGAACTAAACATCTACAATTGGAAGTTTATGCTCTGTTTTCCCCTCCTTTCATTAACTTCATATAACCTGTTCTCCACCATCAATCCTCTTATTCTACTGTCTGTCAAATTGTCTTAAATGACCTGGATATGTGTCTTCCTGTCAACACAATATGCAAAAAAAATGCTTTTAGCACCTTAAACTCAGAAACGATGAGAGAAGACAATTGGTCCTATTAGCTATTTCCTACCAGAAAGAAGTTTTCATGAATTATAATGACTAAGATGATACTAATCATTCAATCCGCACACATATACATCATACTTAATATCTACTAAGACCAGTAATATTTACAAGGAAAATAGAAAACATCCTCACTCTCAAGTGGTTCACTTTTTTCAAGCAAGAAATGTAAACAAGTAAGTGAACTTCGGTGGCAGATAAGGTAGGAAGAAATCAATTCTAACTTGGGCTCAGGGAAGATCCAAAAAGGTTAATATTTGAAACTGATTTTGAAGGTTGAATATAAGTTTACTATAAGGATAAATCAGGGAGGAGAATCTAGGCAGAGGAATAACTTATGAAAAACTTATGAAATAGTATTACCAATTTCAGTTGATATAATAAAAACATTATTTTAAATATCATGAATACAATTATTCTGTATCTACAGTTGGTAGTATTATCTTCATATGCAGAATTTTCTCCAAAACTATTGACTCCTGGCCCCTGAATTCTCAAAGTTAATATCACATTTGAAATCTGAAGACAACCATCTTAGCCTTAACAGAATCTTTTGTTAAGTTCTTGTGGGGCCACCTTAATTTTATTCCCACTTTCTTTTCCTCAATTTATACAGCTTTATGAAGAACTTTGTGCACACTTCTCTTAAATGACCTGCTTCTTGCTCCCAGTTTTGCACCCAAAAGAAAATAGTTATTTAACTCCCATCTATGGAAAACTGGAAGTTTGTCCCCATATGCAGGATATCCATAACAACCCTTTTATTTTCTAAAACTGGTTTATTTTGATATCACTGTTGCCTTTTGACTTTAACAAAATAAGTGCAGTATAGTTTGGTTTTTTGTTTTTAGACACACAAAGTATCAACAGAGAATAATTTGTGGAGAAAATTTGTGAAGTATTTGTTTCCTGTGAAGTTCTTAATGTGAACTGTTTTTATTTAACAAAAATTACAAATTCAAAATAATAAATAGCACCAACAGAAGATCAATTGTTTTTCATTTTTTTAAAAGTGTTGATCCACATTTCTTGTTATTCATCACAATTTCTGCAGCAAAGAGAACAAGGGAGAATGAAAAGAAGGACTCTGTCAGGGCCATTGTGCAATTTACAAATCTATCAGTGTAATTAACAAACAAAAACACTAGTAATGATATTATGTATTGACATACCAGTATTGTCATGCAAACCTCAGCACTATGTATTATTCCAATGTAAGCATTTTCAAAATCAGTTTTCAGCTCTTTAAATATCAGTGTTCTTTCAAATCCCATTGTATAAATATGAAAAACAAGCAAATTAAAAAAACCTGAAAACAAGTTGCATTGTGATCTTAAGAGAAGAGGTAAAATCATCAACTTTCTTCACTGGGCTAATACAATATTATATATGTTAATGATACAGTATTGCTATTTGGAGAAGAATAATAAATGCATGAAAATTGAATGAGTTAGAACAGAATTTTAGTGTTATAAAAAATGTGAAATATGCAACTGAATGAATGAACTGAATGGGAAGCATAAAAAATAAACAAATAGACAATTCAATAAAAAGTAAGTAATATAACACTTTTCTACTACTTTTTTTAGTTTTAATAGAATTGAGTTCTCTGATAGCCAAAATGCTAAGGGAAGAAATATCTTTATAAAGAAACAAAAATTTAGAAATATTGCTGAAAAAAAATCAGTAGGTGGTCACCAACTACTTCATGGTGTATTCTGACCAATGATAAAGTTGGCTCAAAAGGAGCTGTAAACAGTTCCTTTTATATGTTCAGAGAGATCTTCATCAAAATTATCCTCCAGAAAGAAAAAATACAGATAAGCATTATTTTCCTATTAACCTATAATTTTATAAGTTGTTTAAGATAAAACACTTAATCCCTGGATTCTAGAGTATGTACAAATTATGAAAATGCTAAGCTTTAGGAAATAATATCTAATTATTGATTTAAAAAAAACACTCTCTATGTGCCAGGCACCAGTTTTAGCAAATTAACTAGTATTAACTTCACTTGATTCTATTATTTTGTGAGTGGGGAAATTTGGGTACAGAGGCCATGTAACTTGCCCAAAGTTTCCCAACCAGGAAAATTTTATATTGGTACTATTCACTGTCTCTCCCCTGCCAAAACCATATCCTCAACACACAAATATGTTTTCCTTCTTGATGAATAACACTGATATCTTCTCATATAAGCAAATGAGAATTTTTATACTTAACAGAAATTATATTCATTTCAGCAGCTATTGATATTCAGAGCTTCTCCTTACAAATACATTCTTGTTTTATTTTTTAAACGGTATACTTTCCCATGGCTTGCATATTTGATTCCTACTGAGAAGAAGAAATTCAGAAGTTGGAAATGGCATGTGATGGTGATATGATATACAGATCTTTAGTTCTGGGACTTTTATAATTCCAATAGTTTGTTTGTTTTAGATCAGATTTATATTTTCTGCAAAAATAGAGAATTACCTGTCGAAATGGGCTTTGTCCACTGTTTTATCTATTAATACAAATATGTTGATGCAATTTTCTTCTTCAATTTCTAAGCAAGAAGGAAGTGATAAAATCAGCCATTAGTTGAACTTTAAACAGCAGGGAAAGTTTTCCTATTATCTTCCTCCTTTGTAATAATGGTAGTAAAGCTTTTAAGAGTAGAAATATTTATTATTTATTTTTTCTTGAAATAACCATAAATGTGTTTTGGGCTGGGCCAAAAATCAATCTCCAGTTACAAAGAAAGTAATATATGTAAACCTAGGCATTTAGGATTGCAAATAACAGTGTATTTTATATTCATGTGTGTTCTAAGCTTACCAAAACAACTTTCTAGATATCTATAGTCTCTCAACTTTTGAGTCTTTATGTATATATTTTGGAAAAAATTAATATTATTCATACTAATTTAGAGCGTTTTCAATGACAACTAATTAAGAGAATTTAAAGAAGTATTCGTTAAGTGCTAAAGCACAATATGAAGGTAATGCTTATTATTGTTTAATTTTTTAGATTGTTATTATTTTATGTTATCTCTAATGGGCATCACATTGTTATAACCTATTTAATTAATGAGTGAAAAATGATAGGAGGTATAAAGGGTTTTTGGAGGAAAAAGAGTACTACATGTTCCTTTGTATAAAAGTAATATCATTTATATCATCTAAAATAATAATTCTTCTTTAATATGTATGCTATGTGACATTTTCAGTTTTTTTAGTTTAATATAAATTTTAATGTCTTCAAAAAATGTTTGAAGAATAAAATCTGTGAAGCAATTAATAACACAGTAAACATGAGAAAAACTGCAGGTTTTTCTGCAAGTAAGATAAGTAAAATTTAAGATCTTATAAAAAAGGAAAGATTAAATATAAAGCTAATAAAAGGAGCAAATGTACATTTCTATTACTATTCTTGTAAAACCAAGTAATTTGCTTGTGACAGAAAATTTCCCAAGTTTAATATTAAAGAAAGTATCTGCTAATAACAGAGATAAACTAGATTAAATCTCTTGTGGGGAAGAGAGGACAGATTTGTGTGTTGCAAAAGACATATCAAGAATGGATAGGTAAAATCACTTACAGATTCTATAGCATGCATTTTCAATGGGGTGATATTTCCAAGGAGGTAAAATTAGTTTGAGGAAGTAAAAAACGTACTGTTTTTTATGTATCAAGCACAGATTATATATAAACAAACATATTGTATATCTGTGGAATTAAAATCAAAATTTTATGGGGAAACAATTAGGTAAAAAAAAGTCTAAAAAGACTACTTAAGAGAATTATTAAAATAAAGTCAAAGAACATTTTATACATGTTAAAATATAATAATGGAGTATTATAAACAAGTTTATAAAAATAATTTAACAACCTAGATGAAGTAGACATTTCTTTAAAAGATCCAAACTACCAATGGCTCTTTAAAACAGAATAAATAATAAGAATAACATTATGCCTATTAAATATATTTTATTTATAAGTAAACATTTTCCTAAAAGGAAACTTTAGGTCCAGATGACTTTACAAGTAAATTTTGTCAACTAATTAAAGAAGAAAATTATACCAATTCTATACAAATTTCCAGAAAATTTGAAGATATAAGTACTAGAACTAATATATGCATTTACAGGTTTGCATGCAGGGTGAATGATTGCTACGCACAATATGAGACTGAAAATTTAAAGATGCCATTAAATTAGCATAAAGTTTAAAACACCTAAGGAAATAAATCTGATGTTTGAATGATTTAGACATTGAAAATAGAAAACATTGTTGAGAAAAATTTAAAAACCTGAGTCAATAGAGATATATTTCTTGTTCATTGATCAGGAAGGCCCAACAACTATTATTATTTTTCCACAGTTTGAAAATATATATTCAATGCAATCCTTTTGAAAAAAAGTTTGTTTCATAGAATAAAGTGATTCTAAATTCACGTCGAAATGGAAATAACTCAAATAACAACATAAAAAACAACCTTTGAAAAAGAAAAGATTATAAATCCATAGCAATCAAAACTGTGATATCAGTGTTAAGATAGACATAATAGATCAATGGAACATGACAGAGAGTTCAGAAGTACATCCTCACTGTATATGAACAACTGAATTTTGGCAAAAATGCAAGCAGTCTTTGCTGAGGAGCATACCTTCAGCATTCAGTCAGGTATTTATTAACTCCATCTTTGCTTTTCCTTACTGCTTGCATAAGAGTCACAAGCTCACCCAGATATGAGAGCTAAGGGGCTTCTGATAACTTTACTGAGAAAGAAACTGCTGGGGCGTGTCCTCTACACATGTATGTGGCCTTTAAATTCCCAGTAATATTTCAGAGCTTTTCAAAACCTTAGGCACATATTTCCAGCTTTTCCTTTTAAGCTTTTTATTGATACTGTTCGTTGCCCTGTTTTCTACTACCTCAAGAAACCACAAATGCTTTTTATTTTTTTATCACGAAGGCCCTCCTACACAAATCCTCCAGGGAAATGGTTCACACTGAGAGAGAGAGTCATGTCAGTAAAGCTTTGCAAGAGGGGTCTTCTAGGGCACCAGCAATAAATAGTTTTTTTGAGAATGAGTTTTTGAAAGAGATCTATCCCTCTTCCGCTCCCTCCAGTGGCTGCCCTGTTGGTTTTTACTTGCAAAAAGTTGGAAAGAGCAAGAAATGGGAATTGAGGAAGCTAAAATGCCACAAATCTGGAAGTTCTTACGTGATACAGCTATTTTTCCTGAATTAATGCTCTCCTAGTTAATACAAGCCTTTGGTTAATTTCTAGAGTTTTGTAATAGTTGATTTTGTTTGTGTATTTTATTTATTTATTTATTTATTTATTTATTTGCCAGTTTTCTCATTGCTTGTATGAAGTAGAGAATTTTCAGAGATCATCTTTTGACCCCACATTTTATCTCAATATTTTTTGCTTTCCTTCTATTCCTCACTTCATTCCCATTACACTTCCTCTGTATCTCTTTTTCATCCTAAAATTATGTTTCCTCAATTCAGCAATTATATACAATAACATTAATTCTCACATTTCTTTGTTTCAGCTTTGTCTGCCTCTCGTTCTGAACATAGCTACGAAGAAAGACTGAAACTTAGATTTTAAGCATCACCATATGAAATATAATTGCAGATTTCAGCCAGAAAAAAAAATTGTTTTACCTTTTCTTCATTGCATCCTCTTCTAATCGCCTTGGTTAAATGTTTGCCAAATTTTTTTTGCCATTCTTTCTAAAATCTTTACAAGCACTTTCCTGCACATTTGAGTCATTTTTTCTATTTTTTTTTTAAAGAAAATAGAAAGCATCTTATGGGAATTTTTTACAAGATTTCTGTAGTTTGTTACCCTTCTAGCAAGAATTTACCTTTATCCACATATAATCTATATTGCTTCTTTCCAAACACAAACTATATATTTGTCCCTTTAGCAATTCAAAAACTAATCTTTCTCTCAATGGACTCTATATCAAGGGTCTTCTATCAAAATTGTTGGTAGGGTAAGGATGCAAAAAGTTGGGTGGTAAGCTGATTGGGAAAAAGTAATTTTGTTTGGGAGAATGGGTTTGGGAATGATTCTGGGGGTTCCTCCAAATCTGCATATATCTGGCTGGATATGATATATGGTAAAGGCAATCCATCAGCAGTTATGTGAACAGTCAATTTTGTTGTATTTTTTGGGGGAGGGGTTTAAGAAATATGTAATGTGCAAAAAAGCATTTTTTCTCCAAAACTTTCATTTTTTAAAAGATATTTATTTTTTCCAAGCATATATATATATTTTTTTTTTTTTAACATTTTATTTTTTTTATTTTCCTTTTTCCCTCTCTCACTCCTCTCTTGTCCCATTAACATGTCCATGAGTCTCTGTTCCTTGTCCTGTTCATTTGTTGCTTTCTGGTTTATATTCCACATATAAGTGACATCTATGTGATATTCAATCTTCTCTGGCTTATTTCGCTTAGTATGATTAATTTCAAGGTGCATCCATGTTGTCACAAATGGCAGTATTTCATCTCTTCTTATGACTGAGTAATATTCCGTTGTATATATGTACCACAATTCTTTATCATCATCTGTCATATGGACACTTAGGTTGCTTCCATGTCCTGGCCACGGTAAAAAATGTTGCTATGAACATTGGTGTTCAAATATTTTTTCGGATATGAATTTTCAAGTCTTAGGGTAAATACCCGTAGATGATTACTGGATCATATGGTAATTAATTCTTAGTTTTTGAGGAACCTCCATATTGTTTTCCATAGTGTCTGTGCCATTTGTAGTCCCCCAGCAATGGATGAACGGTTCCTATTTTTCCACATCCTCTCCAACATTTGTTATTACTTGTCTTTTTGATTATAGCTATTCTAATATACAGGTGTGAGTGCTATCTCATTTTGATTTGCATTTCCCTAATAGCTAGTGATGTTAAGCATCTTTTCATATATTTTGTTGGCCATTTGCATGCCCTCTAGGAAGAGTGTCTGTTCAGGTCCTCAGCCTATTTTTTGATTGGATCGTTTATTTTGTTTGTTTACTGTCCTATGGTTTTTTTTTTTTGTATATTTTGGATATTAGGCCCTTATCAGAGGCTGATTGCAATATATTTTCCATTCAAAATGGTTTGTCTCTACCTTTTTTGACAATTTTCTTTTGCTGAGCAGAAGCTTTTTTAGTTTGATGTAGTCCCACTCATTTATATTTGTTTTTACTTCTCTTGCTTTTGAGGTTAAATTCATAAAATCTACTTAAGTAAAGGTTCTTGAGTTTAGTTTCTATGTTTTCTTCTATGAATTTAATTATTTCAAGGTCTTATATTCAGGTCCTTTAATCCATTTTGAATTAATTTTGCTGCATGGTGATAGATAATAGTCTAGCTTTCATTCTTTTGCAGGTGGCTTTCCAGTTGCCCAATGCCATTTATTGAAGAGGCCTTCTTTTCTCCACTGTGTGTTTTTGGCTTTTTTAAGGAATATTATTTGCCCCTGTAAATATGGGTTTACTTTCGGACTCTCTTCTATCTACTGCCACGGGTCCATGCCGTTTTGATTACTGTCGCTTTGTAGTATAATTAGAGTCGGTCAGAGTGATGCCTCCAGCTTCATTCTTTTTTCTTCAGGATGGCTTTGGCAATTCGGGTCTTTTATGCTCTTATCAAATCTGAATAATTTTTTTTTCCATTCCTTTATAAAAAATGCCGATGGGATTTGGAAGGAGATGCATTCAATCTATATATATGCTTTAGATAATATGGTCATTTTATACCATGTTGATTCTTCCAATCCAAGAACATGGAATATCTTTCCATTTTCTTTGTATCTTCTTTGATTTCTTTGAATAGGGTCTTGTAGTTTTCATTATATAGTTCCTTACATGTTTCATTAAATTTATTCCTAGGTATTATTCTTTATTGCAATTGCAAAAGGAATTATTTTCTAATTCTTTTTCTGACTCTCATATTAGAGTATAGAAATGCTGTGGATTTTTGGAAGTTGAGTATTCAGATATTCTTACTGATTTGCTTATTGTCTAGTAGTTGTCTTGTGGAGTCTTTAGGATTTCTATATGTAGAATCATGTCATTCACAAATAGTGACAGTTTGACTTCTTCATTTCCTATTTGGATGCCTTTATATCTTTCTCTTGCCTGATTGCCTTGCTAGGACCTCCAATATTATATTGAATAACAGTGGCAATAGTGGACAGCCTTGCCTTGTTCCTGATCTTAGAGGGAAGGTTTTTAGTTTTTCACCATTAAATATAATGTTGGCTGAGGTTTGTCATATATGGCCTTTATTATGTTAAGTTACTTTCCTTTCATACCAATTTTGTTAAGTGTTTGACATAAATGGATGCTGGATCTTGTCGAAGGCTTTTTTGCATCTATTGATATGATCATATGATTCTTATTTTTTAATTTGTTATGTGATGTATCACATATTAATCGATTTGCATATGTTGAACCATCCTTGTGCCCTGGGATGAAGCCCACTTGATCGTGGTATATCTTTTTAATATGTTGCTATATTCGTTCGCTAGTATCTTATTTAGATTTTTGCATCTGTGTTCTAAGTGAGATAGGTCTGTAATTTTCTTTTTTGTTGTTGTTATCTTTACTAGGTTTTGGTATCAGAGTAATATTGGCCTCATAAAATGAGTTAGGAAGTATTGCCTCCTCTTTGATTCTTTGGAAGAGTTTGAGTAGAATAGGTATTAAATCTTTGAATGTTCGGTAGAATTCACTGGTGAAGCCATCTGGTCCTGGACTTTTACTTTTTGATAGGTTTTTGATGATTGTTTCAATTCTCATACTGCTGATCAGCCTATTTTAGATTTTCCAGTTCATCCTGATTCAGTCTAGGAAGATTTTTTTAGTACCATTGCATAATTCCTTTTATCATTATTTTTCTTAGTACTGATCCATTTCTCTTAGGGTATTAAATTTGGTGTGTTATATACCATTTTCATAATATTCTCATATGATCCTTCATATTTCCGTGATGTCAGTTATAATTTCCCCTCATTGCTCCTCATTTGTTTATTTGTGTCCATTTCTCTTTTCTTTAGTGAGTCTAGCCAGGGATTTGTCAATTTTATTAACCTTCTCAAAGAACCAGCTCTTTGTTGTATTTATTCTTTTTGTTTTTTGTTTTTTGTTTTGTTTTTTTTCAATTTCATTTATTTCTGCTCTAATTTTGATATTTCTTTCCTTCTGCTGACTTTAGGCCTCATTTGTTCTTCCTTTTCTAGTTTTTTAAGTGAAGGATTAAATTGCTTATTTGGGCTCATTCTTGTTTTTGGAGATAGGCCTGTAATGATAGAACTTTCCTCTTATGATCACTTTTGCTGGATCCCAAAATTTGATGTGTTGTACTATCATTATCATTTGTTTCTATGTATCTCTTGATCTCTCTTTTTATTTCTTCTCTGACCCATTATTCTTCAAGCATGTTGTTTAATCTCCATGTATTTGTGGTTCTTCCTGATTTCTTTTTGGCAGTTGATCTCTAGTTTCAAAGCATTATGATCAGAGAATATGGTTGGTATGATTTCAACCTCTTATATTTGTTGAGGCTATTTCTGTGTCCCAGTATGTGGTCATTCTTGAGAATGTTCCATGTGCACTAGAGAAGAATGTATAAGCAGCTGTTTTGGGATGGAAGGCTCTGTAAATGTCAAGTGTCCAGTTGGTCTAATGTGTCATTAATGTTTTTTTTTTTTTTTGTTTATATCTGTCCATCCAACAGTGGGGTATTTAGGTCCCTCTATGATAGTGTTTTGGTCTGTTTCTCCCTTTAGTTCTGTTAGTAATTGCTTTACATATTTTGGGCTCCTGATTGGGAGCATAGATATTAATAAGTGTTATGTCTTCTTGGTGCATGATTCCCTTTATCATTATGAAGTGTCCCTCAGTATCTTTCTTTACCTTTTTTATAAGTCTATTTCATCTGATATTAGTACTGCTACTCCCCTTTTTCTCTGAATGCCATTTGCTTGAAATATCATTTTCCACCCTTTCACTTTGAGTCTATATTTGTCTTTGGAGCTGAGATGTGTCTCCTGGAGGCAGCATATGGTTGGTTTTTTTTTTGATCCATTCTGCAACTCTGTGCCTTTTTATTGGTGAGTTCAGTCCATTTACATTTAGGGATTATTAAATATGAGGTCTTCTCATAGCCATTTTATCTTTTGCTTTCTGGTAGCGCTCGATGCTCCCATTGCTTCCTTGTCCTTTTGTGTTCTGTTTTCTTTATTTTGGTTGGCGTTTGTGGTTTTTTCTCTAGTCTTCTTGGTTTTTGTTATATACTTCAGGTCTGAATCTTTGATGTGTGGTTACCATTACAAATATGAAAAGGATTGTTTTATATATATACAGTCCTCCATTTGTTTCTGTGTGTGTCTCATCTCCATTCCCTTTTGCGAATTTAGATCTTTGAATCTGCCCCTTTTCAGTCATTGTTATCTTAATTTGTTACTATGTATGCTGAACGTTAATTACTATCTTTCTATATTAATTCTTTATGATTTAAGCTTATGATCCCCTGTTTTTAGTAAGGGTTGCACCCCTTTGCTTCTATTTACCTGATAGTCACCTTACTCCTAGTTATGTATATATATTTTTTTATCATTTTGTTTTAGGTGAGCTGACCTCTTTCAATATTTCCTGTAGTGCAGGCCTCATAGCGGAGATTTCCCTCAATTTTTGTATGTCTGGAAAGGTCTAATTTCTCCTTCATATCTAAAGGAGACCTTATCTGGATACATTATTCGAGGCTGGTAGTTCCTTTCACTTAATAGTTTGAATATTTTATTCCACTCCTTTCTGGCTTGTAAAGTTTGTGCTGAGAAATCCTAGAATAATCTAATAGGTTTTCCTTTATAAGTTACTGTTTCCTTTTCCCTGACTGACCTGAGAATTCTGTCCTTGTCATTGATTCTTTATAATTTTAATACAATGTGTCTTGGTGAAGGCTTTTTTGGGGTTGAGATAATGGGTGTTCTGTTGACTTCTTGAATTCTAAGCTCTAGGTCATTTCCTTAAATTTGGGAAATTCCCATCAATTATTTGTTTGAAAATGCTTTCTAGTCCCTGTTCCTTTTCCCTCACCTTCGATAATGCTCATTATTCTTGTTTCCTCTCCTGATGGTATTAGCTAGTCCTTGTATTTCTCTTTCATTATTTTTCATCCTTTGGTTTCTCTCTTCTTCCTTCTGATTTATATCTAGATTTCTGTCTTTGATAACATTGATTCTTTCCTACATTTAGTCAACTCTATTTCTCAAGCTTGCTATTTCATTTTTTGATTCAGACAGTGTGTTTTTTGTCTCAAGAAGATCTATTCTGTTCTTTTTTTAGAGTTTCAATTCCATCGCTCTGCTCATCTAAGTATTTGTTCAATTCCTGAAATTGTTGATATGACTTGTTTTGGAACTCATTGAGTTTTTTCAAAGTCCCATCCTGAATTCTCTGTCATTTAAGTCACATATTTCTATGTCTGTAAGCTTATTTTCTGGAGGTTTCTCTCTCTCTCTCTCTGAGATGCCTTGTCACCTTGGTTGTTCATGGTTTTAATGGACTATTTCTCCGCCTGTGCGTTAATGGAAGTGTGTTCTACATTTTTTTTTATTAATTTAGATTTATTATATAATGTCCCTAGCCTGTTGCAAAAAGAAGTGTTTTTCTTTTGGTTTCCAGTCAGTGGCATCTAAGCCTCTTGCATCTGTTTTATATAAAGTCTTAATAATGCCTTTTTTTCCCTTATAGATGTTTAGTCACACTCGTACCCTCAGTCTCTGTTCCTGTCAGTGTTAGTGACAATTTTGGTAGTGTTTGCTCAGATTCCCCTGGGGCTCCGTAGTGTTCCATCTGGCAGGTTATAGAAGGAGGGGCTTCAGCTCAGCCTCAAGTTTGCAGCCGCGGCTGGTAAAAGTCAACTGTTGTTACTCTGCTGTCCCCACTTTTCTGTTGTCCCTATTTCTTTGCCTTCTGCCCTGATGACTGGGTGCTGCTACTGGCTGGGGGGAGCTCACAGCTTTCCCAGGCAGGGCTGTTCAGGAAATTCGCTACCCCTTCTCCTTTCCCCCTCCTCCTACAGGGAGCTCTGGCTGTGAGAAGCAGCTTCTTTATTTTTCCCAGTCCACCACCCGAAACCCAAGGTTCTGACCTGTGGTAACTCTTACGCAGATCCCACACTCAGATGTGCTGGTGTGCAGTTTAGGTGTTTTGGTTGAGTTTTAGATATTTGGCTATTGTTGTTTCAAGGGTAGAGATCTCTCATTCCACCATGTTTAATCCAATCCCCTCTCCAAAACTTTATTATGACCTTCAATGCCCATTAGACTAATTTCAAACTTTTATTTTTGGGGTTAATTCTGTGCTGCTCTTAGTCCCTAACAAGTTTCCCCATCACATATATTTTCTCATTTAATTGTCTTTTTGATCTTGTGAAACAGAATTTCTTGATTAATTTAGTTTATTCTTACATTAGACTTATTCATCTATCAGAGAATGAGTCCTTACAATGTACCTTGTTGACGCTATTGACTCCTGAATGTGTAGTAGGTGAGGAGCTCTAAGGCTCCTGAATTAATCCAATTGTTTATCTACAAAAACACCTGCAGCCAGAAAGTGAGATAACAAATTTACTGAAGAAAGCAAAACATAAGAGTTGAATCACAAAATCTCATTTTATTTTGATGATCTTCTATTGTAGGTATTTACCTCAGCACATCAAATAGAAGATAATTTTGTGTAGTAAAACAAAGGAGCTCATTATAAGGATATAAAAACCAATGGCGTTAAAAGCTGCACTAATGCTCAGCAGACTAAAACCAAATAATGCAATATAATGAAATGATAAGGTTGGAGTCTCAATAGATTGTAATTGTTAGGAGTATAAATGATAGCTAAAATATTTCCTCATCTATAAGGTAAGCACAAAAACAGTTTTAAAACACAGAGACCTGAATACTAAAGGTAGAGTAATATTTTCTTTCTTATGAGAGTATTAAATAAGGCCAAATAAAATGAATATTACTAAATTATTTTTTCTTCTATTTTGTTTTGCCATCACAAACCCAAAGAAAGTTATTTGCAAACATCTTTATTGTTCATTATCTAAATAGATTGTTCTATAAGATAGCTACAATGGCTCAAGTAACAAAAATAAATTATTTACTAGGATATTAGCAAGTGTTAAGTAGACCAATCTAAAAGAAATAAATGTGGGTGGTATTGAGCCACCCAGCCAAATAGCACACACTGGAGGAAACTATCTAGCCTAAGGCATCAACTGGACTGAGGGCAAAGAAATCTCAAAACAAACAATTGTTCTTCCAATAGAGTTGGTCATTCTCTGAAAAATACAAGTTTAGTTTCTATTTCTATTCAGAAAAGCGACTGCCATGCTATAGATAAGCCTTGGCTTTCTGATTTCTCTTTCTATCATTGTATTTGTAGTTGTACAGCATTTGGAATATGCAAAAGTAGTTTAGGAACACAGCACATAGACTCTGGAGTCAGCAAAACTTGGCTTCAAATCCCAACAGTCTCACTTACTAACAGCATCAGCCTGGACATGTCATTTACTTTTTCTGTTCTGCAGCACATAATTGGGCTATAATAGATCTTAGCTCATAGAATTATTCTGGAGATTGAAATAGAATAATGTATTTAAAGCACCTTGTACATTGTAACTAACTTTCACATAAATATTAGCTGTTATTTTATTATAAATAACTATAGAAGGACAGATAAATTACTAATATTGAAGTGTTACTCAGGTATAGTATTTATTTTTAAAATAATTATTTCTGACATCAGCTAAAATTTCTGGATTTCCCACTGTAACTCTACACTAACCAATTGGGACAATCCCATTAATGAACTGAAAGTTTCCTCTCTCCTTACCACCACTTTGAGTCAGACAACATGTATGGGTTATTTCTCCTAATCCATTCCCTCCATGCTTCCTATTTGACTCCTGATACGGCATCCCTTGATTTTTAGGAGGAGAAGGAGTAACAGATGTGGCATTCCTGTCTAAATTTCTCATATGCCTGCTTCTAGTTTAGTTCCTCCAGCTCATGCCCCATTCCCAATGGCAAGATCCAGTTCCTAGCCTCAGATCTCATAAATTGGGACCTCTTCCTTCTAATTATCTGTATGAAGGGTGATCCCATTATGTTACAATACTCACAATCTTAAAGGCTTTCAGTGGCAAACAAAGAATTTGAGACACTATCATTGAACAGTGGGGTATCCTTTAAAAATGCTTTAGCACAGAAATGAAATAGAGCTTTAGCTGGCTCAGGTGAATTGAATGGACTGAAAACAAGACTAGCCATCAGAAAGCTGTTTTAATAATCTAAGTGTAACTTTAGGAGGATGACAAATAGAAATGGAAAGGATATGACCATCAGAGGAATTTCAAAATATCTTTGTGTAATAATTTTGGAAAATGTGGAAAAAATTATGTGTAGCATAATAAAATGTAGTAACAGAAAGAATTACCTCAAAAAAGAGAAAGCTAGTGGGTTTTTTGAAGCTTTATATGCTACTTTCTTAATTTTAATAAAGGAATAACTTGGAGCTTCCCAAAGCAAAATATTAGAATTATATATAGCAGCTGTCATGGAACCTCCCTCCCTCCTTCCCTTCCTTCCTTCTTTCCTTTATTGAGATTTAAAAATCTATACTGATAATATACATTTTTTAATTTAAATTTGTAAAATTTTTAGAGTATATGGAAAAGTGGAAGACTGCAAGTTAGTACTAGCAGTCTCCATTGCAACTCACTTTAGGAAAAATTCCTAATACATCATCTAACAGAAATGAATATATTGTATAAATATTGCATATACTAGGTGTTCAAGTTATAGAATTTACAAATATAAGTCCATATCTGAGAGAAGAGGAGTTATGAAATGTACTTAAATTTTAAAATATTTGTAATTTAGACACATAATCTATAAATTTTATACATTTAAATTTAAAGAATCCATTTACTTCTCAGAAAATATTCTCTCCAATGTAGGTATGCTATTACCAGGTAAACTTAATATAGCATGCCTACATAAAGTTAGATAAGTTAGTTCATTTGAAAAGTTTTCAAATCATATTGTTCAACCTCTTTACAATCTTGTTTGAAATGTAGAGAAGAATTAGACAAAACTGGTTTCAAAACCTGACTCTGTCAAAATTGGTTGGGAGGCTTGTGTGAATGTAATCTCTTCAATGGTTTCCCAATCCTCTACATACAATAGACATTTTAGCATGACCTCCAAGGTTCTTTATAGTCATACTCTGACCCCTTCACCAGCCTGATAACTGTGTAAGTTTAGCTTCTATCTTACTATCTTTCTGTCTTTCATTGTGATTTTTGATGTAGTTGCAATGATACTTAAAATGATAAATAAATACAGCAAAAGGATATTCTAAAATTGGACCTTACTTTTACCTTGTTTCACTTTCTGCAATGTGGTAACTATCAACTTTATTTTTCTGTTTTTTGTTTGTTTGTTTTTGTTTTTGTTTTTTACATAAATGGAACTGAATTATACATACTGGTTTTATCCTGCTTCTCTTGCTTCACCTTGTTGATTTGTAACAGAATTATGAATCTACTTATTCTTTATAAAAGTGTGATATATCACTTTTTGGTGCTCAGTAATTTGTTCAATTGCCCCCAAAAGGACATTTTGATTGTTTCCATTTTTATTACTAATAATACTAAAATTAATGTATAAACTTGTATTTATATTTGTTGGATTAATTCTTAGATCTGCAATCTCAGTGGAACATAAAAGAATACATTTGTTTTTCTTATGCTTTTGAAGTTATTTGCATCCATTGAATCTGTATGATGGAAATACTATATAATATTGTGTGTGCTGTGATTAACTCCAAGTTCACATTTATTGATGTAGCTTAAAGTCAGTCATGGTGGGAGTATTTATGCCATAGCAAGGGTTAAACACTTACCAACACATTGCTGGTTAAAAATGTTAAAAGAGTTGTGTAATAAGGAGAAAATAAGGTAATTAAGATATTTTCAGGCAGCTAGAAATAGGAAGGTCCAAACTGGAATGATGATTCATGATCAAGAGAAAAAAGGGAAGTAGAAAAGAGCTATTAGATGATTAGAATTTGATGAAATAAATATTTGTTATACTTGACTTTTTTTGATATCTATCATTTGAAATCTTAGAAATTTAATTTCAGTATTTAAGCTATCTGGTCAACCTCTGGGAGTTCCATTTATTGGCCACAAATGGTTAATAGAGTCTTTACCATCTCTAGAATAGATATGGGGGTCTGTAATGGTTGAAACCCTTTAAAATTATGATATCATTTGGGAAATATTTGTGGAAGTTTCACTTTTGGGGTGGGAGGGCGTGTGTTTTGAGTTGATGGAGAGATATAAACAGTCTCTCATCAGCACAATTATGGCTGGAAACAAGAGAATGAACAGCTATTTTACATAACTGAGAGTTATGGCCACAGTTTAAGAAGTTATAGGCAACTTAGGTTCAAGTAGCAGTGAATGAATGTTGCAGACTATGGAGGCATCATTACAGCCAGGAAAGAGGAACTCCAAGTGCCATGCAAATGGGACATGTGTCCTACTTCTATATAATCTCAGATCATGTGGTTATTTTGTCATAACAATCTTTATCTGAAGTATCATACATAGTAATTAACCCCCAAGTTATGTCCTGTGTATCTAAAAGATTTTCTGGTAGGCCTATCAAACATCCCAGCAAGAGGATAAAAACAGAAATCTTTTGTGAATAATCTTACATTCAAATTACACAGACTCCTTAATTTAGTCTTTCTACCAGTGCACCAAACATAAAACAAATATTTTCCACAGAAACAATTTGGGGAACACAAAGAAAGTGAAGGGAATCTAAATTACTCTTAGTGTGCTCAGAGAAGTCACCAAAAGAATTTGGGTATAAGAATGAGATATTGGCATTAGCTTGCCTTGGTGTAATACCAATAGACTTCAAGAACAGATTAACTTCAACAATTTTCCATGACTTTGTTCTTTCTGTTAAGCCAGACTACCAAACAGAATTGGTAGTGACTCTTTTTTTTTTTGAATTGCTGTAAAGAATGCAAATGGATAGAGCATTCTACCTCATTTTCTAAGAAATTTTGTTTCTCTGTATCTTCTAAAACTATGTATCATCTGAATTTTAAAATTTTCAATGTAATCAATACAACATGGAGTTCTTAGTCACAAGAACTTTAAGAATAGTTTGGAAAATTGATATAAGTAAAAAAGTACATAAGTAATTAAATAAAATAATGGCAGGAGTATGAGTGCTGTGAAAAATAAATGACATAAGGACATAAAGAGTAACCAGGGTGCTAATGTGGCTACAATAATCAAGAAAATATCTGAGGCGGGAACATGTGAACAGAAACTAAAAGATATGAGGGGGTACATGCTATGTGGATATCTGAAAGAAGCATATTCTGGTTCTAGGCAACAGAAATTCAAGTGCCCTGAGATTGGAGAGTGTTTGGAATGTTTATTTAAAAAACACACACACACAAAAAACAAGGAGTAGTGAGGCTGGAAAGGAGCAAGCAAAGGCAGGTGTGTTAGAGATCAATATTGGTAGGGAAATTATGGATCAGACCATGAAAGATATTTCTTTCCAGAACATGAGCCTTTTGTCTTTAAAATGCCTTGCAGGTTATTATTATCTTAGTCTGTCTCTTGCCTTTTGCCTTTGTTTTTGTACAATTTTGCTATACAGAAGTATTCAGTTTTTATCTAGTTGGTGTTATCATTTTATTGCTTGTTTATGGCTTCAGGGATTTCATTCCAAGAATATTAAACATTTCTTCCTTTTTCTTTTACTACTTTCATGTTTCCACTATTTTATATTTAAATTTCTGCAACATCTGGGATATATTTTGGCATACAAAGTGAGATAAAGACACATTTATGTTTTCTCACATGGCTAACCAGTTGTCCAAAGAATATGTACACAAATACACATACATATAGTTTCCTTTTTAATAAAATCATTCTTTGCTACTAATTGAAGAGCTAACTATCATATATTGAACTCCTTTTAAAAAAATATGTCACTGGATTCTATATTCATTTCAGGTAAGTCTTTTTAATGAATTAATACCAAGTTTTTGAGTTACTACAGTTTTATTATTTGTTAATATATGACTGAGCTAGTCAGTTCTCATTATTCATTTTTAGATTTTTTCCTACCTATTTTCACATGTTAATTTTCCAAATAATCTTTATAATCACCATGTCTAGTTCAAAAATAGTTTATATTTTTAGTGAGTTAGCCATTTAACTATATGTTTACTTTAAGAACAAATTATTGGTTTTAATTATTAATTATATTATGTTTCTGCATTCAAATTTATGAATTTATTTTTCCTTCTCTACTAATTTATTTTGCTTTCCTTAGTTTGACATTGTGATATTTTGTCTACCTATATGAATTTAATATGTAACTATTTTTTGATAATTCAAATATTAAGACTATAAAATAAATTTGAAGATATGGAAAGGGTAGTTTACTTAAGCACGCTCTTCTGAACCACCTATTAAGTAAATTCTGGCTGCAACAGTCAGTGAATGCACTGTTTCACCTAGGTTCTAATTTTTCTAAGAAAAGAACATGACTTTAACTTATTTAATCATCATCACTACCAATTTATGTTAGGTATGTTGTTTTTCAGTCAATTCCAAAAAGTTCAGCACAAACTAAGAAATTTCTCAGAACTTTAATGAGCAAAATGCATGATACAATAAATGTTATATTTTGACTTTTGATATTCACAAATGTGACTTTTTAAAAACTTTTTTCTGAAAAAATTATAGATTCACTGAAAGTTGCATAATAGTACAAAGAAGTGCCATGTATATTTTGCTCAGTTTACTGGATACATGTTATACAAAAAAATATATATTATAGTTATGTGCTGCATAATTACATTTTGGTCAACATTAGACCGCATATACCATGGTGATCCCATAATATTATAATGGAGCTAAAAAATTTCTATTGCCTAGTGAAGTTATTGCTGTCAATAATATAATATAATGATGTTGGTGCAAATAAACCTACTGGGCTTCCAGTTGTATAAAAATATAGCACTTATGATTTTACATAGTATATAATACTTGATAATAAATGACTGTTAGTAGGTTCTGTGTTTTTATTGTACCTTTTCGACATTTAGATATGTTTAGATTTATAAATATTTATTATTTATTATAATTACCTATAGTAATCAGTACAGTAACATGCTGTACAGGTTTTTAGTCTAGGAACAATAGGCTACAACATAGAGCCACGGTATACCATAGACTATACTACCTAGGTTTGTGTAAATACACACAATGATGATCACACAGTGAAATAACCGAACACATTTCTCAGAATGTATTTCTGTCATTAATTGATGCATGACAATTTTTTAAACTAGGAAATTTAATAATAATAGAAATAATACAAGCATACCTCAGAGATACTGTGGGTTTGCTTCCAGACCACTGCAATAAAGTGAATATCACAATAAAGTGAGGCGCATGAATTTTTTTGTTTCTCAATGCATATAAAAGTTATGTTTACACTAAACTGTAGTCTATTAAGTGGGCAATAGCATTATGTCTAAAAATCCAATGTATATACCTTAATTAAAAAGTGCTTCATTGCTAAAAAGTGGTAACCATCATTTGAGATTTTGGGGAGTCATAATCTTTTTGCTGATGGAAGGTCTTGCTTTTATGTTGATGGCTGCTGACTGATCAGGGTGGTAGTTGTTGAAGGTTGGGGTGTAATAATTTCTCAAAATAAGACAACAATGAATTTTGCTGCATTGGTCGACTCTTTCACAGGCAATATCTCTGTAGCATGCTATGCTGTTTGATAGCATTTTACTTAAAGTAGAATTTACTTAAAAATTGGAGTCAATCCTCTCAAATTTTGCCACTACTGTATTAACTAAGTTTATATAATATTCTGAATCTCCTTTTATCATTTCACCAACCTGTACAGCATCTTCACTAGGAATATAGTCCATCTCAAGAAATCACTCTTTGCTCATCCATAAGAAATAACTCCTCATATGTTAAAGTTTTATTGTGAGACAGCAGCAATTCAGTCACATCTTCAGGCCCCACATCTAATTCTACTCTTCTTGCTATTTCCACCACATCTGCAGTTACTTCCTCCACTGAAGTCTTAAACCCCTCAAAGTCATGCATGAGGGTTATTACTGACTTCTTCCAAACTCCTATTAATATTGATATTTTGATCTCTTCCCATGAATCACAATTGTTCTCAATGGCATCTAGAATATTGAATCCTTTCCAGAAAGTTTTCAATTTACTTTTCCCAGATCTATCAGAGGAATCACTATCTATGGCAGTAATAGCCTCATGAAATATACTTCTTAAATTATATGACTTGCAATATGAAATTACTCCTGAATTGATGGGATGTTGTGCTAGCAGGCATGAAAATAACATTAATTTCATTGTGTATCTCCGTCAGAGCTCTCCGGTGACCAGGTGCATTGTCAATGAGCAGTTGTATTTTAAAAGGAATCTTTTTCTCTGAACAGTAGATCTCAACAATGGACTTGAATTATTCAGTAAGCCATGTTACAAACAGATGTGCTATCTTCCAGGCTGTGCTATTCTAATTATAGAGCATAGGCAGAGTAGATTTAGCATAATTCTTAAGGGCTCTGTGAATTTTGCTGTGGTAAATGCGGATTGGCTTCAATTTAAAGTCACCAGCTACGTTAGCCCTTCAGAAGGGAGGTAGCTTGAACTTTGAAGTTTTTAAGCTAGTCATTAATTTCTCTATAGCTATAAAGTCCTAGATGGCATCTTTTTCCATTATAGGCTGTTTCGTATACATTGAAAATCTGTTGTATAGCGTTGCCACCTCTATTAATTATTTTAGCTTGATATTCTGAATAACTTGCTGCAGTTTCTACATCAACACTTGCTACTTTACTTTGCACTTTTATGTCATGGAAATGACTTCTTTCCTTAAATCTCATGAACCAACAAGAGTTAGAGCCTTGCTCTGGGTTAGGCTCTGGCTTGAGGGAATTTGACTGGTTTGATTTTATATTCAGACCACTAAAACTTTCTCCATATCAGCAATAAGGTTGTTTTGCTTTCTTATCATTTGTGTGTTCACTGGAATGGCAATTTTAATTTCCTTCAAGAATGTTTCCTTTGAATTCACAACTTAGCTAACTCTTTGGCACAAGAGGCCTATCTTTCAACACATCTTCCTCACTGAGCTTAATCATTTATAGCTTTTGACTTGAAGTGAGAGATGTGTGAGTCTTTCACTTGAACACTGAGAGTCCATTGTAGGGTTATTAATTGACCTAAATTCAATATTGTGTGTCTCAGGGAATAGGGAGGATTAAGGAGAGGGAGAGAAATGGAATGGCTGGTCATTGAAGCAGTCAGAACACACACATTTATTAATTAAGTTTGACATCTTATATGGAAGTGTTTCATGGTGCCCCAAAACAATTGCAATAGTAACATAAAAGATTCCTGACCTATCACCATAACAAATATAATAATAATGTAAAATTTTGAAATATTGCTAGAATTAACACAATGTGACACAGGCATGAGGTGTACAAATGCTATCAGGAAATTGGCACTGATAGGTTTGTTCGAAACCAGATTGCCACAAATCTTTAATTTGTAAAACACGCAATATCTGCAAAGCATAATAAAGCTACATGCAATAAAACAAGGTGTGTGCCTGTGATAATAATGATAACAAATGCTACTCTTCTAATGTGTTCTTGCCTCATTTCATATGTGCCCCAAATGGTTTTATATCATTTTAGTGTTTGGATTAAAATGAAAAACTGGTTTTTCTTCTAGTGTTAAATTTTTACTAGGCAATACTTACTGTTATTTTCTCTCTTTTTTTTTTCTTTTACATACTCCTTCAGATATAAAATAGGTCTTTTTCTATGGAGTGCAGATTTTACACACATGATTTTATTTAATTTTAATTTATAACTCAACATTTTAGGGGAAATAAATATGTCCTACCTCTCCTTCCCTCCGAAGTTGTATAACTGAAAAGCTTTTTTTTAAAAAAAAGCAAACAATTATCCACCTAGTCTCAAATTGTGGAGATGGATAATATGACAATGTGATTTAAAAACTGATCTTAGCTTACTTGGCTGAGAAAAGAAAATATATGACCTGCTAAACAGACATGGTAAGCCTGCAGCATACAGTATATCACTGACAAAGCTAAAAAAAGCTTTCAGAGACCTCTCTACTAAGGAGATAGTTTGCTATCTGCTGTATAATTTTAGCCAGACTTTTCCTTGACCTTGAAAATACTAAAAGCATAATCAATGATCGTCTAAAAGCAGTTGCTCAGGCACTGTGTATGGTGCCCGCTTCCTGCTGAACCACAGATGATGTTTACCTAGTCGGAAGAAGCCATACTGTCAGACAGTCAGTAAACAAAGATTTGTCTCTTTGGAAATTCCACAGACTGTAAATACCAAACTGGTCACCTGGGGCTACTTTAGAGTCCATTTGCATTAAAAACATCGTACTCTAAATGTAAATTTAATGTAATTATGGTTCTGCAAACATTAGTAGAATTATTTTCTTTTTTAAATCTCTTATGATATGATTTTTCACTAGAGGCATTTAAGACCATATCCAAAACTGTGTATAGCTGCCAAAAAGGTCATGTTGAACTAAAAATACCAACTTTTATGATTCTAAAAGATAGAACCTTTTGAATCAGTATATAATGATCTCGCATCAAACTGAGCAGAATATTTATACACATATTGATGATTAAGATATGAATGATATCATGGAATCAGATAAATAGAAAAAATTTCAAACCAGTTATTTTTTCTAACTATCCTCTTCCAAGTGAGTGATTATGAAGCCAACAACATGGACAGGGTATTTATTGGTGATACATTAATCCATCAACTCAATAAACCTTTACTGAATTCCTATTATTCACTAAGGACTGCATTAGGTGTTTGGGATATAAAGGGAGGACCCACACTCTGCTCTCAAAGAGTTCATAATCTAGAAAAAGCGGGGAACAGGAGTAATCAGAGTCAATTGTCTGCACTCTGGAAGACGTTTTTCAAGTAGTGCTTATCTGAATAGTTGTTGCTTTACTATGAGAAAATCAAATATGTCACTAAAAATTTACTACAATTGCAGAAAAAAAAGTAAAAGATGGTAGAGTTCAGGAAAAAAAAAAAAACTTTGAATTGCAAGCAAGTGGCAAAATACAAAATAGCCACTGAAGCAAGACAAGCTTCCATAACCATTGTAAAGATCTGTCCAATAGGAAAATTGCAACGAAAATAGCTAAAATTATAGAGATGCATTGTTGAAAACTTTCTATATATAGTGCAAACTGCTACATTACAGTCAGAAAGTGAAAAATCACAAAAATAAGTACAAATGCTATGATACTCAGAGGTGGGTACCTAGTAGCACAGATTAGGTCCTTTCCTATGGCTCAGGATAGGCCATAGAAACTAAAGGAACAGCACAGAAATAAGTGAATGATGTATGACAGAAGGTCTCCAGTGGTTTCAGAACAGGCTTTGTTTCTGGTTAAGCTTCATCAACTAATATTAACTAAGCAATATTAGATTTTTGTTTTACATGAAGTTTCTTAACTCATACATACTGTTTATAAAATTTTGTATTGAGGGTACAGAGTATTTCACTAGAGCATTTTTGTTAGCATTATCTTGTCCTCAAGTAAGGAAAATCAGTGAAGGGGGCAGGGGAGAGCTCATACTGCCTTAGTAATCACCTGTTCCTCCACAAACAAGTCTTCTAATAACTAGATCTCATGAGATATTACCTCTTCAGATATAAAGTCTATTTTTTTTATAAGATACTATATATGAAATACAGTAGAGAATAAGAATGGAAGAGATGAATTGCTGATATGGTAGATCCAACTGAAACATATGTTGTTTCTGGTTCACAGGTCAGGCAGTCTAAAGGAACAGATTCTCTTATACAATAGTTTTACAAGGGTTTTTTTGTTTTGTTTTGTTTTTGTTTTTGTTTTAACTTATGTGTGCAGTACACTACAAATGCACACACCATCTTTGGATGAACTATGGTGTTAAATAGCTGTTTTTAAAAGCAAAGAGTGTTTTGACCAACACATAAGAATGCAAGAAATGAAAAAGTATGCAGCGATCAAAAAGAAAAGAACTCTTTAGAGAATTACCTCAAAAGTTGCTACAAAATAGAACAGTAGGAATAATTTCCTAGGTTGAGCAATTCCAAAGGCCAGGAGCCTGTCAAGACTTTCATTTTTCATAAAAGGTTTCTTCTTTGTAGCAACTATGTAAGGAAAGATTGTGGGAGATGACCATAGCAACTGGATACTTTAATAATAAAATAATAAATAATAATAAAATAATAAAATATCTAAAGATATGTTTTACTATATACTTCTAAAGTGAAAACAGGCATGACTCAATCCTTTGATAGATAATATACGGTAGTGAATAAGGTACCAAATCACATGAAAATATACAAATTTTGGTTTAAATCATAAAAGGAGTATTTTGTAATGCTTTATCCAATTGTTTTAATATAGTGAAGTAGATTCTATACCCCTTTTTTTCTTTTTATTGTATTGGCCATGCTTAGTCTATTTTCCTTGGTCATGTATCTACTATTTCTTCATTATTGTAATATTCATAATTCTAAATCTATTTAGTACCACTTTATGGTTTAAAAAAATATATTTCTGCTCTCAATCCCTTTGTACTCTACAAATTTGGTACATTCTTCAGATTAATGTTATTAAATTCATCTTTAAATGTACCACTCTTCAGCTTAAAAAGTTTTATGGTTTTCTCATATCCTATAACAGCATTCAAAAATGACCCAACATACCTTTCCAACTTCATGAGTTACTGATTGCCCACAGGTTCACTTCACTCCTCCTAATTATTCCATTCAGTATCCCCAAAACATTCCCTATCTTTCTCAACTCTATGCTTTGTCTATATCTGCAATATATATTAACAAATTCAGCTCAAATCCTCACATTTTATTATTCCATTATTTAAATTACTCAAATTATAAAATTGGTTACTTAAATATGATTTATTGATATTTTTAATTTATTGAAATTTTCTTGATGATGTACAATTCAAAAGCAAAAGAAAATAGTTCTTCTAGTGTTTCCATATTTTATTCTATTGCTCTCCCTGTTGGGGGAGGGGTTCCCAGTTATTTTTAACTAAGCATAGCCTTAATAATTTGGACACCTGGATTCTAATAAGATCATGATATTGGCTCTATTGTCTTGGTAAAGAGATAATGTCTTAATGTGATATTTTTAAAAAATAGAAAAACTCTTGCTTCATTTATTCATGATAAATAAATACATTGATATTTATTCTGTACCAAGTTGGGAGTCAAAAGTAGTGAGAACAAGAACATAATTCACTGTATCTACAAAGTTCCCTCAGGTTAAGAGGAAGATGCCAAGTCAACAGATGAAGAAAGCATAGTGGATATGCAGTAATGTAGACATATAACTAGAATATTGTGAATACCAAGAACGAGATAATAACAGTGCCTGGTGGAAAGTATTGTGTTTTTGTTTATTTTTCTTTATGTCACCTCCACTGTTATGAACTTAGAAGATTCACAAATAATGCTTGCAGAATTATTACTTATATTTACATTTTATTTTATATACATGTTTTAGAACAGAAGAATACTCAAATCTCTTCTTCTCAGTAGACTATACCTACAGAAAGCCTAATTATTTGGGTTACATAGTATTTTCAAACATGATAATACTCCTACAATTTATTATGTCAAACACAAAGGAGAATCAAATCATATTTTGTAAAATGCATGGCATTTACACTAACTCATTTTCAGCTGCTTCCTTGGCTTTTTCCTAGCTAGCAAAGCAAGAAATTTGAAGCAATAATAAAGATGGGCCTAATTTGCTGAATTTAAAATTCTGGTTGAAATCTTAAAGCACTTATAGAACTTAAGAACTGAACCATTATATTTCTACCTAAAACTCATCTTCATATAATATTGTATTATCTTACCTGTACTATATTTTGTATACAGTATCATTAATCTCTATGCATCATAATCAAGACCTTAATAAAATTAGATTATAGCAATAAGCAATTATTTGCGAGCAAATATTTTTAAATGTCTTAATACCTTCTATGAAATTTGTATTCTTACAATGATGTGCTATTAAGTTCAGAGAATGGTAACTTTTGTAATTTACAATATTATAGTACGGAGAACTAAGGAACAAAGAAATGAAGTAACTTATTCAAGGATATTAATATTGAATACCTAGCATCAAATTAATATATAACTCATTTTGGAGGTTCTTTTCTTCAAATTAGAAGTTCTTGGAACTTGGGTCCAAATATCTCACACCCTCACTTACACAGGATACATATGGCTAAGCTATATCCTGGAACATAACCATTACTTTTCTGCCTCTATTTAAGTAATTGATTTTCTCCTTATACTCTTAATATAGTCATTTACATTGGTTGATTTTTAAATATTAAGCTAACCTTGTATCCCTGGAGAAAATTCAATTGAATCATGACATGCTTTTTATGTACCACTGGATTCAATTAGCTAATATGTATATTTAGTATTATTACATGAGATATTTTTTGCTATATCTATGAAAGTGATTCACCATAATTTTTCTTTATGGCAATGCCCTAGTCAGATTTTTGTGTCAAGATCACTCATGGGATCCCACTTTGAGTGAAATCATATGGTTCTTCTCCTTTCCCATTTGCCTTATTTCACTTAGCATGATACTCTCAAGATTCATCCATCTTGTGGGATATAAAACACAAAGAAACAAACAAACCAAACCAAACAAAAAGCAAACTCATAGACACAGATAATAGTATGGTGATTACCAGAAGGGCAGGGAAATGTGGAGCGGATGAAGAAAGTAAAAAGGGTCCAATATATACTAACAGAAGGAGACTAGACTTTTGGTGGTAAGCATGCAATGCAATATACAAGTTACATAGTATAGAATTGCACACCTGAAACTTATATTGTTATTAACATATGTCACCCCAATAAGTTAAATTTTAAAAAATTAGGGGAAGTTACATTTGTATGTTCTGATACAGAAGTTAAAAATATGTAAACTTTATTGAAGCTATACATACCTAAAGTTTTTTGGGGAAAAGGTTTTTATTTATGTAGTCAATCATTTTAACAGATACAGGAATATATAGATTATCTATTTGTTCCTGTGCTAATTTTAATATGCTTGTTTTTCTGGGAAATTATTAATTTCATCTAAGTTGACTAATTTACAGTCACAAAATCCCTCATTATTGCATTATTATATTTTTTATACCTATAGATCTCTTTAAATTCATGACACTGGTCTTTATATCATCTTTTTTATCTATTTTTCAAGTCATACATCAGTTTTATCAATCTTTTAATAGAGCATATTTTTTTTCTATAACATATTTGCCTTAGTTTTGGATTACCCAGACCTTATATCAAGGTTTTAATGCAGTGTTTTATTTAGAAGACGAAGCAACAACCAGTACAGGAGTAGAAAAGTGAGAGGAAGATAGTAAAATAATTATTTGTTTATCATCTTGTGTGTGACAGAGATTAGTACCACTGAAAACACCTTGGGAACCAGTGTAAAACAGTTATTCTTGTCCCTTACCAAGGAGTGAAGGAACTGTACAATCTCATTAGTTACTTGCTGAGAGCTTGTGAGAAATTGTTTCATATTTTTTCATATGTTTGTTATATTTCAAAACTTTAAAAAATCTTAATAGCTGTTATTAGTCAGTATGATTTAAGAGATTATTTCCTAATTTTTATATAAAACACAAATTTTCTGTAATAAATATACATTTTAGCAAAGAATATCAATGCAAAATATGTACCTCTTACACCCATAAGAGAAATTTAGGTTAGTGTGAATTTTCATTCATTTATATATATCAATTCATGTAAAAGCAAGCCTAATATATATTCCAACTTGTGTTTATCCATTTGGTTTTAGGTGTCCTTTGAGGACTTCAGGTCCTTTTCTTGTGTCCAGATGCATGTGTCTACTAAATTGAAATGTATGGTAAATTATAATAAATAATACAGTAGGGGCAGCTAGCATCTTCCAAATTTTCCCATTGCGCTTTCAGTGTCGCCCAAAGAAATGTTAGTGTCCCATAACTATGCAGCAGTGGAACATGACTTGCTAAATCCCAAATCACAGAGCTTCATCTAAGCAAGCCATCTAATAACTGTCATTGTCATTAGTGTGTGGGTTGTTTTTTCTATTTTTTCCATCTGTCAGAATTTTATATGAATTATTTGGTTTCTTGGCTGCATATTTGTTATTCCAGCTCATAACTGGGTAGAATTTTCCCCAAAGTTTCCTTTCTTAGACACTTTTTGCTTGTATTTACCTTATTGTCCTCCTGTCTTCACTGAGGTCACACTATCAGAATGTGGATTTTTATAAGGCTAAGGAGTTATCCTTTCCTGGATGGATTAGAATGAGATCTGTAGAGGAAGTCCATGAGGTTGGGGATAAAAATAATTGTTTTTCTGTGAATTTAATTACCTAATATACTTTCAGCTCTATTTTGCCTGCTTTGCATTAGTTTTAAATACCATTGTTCAACTAGAGTATTTAATACAAAAGCTCTGTCTTTGATCAGATTATTATATTTTTTCAGAGTAGTAGTACTTGAAAATCACTTTGTTGCTAGTAGTATATTCCTAACATTTTTATTCGACAGGAAAGTTTGGATTAAAAATTTAGGCAAGACAGATCAACTTTAAATTGAACTAACATTGTTGTCAAGAAAATTGATGCATAAATACCACTTCTGAAATCCATGACCAGCTTCAATGAAAAGGCAATTCTGCTTGATATGGAGGTAGTAAAATTTAAAAATCTAAATATCAAAATTACAGGAGTCATATTGTAACATTTTTATGCTTCTTTTTTTTTTTTTTTTTTTTTTTTGCTAAGCAGACAAGAATACTTTCAAACACGCTTTCATTTTATGTTAGAGACCAATATGGGGATAGTTCTCCCAGGTGCCCCTCTCTCTTACTCAGTCTTAAATTAAGGCACATTTACTTATGTCTCCTAGTCAAGGAAATTCCCATGAGATCTAACCATGAGTGTTTTACCTTAATATATTTTTATTTAGTTTTTGTAGAAGCTACACTATTGCATGTCATTATAGTTTACTTTCTACTTAGATTATCAAAGTCTGTGTGGACAAAAGCTAAAAACTATTAGCCAGTATTTATTGGTGCTCCCTGTCTTTCTATACTCTACAAAAAGGTCTGTTAAAGACATAAAAAAAGAGGTGGTAAAGGCTACACTGGCCTTAGAGAGCTGATATGTACTCTAAATTAAGAAAATTATACACAGTGAATTTATTCATAAGTTTTTGTACTTAAGTTCATAGTCAGCAACAATTTCAAGAAATGTAAACCAGTGTCCGAACACCTCTCCTCTGGTCCCTGATTACTTCAAAACAAAGATTTTAGTCATCCGAGGCCATGAAAGTATAGGTAAATTTGTCATGATCACATTAATGTAATTATTACAAAAGCAAGCTATACCTTTTTTTGATATAGTTAAGATTCTTTGAAGGAGTTAATAAAATGCACAGTGTTTGTAATTAAGACAAAGACAGTAATTAAGATTTTTCCAAGCCTCAATAGTCTACTAAAGAAATCTGATAACTCTGGAGTAAAATTCCCTAATAAATTATAAAAGTAATTAAAGACTAGAAAATACAGAATATTTGTAAATGACCAAATTTGAGCAGCTGGGAAAGCTAACACCAAGTCTCATAAAATATCATGTATAGTGGGATTAGACTTGTTAAATTTATTTACAGAGACTGAGTAGGGAGAAGTGTTCATGGGAAAATGGGAACCATGGTGTGACTATATTGCACATATTTTAGAAAAGAAGAAAAAATTAATATACTTCATGAATTATTTATTGTGTGATGGTCATGTTTCAGGTACAATAGAAAAATGATACAAAGACTAAGAACAAATGGTTTTTGACATCAAGTAGAGTTTATAAAGGTAACTTCAATAATAAGTACTATGTCAAAAGGATACACAAATTGCTATTCAAGCTCAGAAGAATAGAATTTGACCCTATCTGAAGGAAGGTTATCAGAGAATGCTTCCTGGATGAAATGACACAGGAACTTATTCTTGAAATATGAGTAGAAGGCAGGCAAGTGAAGAAGCAGAAGAGAAGGCAAGGGTATTTCAGTTTTTAGAGAGCACAGATAGGAGTGAAATGGCAAAAGGTATGCATTTTTTCAGTGTTGCAGCTAAAGCGTCATGTAGAAAAATCAGATACATAGGAATGGGTCAGTTAATGGAAGATGTTTCATTCAAAACAAAAAGACTTGGATTTTATATTATAGACAATGAGGCTATACTGAAGCTTTTTTTTGCAAACAGACTCCATGGTCAGAATTTCTCATTGGAATGATCACTTTGTCAATAGAGCAGTAGAGAAGGAGGAAAAATTTGGTTTAGGAGGGATAACTAAGGCCCTAACATAGAGAGAGTAGAGATGGGAGACATATATTTAAGAAATATTTAGAAATTAACATTATTAGATGTCAATTTAGATATGAGAAATAAGAGTAAAAGTAAGAAGTTAAGAGTATTTGTCAGGAAGAGAAATTCACATTTAGAGGTAAGAATTTTATTACTCTACTCCTAGCCTTAGAGAAAGGTTATTGAGCAAAGTTTGGTGAGCTACCTTTAAGAGTTTAGCTCTGCTCTTGAGAAAGTAGAGCAAGAAATAATACCTGCCTTGGAGGACTATATTTATTTGCTGAAACAGATTTTTTTTTGATACCAGGATGGTTTGGACCTGCTGTGAGCATTTTGTGGGTTGGGTGCTGTGGGGTCTCAGGGAGACATGGGGTGGAGCGAGCCAACCCCATCAGATCAAGCAGGTTCAGAATTGCCACCAGTGCTGAGCCCATGGGCTCCCGTGAAAATCACAGATTACAGCAAGCCCAGCTATCATCTGCCTTCAGCCCACAAGCCCCAATTATCGTCCCAAGAAGCACTGAAGCTTAGACTGGCACAGTAGCCCAACACAAATCTACCCCAAAATGTGCAGGCTGTGCTCTAGTCACATGAGCTGAGGACTGCTGCATGGCCCAGGGAAGGCACAAGGTAGGGCTGGCTGCCTGGTAGTGGGCTGCAGTGGGCAATTTGTGGATTGGGTGGCACAGGGTCCAAGGGGGACATAGGATGGAACAGGCCAATCTCACTGAGCCAATACAGCTTCAGTATCGATCATACAGGGAGAGGGTTTAGTAAGCAAGATGGTACCCATCTGTAGACTGTCCCAGAATGAGGCCCAACAAAGGTACAGTGGCAGCTATCTCTTCAGCACTTTCCTCAGTGCCACACAACTCAGTTTTTCCCTACATGTCTCTTGTGCCTCCTGGGCTCTTGACCCTCTGCTGGAGCCCAGGGTAACTATCTGTGAGCAAGTGAGTCTGTGTGCAGGCCCTTTAAGGGGCACATCTGGGTTTCAGGTTCCTCCTGTCTCTCCCAGATGGCCCAAGTCCCCACTGATTTTTATAGTCAGATTTTGTGAAAACTTCTCTTCCTGGGACTGGAACCCTGGGCTGGAGAGCCCTTAAGTAGGGCTAGAGACCCTCCTTCCTTCGGGGTCCTCTGAAGCAGTACTCTCTCTCCTACTGCTCAGTGGCCATGTCTGGGTGTGGAACCAGCCTGCTCTTCCTCTCTACCCTTCCTACTAGTCTTGATGTGACTTCTTCTTTGTATCCTCAGATGTATGTGTTATGATCAGATAGACTTTCGGTGGTTCTCCAAGTTAACTGTTTTATAATTTGATTGTAATATTAATGGGAGGAGGCAAATCCTGCTTTTACCTAGGCTGGCATCTTGACCAGAAGTTTCAATAGTCTATCTTATTTTTGACACTCAGATAAAGCTCAAGATAAACTTCCTGTAGGAAAGAACAGTGACTGGTTTTGAAAAAATTATGTAATGTAGTGGGATATTTTATCCAGTTGTATTAACTCTACCTTTGCGCTAGTATAACCCACAGTGATATGGAAAGTTACTACATTCCACGGGTCCATAATGAGAAAAAACAACTTAAATAAGAGTAGGCTACTAAAACGTGACAACTTTGACAGATGGGGTGGGATATTCATCCTTTATCCATAGCACCTCACATAGTGTTTAATACATAGTAGGAACACAAATAATGAGCTGGATTTAATTGAATGACAAAAATAAATCTGTTTTACTAATTATATTTACAGAGTAAGTTCTGGAAATGTGTTTCAGAGCATTTTGGTATACTTTCTTGATGATCAAAATCATTAATTGAATTGCTTATAACTGAGTTAAAGCAAAAAATATTTATTTTTTTCAAATAGAACCATAGTATAAAGATGGGACAATAATCTCACAAAAACATTTTTTTATGGTCCAGCCTAGAAGGACTATAGGTTCTAATTATCAAGGAAACAGCTTCTCTGCTCATGTCTCTCTTAGTCCTAGGATTAAAGTTGCCAAATTATATACTTCTCAGCCACAAATGACTTTACCCTTAAAACTCTGTCCTTGGCTCTTTTTTCTCTTGTGGCATTTATGTATTTTTGCCCATCATGTTGACTCTTGTTTTACTATAAAAACCTTTCTTTAAGCTCTGTAGAATGCAGACATACCTCAAGTAGATTTTCTATAAGAAGGAAAATTAATATATATTGTATACCCAATATATGCATAAAATCGTGGCAGATGTTTTACATATGTTTACTTAATATTCACAGTATTTTCTATAGGGTAAGTAGTATTATTTCTTATACATGTGAAACCCAGTGCTTGGAGGGGTTAAATAACTTCTCATGGTTTCATGTAAACAGAAGTATAGACTGAAGATCAACATGGGTTGTCATGCATCAAAAGCCATGGGTTTTCCACTGAATCATGTAGTCTAACAAATGCACATTTGAGGAACTTTTGTATCTTTCAATAAATGATTCTCACCCTGGTACAATCACCATGATTGCAGATTTAATTTTCTAAAATGCCAGACTATTCAGTATTTCATTTTGTTTCATTTTCTCATATTCCTGAATACTGACATCACTGTCCATTATATCATTATATCCTTTGATCATCCCTTTGACTTGGCCCATCTCAAGTCTCTCCTGGCTTTTATGTCCACTGTACTCCTACCTGCATTTTTTCTAGCCTATTGAACCCTCAAACTGCCCGTGGTACTCGAATCTGTCTTTTCTATATGCTGCATTTACCTGTAGTTGCTCCTCACACTCGGTCAGCCACTAAACTGAACAATATAAGAGCATTCTCCCTGCTCTTTATCCTTCTTTCCTAGTGGGTCACCTCTGCCTCTAGCCTACACATAAGACATTCTGAAATTCATACAGTTACACAAATATAGCACAGTATTTTATCCCACTGTGCTTTTGTTCGTGCTACTGTCTTTGCTTGGAATTTTTCAGTCCTACCCTATGGAGAACACCTGTCCATCATTCAATATTCATCTCAAATAGTTCTTTAAAACATATCATAACACTTCTAGAGGATAAAATACTGTATTCAAGCTACTAATTAAATGCAAGATATCTGTTAGTCAAAGATTAAAACCAGAGTACGATAAGAAGATATGGAAAAGGACTTCTGTTTTTTCAAAAACAATGATTCTACTATCAACTGGCTGCAGCCTCTATACCACAGCCAATTAGGGGGATGGAGCTCTATGGTGATTTGTGCTTTCTCTAGACCATGAGATTATTTGATGGCTAGGGTTTATATTTTCCAGTACTACCTCTGCTGACCCAATTCCAAATAAATTAGAGAAGTTTAATTTTAGGATCTTTTGTGTTTGTGTGTCTTCCCGTACTCATTTCTCTCTGTTTGCTTTAATTTTAATAAAAGCACCATGTAAAGAAAAATATGTGAAAATAAGCCTATTTTCTTCTTCTTTAAATAAAAATTAAATGAGAATACTGAAAATGCCCTAGCTATCCATGAAGCTGTACATTCTAAGTCTCAAGATGCAGTGCTAGCAGTGACAAGTGAGCTTTATCCAGGGCTACAGCTTCCTTTGAAGATCAAGCACCCAGCTGATACACTTGGTATCATTTTAGATGTGGCTGGGGTTCCTCTCTGGTTTTAAATTCTGTTAAAAATCCTAGCCAAGGGTAAAAACTGATTCCAATTTAGCTTCTTCTTTAAACAGAATCTAAGCCCAGAAATGAAGCCAGCCACACCTTTGAAGTGTTGTTGAACATGGCAACTGAGTGGCGAGGCTGGAAGAAGCAGAGAGAGAGCTGAGAATCGAGCTGAGTTTTTAAAGAACTATAGGATTTGGGCTGCATTTGCTCAGCCTCTGAGTTGTTCAGGTAAGGGGAAAAAATATCCTTAAAAATGCTAGGGAACACACAAAACACTGGGATTTTTTTATAGACAGGCTAAGCACTTTAGATTCAGTTCAGGTTCTACACTGAAAATAGAAAGGTCCAGAAAGTGTTTGTGTCTAAGACTTATATAAGACATTGATTTTATGAAAGGATTTTATTACCATATACCCAGGTTACTTCTGGTTTATCTTTTGAAGTAACTTTCTAGCAACTAGATCTATTGAAATTTCTAAGTGATTTGATTTTGTCTAAAAGCTGCTATCTAATGCATTCTCCAGAAATTCTAAAATTTAGAATTTACAAATTCTAAAATTGTTTAAATTCTAAATTTGGAAATTATTTCAAGAAATTGAGACATGGCATGTTCACGATTGCTTTCAAGGTGGGTATATCTCTGGGAGAGTTAGTAGTAATCCTTTAAAACTTTAAAATGAGTTTATCAGAGATGAGAAAGCAGTGACTTGACAAAAGTTTCCAAAGGACAAAGGACTAGACTAGGGGGGAGGTAAGTTTTAATTTGTGAGGTGAGGGAAAGAAGATTGATGAGCTAAAAGATGATATAGTAACACAGGATTTTTGTAGGTGGAGCAATAGATATCAGGAGTACCATAGAGGAATCTGTGATGTATGAATTCATGTGGATATTAATGTGGTCATAAATACCAGGAATAGACAGAATGGAAAAATGAAAAAATAGCCCAAACAAATGACTTCTGTCTCACTGTGCAAAATTCTTTGTGTTATATGTCTGGAGACATGGGTTTTGTCACAAATCCCTTAGGATCTTAATTTTCCCAATCCATAAAACCAGAACATTGAACTACTAGACTAGATGTTTAAAGTACCTTTTGGGTTAAATAAATCATAAACATATTTTTTATATAATAATATATTTATAAAATAACATATAAATTAATCTATAACTAAATAAAAATATAGCTTTAATTTAAAAGGTACTTTAAACATTAGTCTAATATATATATAATATTCATATTAAATATATACCTATTTCATATGTCTATCATTTACCTCTTTACATCTCTTTAATAAGCTTTAAACAAAAGCTCACAGAAAGAATACTGTATTTAGAATCAGAAGTACATTGTTCTGTTCCTAGGTCTAATGATAACTTTCTGTATGATAATAGAGAAGTTATTTACCAGCTCTTGCCCTTAGTGTTATTACCAGCAAAAAAGAATTAGACTCAAGGACCCTTAAAAAAACTCCCCTTCATCTTTAATCTATCATGGATCTACACTTTGTGTAAATGGTTAGATTTTCCACATATCAACTGCAAGAGGAGCAATCGTATTTCCCTATGTCTTACAGATTCAAAAGTGGTTTAAGGTGGTATCTGGCCAGTTAGGCTCCTAGATTCATCTGACCCTCCAATTATACACCTGTAGTCCTTCCCACAGACCTACAGGAAATCATTTTGCTTCCTTTCCTTTTACAGGGCTAATCTCCACTCCACTTATCTTAGACTGCTGAGTACTATGATGCTCCCAGAGCACTTTTTATCCTTTTGCTCACTCCAAAGCACCTACGCACTAATTTCATATACATATTTTTCTTTTATAGTCATATTTCCTGAAACATAATGCCTAACATACCTTATTGAGATGATATCTAGAAATTCTCTTTCTGCCCTCTTTTTTTCCTGAGAGAGAAACTTATAAAAACTCTCCTACAATATCAAACTAGCCAGTAAAGAATACCTTCTTCAAAATTAATGGCACTTTTTCCTGATGATATAGTTAGTAGATATAGTACATAGAAAACACTTGACTACTTCAGTGACCCTTATCTCGAGTGGATAATTTCTCATCCAGGGAATTTCAAAGAGGTGACTCTCATCTCAGTTTACCTCTTATTCTATACTAGAAAAACTCTCACTTTCAACAGGGAGCAAATGATCTTAGTACATAAAAGAATACCATCATTTATTATATTATTTTCTCTTTCTGAACCTTGAATTTAAAACTTTTCTGTCTTCAGGAGTAGATTAGTTTTCTACACTGTATAACTATAGATTGTAGACTTAGTGGCTTAAAACAACACACATATTATCTCATAGTTTCTGTAGATCACAAGTCTGGGTGCAGCTTAGCTTGGATGTCTGTTTCATGGTCTTTTTCAGGCTGCAGTCTAGGTGTCGGCTAGGGTTGTAGGTTGCAGCGTCATCAGAGGATTAACTGGAGGAAGATACACTTCTAACTTCCTTTCAGTTGTTGTCAGGATCCATTCCTTTATGGTTGGAGAACTAATGGTTCTTTTTGTACCTTCTGTTTTGCTGGCTGTTTACTAGACTAATTCTTGACCCCAGAGACTACCTGAAGTTCCTTGTCACATGACCCTCATCATGTTAGCTTGTTTATTCAAGCCCAACAATAGAGAGAGAGAGTCTCTGACCTCAGGGATCTTCCAGCCCCATTTTTGAGAGTTGTAAACTGATTAAGTCATGCTCACCCAAGAAAATGTCCCTTTTAATTAACTCAGAATCAACTGATTTAGGACCTAAACTACATCTGCAAAATAGCTTCACCTTTGTCATATTCTGCTGGTTAGAAGCACACCATAGTTCCTGTCAACATTCCAGGGGATTAGAAAAAGGTGTAGATACCAAGAGCTGGGAAATTAGAGCTCACTGGGGACACTTTAAAGTTTTTTTTGCCATAAGAAGTATTTCCTTTGCCTTTGTATGTCAGATAAGTGTTCATTATTGACCTATTAAAAAAACAACTCTATTGTTTTTTTTTTTTTTAGGGGAAAATTATTGTAATTGTCTTATCCATACAAAATTGAAGTTTGTATGAAAGCCTTGGTAGGGAAATGATTTACTTACTCCTTCAGTTCATAAGACTTTAGAAGTAACTGAAATATGTAACTGAAGTAACTGGTGTCCTTTAAATATCATACTCTTTTGTCCATATATTGAATGTTTCATTTTGTATAACATTTTTACCTTTCAAGGTGTCTTTTATACGTATGTTCATTTGATTTCCATTAATAGTTTTTCTACATGTTAAGTGTAAAAGGAACAATATTTCATCACAACTTAAAAATTTAAACATATATAAAATCAGTTTGTATCTAAGTGTACTTGTCTGTGTAAGATTAGGCAACATCCTGTATTCCAGACACAGTGTTAAAACTTTGTGTATTAGTACATCAAATCCACACAATAGCTATTTCCACCAAGTAATGCTCTAACAAATTTTAAAGACAGGGAAACTCATGCTCAGATGAGTTAAGTAACTTGCCCATGGCCATACTGAGTCAAGATATGGATGGAATCTGGATTCAAGTTCAGGACTATCCGATTCTAGCTAGTACCTGCATTCTTCACTATTACATTATAGTAACTTGTGAGGTATATATTATTTTATCCATTTTTGAAGAAGGAAATTGAGCTACTTATCCAAGGTTAAAGTGCCTTTTACACTTGCTCATGGACTACTTTAAGGCAAGAACCCTGTCTTGGTCACTTTTACAACGTACAGAATGACCGAAGTTGATCAAGGTCAAGACTCTAATCCATCTCTGCTGCTTTTGAGATAACTGTATTTTCCTCTTTGAAACAGCATCTTCCCAGATCTAGTCCTTAATATAATAAAATGTCACCTTGAACAATCTGTAATTTATCTATTGTATCAGGATTTATATATATTTAATATATTTGCTTTGCAAACTTGTTAAAGGAAATGAGTTTGGGGGAGAGAGTTTTCTGGGTGAATAAATTATTTTGTGAGCACTTTTTTAAGTACATTTAACTTCTTCAGCCTCTGTGAACAGTACTTCAACTGAGCAAATGGTGCCCTAGTGGCCTCCATTTTAATGAATTTCCTAAAGATGGTTGACTTACCTCATCTGACAAGATCATTTGATAAAATGATTTGATCCACTCAAAGAGAGAATTGATAAAAATGCAAAGTGATTGAAATTTAAGAAAAACATTCTGAACTAAAGGAAATGACCTTTCATGAAGTTTGAGTTCTTCTTTGAGACAATTCAGCTGTTAATGTAAGATTGTTAAACATGTGACTAAGAACAAGACACTGAACTCTTGCTTAGGGCATGCGATGTGATTGCCTTGAATACAAGATAAAGAGTGGTCATTTTTGTTGATTCTTATTTTTTATTTTTAAGTAATCTGTTAAAACTGAGATAATTATTCATTCTCAAGCAGAGAATAAAGGACTCAACTTAGTTTTACTCAAAAAACAACATCATAATGCTCAATTTACAATGACAGACTTTTTCTTTTATTAGCTTTCACATTCCAGTAGGCAGAATTAGCAAAACGTTTTTCAAACTTTCAGCAAATCAAAACCACCATCTTTCTTTTCCAGGTCCTGAAAGCAGTGCACATTTGTCTTGTTAGAATTATAGCACACATCGCAACTGATGCTCACACTTCCTGCCCCAGCCCTAACTATGTCCTCTCTCTAATTACAGTAAAATTAAAGCTATTTCAAGCTACTTTGTGAATCTTCACAGAAAATTATTTTTATTGTGAAATCTTACCAAAATTAGCCAATGTTTTTGTTCTTACTACATTGATAAAGCCCCTCTGTGTGTAAATTTCCTTCAAATTATTATTTAGCTACAAATATTCCCACTTTTATCTGCTCCTTTAAGTATTTTTTATTAGTTATTTAAGTGGGATAATGCATTATCAATGCTACTGAGTAAATACTCTGTGAGAATGAGGTGAGTCAGCATAATCATGTGCTACTTTATTGATGAGTAAGCTGAGGTAAAAAGAAGCAGTGATTTCCTGGTGTCAAACATCAGCAAAAGGACAACTTGAAAATCCTGAGCCCATGAATCACCATCCAACTGCTTAATATGTTAAGCCAAACTGCTTCTCTAAAGTTTTAAATGAGTTATTTCATACATCTCTAAATACTACAGTAGTTGAGTCAGAACCTGCTGGGTTTTCATGGAACAGATTTAAACATGATTGCAATGTGAGATATATTAATATATTGTTGCAACTTTCTCATTGGAAGAAACATGCCATATTAACTATCAAAACGTACATTCTGCAGCAGTTTTCTAACTCTTAAAGCCATAATTTTCCAAGGAGACACACCAGAGGCTATAAATGGTGAGAGGAAGAAGAGGAAGAAAAAGGGGAGATGAGAAAAAGAAATAACAGGTCACAGATCTTCTTAGACCTTTTCAATGAGAGAAGCTCTTTAGGTGTGAGAGTTTCCCATCAAATATCTTTTGATGAAAAGCTCCTATGCTCCGAAAATATTTGAAAACCATGAATGCATACTGAGGCATAATATTCTTTACATTTTATGCAGACATCTTAAATTTGTATATCATTTGCATAGATCTAGAGACCGTAGGGATCAGAAGAGAATTCAATATACAGATTGTAATGAAAATGGAAGATGTTGTAAGGGAGGGTTTCTTATAAAAATATACAACCCTTCTTTTACATTTATACTGACATATGTAGATGGCCTATATAAATTTCAAATTTGAGCAGCCAATAGAAAATGAATCCCCAAAACTCTCTGCATGTTGGTATCCAACTGACTGGTTAGGAAATCAATGTTATTAAAAGGGAACAGCAGTAATAACTATAAATTAATAACATCATGTTGAAATCTGAGCCTTAGAGAAGATCGTAATCATTCATTCAATCAATGTATCAATACCTAACTGAATATTTGTTGAGTCTTATTGTGGGACAAGTTGCTATTCAATGCTCTACAGGTAGAGCATAAGCAAATATGCTACTCTTGAGTTTAGGAGTTGTGTGGAAAGAGACAATAGAACATTGGAAAGTGGGGAAGGCAAACATTAAGCAGATAATCCTTGTATAACTAGATGCATCATCCATATTAGCCTTATAATCAAGGAGCATATATCATGCAGGCTTCAAGGAGCTTATAACACAGCACAAATCTTGTAAATATGCTCACTGTTGCAACAAATGCCAGCACCTCAGAGACAAAATTAATGTGGGTTGTAGCCTTGGGTTTTTCCCTTTTATCTACTATAACCCCACTTTCACTTGCAATTACATTCCCTACTTTTTTTCCTTCCTAAGCCACTAGTTTGATTTCTTACATGCAGTATATAGTAAATGAACTTTTGTTAAGTACATAAATGAATGAATTAATGTGAAAAACATTTTAAAGTGTATATCCAGTCCTTCCGAAAAACTAATACTTTCCAAATGGTTAATTAAATAGAATAATGTGTTGCCTTTTTCACACAAGCTATCAGGAAGCTTACACTGGCATTTTAGTTCAGCTGCTGCATTTTGCCTAATAAGATTTTCTATCAAGTTTTTTATTTTTTTTTTACCCCATTTACTTACTGGCTTTCCCCCCTATTGTCCTATCTTATATGATTTTGGCCTTACTCTTCCTGAAATGTTTTAAATAAGTTGGATTAATTTTTCAAAGTAGACATGTTCTAATCAATAATATTATTTCAGAAACTCAGTGCAGAAAATAAAAACATCGAATTAGTACATAGTGTTTAATTTCTAAGCATATTTTCCTTTTCTTTGTTAGGGAATAAATTGTAAAATTTTAGTTTTGCCAGCAGGGAAGGAGAAAAACAGGTTCAAGTAATTTATATATACATATATTTTTTCCCAATTATAAAATAAAAAATATTACTGTGGAAAACAAAAAAGGTAAAAATTAATAGCATTTCTAATATTTTTAGTGTACTTACATCTGGTTATGGAGAGAAAGATGGATATTTTGAACTTATTCATAACAGTGTGAATCCAGAAATTTTTAAAAAACATATTTATTTAGTGGCTATCCCTTATCCTAGTTTAGAACACTCTGCTACCATCATTCACTTAAGTTGTTTTATTTTTAAATTCCTAGGATGAAAAGTTATGTACCGTGATCTACCTGAATTTCATCTAAATATTAGATTTCCTTTGGACTTCTCTTGTAATTATATGGCCAACATATAGGTTTATTTTTCTAAGATGATGTAATATCTTTTTACAGGACTTTCATTGTGCTATCACTCTTCTGTCCTAGAAATTGATTCCCACTTGTCAAGGCCTAAAGTACACTGACCTCAGACATGATCAAACTAATGAAGAGAAATATGGCGTTACCATTATCATTTTTTTGGAATTTTGTGCTTTTATTAGGAAATGCCTAGATTGTGCCAGCATTAGTTCTTACAACAGCATATTGATAAATCACAATTAGCATAACGTTAACATCTCCTAACATGTACATTGGCCTTTTACATTTGTGTTATACTATGTGAACTCCATTTATTGTCTTTTATTTTTAGAGAACTGAAGAATTTAAGGCATTTTTGTCATTCATTCTTGCATTTATTCTTTTTTAATTAATTATTTTTTATTTTAATTATAGTTGACATTCAATATTAATTTTTATTAGTTTCAGGTATACAGCATAGTGGTTAGACCTTTATATAATTTATGAAGTGATCCCTTCAATCAGTCTAGTACACACCTGTCAGTATACATTGGTATTATAATATTACTGACTATATCCCCTGTGCTGTACTTTACATCCCCTGTGACTATTTTGTAACTGCCAACTTGTATTTCTTAATCCCTTCACCTTTTCTAACCCATGATCTATCCCTGCTTTCTCCTGCCAACAATCAGTTTGTTCTCAGTATCTACGAGCTTATTTCTGTCTTGTTCGTATGTTTATTTTGTTCTTTAGACTCCATATATAAATGAGATCATGTAATATTTGTCTTTCTCAGTCGGACTTATTTCACTTAACATAATACCTTCCAGGTTGATACATGTCATATCAAATGGTAAGATTTCTTTCTTTTTAATGGCCGGATAATATTCCATTGTATATATGTAATTTCGTTATGCAATCCTTTATTGATGGGCAATTAGGTTGCTTCCATATCTTGGCTATGTGAGTAATGCTACAGTGAATGTAGGGGTGCACGTATATGTTGGATTAGGGTTTTGGGTTTTTGGATTTTTTTTTTTTTCAGATAAATACCCAGAAGTGCAATTGCTGGATCATATTGTAGTTATTATTTTAATTTTTTTGTGAACTCCAAATGTTTTCCTTAGTGCTGCATCAATTTGTAATGCCACCAATAGTGCATGAGAATTCCCTTTTCTACATTTCCTTGCCAACATTTGTTGTTTGTTAGTTTATTAATGGTAGCCATTCTGACAGGTGTAAGGTAACATCTCAATTGTGGTTTTAATTTGCATTTCTCTGATGATTAGTGACCTTGAGCATTTTTTCACATATTTATTGGCTATCTGTATGTCCTCTTTGAAGAAATGCCTATTTAGGTCCTAGCCCAATTTTAAATTAGATTTTTGTATAAGTTCTTTATAAATTTTGGATATTAACCCCTTATCAAATGTACATTGACAAATATCTTCTCCCATTTAGTAGACTTTTTTGTTTTGTTGAGTTTTCTTTGCTACACAAAACCTTTTTAGTTTGATGTAGTACGATTTGTTTATTTTTTATTTTGTTTTCTTGCCTGGGAAGATATAGTAGAAAAAAATATTACTGAGAGTCATGACAGAGAGTTTACCTCTAGATTTTTTTCTTATGGTTTTATGGTTTTTCTATGGTTTTATTGGTTTGGGCCTTACATTTAAGTCTTTAATCCAGTTTGAGTTAATGTTTATCAATTTGTTTATCTTTTCAAAGAACCAGCTCTTGGTTTCATTGATCTTTTGTATTGTTTTGTTTATAGAGTCTATTTTGTTTATTTCTTCTCTGATATTTATTATTTCCTTCATTCTACTCACTCTGGGCTTTGTTTGCTGTTATTTTTCTAGTTATTTTAAGTATAACGTAAGATTGTTTGAGATTCTTCTTGTTTTTTGAGGTAGGCTTGTACTGGGAAGAATTTCCCTCTTAGGACCACTTTCGTTGTGTCTCATAGATTTGGGGTCATGTTTTTATTTTCACTTGTCTCAAGGTATGTTTTGGTTTCTTCTTTGATCTCTTTGTTAACCCATTCATGTTTAGTAGCATGTTATTAGCTTCCATGTATTTGTGTGTTTTTCAGTATTTTTTTTGTAATTGATTTCTAGTTTCATACATTGTGTTCAAAAAAGATGTTTGGTATGCTTTCAACCTTTTTAAGTTTATTGATACTTATTTTGTGACCTAATATGTGTACTTATTTTGAGACCTAATACGTGGTCTATCTTAGAAAATGTTCCATGTAAACTTTAAAAGAATGTATATTCTTCTGCTTTGGGGTGAAATGCTCTAAAAATATCAATTAAATCCATCTGCTTTAGGATATTTTTTAAAGCCACTTTTTTTTTGTTGACTTTATGTCTGGAATATCTGTTCATTGGGTCAGTGGGGTTTTATAATCTCCTACTGTGACTGAACTACTGTCTATATCTTCCTTGAAGTCAGTCAATATTTGCTTTATATATTTCAGTGCTCCTGTTGGGTACATAAATATTTACGAGGTTTATATTTTCTTGTTGGATAAATCCCTTTATCATTACATAACGTCCCTCTTTGGCTCTTTGTTTTAGTCTATTTTGTCTGATGTAAGTACATCTAGCCCAGCTTTCTTTTTCTCATTTTCCATTTGCATGAAATATCTTTTTTCATTCCTTTACTTTCAGTTTATTTGTGTCTTTCAATCTAAAATAGATGTCTTGTAGAAAGCATATGCATGGGTCATATTTATTTATTCAGCTACCCTTTGTCTACGATTAAAACATTTAATCCATTTACATTTAAAGTGATTATTGATAGGTACATGGTTATTGCCATTGTATTATTTATATTTATGTTCTCTCTCCCCTGCCTTCTTCTTTTTAAAGAAGTCCTTTTAACATTTATTGTAATACAGGTTTGGTGGTGATGAACTTCTTTAGTTTCTTCTTATCTGGGAAGCTCTTTATTTCTCTTCAATTTTAAATGATAACCTTGCTGGAGAGAGTAATCTTGGTCATAGGTCCTTACTTTTCATCACTTTGAATATTTTGTGCCAATCTCTTCTTGCCTGTAAAGTTTCTGTTGAGAAATCAGCTGACAGTCTTATGAGAGTACTCTTATAAGTAACCAGCTGCCTTTCTCTTGCTACTTCTAGGATTCTCGTTTACTCTTTAACCTTTGTCATTTTGATTACGCTGTTTCTTAGCTGTGAGCCTCTTTGGGTTCATCTTGTTTGGGACTCTCTGAGTTCCTGAACTTGTATGTCTATTTCCTTTGTCAGGTTAGGGAAGTTTTCAGTCATTATTTCTTTGAATACATTCTCAATTTCTTGCTCTCTTCTCCTTCTAGTACTCCTGGGATGTGAATGTTATTACACTTGATGTTGTCCTGGCAATCCCTTTTAACTATCCTTTTTTTTTTTTTTTAATTTTGCTGTTCCAATTGGGTATTTTTTGCTCTTATCTTCCAAATGGCTGATGTGACTTTCTGCTTCATCTAATCTGCAGGTGATTTCTTCTAGTGTATTCTTCACTCCAATTACTGTATTCTTTATTACTGATTGATTCTTTTTAAAGGTTTCTTTCTCTTTTTTTATGCTTGCTATCTTTTTTTGTTGTTGTTCTCACTGAGATCATCTGTTCTCTGCTTAAGTTCCTTGAGCATCCTTATAATCAGTGTTTTGAACTCTATATCTTGTAAGTTGCTTGCCTCCATTTTGTTTAGTCATTTTTCTGTAGTTTTCTTCTGTTCTTTCATTTGGGACATATTTTTTTCTTCATTTGGCTGCCTCTCTCTGTTTGTTTCTATATGTTAGGTAGATTTCCTATGTGTCCCAGTATTGGCCATTTGGCCTTATGTAGTAGGTTTCCTATGGGGCCCAGTGGCACAATCCTTCTGATCACCCGTGTCAGGTGCTCCAAGAGTGTCCCTGATGTAGGCTGTGTGTGTTCTCCTGTTGTATTTTAGTTTTGATTGCTGTTAACATATCGGTGGGTGGGATTGACCCTCAGCCTGACTGGCTGTGGGGTTTGTCCATGCCTATAGCTTACGAGCTGTTGTGTGGGAATTGAACCCACAGAACAAGATTCACCCCAGTTTGCTTTGGTGGCTGTTGAGATGACCCATTGAGGGTATCACTTGGTGGGGGGGGGGTTATTGGGTGATGCTCTGTTGTGGTCTGAAGCCTGCCTACAGGTGTGTTGGTTTGGGAGCTTCTTGGGAGGGGCTTTGATGCAAGTCAAGTTCAGCTGCTACCTGTGACCAGCCTGGGGTTACCTGGTAGGAACTCCAAAGTGATCCATAGTTGTTCACTGTCTATGCTGGACTTAGAGGCACATGGGAAAAGGCACACTGTGAGTGTCAGGCCTGGGTAGCCTCATAAAAGACTCAGGCATGCTAAGTCTTGCTGCTGCCTGCTAGATGCCCAGAATCCTCAGCTGCTTAGAAAGCCTTGTGTGATACTTGAGTTGGGTGAGGTGGAGTCTTGGAGTTTCCGGGGTAGTACGAGTGGTGTTCACCAGATTAATGCGAATTCAGGTTTGGCACCAGTGCTGAGCCTGGAGGTACTCAGCAAAAGGCCCAGAGCACACCAAGGTCAGCTGCTGCTCACCTGGGACACACCAATGTCCAAGAGTTGTCCAAGAAACACTGCAGTGCTGGCCAAGGCTAGCTCTGGCCACGAAAGTGCCTTCAGTGATGCAAGGGATTGAGGCCAGCTGTTTACTGTTGGCAGAGCCTCCAGTGATACCATAGCCCAAGCCTATAACTAGATGTTCAAAAAACCTCCTACAGTACATAAGGCCAGACTGGCTGCAAGTTTCAGAAAGTGCCTCCAGTGATGCTCCATTTAGGTGTGGTGGGGTCCCAAGGAGTCACCAGGGTGGAGTGATTGTAGTTTATCAAGCCAATGCAGATTCAGATTTGGCTGGGTAGGGGAAGGGCTCAACACAGTTTGAAAGATAGCACTGGTGCAGGCCACTTAAGAGAAGGGCTTCACACAGGGACAATAGCTACCATTCCTCCAGTCCTTGTCCTAAAGCCACACAACTCAGTCTCTCCCCCTTCACATTTCTAGCACTTCTTGAATTACCATCCCCACATGGAGCCCAGGGCGAGTGCCTATAAACAAGTGAGTCTGTGTGCTTGCCCTTTAAGAGTATGCCTTTGTTTCCAACTGCCTTCCATCTCACCAGGTAGGTCAGCATCACCGCTGTTTTTTACAACCAGATATTGTGGGGGCTCCTATTTCTGGAACTGATGCTACAGGCTGGGGCGCCCTATGTGGGGCTGTGATTCTTTAGTTCTAAGGGAGGACCTCCACAGCCAAGACAGATATTCTCCAAACTTCTTAACTACACACATGGGTGTAGAATAGCCTATTTGTTTTGCATCTCTACCCCTCCTACCAGTCTCCAATAGCTTCTTTTTTACATGCTTCTGTTCAGCTAGTCTTAAGATGGTTCTCCAGGTTGATTGTTGTATAATTTAATTGTAATTTTAATGTGGTCATGGAAGGAGGCAAACACAGAATTTATCCACTCCATCATCTTGCCCCATCTGAATTCAATGCTATTTAAATGTTCAGTTTTGTATTGTAGCACCATTTCTGTACTTATTCACGTGCTTATTTAAGAATGCCCCAGGGTGTTATCAATTCATTCATTCACTTATTTTTCTAGTCATTTAACAAATATTTATTTACCTCCTAACTTGTACTGGAAACTTTTCTGTATACTGGGGATATAGCTGTGAAAGAAAATAGTTAATTATATTAAAGTGTTTTGAGGTCTTGTATAAAAATTTACTCAAACAAGCAATTTAAAAAATTAATTATAGAACATAACAAACAATACCCTTTGGAAGATAAGAAAAATAATAGAATAGAATAATAGAAACATTAATAAAATTGGTGATTAAATATTACATCTCTTTGTGACTAAAAAAGCCAGCAATGGTTTTATTTTGAAGCAAAAAGATTGTCTAGGATCTATAAGGTGTAGCAGAAATCACCCAGTATCATGAAAACAATGACATAGTCACTGGTATAATAATAATATATTTACAGATGCCTCACCTAGACTGTTTGGTAAATAGACAATATAACATTGAAAAGACCCATAATTAGAATAAGGAAATATAATGTGAAACATTTTTCACAGTGCTTTATAGAATGTAATTGCTGCTCTAATTTTCATGATAGAGCACCTGTTTTGAGTACCTCACTTCACTATACAAATAGAATTTTATTTTTTCAGAATTTAATTAATTTGCTCGTTTAATCTAGAAAGTTAGACCAGCCAGGAGTTACTGTGAAGAAAATCTGTAGTAGACATAGGTTTGTGCCACTTAGATCTCATTTTGAAGAATAATTTGTTACCCTTAAGAACTTGCTGACTACAAGGAGGGCACTCAGGATATAGCCTTCAACTTTCCACTCCTTCAGAGTCTGCCTTGGCTGCATAAACCACTTTGCTGAAGATCAAGCCCTTCCCAAGGCAGTCTGCCTCTATGACTGAGTGAGATGAGGATATTCCAACCAGGAGAGTGACTCTCCAGAGCTCTCTGTAGGGCTGGCCGAGGCTATATTAAACCTGACTTACAGTGTGACTTCTTCCTTTCACCAGTCCCTCTTCTGAAAGGTCTTGGTGGACTAGAATTGCATCTCTAAGCTAATACCCATTGCAAGACATCAAAGAGAGCATTACAAGAGACCAAACACAGCTTTCTAGATTTTACAAAGGTTTTACAGAATGGGATGAAATAATTCCTATCCATTTCCATAAAATAGCACATGTAAAGCACCCATCTGAATCTTAAACATAAGAGTTACTTTACCACTCAGTAAATTTCAGGGTTACAGGCCCTGCCTGCAGTAAGAACTGAGGATGCAAAGATAAATGTCAGGCCCAGCAAGGAAGAAATACATAGTGCCAGGACTAAAGGTTTTGTGGGGACCCAATACACAGTAGTTAAAACAGAAGAGCAAAAAATAAATAAATAAAAGATTAAAAATTAAAAACAAAACAGAAATAACTGAATAGCAGAGAAATGTGAAGAATTGCATGTCCCCTAAGGTTTCAGATATCTGTGCTCAAGAATATAGCTCAAGAGCACTACCCAGCAGAAGTCAAAAAGGATAATAAGAACAATACATGGTGCCATCTCTACAGATTACTAAGAACAGACTTCACAATTTCCTCAATTTGTGCAATTCTTTTTCCCATGACACTTATTCTCCTCAAACAGAAGCACATTATAAACTAATCATTTAAATAAGTCACTCTGGATTCTTGCTGACACAAGAGAGGATTTGTGTACATTTTCAAACTGTTCTTTTTTTATTTTTGATAGGGACAAAATAATAGGCCAGCATTGTGTCTTCACAAAGAAGCCTAAATTCATTCACAGGCATAAAAATGTGAATTCCAGATTCAGAGGAGACACGAAAGTTTTGGGGGAATCTGTAGACAGGCAAAGATTTAGAACATATAGCCCACTACCCAGGACCAGCTACATAAATTGTGGGAAAAAAAATTTAACTTCCCTTGTTCAGAAATGGTTAGGATTTCAAGACAGCAATAGGGAAACATTAAAACAAGTGTAGGGTCCTTCTGATCATGGGCCCTGGGCAAGTATACAGGTGACAAGCCTATGAAGTTGGCATTGCTACTGTCCTTCAATGGTGGAAAGACCAAAAGTATTTAGTCTTCAACCTATGACTGGCACAGAATAAGCACTCAACAAATATTTTCTAAATGAATAAATAATATGCTGACTTCAATTTATATTTTACCTGTCACATTCCACCTGCTAGTGAAAGAAGGTCCCTATCTGATATCATCAGCTTAATGATACCTAAAGTTTCCATGATGCTTTAGACAATACTGGTTGTCCTGAGGTTCCCCTAATTCCAGTCTGTTCTGATCCTATTTCCCATACTCAGGTGGGATAAAATTTTCACACACATGCCCACACACGCGCACGCATGCATGCACGCGCACGTGCACACACACACACACACACATATGTTTAACTCAAATATTTTGGCCAGCCTATGAAAATAAAATCACTACCATAAAATAGAAACATTAACAACCTTAGAAAGAGGACAATGTAGATACAAACAAAACCAGAGAAAAGGGTGATATGTAGGCACACCATCTATAAAAGCCTGTATAGTAGATAAACTAATATACATACTTGAAATTCTTAAAAGCAAAACAAAGGTATAATTAGCCAAAAAATTCTCATTGTTTATAGGAACAAAGTTGTAATAAATATATTGAATATATAAAGCTTATAGGTTCACTTATAACCTACAACCTATAAGGAACATATTTTGTTTTGTTTTATTTTTCTGGGGGACATTTTTTTTCTCTTCCCCTGAAGGAATTTTGGACAAGTCTCATAATTTTGAATCACTATCAGGTGATAAAAGGTCCCCAGTCAGTTGTTTTTAATGTCTAATATAGCAATTTAAATGTCTAAAAGAATCAGTAAGTCAAACTTTCTCTAAGTTGTAGCTACTCCCCTCACCAGTATGTACAAACCATAGGCCAGCCCCATGCAGTACTAAAGGGGGCATGGATGGCTTCTCCTCTCTTTCTTCACTTTGTGTGTGTGTGTGTATATATGTGTGTGTGTGTGTGTGTGTGTGTGTGTGTGTGTGTGTGTGTGTGTTTATATAATATTGGTCATTGATTCTTTCAGACAGTATTACTTTTAGACCCAGGAACAAGGGCTTTTATCTGGGTCCTATGCTTTAGAGAGCCTTGCCACATGGAACAAAATGTATTCAGACCAAGGAGAAACACCTTTTCAGAACTAGCATCCTCTAGCTCCATTAATGCTTGAAGTATCCAGGACCCTGTCATTCTTCACCCAAATGAGGTCAAGCCTAATTCCATGGCCTGAGCAGGGCTCTTTCTCCTGCTCTTTCTCCCTCTGCAGGTATGAGCTCTGCTCTGCAGGTGTGAGCTCTGTGGATTGGGAATGGTCAAGGGCCAGGTGTTTGTGGCAATGTGGATGAAGCTGCGTCACTTGCTCTGGAGGATTTGTATGTGTGCCTGTGAGATATCTTGTGGTACTGGAAGGAACCGGGGTAGGAAAAGAAAATAAACAGGCTGCAGGCTCTCCCACTAGTTCACGGGGCTAATGGTGGGCTCTTTATATGTGGCTAATTTTCAGCAATGGATTAAAAGGATGTCAAGAATTCTAAATTCAACTCCAGTCTCTCAGATATTTTGAAAGATATCTTTGTCAGATGAGAGAACAGAATATATTTAAGTTTGTCACTTTAATTCATAGCTAACTTTTTAGGTATATGATATTGCTTGAGACCTTCAAATTTAGAGGTGAGTCTGGCTCCAGGATCAACTGAGGTAGGGATTTCTTATTTAACTAAAAGTGCAATTCTGCTTTAAGCTCTCTGAGTCTCACAGATGTTTTAAAATGATGCATATTCTTGTGGGATACTCTGTGAGTTCTTAGAATGTTTGCATCTCTAGAGAAAGGATAGACATGTTATATTCAGTATACTTATTCTTCTGTTCAAAAAATATCTGGGTTACCTTGATATATCTAGGTTGCCTTCTAGGTAATCTTCTTGGTCAGTCTCTAAGACAGCCCCATTACCAGCTCTCTACTGTATGTGGTCTACATTTGGTCCACACCAAATTTTCATACATACTTTGCTCTGACAACATCTGGCCTAAACTGGTCATCTCTCTATTTTTCAATTGTGAGAATAATTAGCCTTCCGGTCTCTTATCCTTGAGAGTTCCTAAGTTTGTTAGGCCAACAATTGACTTTTTGACTCCACATTTCAGGGGAAATGTAATAATTTCTCCAAGAGGTCTCCTTAAAGTTTTTCTAGTTAAATCAAGATGAAGGGGAAACCCACTATGAAATGGAATCTCACACAACCAACTCTCTCTCCAAAGAATTGTCATGTAATATCTCATTTCCGAATCTTTTTATGTCCTTGTAATAAGATGGTTAAGAGTTATAAAACAATTTTTCTACAAACTTACTTTGCAAGTCGTTCATAGTGGTCTTGTACTTCAATTTAGTATATGACATATTGCTTTGGGGCTTCACTTGAAATAGTGCACTCTAACATTCTTTTACAAATGCATATGATTTGCTTTTCAGGAGAAACAAAGCATTCTTTCTAATGGTTAGATCTAAAAACATAACTAAGTTCTTTATATAAGGGATTTTACTTATAATAAATAATAACAATGATAATATAACAACTAACATTTAAGCAAGCACATATTGTAAAAGTGCAGGTCAGAAGACATTCTGAGAATATCAAATATGTAACCTCAAGTATAAAAAGGAGATTTATTTTATCAAGAACTGTTCTGGGGAGTCAGGGAAATCCTAGAAATTTTTTTGCAAATTTTATATAAATGTGTATATATATTTTTCTGAGGAAAAAATCCTTTGCTTATTGCTATTCTCATAAAATCACTCACACCAAAATAGTTAAAACATTGACTAAGAGGATGACAAGATTGGCAGTGCTTATACAAATTATGGAACCACATCATAATTCTCACTAGATTAAATGGTGATCAATAAAAATGGATGCAAGATCAATAAATATCAGGATTGGCTGGTACTAAATTTCTTCCTTTTTCTAAAGTGAGTTTGTACTTGAGACTCACCTGTGAAAGTTATTAGAACTTTGAATGCTTGGGTGCTATATAGAACCACTACTTCAGGATTTGCAGCATCTGGGGAATCTTATCTCTCTCTCTCTTTCTTTCTTCTCTCTCTCCCTCTCCCACCTCTCCCCCTCCCTTCTTCCCTTCCTCCTTCCCTCTTTCTCTCTCTCTCTTAAGGTTTGAGAGCCGCTCTGTTACAGTTCTGGTTTTTAATTGGGTAGGATAGGTAAGAGGGAAACAACATTTCTCAAAACACTCCAAGAGCTTTATTAAACTACACATATCAATTCCTTTCCCCTCATCAAAAGAAGAAAGTGGCACTTCAAAGGAGAATGGTTAGGGGACAATAATACAAATTCAAATCAGAGATTGTAGGGAAATAAATTGACAGTACAAATGAGGAAGAAAGAATGTGAATTCAAGATTTATAGCCATAATGTTATTAACCACAGAGATTAACATCTCATCATCCATAGCATCTTATTATATGACCCTAATACCAGAACAAATAGGTTCTAACTATATAGAATATTCAAAAATGTACATCTTGCCTTAAAACCTTCTATGTCTGTGAATTTAAAGGAATATTTTGAACAGCATTAAAATTTGTGAAATCTTAAACTTTTCCATTTTGCAATGTCTACTTAAAGTTATATTTACCATGTAAATTTCTAGCATTACATAATAACTCACAAATCTTTGTTATTTTGTGCATCAATCGCATGTTATTTCAGTATTTCTGGACAGCTTACACACTTCAAAAAAATTCTTTTCATGCATTCAGATACTCCCATGAAGACACCAGATGGTTTTCCTAACAATTATCAGTGTTTCCACTCAGAGATGATAATATGTGTAGTATAATTAACTTGACTGTGTTTAAAGCCTAAAATGGTACAATTAAAATAATATTGGAAATTCCTCCTCTCTTAATTTCAATAAAATTTTCATTCATCCCTCCCACCTTATGTCAAACTAAAGTCTTTCTCTTACAATAGCATTGATTCTATGAGTCATTGGAAGCCTAGTTGTGGTCTCCAAAATGTATAAAACTCCCTTTGGAAAAGCTACTTCAGAATTTTGCTCCATATGTCATGGACATTGATGTGATATTTTCAAATTAAGCAGTTCTTAACTACATGAAAAATTCTAGTTCATACGGACATATCATCAAGTGCTTGGAAGTATGGTCATTGCTTTCTTGTTGTTTTATCACACTGGAAAATAAAATGGAAGGAAATGTATAAATTCTCCTTGGATGAGCAATTCAATTGCTATCAGAAATAAAGGACTACTAACCAGATGAACATACATCTTGATCAAAGGAAAATTCTAGCAGTTTATTAGGTGGGCATTAAGTGCATGTGAATGTGTCACAATGCTATAAACTCTTTTGTTCTACCAGCATTTATTTCCTTTTCATAGTTAGCCATTCTCACTCCCTGAGGACATGATTTTGTCCTAGTTGGGGGAGAAGGGTAAACCACATGATCTAAGATGTTATTCTTTCCTCTGACTTCTATAAACTTACACATATGTGGCAGCTGCAGAGGTACCTAGTGTGGTCCCTGGGTTGTTCTACTTTCCCAGAAAATTGGTTGGCTTCACACAGAGAGCAGGTTGCTTGGACACTAACTTTTCCAAATAATAACACTGAAATCTTAGCATGGGAATGGACTGAACCAAGAAATCATGGTTTTCATGCCTGATCAGTTGTAGCTTATTCTATGGAAACAGGAATAAAAAACAAACTTTATTTCTATGTCAAGCTTCTCTTATTTCTTAGAAAAGCATTTCAGGTAGTTGCTCCTTAACTTGTGATATTCGAAATATGAATTTGGAATTCATAGCTTATCAATAAAAACACATTGACTTTCATAGAGCTTGTCTGGTGAATTCTAGTACAGGAGTAGAAACAGTTACTTACATTGTGCTCACAGCTGATAAACTGCAGTTGCTAACAGTTTGTTAATTAAATCTTAGTTAAGCTTTGTCCTTCCTGCTTAGAAACGGGAACTCTTAACATTTGAGGCTGCAATTTGCATGCATCAGTCAACACAAATGCTGAACAAAGTGCTTGTTTAGGTAATAAGATAAGGAGGTGCCCTCTCCACATTTCAGCTCTAACTGCCTCAGAGGCAACATTTCCCAAGATTCCCAGCTGCTGCTTGTTCAGGCAGCTCTGTGGTTTGCGCTGCATATTAATTTCTGTTCGACACGGGAATTCAATTTGTACTGTACATTTCATTTCTTCACAGATTTAGATTTATTTCATGTTCCTCTGCTTTTAATTAACTCTCTGGCACAGCTGCTGGACAGGATAGAAAAAACTCATTGTCTCCCTGTGTTATGAGTACACCACCAATCATTTGCCACTTAGATGGTGGTGCAAGAGCTATCAGTTTTCTTATGGCAAACCAGAAGCCTTGTGATTGATTCCTTGCCAGTATGGCATCACCACAGGAGTGACGCTTGTGATTTTTTCTATGCTCACAACATCCATCTAATTAAAACAGGATTATGGAATCATCCCAGTATATGTTCGACAACTACACTGCAATCCATTTATGTAAATGTCAACACTATTAAATACAGTGGTCAGAGTCCTTATGAAGAAATAGTTCATTTAGTCTTTGGTTTGTTCATTGGGAAGCAAGTGCCCAACCACCTGGTTTTGGCTATTCACTTAAGAGGTTAGCCTTCAATCCGCCACAGTCATCTTGTGTTTGAAAATCATATGAAGCAAAGCCACATGGCTGTTTCCATTAATGCAATGCTAGCTAACTCTAGAATGCTATACTAAACCTGACTTGGAAATTGGTTAATTAATTTCATGTGTATGAATTATTTATTCATCAAAAGCTCTTAATTCACGTGATTGATTTTTCCTTCAGTGGCCTCCCTTGAGAGCAGAATATCCTTCTGCTCTCATGATTTCCTTCTCACAGAACATTCCTCAAGTTCTGTAACAGTTACCTGGGATTTGGAGGAAGCCTTACCTATCGGGTAAGATGAAAGATGCAGTATTCAGTTGTGCGCAGAGGCTCTAGATGAAAAAGACAGCTCAGGGATTTCATGAAGGGCTAAATTGGAAGGCAGGCCCTTTAGAGAATTGTAAAATGTATATGCAAAGTAAAAAGGAAGGACAGAGGGTGACAGATCTGTTAGCAATGTTGTTTTATATAACAGAGTTTTTGCTGGATAAAGCTGACAAAATACTCTGTTAACATGAAAAATGGCAGTCTGCACTATCTAATAGCTTCATGTCCCTGTGTGTTTCATTTTTTCGATGTTTTTGTATATTATAGAAGCTACCACTATGACATGTATAAGTATATGCTATATAGTATGTGTATTTGCTGTCAAAACTCTATTCATTTTACAGACTTTTTCTCCTTGCCTTACAATATGTTATATGAAGAAATTGTATATTCAAATAACACTGTCAGAGATAGTTCTGGTTAAATTTTAATTATTAGTGCTATACTACTTCCAAAAGTTCCATGACATTTTCAAAATTCTCATGAACTGACAGTAAAATTATTCCCAAAGTAGGAAATTCATAAATGACAAAAATATATATAAAAACATTTTGACTAGAGAAGGAAAAAAGATTCTAATATCAGCACAGCCATCCACAGAACGATGATTGGTTGAGACCAAATTAATGGAAGTAGGAGCGCTTCGATGAAGACAACTTTAAAAACATATACATTCTCTAGTTGTGATATTGCCAAAAAGTGTACAACTGTGTAGTAGTTCTGTTTCACAGTATTTTCTTTGTCTTAGACACGTGTATATCACATATATGTATCTATGCTAAACAATAGTATATTCCATGTAAATTACAATACATCTTATTCACTGCTAATTCGTTAGTATGAAGCTGATGGACATCCATTTTAATTATAATGGTAGCAGCATCATTCACCCTATTATAATGTCTGCTGTACTTTCGGGTGTTTATGCTACTATCAGGGTTTCCTTTGAGCCAAAAGAAATTTTTTATTAATACATAAATCCAAAATATATTTAAGAGGTTTATTTTGAAGAGAAAATTATATATTACAAATGTAAAATGGTTTAGAATAATTATGAGGGTTTTTTTCAAGTAATGTGACCAATAAGTTTACATCATTTTTAGCTATCATTATCTTTTTTATTTAACTTCAAAAAATATAAAACTATGCTTTCCTTGTATTTTCCTCTGTTAAAATGACATTGTATGCTCTGTCTTACAAAAGAATATATCATAAACTTGTATTGCTTAATTTTTATATAGATACTGAGTATCTTCACTCAATACTTAACAAAAGTATAATTACACAAGCTAAAACTAGTAAAATTTTAGTCATATTCTCTGTCTCTATAAATATCCCTGTCCTCAAAAATTATATACTATTGCATTAATGAAATAATTAATATCCGCACTGTTCATAGTAGAAACTGATATTTTCCTGCGTAGTCACAGTTTGTCTAAAGTACAGCTGAACAAGCTTTATGAAATTGAAGAGAAATTATACAAAGAGGTAATAAAAACATATTTCAGAGCCTAGCATATCCTTGAAAAATATGAAATGTTTACCCTCTCTCTGAGAAATATCACAGGAATTATTTAGATAGCTAATATTTTATATATTTTTTATAGATCATGTCACATTTGACCATATCCCATAATTTCCAAAGATTAAAATATATATGCTTTTAAGAAAAGTCTTTTCCAAGTTTGTTTTTAAGCTCTTTACAGTGAAACTGGACTAAGTGAAACACTGAGACAAGAACTTGGTTATGCTGGCCAAAGACATTTTGACAGGGCAGGTGCCATGTTAACCAGACAGCATTTTTTTTTTTTTTTTAGTATGTTTTAGTTTGATGGAACTCAGAGAGTCATTATCCAATTATCCACAGTCAGGGAACAGGTGGCCAATCCAAGATCTATAACCTATGAGTGCACAGACTTTATTCAAGCTTTGATGGTCTAGAAACCATAATAGATATATTCTTTCCCCTTTTCTTTCCAAGTGTAACAATTGAGTTGCTGAAGTGAATTCTTTGTTGTTGAAGTGAATGTTCTCAACATAAACTTCACTCTAAATACAGTTCAGTTGAATTGGACCAAAAGAAATGTTTTCAAACTAAACTTTTTCATTTGTTCTCTGGCCTTCTTATTTCTTCATATGTTGACATTAAGCTGGATAGACATGGAAATATGAACCTAAGAATAGCCAGTGTTATCTCTTAGGAATCTGGAAAGGGTAGAACAAGATATATAAAGATTTAAAGTTGAGTTAATGAGTTATGTAAGTAAACAGTAAATGCATGGATAAATAAACAGTAGGAAATTAAAAACAAAGAGATGAAGATGAGAGAGAGAGAGGTAAATATAAGTGTAGGATGTAAAATATATTTTTAGTATCACACTTCTAAAAATGTTAGATTTTATTTGATACAGATAAATAGGAAAGGATGGGTTCATAGACAGGCTAGGTATGTTGGCTATTAGTTGGCCAAACACATAACAGTTACTGCTATTGACTACTTATTGTGTTAATCACTGTGTAAAGAGTTTTATAAAATTATCACATTTAATTGTTACAATGCCCTTGTGAGATAGATAATTTTTCTGTGTTAGCAGAAGAGAAAACTGAGACTTAGGGAAGTAAAGTAATGTGTTTGTGGTCACACAGATAGCCATAGCAAAATAGGAATTCAAACTCAGAAGCTCTAAGTGCAAATTTTTGTTATAATTTATTACATGACATATGAATGCCTAGTGTGTGTTATAAAATATGAACTGGAAGCATTATAAGAGGCTTTGAAGGAGACTAAGTGTAATCAACATGGTTCGAGGAAACTGTGTCATCTGAGAAAATTGGAATGTTTTTAGAATATCCCCTAAATCTGCTAATTTGTGCTGTAACTGGATGATAACTCATTCTTTTCAGTGTTGTCCCAGACACTGGGGCCACAGAAGGATGTTGTTGTTCCTTTGGGTAGAATGTTATTATCTAGATAAAACAGTCAAGGTCCAGATAAGAAGGTAAAAACTCTTCAGGAAATATTAAATAGTGTTATAGACATCCACTAAATCCTCTTTCTAATCATCTTAGTTTGATCTGGGTTCATTTCTTACCATGTGGCTTTGTAGACTGCAGATAACAGTTACTTAAATTTGCATACTAAATATATTTGGAGATGTTCAGGAATTATGTAGTTATTCTAATTAGATATGGACATAATACTTTGGAATTTTCTAATGCTAAGAGGGAATATTATATATGTGCATAATATATAACATTTTTAATAGCACAGTAACTTAAGTACCATCTGGGAATACTCTGGCTTTTGGAGATCTGGTTAAACTTGTGAATTCTCATCGTAAATTCTGTGAATTCTAGGAAATCACTTCTAATTTTCTCTTTCCTAATACCTTTGTATCAGTATGCATTTGCTACTTCTATTCTACCCCAAATCAGTCTGGATGTAAATTCCAGCCCTATCATCAATTGCCTCAAGGAAATTAATTTGATAATTTTACTAAAGGTTTTTATGCCTTGAGCAGTGACTTTGAATATAATTATAGCTTATAGTCCTTCCCGTTTTACTAATTCAATCCCTATTTCCCCTATTTTTCTTTTTTGAATTGCTGTAGAAACAAGGAAATTCTTTTTCTCTTATATGTAAAACTGAGATTCCACTTTCTACCACACATTTAGACTGGTATCTCCCTTTCCACAACTTGTAGAAACTCTACTACTTTTTCTGAAAGAAATTTGAGTAAATGGAATGATTTCCATTTTATTCACTTGTTCTTTTCTCTCACATATCTTAATGTATATTTTTTCTCTATTTTATTGCAAGCATATTAATGAAACTTCTAAAATTTCAGTTGGAATATAAATTTATGCAATTTTTATATTTTTATTATTATTAGGCTAAATTAATAATTGAAATTATGAATTTATAGGTCTAAAGCAAACTATGTTATGAGAAGACTTCCAATCATTGGTATTTTCCCCTCAGATCTAGACCTTTGATTTCCTTGACTGAAACAATTTAGGGACAAAAATGATAATGTGCCAAAAGCTTGATTTTATCTAAGAAAAGTGTAGGCTTCTCATGCTTATGTTTAATCTCATTATCAATGTTGACATGTAAATATTAGTGGAGAGTGAAAGCCCACTTCCTGGATCAGAATTAGTCCCTTGTCAAAGTTATTAAATACATAACACTCAAAAATAATATTGCTTCACTTTTTAAAAATTTTACTTAGCCAAAGTCTTTCTTGAATTTTTTCTACTATAGAATAAAATCTAGTAAATAAAGTAAATTTAGTAAATAATATGGTTTTCATGAAATGTCATTTGATCTCCAGTAATCAACAAAAGAACAATACCGTTTTTAATTCAGTATTCCTAGCTACAATCTTTTTTTTTGCAATTTATTTAGCTTATTATGCTAATTTAGGGTTATTCTTTTTAGTTATCGTATAGTTTATTCACCTTGTAAATATTCCTTGTGATTTAAGTCACTGAAGAAAATGAGAATGTCCAATGTTCCTCTACTTCGGCAACGTTTTCTCCATAGGTAATAGCTGTTAAAAGTTTGATGTAAATTTTTCTAGTTAATTTTTCTGTATATGCATAAATAAAAAGAAGTATGGGATAATATATAATTCACATTTTAGAATTTATTATTTAATAATATGCTTTGTTGTTTCATATATCATAATATTTTTATTTATATACCATAATTTTTCTTCCATATTTAAATATATATGTGTCAGTTATTATCAGTGTATTTACTGCAAAGAATATTATTGTACATATATCTTTGTGTACATATGCAAACATTTTTTAATAATAGACTCCTATGAGCAAGTTTGCTGTGTCAAAAATAACATTTCAAAATTTGATCAATACCACTAAATTGTGTTTAAAAAGTAAAGGGTGAGACTTACCAATTTAAGATCTAATTTACCAATTTAAAGATTTTTCTTTGCCTCAGGCATCAATGTGGCTAGACATGCTACTTCATGATTTGATTTTGTATCCATTTAAATTATTTGGTATTTTATCATTGACTTTTTCACACTGATATTTTAAAATTTAAAATTTAAAAATTTTAAATATTAAATATAAATGTTTAAAATATTATTTATCTTGATTATTAAGGTTTTGGGCAATATGTTTTTTAATTTTTCATTTTTTTACCACTTTATTGAAACATAATAGACAATTAGTTTCTCATATTAACAGTGCATAATTCAATGAATTTTTTTCAATTATAGTTGACATACAATAATATATTAGTTTCAATTGTACACCATAGTGACTAGAAAGCTACATAACTCACAAAGTGATCACCCCACTAAATCTAGTACCCCTCTTCCCCTTACATATTTATTATAATATTATATTATATTATTTTATATTCTTTATGCTATATGTTAGATCTCCATGACTATTTTGTGACTATCCATTTACTTCTTAAACATTTTCCCCTTTTTCACCATGTGCCCCAAATTCCCTCCTGTCTAGAAGTCCTCAAAATATTCTCTGTATCTATGAGCTCGTTTACATTTTTGTTGTTTATTTTGTTCTTTAGATTCTATGAGTACGTGAAATCATGTGGCATTTGTCTTTCTCTATCTGACTTATTCCATTCAGCACAATACCTTCTAGGTCTATCAAGGCAATATCTTTTTCCATCCCCTTACTTTTAGTCTGTGTGTATCTTTTGATTTGAAGCGGGTTTCTTGTAAGCAGCGTATTTAAGGATTTTGTTTTCTTATCCATTCAGCCACCCTATCTTTTGGTTGGAGCACTTAATTCTTTCTCATTTGAAGTAATTGTTGATAGATTTGTAGTTATTGCCATTCTTTAATCGTGTTTTTAACACATATTTTTTCTTCTTCTTAAAGAAGTCTCTCCAACATTTCCTGTAATACTGGCTTGGTGGTAATTAACTCCTTTAGTTGAATTGTCCGGAAGCTCTATCTGTCCTTCAACTCTAAATGACAGCTTTGCTGGATAAAAAATCTTGGTTGTAGATCCTGGTTTTCATCACATTGAATATTTTGTGCTAAGCCATTCTGTCCTTATTTCTTTTGAAAAATCAGCTGTAAGCCTTATGGGTGCACCTTGTAGGTAACTATCTGTTTTTTCTCTTGCTGCTTTTAAGATTCTCTCTTTGTATTTGACCTTTGGCATTTTAATTATGATATGTCTTGGTGTGGGCCTCATTGGGTTCAATTTTGGGGGGCCTCTCTGAGCTTCCTGGGGTTGTATGCTTAATCCTTCACTAGGTTAGGGAAGTTTTCCATTATTATTTCTTCAAATATCTCTTCAATCTCTTGTTCCCCTTGAGGTACCCCTATGACCCAGATGGTTTTACGTTTAATTGTGTACCATAGGCTCCTTAAATAATTATAGTTTTACCTTCTTTTTTCTTGCCATTATGATTGGGTGTCCCTGGCTTCCCCATCCCCTATATCAGTTTTTTGATCCTCTTCTTTATCCACTCTGTTAATTCCCGCTAATATACTCTTCATCTCAGATACTGCATTCTTTATTTCTGACTGGTTCCTTTTCATAATTTCCATCTCCATTTTGATGTTTTCTATCTCTTTGTTAAAGTTCCCACTGAGTTCATCAATTGCTCGACTCCAGCTTTCTTGAAGCTCTGTTCTGTTTTTTCATTTGGGACATGCTTCTTTGTCTTTGCATTTTGACTGCCTTTCTGTGTCTATTTCTATGTCCTAAGTAAAGCTCCTAAAATTCCCAGTCTTATTAGCATGGCTTTGTGTAGTAGCCACAGTCCTTAGAGGGGTCCAGTTACAAGCTAAGTTGAGCCCCAGCCTGTACCCCTCCAGAACCACCTGGTAAGAATCAGCAAGCCATTCCCACATGGCTGATACCTGTGCTGTGCTTATAGTCGCCTCAAAGGGCCACACCAGAAACCGAGGCCAAGTGGTCATCAGTAGGTATTGGAGATGCTCAGCAAAGGGCACGAGGCGCACCGAGGATTCTACTTGTTGTGGCTTGGGTAGGGCTGCAAGTTGAGAGAGGCAGAGTTTCAGGGAATCCTCTGGGTGGAGTGACCTCTCTTATCCATCTCGATGATGTCTCAGCTATGGTGGCACTGCATCCACATGCTGGGAAGGGTGAGGGCTCAACAGAGGAAGAATGGATACCATCAGCACTTCTGCCTGAGAGAAAGCCATGCTTTTCCAGCCCTCACTCTGACAACTCAGTGTTCCCCTCTAAGTCCCTGGCACCAGCCCATCCCAGCAGCCAACCTGGTGCTGGTGCTTGAGCAAGCAAGTCTGCCACCGTGAAAGTCTGTTCGCAGTCATGGCCCCTTTAAGAGGAACATTTTCACCTGCTGCTGCAGCTACTGTAGCCTCTGTCCCACTCAGACACTTGGACCAGGCAGCCTTCCATCTCCGCCCCCCTACCTCCTGCTATTGCAGGGTGATTTCTTATTTCTCTCTCTATTGGTTGAGCTTCTGTTCATCCAGACTCCAGGTGACTCTGCTTGCTGTTTGCTCTGTTTCCATCACAACCCTGGTGTGGTCACATGAGGTGTACAAAGTCTCTACCACCTATGGCATCTTGCCCCTGTCTATAGTTTTGCTTAACTTTGAACTTTATAAAATTAATATTATACTATGTAGTCTTCTGACCTTAACTTCATTTTTTCAATATTATGTTAATACTAATATAATATTAATATTCCTCCATTCAGTACTATAACATTTCAGTGTGGAAATGAATATATTGCAAAGTATTCTTTTTAATAAAAGGCATTCATTTTTCCCCAAGGTTTTTCTTAATGGGCAAGGCTTCTATTAACGTTCTAAGATACAACTCCTAATTATTAATATGCAAGTGTCTTTCAAGGTATATGCCTAAGAATTGCTGAGCTGTAGGGTATATATGTGGAAATGTTCAAAATTTCAAGATAACATTATTTTCTAATGTGATTGTATCATAATGAATATAAAATTTTAATTTTAATGTAGTTGTATTTATTTTTTGGGCAGTACCTTTATTTTATCTAAGTTAAGGACTCCTTCTCTAGCTATGGCATATTGCATTTTCCAAAGATAAAGAGAACAAGAAGCCTCATCCCACATACTCTTCTGTAATGTGGTCTCATCCTTCTTCTATCAAGAGGTGAAATTTAATTTCCTGCCTTCTAATCTAAGCTAGTCTTAGTGACTTTCTGAGCAGAAGTGATATTCTGTGACACTGAATGAGTCTCTTGGAAAGTTTTCAGTTGAGATACTTACTTTCAGATCCCAGCCGCCAGGCTCTCAGAAGCCCAACTCTCAAGGTGAGGCTGTCTATAGCCACTCTGAGTCACAGACAGCATCTGCTGAGCTCCCTACCAAAGTCAGAACTGACTGCTGTTCAGTTCAGCGAGAATCTTCGGTGTCCATCCAAGTCAAGTGTTCAGAAAATCCTACCCCATCCCACTGTGTGCCCATCCACCCTAACTACAAGAAACATTTCAAGTGAGAATTAGCCCAGCTGTGAAAAATAATAATAAATTGCTGTTTTAAATCACTAAGTGCTAGAGTAGTTTGTTATATTGCAGTAGATAACTGGATTATTACCCTACCTACAAAAAAATGTTTGCTTTACATCCCTCTAAAAGTTGACTTTTCAAAAAATGTTAAATTTCAAATTCTTAATTTAATTGCAGTTGATTTTTGTGTATGATCGAGTTACAGACCCGGTTTTATACCTATACCCTTCATAAGATTATAAAACTTGTTATTTTTAAATAATGGTTGTTTCTAGAATCTCTTAACTTGGTTTGGATTTGTAGATTCATTGACTTTAAATCTAATGCCTAGCAAATTCAAAAAATGTAATTTATTGTACATTAAGCATCTCGCATTAGTCATTATCAGTTAAATAAATTACTAAAGAGGCAGGGAATAATGTTAAATACAACCTTTTTTAAAGTCAAATAAATTAAATTCAAATCTCATGCTTACAAATTCACTGAACTTTTTCATTTCCTTAAAGAAAACAACTAAACTCATATTTCAGCATTTTTGTGATAATGAAAAAAATAATCAAAATAAATTACTTAGCATTAGAGACTAACATAAATTAAATTCTCAGTAAATGGTATTTCTCTTGGCCTGAAAAAAGTAGAAAAGAAAATTTAAAATTTGTGAGGAAAATTTGTTAGACTTGAATCTATACCATTTTACCTGATGCTTTTTTGAAACAGAGCTCCTCATTTTCATGAAAGATTTAGGGGTAAAAATATCTATCTTAATATATGAGACTAAATGAGCTTCTAAATCCTTTTATAGATACCATGTGTGATATTTTTAATTCCTTTTTTTTCATTTTTTTTAATTATGAAACTAAATGTTCTGTGGAGAAAATGCTCATGAAGAATAGTAATTTTTAAATATTATGAAGTGTATTTTGAAAAACTGCCCTTTTATTCCGTATGCACAATAGTAAATATTATGCCTTTGCTTTTTTGGCAGTAGTTTGATTTACAGTTATGCTTAATCTATTTATATATGTAAAGATGTTATATGAAAAATAATATTTTTCTCAAGATCTCATTCCATTATAGAGAGATCTGGTATATATAATCAAATATTTCCTGGGGTATATTTCCTGGGGTATAATTCTTGTTAATTAATGTAAAATTTAAGCTATTACACTTTTTATAAATAAACTTAATTTTTTAGAACAATTTTGGGTTTATAGAAAAATTGAGCAAAAAATACAATAAATTCACAATATGCCCTTGGTCCCCTCACCCCTATACACAGTTTCCCCTGTTATTAACATCTTGCTTTACTGTGGTACACTAGTTTCAATGGAGGGGGCAATATTATTAACTAAAGCCCATAGTTTGTATTGGATTCACTCTCTGGTGCACATTCTGTGGGTTTTGATAATTGTTTAATGACATGCATTAACTATTACAGTACCATACAGAATAGTGTCACTGCTCTAAAAATCCCTTGTGTTCCACCTACTCATTCTTCCTTCTACCCAAACCACTATCAACCACTGATCTTTTTACTATCTCCATAGTTTTTCCTTTTCCAGAATGTAATATAATTGGAATCATACTGTATGCAATCTTTTAAGCATGCCTTCTTTCAATTAGCAATATACATTTAAGGTTCCTGCATATGTTATATAGCTTGATAACTCATTTCTTTTTATGACTGAATAAAATTCCATTATATGGATATACCATGGTTTGTCTCTCCATTTATCTAAGGAAGGACATCTTGTCGCTTCCAAGTTTTCGTACTTCTTAATAAAGCTGCTATAAACATTCATGTGTAACTTTTGTGTGAACATATATTTTCAACTTATTTGAGTAAATACCAAGAAGTATAATTCCTGGATCATATGGTAAGAGTATATTTAGCTTTATAAGAAACTGCTAAACTGCTATCCCAAGTGGCTGTTTTCATTAGCGGTAAATGTAAGTTCTTGTTGCTTTACCTCCTCTCCAGCATTTGATGCTGTCAGTGTTTTGGATTTTAGCCTTCCTAATAGGTACGAAGCAGTATATGATTGTTTAATTTGCCTTTTCCTAATGACATATGATATTGAACATCATTTCACATGCTTGCCATCTGTATATATTTTTGATGAGGTATCTGTTCATATCTTTTACCCATTTAGTAATTGGGTTGTTTATTCTCTTATTGCTGTGTTTTAAGAGTTCGTTATATATTTTGAATACCAGTCCTTTATCAGATATGTGTTCGGCAAAGATTTTCTCACAGTCTATGAGCTCTGCTTTCATTCTCTTAGTAGTGTCTTTCACAGAGCAAAAGTTTTCAATTTTTATGAAGTCCAACTTACTGATTTTTTTTTCTTTGTTGAATTGGTCTTTTGGTGTTTTATCTAAAAACTCAACAAACTCCAAGTCACCTACATTTTCTCATCTTCTAAGAGTTTTATAGTTTTGCATGCACATTTAGTTCTGTGAGCCATTTTGCATTAACTTTTGTAAAATGTGTACAATTTGTTTCTAGATTCTTTTTTTGTTTGTTTGCATGTTGAGGTCTACTTAGTACAGCATTATTTGTTGAAAAGACTGTTCTTTTACCATTAAATTGCCTTTGCTTCTTTGTTAATGATCAGTTTATCATATTTGGATGGGTCTATTTCTGGACTGTATTCTGTTTCATTGATGTATTTGTCTATTCTCAGTTAATCAAGTAGATTAATAGTACTGTTTAGTTTACCTATGTTTTCAGTGGTTTTGTGCCTGATAAAGGAGTTTTGAAGTCTCCAACCATAGTAATAAATTTGTCTATTTCTCCTTGCAGTTCTATCAATTTTTGCATCACTTATTTGGACACTTCCTTGTTAGGTGTATATATATTAAAAAATATGTCTTTTAAAAAAATTAACCTTTTATCATTATGTTATTCTCCTCTTTATTTCAGATCATTTTCCTTGCTCTGAATTCTGGTTTTTTGAAATTAATATAGCTACTTTAGATTTCTTTTGGTTGGTGATAACATGATCTTTCTTTATCCCTTTACCAACTGTGTCCATCCCGTTACTATCTTTTTCTAATATTCTTTCCTTTTTTGCATGCAGATTTGAGTTTCTGACCTACATAATTTTTCTTCTTTCTAAAGAACTTCTTTAACATTTCTTGCAAAGTATGATTACTGATAACAAATTCCTCCAATTTTTATTTGTTTGAGAAAGTCTTTATTTTTCTTTTACTTTTAAGGGGTAATTTCTCTGGATACAGAATTCTAGGTTAGTAGGTATTTTGGGTTTTTTTGTTTTTTGTTTTTTGTTTTTTGTTTTTTGTTTTTGCCTTTCAACACTGTAAACATTTCACTGTACTCTTTTCTTCTTCACACTGAAGAGAAGTCCAGTGTAATAATTCTGATCCTTGCTCCTCTATATACATGTTTTCCCTCCACTTCTTTCAACTTTTTTAGTCTTGGTTTTATGTTTATCTGGCTAGGAGTTAGGCTGTGTACAGTTTACTATTCCTGTGGTATCAGCCAAAATTTCCTGTAGTGTCCTTGTTTTGTAACTGCTGTCATCTTTGGATTTCCTTAGGGACTTCTTAAATGTTTTCTGAGATGTTCGGTTATTTTCAGTTGTGTCCCCCTCTTATTATACACCACCTATATATATAGGTGGTGGTAAGGTGTGTGTATGTGTGTGGGAGAGGGGTTCCATAGTTGTATGATTAGGTCTCATTTTTTTAGTGATTCTGTATCCTTGATCTATGACCTTCATAAGTATTTGTAAGCTTTGTATTATTTTATTTCCCACCAGCTGAAATTAGGTGTTTTCCTGTTCCACGTGGAAACTAGAGGGTGTCAGAATTGTATATTTTCCTTCAAACTGGTAGTTTAGGCTCTAGTAAGACTCCAGTCAGTTTTGTTTGTTTGTTTGTTTGTTTGTTTTTTGTTTGTTTGTTTAATTTCCCTTGTGGGCAGGCCTTGTTGGAAAGAACATTTTCTGGGCATATTTCAGAATAATTACTTTTGTCCTCCACTAACTGGAAGCATAAGGTATTATCATCCATTGATCTTCACTTACTGGAAGCATAAGGTATTATCATCCATTGATCTTATCATCCATTGTGAAAATGTTGTAGAGCTCCCGAAAGTAAATTTCAGGCAAGTGTGGAGACTCATTGCTGGCATCCCCCCTGAAATTTTAATCCTCAAACCTGTACACACTTAGCCACCAGCAATTCATTGTTTGCAGATTCATTTTCTTAACTATGTACTAGCTCCAACAATGTTTTCTGCCTCTCGACTTCTACTCTGGTAAGCTATGATTCTGTATCTGTCTATCTGTCTCTCTAATTTTGGCTGTAGCAGTTTGCCATACAATCTCTGTTCTATAAAGTATCTAATAAAAGTTGTTGATTTTCAGTTTACTCAGCTTTTTTCTTATCTTCTTGTGAAGATGGAAATGAGCCCTTCAAACTCTTTACGTCCTGAACCAGAAACCAGCACACCTCCAAAAGAGCTATCTTGTGTACTCTTTCCCGGTTTCCCACAATAATAATATCTTGCTAAATTATAGTACAAATTCACCACCAGGACATTGACAATGATACAAGCCACTGATATCATTCAGACTTCCTCAGTTTCACTTGTACTTATTTGTATTTGTATTTGTTGGTATATGTTTATCTCTGCAATTTTATCACAAATATAGGTTAGTGATATCTACCACTTCAGTCAAGATAAAGAATAGTATTTACAAACACGAATCCCTCTTATTACCTTTTAATAACCACATCCATTTTACTCCCACCATATTCCATTTTAAGCCCCTGGAAACCACTAATTGTTTTCCATTTCTATAGCTATTTCACTATTTTGATGCATCATATTTGTATTTTGTCTGCAAATCCAATGATATTAGAATATTTCTAAGCAAATTCTCCTCTGATACCATGATTTTGTAAACAGAAAAACGAAATTTCATTATATATTATATATATATATATATATATATATATATATATCAGTGTAATATATGAAAAAAAGGAACATCTATTTCAAATTGAAATGCAGTCTCACTACTAAAATCTCCCAAGATATGATTCCTGAGATGAAAGTCAGCTGATGCCACTTATTGTCATGGAATTCCTACTCCTGTCAGTGAATATAGAATTCTAATGGTCAGAGAAGATAATAGCTAACGTCAAAATGGCCTCTCCCTATGTGGTTAACAGCAGAATGTCCTTATTATGTCTAACTCATACAGGAGGCTACTTTCTATCTTTAAAAATGAATCAAGAAGAGAGTTCTTTGGATGAGTGACTCTATAACTGAAGGATTCAGAGAACACCAGGTTAGAATGGGATATGATGGCAGGCTATAGGCACTGGAATTCCAATGTATTAGTATACATATAATTTAAAATTACTATGTAAAATTGTCACTTTTTAATTTCTGATAAGATTGTGTTGTTCTTCCTTTGATTTTCCTTACATTGTATATTTATACTTTATATATTATTAAAAATATTTTAATAAATTGCCTTTATTGGAGACATCAAACTAGTTTTATGCAGCATTTTGCCAAAAAAATAAAATAGTGATTTCATGCATGGGTTTAGTGCTAAATTGATCTTTTTTGTATTGATTAGCCATCTCATTTTAAATTATGCAAAGGTCCAATTAAAATACAAAATAAAATGTGAAAGCATGGAAGAATTTCAAAATATGCAAATCAGATGAATGCACTTTATTTAGATCATTTCAGCTTTTTGCATCTGTATTTTGAATATATCCGGTTATATGTTCCAAGAATAGACATAGATATTACAGAGAAAATCTGCTTTTAAAATGTACTCAGTAACTATTCACTAATCCTTTCCTCAAAGAGCTTAGTCTTCTAAATATGATACAGCATATTCTCTTGCATACATTGCTCGAATGCCAGAACAAGACTTCAAAGATATTGTAATCTAAATACCCAAGGATCATGAAAGAGGAGGTGGTTTGATCAATATCTGTAACACAAAGGTTTAGCAAAAGAAAAAGTATCTGACTTTATAAAGTCAGTATAGAGGATTTAAGTTTACATAATTATTTTTATTCCAAAAAATTATATTTGTATCAATTTATCTATTTATTATCTTTCTATAATGTGTATATTAGAGAGAGAATTCCTACATACACCAAATTTAGGTCAAATCTAATAAAAAGCATGGGTCAATGTCTTGAGTAGCTTCTTGTTTATAGGACATTTCATCCTGAAAAAAAATGTCATTTCAAAACATAAGAATATGGCAAACCATCAGGGCATGAATATAATTATCCTTGATCTTCATTCACTTAGAAAAAATGTCAGGATCAGAGTTATATGTGTATATTTGCTTTGTGGAAAAGATTAAGTAGGATACTTTCCTTAGCTGATACTTCTTATCTCAATTACAATTTTTTTTTTGGAAACTTCTCTTTTTGGGACTCAGGTGGGTCTACATGGGCCAACTCACATAGGCATTTAAAATGAAAAATGAAGTCCATGTAAAAGGTAAGCATGTGATGAGTCTCATATACCCTGCCCTTATGTGGATGATAGAAATAATTACTTCCAGGCATATCATTGCACTGGGCACAGTTGGCACATGGGAGTCAGCCAGGTGTTAGACGCGATAGGAAATGTGCCGCCTGATTAGACAGACTGGAATCCAAGAGCAACAACATTTTCTTTTAAATGAGATGAGGGGTGGGAATTTAAAGATGCCATTTAATTTTTCATCTGTGGCCAACGCATGCCAATGTTTCAAGATGATTTTGTTAACCACTTGGGACTATTCACTGCATGTGGTAATGAAAGGATAGAAAAATGTTTTTCTCAAAAAAGGCAAACACTGTCCAACTCAGTTTCATGCGATCAGTTCAGATGAGGATTTTTTTCTTCATTCTCTTGGTTTAGTTCCTCTTATAACTGCATGAGCATATTTTGCTTTATTTTGTTTCTATTTGTGGCAAAATCTTCTTTGTAGGCATACTATGATTTTTATTTCACTGAGCCTTTTTTTTATTATGATAATTCAGTCCTACTCTTGGCCATATGGATGCTCTGGAAGCTTTATTACTCCCAGAGATGCCCTGGAGCTCAGAGTTCTTAGCCAAGAAGGTGGAAACCTTTTTCCATAAAAAAGATCATATACATAAAATTTTAAAATTTATTTTCTTATTCAATTTTTAATCATTTACTGATTTTTTAAGCATTCTTTAAAATTATAGTTGCATACATTATATTAATTTCAGGTGTACAACATAGTGATTAGACATTTATATAACTAACAGAATGATCATCCTGATAAATCTAGTACCCATCTGACAACATATATATTATTACAAATTGATTATATTCTTTATGTTATACTTTACATTCCCATAACTATTTTGTAAATACCAGTTTGTACTCTAATCCCTTCCCCTTTTTCATCCCCCCAACCCTCTTCCCATCTGGCAACTATCAAAATGTTCTCTGTTATCTATGAGTTCCTTTTCTTTTAGTTTACTTTGCTTTTTAGATTCCACATGTAAGTGAAATCAAATGGCAAAATCTTTCTCTATCTAACTTACTTCACTCAAGCACAATACCCTCTAGGGTTCTCTCTCTCTCTCTCTCTCTCTCTCTCTCTCTCTCTCTCTCTCTCTCTCTCTCTCTCTCTAATGCTCCCATGAACATATGGATTCTCATATCCCTTCAATGTAGTGCTTTGAGTTTCTTTGATAAATACCCAAAAATAGGATTACTGATTCATTCTTTGTCTCTCATTATAACTTTATAGCCTTTGTTTTAAAGTCTATTTTGCTGGTATCAATATTCATACCTCAACTTTTTGTTTGTTTCTATTTCCATGATACATCTTTTTCCATCCTTTTACTTTCAGTATTTTTTTTTTTTTTGCGGCATATGTAAGGGCATTGTTTTCTTATCCGTTCAGTCACCCTATCTTTTGTTTGAAACATTTAATCATTTACATTTAAAATAATCATTTCTGGATATGTAGTTATTACCATTTTATTATTCATATTTTTATCCTTTTTTTCTTTTTCTTCTTCAAGAAGTCCCTTCATCAGATCCTGTCATACTGGCTTGGTGGTAATGAATTCCTTTAGCTCTTTCTTATCTGAGAAGCTCTGTATCTGTCTTTAGACTCTAAATGATCACTTTGTTGATAAAATAACCTTGATTGTAGATGCGGAATTTTCATCACTTTGAATATTCGGTACCAAGCCCTTCTGGCTTGCAAATTTATTTTTTTTTAAATCGGCTGCCAGTCTTATAGGTGCTTCTTGGTAGGTAACTAACTACTTCTCTCTTGCTGCTTTTAAGATTCCCTCTTTGTCTTTAACCTTTGACATTGTGTGATGATGTGTCTTGGTGTGGCCCTTGGGTTCATCTTGTTTTGGACTCTGCACTTCCTGGGCTTGTATAGCTATTTCCTTTGACAGATTAAGGAAGTTTTCAGTCATTATTTTTTGAAATAGGCTTTCAATTTTTTGCTCTTTCTCTTCAACATCTGGTATCCCTATAATGCAATGTTGTCAATTTGTTGTTGTCCCAGAGTCCCCTTAAACTATCCTCAATTTTTTGGATTCTTTGCTTATTGTTGCTGTTCTGATTGTGTGTTTTGTTACCTTATCTTCTAAATTACTGATTCAGTCCTTTGATTCATTTAATCTACAGGCCATTTGTATGGAAAATCCACTAGAAGTGGCTTGTGTGTGCCTGCAAATTGAGTGAGGCAGGGTCTCAAGAAATCACCAGGGTGAGACAAACTGTGTTAGCCTGATTGATGGAGATTCAGATATAGCAGCCTCTTGTGCCTGCACACTGGGTGCGGGGAGGGCTCAACAAAGGAACAGTGGCCTCCACCAGCACCTCTTTCTGGAAGAAAGCTGTCCTTCCAGCCCTTGCCCTGAAGCCAGATAAATCAGTTCTTCCTCATATGTCCCTGGCACCTTTTGAGCTGCTGCCCTAGTACTGGGGTTCAGAGCAAGTAAGTCTAGAAATGAGTAAGTCCATGTGTGGGGTCCTTAAGAGGATTGTCTGCCACTCCAGTGGTCCTCTGGAGGTCACACTCAACCACAATCTCTGCTAGTTTTCACATTCAGAAATTATGGGAACTTCTCTTCCTGGTACTGGAATCCTGGGTAGGAGAGCCTGGTGTGTGGCCAGGACCCCACACTCCTCCAGAGGTAATCTCCATAGCTGAAATATCCCTCCCAAATTTCAACTGCTACACGTGGGTGTGACACCGACCAGTTATGTGTCTCCATCTCTCCTCCCAGTCTAGAGGTGGCTCTTCTGTTTATCCCAGTTTTAGAACTTCTGTTCAACTAGATATCAGTTGATTCTCTATTATGGCTGTTCTGTAATTTAGTTATAATCATGATGTAGTAGTTAGAGGAGGCAAGCATAGTGTTTACCTACTGCACCATCTTTACTGGAAGCCCAATCATTTACTGATTTTTGACTTCTGAGAATTTTAAGAACTTTATATGCATTATCATATCATTTAAACATCATACTAACTTTTATAACTAATATTATTATTATTGTCACTATTTTAGAGAGAGGAAGTCTTACCTAGAGAAGTTTCATAAGGCTCTCGAGCATATAAGTGGAGGAACTAGGACTTTTTCTAAAAGTGAAGTCTGTTGTCTCAGTCACCCTGATGTTTGCACTGTTTTATTTCATATTTCCTATATAGTGATTCTCAAAGCCCCTTCAGTCGGTTCAGCAGGTAAAAATTATTTTCATAAGAATATTGACATTCTTTATTGGATTTACTTTCACACAAAAAGTTCATTGCTATGGTTGCAATTTGTATATTACCACTAATGGTTAAGAAACTACCAATAATCAATTTTAATGTAGCATTAATGAGGAACGTTATAATTATCTAAAAAGGCTATTAGAATACTTTTTTTTTCCTTCTACATATGCATGTGAGGCTAGATTTTCTTAGTATACTTCAACCAGCACAATATATCACATACTCTTGATTTCTCTTCAAATCATGTGTCTTTCACCTTTTACAAAACAATATATCACAACAGAGTGAAAACAGAAACAGACATAACAGTTCAACTATATTTTATTAAGCCAGACATTTTATAGATCTGAAAAAATATCATTTTTCCCTTTACTTTTTAATTTGTTTGGGAAAGTTTATAAAGTTTAAAGTTTATGAAAATTTTATTTATATTAATATGTATGAATTTATTATTGTTATTAAATGAATTAATAACTAAATATTTTAACTATATCTAGCTTGTAATTTTGAATACTTTAAGTATTGATGGCTATAACCAGCATAAACCAAAGCTCTCAGTAACTTTTAAGAGTCTGACAACAAAAATTTTAGAACCACATTCCTAGCCCATTCCCCAGAAAACATCACCTTTAAACTAGTTAATATATATCATTCAACAAATAAATATACTATTTTATTCTTCCTTTTATTCATATAACCAAACTCTAGCCTTCTACAGAGATAATGTGATAATGCTAGTAGCATAACAACTTTCAGGTAAAGTAATTTTCTTCATTAACCTAAGAATTTTAAATTATATCTTGAAATAAATTTAGAAACTTTAAAGCATTCTAGGTTAGGGAACAAAATAATTAGGGTTAAGCATTAAGAATGCTCTTCAAGTTGTAGTGTGTAGGATGAACTGTCAAGAAGACCAATTGGGATGTTACTAGATTAGTAGAGGTCAGAAACAACAGAAATGGAGATGAAAAAATCAAAACCATAAACAATGACTGGCACAAAATTGAATGCTATAACTAGTTTCAGGATTAAGAAACATTGCAGTGTGAGGATGACTTAACTTAGAAGCAAATACCAAATTGATATGTACAGCAGGGAGAAAGAAAAGATGCAGCAATACTATACTGAGGTTTTGAGAAATATTGGTGTATATCTCAAATTGTTATTAGTAGTTATGATAACTATGATGGCAAAAATTAAAGATGCTTTGCAAATTAAAAAAAAGTCATTGTCTTTTGTACATCTGGAACTTAATTCAGTGTTTTTAAAAATGAATATCATTGCTAACTTTTATTTTTTTAAGTGGCTAGGATGGTTTTCTCAACTATAATATATTCTCCATTAGAGCAGAAATATCTCTCTTTTTTTTTTCATTTTTTTCATTGCGGTATCCCTGTACCCTAGAAGAGTACTTGGTATATAATAGATGCTCAATAAATATTTAATGATTTAATGATTCTATTGGAGCAAATAAATAGTGTGTTTAATCAAGAAAGATACTTAGAGATCTGGTAGTCCAAACTGACCCTTCTTCAGTAGATCCTGAAATCCCAAACAGTATCTGCTCAATACATGAAAGTTTGTGATTAGTAGAACACAGAACCCAGGACACCTGACTGAATCCCTGGCCAGGAATGAAAAATTCCTCATCCCTAAAAATTACAGTTTTAATAGAAATATGAACAAGAATTTCTCTAAAACAAAATAATTTTAATTTCTGCTGTAGCATGTACAGTCAATCTCTTTTACTTTATATTTTATATATATATTCCCCACCATCTCAAAAGAAAAAAAAATTGATAAACCAATATTGAGATCTAGTTAGCAATATGCACGTTGAACTGTTTAGGGTAAAGTGTTATAGGGGAGTGAAAATACTCCTCTATCCTTTTTGGGTTTTCGGCAGGGCCTAAGAATTAAACTATCATAAGGCAGATTAACAGGAGAAAAGCATATAAATTTTATTGAATTTTTACATGTACATGGCAGCCTTCACAAGAGAATAACAAACCCAAGAAGTGGCCAGAGCAGGAAGCTTTTCTACCTTTTATAAAGTGAAATGATGAATATATGAAGAACCAAGGGTAGTAAATGGTGGAAAAATAACAAGATTTGCTTACACAAACTTCTTGGCCCTAAATTCTCCCCCATCATTCCATGGTGATAAGGATACCTCTCTTCCTTCTGATTCAGGGAGGATACATTCCACATGGAAATTTATCTCCTTGCTTTTAAGAAAAAAAGACAACCTTCCTGCTTCTGCTGTCTTTTAAAACTCTTTTAGCTTAAGATATTCCATATGCTAAGGAGCCATATCTGGAGGTGGTATGTCCTGAACCCTATGAGTATATTGATGACTACATATTACTTTGACATATTTACCAAAACAATACAGATTGACAGAGGTCTATATAGAGTGATAAATAAATAGATATGTAATAAATAAATTTGTACAAATTAAGTGTAGAACCTAAATATTGGGCATATGAATGTCTACTGTACAATTATTTCACTATTATTTGTTCTTGAATAGGCAATACAATAAAACATTTATTTCTACTTTTCCTGGGAGAATGTGTAATAGTGCCTTCTTCTTGAAAATATACACTTACCCTGAAGATCTTTTTGTAAACTGAACTTCTTGTTTTCCAGTCATGTTTTATATACTTTGTCCAGTAAATGGTCAGATGTCAGCAGATTGGTTCAAAGTCTAGGACCTGCAAGAACTGCTTCCCAGCCTTTCAAAAGACTCAGTAGATAGTGGTTATACTTCTGTGATATTTTTTTGGGCACTCTAAAAGACTTCATGACAGCCTTGCTTATTTTTCAATGAAAATGCATAGTATCATGTTATTTTGACACTCTTTTGAAATACACAATTATCTTATTTTCCACAAGGTTAAGTTTTATTCAGGTAGATGATGATGTTTTCCCAATTTAAATTTGCAAATGAGTTAGCATAGTAAGGTTTATTATGCAGGACCCTTGGTATTTAGGGGTTCATATTCAAATTGGTGTGTAGGAAGACCATGCGCTGGTACAAAGATTAACTCTGACATAATAACTGTTTTTAGATCTGCTGGGTAACAGTTTTCATTTTATTTATGAGCCTCATATTTTAAATTGACGTTTATGCTGGGCAAAGTGTGAAGTTATTTGACTGTGACCAGACTTATTTATAAATTCAACGTGAAGACTGACACATTTCATATGCTATTTGTATTTTGAATATATTGGAAATGGTACAATTAAAATATCTGAGCTTAAAGAGTGAAAAGAAATGATACAGATCCAGTTGAGAAATAATGTTTGAGTGCACACATATTCAAAAAGTTATAAAAGGAAAAGAAGCAATATGAACTACTTATCTCAGTGCCTGAAAATATGTAGGAAGCAAAAATAAGATATGCTAAGGCTGGCATATGAAAAGGACTTCATGAAATGTTAACTTAACACATTGAAATTATATTATAATTAGTACTGGGTGAGCCATAAGTGTTCCTAAAATCACCTAGAAGTTAATACGGTTTCTCTCTCTCCTTCTCTCACTCTTGCTCTCATCTTCACATCATCAAGTATGAAGGTCTTAATTGAAGATCGTGTTCCTAGAGAGTGTGCATTCATCATATGGCAAAATATTACAACTTCAAATGAGTTGTTTTCAAGTACTTTAGCTCTGAGTGGACTCTGGAAATTTAAGGATCTGGTATCTGATTTGTACATGACTGTCTGCTCTTTACTCTGATCTCTTAGATTTACCTGGCCAGCAAGAAGTAAAGAATTATATATCCAAGGGTTTTTAACAGGTGTATTATTGATTATCAGGCAGCTAAGAAAAAGAATAATACTATAATTACTAGTAAGAAAAAATCTAAAAAGACACACACAATTTATTCCTTTTTTGTGATTCAAAATTTCTGACACACATTTAGCATAATTCATTTCCTTTTAGTGAAAGTGTCAGTACCATCCTTTTCAAAATATTCCTTCTTCAGAATTCCCCTCTGCATTCAGAAATAACATATAATAGCAATAATAGCAATAATGATAGTAATAACAATACCAAGTATTTAGTGATTCGGGATAGAGTGATTGACACTGAAGGCAATTATTTCTAGCATATAGTAAAGAAAAACTGGTTTGTTGGTAGGTAGAAGCATAAGATACTTGGCAACTAGTGAAATAATGAAATCTGTTACTAAACACATAGCTCATTAGAATTAAGGAGTCTATCATGCTGAGGGTGCAGAATACTATAAACTTTTAATTTTTATGTATATATCATGTATCTCACTACTGAACACACAGTAGGCACTTAATGAATGTAGTTCATTTTATCAGTAGTAGCTGTAGAATAAGCTTCAGGGAAACAAAGAATTGAAAATTCCTTGAGGAATGAAGAAAAGTTTACTTTCTTAGGTGAAAAAAAGCTTGAATCAGGTAGGGAAGCCATAATGAAGAAATATGTCAAAAACAAGACCAAATTAAAGCAAAAAGTCTGTTAGATAAGTAAGAACCAAAAGGTACATATACCAGGAAACAAAGTGACAGGGGCAATGCCCAGTCACACAGTCAAGACTTTACCATCAGTAGATGCTGAAAAAAAAGTAAGAGAAGGAATGTGAGATGCTAGCACTAAGAAAGAGCCATGATAAATGGTCCAAGAGTCATTCTAGTCTAGTATTTAGATGAACCCTTTCAAGGAGTACACAATGACAAAGCCAAAGCTGAGAGTGGAGGTGGGTATTAATAATAATTGATGATAATTATAACAATATTACCACTACTGATAATAATAATAAATGACAGCCATTCCACAGGAGTCAAAAAAATCTATAAATTGACAATAGGATTATAGAATTTACTATTATAATTTATATATGCAAAGTTTACCTGATATATTTAGTTAAGGGCATAATTATTATTACACTGAATAAATTATGTAAATTATAAGTTTTAGTAATTATGAATGCAGTTAAATTTATTGTTTTCATTGAGTTGTATGAGTTTTTTGAGTCTATAAATGTCTTTGGAGCTGAGATGCATCTCCTGGAGGCAGCATATGGTTGGGTTTTGTTTTTAGATCCATTCTGCAACTCTGTGACTTCTTACTAACTATGGGAGGTGAACACACAGTGTAAATATACGTATAAGGCATACGCATATGCCTTATTGTTATGTTATATTGTTAATGTTAAAGTATACAGCTGGAACTTATTGGATTTGTTAACCAACGTCACCATAAAATAAATAATAATTTAAAAATTTTTTAAATTTTTTGAAAATTTGTGACTTTCTTCTTGCCTTGTTAGTAGCACAGCATCTATATCATAAATTTGATCAGATATCACTGAAATATTTAATCCTAACCATTTCTATCATGTTTATTTAATAAACTCCCTAGATTTTAATTCCTGGGATTTAGAATTATTTAACTAGTAGTCATTCCTACCAGAAAAGGGAAAATGTCTCCCAAAATATCTAAGATCCCTTGAATTAAAGACATTGAAAAGGTGGTTTAGGAAAGGAAAGCAATGTTAACAGAAAGATCATAAAGTGTGAAGAAGGGGGCTGACCTCTCTATATAACCAATCCTTCTAACAGGGCCATAAAAAGTAACAAAATCAGGTTTACATTAGAGAGAATAGATTTCCACAGACAGCAAGTATCCACTCTCTCCTAATTCCTTCATTAAAACAAAACAGAAGACCCAGACACATTTTCCTGTGGTGTAAATCTTTTTAAAAGATCAAAAAACTTTTCAGTTCATAAAGAGATTTAGACTACAACATGTTTCTTTAATCTTCTCTCTCCATTTTGCCTCTTACTAGAATTCCCTCACCTTAATGTCTTTTACATCATCTCAAAACGTCACTTTATCTTTTTGAACAATTCTGCTCTTTTTTCAGGTTGCCTACTCTACCTAGAAAAATATCACTAGCAAACATATTTCAGCAAAACTAACCATGTATTAATAAAAATGTGACTACCTGTTATTCCTCAAGTATGCTTGCTATCTGTATCAAATGAGCATGAATTTAAAAAGTTCCTAGTTACAATGAGCATACAGGAAAAATGGAAAGATTATGAATAACATTCTCGGTCATTGTCATCCCACATAAAAATATGATAACTATAGATACTGCACTACTAACAAAGCAAGAAGACATTAAATTTAACTTTTTAATTTTTTAATTATTTAATTATACATTTAAAATAATTTTTAACCAATTTGTGCTTACAAAAAATAAAAGAGCTTAATCTACATTCAGTTTGTTGTTTTCTTTTTCTTTTTTTTGCTGTTTCTCTTTTGCCTTGTTTTATTTTCACAATGATAATCATGCTTGAAAAAATTGTTGTCTATGATTATTTTTTGTTTATTTTTTGTTTACAAATTTATTCCCTGTTCCTGCTCTTGATATGCAGAAGTGATTTCCTCACATACTGCTCTTCTTTAAAATAACAGCTATGAAGTCTGTATAGAATAGTTAATAATAAAAACAACTAGTTAAGGCTCTAGAGATTGAAATTAAAAAGTCAGCAGATTTTGGAAGGGAACCATAACAGAGCAAACAATAAACACAGAGTAGGTTGCTCCTGCTTTATACTAAAGAGAAACCCAGTCGCAGTTGGGTGGAAAGACAAGTAAATTACATGTGAAGCTTTCCCTCTTTTTGAATGAGAGTCTCTCCTGACTCCTTGCCTACGTATGCACAGGACAAATTAAAAGCAACTTGCAACTAAGTCAAAGAATTGAACTGAGATCTGAGCCTCTGCCCACCACCAATAGGACAGTCTGCATTTCGAGTCATCAATTCGGTTATCTACTAGAACAAAATCTTTAATGCTTTTTGGAGGAATTTGGAGAATTGAGAATCTGTATAGCACAAAACACATTTATTATAAAATCCAAAATTATATGGCATACACAAAAATAAAAAGTAATAAAATATTAAATCATACTAAAACATAAGTAAACCTTAAAACATTATGCTAAATGAATGAAGTCAAATACAAAACTATATATTACATGACTCCATATCTAGGAAATTCATATTTGTAGTAAAAATAAATTTTTGATGAGAAAATCATATCAAGAAAGTTTATATATGAAATATCTCATTCCATAACAAATAAATAGACAATGCTCTGCAAAAGGTATTAATCAGTTATTTTTATAAAACTACAAAATAAATATTTCACAGATGAATTCTCTTCACTTCAAAAATATAAATAATTATCATAAAGTTTCAATGTGTGTACATTGAACTATTATAATACAGTATATTTAATTATGTGCATTTAGCAATTTGGTCCATAGATTGTTCAATCATCTCTTTTTACAATGTGTAAAAATTAATTTTGAAATATTCTAATATCAAAGCAATTTTGTTTTTCATCCCCCAAAATATATGTCTTCACATACTATTTTCTAACAGCAATCTTTATAAAACTCAGATTCCTACTGATAAAAAGGATAAACCAGTGACAAAGAAAAAACAGAAGTCAAATAAAATAAGAATTAAAACAGTAGAATTTACTATTTATTTCTTATTTCATCCTATCTTCCTAGTTCTGATGAAACAGAACATTAAAAGCCTAATAATTGACTAGTACTAGTCTTAAATAATTTTAATGAATGTATACTCTATTAGTTAAAATTCACATATGCATTCTATAATTAAGTATACTATGTTTCAAATCTAATTATTTTTGTCTTCATGGTTTAAATCAATTTTTAAAAATTTCTGTGTATTCTCATTTTAGAGGACAAGGAATAACAATTTATATCTTTCAAATATCTATTTTGAGCTAAACTAAGTTAAAAAAACCATAAAAGAGAAAAAACTTGTATTTTCTAAATAATTGCCACTAATCTCTTTGCTAACATAGGAATTTAGAGCACCATAAAAATAATGTATTCAAAATTTTTTAAACTTCTAAAAATCCAATTTCACCTTAATTATTTAGTATGCACAGAGGCATAGTGACATGTCTAGTATTTAATTTAGTATTTTTAAACTGTGTGCACTTTAATTTGGCTTTCTATGTAGTTCTACCTTGCTTATTGTTTTATATTGTTATTTTTACATTATTTTCTTAATTAGCCAGTATAGATGTATAAATAGAAAGTTCACTCTTTTTCCTGTTTGAGATAATACTCTTCTTAGAGGTTAATGTTTATTTTCTTTATTTTCCCAAATAAATCCACCTGATGGCTATCTTTATATTTGTATATGACAGTAAAAAATTTTCTATTTCTATTATAACAAAATTTGCCATCTTTACATTCTTAAATGTACAGTGCAGTATGTAAAGTATATATACATTGTTGTATATCTCTAAATATACATCTGTAAAACTTTTTCATCTTTCAACTGAAACTCTATACCCATTATACAACCTCCCTCCTCTACTTTCAGCCACTGGCAACTATCATTCTACTTTTATTTCTAAAAAGTGAACTACTTTAGTTAACTCATAAATGGAATCATGCGGTATTTTTCTTTTTATGACTGTTTATTTCATTTGCTTAATGCCCTCAAAATGAATTAAAATTGTAGCAAGTGACAGGATATCTATTTTTTTAAGGATGAATAATATTTCATTGTATGTATATCCTACATTGTATTTATCCATTCACCTCGATAGACATTTAAGTTTCTTCTACCTCTTGGCTATGCAAATAATGTTTCAATGAACCTGGATGTGAAAATATCTCTTTGTTATCCTGTTTTCAGTTTTCATGGACATATACCCAGAAATGAGCTTGCTAAATCATATGATAATTCTACGTTTAGTTCTTTGAAAAACTTCCATACCGTTTTCCATAATGGCTATACTAATGTACATTTCCACAAACAGTGCATAAGGGTTCCAATTTTTTTATATAGCACCAATATTTATTAGTATTTTTGATAGTGGCCATCCTAATGGGTGTGAAGTGATATCCCATTGTGGTTTTGATTTGCATTTTCCAGGTGATTAGTGATGTTGGATGTCTTTTTATATACTTGTTCAGCCATTTATATATATTATTTGGAAAAATGTCTATTTAAATTCTTTGCCTGTTTTAATTTAGTTTAATTTAATTTTATTTTTATTATTATTTTTATGGTGACATTGGTTAACAAAATCCAGTAAGTTATAGATGTACAATTTAACAGTATACACACACACACACACACACACACACACACACACACACACACACACATATATACACTGCATCGTGTGTTCACCTCTGGTAGTTAGATTTTTTTCTGTCACCACATATTTGACCCCCTTTACCCCTTCACTCTTTCCTCCTAACTTCTGGCAACCACTAGTCTATAGTCCATGTCCATAAGTCTCTGTACGTCCTGTTCGTCTGTTGCTTTTAGATTTATATTCCACATATAAGTGATATCATGTGGTTTTCAACTTTTTCTGTCTGCCTTATTTTGCTTAGCATGATTATCTCGAGGTCCATCCAGGTTGTCGCAAATGGCAATATTTCATCTCTTCTTATGGCTGAGTAATATTCCATTGTTTATATGTACCACAGCTTCTTAGCCAGTCATCTATCATAGGACACTTCAGTTACTTCCACATCCTGGCCACCGTAAATAATACTTCTATGAATATTAGTGTGCATATATCTTTCTGGATATGAGTTTTCAAGTCTTTGAAGTAATTACCCAGTAGAGGAATTACTGGATCATACGGTAGATCAATTCTTAGTTTTTTGAGGAACCTCCATACTGTTTTCTATAGTGGCTGTACCAATTTGCAGTCCTTTGCTCTATTTAAATTAGATTATTCATTTTTTCTGTTATTGAGTTATAGAAATTCTTTATATATTCTGGATACTAACTCCTTATTAGATATGGATTGCAAATATATTCTCCCATTCTGTAGATTGCCTTTCATTCTGTTGATTGTTTTCTTTGTCGCGCAGAAATTTTTAAACATTATATAGTCTCATTGTTTTGCCTTTGTTGCCTGAGCTATTGCTGTTTTATCCAAAAGAAAGAAAAAAATCTGTCCAATTATATAAAATGAAGCATCTCATCTATGTTTTCTTCTGGGAGTTTATAGTTTTAGATTTTATGTTTCATTCTTTAATCTAGTTTAATTTTTATGTATGGTTTAAGTTAAAAATTCAACCTAATTATTTTGCATATAGATATCCAATTTTTCCAGCATCATTTGTTGAAGAGACATCTTTTCCCATTGTGTAGTTTTGGTTCCCTTGTAAAAGAAAGCTCTTTTATACCCCTGGAAGTTTTTCCCAGTCATAGAACACACAATTTCTCCTTTAAACATCTGCTAGTGAAGAAATACTTGAATACGAAGTTTGAATGATTACTTTTATGGCTGGGAAGAGGCAGGATCACCTGGAAACAGATTACCTCAATTTAATTGAATATGCAATGTTAGTTGGTATTGTAAATATGTGAATCAGAAAAAATTATAGTAAATCAATTGGTTAACTTTGTATAAAATATATTCATATTATATAAGTAATATGTGATTATTAAATGTATCCTTTATATTTTATTGATTTAGTTATTTTGTTTATACATAATTTAGGGGTTTACAGAAACTGAGGAGATTGAATTTTGCAATCAAGAAAATAAGGATTTTACTTGATTTGTGCCATAAAATCTATACATCTATTATTAAATATTTCTACATTTATTAATTGGGTGTATACTACAATGGTGTTTACATTTAGAATCATATAAAACATGAAACAAGCAATGGAAATATAAAGATCAATTTTGGTAAAAACAAACAAAACCAACATTTTTCATGAAATGAAAAAATAGACCCCATATCTACAATGTGTATGAATACCAACATTTCATCCATTTTAAAATTTTAATAAAAAACATATGTGTGTTGCCTCTTTTAATTCAGAAAAAGCATAGAGTTAGCTTGCCAAAAGTGAATGTCTGGTTTCCTCATAGCTTCCACTGTACCATAATAAAGAAAAGTGAAGAAAATGATGCTATCCTAAATATTGAGTTCAGTTCCGCCTTTTGGAATTAATCATGGGCACCGGTAGTTTGTTTTACTATGAAGGAAGATACAAACATTTTCAAGGCTTCATGTGCATATGTTATGAATATCAAGTAATACTTTCAACAGGGGCAAGCAATTGGCAAGTTATTGACTTATCCTCCTGCTTATGTTTATATAAAAAGCTAAATGCTAACTCTTTTTATCAACCTTTATGCTTTGATCATAGGTGTTAGCATATGAAAATGGTGAATAATCTTGATTCCCTGATGTGAAATGCAACTTGGGAAATTCAAGCCTACTTGTGAAATTCAAGAACTGTTTCATAGATTAATGATCACCAATGGCTTATATGTGCACATCCTGTTAGTTAAACAAAAAATATGTCTATGGTTGGAAATATAAATAGAAAATTTATGAATATGCCTATTTTTTTATTGCATAATTTAGCTGATCTTGTGGACTCAATTATATATTGAATGGTTAACTTTCTAGGATATCACCAAACACATCAGAGATCTCTATAATTCCATAAAACTTAATGCTTACCAATCTAATGTTTACCAATTCAAATCATATTTAATATCATGATTTTATATTGAATTCATTCTCATTTTTTTTTTCGGTTTTCTACAATTTCTTTAGTGGTAATTGTGCATCTGTTTTGCAAATCTAACCAGAATCAGCAGTCAGAGAATTTTGAAATATAATTAAAATTTGGAGCTATTTCCTCTGTCATCATTAATGTTCTACCCCTGATGAAAGTGTTTACTGTACTGCAAGATAATTACCTTAGGAGGGCTTCATAAAGATGCAATATTATCTGGCAAGAAGGGATCACTTTTTTGATTATTACTTTAATTAGGAACATGTCAGGGGTAAGATTCTGTGATGTAGAGAGTCACTCTTGTTATGTGGAATCATGATATAATTCTAGTTAAAGCAATACTTTAGATATCGAGATTTTTTACTTTGTCTTATATTTGCTATACTCTGCCTGAATAGTGGCAGGATAAGGGAAGAAAATTTAACATAAGAATTTCAGGCTGTACTACCTCTAATCTTTCACTATTTTTGCAGCACATGCTTATAATACCAAATGTAAAGTTTCTCGAGATTCTTGCTCTACAAAGTGATATTCATGGACCAGCAGCATCCGTATGCCCTACAACCTCATTAAAACACAAAATCTCAGATCTGACCCCAGAGATCTGAATCAGAATCTACATTTTAACATGATCACAGTTTATTAAATAACAGACACAAAATAGATATATATCGATGTCCCTGATTCTTTCTCCCAAATAAAAGTTTTCAAAACAAACCTTAAAACCATGAAAAAAGGAGGAGAAAGAGACAAGGAAGAATGTGGCCGTCATTGCCATCTGACCCTTAGAGGTCTCCATTGGAAGCTTTTGGCTTGATTCTACACATATCTAGTAGTCTGCTGCTTGATCCAAGGTTCTTGGGAAAGCTGTCTTCATAACACTTTTTCTGAAGAATCTAGAGAGATTCCTAGTTTTAGATCTCCCATTATTATAGAAGTCAAAGAGGTGGGTGCATGATGTTTTTCAACTGAGAATCATGAATTCAGAGTTTTAATTCCCTAATGTTTTTTCTTTAAGAGCATTTTACATCCCCATGCTCTGGACCCTCATCTTTAATATACCACTGAAAGAATGGAACCTAAGTGAGACTTAAATAATACCACCAAAAAAGTATTTTATAATAGTAATTGAAGAAAATAGTTTATTATTTTTATGAATTTCCTTTTTGAATCATTTGCATTGAAAAGACAATGGAGATGAATATATAGTAGTCTAAATTTGTATGAGAAAGGGAACTAGAGATTTGCACATTATAACAAATGATTTTCGGCACCAGGGGTGAGTATTCCTGCAAAACCTTTTGTTTCTCCATGTTTAATGGATCATGGCAAATGTATACTACTTCTGTGATTTTTTGCAAGAAGTATGAAAATTATCCTTAAAATTGAAGTAGTAATATTTGACGTGAATATAATCAAACTTTTAGATAAAACTATCAATTTGTAGAAATGCAAAGCATGGAGCAAGAAATTTTAAAAATATGGCTAATATAAATTAACAAAAGAAATAAATAAGTAAGCAAATATAGTAGGTTGATGTATTGGGAGAATCAAAACTGTTAAAATAACAATCTGCAAATATATCTATGGATTGATTATTGGTATGTGTGCATGTATGTGTATGTGCATGTAGATTTACAAGCTGATTCTAAAATGAATTTGGAAGTTAAGAAATTTTGAATAGCTAATTCAACTTTTTTAAAATAAGAATAAAGTTGGAGGAATCACTTTATCAGATTAAATACTAATCATACTAAAGTGTATCTTTCTGGAGCAAGGATAGACAAATGAACCAATGCTCAGTAGAGACAGTCCAGGGTCATATCAGTCACATATGTTATGGTGAAAGTGCTACTGCAATTCAGTGGATAAAAAAGATCTTTTCAATAAATGATGTTAGATTCATTGGATATCTAAATGGAAGTAAATTATCTCACACTATACACAAAAAATTATTTGTAATGAATCATAGACAAATTAAAACTATAAAATGATGCAGCATCTAAAAGAAAACATAGGAAAAGGTCTTCATGATTATTGGCTAATAATAAATTCATAAACAGGAACATCAAAAAAATCCCTTAAATCTATTGAAAAGTGAAAAGGCAAATCAGACATGAGAAAAAGGTACTTGTAATCCATATATGATATACTGCTATATAGAATACATAAAGATATTCTACAAATCAATGAGAAAAAGATATAATATAATGAAAATTCATGTATTTCTGTTTTCCACCAAGATTGAATAGCAGGAAAAGATTTACTTTCTTGCCTTTAACAATTAGAAATATATGAAATAATATATTTATATATTTCTGAGCAAATATAAAGTCCTCAGCTATATGAAACAAGTAAACAACTAAAATACACACAAAAATATTTTTAGTCATCTGATAAACAATGCAACACTGTGATCCTTAAGAAAAGTGAAACAAACTAAGCCTTATGTTTACACCAATTTAATGCCTAGAATGGCAGTCTCATTGAATTGATGAGTCAGAGATTATATGTAGGTCAGGAAACCCAAGCTAGGGCCACCTCACCACTTTTCTTTCCTTTTTTTTTTTAAGCAAGGGAAAAGTGTATTTTATACTCATTATAAAAGTACATATATTTAATAATAATGACATAAATACAGTTCTTACTTATTACAAAATTACACAATTAAAGCTGACTCTTCTGGATTTCACAGGATGATAGTTTAGTCATTTCTGTCAGTAACTACAAGCTGACTAAAATCACAAGCACAGACTAATGAGAGACAGTCATAGGTTAAATAGACAGCACACGTTGTACTTATCAAAGGGATAATGAAGTTTTTCATTTAAATATAAAATTTAAAAAGATTTCTTCTTTCACTCAATTTAATAAATTTGCCAGGTGCTCACCCATACTAAAAATAAAATTTGTAGTTTAAAAGCATGGAAATAATGAACAAAAATTTCAAGATAGTGTTTCTCTCTCAAGGGAGAAGCATAGGAAATGATCATGAGAGAACACACAAGGAAGTTTATCAATAATAATAATGCTGTTCTTTAGCACTCATCTTATACTGCTGTGAAAAGAAACTCCAAAATACAGTGGCCTAAATAAGACAGAAATAATTATTTTTATTATCTTTTCCACCTTATCCTCCTTGTGGGGCAAAAAAAAACCCCAAAAAACAAACAAACAAAAAAACTTTTGCTCCCACCTTTTAAGTTCTGCTGCTAGCTGGGCTAATAGTCAAATTAATAGAGACATATTAACAGGAAAAAAATGTACAAAGTTTATTATTCGAATGCACATTCAGGGGTGCCATATAAAATAACGCCTAAAACAAGATGGTCAGTTGAGGTTTATATGCCATTATGGGCAAATGAGAAAGGGGGCACAGGGTCCTGAGATTTTAAAGGAAATAGACAATTTACCTGCAGTTGAGGAAGAGCGGAACTTGCATATAAGGCAAATTCTTGCTCAGCAGTCTGGAAACAATAGGATACAGGATGATCTAGTTAACAAGCTCCTTTTTATCTACCATACTAAGGTGAGTATGTTAAGATTTCCTTCCTGGAACAGGTCTGTCCATCTGAATCTCTTAGGCAGGAAAGGGGAAGGGTCAGAGTCTCTTTCTGAATCTTGTTTATTAATAACCAGCTTAAAATCAATATCCCAAAAGGATGGCAATACTTTGGTCCCATTTGTCTTCTTTCCCCTTCTCCTTTCCCCTCCTCACCCTCCCCTCCTCCTCTCTTTCCTCCCCTCCTCCCCCTCCATTATTATTTTTCTTTCCCCTACTCCCCTCTCTCTAATGTAAATGACAAAGTCCTCTGCTGATATGGGAGCTGGACAGCATCAATGAACAAGAACTCTTTTAAGCTAATTCACAAAATTAGATTAAAAGACAATGCAGAACTACATCATTCTACCAGCCCAAAGAAATGGGAAAAAAGAAAAGAGGAACAGAAGTTATTTCATTTTTAAAGTTAAAGTTTGAAGGATTCTTAGGTCACTTCCACTATTATCACTTTGCCAAGAGCCTAATCTTATTGTCACATCAGCTTTGGAGTAGATTTGAAATTCTAGAATTCATCTGTACATTATGTGGGGAGATGGAACTTCTCTTACCATAGAATGAGGGGAAATGGATGTAAGAAATAGAAGCAGTCTCTGGAAAGGATAATATTTTAAGTCTTTAGCTGAATGTTGGTTTTATCATCAACCTTTATAAATGTTATATTTTATTACATATTACTTATTATATTAGATTTAAAAACAGAAAATATAACCAACTTTATATAGAAGTTCTATGATTCTAATGGAAAAAAATTAGAAATCAGAAACATAGCTTACAAGGAAACTAAGTTCCAGAAACAACTATTCTGTTAGATAAAAAGTGAGTTACAGAGAAAAGCATAAGGGTAATTACAAAATATATAGACTTGAATGAAAATTAAACACTATAGCAAATTTTGTAGAACATCTATAAATATTTACTTGAGATGATTTTGTCATTTATTGGGAAATAAGAAATATTGGGGAAAGTGATCTAAATATTCAAATCAAAAAGTTGGGAAGAAAAGAAAAATGGACAAACCTAAGAGCACAATTAAGAAATCAATAATAAATATAATTGCAAAAGCAATGTAATACAGAATGAAAATAACAAAATAATCAAGAAAATTAAGAAAATTAAATCTCGTTCCCTTAAAATTTATTAAAATAGTTAAGATTTTATTGTCTGATGATGAAAAAGAATATTTGCAAAAACAATCTATAAAGAAAAGATTTCTATAATTCCAGATAAAGCAAAAATTTTGGAAAATAAGGTGCATTATCAGCTAATAAATTTAAAAATCAAAGCTATACTGTTAAAGTTTTTAGGAAAAAAATAGTTTTGACCTTGTGATAAAAAGCATGAAAATAAGTTCTGTATTTATTTTGATTCATTTTTTCAAATTTTTGAACCACAGCTTTACATTGATTTTTAAAATATTTTTATAATTTTTATAACCTAAAAAAAAAATTTTGAAAATTTGTTTTCCTCAGATAGATCAAAACTAAACTTAATTTTGTCATGGGCAAGATCTATATTGTTGAATATCAAACAATATAAGACACTGATAACATTATATCATTAGCTAGCAATGATCACTATGTCTTTCGATATTTCTCCAGAACTTTCTGATAGTCCATTCCTGAGATGCTCATTTTCTGTTTGTTGTATTTACTAAATCTTTCTCCTGTTGATTGATTTGCCTGTGTAAACTATAATGTTGTTATTCTGAGGTCATCTTTATTTTTTCTTTAATACAAGTGAATGTTGCCCTGGAATTGAAAGTACCTTTACAGAGCACTTCCTCTGATTACCTTGGCTCTGAAACAATGACTCTGAATTCACTTACATTTTACTTTTTAACTTCCAGTTCCTTCTATATATTGCTGATTCTACTTGGCTCCTTACAGGTCACTTTTGTGGCCCAAAGACATAAGTTTTTGTGTTGATTCATAAAGGAGAAGGAAAATTTCTAGCCTGGATTCACAGGTCCTGCAGCTCTACGGAGCTGCAAGTTTTATGTTAGGGATTCCCTTTCAGGTCCTTTGCTTTCTAGAGATCCAAGGCAAAACTTCAGCATCCAGGTACTAGGGTCCATCTATAAATCCAAACCCCCTGAAGGCCACTGACATTACCAGCTTTCACTTTCTGAATTGGTTTTAATTTTGCTTTTTGTTTCTAGCACTTGAAATATCACTTTATGGAAGTTATATCATCTGAAAATTAATATTTTATCCAGAATTTCTATATTTGTGTCTGTTGTTCTCTCTTGCCATAGCCACTCAGGTTACCTTAGGGACAAAAGTCAACCTGAAGCATTTTTCAGACGGAGGTTTCACTACACAGTTCCACTTACTGAAAATATAGATGATCCACTTCCAGTTCAAGAACAAAGATTAGGCCAATTGATTTTCCCTCCACCCAAACATAAATCTCATTTTTAAAAAATCTATTGTTTATTGTTATCAATTATAACTGATAATGCTATATAACTAAAAAATTGCTAGGAGAATTTAAATGTTCTTATTTAAAAAGATTTTTTTTAAATGAATGTATTGTTTGAAAGGCATAATCTTTGAATAAAAAGGGCATACCAAGTCCCAAGTAGAATAAATACAACAAAAATCACTCTTAGAAATACCATAGCAAAAATTTAGAAATGTGAAGTAAAAGAGAAAAATTATAAAAGCTTCCTAATGAGAAGTAACAAACTATTTAAATAACAGAAATCATATTAACCCCAACTTGCCTATTTGTTCCATTGAATGTAAGAAGACATTGTCTTCAAAGTACTGTTCTAAAAAAATTTAACTTAAAATTTTGCACATTTATAGATATAATGGTAACTAAACTGTTATTAATAGTGAAGTAGAAAATTTGAATCTTTTTCAGAACTGCAAAAACTATAGACATTTAATTACTTAGGGATGCATTTTAGCAAGAAAAATATATCCGATAGGAAATGGAATATAAAAAAAATCAGGAGGGAAAAATGTCCTATTATTACATTTAATGGTAATTATAAAAATAAATAGAAGGCTGAATCTAAAATCTCAAATGATTAAAAAAAATCATGGTGAGCTTATTTCTTTCACCAAAAGAAAAGATATATTAGTCAGAATTAAGTTCCACTACATGTAGCAGTAAGTAATGTTAAAAAGCAGAGCCTTATTTTTCTTATATAAAAAAATAGTTTTGAAGTAGATGATCCAGTGTTATTATGGTGACTCCAAACATTATTTACAAAATATTTATATTAAACATTTGTTTAATATTTAAACATATTTCTTATCAACATGGAGAACTAATCAGTAACTATAACATTTCTTTCCAAATATAAATACTTTTTGCAAGCTGTCACTTTCTTCTTTTCCTTCCAATATCGCATATTTTGTTGAAATCTTCCAGAGTTTTAATTTCTGGTTTTTATTATATTTTCAATATGCTTCTACTTTTATAGATATAAATTTTATTGATTGTCTTAAGGTTTACAGTCACACTCTCAATTTTATTATGTTCAACCCTAAATTTTGATGGCTTCTTTGCTCAACCCTGTTTTTTAATATTTTATGTGTTCAATAGTTCCTGACTTCATTATTTTTTATTTTGTCATAGTAAATCATTTCTGAAAGACTTTTTGACCATCCTGAAAATTGGAAAATGTCATTAACTTGCACTCAAAAATGATATTTTAGAAGTATATAAAGTTTTACATTTACAGTTTTCTTTTGTAATTTAAAAATATTTCTCCATTTTTTCAACCATCTTAAGATACAAAGCATAAATCTGAAGACAATCTTTTTGACAATAATCACCTTTCATTTGCCTGCTTTCTTTATAGAAAGCTAATATTAAGCTTTTTAACTTTGGAATTCTTTGATCTCTGCACTAGGTCTATAGGTACTTAACTAATAATACCATCACCCAAACTTGAGGTGTTGTTCAGCTCAAGAAAATTATTTATTTTGCATTTCCTCTTCTCTATTTTCATTATTCAACTTTTTTACAACTCTTGTTAGATTGTCCAACTTCTAGTACTGTCATAATGTTCTCATCTCTTTATCTTTTCAAAGTATATTAGAGATAATCTATTGACTCCATGTACCTAATCAAAGATTCAATCTCCAGCTGTGTTTACCCTAATATTCAGCCTGTTCAAATTTTTTTCTTTATTATTTATTTGCTTTACAATTTTTACCCATCAAATCTTTAATTATCAATGCTCTAATTTCATTTTTGTATAACAGTAACAATTTTGTGGATATGATAACCTCTCAATAATCTCAATGGATTTGAATTACACATTTATTTTTTATGTCTTTGATATACACTCTTATTCTGTATATTAATTTTTCTCTTTATGATTGATTCTCTCCCTCTTTCAGGATGCGGATTTCCTCAGATACTTGATGTTTATTGTTGTGGTACCATGTTTAAAAGTAAAGGCCTATGTTGTTCAATATTGGTAGTTTGAGCATATTTCCCAAACTCATATGAAAGTCCCTGGTTCAGTATCAGTGATGGTTACATCTGTTACAGTATCCTTGTCTCCATTCTTGTAGTTGCAATGTTGGGAGGCAAATACATATGAGGCTAAAGGACTAGTCTCCATGGTACCATATTAACTGGTTTGGGGAATGAAGCCGCTCAATCTCTCGTGGTGGCTGTTATTTAACTCTTGACCTCACACCTCTGCAACCACATATCCTCAGAAAGTGATTAGGTCAGGATTTCCTCTTTTATTTGAAAAGCTGCAACAAATATTTAAACATCTAGCTACACTGAGGATTAATTAATTTAGATGCATAGCTCTTTAATTTCTTAACCGATGACTCTATATGTCCATGTTTTCTATCCCATTCCCTGCTACCATTAATGCTTAGGATATTCTGTTTTTCTTCTGAAAAGACTCACTATCTTACTTTACTTCAATTCCCACTTTTATTTCCATCATGTTGCAGAAATCTCAGTTCCATAGGTTTCTGATTAAGTCTAATTAAGCATCAAAGAATTTCTCATGGGGTTCTGATCACCTGATGGCATCTTTCACGACTTTTCCACATTATGAATTTGCTCTCTTATTTCATTTTTATTGTTCTAAACAAGATTTTAGAATAAAGAAAAAATGAAAGGGTTTACAGTTTGCAGTTCAAATCAGAAACCCCTACTACTTTGCTGTTGCTTCCTTTGTGCTTTCATTAAGAGAACCAATACGGGGATTGACAGAAGCACATGGAAAAGTGAGGTCTTTGGAGTTAGATATGGCCCCTACTGTTCTGCAATTTGCTGTGTGACCATGAGCAGGTCATTTAAACTCTACCAAACTCAGTTTCTCTTCATCTAAAATGATGATATTACTATCTATTTTAGAGGTAAAATTTATGAGACAAACATATAAGTGTATAAATTAACATGGTCTCTGATAAAACAGAATATGAGAGTATTGGTTTCACACACCTTGAAAACATTGGCTTTTATTGACTTTTATCTTTGCAATACTGACATATTTTGTTTATTTAGCAAATAATTGGCTGTTACTAAATTTATTTTGCAAACTGGTAAACATAGCCTTAACATCATTTTATAAGGCTAGTATTCATTAATATGTAAGAAAAATGCCCACTTTTCACTCATATCTAATTGATTTTAGAATTTGGACACAATTTTTTAAATTCTGTGTACTAAAATCTATAAAATATTTTATTTATGATTTCTTTCTTTTAATCCTCAAAAGTCCTTAACTACTTTGATAGAAATGAACAAAAACCATACCTCTTTTATATATCTTATGGATAAATGTTTTATATTTCCACGTTTAAGAAATTAATTGGTAAACCCAGAAAACGCATTATGAGCTGTGAATAAAATTATCACTTTCTTTGAGAAAATTATCATTTTCTCAACCATGAGTTGAAAATATAGTCCAGACTTATTAACTTTGAAATGTTATTTGAAATGTTATCTCTAATATTTACTGCATTATAACATACCATGCATTTGGGAGGATATTCTTTCCTATTACAGTTGTCTATATGCCTATCCTTACATCAATGATCTATTCCTTAAAATTTTATGGTCAAGTAAAATAATATCTGCACATAAAAGGTTCTTTTTCAGCATTTTGGTTTTTATAAATTTTACCTCTGTAAAAATCGCTTAATTCTCTAATTTCTTGAGTTGAACCTCTCAAGTTTTCTAAGCAATTATATTATTTGCATATTAATAATATTGTATTTTTTCCTACAGTACACAGAAATTTTATTTTTTTATTAGATGGATTTAATGTTTTCTTCATCCTGGTTAACTGGGGAAATCTCTATTGATTCCTTATCAAGTACTAAGTTGCATATTTTTAAGCTATTCTTTATTTCGTTTAAGATCTTTCTATTTCTGGTTCGATGCAATTTATATCACTTGTTCCTTTGTTTGTCTTTGTTTTTTTAATTAGGAAATTTGTCTACTCTCTATAAAGATTGGCATTGTTTTTCTTATAAAAAGTAGATACATTGATTATATTATTATCTTTCTTAATAAAAATTATTTTTTTTAAATTTAATAAAACTCTTGGTCATGGTGCAGTATTAATGTTAATTCATTGCTAATTTTATTTATTTATTTATTTTTACATTTGACATGTTTATAAGATAAAAAAATTAGAATAATTTTTTATTTGCCAATATGTACCATTTTGCCTAGTTTTAATCTCACAATTTATACTAATTTGAAGAAAATTTTCACTATTCTGACCTGCACTAATATGATGTCATAGAAATTATGGGTTTCTTGAAAGTTTTAGAGCCTTAACTGCTAAAATTATTTTATTAGGTATTATCCTAGAAAATATTTCAAAGAATTTTTGTAGGCTAGTTGGAGATGTTTATTTTTGCTTGAAGTATATCTTAACATTTTGAAATTAGATTCCTGATATTTTATTTTATGTATCCTACATATGCATGTCTATATCTATATCTATCTATATAATTATTTTCCCTGAAATGATAATCTTATGTAATAATGAACAATAAAAGATGCATTTATATCTATCCTTTTATGAGTCTCAATAAGGAATATGTCCTATTAATTATAAAAGTACCAATCAGCATTTACTATTCCTGTCTATTAAGGATATAACTATTAACATCTATAGTTTTTGTTCATTGCTTTATCTTAATTCATCTACCTGTTATTAAATTACTTATATGTCTCATTTCTGTTTTTCAAAGGATTTAACTAAAATGTCTTAGTATTCATAAAGTAAGTTTTTTCTTAGTAATCCTCATGTGGATAACTTTTGAGTTAAAGATATAACTTCCTAATCTGGAATTTTAAAAAATATTTAGCATAGTTTTTCTTAACACAAAAGAATTAAAATTAATAAAACTGTTGAACTTTCACCCCGTAACCAATTATCAATCTTAATATGCGTTACATGATTCACTATGTTGCTACCTCACTAATGGGCATTATGTCTTTTTTCACTGGATTTTATTCTACAGCTTAATATTCTTATGTAATGTTTATATTTATTGCATTACAGGCAAAATAATTTTGAATAACTTAAAATTAGCCTTTTTAATAATTACATTATTCTGTTAAATTAATGGGCGTATTGATTTTAAAAGACTTGAGAGACTATATAGATATGTTTTTAATTATTAACATATAGGCTTTGGAAAACTTAGTCTCTCAATTATAGCTTAAGTTCTGTGCTTTTGGAAGTTAATTATTTTTCTTTCACTTATTAGTTTCCCGAAGTCAACTTTTGCTTTATGTAACAAATGTTCTGCTCCATTTAAAAAATAAATGATCTACTACAAGAAAAATAATGTACTAGTTTTATAAGAAAAGTCAATATAGTATATAACTTTTTCCTGGTTTAGTAGCTAATCTAAGAAAAGTAAATGGACTCCATAAACTCCAACTGACAGACACCTCAGACTTTCTTAAGTGCAGCTTTAAACACAGATATTTCATCATCCAAGTTATTTTGTTTTCCATAAAAAGTGTGTACTTGAACTGGTACCTCTTTTAATGATTGTCTTATGCAGCACTATGCAAAACTATGGAGGGTTTTTAAAATACTGAATTTAGACTGAAATAATTATCAGCACCATGCACAAGTGGGTCAAGTTTGGAAGAGAAAAATTGCACTGCCAGCTTTGAATAAAACCCAAGAGGCAAGGCACAGAGCACATGTTGTGGATCAACCTTGTTTGATTATTTTCAATGAAGTTTCTCAGCTATTCTGACCTAAATCTCCATTTAGGTTGCTTGTTTTCCTTGGTTCATTGTTTTAAAAATGTTAAGTTTTTTAATATTGTCTTTGACAATATTAAAATCTGTATCAGGTTCTGTCTTACCAGTGGTAGCTCCCTTGAGTTGTTTCTTTATAGAGGGCAAATATATTAGCTAGTCTTCTTTATATCTTGAATAATCCAAATACTGTTAAATCCCAGCAATTAAAATTACTAATTTTTATAAAGTCTAGAATGCCACTTGTAAAGCCATACTGGAATAAGCAGACACATTTCCTTGGATTGTAGAACTTGTTCTTCTAAACATTATTGCCAGTTGCCAGTGGGAAATAGATTCAAGGTGAAGGTTACCACAGAGTATGCCCCCTAACCAACAAGATAATTTTTATTTCTCCCTTTTTTCCCTTTCCTTTTCTCTCAATCTAATTGAGGACTCTGGGAACTTAGCTAAAGGCTAAGCCCTAGAGAGGAGGGGAAATAAAAAGCAGTAAAAAAATGTTCCTAAATCTATTTTAAACATCAAATTTATTATAAAATCTTTCAAGAAAGAATATTCCAAGGGTATATATTATTGGTGAATTCTATAAAACTTCTAAGAAATAGTACCAATTTCACAAAACTCTTACAAAATATAAAGGAAAAGGTATTTTTTTAACCTGTTTTTGTGAAACCAATAAAACCATGACCAAAGTCTGGCAAAGATGTTACAAAATAAGGAAATTGGAGACCAACGTCCTTCATGTACATGTAAAAAAATTGTAAATAATATGTTAACAAATATAACCCAGAAACACACAAAAAAAATTAAACATAATAACTAAGTGTATTTACCCTAGGAATGAAAGGTTGGTTAGCATTAAAAAATCAACATGATAGATGCATAAAAATGATGTAATAAAGTTCAGAAAATGGCATGATTGTTTTTCAAATATAGAAGGGAACTTCCTCTTTAGAAAACATAGAGGCAACATCTTATTTAATGGTAAAATATTGAAATTTTGTTTCTTAGAGGAACAAGGCAAGGCTATCCACTCTCATTTCTAATTGGCAATTGTATTAGAAGTGCTAGCCAGTGTAATAAGTAATAAGTAAATGAAATAAAAGGTATAAATATTGACAAGGAAGAAGTAAAATCACCTTCATTCTTATATAACTATATTGTTTATCTAGAAAATCTTAATAAATATTTTTAAAATCTACTATGACCAATAAGTGAATATAACAATGTGGTAGAATGCCTCCCCATATCTCTTTGTTTACAAGTGATTCAATTAACCATCAAGCCATTGACACTCCCAATCTCACCATCATCAATATATAAATTGTTTGCCTCCTTTTGTGAAAATACAGAACTTCACAAGGGCTGAAATCTTTTATCTGTTTGCTTCAGTAATATATCACCAGTGCCAAGAACATACCTGATTGTGGTAAACCTACTCAGTGAATACTTGTTGAATTTAAATAATTTGTATTTATGATTTTTAAAAAATGATAATGGAGAGGAATAATTTTATCTCAAAGAGAATTTAATTGGTAAATGAATTATACCAACTCTAATTATCTTGCTCTTTCTTCACTAGGAATCAATATTACCAGGCTTCAGAATAATAGATGTTACATTGAATCAGACCTACATAGTTTCTTGATCATACTTTCTTGATCTCTTTCTTGACTTTGAATATGAAGTACTTGGTTTATTTCACATGAGTAATGGACAATTGTCACAGCGAAAACCTCAAAACAAAATATAGTCATGGTTTTTTCATTGAATAAACCATCTTATATTTTATTGCTTATACAGTTTCAATTAGTTTTACTCATACTTTCTGATTGATTTTTTAAATTGCTCTTAATTCAAAGGGCAAATACCTAAAATAATGAACTTCTGATTTAGTGGTAGATTTATGAAGCTGACTTAAACAATGTTACTTGGCCAATGCAATTCTCATGCTTTAGAAATACTTCATCATATTTTATCAGACACATGAAGTAATATTTTCTAGTGAATTCTCCAAAGTGCTTTGCTACAGTCTTAATTTTAAATTGCTTTCACTCAGACAAAGCTTCCCAGGCACCAAGTACATGCTATAGTTTTGTTTTTAAAACCAACACAAAATAATTTTCACTACAGAAATTTATCAATAAATCATTGAGGATTGAGGGGGGAAATACCTTAATCAAGTATTTTCTAATATAAGGGATGAGAAAAAATATTTTTAACAACTCTGCATAGATGCATACATACATACATACAAAATACACCCACATGTCTGTGAATTTTATAGCTCCCTTTTCATATTGGCATACTGGCTTATAATTTAATCTTTCCGGTTTTATTGTCTGAGAGTAAAAGTCTGATGTTATTAAAATTTACTTGTGATTCATAATATTATTTCTATGGTAGTCTTTTCTTTACCTCATAAGGACTATGTATATTCCTTTCAATTACATTGAAAATAGAATGAATGGCCATACATAGAAGATTGTTTGAATAAACTGTAGTACACATTACAAAGTACAATGCAGCCACATAAAAGTATAAGGTATTTGTCTGTGAATTGATAATGAGGAGTTTTCAAGATTTTTTTTTCTATAAAGATTTATGTTTATTTGGCAAGTCAGGAAAAGGATCCCTTTCCTGGAGTAACTTTGAGATGAACAATATGGTTGGATTTTGGCATTTCTCTTTTTATTTAAGAAAAATTCAAGATATATATTCTTAAGGAGAAAATGCAAAGGAGAAAAGAATATTTATAGCTTTACATTTTTTGTAAGAAGGAAATAAGAATATATGTATGAATCATATAGAAAATATATGTATATATGCATTAAATAACATATATAATATATATGTATATTACTATATGGTATAAATATGTAAATATATACATACATATTTACTCATTTTTATACAAAAAATGAACAGAGAAGATAAACAGAAATAAATAGGAAGAAAAACTAGAAATGAATGAGATTGGTGTTGTGCAGGAGATGGGTAGAAATAGGTCGAAAATGATGGAGAGACTAAAATGGGAGAGAATGAATACAAGAAAGTGACATTTAATAATTATGAACAGCTTAGAAGAGGAATTTCTTTAAGGAAAAGATTTAAAGCTAGAAGCTGAAAGGAATTTTTTGGATTATCTTTGGGTTCGATATGCTTGATAATCAGAAACTCTGAGTCCTCATGGGACACAAATGAAGAAGCAAAACTCGAAGTCTGAAGTCAGCTTCTGTAAATCTGGCCTTAAGTATTTATTTTAAATACTATGAGAGATTTAATTTATTATCTAGTCTTATATCTATTGTTATAAATTGGTTATATTATAGCTTAATTTTTTAAATTTACTTAAGTTTTAAAATTTATTTAATTTTTAAAACTACAGTATGTTTTCCAAAAAAATATGTAAGTGTTTGATTAAAAAAGATTTTCATTAAAACACTTTTCTCCTCACCCAGTCTCCAGAGGCATAGTAACATGCAAAAGCAGTATGAGATGTAGTCTAAAAAAAAATTTAAAAATAAAAAAAAAAAGAAGAGATTTCTTCTAAGTGTCTATTCTATGTAAAAGAGCTAAAATTCTTGAGAGGGGAATAATGTTATTCAAAAAGATTTTCTAAATAAAGATTGTTAGGCAATGGTAAAAATTATAGGAATCATTTTGAACCAGTTTTCTCCTCTTGGAATTTAAAAATCAAGCCGTTAAAATTAACAGTTGCGGTGTTAACAGTGAATGCCTGTTAAAATGAAGCAGTTAATCACCAGGAACAGCATATTAAAACTGTTAATTTGTAGGTTTGAAACTTCCTTTTAATTAGAGCTGTAGGAAAAGTTTCTTGTTCAAAGCAAATCTGAGATCTCATGGCTCTCTGTCATGCTCGTGATTTTTCACAAAGAAAAGTCCCTTTAGAGGGGAGAGTCTAGGTAATGAAGGGAAATTTGAGTGCCCAATTTTGGAGGATTAACCTATTTGTTTTCTCTTGGCCTTTAAAAGTAATCTACAACTGAATGGCAACACTTTTGATTTCTGGGAAGTGACAAAAGCCAGTAGACTGGACAAGCATTCTGTAGAGTAGTGGTTGCATCTAGATGACATAAATATTAAAAGAGGAAGCAAGACATTCCTGGAAATATAATATAAAAAGCTACTATCTTAGAGGCAGATTTTACGAAATAATAAGGGAGTTGTTGATAATGTATTTGAGGTCAATAGATTTTGGTTCCTGAAGTCAGCTTTTCTAACTGGTGCCTCGCTGATTCTAGAATTACTTGAGAGAGGATTGTAAAATGCAGGTTCCTTGGCCATTGCAAATAGAGATTCTGATTCAGTCAGTTTCAGGTTAGCCAGGAATCTCTATTTTAGTGTGCATTATAAGACTCATTTATGCAGCCACTTCAGAGACATTGAGATATGGTTCCTTTGACTTATTTCCTGGAAAATGCTTTTAGCCTCTAATTTTGGTAAGCTCTCTGTATGAATGAGAAGAACCAGTAGAAATCAGAGGACACTATAGAAACTATATTTATAAAAAAATGACAATCACAACTATTGTGGAATTTATAAGTATCAAAAGATGAAAATTAAAAAAACAAAAGAAATGAAATAATTTCTAATATAAGTTTATTTATATCAACTAATTAAATAAAATATATGCAGTGAAAATGGGCAACTGAAAAAAACAGTGACCTGGAAAGGTTACATTATACTACCTCGTGCTATTGAGTCCAAACGTGGACTTCTAATTCTATTTACAAATAATAACAGATTTTGTGTATATGTATACTGAGCACTTATTGCTCATTCTGTGCCTAACCGAATGAAAAGTACTTCTAGGTTCTCAGTTCTAGCAAAATATATGGAAGATAACAGACACTCTATAAGTGTTTCTTGAATGTGATCAAGTTCTATTAATATTCCAGAATTTTAATTTCTTCCACTTATTGCAGTCCAGCTAAAATGCCCAACTACAGGCTTCTGTTGCGGCAGCAACAACAGTAGGAAGGTAGATAAAGATGCTAGCCTTGAGTCAACCAGACTTAATTGATAACATTTACCAGCTATGTGCAATTGCTTATGCAATTACTTTACTTCCCTAAGTTTTAGTATCCTTAGTTATAAAATTGGATAATAAAAATAGCTACCTTATAGGGTGTTTCATAGATTAAATTATCACTGTGTATGTCATATAAATGCATAATAAATATAAATTATTCACTGTAACAAGCCACATGCAGTATTGAAATTTCTATTTAATGAATAAAATGTAATGTTTTAATTACATATATGCTAGAATATTAATTATGTTGATGATTGTAAGGTCAGAAAACTTGAAATATATGCTATGCCAGAGCATTGTAATATAAAATAAAGGTAATTAAGGAGAAAACATGTGTCCTTGTTAATGTTAGGAAAGGATCATTCAGTAAATGCTACAAGGAACTCTTAGTAAAACCACATTGAATATTTATTAATGTACACAACATTGACATACATGTATGCATGCATACACACACATCACAACATATGTCCACTAATAGGAATAACTATAATTGTTAACAACTTTGTTGGGATGTAATTAATATACAATGAGCTGTACATATTTAAAGTGTACAATTTGGTAAGTTTTAGCACAGGTATATATATGTATGAAATACAGTAAGAGAACATATCCCCCCAAATTTCCTTATGCTCTTTTGAAGTTCTTCCTCCCCTATTCATTTCAATGTCTATAGAATCTATAGTGATGTCTCTTCTTCCATTTCTGATTTTTAAAATTTGTGATTTTATTTCTTCTAGATTTGTCTAACTAGAGATTTACCAATTTATTTGCTCTTTCCTGAGAATCAGCTTTTGATGTCATTGGTTGTCTTCCTGTTGAATTACATGTTATATTTCCTTGATTTTTTTGTGCTTAAATATTTTATTAGTTTTTTTAAGATGAAATTTAGATTAATGGTTTTCACATCATTCTTTTAAATTACGTTTAAGTGCTATAAATTTCCCTCTAGACATTTCTTTAGCTATATTTCACAAATTTTAAAATGTTTTGGGAAGATCAGATGTAGTCTTTATCTTAGAGCTAACCCTTTTCCACTTCTTTGTATGGTCTCTACTTAATTTCCTGTATAGTCAGTGAGGTTTCTCTCCTCTAGCATGGGAGAAACATAAATGATTGCCAGATCTATGTTTACTATTGGAATAGTTTTCATGCAGCAATATGGTAATTGTTCTTTCCTCATAAATTATTCTTATTCAACCAAGCTGGATAAAGGTTCAATGGGACCCCTATGAAGATTTTGGGATCTCTCTATCTGGCTAGCCTACACTTGGTGAATAAATAAAACAAATAATACCAATAATATCTTGCTGTAGACATTGGGTTGTTTATTATCATAGCATTAAAGCTAAAGGAGAAAAATAATAGTTTGAATTAATTTGCCTCAAGGGAAAATAACATGATATTTATTTCTAGATCAAAAATATATTTTCCACTTTCCCACAGCATACAGATCTAACTTAATAAAAAATAACAATAAGAAAAGGAATCACTGTTATTCTAATATAGTCTAAATTACCCCATTATGTTAAATATTTATAAACAGTGATGATCAGCATAGTACTAGAGGATAAAATATGGTGTCAAATTATTATAAAAATCTCTAATAATAATAAAAAATCTCTATAAATCAAGCTTCTTGTCCTTATCTTAAGGATTTTAGATACACATTATTTTTAACAAGTACTCAAACTTCACAAATACATATTAGATTCTATAAATGATACTTTTCCAAACTAGGAATAATATACCTCCAATATCTAAGATTGAGAATAAAAATGATATTTTTGTCATTAATGTTTTAAAGAATTTTTTAGATATGGAATAATTTACATATGCATATAAATCATAAAGTTAAAATATGCTTTAAAACTTATTGCTCTGAATACCTCTCAATTACCTGAAAAAAAAAAGTCTTTTAAAACTTAACAAATTTTTCTATTCTGCTGATAAATAATAAAGTGTTTTGTTTTATGATATATATTTGGTTGTTACCACTGATACATCTTAGAGAATATTAATGCAGGAAAATGCACATAACTCAAATTATGTTGTTTATAATTTGATATTTAATTTAATAAAATATTCTAGGTTATGTTGATTTTGATCACGAGTGTTGTAATCATGAGAATGTACAAGTTTTCACTGAATTTACATAAGAAGATTGTTGGGCAAATCTTATATACTCTTTAGCCATTGCAAGTATTACGTATGGATCATAGTGGAAGTTCCATTGAAAATGTCCTCAGGTGGCACAAGTATGTCATAAACAGGTGAGCAAACCATTAGTTTTCCAGTTCAGAAGTGTCTGGTACTGTTGATCTCATCAAATCTGTAGTGTTTCATTTTCATATACATTTGAACTCACCCTCGCTTCGCAAAGTTCTTTCCTTTCTCTGTTCTTCACTGGATTCTTTCATTTAAATGCCAAATAAAACAAGAAGTCAGTGTGACCTTAAATATATGTATAAATTCCTGCCCAGAGTATCACTCTGTGATACTTATCTATGGTCTCAATGACTTAGGACTGGAATTTTTCAGTCCTTGTATAGCAAAAAAAAAAAAAAAAAAAAAAAAAAAAAAAAAAAAAAAAAAAAAAAAAAAAGATTGAATATTATATAACAGAAAGTTTTAATGGACCTTAAAATTCATGACTAGCTTTAACACATTTTTTCCTTTCTTTTATATCCTAGCCCTCTATTCTACCAAGGCTAAGCAATTTATAACCATGTAAGAGAGACTACATGATTTAAATCTTGATGCACACAGTTAGTATTTGTCTAATATTTGTAAACTATGCCAATTAAATCATAATATCAGTTCCACTAATATTATCAATAAGAATTAAAATTAATCTTGAAGTACCTAGGACAAAAGGAGCTTAATAGATAAATATATTATTAAAATAAGCCTTAAGTAAACAAAATGGCTTTTAAGTTAATCAAGTCTATGCAGAATGAACATTATAGAAAGTTTTCTAGGAGTAGTTAAGATCTCTAATCCTAAGAGGTTTTGGCATTGAGTGGAGAGTATCATGGATAACTTTTTGTGAGAAAATAGTTTTCAGACATTTCATTTCTTTCTGAGTTTTAATTTTAGAGCTCCAGGGTTATTCTTTAACACTATCTTTCCTTTAAGAATGGGTTATTTTCTTTTTAGAGTACTTGTCCTGTGGATTTGTGAAAATATACTTATCTCTAGAGCTTTTGATCTTCATAGATTTTGTTCATTTGTTTTCTTGGATGGATTGATAAGATTCTACAAGGTGCAGAACCCTCTTTCCTGAGACAGTTCTTTCATGATATCCCCATCTTTCTTAGATATGATAGTTCTTATGCCAGGATAGAATCCTGACTCCTTCTTAACACTAATACTTCAAGTGGATGGGACAATACAAAGCCCGATACTTTTAATGTGCAATAGTATTATTGATTTTAGACAGGATTGTTTAGTCTTCAGTGCATTCTTCTGTGCCATTTCTCACATCTGTTCTATTCCTAGATTCTTTGCTTACTGAGAGACAATTTCTGTTTGTGTGTTATTCCCCAAATGAATGTCTCTGTCACAACTCCAAGATATTTTATCTTTTATCACAATTTTTTAGAAACAACAATTCATTTAGAAGTTAATAACCACTTTTATTTTTTTGTTGTTATCAATTGCTTAGAGAATATTTCTTTCAATATACCTCATTCCCACAGAATAAAATAGTGAGCCATGGATATTTTTTTTTAGTTTTAAGCATATTTAAGGGGGAAAACCACCTAATAGAATTTCATAGATTGAAAGAATTTTTATTCATTATAATTTGCCACATGATGAGACTTGAATAATTTATAATGTTAGAACTAAGAGGGAAAATATTATTTCAAGAGCTCACCCCAAGAGTTTTTCTGAGAGAAAATTTATCTATTTTTGGACATATTTTAATGTGCTTATTTGCATAAAGTTGAGGCTATTTTAATGTGCTTATTTGGTATGATGTTGAGGCTATCCTGAAGGTTTGAGATGAAACCCAAAAAAGCAGTTGTGAAAACATGTATAAACATGTAAATTATTGTAAAACATGTAAATTGTTGTAAAAAGTTGTAAAAACATGTAAATAAACTTGTTGAATATGATTTTGGGTAAGTGGCTGTGGTTTAGCAAGCTTGGGATGGTAGAAAAGGACCAAAAGTGTGCTGGTACGCCAGGATTCTACATGTAGGAATGAGTTGTATAAAGCTTCTGAGGAAAGGGTTTGCAAAGAAATTTTTAAGAATGTGAGTTAATGATATTAATAATATTAATATGCTACGTATGTAGCAACATGATGTCATTTCTTAGGTCAAAACATCAGTAGTTACCTCACTCCAAGATATTGAAGGGAAAAGGGTTGGGATCTAATAGGAGGAGGAAATGTGGAAAAAATAGATAGGCACAGGTTGAAAGAAATCATGGAGACTGAGTACAGGGATCTGGAGCAGAGAGGTACCCTTGAAAAATAGAAATACCCTGCCAATTTAAAAGTAAATAAATAAATCTTTAGATATTAAAAGAAACACTGAATTTTTACTTAAGAAGTTTTGGTCAAATTTAATCAAAATTTCCAAAGACAGAATGTCTTGGTTAAAATATAATAAGAACTAAGAATACTTTAGTCTTATAGTTTTAATATATAATTTATCCTCACTCATTAATTTATTTTAAGCCATGTGGTTAAAAGTAACTGTGCAAATATGTTTTTAGAGCATGCGGAGGACACTTTAATAATGTGGACCTTAAAGAAAAAAGTTCATATTCTAAGAGTTAAATGAATGTAAAATCATGGCATTTACAGATTTAGTTGTCTTTGTACTAAGGAGTAAATGTAGGTGAATTTGCTAATAATAAGAGCAAAATCTAAACCCTGTACCCATCAAAACTGTCCTTCATTATATAGACATAATTATTAACAAGAGCTGTCATCATTTTTTAACCACCTTTCAAACTCCATATCTCCCTCAGCTTTCCTCTAATATTCAAATTTGCAGCTTTAAACTCAAGTCGAAACCATGTCTGCCTTTGGTTCCCAAATTTGCACCAATTTTCAGTTTTCTAATTATGCTAATAATATCACGATCTACTCATTTACTAAACTATAAGCCATGGCCTCACCCTCTCTATTCCTCTTTCCATCTCTTTGTTATCTCCATGTCAGGTGGTTATCAAGTCCTAAAGAATCATTTTCTCCTCTCCTTTGTCACACTCTCTAAGTTCTCATTACCTAATTTTATCTCACTCACTGTTGCTTTCTAATTCATCCTCTTCACAATAATGCTAGAACACAAATCTACTTATGTTACTCTCATCAAATGTACTTTTTAAAAGCTTGACCTTAACTATAGTATTAAGAAAAACTCCTTAAGATTATATGTTTGATGTTTACCAGCCTATTGTTTTAACTTCATCACGTAATGTCTAAATATCCTTTATGCTCTAACCATATCTATAAGAAAAATTTTCTCATTCCAAGCACAACATATTTATCTTACTTCCATATTATATCCTGACATTTTTTTCTCTCTCCTGTGTGAATTACTACTTAGCCTTAAACATGTCACTAATCCTCTAAGACAATTTATATATTTCACTAGCAAATAAAAATTAACTGCTGCTGATAAATATGTTAACTTATAATCCATTGGAATCTACAAATCTCCCAAATGACAGGTTGACTTTCTTTTCATTATGTTTCCCAACAATTTATAGTGTATTGAGGAGTGATATGACAGGGCAGTAAAATTCCTTGGTGTGTCACAGGATAGCACCTTACCACAACAAGGGACCTGAACACTTATGTCAGATAGTTGGTATACTTTAATATCTACAAACAAAAGTTGTTTATACACCCATTTGAGAGGAAAGTTAATGACTTTACTCTGGAAATGAATATTTAAGAGAAGGGATTATAAACAGCTTTGCAGGGTCAGTAGAGCACCGTAGGCTAAGGATATGCTTGAAGAAGATTGAGGTCATGTAGCCGATTGCACTGGAAAATATTTGCATTTGGCTAAAGACTTACCTTCAAAAGACTTAGAAAAACACTAGAAAACATTCTACATAAAGAAGATCCAAGCAATAAAAGGAAATCTTAATGTGCCCCACAAGCACTGAGAGGCTAAAGAGGAATTAATTCTTTGTCAAGAAAGTAAAAAAACCAGCTGGCTAAAACGTTGCTACACAGACACCAGATACACAATTGGACATCCATGAAAACAGAGACCTAAGCCAGCTAAAGGAAGAAGAGCATGAGTTTTAACCAGAAATAAATGAGATATTCTGCCAAGAGGTGTTTTTTGTTTGGTTGGTTGGTTTGGTTTTTGTTTGTTTGTTTGTTTTTGTTCATTTTTTAAATAGGAAGAGAATTTTTTCTAGATGGCTGATTATAGAAAGAATAGTTTTATGGGGAACCAAGTTCTGAACAGCTGGAGTGGGTTGGGCAGATCATAGACCAGCAAAAAATTAGAGTGAGAAGAAACTTTATACCTAAATTAGTTCAGCCCCATCATTTTGCAGATGAGAAAAATGAGACCCAGAGAGGGGAAAATCTTGCTCTCACACCCCAGTGTTGACTATGGCGATGTTGGTACCCAAGCCACTTAACACCTAAATAATGCAGTGCACTTCTCAAACAATTCCCTCTATTATCATAGGAATGGAACTCCTTTGGTATGAATATTATTATTATTTTTGTCCCTTAAGGTATAGCTATCTTGATGAAGTATACAGTGTTGGAAAGATCAGCCACAAAATTGTATGTGGGATAAAATTATCCTCTTTCATGGCCTTTACTAATGGATCTAGCTGTCTGAATATACTCCTTAGAGGTGAAGTTTATGGTTAGTATTTTTCCTATAAGCAGGGAGATGAAAACCTGGAAAGTCAGTGTTGTGACAAATTTTCTTTTTTCTTTCTTATATCTTATGTCAATAAAGAAAAATCTTATGCCTCAAAACATGTTATACCTGCAAGTCAGATGATTCAGGTATTATTTTATTTCTTCTTTGCTCCATTAAGCCTTTAGAAAAGTGTTTCCTTTAATTTTTAAGTTTTTTCTCAATCTTGTTATGAATAAGTAAAAAAGAGTTTTGTTACATAATTGGACATGGGCTTAAAAGGGAAGCAGCATTGCTACCATCTTATACAGTATCAGAGAACAAAAAGGAGATAATTAAAAAAACAGATCTCTATAATCTGAAAGATTTAATGTATTATTCCATTGTTAATTAGATATATTAGGAGTTTAAGTCTCTGTCCTTCATGTTAACAGATTTACCGTTTTTATAAATGACTCTAAGGAATGTATAGAAGACATGTTTATTAATATAAAACTGACACCAATCATGGAGGAATAAAAATTACAATGGTTATAGAGTTAATACCTAAGAGGATCTTGTCAGGATGAAACAAAGGGCCACATGTTTAATAAGATGAAATTGAAAAGGAATGAATATAAAATAGTGCGTTTAGATTTTTAATAAATCAAATCAGTAAACTTTCAAAAAACCTATGTCATTTTTAAAAGTTTTCAAAGTTTAGAATCATATTTTATTTTTTAAACCAATCTTTTAAGTGTTAGTTCCCATTATAGTTGCTTTATGATTAAAAATGTGTTTTGTGGGTAATAATTTTTTGAAATTATAGTTTTGTATACAAATATGTTGTGTTTAAGGATTTCTTTATTTAGTTTATCTGTGTCTGGTGAAATTATAATACTTGCAATTTTTACTTTATTAATTTCTTGACTATGTTGTTATATTATAAAGTTTCATAATTTTATGTATTCTAGGTACATTTTCTTTTGATTATTATTGCATATACCTATTTATCTATGTTAATATTTTCATCTTAATTTTAATTTTGTCTACTACATTGGTTTAATACCATTCTTCTGAACAGTTTTTGTTCAATATATCTTTTTCCCATTTTTTTAATTTGGAACATTTCAATGTGATATTATTTGTGATGTATCTTTTAAAAGCAATCAATAGCTAGGTAACTTTATATATCAAGGACTTTATGCTTTAATAAATTATATTATCCATTCACATTTCTTGTAATGAATAGTTTAATTTTTCCCAGCTTTTTATTCTGCATTTTGTTTATCTTCCTTTTTCCTCTTCTGCTACTATTAAATTAATGCTATTTTCTACAACCTTCTTTTATCCATTTACTGGTTTGTATGTTGAACTATATAATACAGTATAATATAACAAAATTAATTTAATATAATTCATAATATAATAACATAATATAAACTAAACTAGATATAAAAACATAAGATAAATAGCTTCATCTTTTAATGGATGCATATATTTAGGAAAGTCTCTTTACTTCTCAGGGCCTATCTCATCAGATATACAGATCAGATTTACAACACAGAGTAAATCCAATGTAACAATTAATTATCATCATTATTTGAAGCAACTTTATTATTTTCTTTTGGAAAATATTGTTACTAATGATACCCATTTGTTCACATGTATCTGTTTTTATTATATCCTTTCCAGTAGATTTTAAGATTGTCTCTTTTGTGTTCATTTTCTCTAATTTTACTATAGTGTTTCTTGGTATTGATTTACTTTAAAAAAAAATACAACTCGGAACTGGAAATTAATGTCTCCCTTTAAGACTAGGAAACTCTCAGCAATTATTTCTTCTAATATATGCTGTCATTATTTCTGCCATTTATTATTTACAAATATTCCATTAGACAAATTCTGGTGTTTCTCCAGTCTATCCTTTATGTCTCTTAAATATATTTGTGTGCTTGAAAAAAATATTTTCATGCTTTAAAAAATATATTTATGGTTTGTTTTTGAAATATTTAGTAATATCTTTCAGTTCACTCATTTCTGTGTTATTGTGTTCACTCTAAATTTTATTCTTTTAAATTCTTATGTAAATAAGTAATTTTATTTTCAAATATTTTAAATTAATATGCATCTTATTAACCTTTTCCAGTGTAATTTTTGTCTGTATTTGTTTAAAAGTTTTGTATTTTTTATAGAAGTCATGTCCTCATTTTATGTCACTGGCCATAATAAAAATAACTTATTTTGTACTTTAAAAAAGATGTTTGCATAAAATTAATTTTCACTGTGCTACAGCAAATTCATGTTCCTGTCATTTTTGGCATTATAGTTCTTCATGTATTTTAGCTTTTTTTTTACAACCTTATTCTAAGTGGAGGTTATTTATTTTTGATTTTATTCATATTTTTTCTCTCTTTCTCTCTGTGCTTATTCCACATGTCCAGGTGATTCTTCAATTGTTTCTACTGTCCCTCCAGACTGATTTTTTATAATCAGATCTAATCATTCCAGTTCAGGTTTCCTGTTGCATTATGGTATTACTGAGAAGGGTGCAAATCCAAGCACAGAGCCATCAAAGCATTTTCAAATTCTTATGGAAAGGGGCTCTCTATATTTCCTTCTGCCTCTCTACCTCATGGAGTGTATGTGTGTGTGTAGTTCATTTTCCATGCAGAAAAAGATAAATTTTGTTTTTCCTCACCTGCTATGATAATTGAGGGTTTCAGGAGATGTCCAAATGGAGTCTGTAGTTTCAAAATATTAGTCTGGCTTTAGCCCTCTGTTTTACATATAATGCTTTCAGTCATGTTTAGCCCATATTAGCCACATTCTAGATATTCCTCCCTGCTTCTAGTTGTAAGTCATTTCCTCCTTGACAGCTGCTTAATATTTCAGTTTATGTTTGTTGTTGTTTGTTTGTTTGTTTGTTTGTTTGTTTCTTGGTCATAGGCATGAGTTTTCTCTCATTGCGTGTGGATCATTTTGGTTTATTTATTTAAAAAATGTTATCTAGCATTGTTGTTTAGAGCAAAATAAGTTTTAAGGTATACACTTTACTCACTGGGTCACCTCCAAAAGTCAAAATACAAGGGAATCATATAATTAATCTCAATGATTAGAGTTAAAGATATTTTTGTAAGCACAGGGAAAATGATCTAGTGGCTAAATATGACTTTTGTCATTTCACTAAAAGGTCACCATCTTCTTTCTATCCTCTATCTATCTATCTATCTATCTATCTATCTATCTATCTATCTATCATCTAACTATCAGCTATCTATCTATTAATCATCTATCTATATCTTAGTGTTACCTCTTCCCTAAAGAATGTAGAAATGATAATTACTTATTTTACCATAGTAGTCATCAACAGCAATATTTGTTGAGGACTTGTTATGTGGCAGAAAGTATTCTAAGTGTTTAAAATGAATTAGTACTTTTAAGCCTCACAACTATATTAGGTATATGATAGAGCTGATAATTTAAGCCTGTGTGAGCTGGGGCCTATATTCTTACCTAGTAGTCTATGCTGCCTTTTAGTGATTCTGGTGAACTAGAGGACACATTGTAAAGTCATCCATAATGATCACAAACTTGCATAATCTCCTTGAGTAAGAGCAAGACCTGTGACTTGCTTCTAACCAAGAGAATATGGCAAAGATGATGGAATGTCATTCCCATGAGTACATGCATTATATAAGACACTCCACTATTTGTTGTAATTTCTTATGTGGCAATAGAAACCTGATACAGCAATGTAGATATGAGAGTCTGTGTAAGCCATGAAGATATATTCTGTTTCTAGATCTGCATTTGATCTCTCTTGTTCCTGTGACCATATAGGCTATTTTTATTGCTTTTGTTATTTTTTGATTGTCATTGTTACACTAGTATTATCAATAGATGTCAATAACAATAAGGCATTAACCAACATTTTAACAGAGCTTAAAAATACCAAGTCTCTATTTTTTTCTACAGGGCAATATGTTATTCAATGCAAAAATTCTTCTTAGGAAAGGAGGTAAAAAAAAGCACAATAGAAATAAATATACTTTATGATAGTAAAACTTTTTTAAGTTTATTCTAAAGCCACCTTAGGGAAAAAAATGAACTTTAAAAATAAGGTCTATGACAATGCTAGAATACACAAGTGTGCCCAAAATCCTTGTACAAATAAGAATGCCCAAGGAACTAAAACCCATATTATACATAGAGGGTCATCTGCCAACATCAGCAAATTGATGACTTGTATAAGGCATTTCTTAGTGAGAGTGGATGTGGTGGTGAGAGCATGTCACCTTTTAGTTAATGATATTGCAGCAGTGAACATATTCAAATGCCTTGGCTCTGAAGATAGTGCCACTTAATGAGCATAATCATAGCACACAGCATATTGCCTCAACTCAGAAATGTATGTGCAACACACAACTCTGAGCACTTAACAGCTTTAAAGACCCCCTGTAAACTACAACTGGTCACCTCCTCTCTGATCCTCCCAGACACATTAAAGTAGTGCTGGGGTTAGCTGTGCATGCATGCATATATTATCACCATTTCCCTCAAAGCATTATATTTGTATAAATTCCTTGTGTTACACCAATTTCCATTAAACTTGTATCTCATTCTTAGCTCAAAGGTGACAGTTTAAAAACAAACCCCCCTTATAGAATGTATGGATAAGTCCACACAAATAATGTGTAATGTTTAATTAAAATAAATTGTTATCAACAGACATCATCTGTCAACAACCATGTATCAGGAGCTTTATCTGTTAAAAATTAACTGTAAGATTGACTTGACTTTTAAAGGCAGTATGTGAGTTTCTCATTAGCCTTATTATAATTTCAGGATCATAAATATGTAAATGATGAGTTTCACACGGGAGATTTAATTCCGCACTCTTATTTCTGATTAGCTGGAAATACACTCTGGCTCTGTCAGATAATTGGTAACACTGCACACCAATAAGGCATTTCCCTACGCTTCATCAGAAGCAGTTGAAATTAAAGAAGGCAGGGCTGTTATGTTTTTGACAGTTTTGTAACACCAACTTGTTAAAGTTTTAACTCAGCCATTAATATAGTCCATGAATTATTAATGCAATTTTTATGTCAAGGTTCTTGTTTAAAGTTGAGATCTAAGACTAATATAAAAATGCTCTAGGAAAGGGAATGCTTTTATTTTTTCATCATATTTTTAAAATTCTAAAAAAAAAAAAACACCAATTTATTTGAGTATGGGGGAGAAAAACATATCAACCACTTACTGTGAGCCATCTATTACCTAGCTCATAATGCCAAAATTTTTGTAAACCTCTAATTGTTTAATACTAGATCAACTTTCACTACTTTAGCATATGATATGTTTATACTGAAATATAAATTTTCATTTCTTTGTTAATGGGAATCATACATGAGGAACCCTATATCATTTTTTTCTAAATGTAGCCAAATCATAAGAAATGAAGGCATTTCAGTTTTTAGAGAAAATCTAAGCAGTTTTTTCAGTTAAAAAGTCCACTTCTCCCTGAAAGATTATGCTTACACCCAAGATATACACAAGATAATGAAACTCCTATGGGTAAGGAATAACTCTGTACTTTGTCTTCCACACTAGTACACAACAAAGGTATGCATTGAATGTGTTTACTGAATTAGTAAGCTGCATCTTAAAGAAAAAAACAATATTTCAAAATTTGCTAGTCATAATCACTAGTAGAAATTTGTTTTTATTCATGTCTAATAATTGGCCATACATAACCTACTAGTCAAATTAAAGGGACTGCAATATTGGGATGACTATTTTATTATTTGTTTCAAAAATTGATGTCTGTGTATATTCGTGAGGATTTGTGCTACATATAATTATAAGATCAAACAACTGAGCTTTCTTCAGAGTTTTACTATGGTTTGAATTCTTTGTTATCATCTTTACTTTATAATGTAGAAAAATAAAGTATATGTTGATAAGAAGGAATTTCAGTAGATAAGTAGAAAGGCCTCCCAAATGCTCTCCTACCAATAGGCAGCATTTGTGTTACTGTTTTTTGTTTATTTTTCAATCACAGTTGACATACAATATTATATTAGTTTCAGGTGTAGAATATAGTGATTAGAAATTTACATATCTTATGAAGAGATCACCCCAATAAGTCTAGTACCCATTTGACCCATATATCATTGTTACAACAGCATTAACTACATTCCCTATGCTATTCTCTTTACATCCCATTACCGATTTTATGACTGTCAAGTTGTACTTCATAATCTCTTCACCTTTTTCACTTAGCCCCCTCACACTGCTCCTATCTGGTGACCATGAAATTGTTCTCTATATCAATGAGTTAGTTTCTGGTTTTTTGGTTTTTGTTTTTTGTTTTTTAGACTCCACGTATAAGTGAAATCATATGGTATTTGTCTTTCTCTGTCCGACTTATTTCACTTAGCATAATACCCTCTAGTTCCATCCATGTTACCCCAGATGGTAAGATTTCATTCTTTTTAAAGACTGAGCAATATTCCATTGTATATTGCTCGTTATCTCATCATCTATCGATGGATACTTAGGTTGCTTCTACATCTTTGTTGTTGTAAATAATGCTGCAGTGAACATAAGGGTGCATATGTCTTTTTGAATTAGTGTTTTGGGTTTCTTCATATAAATACCCAGAAATGGGATTGCTAGTTCATATTGTAGTTCTATTTTTCATTTTTTGGGAAACCTCCATACTGTTTTTCATGGTGGCTGCATCAATTTGCAATCCCACCATCAGTTTACGAGGGTTTCCTTTTCTCTACATCCTCACCAACAGTTGTAATTTATTGATAATAGCCATTCTGACAGGTATGAAGTGATATCATTGTGGTTTAATTTTCATTTTTCTGATGAACAGTGACATTGAGCATCTTTTCATATGTCTATTGGCTAACTGTATGTCCTCTTTGGAGAAATGTCTGCACATTTTTAATTGGATTGGGTTTTTTTCGTTTGTTTTTGCGGTTATGTTGTATGAGTTCTTTGTAAATTTTGAATATTAACCACTTATCAGATTTATTCTAGGTGAATATCTTCTCGCAATTGGTAGGTTGTCTTTTTGTTTTGTTAGTGGTTTCCTTGGCTGTGCAAAAACTTTTTAGTTTGTTTTCATGTAGTCCTACTTGTTATGTTTTCTTTTGTTTCACTTGCATGGAAAGATATATCAGAAAAAAATTTACTAAGAGCAGTGTCAGAGAGTTTACTACCTATGTTTTCTTCTAGAATTTATGTGGTTTCCACTCTTATGTTTAAGTCATCACTCCATTTTGAGCTCAGCTTTGTATATGGTGTAAGAAGGTGGTCTAGTTTCATTTTTTTACATGTATCTATCCAGTTTCCCAGCACCATTATTCAATAAACTGACATTACCCCATTTTATATTCTTGCCTTCTTTGTCATAGCTTAAATGACCATTTAGATGTGGATTGCTTTCTGGACTCTCTATTCTGTTCCATTGATATATGGATCTTTTTTGATGCCAGTACCATGCTGTTTTGATTACTATAGGCTCGCAGTATAGTTTGATATTAGGTTTTTTGATACATCCATCTCCATCCTTCTTTCTCAAGATTGCTTTGATTTAACAGGGTCATTTGTGGTTCCAGATAGATTTTAAAGTTATTTGTTCTAGTTCTGTGAAAAATGCTATTGGTATTTTGATGGGGATTTTATCGAGTCTATAGATTGCATTGGGTAGTAAGGACATTTTAATAGTGTTAACTTTTTCTATATATGAACATGGTATATTTTTCCATTTGCTTGCACCTTGTTTGGTTTCTTTCTTCAGCATCTATGGTTTTCCAAATACAAGTCTTTTATCTCCTTTAAATTTATTCCTAGATTTTTATTCCTATGGTTTTAATGCAGTTCTAAAAGGGATTGTTTTCATAATTTCTCTTTCTGATAATTTGTTATTGGCATATAAAAATTCTACTGTTTTCTGAATATTAATTTTTATCCTGCAAGTTTACTGAATTCATTGGGTTAGTCCTAATAGTTTTTTTGGGGGGAGGGGGCAGAGACTCTTTAAGGTTCTCTCTATATAGTACCATGTCATCTGCAAATAATGGCAGTCTTACTTCTTCCTTTCCAATTTGGATGTCTTGTATTATTTTTTCTTGCCTGATTGTATGGCTAGCACTTCCAATACTCTGTTAAGTAAAAGTGGTGAAAGTTGACATCTTTGCCATCTCCCTGATCTGAAAACGCTTTCAGTTTTTCACCATTAAATATGATGTTAGCTGTGGGCTTGCCATATATGGTCTTTAGTATGTTGAGATATGTTTCCTCTCTTCTTACTGTGCTGAGTTTTTATCATAAAAACTGGATTTTATCAAATGCTAGATTGGATCAAATGCTTTTTCTGCATCTATTATTATCATGTGATTTTTAACCTTCATTTTGTTTATGTGGAGTATCACTTAATTCATTTGTGGATGTCGAATTAACCTTGCACCCCGGGAATAAATCTCACTTAATCATGGTGTATGATCTTTTCGAGCTCCTGCCCCTGTGCTGAGGCTTAGAGTGAGTGAGTTTATGAGTGAGCAAGTCCATGTGTGGTCTCTTTAAGACTTGCATCTATGTCTTTCACAACCCTTAGTAGTTCTCAGATGCAATCCCTGCTGGTTTTCACACCCAGATATTTTGGGGATTCTTCTTCTAGGAATTAGTGTCCTGGGCTCGGGAGCCTGATGAGGGGCTGAGACCTCTCGCTTCTCAAGGGAGACCTCTGCAGCTGTGATATTCCTCTTGATTCTTAATCACCACACTTGTGGGTGTGCGACCTGCTCGTTCCTTGACTCTGCCCCTCCTACTAGTCTCCACATGGCTTCTTTATATCCTTAGTTATAGAACTCTGTTCAGCTAGTCCTCAGGTGGTCCTCAATGATGGTTGTTCTATAATTTAATTGTAATTTTGATATGGTTGTGGGAGGAAGTGAGCAGTGAGCACAGCATTTACCTATTTCACCATATTGACTGGAAGTCCTGTGTTACTGTTGGTGTTGTATTCATTCAATTTCATTGCTCCTCACATCATTTCTTGATTTTCATCACTTTTTTCAAAGCTGATCACAGTCATTTTTCTCTTAAAAGATAAGTGAGCTATTTAAATGGAAAACAAAGATTTGGTACAAATTTAATTTCAATTGTCAAGAACACACAATGGAATGGAGTATTTGTCCTTAATCAATTTTGTACTCTAATGTGCATCCAGACATTTGTTGATTCCACAGTAAGTTATGAACAAAACAAAAATAGTAGAAATGTACTAAATATTACAAAAATTGAGATAACTAAAAGTGTAGAATGTTATATCCAAAACATGCAAATCAATCATGTGAAACTACATTGAAAAAATCTGACCCAACTGATAAAATTTCACTGAGAAAGAAGTGTGTTCTTAGATTATAAAGCAACAGTTCTATGACTAAAAATATGATACTAAATATTCTTGGTAATTAGAAATAAATGCTTACTGATGATCTGAGAAACTGAGCTCAGTGCACGTCACACATAAACCAGCCATATAACATACAGTAAATGAGAAATGAGCTATCAATTCCCACTCAATTATCAGCCATCATGAGCTGAAAGTAAGGCCATGGACTATGGGCCAAATAGGCCTACGTCAAATTCAAGCTTCACTGGTACCGGCAAACAGTATCTTTGAGCCTTGGTTTTCTTATTCATAAGACAGGAAACTAAATTTGTTTTTATAAGTTTAACAATATATTTTTATGCCTAAACAAAAAACACATTTTAATTCCAAAAATCTCGTATATGGAGAGGTGGGGTGGAAATACATGGTCAAGTTAGCTAAAGTTGATATTGAAGAATGTCACTTAGACATGGGTAATAGTTTCTTAATAAAGAAAATTCCATAATTAAACAGCCATATCTAAATAGCCACAGGCAGTTGAGATCACACAGGCCCTTCTTATGTAGTGGCCTCACCTGACAAAACTTACAACAAAAAAAGAGAGAGCAGAATACTTCTACCTATCCTCCTGCCTTTTGGAGAAATGAATACCTGAAATTTTCCCTAATGTACCAACTTGGTAACTCACCTACCATTTATAGGTAGGAGTTGTAGCCAAAGCAAGTGTGCAAGAATGTTTTACTATTAGATCTAATCACTCTACAAACATAAGATCAGGGAAAGAGTGACTTTTTCTGAAAAAAAATGAATTCAGCTTTCTGTCTCGAAGAGTTCACTCAGTAAAAGCTAAAAAAGTCAAACATTAGCTCCCATTACATTTTTCCAATGTGACCTAAGGTTTTGTTATATTATTATTAAGATATGAGAAATTTTAGAAACAAATAAAAATAAAAATCACCAACAATCAATGACTATGACATATATATTTTTGTATACATACTTTCTGGTCTTTTTCATATTGATACACTTAGATAAATGGAAAGAAAAGGATAAGTAGTAGGTATGTGGCTTTGTTACCTCAGACAGTTGAGAATTTGTCCTTTGGTTGAATCTTCTCTAGTGGTAATTCAAGAAATTTATTAGATTTATAACAATATCTTAGAAAAATGAGAATCTGACCAAGGTAGCATGTACAATATCAAGCACCTGAAGCTTGTTGCTCAGATTGTCTATCAGATAATGATATTTATGAGATGTGGTGACTGGAGAATGGAAGTTAATCATGTATCCCTCGAGAGACTATATAACAATAAGGAATAAAAGCTGAAGGCACTACAGCTCTATTAACATCCCTCAACTGAGGTGGTCTATATCCAACCAGTGTAGAATTTTGTGTCATGAAGATCCAGTGCAAAATGATGGAACTGGAGGGACATTGGGAATTCATACGAAGAATATTTGGATCTCATCTCCATAGCATAGTTGTCCTTTGGTTTTCTGTGTTGTGTAACAAAACTCAGTGGTTTAAATTAACACCATTTATTTGCTACCTGGACATGGCAAGAAGAAGCACATTCTGCTCCAAGTGGCATCAGTTTGGAATGGCTCAACTTGGCTTAGAGATTAACATTCACTGTTCCCAAGAAGCTCATTTGGAGCTGTCATTTTAGTATTTTGATTCACCACATGTAACTTTCCATGTAGTTATCTGTTTTGTATCATTTCTTAACAGAGTATAAACTTGTTACTGAGGGAACCAAATCTTGCCTCGAATTTGGTAGCCAATCTAAAACCAAGACCATTGCTACTAGCTGAATAAAGTGAGGGTTACCATAGATAGATTTACTTTTAATAAATTGATGTCATCATGTATATGCTGACCTATATCATTTTATATTCACTTAATGTTAGATTTTGGGAAACCTATGTCATCAAATATTTTTAAAACATGATGTTTCTGGCCGGATAGTATTTCTTTAGATGAACTATTTAAATTTCTTACCACTGTTATCGATGGTGAATATTTTGTTTCCTTTTATTTTTTAATAAATAATTGTTGATTCTGTTGCTACATAAACATTGTACCTCCCAGGTTATATTCTTAAGCTAAGTCTCTAGAAGTAGAATTGCTAGGTCAAATTTGTATAAGATTTATAAGTTAGTTTGACAAAATGTCTTTCAGAAAGTTTTTCATTTTATTGCCTTTTCCAACCAATTTTGGATTGTAATTTAAATATTCTTGTCAATACTTATGAATGCTATCTCATTTGTTTTGATTAGTGTTTTTCCTGCTACTTTGAAGATTGTATTACTTGCTAAGCACATTTGTTCTTTCTAAACATCTTTTATATTTTTTTCAAATAATGACTCATATTTTTCATTTTACTCTGGAAGATATCCTTCTAAATTTTAAAAATCAAGGATATGTGCAACCCAAGATGGGTTTTCAATACAACTGCCTTGCATATCAATGATCCCCTCCTGGTCTGTCCTTCCCTTCCCTTCCCTCATGGATAAACACCTACACCTCCTATAAAACTCAGCTCAATCATTCTTTTCTGGGCTACCTTCTTTGGCTTCTCTGGATAGGAGAGTGAGTATTTTTTTTTTTCTGTGTTTCCATTGTGTTTCATGCATACTATTACAGATTTTTCTTAACACATTATAACTATTCCTGTCCATTACTAGACTGAGATATTTTTTTATTAAAACAACAAAATTTGTGTGCTTACTTTATGACAAGTAGTATGCAAAGTACTTAGGATACAAAGATAAGAATACATTGTTCCTTATTACAGACAAAATAGATACCATATCTTTTTCTCATTACCTTCCACAGTGCTTTCCTGTAATGCAGTAATCGTAAAATGTTATTCAATGTTGAATAAATGAATTATCAGAAAAGAGTAACCAAGTCTCAAGCCATTTTCAGAGATGTCTGAGAGAAAGTCCTTTTTAAAAGGATTAATAAAGAAATATAGTCAAGACTGCACTGGCTTGGCTTAGCCTATGGAGTTTTTAAATGTTTTTTTTCAATGAGCATTTTTATCTCCTCAAAGCATAATTATTCAGCATCACAAACAAAATAAAATGAAGATTTGCTTTCATCTTCCATTATTTTCACATTTAAAAAATCACAAAGCATCCAGGGGACCTTTTTTCTATTTTTGCTGGTTAGATGCTTCTATTCCCTGCTGCTATTAGTCCAAGGATAAAAATGTGAAGTTTCTATAAATGACTTTGTCAATTTTATTTAGAAATCGAAAGTTTCAAACTGACACCAAGTCAGGCAACTCCAAATGATATTGAACTTCACCCTAATATGTATACCTTCAGGGGAATTTTCTTGCACAAAGAAGAAAAAGTAGCAGCAGAGAATTGTTTTCTAAAGCACAAAATGATTTCCCTTGCTACTGGTGTCACCTATGTAATGACAACAATTTAAAAAAAAAAAAGGTATTTGAGTTTTCCATTTTGCTTTTGTTAAATCATTCTTCAGAAGAGATAAATAGTTTTTCAATATGTTAGATAAATTTATTTTTTATTATTGTTCCTCTTGGGTTGTATTACTTAATTTCTGCACAGCCTGCCACAATACACTAAAGCACCTGGGGATAATTAAAATATTAAGGATGACTATATAGAATATGTTAGAAACAGATGAAGTAATATATTCATCTTGGTTAAATAAATAAATTTCTTTGTCCTATATTGTAAACGAGAATACTATGGTCGAAAATTTGAAAAACAGTTTATGAAATAACTGATATGAAAGGGAAGCAATGAAGTAACAAAAAGAAGGACTAAAGGGTTTTAAAAGTCAAATTGAAATCATAATGGAAATATAGAGATGAAGAAGGTATAGGATTTCTGAAATAAAAGCACATCTTGGAGTTACAGCAAAGCTATCAGAGATTCAAAGAAGTAGTCAAAAATAGCTTAACAGAGAATCTTCAAAGTGCCTCCAGAAAATTTTCACATGTTCATGTCCATTTAAAACATTCTTTGTTTGAGTCTGCTGAGATTTGAGCTATGTTTTGAGAGAAAGACATAGCAAGTAGTCTCGTAACACCATACAGTAATGTGCCATGACTTCTTCTAGCTTGTTGCTTGACCTCAGCCTCTAAGTTAATTCTATCTCTACTCTCACTTGAGTCAGAATGGACTTAATTTGATCTTTCCCAATTATTTTAGAACTATACATTCAGATTCTCTTTCTCCATATTTGACTCTGACCTTGTCTCTCGAGGCTATAACTGGACTTAAGGCAATGTTCCGGATACACCAGCTTCATGTGTGTCTCAGCTTGGATAACGGTGTCTCTGTCTTCTTTCTTCTACCTTAATCCCTATTTTTCATCTGAAAAATTCCCTAATGCCATTGGGACTATGATCCTGCTTTGTTCATGATACTCTTCTAACCAGAGAAGAAATCTGGCACTCACTGAAAGACCAATCTTTATCTGGTGGCTTATGCTGTTGTTATCATGTTTACTGGCTTGTTTTGTCCAGCATTAGCCTACACTGAAGGACATTATAGAATCAGCCAGCTCTGTGAAATCAATTTCATGTTCACTAGAAGGCTGCTTTGAGGCTGTTCTTACCACCTTGCATAGTGAATTCTTTATTTGGATCCATAGGAATACTTTCTCTTTGAACAGAGAAACAAGAATCATTATACTTTATCTGAAACTCGTTATTTTTTGTTAATTGGCATGTTTATTTTAATTTTTGAACATTGAATTCTGTAATTGACTCTTTTCCACCTTTTGATGGCTGCTAGAAAAATTCAACATCCACCTCTGTCAATTATGCAGAACCATCCAGCCGCTATTTATTTGCAGTAATCTCATCCCTGACTCTCTCCACCAAGTTCATCTCCCCAAAGTCCGGAAAAGCTCGCTGAATTACTTTTAGTTTGCTTTTATTTTGCTGAATCAAGTATATTTTTTATAAGCTGTTTATACATTTGGAGAGGATAAAAGAGGGATAAAATGGGTAAGTGCTACAGAAACACTGTTTCCTCTTTCACCTGCAGCTATGGAATGCCATTTACTTTAGGGGGAAGCTCCCTACTTCACGCTGTCCTGACATTCTGCTCTGACTGCTGGTTCTCAGAATCACATGTGGGTCTGCATCCTCAGTATCTGCCCTAGGATATGTAGAGTGGTTCTGGAATCTGAGTCTTTTCAGTGTGTTCTGTGTTGCTAAAGATGACTCGTAAAAATCAAAGTAGAATAGTCTAATCTTTCATCCCTGGGCCTTCAGATATAATCAGCTTCAATAGCATCCTACTCACTTTTAACAATTTTATTTTTAAATTTTTTAAAAGAAGGAAATTCTACTACCTCCTTTAATAATCCATTTCAAGGTACAAGGTATTCCAGGTGTAGGAAATTCTATTTGTATCTAACTAGTCTTGTTGCTTTACATTAAGCATGTTGTTAAGTCTCAAGAGTGGAAAAGAAAACCTATTTGTTCTCTTATCATTATGTCAAGGATGATCATTCACAATAATCCCAAGTCTAAACATTTTAAGAATATTCAACTAATATATTTTTAAGTTTTAAATGTCATCAAACATTCACCAGGCAATGCATATGGGGAAGTACATACAAGGTTAGCTAATATTATTGTTATTATTGGTTGTCAGTAATCTTATATCCACCTATGCATATGAATTTATGTAGTCTTCTAAAGAACCTTATGAGATAGAAACTATTATTACCCCTCTCGTACAGATGTGGAAACTGAGGCACACAGATATTTAGGAATCTTCTTATGGTCACAACCACCTTCAAGGAATGAGCCAGGTTCCAAGCTCGAGATATCTGACATTGGAACCTATGTACGCTCTACTGCCTCTAAATCCCAGGCCTGTGCAAAGAGTCAAATGTCCCCAATCTTTGTAGCAGTCTCTTTTGTTTATTTATCATCTTCTAAGTAATCAAAATTTTCATGAAACAATATCTAATGTAATGCTGCAAATTTTATATGAAATTTGAGTATTTTGATTTAATGACTGCCGTTATAGCCATACAACTTTGTATTGTTTTCAGTGCACCAGGGATATATATTTTAGTTTCAGACTCCTGTGAGTTTGCCTAGGCTCAGCTCTTCATAATTGTGATCTTGTTCCTATGGACAGAGGGAAAATATAAAGACTTTCCACTTTTATATATCTGGACTTAAGTGCTCCCAACAAATAAATGAACAATATTTATAATTCATGAGCTAAGAATCTAACTCCATTTTACATAAAACTGGTCAGAACTATTCTTACCACTATCAACTATCATTATATCAGTTATGCTGATATAATGATATCATCATATCAACTACCATATCATAACTTTCATTTTCAACAGTCATTTTTTCAGCACTAAAAAATCATGGATCTAAGCTCTTGCAATACATTGTTTCATTTATTTCCCCAAGAACCCAATGACCGAGATGAAATTATTAGCCCAATGTTACCGGTGAGAAAAAGCAAGGCTCAGAAAAGTTAAGTAACTGGTCATTTAGCTCTGAGGCAGGACCAGAATGTCTTTTGCTAAGTGTATCTAATAGGAGAGAGTAAGGTTTTTATTAGAGGAGTCCTAGAATCCAAATACTGTGGTGCAAACATAATTATTTACAAACATGTGATATTTGTCAGACACTTAGGGATGATTGCCCCTTTGCATCAGAGTATGTCACCAAACTAATTTTGCAAACCAATCGACAGAAAAAAAGAATCATGAAGTATGGCCCCTTGGCCACCAGGGGAGCAAAATCCAGAGCCATCCGGCTCATGCCGTGAACTCAGCAGGCCTTTTCTTGTTTGTATTAACCTGGTTGTATATATGGAAAGGGAAAACCTCTCAGAAGCATAGAGTAAATCTAAGGGGCTTTCATAAATCAAAGGTCAACATCACTTTCAACTACACCTGGTGGTAAATGTATGTCTTTGAGTTATGAAATTTGATCCAGGACTGACAGACTGTGATAAAAAGATTAAAGATAAAAAAGTTTTAAAAAATTTTTTTGAAAAAAGAAAAAAAAAATCAAAGAAATGGAACCTCTACTTTCTCAACAATATTTTAAGCATTATAAAACTCTGAAAGTGTCTGACAGAACAGTTAGCCACAAGAGTTTTTTAAGGTATCGATTTCTGGGAGACAATTTCTCTTGATTAACAGCCTGCATTTTAATGATGACCACCTCTAAAGGTGATCTTGCCTGTCTTCATGTCAAAGCATGCAAATTGTGTAGAATTGCATATATATGCCCAGCAAGGCAGAGTGTGGATTCAACTTTGTGTATCTTTCTCTCTGGAAGCACTGTTTATATATCTAAAATGTATGTGAAAGCTTGTTTCCTTGGAGGTACAATGCAACCATTGCCTTATACCTGGGTCAGTTTGTTTGAATCTTTCCGTTGTCATGCAGATTATCAGCATGGCCCACAATTATGAAGAGTCCCTGATTGTAAAATAAAATAATAAAGAGCAAAATCAGTAGGAGAGTGCCTGGGGTGAATTATAATGCATTTGAAGTGTGAAGCTGTCCATTTAACCCTTAACAATATTCATTTTCTTCACAGTGTGCAAACCTTGTCAGTAGTTTGAAAAGCTATGAATTTAAATAACCTTAAGCAGCCTGAGAAATGAATAATTTGATAGGTATATCTGGCAGATGGTTGAAATGTCTAAGTTTTTTTCTTTTTTCCTGAGAATATGTTGTAGGATTTCTGCCAAATTTAGGTTGTAAGGAAGGCAAAAACTAAACAATAAATGCTCCATATTTGCAAACTACCAACACTAAGGTAGCATTTAAGGAGAACAGTTGCCAGTCCCACCTCCCTTGATTTTTCAGAGGAATGACCAGAAAAGCAAGAGATGTTTTATTCTTTTTTGTTTTTTAAATGTTTTTTTTTTCAGTTTGTCAAATGAATATTTAACCTAAGATTAAAATCAATGACTTATTGGTGCCTCTCCAGCTTGTCGTTATTGTTTTATATAGCTTAATGCTTATTTCAATATTAATGCAGTACTGACAACTCAGCTAACATACTTTGATTGACAGCTCATTGAAGAGACTCTAGTGAGAAGCAGAATGTATCTTTTTTCCTTCTGGCTATTGTTGATATGTGCAGACACACTCCTTGTCTTGTGCAAATAGCTGAAAAAAATTAGCTGAAAATAATATTGTAGACCCATGTCGACACATACCATTATCAGGATCCACTTATTAAAAATCAGAATCTTTACCAGAAGTACAATCTAGAGGTAGAATAAATATCTCAATAGCACCTGCTGCAGTAAAAGGGATTCTTGTAGAAAGGAATGTCTTAGGAATTGAATCTGATATCACATTATATCCACGGAGAATGCCATGGTCCAACAAAGTCATGCTTAAGACTCCCAAAACTTAACCCCCAAACAAAATTAGCAACATAGTAGCATTAATTGGAAAGTGTCAAGATGAATAGAAAACATTTTTAAATTAACAATTAAGAATAGATTAAACATAATAATATAAAAGGCCATCAATTTATTAACCCTGTTTAGATTGGCCCTCACACAGTATTTGCAAATCAGAAAATGTTTAAATAAATTTCTGATAACAAAACTCCAATTTTAATATGATGATGAAATTTATTAAAATACTTTTGAAACGTTGAATAATAACAATGCTAAAATATAAAATATGTTTTAAATATCGAAACAACCACATAGCTGATTTTATTCAAATCTTGCATCCTTATGATGACACAGGTGCATGAATTAGATAAACTAAGTCATCTAATTAATGATAGATAATTAGAATACCGATTTTCTACTTGATTCAATGTCTTTTACCACACAAAGTTGCAACATATTTGTAAAAATTATTGTAGGTTTTCAGTGTTATAATTGCAAAATAAAATAAAATCCAATGATCAATACACTTTAAATTTTATATGAAAGGTAAATATATAAGTTAGAGGTTGATTTTTCAAATCTTTATGTTTACTTTTTCTTTTTTTTAACACCTACAGCACCTGGTTATTCCTGGGTGGTTTTCTATCCAAGTACTAACTGGCCCACCCTTCTAGGTTCCAAGATAGGATGAGCATCAGAGGCGTGTCATGGCCATAGATTTTACCCTTTACTTTAATTGTCTTAAAGACAAGTTATCAGTATGTCTTTGGCTTGAGTTTGATATTTCAAAAAATTTCTTTCAATTGGAATCAAATCTGTTTTATATCTCCATTCACTGGCTAAGACAGTTCCTGCCCTGGTAAAGCCTCTGTGCTCTCAGGAAATGCCTCAAGGAACTATTAAGAAACAATTATTCGATAATTGCTGTTTAAGTACTTATGAAATAGAGTTACAGGGTATTATCAGAGGTCATAATGGGAGGTTCCTGGGGTTATTGAAGAGAGGATCAGGAACTATTGTTTAGGGATATAAGAATTTAGCTGAGATCTGAGGAATTAACTTTGTTAAAAAAAAAAATAAGGGAAGGAAGCGAAGGAAGGCAAGGGAAGGAAGTAAGGAAGGGAAGGAAGGAAGGAAGGAAGGAAGGAAGGAAGGAAGGAAGGACAGACACGGACAAGGGACTTGAGATTTGGGCGTTTGGCCCAAGAATACAGCATATGCAAAGTATTGATAGATTTGAAGGGCAAACCTGCTTTTAGGCAACCTAAATGGGGCCAGTGGTTAAAGCTATATAACAAAGAGGAGAAAATTGGAAGTTCAGCCTCATCGTTGACAGAAACCAGATATACAGATCCTTGTAAGGACAGGCTAAAATTTTTGTTGCTTACACAAAGATAAGTGTTTTATGTAAGGGAATGACATGGTTCAATTTCACAGCTTGGTCTAAAATTTACTAGCCTAATCTTCCAATCCTTTGTTTCTTGTACCTTTGTTTTAGATGAAATGATTCACCTACTAATTCTTAAATATATTATTTAATTTCCTATCTTATTTCTATTGCCTCCATCATTTTCCTTGCCTAAAATTACTCACGCTTCTTGACCAATACCTCTATTTGGAAATAAACCGTGCTTACGACTCTGCAAAGTTAGAAATACTTAGCACAACTATGTTTTCACCATAATTATGATATACTACTGACAGGGAAGAAAAACACTTTTATTCCTCTTTTTTCTTAGGTTCCAGTGCCCTAGGCCCCTGCAAATTGACACTAACAGTAGACAGAATAACGGGGGTGGGGGGGGAAGGATATGTCCTATGCATATGGGGCCTCACAGAAATGAAATGAAAACTCCAGAGAGACAATCAGGTCCAAAGGCTTATATAACATTTTAACAAAGAACAACAAATTTGTAGAGATAGTGCAAGACAAAGGAAAAGAGTTTTGAGCTTCAAGAAGCAGTAATGTTGGAAAGGCAAATATATGAGGAAAATAAGGTTATTTTAGTAAAGTTTATTTGTGCAGGCCCATTTCATGCTGGCTTTCCATTTTCTCTGGGAAATAGGATTTTGGCACCCCTCATTTCTCTGAAGTTTTTTACTCTCAGTCAGATAAAGGAAGCTTGAGAATACTTCTTTGTGCATCTGTTGATTCTCAATGGCCTTTAACTTAAAATAACCCATAAGTTATTTGGGGGTGGCATATTTTGAATCCCTTCGCCACTTTGAATAACTATGGTAGCATGTGCATACTTCCTGGAGAGTGAGTCTTTGTAAGTATGGAAAATTATCCAGTTCTCCTCAAAAGAGATACTGGGAAAGACTCAAAGGAAGAGAAAGGCCAGAAATGTTAAGAATTTTGGATATATCCCTATATCCAAAATTCTTAACATTAAGAATATATATTTAAAATTAAATACTTAGTGCTGAGAAATAGAGAATACTACATATGGGCCCTAGAATGTTCGAAATTCCTAAAAGAAAAAACATGGATAGATTTATGAAAGTACTTATAGCCAATATAGGTGCACACAGTACATACACAAGTAGTTTCTGGAGAAGTGGGGACTTTTCCATAAATATTATAAAATTCAGGAATAAGATAAAGGATATACTTAGAATTCCTTGGGAAATGTCTAGTTAGAATGGCCTAGAAGTTTGGTCTTGCAAGGAGCAGGAAGCAGAAACATTTACCTCTAAGAATGGGCAGTTATACCTAAGAAGCAAGTTAGTGCCCTGAGAGATGGTTTTTTCTTATGAAGAATTTCTGAAGAATTAGTAATGAATGTACTTAAAGCAAAATAAAAACTAATTTAATGTGAACTCCCCAGAGTCAGTTATATTACATTAACATCTGCCTACTTATCAATTATAAATTTCTCAATACATTAATTCAACAATAAATTTCAGGTGTTCAGTCAGAATATAGCATTTATCTTGGATCCAACGTACTCCTATGTGGTCTTTGGCTTAGTGTTACAAGTAGAGTTCAACCAAGTTGGACCAAATCTTCATTGTTTCCTAATGATAGAGTAAAGGTCAGAGACCACCTTTCAAATCTCTGTTTTCTGATCTTAATGATTAGATTATTACAATTAGCATTTACTTAGTTAGATGCACACAATTTCAGAATATGTATGATTTTCAAGCATATATGAAACATTTCCAGATATTTATGATATGCTAAGTCAAAACTTCCAGTGGAAAATTCCAATGAATTGAAGTCATATGAAAAATATTCTTTAACCAAAAATAATAAGTTAAAATCAATGTGAATAGATAAGCAAAAGGTGCTTATATGTCATAATTGGAAGCAATATATATAAATAATCTAAGGTAAGATTGATAATCAAAATGAAAATTAGAAAATACCTTTAACTAAATGATAAGCAAGATACATATAAATCTGTTTAGAAGGAAATTATAGTCCTAAATCCATATATTATAGAAGAGAAAAGCAAAATAAATAAGCTAAGTTTCTAAATTAAGTAAAAATATATAAAGCAAATTAAATACAAAGTAATTAGGAAGAAGGAACAATAAAAATAAAACACGATAAAAGAAAATAAGTATATAAGGAAAGAATCAACAAATACAAATGTTGAGTATTTGAAAAGCCTAATAAAATAGATGTCCTCCAAAGAATACTGATCAGCAAAAATAAAGAGAAGGGACAAATTACCGATACCAAGAATTTTAGAAAGGACAGTATTAAAAATATTATAGTTATTAAAACTAGTATAATTGATACTATCAATAACAATAGAAATCAATTTTTAAATATAGATATTTGCAAAATATATTCCTAAGAATGAAAATGAACAAAACTGCCACTAGAAGATATAGTGACTCTTTACAGTCTTACAACAGTTAAAGAAAATTTTTATTTAACTTAAAATATTTATACATATAAAGAAAGAAAGTTTCAGGACAGAAGGTTACTGTAGGAATTTCTGCAGGATTTAAAATTCTTAATCTGATAACATTAAAATCTCTGCCATATCTGTGTACAATTCTTATGCTTGATAAAAATTTGCTAAAATTCATTATTTTTTTCATTGCTAACTGGGACCTAAACCTCGATAGTAAACCTCTACATGTGCCTCCAAATCCTGTTTACTCTACTAAGTTGGTCTGTTTTTATTTCTATTTCTTGGATTTTAGTCTTAGAAGAAAAGGTACCCTTCTTATCAAAGCTAACCTATGACTCCAACCTCATTTTTTTCCAACTCTCTCTTTTTATATTCAATATTACCATTCTGTTTATTCCAAAATTTATATAGGGAAAAAATGTAGAGAGGTGTGGGAGAGAGAGAGAAAGAGAGAGAACCCAATGGCTTTTTGACTTCTCTGCCTGACACTGTTGATTATTCTTTTTTTTTTCTTTAATTTTTACATTTTTATTTTTTCAATTATGGTTTGATATACAATATACAATATTATATGAATTTCAGGTATACACGCATGATTAGACACTTATATAATTCATGAAGTGATCATCCCTATACATCAGTACCCGTCTGACACATAGTCATTACAATACTACAGACTGTTCCCCACACTATACTCTATATTCCCATGACTATTTTGTAACTACTGATTGTATTTCTTAATCCCCCCTTCACCCATCACCCTATGCCCCAATCTGACGAAATGATCTCTGTATCTCTGAGTTTTTGTTTCTGTTCTCTAGATTTCTCGTTATGACCTTTGTCTTTCCTCTGTCTGACTTACTTCTCTCAGTAAAAATACTCTAGGTCCATCCATGTAGTTGCAGATAACAAGATTTCATTCTTTTTTTTTATGGTTAGTAATATTCCTTTATATATATCTACATATCTATATATATATACACCTCTTTTTATCCATTCATCTATTGATAGAAACCCAGGTGCGCCTCCATATCTTTTGTAAATAATGCTGCAATAAACATATGGATTCATATGTCCCTTCAAAGTAGTGTTTTGAGTTTCTTCAAATAAATACCCAGAAGTGGGATTACTGGGTCCTTCTTGTCTCTTGTGATAGCCTTTATTTTAAAGTCTATTTTGTCTTGTGTATGCATTGCTTCCCAGATTTTTTGTGCTCGATTCCATTTTCATGAAACATCTTTTTTCATCCCTTTACTTTCAGTCTATGTATTTCTTTTTGATATGAAGTGAGTCTCTTGTGGGCAGCATATGTAAGGGTCTTGATTGCTCATCCATTCAGCCATCCTATCTTTTGATTGGAATATTTAATCCATTTACATTTAAAGTAATTGTTGCTAGATATGTAGTTACTGTCATTTATTATTCATATTTTTTATCTTTTTCTTCTTTTTCCTTTTCCTTCTTAAAGAAGTTCCTCTATCATTTCCCTGTATACTTTGGCTTGTAGCAATGAACTCCTTTAGCTTTTTCTTGTCTGAGAAGCTCCTTATCTGTCCTTCAATTCTGAATGATAGCTTTGCTGATAAAATAATCTTGGTTGTAGATCCTGGGTTCTCACACTTTGAAATTTCCTGCCATCCTTCTTGCCTGCAAAATTTCTGTGAGAAATCAGCTGACAGTTCTTATGGAAGCTCCATTGTAGGTAACTAACTGCTTTTCTCCGCTGCATTTAAGATTCTCTCTTTGTCTTTAACCTTTGGCATTTTAATAATGATGTGGATTGGTGTAGGCCTTTTGGGTTTATCTTGTTTGGGACTCTGCATTTCCTGGGCTTCTATGTCTATTTCCTTTGCTAGGTTAGGAAAGTTTTCAATCATTATTTCTTGAAATAGATTTAAAATTCCTTGTTGTCTCTCTTTCTGGTATCCCTATGATGTGAATATCGGTATGCTCGATGCTATCACAGAGCCCCTTAAATTATCCTTATTTTTGGATTCTTTTTTCTTGTTGCTGTTCTGAATGGTGTTTTCTGCTACCTTATTTTCTAAATCACTGATTTAATCCTCTGTTTTATCTAATCTACTATTAATTCCTCCTAAGTTATTTTTCATTCATTTATGTATTCTTTATTTCTGACTGGCTCTTTCTTGTTTTTTTTTTTTTTTGTCTCCACTTTTATGTCTTCTATTTCTTTGTTAAAGTTCTCAATGAGTTCCTCTACTATCCACTAAGTTCATTGAGCATCCTTATAACAATGTTTTGAATTCTGCATCCGGTATATGCTTGTCTCCATTTTGTGAGTTCTTTTTCTGGAGCTTTGTTCTGTTCTTTTGTTTGAGACACATTTCTTTGTCTTCCATTTTGGTTGTCTACTTGTGATTTTCTAAGTGGTAGGTAGGGCTGCTGTCTCCTGTCTCCTGGTCTTAGTAAAGCTTGCCTGTAGCAGGTATGCTGTGGGGCACAGTGGCAGGGTCTTCCCTGGTCACCTGAGCTGGGTGTTCCACGTATGTCCCTTGTATGGATGTGTGTATGCTCTCTTGTAGTTGAGCCTGATTGCTATTTGTTCATCATAGTGGGCGCAAACTTGGGCTGATTAGTTGTGATGACTGGCTGTGACCAGTGGAGGAGCTGTTATGCAGAGGGTGACCCTACAGAGCAGGATTCTATTTAGCAGGACTCTGGTGCCTGTTTTGTCTTACCCTTTGGATGTGTTGTCCTCAGATTTGACCCTGGGTGGTCCTCCAGCTCAGGTGGAAAGCTGGCCACCATGCAGGTGGGGCCTCCTGGGAGGGTCCCTGCCCAGGCCAAGTTCAGCTGCAGCCTGTGCCCTGCCCGGGCCACCTGGCATGAGCCGCCAAGCAATCCACAGATGGCCGTAACACATGCTGGGCTTAGAAGTACTCAAGAGGCCAAGTTGCAAATAGAGGCCACCTGCCACCAATACTGGCCTTGTAGCTGTTCAGCAAGAAGTTTGGGGCATGTCGAGGCCAGATGCAACTTGTTTGGTTTTGTGGAACTTTGAGAGAATTTTGGAAAGTCTGCAGCATGAGCCAAGACAGGTCATTTGTATGGAAGATCAACTAGAAGCAGCTTGGGGGCCTGCAAGTTGGAGAATGTAGGGTCTCAGGGAGTTACCGAGATGGGGCGACTTGCGTTAGCTAGTTGCCAGAGACTCAGATATGGCAGCCACCTTGGTCTGCAAGCCAAGCAAGAGAGAGCTCAACAAAGTGTCCTTTGCTAGCGCACACTTCTGTCTGGGAGAAAAGCTTCCCCTCTAGTCCTCCCCCTGAAGCCAAACAATTCAGTCTTCTTCATATGTCCCTGGCACCTTTTGAGCTGTTTGCCCAGTGCTGGAGCTCAGAGCAAGTGAGTTGTCACTCAGTAAGTTCATGTGAGGCCCTGTAAGAGGAATGCCTGGGACTTCCTCAGCCTCCACCTCTCTCAGCACAATCTCCACTGGTTTCAGAGCTAGAAATTTGGGAACTTCTCTTCCTGGCACTAGAACTCTGGGCTGGGGAGCATGGTGTGGGCGCCAGGACTCCTCACTCCTCTGGGGAGACCTCCACAGCCAAGATAGTTCTCCCTATTCTCAATCATCCATGCAGGAGTAGGACTACTCATTTGGTGTCTTCGCCCTTCCGTCCAGTCTCAAGATGGCCTCTTCTGTGTGTCCCTAGTTGTAGGACTTTTTTTCAGTAAGACTTCAGGCAATTCCCAATGATGGCTATTCTGTAGTTAGTTGTAATTTAATGTGGTCATGAGAGAAGGCAAGCACAGCATTTACCTACTCTATAATCTTGACCCAACTCCCAAAATGTATTATTTTTTAAGAAAAAAAAAATACACGTGAAATTAAGAATAGAAAGGAACTTACTATTACAGGTTTAAAAATCTACAAAAAATATTTATAGTATGTACTACAAATTGTACCAAATCTATAACACATATGTAGTTGAAAATTTTGAATGATTCTCTTTAAAAGAGAACAAACAAGGTGCTCAATACCACCTTTTATTTCCTACTATCCTATTGATTTATGGGGCACTCTAATACTGTGAGGTTTCTTTAAGCTTTGAATTTCATGCCATCCAGAATAGACTAATGCTCTGTGTCTGACAGAAAGATTGCTCATTGTATTGTTAATATTCATTTCTCTTACCTCTCCCAAGCAATCATTTTCAAATTTCTCCTAATTAAGTAAAAGATACCCATTCTAGTCATTCTCTATATCTCACTCTCTCCAAGTTGAGGAGATTGGTTGGTTTGATTTTCCTTGATTTAGTGGACATATCTTTTTTCATCTGACCATGTTTTGAAGCATGAAGAGTATCCTCACCAAACTACACAAAAATTTCTTTTTCTTTTTCAAGCAATTTTTTTTTTAATTTTGGGATAAAGTTGTAACCTACCTTTTGTTTGATAAGTATTGACATTCTTTGTTGGTCCTAATTTACTTTAGACCTCCAGATCAGAAAAGTAGTTTAGATCTGCTGCCTTGATGCAGTTCACATCTAAAAGTATAAATGCTGAAATTTAACATTATTTATTAATTAATTTAATGTGATGTTTTCCAAGCATAGACCTAGTAAATAACAGTCATATAACCAGACCACATTAAAACTGTTGTTCAAAATGAATAACAAAAACAGTTTTATCTTTGAGTAATTTTGAATCATTATTAAGTCATCATGACTAATTAAATCTATCCTTCTCCAATGCTTTATACCACAGTAAAGAGAAGAGAGATAGAGAGGGAAGGGAAAAAACACAGGAGAAAGAGAGAGAGAAACAGGCAGGGGGAAAGGGGAAGAGAGAAGAGAAGAAAGAGAGGCTACAGAATCATTTAGACTTGAAAGATGTCATTTTATATACAATTTTATTTCAAAATCAATGTTCAGATAGAGTTACAATGCAATTATTTTAAATGGGAAGCTCTGCTCTACCTCATTTTACAACTGAAGAACCAAAGTTCTGCTGGATCATCTTGATTAAAAGTCATTTCTGCTGGCTGAAACTATGAAGTTAGAAGTCATGGATATTTCTAGTACCTGCTTGGATGTTTTTTGCATGGATTGAGCCTATGTTAATGTATATTTTGCAACATTTGGCAATCAAAAGAAGAAGAATGACTATGAATATAGCATTTAACTCGATATTCCCTTTATCCCCAGGAAAGCTAGGAGAAAAAAAATGAAATGCACAAATTGATTTACACACACACACACACACACACACACACACACACACACACACCATGCAACTCATCTCTTAAAATCTAGGAATAAACGGCTAAGAAAAAGGAAAAGAGTGGATTGAGTGTAATGGTATAGCAGATTCACTTTTCTTTCCATATTTCAGTTAGGTTATTGTTTACAATTGAGTGTTGGGAAACCTGCATATCTAAGTTGCATTTCCCAGCACCAATGCAAATTATTCCTTACATTTGTTTAATACTTTACCACGGTATGCATTGCATTGAGACTTTGTAAAACACAGTGTTACATGTAAAACTTTGATGTCAAAAAAAAACAAAAAAAATCCAGGATCAAAGTTTTTCCTGAGTTGGACATAAATCTCAGATAAAATAAAGTGTAATAGTCTAGTCAGGAGGAAGCAACCTGGTACAAATGCCTTTGATTGGTGTTACATGCGTGTTGGTGCACTACTGGGTTAATTAATCATTTCTTTGAACTTCCATATTCTGCTGTCACTAGGTTAAGAGTAAATGCCAGTCACTGCTCCTCAGTTTGACATTCATTTTTCGTTCTAATATTTTATAAATAGAAAGAGAAAAAATTGTGACTCTGAGAAACTCAATGCAGACAAAGTTCATGATGTGAAGAAATTCACAGACACAATTTAACATGTTTACTATTATTAATTGGAAAAGTCTTATCCTAAATAAAGGAGTGACAATTTCTTGTGGTTATTTTTTGTGGTTGTTGAAGTTAATTTGAGTGTCAACTGCTGTAATTAATGTACTTATTAATGTGAAGTTTGGCAGTCTGAGCTTAAATCACAGCTCCTTGAATTACCAGCAACTTGAACTTGAGCCACTTACATGACTGCTCTAAGCCACAGTTACTTCATTTGAAAAATGGGGATGTAAATAGTTCCCTTTATATAAAATGGTCATATGCATTAATATGACAAAAAATTGTAAAATATTTTATGGAAATTGTGCAATATTTTCATACTCATAATTAATTATTGTATCAGGAGATTTCAAGTGTATTCATCAACAGAAGGAATGTTAGTTTGGTCTGAGGAATTACAGGGATTCTATAGAAGAAGGTAAAGAGATAGACTAACCTGAGATTCTCCATCCCCTGCTTCAAATAAGACAGTTTTACTCTTCGTTTATGTTTTTTATTTTAATGCAGAGTTTTAAAAATATTCAAAAGTAGGTTAGGAGAAACATGTGGAGTGAGAGAAGTCTCCAGATCTCTCCCCTTGAAACAACAATAAGCTGAACATCTAAAACTCAACAAAAAACACACAAACCGCACACCAGCATATCTGAGTGTGGGATCTTCCCATAAGAGCTACCACAAGTCAGAACTCTGGTTGTTGGGTGGTGAACTAGGAGAAATAAAGAAGCTGCCTCCCACAGCTGCCCAAACTCCCTGTAGGAGGAGAGGGAGGGAAGCAGGGGTGGCTAGTTCCCTGAAAAGCCCAGTCTGGGAGTGCTGTGAGTTCCATGTGGCCAATGGCAGAGCCCAGTCATCAGGGCAGAAAGCAGAGAAGCAGGACGGCTGAGAGAATAACAGTTGATTTTTACCAGATGCAGATGCAAAACAAAGGGTGAGTTGCAGCTCCCAGCCCCAACTCAGAGGGCCCTTTCCCATATTTTCTGAGATGGAACACCGTGGAGCCCAAGGGAATCTAACTAAATGCTACCAAAACTGTTGCTAACACAAACAGGGACTGAGACTGAGGTAGCGACTAAACATCTATGAGGAAAAAAAAGGGGGCATTATTTAAGGCTTTATAAGAAGCAGGGATCCAAGAGGCTTAGATATCACCTACTGAAACCCAAAAGAAAAGCATCTTCTTTACAACACACTAAAGAGGCATTTATATAATAAATCTTCTTTCTGGAAAAAAGGGAAAATACACTTCCATCAATGCCCAGGTGGAGGAAATAGTCATTAAACACCAGGAACAACTAAGGTGACAAGGCATCTCAGAAAAAAAGAAAAAATCTCCAGAAAATAAGCTTACAGACATAGAGATATGAAACTTTAAATGGCAGGGAATTCAGGATGGTACTTCTGAAAAAAACTCAGTGAGTTCCTAAACAATTCATATTAGCAACTTCGGGAATTGAAAAAACAACTAGATGAGCAGAATGAGTTCTTTAGCAAGGAGATCAAAACCCTCGAAAAGAACAGAATAGATCTTCTGGAGATAAAAATGCAAGAGTTGAAAAATAAAATAGCAAGCTTGGGTAGTAGAGAGAATCAGATGGAGAAAAGGGTCAATGATATCGAAGACAGACATTTAGAAATATATCAGAAGGAAGAAGAGAGAAACACAAGAATGAAAAATAATGAGAAGAAACACAAGAACTAGCTAATACCATCAGGAGAGGAAACATAAGAATAATGGCCATTTCTGAAGGCAAGGAAAAGAAGCAGGGACTAGAAAACATTTTCAGACTAAGAGTTGATGAGAATTTCCCAAATCTAAGGAGTAAGCTGAGAGCTTGGAATTCAAGAATCACAGAACACTCAATTACCTCAGCCCCAAAAGGCCTTCAGCAAGACCACATTGTATTGAAATTATCAAAATCAAGGACAAAGACAGAATTCTCAGGGCAGCCAGGAAGAAGAAAACGGTAACTTATAAAGGAAAACCCATTAGATTATCAACGGACTTTCTCAGCACAAACCTTACAAGCCAGACAGGATGTAATCAAATATTCAAAATATTAAGTGAAAGGAATAATGTATTCCAGCTTTAGATATGAAGGAGAAATTAAGACCTTTCCAGATGTACAAAAATTGGGGAAATTCTCCACTACAAAGCCTGCACTACAGGAAATACTGAAAGGGTTAGCTCGACTAAAACAAATGGCAATATATATATACATACATATATAATATGTGTGTATATATATATATATGTGTGTGTGTGTGTGTATTTATAGATATATATTACTATATATATAATATATATAATTATATATACACACACATACATACACATAATTTAAGAGTAAAATGACTATCAGGCAAGTAGAAGCAGAGGAGTGCAACCCTTACTAAGAACAGGGCATTATAACCTTTAACAGTAAGAAGAAAATTGTTATATCAAGATAGTAGTGAATGTTCAGCACACATAGAGACAAATGAAGACAACATGACTAAAAGGGGAAGATTAAAAGATCCAAATTTGCAAAAAGAATGGAGATTAGGCACACGCAAAGAAGAAAATGGGTGACTGTGTATGTGTGTATAAACTCTCCTTTACATATTCATAATGGTAACCAAACACCAAAGATTCTGAGCTGAAGTATATAACATAAAACAAGAGCCACAGGGAAAACCCACAAAAGCCAACCAATAAAGAAAACAGAAACACAAGGACAAGGAAGCAATGGAAACATCAAGCTACCAGAAAGCACAAGATAAAATGGCCATAAGAAGACCTCATATTTCAATAATCGCCTAAATGTAAATGAAATGAACAAAACCAATCATATGCTGCCTCCAAGAGACACACCTCAGCTCCATAAACAAATATAGACTCAAAGTGAAAGAATGGGAAATGATATTTCTAGCAAATGGCATTCAGAGAAAAGCGGGAGTAGTGGTTACTAATATCAGATGAAATCGACTTCGAAACAAAAAAGGTAAAGGAAGATACTGAGGGACACTTCATAATGATAAAGGGAATCATGCACCAAGAAGACATCACACTTATAATATCTATGCTCCCAATCAGGAAGCCCCAAAATATGTAAAGCAATTACTAACAGAACAAAGTAGGAGAAACAGACCAAAACACTATTGTATTAGGGAACGTAAATACCCCACTTCAGATATGGACAGATCATCCAAACAGAAAATCAATAAGGGAATAATATCCTTAAATAACACATTAGACCAAATGCACATACTTGACGTTTATAGAGCCTTCTATCCCAAAACAGCTGCTTATACATTCTTCTCTAGTGCACATGAAACAGTCTCAAGAAGCAACAACGTACTGGGACAGAGACATAGCCTCAACAGATAAAAGAGGGTTGATAGTATAACCAACCATATTCTCGTGATCATAATGCTTTGAAACTAGAGATCAACAGCAAAGAGAAAGCAGGAAGAACCACAAATACATGGAGATTAAACAGCATGCACTGAAGAATAGCTGGGTCAGAGAAAAAATAAAAAGAGAGATCAAGAGATACATAGAAATGAACATAATGATAGTACGACATATCAAAACTACTAGGACAGCAAAAGCAGTCATAAGAGAAAAGTTCATATTGGTACAAGCCTATCTCCAAAAACAAGAATGAGCCCAAATAAACAGTCTAATGCTTCATCTAAAAAACTAGAAAGCAAGAACAAATGGTGCCTAAAAATTAGCAGAAGGAAAGATATGATCAAAATTAGAGCAGAAACAAATGAAATTGAATACAAAAACAATAGAAAAAATCAAGGCAACAAAAAAGCTGGTTTTTGAAAAGGTTAAAAAAAAATTGAAAACCCCCTGGCTAAGCTCACTAAAGAAAAAAGAGAAAGGACACAATAAACAAAATCAGGGATGAAAGAGAGGAAATTATGACAGATACCACAGAAATACAAAGGATCATACAAGAATATCGTGAAAAAGTATATGATACCAAATTAATAACCTGAAAGAAATGTTACTAGTACTTGGAACCTTCCTAGACTGAATCATAAAAACTGAAATATCTAAATAGACTAATCGGCAGTATGGAAATTGAAACAATGATCAAAAACCTATCAAAAGGTAAAAGTCCAGGACCAGATGGCTTCACCATTGAATTCACCAAACATTCAAAGAAGATTTAATACCTATTCTCCTCAAACTCTTCCAAAAAATTGAAGAGGAGCAATACTTCCCAACTGATTTAATGAGGCCAATATTACCCTGATACCAAAACCTAGTAAAGATAACACACAAAAAAAGAATACTACAACCAATATCTCTCAATGAACACAGATGCAGAAATCCTAAATAAGATACTAGTGAACCGAATGCAGCAACATATTAAAAAAGATTATACACCATGATCAAGTGGGCTTCATCCCAGGGGCAAAGGGATGGTTCGACATATGCAAATCGATTAATGTGATTCACTGCAAAACAAAAAAAAATAAGAATCATGTGATCATATTAAAAGATGCAGAAAAAAGCCTTTAACAAGAAAAAGCATCCATTTATGATCAAAAACTTAACAAAATCGGTATAGAAGGAAAATACCTTAATATAATAAGGCCATATATGACAAACATTCAGCCAACATTATACCTAATGAGGAAAAAATAAAATCTCTCTAAGATCAGGAAAAGGCAAGGCTGTCGCTATTGCCACTTTATTTAATATAACATTGGAGGTCCTAGCGAGTGTAATCAGGCAAGAAAAAGATATAAAAGGCATCCAAATAGGAAATGAAGAAGTCATACTGACATTATTTGTTCATGACATGATTCTCTATATAGAAAACCCTAAAGATTCCACAAAAACACTACTAGAAACAATAAGCAAATACAGTAAAGTGTCTGGATACAAAATTAATGTTCAAAAATCCATAGCATTCCTATACTCTAATAATGAAGCATTCAGAACCAGAAGTAGAAAAAATAATGCCTTTTGCAATTCCACCAAAAAGAATAAAATACTTAGGAATAAATTTAAAGAAAACATGTGAAGGACTATATAATGAAAACTAATGAGACCTTATTAAAAGAAATTGAAGAAGATACAAAGAAATGGAAAGATATCCTGTGTTCTTGGATTGAAAGAATCAACATATTTAAAATGACCATATTACCTAAATCATTATACAGATTTAATGCAATCCCCATCAAAATCCCATCAGCATTTTTAAAAGAAATTGAACAAAAAATCATTATATTTGTATGGAAGCACAAAAGACCCCGAATTGCCAAAGCCATCTTGAGAAAAACGAACGAGGCTGGAGGCATTACTCTGCTCGACTTCAAATTATACTACAAAGCGACAGTAATTAAAACTGCATGGTATTGGCAGCAAACAGATACATCGACCAGTGGAACAGAATCAAGAGTCCAGAAATAAACCCATATTTATTTGGGCAAATAATTTTTGACAAAAAAAAGTCAAAACATACAGTGGAGAAAAGAAAGCCTCTTCAATGAATGGTACTGGGAAAACTGGAAAGCTGTCTGCAAAAGAATGAAACTAGACTATTGTCTATCACCACACACCAAAATTAACTCAAAATGGATTAAGGGCCTGAATATAAGACGTGAAACAATAAAATCCAAAGAAGAAACATAAGAACTAAACTCAAGGACTTTTGACTTAAAGAGGATATTATGAATCTGACCTCAAACGCAAGGGAAGTAAATGCTAAAATAAAGGAATGGGACTACATCAAACTAAAAAGCTTCTACTCAGAAAGAGAAACTGTCAACAAGGTAAAAAGAGAACCATTCGAATGGGAAAATACATTTGCAAGCAATGCCTCCATTAAGGAACTAATATCCAAAATATACAAAGAACTCATACAACTCAATAATAACAAAAAAGCAAAATGATCCTATGAAAAAATGGGCAGAGGATCTGAATAGACATTTCTCCCCAGAGGATGTGCTGGCTAGAGTATTACTGTTGGCTATCGCCCATGGGAACATAATGCTCTAATAATAAGTTTTCTGCTTCTGTACCCCCCGCCTACACAACCAACCTGTGGGTTGGCAGTTAGAAGAAAGATAGACTTGTGTGTTCAAACCTGATGAAGAATGGGATTTAGGGCTTAAAAACCCTGTACCTCTACATTTCAGGGCTTCTTAATTTGGGGTCTGTATACCCCTGGCAGACCCAGCTGGCTGAATAAAGAGTGTGTTTCCTATAATTCACTGATTTCTGGTGGTCCGTGTGTCTATTGGGGCTGGTGGCTACAACAAGGACATGCAATGGTTAACAAATATATAAAAAGATACTTAGCATTGCTAGCTATCAGGAAAATGCAAATGAAAACCACAATGAGATACCATCTCACACCTGTTAGAAAAGCTACAAACAACAGGACAAGTAATAATAAATGTGGAAGAGGATATGGAAAAATAGGAAACCTCAGACTCCATTTGCCTCCATTCCAGAGTCATTCCCTTCTGCAAATTGGTACAGCCACTATAGAAAACAGTATGGAGTTTCTTTAAAAATTAAGAATTGATCTACCATATGATCCAGCAATCCCTCTACTGGGTATTTACCCCAAAGACTTGAAAACCCATATCTGATATTTGCACACTGATGTTCATAGCAGCATTATTCACAGTGGCCAGGACATGGAAACAACAGAAGCATCCTAAAATAGATTATTGGCTAAAGAAGTTGTGATACTCAGCCATAAGAAGAGATGAAATACTTAGCCATTTGTGACAATATTGATGGACCTTGAGATAATCATGCTAAGTGAAATAAGCCAGATAGAAAAAGTTGAAAATCACATGATAACACTTACATGTGAGATATAAACCTAAAAGCAGCAAATGAACAGAAGAACAAATAGAAACTCATGAACATGGACTATAGACTAGTGGTTACCAGAGGGTAGAGGGTTGCGGGAAAAGGGGAGGTAGACAGGGTAAAGCAGGTCAAATATATGGTGACAGAAAAAAATCTAACTTTGGGAGATGAACACTCAGTGCATATATATATGTAAATATATATATATATATGTAAATATATATATGTATATATATATATGTAAATTATATAGTATGTATACACACACACACACACATATATGTGTGTGTGTGTATGTGTGAAAAAAATTCAAATGTAGTGAGAACATTATAAAGAACTCCCAAGTACCCATCACCCACCTTCATATAATTAACTTTTCAATATTTTATATAGTGTTTTTCTTGACAAAATTTGACTTGAAAAGTTCTGATTCTAAAAAAATGAATTTGAAAACCACTGACCTACGGGCAAATGCATTTCTAGCAAATAAGAAAAAAAATTCTTAGTCATCAGTTTGAGTTTAGGCACCGATAAGAATGCCATGTATGAAAAGCACTTTAATTCTGAGTCAATTATGTATCAACTTTGTCGTCTTTGTTTACATTTCCTCTCTGTAGGTAATCCAGTTCAGCCCCAGAACCATTTTCTTTAAACTCCACTGGTAAACCCATGATTATAGATGTTGTCTCTGGCAGCAACCTCTGGGCCAGCATAAAATATCCACGTGGATATCTAATAAGCATTTTAAACATAAAATTCATTCCTCTTTTCTCACCTAAGAATATCTCAGTCTTCTCCATCTCAATAAATGGCACTGCCATTCACTCAGAACCTCAAATCAGAATTGTAGTGACTTCTCTCTCCTTTTCTCTCTCTCTTTCTCCCTCTTCCTCCCTCCCTGTCTCTCCTCTTCACATAAGAATGTTGGTGCTAAAAAGATAATACATCTCTATTCTATTCACTCTTAACCATATTCACTGCTACAACCCTACTGATCTCCATGTCTGTTTTCTTGACATTTTTAATCCATTCTCAATGCAGCAACTTGCGTGTCTTTGAAAAACATAAATCAGATAGCATCATTTACCTGCTTAAAGTCCTTTAGAGGAGTTATATTGTTCTCTGAATGCAATCCAGATTCATCCTACAGCCCTGTGTTAGCTCACCGATCACCTCCTCCTGTGTTACTATTCCCCAATTTATTCACTGCTCTCCAAACACATGACTCTTTGCTATTGTTATGCTGTTCTTCACATAACCACACCAGGCTTGTTCCTGGTGCACTTGCTGTTCTCTCTGCCTGGCGATCTTTTCTGTCAGATTTTAAAAGACTGTCCTCTTTATAGTTTCTGCACATCCTATAGGCCTCTGATTAAATAGTATCTCCTTGAAAATACTTTCCTGGTCACCCATCTAAAATACTCAAGCTTCTCTATAGGAAAACATACTGCACTACCTTTCTAGCATTTATCACTGCTTGAAATAATCTTTTGTATTCATTTGTTTTCATTTCTATCTTCTGTTTTTCTAGACAGTAATCTCAATGAGAGCAGAGATTTTGACTTTCCTATTAAATAAACTTTTCTTCAATGTATAGATATTAGCTGATATAATATTGATTGTGATAATAGTGAGATAAATAAAAATATTATTAAATAGGGGTGTGTCGACCACTGTCCTTACAGATCAAAGACTTTATCCTAATTATAGCTCCACCCACGTAAATGAACTTTAGTTACTCATTTTATTTCTGAATCATTTCCCTGTCTTTTAAATGGAGATAATTACTAAGATACAGTATTGTTGGGAAGATGGCATGAAGTGATAGAAAGCTTAGACTCCATTTGCCTCCATTCCAGAGTCATTCTCTTCCCTTCCCACCTTGCCCTCCCCTGTGGCTGGCACCCATGTATCACCTAAATTCATTGTTCCTTATGCTCTTCTCTGAGGTCCAACAATAGGAGAAACGTTTTCTTTCAGTCAGGCCCCTATCCTCTTGCTGTTGGGCTATGGTTTCTTCACCAGCTGATTATGGTAAAGCTTCTGCCTGGCAACTCCTCTTCTCTCCCAGGCCCCACCCCTTACCAGGCACTCGAAACATCATTCCTTCTTCCTGACCTTTCAGAGGTAATAATGTCTTCTTGCTTTTGTTAGTGTCTGGATGCCTCACTGCCCAAAACTTAGTAAATAGTTCTTTCCTTAATTAATGTTAGCTAAGCCCTTCAGGTGAGCATTTGTTTCCTGCCAAGGTCATGATTGACACAGATACTGTATGTGGGCACTTTCTATACTGCCTAACACATACTTTCAAAAATATTTATTGAGTACCAGGCACTAAGCAGGCAGTCAACACTACTTTGTATCTGACATATATGTACGTAAGAGTTCATTTAGATGTTTATGCAAAATAAAAATTCAAAATAAAGCACCACTAAATTAAAATACGGGTTAAGAAAGTGCAGCAAAAAATTCATATTCCGCTGTATTGCCATTTCTCTTGCTGTTAGTATTTCTGTTGATATTATGCGCATTCCCTAGAAAAAGAAAATAGATACATATACATACATTAACAGGTTGTTTTATGCTTGATCCTCACTCATGGCTGCAGGTATGAGTTTATATACATACAGTTATATATTCACTGGTGTAATCGACAAATGCAGTTCTGATAAGGTGCAGCAACTAAAATAAGTGTTTATTTAATTTTTCATTTTATAAAGCAGAACTCCCTGGTAATCAGCTATCTGCAGTGGTGTTTTATATATCCATGGCAGGACTGCACTGGAGCATTAATTCTTTCTTCTTCTTCTTCTTCTTTTTTTTAAATCACCTATAGAACCTGGTCTTCCTAGGTGGTCTCCTATCCACGTACTAACCAGGCCTGACCCCACTTAGCTTCATGAGATCAGATGAGATCGGGCACATTGAGGATGTCATGGCCATACTTGAGGGCATTGATTCTTAAAGGCTCTGACTCTGAGATCAGAGTTCTTAGGTTCAAATCCTGGCTTTATATCTTACTAGCTCTTGACCTTAGATATGTTACTAAAACTCTCCTAATCTCAATTTTTCTTACCTATCAAAAGGAGGTATATGTTAATAAGGCTGTTATGAGTATAAACTGAAAAAATAATGTTCTCATTGAAATAGCATGGTAAATGGTCATAAAGTAGTTGCTATTAGTGTGATTATTAGTAGTGATGATCTTGAGGCTAGGTAAGATACTTAAAGAGATTCAGATATCTTAAAGTTGTAGAGTCTCCACATTCACAGTAACATATGATTCCATAACTTTATCATCATTTTATTTTCCTCATTGACTACATACACACACAATGTACCCCCATACCTATAAAATATATAAATATATATTTGAGATTATATATAGGGACTTGATTGACCAAGCATAGTATATGCTACACCTGTGCTAATCCAGTGTAATTAAATAAACCTACAGCCCTCATTCAAGCTTGTGGATAATCTAAAGTTGTAGAAAAACAACAGTAATGCTAAAGTGGGAAGCTATCTAAACCAGCCTCTTTAGGAAATCATCAGGAAACATGAGTAGATCTCTTTTCTGTGAACTCAGGTCTTCGTCCCACGTCTATAAAGCAAAGGGAGTGAACCTGATAGCATGCTTTAAAGAGATTTGTACATTAACCATTTGTTTAGGAATGACCTAGGATCTTGTTTTTTTTTAATATACAGATTACTGGTCTCTATGCTCATACCCACTGAGTCTGAGAGAAATGCGAAAAAGAAGAGACTACAGAACTACCTTATTTTAAAACAAGGATCGCAGGTAATTCTTATCCACACTTAAGCGCGGAAAATTGTTGGGATAGAAATGGTGTGTTTCAACTTTAATCCTCAATATGTCAAATATGTCAAACTATTACCATCATATTTGATTTAATCCAGGTGACAGCCCCTCTGGATTAATGTGAAAATCGACAATGATCTAAAACATACAGACCATTCGCTCTGTGTTAACATTATTGCCATTTACCTTATCTCTTCACTGGAGTTTTTGCATCACCACAATTTTAACAACCACATACACACATAAAACGTGTAGCCTTAATGGACTGTGAAGAAGTGAGCCAATCACAAAGGCAACACAAAATACAATCACAAACACCTGCAACTCATTACAAATTTAGCAGCACAAATGCCAGAGGCTGTAATGGGTCTCAGATAGTCTGTGCAACTCTGCCAATACTCACCTATATAATTTGGACTTGACATTTACTAAAAAGACAACATTTACAAAAAGAAAAGGGCAAAGAGTTTTACCAAATAGTCCTACTCCTTCAACTCCCCCTCCTTTGAAGGCACTGCAGAAAAAAAAAAATCAATTCTAAATACAGGTGCTATTTGTATTCCTTCTGGAGTGCTTATGAAACCAAATTAATTGATGAATAATTAAACCAATATTCATTCAGGGATTTGGAGGTATAATATTTTTCCCCAGAAAGTAACATTCTCTGTAAATGTCTTAACATAAAAATGAGGGGGGGGGAGAGAAAAAGGAGGAAGAGTAGAAATTAAAAATGTCAGCTTTATTTTTAGATTTTCTTCCTATTTTGATTTAAGGATTAGTTGTATCCTATAAGTGTTGACTTGAAATCTTACCAATGAAAATTGTCATACTTGCAAATATGGATCATTATGGTTGTCATTGTGTGGAACAGAAAAAAAAATTAAATTCAGGCATCTGGGAAGTAATTCTGTTTCTGGATTCATTGCTAGTTGGGTGACCTTAGAAATGTCATTTAACGAACTGGAATTCTGTTTCCTCCATTTCAGCTTTTGAGGACTGCAGACTCTAGCTTGATATCTGCCTTGGTGGCTGGCTTCAGTTACAGTGTAGGGACTCCTTATAAACTATGACCTATAGACAGTTGATTTTTTTCTCCATGCTTCCTTCAAAGTTCATTCTCTATTTTTCATGACATGAGTCTGAGATACAGACACTGTCATTAAGAACAAATCCTTTAATGTGTTATTGCTAATGCACCTATTATCCTAAGGAGAAGTTTTACTTTGTACCTTTTGGAGTGTTTTAAAATCTTTGCATGATTTTCCTTTGCCCAGTCTCTCAGAACACTGGAAATTACTCCTCTTCAATGCCATCTAATGTAAATTGAAGAAAATAAACTTATTTCAATATTTGAAATACAAATAGGAAAGTTATCTGTTAAGAAAATTACACATCTTCACATGGGAGAGAGGGAGAGAGTGAGAGAGAGAGAGAGAGAGAGAGAGAGAGAGAGAGAGAGAGAGAGAGATCTGTTCTACTTCTTATAAGGCCACAGTCTTATCAAATTAGAGTTCCACCCTTGTGACCTAATTTAATGTTAATTATCTCCTAAAGACCTTGTCTGTCTCCAGATACCTATGTTGGGGCTTCAACATATAAATTGAGGTAGAGTACAATTTATTTCATAGTACTATTATAAAGTAATAAGGAAGGGAAATATCCACAATGTGTATTAAAGTAAATAAACAGCTTCCTGTAATACTGTGACTTATAATAAGAAATATATATTTGGTCTTTGTCCACTGTTCCCAGCACAGAGCTCCTAAATTCCTTGGTATTTCCTAAGGTGTCTTTTGTTAAGTTAATTACTTTTGGAAAGCCTCTAGGTCACCTAAGGGTAGGGTCTGTTTGCCAGAGAACTAACCATGTAACTGCAGGGTGAAATTTAGTCCTACCCTTGACCTCTGGTAGGGGAGAGGAGCTGGAGATTGAGTTAAATTGCCAATGGCCAATATTTCAATCAGTCATGCTGATGTGATGAAGCCTCCATAAAGCAAACAAACAAACAAAGACTGGTTTCAGAGAGCTTCTGGGTTGGTGAACATGTGAAGATTCTGGGAGAGTGACAGGGGAGAGAGAGTGGAAACTCCACATGCTTCTCCTATCTCTCCCTATGTGTCTCTTCTAGTTGATTGTTGCTGAGTTATATCCTTTTATAATAAACTAATAATCAATTAAATAAAATATTCCTCTGAGTTCTATGAACAGCTCTAGCATACTAATTGAACTCAAGGTTGGAGTTGTTGGAATCTCCAATTTATAGCTGGTCAGTTCTGCACAAGTGACAGCCTGGGCTTGTGACTGGCATCTGAAGTAGGAGTGGAGGGAGACAGTCTTATGGGACTGAGCCCTTAACTTACAGAATCTGACGTTATATTCAGGTATACAGGGACAGAATAAAGAATTGGTTGGTGGTGTGGAAACTCCACTCACCACATGTTAGAATTGGTGACTAGAAACTTTACTTACAAATACTATATCTTAGTGTTTTATATACGTATACATTTATAGAAACATGACTGGAAAGATATGCTCAATATATTTATGATAAGTGCCTCTGGTAGTTGGATTATGAGTGATATCTAATTATCTTTAGTTTCATTTACACAATTCTTGTAATTAGGAAAAATATTATCAACAAATATCTGAGTGAACTAACATACTCTGGAAAATAATCTACTAGATTCTATAGCAATTTATAAACCTCTAACTCGGATCACTATAAGTGAAACTATTTTTCTGTTCCAGTGAACTCTCAACCTCAAAATGCTTTTGTGAATTCTCCTGGAGTATAAATTATGAGATTATTCCTAACCTTGTCAGGTTCTGGTGACACACTGCCTACTATAATATAATAGAAGCAATTCATAAAATATTTCTTCACCTGAACCAGTTTCAAGTTCTGTGGCTTTGCAGTTCTGGTTGTTCTTGTTCCTCCCAGAATGTTTAGTACAAGGGATCCATATTGGACAGGACAGATATTTGAGAGCTGATTTTACTTGCTAATTCTCAACATTGTTACTCTGGGTTTAAGGTGGCATTAGAAGGATGAAAAACAGATGTTTGAAGATAGTGATCCATGCTCATGTTGGTGCTTTGCAAATGCCTCATAGATGTGGCACATGCTATTGAGCCAGAGTATCTCTGGAATTGCCAGGCAGGGCCTGGAGCAGATAGGAACCCTAGGTTGGTAAACACCCTGTACAAAAAGCCTCATCAAGGAATTCTTGGAGAGCTGAAGGATGCATCACCCTGAAGTCCTCATTGACAAACAGGCCAAGTAAATGAAGTTCAGCACTTGTTGTTCCTTGGGGGGTGTACACAGCATGACCCTACTTCAGCATCTCAATGCAGTTGCGCTCAGGTATAGAAGACAGAAAGATGCAGGTGAGGGCTCTCAGCATGCACTGTGCCAAGCACCAATCTTCACATATAAAATTTGCACTTTATTTTGCTGCTGATGAACTGTTTCAGTGGCACCAAACTTACTTTATGAGTGACACCTAGAACAATACATGCTATTTTTAATCCTCAATATTTGCATTTGCTATAACATTAAAAAGATTGGGAAGCAATGAGTTAACCAAATGCCATTTTGTCATCATCTAAATTCAACCTGATTATGAGAATTTAAGCAAAGAAAGAAAATTTAAGATATTTGGTCATAAAGTAAAAATCATTATAATGCAGAGAGTGTCTCTGCCCACTTAGCTGCCTCTTTGACTAATGTTCTAATCGGCAGATGGCTTAAAATTTAATTAATTTAGCATTTCCTTTGCTGCTAAGCAAAACCTAATGCACATGCTTCTCTAAGATGCTCCACTTAGTTGTGTCTTCAGTTGCACACTGCTCTGGCTGGCAGCTTACCCCATTACGGGGCTAAGAAACCTTGAAGAGTGTTTATTTTACATTCTACTAATTAGGTGTGTGTATTTGACCTTGCTAATCTCTTCAGAGGAACCTGAAGAGAAGTGTTGCATTGTTTGGCATACTACTCTCTGAGTGAAAGCTAGTATGGCAGGCAGAAGTGAAGCCTCAAACAGAGCATTCAGGAGGTACACATATCCGTATCTATTTATGTAATCCAAAGAAGACCTCTTGTTTTTTTTTTTTTTATCCTAATATTTGTCCCACCAAAGGGTCTACTGGCCACAGGAAGGGTATGTCTGAATGACTCCATCAAGCTTATTTGATATGCTATAAACTGCTAATTTTGGAGGAGCCCACACTGGAGAATCCTTTAATGTGTTCATCATCATGTTCAATTATGTTATCACTCTGTTCTTCAAAAAGAACCTAAACTCTATTTATATTTAGTATATTAGTTGTATTTGTAATATACTTCTGCTTTTCTCTTTATTCTCAATTACCTTCGACAGCCAGGAGGGCCACAGAGAAAATGTTTTATTGCTGTTTGAGATTTCTTACTTTAAAAATGATGAACCTATCTTTACTGCCTTTTCTTGGGGTTAAAAAAAGATAACAGAAATATCTAGAAATCTCAAAATATTCCTCAGTTTTATTCACTTTCCTTCCCCTTACTCCCTCCTTAGCATCCTACCATTTTAAATGTGTAGAAAGAAGGAAGCTAACATCAAAGATCCTAAGGCTCTATTTTTATTCTCCACAGAAGTGGAGGTATAAGATTGTGATTGAGTATCTACGTTCAAGAGTTAACAAAGCAGTGTTAAAATCCCATCCTCACTGTATAACTCTGGATGCAATATTTAACCTCAATTTCTTTGTTTCTAAAATAATAAACAAGTCTCAGAGTGCTGTTTGAAGGTGAAATGACAAGCAAAGTACCAGGCATATAGTGATTACACAATAAATCTTACACTACTATTATCTACAGAAGTTCACTATGACATAGTAATTATTATTCTCAATTTACTATGAGAAAGTAAAGATTCCAAATATTAAATATCATGTCAGAGTTCATATGGTTGCAAAATGACAAATCTATGTCTTTTTAACTCCATAGTATATTTTTCATCCATATGCAATTATAGGTAGATTAGTATTTTTTTTAAGTTCCACTTAGCTAGGTAATCAAACTCTAGAAAGGAATTATAAACAAACAAACAAATAAATAAAAAACTAAAAATAAATTCTTGTAACTCCTGGTTATTGATAGAACATACATTAATAGTTAATGAAATCAAACCAGAATGGCCGGCTTTAATCTTTTCATCTTCAAATCCATCAAGTTCTGACTGATATGCGCCAACAGAAAATATCCAGGATGCTTTTTTTTTGCTAACTGAATTTGTTTGTTTGTTTGTTTGTCTCTTTCTTCACTACTAGGTTGGAATTAACATTTTCTTTCTTTTATGAAAAAAATGTTTAAATGCAACGAGGAAACAAAACACTTAATCCACTCTAGTAGGTCTGTGAGACATATGGCCTGTAGAGTAATTTAATCCAGCTCACCGTGGAATATGAAAATTGCTTCTTCCATCCCCTGCTGCACCTAAATCTGAATGTGGGACAAACAGTCTCAAAAACAAGAGCTCCTGAGGGCTATTTCTAAGGGGCAGGGCCACAGAGGTGTACAACAGTGGGGGTTTATAAATTCAATTTACTCGAATTCAGAGAAGTGGAAGAGAAATGATTGTAGTTCCGCTCTCTTTTACAGAACTCTGGGTTGGAATGGAAAGTAAAGAATTCAAACGATCTGACTCATTTAAGCAAATACAGAGCCAGATAGGATCCAGCAGCACAAGGGGAATTTCTAGAAATTCTGATAGCTCCCATTGATAAACTAATCTCTAGCTGAGCCAAAACTAACATTGTTACTTTGTCAATAATGATGGTGCTTTGTACAAACTACCCTAATGCATGCTCACACACACACGTTAAGAGCTGCTAATATGTGATATTCTAGATTCTTTAGGAAAAAATAATACACAAACTTTCTTGAACCCTCTTTTAAAATGTTCTTGGACATGCTTTTTTAAGTTACACATGACTAACATATTTAATGATGCCTCTTTGCAAAAATAAATGGCTCTCCATGTCAAGGAGTTATATATTTCCTGTAAGAGTCTCGTTAATTTGTTCCCTCTTGACGCCTACTCCAATTTATTTTATTAGTTTTTTATTTCCTGGGTTCTTTAGTAGGCTTGCATTATCCACTGGGCTGACGCATATTCAAACATGAACATCACAATTATATTAAGTAAATCCAATGGCCAAGAAGTATAATTCTTCATAAAATATAAAGGCATCTCCAGGAAACACAATTTGATAAAGACATTTTTGAGTAAAATAATTTCCTTGAGATAGCGGAGTAGTGCAGTGGAAGCGTCTGGGCTCATAAAATAATTTTCTTTTTTTTCAGCAAATAATCACCATTATAATCCACAATACAGCAACATACACAAAAGCTGGCTTAGAAGCCTCTGTAACTGTACGCCATTGCTGAATTTGGAATTAGAGCATCTATTGCCTTACCTAGGTACTGTCTCTTCATCCAGCTATCTAATCAGTCAGTTGATTTAACAAATAATTTTAAATATTTTTATATATGTAGAGCCTGTGCCATAGGCAAAGAAGGAAAGACTAAGTCTCTGTAAGCTGGTTTAATGGATTAGTCATCTCTAATTTGTTCTCTGAACCTAACAAAGTCATTTAAACTCCATGATTTCCAGTTCTACCATTTATTGAATGGGAAGACTGTTACTTTATAGCCTTCTTGAGAGGATTAAATAAGATTATTGATGTAAAAGTGCCTGTTACATGCTAACCGTTTAAGGCAGATTAGTCAGTGATGATTTCACTCCAGATTCAATGTTTAAAAAAATCAACACAGTTAATATGAAATTATTACCATGATCAAGAAGAGCCTTCTCACTGATAAAACATTCTATAAGGGACATTACTGGATCAACTGACAAAATTGGAATACAGACAGTAAATTAGGTAAAGTTGTTGGATTAATGTTAAATTTACTGAGGTTGGGAACTATACTATGTGTATGTAAGAGAACATATTTATTCTTAGGAAATATACACTGATGTATTTAAGGCAAAGGACCATAATGTAAGTAGTTTACTCTCAAATGGTTCAGGAAAAAGTTATAAACACAAATATGTATATATACTTACATAAATACATCTATAAAACTGGAGAGGGCATGTGGCAAGCAAATGGTGCAAAATATTAAGAACAGGTGAGTCTGGGCAAAGGGCATATAAATTTTTCTGTAACTTTTCCGTGTGTGTGAAATTGAAACATAATTAAAAATTTAAATAATATAGCAGTAAAGACAAACAGTGCAAATATAGCTAAAGTTCAGCAGTGCTTTAACTGAGCGGTGGGTAAAAGAGTCAGGGGATGCTTGGAATCTGAATTCATTCCAGGGGAAAAAATAGGTATAAGATGAAGAAGTTCTCCCTTGTGAATTGTAAAGATAGATACAGAAAAAAAATCAGATACAATTTCATTTTTTAACAGGCAGAAGCAAAAACTTTAGATACTTATTTTTCAACAGGTGTTACAGTGAAATGTAATATGTTCAAAAAGAATTATCTGAGTTCATGGCTGAGAAATCAACCTACAGTGGACTGTGAGAATTGCTGTGCTGATTCCCTTACCTACTTTTCTGCAGACCAATAGTCTGGTGAAATTCTCTTATGGAGAAAAAAAGACTGTCAAATTTGGGAAACTGCACCACCAGGTCTGATCTCAGAGGTTCACAATGCATAGAGGCAACTTATAAGGCTCCAAATATTTTAGAAGTAAAAAACTGGGCAATTTCCCAATCATTTAATGAAGAGTCAGTTTCTGGTGTCATGGATTGTGCTCTCTGACATACACATTGAGATGGAGTTTGGGGTGTCAGAGAAAGTAAGGAGGATGAGTATTTAATATTCATAGTGATTCTGCTTGGCCAAGGATCTTTATGCCACATCCTACCTCAGTCACAGATTGCTTAACAACAAGAGTGTGGTTCCCAGCAGCTGAAGCCCAGCATGAAGGAGCTGAGAGCTGGAAGCAGTCTGATGACCATAGTCTGCTCTCCACATTTCCTGTAACTGAGTAACAGCCTTCCATGTTGATCACATTTGGTTACACTGGTTTCCATTCTGCAAAATAAATTTTAGAAAATGATACTTTGAATTTTTAAGAGTAAACATGTTATCTCTGAAACCAAATATTAACCAAACTGCCAAAGACAGAACACTGATGTATATGACTATTGCTTTCAAATGTAATTTTTCTTTTATTCTTTTGTGTCCGTCCTTGATGGTATGTTCCTGGCAATATAAAATAAGTTATTCAAGGAGTATATTTGCTTGTCATAGTATTTACACAACATCATAGGAGTAGACAGTTAATAATTTTTATAACGATACCCTCTTTTCCCTTTAATGTTTGCTTTAAATAAATTTTTCATGTTTAACATCATAAACCCTCCTTGCCCCTAAATACCTTGCAGTTTAAGATGACCCATTATGGTCACAGTTCAGTATAATTAAAGAAGCACTAGAATTGGTGACAACAAGATTTAGCTAGATGGGAAGTATCAGTACTAACCGCCTGTAAAAATATAAATGAATTCAACCCTTCTTTCCTTCTCTATGAAAATTGGTTGAGTCAATATATGAGAAAATATTTTATAAATTGCAAAGCACTCTAAAACACAGGGGATTGATTTGCTTTGTTATTATTGTCTTTATCTTTGTCAAACCTGGTGATATTATTATTACATATATGATGAAATATAATCACACAGAAAGATATAAAGGAGTTCAGCCTTTATTTATTTATGCATTTATTCACTCAACAAATACCCTTTTTAGCATCTATGATGGATCAGGCCATGTTTTATGCATAGTTTTTGGTACTCATACCAAAGAATGAGTGCATTATTGCAGCAAAAGAGGAATTAGCAGTAAAAGATTTATTAAGATGTGTGTATAATTTCTTGTTGTTGGGAGGGCTGTAACTTCAGGCATAGCTACCTATTAATTAAAGCTGATTATTAGTATTACAAATCTGTGCCAGAATACAGACCAGGGGAGGCAAATTCTTCATTGTTAAATATTGACCATTTGGGTCCTGCATTCTCATTTCTATCAGGACACAAGCGGTGGCTTCTTATGAAACTACTTGATGGCCAATTCACCAGGTGTACCTCTCCTCAAACAAGTGAAAATCAAAAACACATGTTATATTCTGGAATAGTGTTATCAAGACAATAAATGTGAATTTCAAGAGAGCTCAGCTTGATCTCAGTGAGAGTGTTTTCCTCAATTTTTGTAGTATTATCAGTAGAACGGATTGGGGAGCAGATGGCTAAGACAGGAAGGAAGGTGAGATATATATATATATAATTATTATTATTATTTAAAATAGAGCTCTTTTTAAAAACTTCCCGGGCTCTTAACATATGAATCATGTATTTCCTCATTTAAAATGTTCTACCTATTCTGACACTGTTTATATGACACAAAAACTAATAATATCTTTAGTATATTCTCACACCCCTCCTATTATCATTCTGGAGTGCAGAGAGGTGGGTAAAAGAAAAGGAGAGAGGAATAGAAAGAAAGAGAAAGAGAAAATGAATTAGGTGTCTTTCATTTTATTGATTGTCTGGAGATTTTATAAATTATTGGGGGAAAATATTTAGACAAAATTTAAAGTCAATGAATTATTTAATAAACAGATGCCAAGTGGAAATGCATAATTTATTGCTTCTATGCATAAGTGAGTTTAAGGAGTTCCAAGTTTTTCCTTGTTTGCTAGACTGAAATATATATCCACACATAACCTTGTATAATATCTGAGGGAAACGTGCGGAAATTGTCACAATTGGTTCACCATTTAGTTCAGCAATTATTTACACAACATGTATATTTTCCTATGTGCTTTTGGGTACATTGAGTAAATGAGTCACAGGAATTTAAGAAGAAAAATAACACCAAAAATTGGTTTCCTGAGTCATCTCTTTCTTCAAATTTCTTACAATGCTCATCTTGCCCAGTTGAGCTAATTTTGGCCACATCTTCACAACTCTTAAGGCCTGGAACGCTTCTCCTGACTTTTCAACCAGTAAATATTTCCTTCAACTCACAATTCAAGGACACTCTCCCTACTTCCCCAGCTTGTCAGTTGATTCTATATTGCATTTTAATATATGCACATAAAAATGAATTATAAAACATATCACAATGTGGTAATTATTGGTTTAAAAAAAGTGTCAGCCAGTTAGACTGAGTTCTTTTAGCTCAGGAAAGATGTCTTATTCTGCTCAAGAAATGGATAAGGTATTATTATTATTATTGAAATAGTAACACTGAGAAAAGGCATGAAGGAAATTATAGGGTTATGAATATATGCATATATGAATACATTCGGAAAAGTGAGCAGAATAAGGATTCTTAAACTTTAGTGTACACCTCTCTGTGCCTCAGTTTTCCTTATCTCTAAGAGAGGTTTAATGATAGAATTTACCTCCTAATACTTTATGAGAATGAAATGAGTTAAAGCATAAGAAATTAATTCAAAACTGGTCTGAAATTAATTGAAGTTAAAACTTAAAAGAGAACAATGGTAACACAAGGTAAACTCTCCAAGAGTATAATAATTGTGATAATGATGATGATGGTGGTATTTGTAAACTCCTGGGTAGTTTTGGTAGCAAATTATTTGAGTGGGTGGATGTCAAGAGATTTTTAGCTATACTTTTGTTCTGCCATGAGCTAGCTATATAACGGGTAAAATATGGAACTTCCTGAGTATTAGGATTCCCATCTGAAATCAAAGGTTTGGAAAACATTTTCTGCTAAGGTTTAGCAAAACTATATAGGCAGAATGTCCTTACATTGAATTTAGTCCCTTTATTTGTGGCTTTAAGTATAATATTGATCCTGAGGAGTGTTAATCTTAGTATTCTTTAAGCAGAGGTAGAACAAATAACAGAGCTGTTAGTATGGAGCCTTGTGGTGTCACAAATGCAAGAAATGAGAGGAGATTTTCCCTGTCAAAAAAATAATTATTCTACTTAATATTTTTGTGCAACTACATTAGGCATCATTGTACAAGATACTCATAATAAAAAAGTGAAAATGGATATTCTATCCATTCAGCCTATGCCATCACAGATGTTTTATTCAAGTAAACTTCCTATAACAAGGAAGATAAAGACAATAGAGGAAGGTACTCAAGACCCTAGAAACGGAACTATAATCTTACAGACAATTCTTTTCACTCCAAGCATTTCTGTGTCAGTATAATAAAGGTAGAGAACTTAGATGGGTTTATAATTACATTGTTTTTCAAACTAGCTGCTCAGCTCAAAGCATCCCAGTTGTATCTGAACATTTGCTTTCCTAACCAAAAATATAGGCTCATAAAGCTCCTCCTATAGAATTAAATTGCCAAGTTGCCCAGACACTTTTTCCTGCTCTAGCAGGAATCCTTTTGGTTAAGATAGCATGTTTCCTCTGTACCAAGACCTGCATGACCATTGCTTTGTGTGTACTTTGCATGACATCCACTGGATGTGTAGTGCCTACAAATGTCCTCCATCCAGATTCCTGCCTACTTTTGTTCTTATCTGCTTGCCTGGCTTTTAACTCACTCCTATCTCAGTGTCTGATATTTTGGACATGGTGGCCTATCTCAGTCAGCTTGGTTCAGCTCACTGCCCCTTCCTAAACTATCTGAAGTGCTTAAAGGTCTTCCTGACAAAACACAAGGGCTAGAGTAACAAATCGAGAATAATTACATGTTCTTCTAAGCTAATTTTCCAGCCCTGTTGCTAGATTATACTAACGTATATTGTCAAAATGGGGCTGAGTTCAGGTGTCTGGTTTACTGTAAAACTATAAGTTTTCTCTCACTCTCCTACAGTTTCTTTATAGGTAATTATTAAAATGCATGGACATATGAAAAAAAGGCAATGTAATCAAATGGTTTCTAAATCTAGATGTGTACTTATAATATGATAGAAAATACAATAATATTTTATTTAATTATCTTGGATGTATTCTAGGTATCAGTTTCTGATACAGAAAAAGAAAATATGATCTCTGACCTTTAGTAATTCATGACTTAAAGGGATAGTATGACTTACATGGAATTTGAGGAATTAGGGTTATTTGCATAGAATATTGAGGCTTTTGAACTTGACATACTATATAGTTACCTCTACTGTTGGAACTCCAAATTTACTTGATAAAGTTCCACTACCCCAATCTTTCAAAAGGTAATTAATTAAATATCTTATTTAACATAAGAAAAATATTTACTTTCGTGGATGAAATAAATTTGGGTGGATAAATAGAACATGGTGTTTGCTTGAATATCATGTATTTTTGTCTTCAATAACAAAGGGAACAGAGCTAACAATAAATACTAAGAATTAGTTTTCTATTAGGCTCTTTAGGTATGTTAGTGCATTTATCCTACTAAAAATTAATAATCAAAACAATAAATTTCATACAATGGGGAAAATGCGATACAATATAACTGAACAAATTTCTAAAAAATAAAATAATTAGAAAATTGAGCAGAATCACAATTTGAATGCATGTCTATTTGACTTCAAAATTCACAGACTTTAAATTTCATCCTTAAGAAAAAGATCTTAGAACTAGACAATAAATAAGAATTAAAATCCTGTATAATCCTAAAATTGCTCTCCATTAATGTAATAGAGTTTTATTGATGGTTTTTCATTAATACTACACTCTACTTACTCCAGGACCCTCATATGGTTTATATATATTCTTGGTTTGTAAATTTTCTGTAAATTTTCCACTGAGTTGGCCTAAGAAGCAAGTCTTTTAGGCTATTAATGTGTTTCTATCGACCAGTTAGTTCCCTAAAACATGATAGGCACTCGGTATATATTAATTGCATAGAATAAATAACTGACTATAAAATGGATAAATATTTTTAGAATAACTCATATGTCTTGGTTTTATAAAAATCTAATGATCACTAATCATTTGATTTTTTAATTTTTTTATGTTAGTTATTTGTTCTACTTCTTTTCTTTAACTATTTTTTAAAGTGGGTTGAATTAATAATGTTTAGTTTTTATTATTCTGAATTTTATAGTTTATGACATTTACCATAAAATATCATTGAGAAATTTTAGTTTTACACCTTGGGTGGAATATCTGGTTTTACAAATATATTATAGTGGAGAAAAAATGTATTGAGCACTTACTTCTAGGTGCCATTGAGTGCTAGGAGATCTCTATCATACCGTAGCTTTGATGTTATATCTGTATTTCTCGATAGCACTGGGCTTAATCGTTAACATTTCTCTAACCATGATCATTGTTTATTGTTACACTGACAGCAACTCACAAAGCTCACATGAATTTTAGCTGTTATTTTTTTTCTCCTTACTAATTTCCAAGTTGGATATAAGATTTCATTTCATTATTGCTTTGTGTGTTTTTCTCTTTGCATACTTACTTTATTCCTTCCTTTTATTTTGCTTTCCTTTGATAGTCTAACAGTTGGATATAAGAGAATGTCACATTTATTTATTCTCTATTTTCTTTTTCTTGAAGGCAAGAAAATTAGCACCTTGATGGAAGAGACACTGTGTAGAATATATTAGCATCATAGAACTCTTAAAGACATCTCAGTGTATTATTACAAAATTTAAGGAGGCATCATAGTTTTCCCATTGTTTTAGTTTTCTAACCCCAGATCCCATTGTCACACAAAATGACAGTAATAAAAATATGATTTTTGAATCAGCAAAAGTGGGTAGCGAGGTTCAAATTTCTCTCCATGTGAAAAGATGAACTGAATGAGAACTAGTACAGACAATTAAATACCATACATGTTTCCTTGGACATTCTAAAAAAGAAAAAATAAATGTGACATTCTAACAACTTCATTTTGCCCTTTGCTCTCAGAAAAGGTCTAGAATATTGAACATAGAGAACAGAAGTCCGTGATGCACTTCTGAATAAAATTCAAACCACTAACAAACTAACGATGTTTAAAATAGTTTTGTGTAATAATTTTATATAATAGTATTTAAGACTTGCCTCACAGAATGTTACTTGACAATTTTTTTAAAGAAAATACTAATATTTTCTTCATTACTATATAATTATAAGGCTCACCCTGTATAAACTAAAGTACCACAAGTGACATATAGAATGAACCTTCAAAAGTTTACAGTATGATAGTATACCAACTAGAAAATATCATATTTTTTAAAACCCCAAAACAAATACATTTCTACCATATTTAAAAATATTTTTAGAGCACAATTGAATATCTGTGATACAAGAAATATTTTATAGTTTACTAAGTCAGATGCAAAACTATATCAAATTTTGAAATTAACCATGAGTTTAATTATAATTAATGTGGAGGGGTGTCTTCCAAGTCTCTGTAGGACAAAAGTGACTACCTATATTTTAATCCTGCCATAAATTCTCCAAAAATACTACAAAACAGGAGGAAAACAAAAAACCAGGTAAGACCCATGCCCAACCAGGTCTAGAGATGCCATTGCACAGGACTGCATGAACACCTGAAACCAAAAGAACTAGATCTAGAGCCATACGAGCAGTGAGAACCAGGAAATTTTCACAAGGAGAAGTGTGCAGTGAGGTCATGGTTATGGCTCATCAAAAAATAACAGCTCATAAGTATCACTCTTGGAAAGACTGGATTCTATCTTAGTGGGGAAATATTGAAGAGAACACTGAGACTTAGTGGTTTAGATCAGTGGCCACTAGATGCTAAAGCAAGAATCTTGGTGGCAGTCTTAGAAAGGCAGAATGTTGAGGGAAAATTGAGGCAAGCTCTTTATAGGCTTGTTGGTGAAGAGAAAAAAAGATGTGACTAAAGATATTGTAAGGATGTTGAAAAAAAAAGATAGTATCAAATTAGAAAAAAGCAGGTAAGAAACATATCATTTTATTTTTAAAAATTAATTTCATTGAGGCTCAGAAGAGAGTGCTAAGTAACAAAGACACCACATGAAGTCCCTATGACACCCCAATGAATTACCAGTTATTGCCCTCTAAAAAATGCAACATAAACAGATAAATACAATCAAATAGTATCTAGGAAAGTCAATATGTGAAGAAAATAGAAAATAGAATTTTAAAAATTTCTATAGATAAAACCACTAAAAATAGGAACAAAGGAAAACTGTTATGTTCCAATATGAATTAAGTAACATTGAACAAGGAATTTATAGACATAAAAGAACATCGCAAATAAACCAAAATTTAAAAACTCAGAATTCTAATGGAAAAAACACTAAAGGCTGTGAAATCAGAGCTGACCAAACCAAAGAAAGAGGTTAAAGAAATAAGTCAATCATTTCAAAAAGGAAAAATAAATTACAATTCTAAGAGAGAATACGTATGACCAAAAGTACAAGGCACACCTGACTATAAGTAGAGTAAGGAATTGGAAGAAATCAATAGATATGAGACAAATAAAAAAAGCTTTTAATTATCTAAAGTGGGGTCCCTGAAGAAAAAAACAAGTAACTGAGATTTTTAATATAAAAAATTATAAGTTAAAATAAAAAAAGTAAGTAAGCATTGATAAAAAAAGATTTGAATCTCATATTGAAAGTCTCATCAAGTATGTGGGAAAAATTAATTCAGTGCCTCAACTATTAGTCATATTGAAGTAAATTAATATACATAAAGGAAGAACCTTTTGAACCACAGTCAAATATTAAGTACCAAGCAAAATAAGTGTTGGTATCTAACTTTTCAACAAAAACATATAACAGGAAAGAGTAGAGCAATGTTTTTAAAGAAATCAAAGAATCGAGCAAAATAACTAATGTTCAGGCTATAAAAACACAGTTTTAAACATGAAAACTCTGAGAACTTTGGACTCATGAGCTCTTCCTGAGAAATACCTTAGAGAATTTCACTCAACCAAGATAGAACTGAAGAAACTATACAAAATGGCTGGTAGTGAAAAAAAATAAACATTTAATAGAATCTAACTAAAATAATGTGAGGATAAAAGTGAAAGAATAGTATATAAATGCTATATGATAATATGGAAATACCACAAGTTTTTTTTTAATGGAAAGAGAAAAGGAAAAATAGAATAAGCTCATTAATTGCCACATACAGGCTAGTCAAAGGATATCACTTAAAACTGACAAATTGTATCATATAAACTGCATAATAGTACATTATATAAAACTCCCACTAACTCAGTGTCTTAAATCAGTAATCATGTTCTTATGAATGGGCTAAACTCCGCTGGACTATTGATCTCAGCTTTTCATATTCTCACATATAGGTGTTAATTGGGGAAGTCTAAACTAGGGGACTCGACTAAGGCAGTTTTGGCTTTGCTTCACATGTCACATCTGCATCCTGGGACTTTCTAACTAGCCAGCCATGTTCTCCTCATGTCAATGGGAGGGTGCAATAGAACCCATGGAAACATGCAAAGTTCTCTTGACACATAGGCTTAAAAATGTCATACTATTGTTTCTATGTCATTCTATTTGTCAAATAAAATCACATAGTCCAACTCAAAGTAAAAATGCATGGAAGAATGTGAGTGTGGCCCCAGCATAATATTAAGGTACCATAAAAATTACATAGCAATGGGTATGGATACAGGGACAGTTGGATAACCACAGCTAATAACAGTCTACCCCCAAACAAATAGTAGAAACATAAATAAATAAAAAAGGACTATGTTCATTTTATAAAGTTATCAATGTGAAAATTAAATTAGAACAAAAATGCAAAAGTTCATAAATACCAAAAGAAATATAAAATCAAATAAAAAACAAAAAACCTTAAAAGAAAGTAGATCACATATTAAGAAAAAACATGGTAAATATAACAATGAATTTAGTAATTTTAATTTAAAGTAATGTCATGCAAAAGCAAGGATATTAGTCACATTAACAAATATAAATAGGCTTAAATGACCTATTAAAAATGTTTTTAATTGGCTCACTAGGCATATCTCAAAAGACTCCCTGCCAAATATAAGCAAAATAAAAGACATAAGCAGAGGAATGTTTGGGAAAATTTTGAGCAAAGGAATGCAGAGGTTGCAATGTTGCTATCTGGCAAATGTTTAACAATCAGGCAAGAAGCACTAATGCTTAATAACACAAAATCTACAATTCACAATGAAGATAGAACAATTACAAATATCTGTGTACCAATCAACACAGCAAAACTTTACAAAGGTAACACTGAAGATCGTGCAACAAGAAATATACAGATACTTACTTATAGTAGAAGACTTTGACACTGAGCTCCTTGCTTGAAACAGGTCAAGCAGGACCACCCTCCCCTAAAAAAATAGTGAGGATATAGAAGACCTGAAACAATTTAATCAATAAGGTATAACTTATGGATATAATATATATATATATATATATATATATATATATATATTAATTTGGCACTCTGGAATATTTTCTAGAAATCCTTCCTTAGACTGTATTTTATGCTCATTCTTCATTAACAAAGGACTAGATTTATCCTTTCAGGCACCATTATTGATTGAATTTTATTTCTTTAGATACAATACCATTATTCTCATCACCATTACTATCAAGAAACTAGGATGTTGAATGTGAGAAGTGAAGTCTGCATTAGTAAAAGATGAGATTTAATTTCCCTTAACATAATTACAATTGAACTCTCTGCTTCTTGCTGCCTACTATCTTTTTTTATTTATTGCAGGGATGTTTTTCTATATTCATTTCAAATCAAACATTTTCCCTTCGTTTGGGCTTTTGACTCTTTCACTGCTTTGGTCTGCACTGGCATGTTCTTAATCTTTTATTTGGAGTTTGCAATGATTGGGAGGAATGGCATGGGCAAATTTCCTCACAGGCTCAGGCAACACATTTTACTAACTTTTTCCTGTGCAAAAGTAAGTCATTTAGCTCTGAGAATTTTCTATTTAAAACTCTAAGAAAAATTTTGCATGTTACAAAATCACGTTGAATTTTTAAATTATTCTGATTTGATAGCAAGATTTAATGGAATACTGGTTAGCTCTCGTGTTCACATGTTTGAAACTTACTGAATTTTCCTGGTTTTAGAAGCACATGTTCATCTATATTTAGAGATCATGATTAGCAATTCTTTGAAGATGATGGTAGTATTATTCCATGATTGTTTATTTGTTATTAAATTACTAATTCAAACAATATAGGATCGGCAGGTTCTGCCACAATTTGGGCAATGAGCCTCTCCTCTCGAGAGCTTGATTTAAATGCTCTACTCGCTATTTCAAGCTGTTCCATTTTCATCATTTTGTTGTAAAATGTATACAGTCCCTATACAGCCCTTGTTACTGTATGCTTCCTTCTATAATAATATAAAACTATCGCCTCTCATGCAAATCAAATGTTTTTTTTTAACTTCAACTGTTATGTCTCTTTGTTCAGTTCGAAGAATAATTATTATCCCTAACCCACCACCTATGAGAACTTATAGTATTCAACACAGAATAAGGCAACTTAATTTTTTTCTTTAATCGTGAGAAAGATTTGACAATAAATTTGTTGTAATTTAAAATAATAAAGTATATAAAGTTAAAATATACATATAAAGCTCATTTAAGAATGCTACTAAGAAATATTAGGATCTGCTATCCTTAAATAGAAAAGATGAGATCAAAGTGTTATATGCATACCTTTGAGGGAGGAAGGGTAAAAAGAAGTTCCATTCGTTTAGGGGGAAAAATTACAATTTTCATATTTACTTTTTATTATCATATTAAGTTGACTGTTTATGTCTTATATTACACATAATATATTTATCTAGGTTTTTAATCATTTAATTTTCTTAATTGATACGTACTCAAGAGAGTCTGGAAGCTACTGGATTAGATGGGTTTTTGCTCAAACTTCAGTACCTCACATAACATTTCATGAATTGTGCTGTATTTGACAATTATTAAAGCTAATTTTAATGCACTACTGAAAAGGACACAGTGAAGGGCTTGGAAAATCCAGAAAGTGAAAACCCATACTAGGTAAACAATAGATAGATATAATTGATGGATGGGTGGATGATGGTGATTTTATGGATGAATAGATAGGTAGGTCTAGATCACCACTTTCTCAGAAGACTTTCAGCTAAAATTCATTTAGTGAATCCTTGAACATTCATTGTCCACACCAGTAATTTATGTTGTTCTATGTACACTGGATTACTATGACCCTACCTTATATTTTACTTTGTCCTAAAGAAATAATATAGCTGGATACGAATTATAGTATGCTATTGACATTTGTATAACACATATTAAGACAAACCCAATAACTATTAAAATAATATAATTTACAGCCAATGCCATTTAAAATTCTGCATTCACTCCCCATACATATACTCCATTCTGTACTTGGAATAATTAATACTAAATGCTCATTTGGCTGATAATCACAGACGCAGGTGTGTACAATGAACATGAGATGAGTCTGAGATTTTTTCTCTTACCTCTGTCACGTATTAGCTTTGAGTCATTGCACAAATCATTCCAATTTTCTGACCCTCAGATTTCATTGCAAAGTGGAGATGGTAATACTTATCCTGAAGGAGAGTCGTGAGAATTTGACACCACGTAGGGTACTACCTCAGTGTTAGGCACATAGTAAGGCACTGAAGAAGTTAAAGCTACCAGCTGCCATAACTATTAATGTCTTTGTGTTGTGTTTTTTCCACTTGGTCAGAGGAACTTTCAGTTAATATTGATGCCATGAATCCAGTCTTAATAAGCCTAGATTAATAAGATGCTGTCCTATTCTCCGTCTGTGTTGAAAGCTCAGATTTATGACTGTGGCAAAGCAGGAAATTAATTCAGATCCAATTTTGCAATCTCCAGCATTCCTTTTTTCAGTATCTAAATTGTTGATTTTTCTACATCGATGTTCATACACCACATATGAGGAAATGATCTAGTATTTATCTCCAAAATTGTTGCTATATCTCAGTGCTCACAGCTAATATTAAGAGTCCTCTCAGACTCATTTCCCAAGTTTCTGAGTTCCTTGAACTTCATCTAAGGTAGATACACATATCAGCCCTTCTCATTCTCCTTTCAAAATGAAATTTCCTTTCAGCCTTCTTCACTGCCCTAAGCAGAAAACAACTCTCCTCCTCTCCAGTAGTTCTCACTATGTTTTTACGATATTAGGAGGCACTGTCTGCAATTTGGAATTATTTTGGCTTATTATAAAGCTCACATTGTACTTCATTAGCAGGGGTGCTGTGAAATTATAAAAACATTTTTGAGAAAATTACAAGATATTGAGACTTGTTTCTCACTGAAAACATGCAAAGCCCTTCAGGGAAAATACAAGCAGATGGTGCATGAAACATTTATTGTTTTCCTATGTATTTGTAAACAAATACTATAAATTAAGAATTTCAGAATGATCTTTAGGAAATCTAGTAGCAAATTAATATATGAACTATCAAATTAAAGTAAAAGAACTATGATACCCTTTACCATCTTACCAATTTTTTTCTTTCCCGTCTTTAATGTTTTGAAAAGGTTTCAGAATTGATCCAAAATTGATTGTCAAAAAGCTTCCAAAAAAGCAAAAGCAGCAGCCTTTTTTTTTTCCAGGTACAATTTTTGTAACTCATTTAAGCTCTATAATTAACACTACCAAAATAGTATTTCTCCTTCATCATATATATAATGATATTGCTTGTATCTACCCATAAAACCTAATACCAAAAATCCACAGCCAACTAAACATAATTGAATGAATTACTTATGACCATTTAAAGATCTAAAAATGTAATTTACATTCTTTGTGGTTTCTCTTTAAGGAAGAGTTGTGATTTTAGGAAGCTTATAGGTGCTACCCTGAGGACTTTTTTGGAGCAAGTGAGAATAACTGAGTGTGAAGGAAAATATCATTTGTTCTTAGCTGCTTTGTCTATATATTAAAGTATTTTAAGGCCAGAAGTTATTTTTGTTTGTAATAGTCAGAATTCAAATGTGACTCTCATGCAAATTAATGAACCATATTCTAAGTATAAATCATCTATATCTCTCCAATAATTGATTTAGACTTTTCCCTTCTACTTTGCTTAATGTTATTTCTCCTTGTTCTCAAGGTAATCTTCCACATTCTATTCCTTCATTTTCCAATTTCGTTTCAGAAAGGCAGAGCAAAGGTCCAAATGAGGTATTTGATCGCCAGAAAATGTTTCTAAGTATTATGTAGTGGCAATAAAACACCTTTTAGAGCACACTCTTAAAGACATGTTATCGATAACCAATGCTATTTTAGTCCAAGATGTTTCATTGTATTTTGACATTCAGATTAATTTTCTCTGGTTTAAGATGAACACAAATACAAGGAGAAAACATTTTATTACAGTGAAAAAGGTTAAGCTAGTGAACCATATTATTTTTTGACTTTTACAAATAAATATCATCATTTTCCCCAATATTCTCATAAAAAATTAAAGTTAGAAATTGAATTATCTGTCTTTGCTTCCCCTCTCTCCTTTGCTATATTCCTTCTTATTCTCATTTTTACACAGAGATTAACAAATGACATTTCAGAAACTGCTGGGAGTTTATAAAGGGGTATATTGAAAAAAGAAGTACTCTTGATGTCATGAACAATAGTTAAGTGTCACTCTCAATGTATTGCAAATGAAGAATGATCTATGACTACCCAGCCCCACATTCTTTACAGACTGTACATATGAGTAGTTTAGTGAAAATCATTCATATTAAGTACTAAGCACTTTAATGAGAAGAAGAAATAGTGTCATCTACTGAAAACTCTACCTAGTAAGAGAGATAATTATAACATAATTCTCTAGGTCTTTATTCATAGTTTTAAGTACAAAAATAAAATTAAATAAATTTGTTTTAAGGAGTACAATGCTGAAGACCTTCTCCAAAAAGACATTTTTATTTTCTCCATTTGTTTATACCTTGATTTTGAATTTGAGTGACTTAATAATTCAAAAAACAGTCTTTGGATGACATTTTTTTAACATATAGCAGAGCCTCCTAATTACCATAATCCTCACGTCCACACTTTTGCGCTTTGTCCTTAAGAAACCAATAAATGTTTCATGCAGAAATAATGATATAGCAATGGATCGAGGAAGATGAATAACCTTTCTCCATTCCAGAACACCGAGACTACAAACCCACGTCCCTCTGTTCTCCACAACAACATAAAAGTGCCTGGTGATATCACAGTCATCATCATTCTTTGCCTTTCATATGCAGAAAATGATTGTTGATGCATTACTATCTTTAATGGAATTCAGTTTCCCTACTACCTCCCTCCCTTTTGTGCTCCTTCCCTAGAAAGCAAGCCCAGCTGTTTAAAGTTCAATCACATAGTAGAGTGAGAGAAGGGATTTCCAGACAGTATCCAGAAAGCACTGGAAATTAAAACTTTGTTTTGTCAGAGGTTATATTTGTTTAAGAAAGCCTGGAAATCATTCATGATATAATCATCTACCATATGTTGAAACCAAAAAGTGGCTTCTTTGGCACCAGTGCATGTATCCAAGAAATAAAGTGTCTTAATCTTGTGTACACTTTATGGGATTTGCTATCTTGGGTTGTGGAACTTTGGATCTTAGAAGCACCCTTACACTTTGAGTTAGTGGATTTGTCACCAATAATGACAGTTCTGCTTCAAAAATAAAATTATACTCTAGAAATACCACTGTGAACAAATGAAGAGGAATCATATCGCTAGCTTCAAAGAATTGCGCTTGATGAAACTGTGCTCGAAGGAAATAAACCAAGCAACTGTGGCCAAAGAGAGCTCTTCCTGTTGTGTGGGATGATTCATAGTGGACTCAGACCAACAAAAGGTTCATAAGATCAATATCCCAGCATTTTGAGATCCATAGGAGATTAAAATTTAACCTTTGGTTTCTCAAGTTTTACAAAAATAGAATACAACTTTACATTTTCTGAAATAATATAAGGTGGAGAAAAGAGGGTGGAGCATTTTAGAATTATGAATTATGAGTGAAGAAGTTTTAAAATAATCTTGGATATCTCCTTATATCTTATAGATTGTAAAAAGTAGATTGCAATCAATAAGTAATGTGACCTGAGCCACACCATCAGTCAGGGTAATTAGAATCTGATTCATTCATTGGTAAATATGTAGTAAGTGTCTGCTTCATGCTAGACATTATTCTAGGTTCTGGGAATAAACTAGTAAGCAAAACAAATCTTTCCCCAGTTGGGCTTGCTTTTGATTGGGACGAAGGACAAACAAATGTCCAAGTAAATGTAGAGTATATATATGAAAGAGATCATTGCAATGAAGAAAAATAAAGTGGAGAATAGAGAATAGGGTGATAAGTAGATAGGGGAAAGTTGTTTATTTTATATAGTGTCTTCAGTCAAGCCTCTAATAACATTTAGGTAGAAACTGAAAGTGAGAGAGTGCACCATGTACTTATCTCCTTACTACTTTTCAGTGCTTTCCCACCAAATCTGGCTACATTTTTGATTGCTTACAACTATTAGAATTTTTTTAATTCTATGAAACTAATGCAGACTTTGTATCATTGACAGAGTGGTCATTGAAAAGGCCACCTTCTTCAATCTAGGTGCTCCAGAAGTAGGTCTCCTACAAACTCCAACTTCCTAATCACCTGAGCTAATGGTCCTCACTAATGGGAAGATCTCCTTGATCTCCCCATCACTGTTGTCTTTGCTTTTTATGAAATGCTTTTTGATCTTGGATATTGAGAAACTATGCAATTCAGATTTTGTCTAAGCCATTCTCTCTTTCTCTCTCTTCTTCACAAATTTTCTGACTTCATTTGGCTCATCAATGTAAATTATCTCAGAATATTCTGTGGTCCACTGTCTTTCTCTGCCATACCCTTCATCAGCTGAAACTTAGATTTTGTGATTAGATTGCCAGGGTTTGAAATTCTGACACTGGCACATTTTAGCTGAGTGATTTTGTGGAATTTTCTTAACCTTTGTTCTGTCTTCCCTTGTCCATCAATAGGCACAATAATAATATTGACCTTCCAAAGTTATTGTGTGTGTTAAATGGGTTAATTCATGCAAAGTATTTAGGACAACCTCTGGCATACAAGATATGCTCAATGTGTGTTAGCCATTATTATTAGTTCTTAAACGTCACCTCTTATAGATCATAGACTTTATTTATTTATTTATTTTAATTAAGTTTTTTTGAGGTACCATTGGTTAATACAATTATGTTAATTTTCAGGTGTACATTATAATTTCACATCTATATATTCTATTGTGTGTTTTTACCACCCAAAGTCCAATTTCCTTCAGCTATCATATATATTTGATCCCCTTTACACATTTCACCCTCCCCCTCCTCCTTCAGCCCCTACCCTCTGGTAACTACTAGACTATTAAATTAATATCTCAAGATCTCAACTTTCTTCTGAGATTTTATCTTTATATTTCCAAATTTACGTTGAGAGTGTCATCTAGATCCAAACTTACTACCACAAATTACCATGTACCAAACCTCACTATTTATCCCTCCCAATCACTGCCTTCTTGTTTTCTGTCTCACCATATCATCCTTTTCCTTATACTATTTTCTAGGTGTAGGAAAAAATGTCTAAGTTAGCATATGCAAAGAAAAACACTCCCAAATGAGACCTTTTTTTCCTTTAGAATTGCCTTATCTCTTTTTTTAATACCTAAATAAACAACTTTAATATGTTTTATATTAAAATGAATATCTTAAAACTGAATCTACAAGCAAGACAAGACAGATGAAATGTTGGTTCATAGGACAAGTAAGGAAAGGCGATACACTACTTTTACTTTGTCTTTTTTCCCCTTTTCCATTGATGTATATTTTCTGTTTTGTTTCACTCAGTTATGGTTGCTAAAGTAAATGAACATCTTTGTTTTTGTAAAGAAATATTCATAAATAGATGTGTATATGCCTATAAATGAAGAAAAACATTTCAATAACCAGAAAATCTCTAAACTTTCTAGTATTAATAATCAGAGAGAGAAAATAGTACACTTCCTGGTATAGGTGCTATGAAGTTGCTGGGCCCAAACTATCACCAAGCAGCCTGCAGGACTTGTGAGTGGCTGCCAAATATCCTGGAACCACTTCTAGCACATAAGAGATCAATGGAAACAAAAAGAAACAAGAAAAAGAAAAACAGATTTTTTTATGGTTGCCCTGTGAAATAATGAGTACCCATAATATGTGCCTGAAAGAACTGTGTTATGCACTGCAAAGCCCCTGGCTGGCATAGTTAAGAATACCTATAATAATATTCATATTAATTAGGGTTCTGAGTGATAACATTCACATTATTTAAGGTTCCAAGAAATTTGCAATCTCTTCAAGAGATACTCCATGAAAAAATTGAACATGTATACTGTACCTTATAGGATATTAGAATATAACCCCCTTAAGATTTTATTGTCTACTCTTATGACCCTAGATGAAATTGTCCTAACAAGTAATAATAGGTCACCTATAAAAAACATTCTATAGTAGAAATCAGTATTCAAATAAATACGTGTAATAGAAACTATTTGTAGACATATAGATCTCTTATAGTTCTGATTCTAATGTGCTATGACCAGACCCAACCTTCAAAATCAGTGACAGTGAATACAGGAAGTGATGTATTTACCTGGTACTAAGGCTAAGTTTCAGAATTACTCTGCTATTGAAAGACAAATGGATGAATCAGAGGAAGTATACATGCAGGTTTAGCAAAAGACTAGCATTAACCCGATTTTCCTTTTTGCATCCAACTTTTGCTAATATGTCAGCTCCCTATTCTGCTAAGACTGTCCGTTAGAATAATAGTTTTTACACTCATCATCGATAATGTGTCTGCCACAGAGAAAATTCAGGCCAGTTACAATATGGTATAAAGCTTTCTATAAGTGTGGGTGTTTCAGCTTGGGTCTTATCTCATTTGAAATTGAAATATGTTTGCAGTGCTTGAATGTGGGAAGATTAATTATCACCTCTGTTTCAAAATAAGCAGCAGTAGAAACCCTCACATGAAAATGTGGAAGTGACATTGTCGACAGCTAACAAGAAAGGTTTTCAGCTGGAAAAGAGTGCAAACAGAAACAAATGCATTCATATTTCTACTATGCAGCCAACAAAAATGGTGTTTGATACTGGCTGACTTGCAGAACAACCAGGGCCCCATTTTAGTTAGCACACAAATGCAGCAAGATGAACCAATGAGTTCTGCCTCCCAGTTATAGCCATTTCACATTTCCAAGGCCAGCACAGATCTCACTTTCTTCTCCAGTAAGAGAGAAAAAAGCCTATAGTCTCAACACTGACTAGCAATGTGGCATTAGGCAAGAAATTGATTTTGTTAGGCCTCAGATTCTCTGTCTATGAAATGGACATAATAATGGGGGAAAAGTGAAGGGATGAAGAAGTACAAATTAGTAGTTACAAAACAGTCTTGGAGATTTAGAGTATAGCATAGGGTATATTGTCAATATTATTGTAATGGTTGTGTGTAGTGCCAGATGGGTAGCAGCGTAATCAGAGGGATCACTTCATGGTTTGCATAAATGTCTAACTTCTCAAAATTTAAAATAAAAATTTTTTAAAACTTAAAATGGACATAATAAGTACATGCTTAATTTGTAGACTGGATGTGACTCTATTGTGTATTAGCATGAACAATTAGCACAGTACCTAGAACGCAGTAAAAGCTCAGTAACTATTAGCCATTGCCATTGCCATGGCAAAGTCATCCCACTCTACTCTAAGCAACTAAAAAACCCTTCCTTCCTGTCTGATAGCAGCTCTATCTCAAATAGTAAAAGTATTAATGAGGTTCCGTTTATGCCTTATTTAAAAAATTCAGTGATTGTAAGAGATCATTTTGATTCTTCGTTCCAGAAAGATACTTTTTCGTTTTTTGTTTTTTTATTTTTCTTTTTTCCTTTTTTGTTTTAAATGCCATACCTGGATTCTGATAGTTATATCAGCTTTTAAGAACAGTCTCTTGGCCTATTCGGGCACCGGTGTTATGAAGCCTAGGTCTCATTACAGATCCCTTTTGTTAATGGAAATGTTTGAAGTTAGTAAGTCAGCTGCCTATACATACATTAAATGATGAGATGAAAACGGTATAAATTCAAACCATTTTCCACCCCCAACCCATCTCTACTTCTCTCTCAATTTATGCTGCACAATGACATAAAGTACCACCTTTGGGTGTGAGCCTGCCCTGTGGTTAATCATTCCGATACATGCTGAAATACCCCGCACTATAATTTAACATAAGAACAGCTAGGGGTTGTGTTGAAACTGTCACGACTCACAGAAATCTACTAATTTTGGTCCTTTTCACCTTCATTCTATAACTTTGCAAGAATTTTTGCCAACATTGGCAGGGGCGGAGAGAGAAAAAAAAGAGAGAGAGAGAGAGAGAGAGAGAGAGAGAGAGAGAGAGAGAGAGAAAAGGAAGCTTTTTTGTGAAATGGCACCTCACGTCTGTCTATGCCATTGATAGCGTCTTCCTGATTTCCCAGACAAGCTTTTTCTGACCACTCTAAGCCTCCAGAGACAATTTCTTTTATGAAAGTCAAGCTTCCTTCTATCAGGCTCTTACATCATCGGCAACGGTAATCCTTCTGAAGCTGGAAGTGTTGTCTGCTATCTTGACGTTGCTGGTGCTGAAGGAGGCAAACAAAATCAGCCTGATTGTTTTAGGTTTGGATTAGTCTGGAGTAGATAGAGAAATGTTTAAAAGACTTATTTTGACTATCAAAATGAGTCGATATGACAGCAGTCGTCAGGGGAAAATATGCGCCTTGCAGACACACAAGCATCCCAGAGCAACCAGCTCCAGCTACTTTGCAGTAGCACATTAGAGGGAAAATTGCTTTCCTGAACATCAGTAAGAAAGAGGGCAGCTCTCCAAGTTACTTAGGAAAAGGTACAACCACAAAGCGGCATACAGGATGACATAGAGATCAAAGAAATTTGGAAATAAACTCTTATAGCACCATATATCATTGCATTATTTTAAATCATTTACAAATTGCCAGATTGTGACCAATTATGCTCAAAGAAACTAACAAGAAGAAAGATAATTTGGGTCATAAAATTGGGAAAAAACTAACATATCAAAATAAAAGCAAAGCCAAATTAACAACTAGTTATGATTACATTTACTTGTTGAAAGCAGCTTTAGAATTCAGCACAACCACCTAGAAATCTGGATTTGTGAACAGAAAACTCCGTAGACCATTCTGACTATATTGTGAGATCCCTTTGAGATTTGTCATTCAGATGAGAAAATTCCATTACCTGGCACGGGAACTATGTGACTCCTCACCAAAATGCGTGAAATTAAAGGTGTTTTTGTTGTTGTTTTGTTGTTGTTGTTGTTGTTGTTGTTGTTTAGTTAACCTTTCTAAATAACCAAATTTCTATTTAATCAGTTTGAAATGTCATATGATTGCCATTTTCCAAGAGGAATTCAATCTTCCAGTATTTATCCAGTAAAATATTGATGTCTACAATATTGATGTCTACAACAGTTTGCATTTACCAACTCTTCTTATTAAAAAAATAGAGCAAATTTTTTTTTTTTTTTACTTTGGCACAAACAAGTATTATTTAGAAATAAATCATCCTCAATGTGTTCCAAGAAGTAGGTATACATTGGTTTGTCTGTCTGATATGTTCCAAATATACAGACATGAAACAGAGCATTTCTTCCTATTACTTAGAAAAGATAGTTGCACAAAATACTCTTTCAGGTTATTTGGAGAGAATATAGAAAGTCGTTTTTTTTAGATGTTTTTAAAAGCAAATATTCAGAATAGTTTTTTCTATATACTATACATCCAAATTTCTTACCTCTTAATAGATAGATTCCTATTCCAAGCAACAAAACAAATTCTAGATTTTTACAGAGATAAATACTAAAAAAAAAAAAATCAGAAAAATAACAGAATTAAAATAACATAGACCTTCTTCATTTTGTTTAAGAAGTATCCTTATGATTTTTAAGGCACGTGCTTAGAAGCTCTACCAAGGATGCAGACTTCTCATAGTCAAGCCTGGGCCTCATTCCCATGCCAGGGTGAGAGCTAGTCTGGGACTGGCTCCCCCTGACCCTCTCCTCAACACCAGGACTGTTCAGGCAGGCTTGAATGAATGTGTGTAGATAGAAATTTGTGCCGAGATATTTTTGATTGAGTAGGCCTGACCTGTGATCTTGATTTACCTTCATTCTCGCCATGTCAAATCTATTCAGGCCTTAAGTTTAGAAAAGAAGCATTATTATTCATTCTTTCTTTATCAAATAACCTTAGCTTTATAAATGAATATGTATTCTTAGAATAACTTCCCTTTACCTTCCCTATTACTTCATTTAGAGAGCCTGAACACCAAATTTAATTTTCTTCTCCCAAGAATGCTCTTTAGATGTAACTGACCCTTCTAGTGTTGGGGCCATTGTGGTTTATAGAGGCAGAAACTCAGCTTGAAGTAGGCCAATAAAAAGGCTAGAACATGGGAGGGATGGGGCAGACAAGAAAGCATGCTATTTCTTGCCCCTACTTTTCTCCCTAGTTGTCTTCTTTTTCTTCTATGTGTCACCAATAGTTTCTAAGCTCACTTTCTCCCACTAACCCTCCAGAAAAGAAAGCTCCCTTCCCAACCAACTCCATTTTCAGCAGATTGCGGGGGGCAGATATGGATTCTGATTGGCTTAGTTTGAACACAGGGTTCAGCTCTATGGTTATTGAGGTGATATAATTGTCAGACTCCTTCTTCAACCACATGTAACAAGTTAAGGAGAAAGAGTTCCCTAAAAGAAGCTGTTTGAGTAAGAAATGGTGTGAAGGAGTGTAGTTATCAGAGTGGCTACATCTTCCTGTGCTATGGACAGATCGTGACTCTTAGGGAGAAAATTCATCAAATTAAACACTCATATGTGCTTAATTTCTCTAACATTTTCCAAATGTACCCATTCCATGGAGAAATATAAAACAAATCTCTATGTGCTTACATATTCCCTCTGGAAGCCCTAAAGTAAAGAAAGAACACAATTTAGAAATGCCTCCTGAGTACAAGCACTCTCTGTACTGTAAGGAGACAGTGCAGAAACCAACTTTAACTTTTCAAGGAAAAATTGATGTGGCCCAGTGCTGTCTACAAATCTGCAAATTAGTATATGAATCCTGAAACCCACTTGGTGTGAATGAGTGGCAATTCTAATCATTTGTAATTACCATGATATATAAACAGAATCTTAAGGAATCAAGGGCTGAAACAAAGAAGCTCTTATTACATCTTCTCACCTCCAGCCTAGCTCTCAGCCTTACATAAGGGAGATGTCATTAAAATTAAATGAGATACTATATATTAAAAAATGACAATCAAATATTATAACAGAGATATTGAATAACAGCGTTTTGGGTTTTTGTTTGTTTGTTTTAAAAAACAATTAAGAGGGCAAGCCTAAGACTGCTGTATTTAGAAAGGCCTGCCTGCAAGGTTGGTCCTTAGTTGGCATCTGGGAATTTGGATTTCCTGAAGGTTTCCATCATTTCCTAACTGATAATAGTGACTCACTGGGCCTAAACTCTGTAAACTATACAGTTTATGCTGAAACAATGCTCTTCTTCTGGGTGTCTCAAATTTCATACATGTTAGGCAAAGGGTGCTTATCTGACCATCCCTCAATAAAACCTTGGGTGCTGAGTCTCTAATGAATTTAGCTAATAGACATCATGTCACAATTTAATGCTAGAGTAATTATGTACATCCTATGTGACTCCACAGGGAAAGGACTCTCGAAGAGTGCACCTGTTTCCTTCAGATTTTGCCCCATGCATCTTTTCCCTTTAATGATTTTGCTTTCATTGTAATAAACTTTAGCAATGAATACAACTGTATGTTGAGTTCTGTGGATCTTTCTAGCAAATCACCAAGATATAGTACTGGATGCACCTACCCAGTCTATAATTTCTTAGCCACTCTCCTCAAATCTAGTTCAACTTTCCAAAATCTCTTGTATGTCAGCCTATGGCCATTTTGCTATAGATTCTACACAGATTCCATATATCCAGGGGCTATAACCTTCAGATATACCTAAAGTAATACTGGATTTAGAATAGCAGCCATTCTTTCTATGATAATTTGCTAGTGGAGTTCATTACCTATATAAAAAAAATAACCATATATACTTTAAATAAAAATTTCACTCTACAGCTGGACATAATTGACATATACAGAGCTTTCCATCCCAAAACAGCTGCTTATATATTTTTCTCTAATGCACATAGAACATTCTCAAGAATCGATGACATACTAGGACACAGAGATAGCCTCAACAAATATATGAGGGTTGAAATCATACCAATCATATTCTCAGATCATAATGCTTTGAAACTAGAGGTCAACTGTAAAAAGAATGCAGGAAGAACCGCAAAACACATGGAGATAAACACCATGCTACTGAAGAATGACTGATTCCAAGAAGAAATAAAAAGAGAGATCAAGAGATACATAGAAATGAATGATAACGATAGTACAACATATGAAAATTTGGGGGACATAGCAAAAGTGGTCATAAGAGGAAAGTTCATATCTGTATAAGCCTATCTCCAAAATCAAGAATGAGCCCAAATAAACAACTTAATGCTTCATCATAAAAAACTAGAAAAGGAAAAACAAATGAAGCCTAAAGTCAGCCAAAGTTAAGAAATAATCAAAATTGAGTGGAAATAAATTAAATTGAAAACAAACAAAAAACAATTGAAAAATAAATGCAACAAAGAGCTGTTTCTTTGACAAACCACTGACTAGACTCACTAATGAAAAAAGAGAAAGAACATAAATAAACAAAATCAAGGATGAAAGAGGAGAAATTATTACTGAAATCACAGAAATACAAAGGATAATGCAAGAATATATGAAAAAGTATATAATACCAAATTTAATGACCTAGAAGAAATGGACCAGTACTTAGAAAATAAATCTTCCTAGACTGAATAAGAAGAACTGGAACATCTAAATGACTGATCAGCAGCATGGAAATTGAAACGATCAAAAACCTACCAAAAAGGTAAAACTCCAGGACCAGATGGCTTCACCAGTGAATTCTACCAAACATTCAAAAAGATTTAATACCTATTCTCCTCAAACTTTTCCAAAAAATCGAAAAGGAGGCAATACTTCCCAACTCATTTATGAGGCCTATACCCTGATAACCAAAACCTGGTAAAGATAACACAAAAAAAGGAATATTACAAACCAATATCTCTCATGAACACAGATGCAAAATCCTAAAATAAGATACTAGCGAACCGAATACAGCAACGTATTAAAAGATTATACACCACGATCAAGTGGGCATCATCCCAGGGGCACAGGGATGGTTCGACATATGCAAATCCATTAATGTGATTCACCACACAAACAAATTAAAAAATAAGAATCATATGATCATATCAACATATGCAGAAAAAAGCCTTTAACCAGAAACAGAATCCATTTATGATCAAAACACTTAACAAAATCGGTATAGAAGGAAAGTACCTTAATGTAATAAAGGCCATATATGACAAACATTCAGCCAACATATACTTAATGGGGAAAAACTAAAAACTCCCTCTAAGATGAGGAACAAGGCAAAGTTGTTCACTATTGCCACTGTTATTTAATATAACATTGGAGGTCCTAGCAAGTGCAATCAGGCAAGAGAAAGATATAAAGGCATACAAATAGGAAACGAAGAAGTCAAACTGTCACTATTTGCGAATGACATGATTCTCTATTAGAGAACCCTAAAGACTCCACAAGAACACTACTAGAAACAATAAGCAAATACAGTAAAGTGTCTGGATACAAAATAATGTTCAAAAATCCATACATTCCTATACTCTACTAATGAAGCATCAGAAAAAGAAGTGGAAAAAATAATTCCTTTTGCAATTCACAAAAAGAATAAAATACCTAGGAATAAATTTAAAAATATATGTGAAGGACCTATATAATGAAAACTACAAGACCCTATTAAAAGAAATCGAAGAAGATATACAAAGAAATGGAAAGATAGTCTGTGTTCTTGGATTGGAAGAATCAACATAGTTAAAATGACCATATTACCTAAAGCATTATACAGATTTAACACAATTCCCATCAAAATCCCATGAGCATTTTTTTAAGAAATAAAACAAAAAAATCATCAGATTGTATGGAAGCACAAAAGACCCTAAATTGCCAAAGCCATCCTGAGAAAAAAGAACGAGGCTGGAGGCATCACTCTGCCCGACTTCAAATACTACTCAAAGCGATAGTAATTAAAACAGCATAGTATTGGCAGCAAAACAGACACATGACCAGTGGAACAGAATGAGAGTCCAGAAGTAAACCCATATTATATGGCCAAATAATTTTTGCCAAAAACATACAGTGGAGAAAGGAAAGCCTCTTCAATAAATGTTGCTGGGAAAACTGGAAAGCTACCTGCAAAAGATAGAAACTAACTGTTGTCTATCACCATATACCAAAATTAACTCAAAATGGATTAAGGACCTGAATATAAGACCTGAAAATATAAAATGCATAGAAGAAAACATAGGAACTAAACTCAAGGACCTTGGACTTAAAGAGGACTTTATGAATTTGACCTCAAAAGCAAAAGTAGTAAAAGCAAAAATAAATAATTGCGACTACATGAAACTAAAAAGCTCTGCTCAGCAACAGAAACCATCAACAATGTAAAGAGAGGACCATCTAAATGGGAAAATATATTTACAAGCAATGCCTCCATTAAGGGCCTAATATCCAAAACATACAAAGAACTAATACGACTCAATAACAACAACAACAACAACAACAAAAACAAACGATCCAATCAGAAAATGAGCAGGACCTGAATGGACACTTTTCTCTAGAGGACATACAAATGGCCAACAAATATTTGAAAAGATGCTCAACATCGCTAGTTATTAGGGAAATGCAAATTAAAACCATAATGAGATACCATCTTACACCTGTTAGAATAGCTATAATCAACAGGACAAGTAATAACAAATGCTGAAGAGAATGCAGAGAAAAAGGAACCCTCATACACTGCTGGTGGGACTGTAAATTGGTATAGCCACTATGGAAACAGTATGGGGTTTCTTCAAAAAACTAAGAATTGGTCTACCATATAATCCAGCAATCTCTCTACTGGGTATTTACCCAAGGACTTAAAACCCATATCCAAAAAGATATTTGCACATTAATGTTTGTAGCAGCATTATTCACAGTGGCCAAGACATAGAAGCAACCTAAGTGTCCTATGATAGATGAATGGATAAAGAAGCTGTGGTAAATATGGAATGTTACTCAACTATAAGAAGAGATGAAATACTGTCATTTGTGACAACATGGATGGACCTTGAGATAATCATGCTAAGTGAAATAAGCCAGATAGAAAAGTTGAAAACCACATGATATCTCTTATATGTGGGATATAAACCTAAAAGCAACAAAGGAACAGGAGAAACAAACAGAGACTCATGGACATGGAAGATGGATTAGTGGTTACCAGAGGGTAGTGGGTGCGGGAGGAGAGGGGAGGTAGACAGGGTAAAGAGGATCAAACATATGGTAACTAATGGAAACATATGGTAACTAATGGAAAATTATATAATAGTATTAGCCAATATTACCCAATAGTTAAGTAAATGCAATTATTTTACATATATAATTGATGTGCAAATGTTTATGTCATAAGCATATTTCCAACACTTTAAATCTAGAGAAGTTTAAAAGCTATACCAAGATGCCCATCTGAACCACGCCAAAAAAAAAAAAAAAAAAAAAGCCCTTATAGAATGCCTAAACTTTGAGTAATGCTCACTTATAGTGATAACCCAAATAAAATAAACTTAAAGTCTACATCAAAGTAACTGGATGAGGTGACTTGGCAAGTAGAATTATTTTTACTTTGGACCTCTTTTATCTATAGCTCTTTATTTTCTCTTAACTGATAATAGTAATCTCTTATTCCGATGTTTACATAAAACAGAAAAATTAACTTCTTTATTACTGACAGATTTTCTACTTAATCTGGCAGTAGAGAATAGTTTAGAACACCAGAGTTTACCATGAGCAGATAATGTTCTTAGAAGATAAAATATAGGTCTTTTCTTTTTCCAAAATGAACAGGTTTTACCAATATAGAAAGTAAAAGGCCCACTAAACACTTATAAATAAGAGTTAATATACTAATTTAGGTGTCTTAATCGAGTCTTGAGGTCTGAGAAGACTGAAGAGTTCAAAGCTGCACCCACATACACAACCCCTCAGTTTCCTCTGCCAAGGGTATAAGATAGCATGTGCTGCCCATGTCTCTAAGAGCCCTCTCATCCTCCACAACTTTCAATTTTTTTTCAGCTTTATTGAGATATAATTGACAAATAAAAAGTATATGTATTCATTTGCTAAAATATAAAGCACAGGGAACTAGTCACAACAGGAAGCAGAAATGAATCACCATACTAAAAATAGGGATTTAGTGAAATTCTACCTACTTACTCTTGAGACCTACCAATGCCACTCTATCTCATCTTCCTCTCAGTTTCCTACCAACAGACAGGCTTCTACCCTCCTCCAAACCAAACAGGAGAGTGTCGTTTTTCTCTCCAAGAAACTGGCCAGCTTGAGAGAAAATATCTATGAATATGTGAATAACCTACTGAAAAAGCCATGTTCCTACCTTATTACCCAAGAATATTATTCACCTTGTGCCACCCATCTGCCTCAAGTTTCCAATCTATGTGTCATGGTTTTTTGATAAAGAATCTGTTATTAATTTTATATTAATAAACACTCTTATTTATGCTTTATTGATAAAATCATTGGTAAATAGCCAAACATCACTAGACATTCGACAACTCTTAAAAACGAAGGTTAATAGCCAACAACCCGTAACCTCGTCAAAAAAACTCAGAGGAAATAGAGACAAGAAAATAGAAACGAAAGTGCAAAAAACTTTAATACCTTCAGAAATGAGAACAAGAGCAAGAACAAGATGCTATATATAAAAAATAAACCTTCAGAGAATAAAAAATTATAACTCTCAAATGTTCAAAATATGATAACAGAAACAAATGTTATTTACAGAATGGTTGAAAAGTGGAGTTGAAATCTCACAGAAAATGAATCCAGATTTCAGAGAAAAATTATGAAAAATTTTTTTTAAATTAAAGGAACAACTTAAAAAGTCCAACCCCCAATTGTACATTCTTTAAAAGAAATAATACAGAAAAATGGGTGAGAAAAATATTAAAGAAACTATATAAGATTTTATTTTATAACTGAAAGACATGTGTCTCCAAATTTAAAGGACGCTGTCAAGGGCCAGAATACTGAATGGAGAAAGACTCACAGCAAAACACATCAATGTAAATTTTCATAACATCATGGAAAAAGCAGGGATCCTAAAATTCCCAGAGATAAAATAGATACAAAGCTTTGAAAATTATGTCTAGTTCTCAAAAGCAATACTAGGAGTTAAAAAAATAATGGAGAATAAGACTTCAAGATCATTTAGGAAAAATTGTTTTCAACATGGAATTCTGTATGCAATCAAACACTGAATCAAAGGTTGAATAAAAATATTTTTATTCATGCAAAGCATCAAAAATTTTACCTTCTTTTTATCTGTTTTTCCAAAAAACAGATCCATAAAAACAGAGCAAGTAACAGTAAATAAAGGCAACTCCAATGAGAAGAGTTTACTCTGTTTACTCTGTCAAAGAATTTGAATAATATTGTATGATATATTCATAGATAATTTTCACAAGAGATTAAAAAGACCATTTTTTACTTACAAGGAAATAAAATTTTGCAAGAAATAAATGTATTCATAGTTGACTATATAGTTTAGCATTTATTATTTATAGTCATAATAATAACTATAATAAATATTGACTTAACCAAAATTTTAGATATTATTTTGAGAGATTTGGAGAAAGGAGGGTAGAAAGAAAGAATGTAGTATCATAAGTGAAAAAATCCTAATTTTTCATAATGAGGTATCCATAAGATATGTCATGTCTAATACTGGAAAATCAAAATATCACAGTCTAATCACATTACTTAGAATTGAACAATTAAGTACAAGAAAAAATTATCTAGAAGTGATGATACTGTTTATCAGAGAGATTGGAGGTTGAAGAGGAGGGAAAGAACAGTTATTTATGATCAATCTTGGCTAATATATATGTATATATTTATGTATGCACATATACACACAATATAATACATACACATATATGTGAGCATGTGCTTATAAACATGTATATGTAAATTTGTGTGTATATATTATACATATTTTTGAAAGAAAGATTTAATTTTTAAAGGCAAAAAGAAAAATAAATTATGAAATTATTTACTACAGAAAAAATATGAGAAAAAAGCTCTAAGGAAAATAGAATTTAATAACACATTGAATAAAGCACAAGTAAGTTGGAAAGAGGAAAAGCTATAGAGAAGAATTTTTATGAAGAATATAATATTTTAAAAAGATCTCTAATTTTAGTGTGATATTACTCATAACAAATTTGAATGCCTGAAGCAATATGGTATGCAAAAGGAAATTTCGTTTTTCCTCATGTCTCTTAAAGCAAATAAAAGGATTTAACTGCCCAGCCTTTCATAACCTTTATAAAAATCCCCTTTTTACAATACATGTATACTCTGGAATATTAGATCACTTGATGCTCACAGCTACTAAACAGATCTAATAATCAGGATAATTTGCTCCAAGGTCCATGTCTTTGCCTCAGTATAACTGACATTAAATGACTCACAAGCTAGAAGTAGCAAACTAATAGATTACAGCTTTTTCTATGTGGTCCATTAAAATTTGGAAACTAAATATCTTGTTTGAAAAAAAGTCAGCTTCCTCACTTATGTCACTCAAGACACAATTGTGAATTTCCAAACAAACCATGATAGACAGCTTTTTGCATGTCTTTGGCCCACATGTCCACCAAAATTGTAGTCACAAAAGAACTACTTAAGATGAGGCAGAAATACATATTTAAAAACAAAATATACAGCTCTAAATTAAAGGGTGATAATTTAGATTAAATGATGATTATAAGCACTGTAGTTCAGAAGTGGAAAGGAAAGGTAAGAAGCCATATTCCCCATTAATTAGTAAAGGCAGTCACTAGACATAAGAAAACATATCTTAGAACCCAGAGATGAAGTCAAGGTTTTTCAGAAGAACCAGGTACCTTCATTATACCATAACAGACTGCACTGCACCATAGGGACCTTTCTTTATTTTCTTTTCTTTTTTTTTTTTTTTCCCCCCCACCACATCCAAGTCTAAGTGAATGGTGCCCTCTGGAGGGATGGAGAGTATAGCTTCATACCTTATGACATCTACAAATTTCCGTATTTCTGTAGTAGAAGCCTAAATTTATTTCTTCCTTTGAAAAAGAGGGTTCTTGTGAACCTGGAAAAGCAACTTGTTATTTGAAATGTGTCCAAATGTACTAAGGGAGTCTGAAGTCAAACACATTCTGACTTGGAATTGCTAACTTCTTCCATTTCTCTGACACTATTGGGACCTTCTCAGGCTTCGGAGTTCTTCCTCTATGGCTCTATTATGCGTCTTCAGCTGGGGTCTCGTATGTGTTGCTCAATGAAACTTATTTGAATTTGGAGAAATTTTTTTTCTATTGTCTCAAAACTTTGCCTTATTTCTCATTTAAGGCTTTAAAGCAAAGTGGTTTAATGGCTACCTCTATACTCCTCCCTCCCCACCCCCACACACAAAATATATGTGTGTTGTTTTTTGCAATTGACATCTTAACTTGAAAATATTTAACATTACATACTTTTAACTAATTTTAGCATGCTAAACAATAGCTCGCATACAGCATACCGTAATACTGGCTAATGAAAAGTTTCATGTATGGATCATTTATGTGATGAAAAATGAGGGAGACAACTGTGTAATTTATACAACTTTATCATTGTGAGAGCTCAGAACAGCATAAAAAGGATAAAACAATAAATAAGTCTATTGTCAAATGAAATGTAAAATTATCTGTTTGTCTTCCTCAGGGAACATGATCTTTTGCTCACCCAAAATGATAGTTGTTTATGAGAACCTCTCCACAGTATACTCAGACAATGGGTATAATTGCCTAGATGGTGGTTATAAGAAAAATATGTTAAAAGGTAACATCTAGAATGTGTCTAACTTCGTTCTCAGTCACTGAAGTCTTAGAAGCCCTATAGTCAAACTCCAATTAATCTTCTCAACATTATATATGCCATTCTTCACCTGATGACCAAGGAAATCTGGGTATGGTTGCTTCAAATTATTAGAGTGACACTTCTGTTCATTCATTAAATATTTATGAAGTGCATTCTATGTCCCAAGTACTAACCTATGTGCTTGAGATATACCCATGAACAAACAGACAGAAACACCTGTCAACATAGAGCTTGCATCTTCTTGTGGCTGCAATAGAGATGATTGAGGTGTTATCAAACAAGAGGGGGAAAAAGACATAATTAACAAGTAAGTTATATAGTAATTTAGAATGGGATAAGTATTATGGAAAAAAATGAATGCAGAAAAAGAAGATTAGGAGCACTGGGGACTACAGGTTGCAATATCAATATATCAGTATAAATTTTATTGAGATGATTTTTGAGCAAAGACTGGAAAGAGATAAGGGAGTTTAACAGGCAAATATCTGTAGGCTAGATTTTCTATTACCAAAGAAAATTTGATCAAGTCTCTACTTTGGATGCGTGAAGAAAAGAACAGAAAATAATAGAAATCAGGGAAAGATGGGAGATAAGATGACACAAAAAAATTGGGGTGAAAAGCAGTACCCATTGTGTTGTCATTCAGGAATGGATATTACATTATTCCCACTAAAACAATAAATCCAGTGCACCCCATTTCCTACACACACACACACACGCGCGCGCACACACACATGCACACACACACATTTATAAAATAAAGGATCACATAAAGGATCCATACATGTGACTTATTCATAAGCCAAAGTTATGAATATGAAGTTAGGGATAAGGTAAGATGCAAATTGCGAAAAATCACTTCACATGAGTGTTTCATAAATTTGTGTGTATGTGTGAAGGAGAGAGGATACAGTTGGATTTTTTTTTTCTTTGCCTGTACAAAGGGCAATCTTGTCGTCTCTCCTGCCTCCATTAACCATTCCATTCCCTCATGTCTTCAGGTCTTACCACATACTAGCTCTGGAATACGGCAGTATCGATTTTGCTTCCTTACACCCTAACATCTTTTTCAGTGGTCTCTTTTTTAAAACTTGCCTTGAATTATCCTAATTTGAGTGCACCATCTGTTTCCTGCTGGAACCGTAACTGATAAAAGCACCATCTTCCCTTCTTTTATGCTCATAGAAATGATAAACTATAAAGTAAAAGTAAAATGAAATATTGATGTCAAATGGGAAGATAAGTACTTCTCTGATCCCATAATAAAAGAGGGACACAAAGAGTAATCTGTCCCGAAAAACAGATCTATAGAATCTAGGGAGTTCTATTCCTAAAAGATAATGGAGGTTAGAGGTTACCTGTGAGGAAAGTAAAGTAAATGGGACCTAGACTCCTTACCTAAAATGTGTGGCTTGCGGCTTTTCTTCTCTACCTACAGAAAGAAACAGAAAACTAACCTCTTAACCTTACCCTGAATTATGGCTGCCCATATAAAGCTGAAAACCAAGGGGAGAAAATATTGTACATATGGCAGGTGATCACATAAGACAAGCTACTAATTTGCAGTGGCTGCAACGTTCCACATTATCACATCATCAAGATCTCTGAGCTATTAATATGTGACTGATCTGTACTGACACTCCCAGGAGGACAAGAAGAAGCATTTTACAAAACTGTTAGACATTGTAGAGTTTGAGAAAAGAGGGAAGAAGAATAAGAAGAGAAAGGGGGAAGAAAAAGGTCATTTCTTTTTTGATGAACAATTCAAAACACATGACTAAAACTCATAGTGGAGCAGTCACTGAAATCAACCAGAAGATAGATCCTCTCTAGAAAAAATGAACATAATACTATAATCAAAAATGACGATTAAATTTTTATTAATATGCTATATTATTAAAGATGTATAGTGTTATATTAACAATATAAAATGAAGCTGTATTAAAAATAGGAAAATCCTGCTGAGAGACACATAGAACAGATTCATAGGTTTAAATGTAGTTCGGTAGGAGTTGCAGAAGAAGAAAATAAAGAAATGGAGAGGAAAAAATCATCAAAAAGATATTAGCTAAGAATCTTCTAGAAGAGAGGCATGCATCCTCATTGAAAGTACATATCAAGTACTGAGCAGGATAAATAGAAAATGAATCTATATCTATTGCTTAAAGATAGACGTGATACTAAAAATATCTAACAGTCCAGGTGACACAGGCGTGACTACATGAGAGGAATGTTTGCTTTAGCCTTAGTGCTAAAGCAAGACTCAGGGTGACCCCTGCTAAAAGTCCTAGAAACTAGTTTTTAGTTCATAGGGAAATCTGGAGATTTCAGAGAAATGGTCAGAATACAAAAGTTAGGGGCTTGGGCCAGTAGCTATTTACCAAAGAGTATGGAAGGGTTTCAATATTTTTATAAGTAGCAGGAGCCTCCTGATATGCAGTAATGTCATGTCCTTCCTACACTATATGTGCAAACATGTTCCTTCTCTCTATTCACAATAGAATTTGTTTCTCTACTCCTTATCATGATTTACCTGGGCTATCGCGACAGTCTACTAATTGTAATCCAGATCTCCAATTCCTTTCTTCATAGCTCTGCTCTAGTTAGTGATAATTTAAATCTTGCCTGTTAGTATTTTTGCTTGCTATACTTTTAATACTACACCATTAATGAGGCATTATAAAAATAGTTAATACTTGATTTATTTGTATTTTTTCTCTTTTGATACTTTACTGTCTCTTTTAGGCATATGATGGTGTAGGCCTTTACTATTTTAGAGGACTTTCAAATAATAAATGACATTTGTATATCTTTATTTTTAACAAGGCAGAGATATACTTTGTGGGACTGGAAGTAGGGGATAGTAATGAAAGCAATACCGAAAGCAGCAAAGTTCCTGAACCAAATACATAGCACTAGGATGACACTTTAAAAACACATTATTGATTGCCCTGACGATTTGGAAAACAAAGCATCGCTTATATTTCTCTGTAAACAGTGGATTTCTGCACTCTCACTCTCTCACACATGAGAGTAGATCTTAATCGATGACTGCAGAGAAAGTAGTAAAAGCTCAATATTTAAGATAATCCCATTCTGTCATTTTAGTTTATAGCATTGTATATTTTTACATGACAGTGAATCATATTTAGTGTTTTCCATCACTACTGGGATTTAAAGATGTTTTTGGCCCAAGCATAAATTCAGATCACGTATTACTAAATAAAATAGTAAAAACAAACAAACAAAAATGATCTGCTAATACCTATATGATGGGGATCACTTTATATGCTTTTAATATGTGCCTAGCTTTATCAGACACAGATATCAATTCCCTGCTAATTTATACAGCTTAAAATTCACTGGAAGTAAAAATGCCTCTGTAACACATATCTCAGTGTATACTTCATGGTGGTCAGCTTATAAAAATGGGGTTCAACAAATCCTTTTTTGTAAAATTTATCAGCATTCTCTTCTAGTTCAGGTTCTCTTTACAACAATTACATGGCTTTCTTTAAAATATATATATACGTGTATATATATATTTCTACTATTAATATATTTAATCTTGAAGTATATTCAGCTAATTTTTATTTTTAGTGAAAGCATCTATCACAATAAAATTATCCATAATTTTTAAAGTAGCTCTATAATGATTCCTAAATATTAATAATGCTAACATTTTATGACTAAAAATTGATAATGCTAACATTTTATGACTAAAAATTGAATTCATTCTTTTGACAATTCTGAATATAATTTTAGAAACAATGCAATAGGATATCAAAATCATGACTAACCAAGAACATCCAAGGTACATTTATTTGGTATAAATCTGCAAATACATTTCTAATTTTTGTTTCTTAAATTTTTAGGTTAGTTAAGCAAAGCTTTTTTCACAATAAATGTTACTTCATCATATGTTATAGTTCTGCCAGTGTTAACTAACATAATAATATTCAAAATATATTAAATATTATTTACAAAATAGAATACCATGTAATATATATACAGCAATGCACAGTAATATTATATTCGTTATTATGTCACCATAACAACTATATAATATTTTAATAATAATAGCTAAACCTATATAATCTGTGATTTTAAAATGAGAAGGAATATTTTAATCAAAGGAACGATATTCTAATAGTTGGATTTCAGGGACTAGTTGCAAGCCCTTAAAGATTAAGGATCCCAAATCACATCATGTGATTTAGGTATAAGCTCTTATGAAATAATGATAAGAAGCAGACATTAATCAAACAGATTTTTATTCTTATTTATTTTAAACATTGCATGTAACAAATGTCTTCTTATACAAGTAGTTTTGAGATAATAAAACTTTTAATATGCCCATTAGAATTGTATCCCTAGAGGAGCATGAATCACTTTCTGTTTTATTCACCTCTGTATCACCAGGAAACTGATAGGTGCTCAACAAATATTTCTTATGTGGCCCAAAATAGGTATTCCATAAATATTTATTTGATAAATAATCTTCAATAGAAACATGAATCTTAGGAAGACAGATGCTGATCCAATATATAAGGCTTCATTTTAAAAACATTTATGATAGACTAGGAGTTTTATCCTTGCTATGTGCAGAAAGAATACAAGAACCAAACAGAGTATGAATGGGCAATTCACAAAAGAATTGAAATTGATAAACCCTAACAAACATTCAATCTTGCTAATAAATATGTTCATAAAAACAATGCAAATATGATTTTTCCTTATAAAATTGGAATTTTAAAATGACAATAACCATTTTGGATGTGAGCAAGGAAGACCAGATTGGTAACAATTCTAACAAACTAAAAAAAAAAAATCTTTTTTGAACGTTTAAATAAATATTTGCCAAAAAAAGTTGTTTGTAGCAATTCCTAAACACAGTTTTAGTCTCTCAAAATAATTCACCATTAAAAAAAAATCAGGATGACTGAGGGGAAAAAATGACTAATTACAAGTCTAGGGTAGGAAACCTTGTATCAGAAACAAATAAGTTTATCAAAGACTAGCGGGATCATGTCAAAAGGACACAAGAGCCAACTGAAAGATTACCGCTGGCCAAAGATAGGACAATTTTAGAATTAAAAATAAAAAATAAAAACTGACAAAAAATTAAGTCAGGTTTTTATATAACATTGCAGGGATTTTTTTTTTTTCTTTAAGCACTACTACTTCTAATGAGAAAACAAATATCCTTGGATGATTTCTAATTTGTTTTGTCTGTTAAACTCTAGTATTAGTAGTTCTTTGAAAATGCCATCTATCTTTTGATCCCTGCATATGTGTGTGTAATTTGAGAGATTTACCTTACCTTACATTGTCTAAAGTTATATTAACAATGTAGATTATTCTTTTTAAATTACATGCTTTTGCAAATAAGAAAGAGAAAAGTAAACTTTTAAATGTTTGATTGACTACCATTGATTTAATAAAACAACCATTACTATCTACCTGGATAAGACCAGCGTCTACAGAATCCTTGGTAAACAACTCTCTTCTCTGTCCTCTTATACATCCTGCTACCACATAGATGTCCCAAAATGTCACAGATAAATAATGAAGTAGTAGCATCATTTTAGAAAAATTGATGTCCAGTTGCTCAGGGCTTCTTGCCATATATATTAAAATTTATTCATTTCACTTAATATTTTACTCAAATAATCCTACAATTCTACATAAAATTACTTTTATGTGACCAACTTACACCCAAAGCAGGTAAACTAAAGGAAACGCTTAGCTTGACTAAGAAAATGCTTAGCTTAAATAGTGAATTTCAAATAAAATAAAATGACAAATTAAATTCTCTCTCTCTCTCTCTCTCTCTCTCTCTCTCTCTCTCTCTCTCTCTCTCTCTCTCTCTCTCTCTCTCCAATTTTTATTTATATTAGAGAATGTGGGCAACTCAAAAAATGCATATTCCTCAGTGCTTCTGAAACTTGAACATGGGTAAGAATCGGCAGGAGAGCTTGTAAAAACACAGATTCCAAGTGTGATTGAGTACACATGGGAGGGGGTCTATAATTTGCATTTCTAACAAGGTCCCAGGTGATATTCATGGCCAGTTGATAGGAGCAGCTAGAAGCCTGCATTCCCAGTTTAATTTGCTTTGGTCTTTAGACAACTTGGCACTAATCTTGGTTAATCAGTTTTCTTCCATCCCATGACTCTCCTTTACTTTTATTTTTGAAATTAAGTTTATTGGGGTAACATTGGTTAATACAATTATATAATTATCAGGTGTACATTAAATGACATCTGTATATTCTATTCTGTGTTTACCACTCAAAGTACAGTTTCCATCAGCTACCATATATTTGATCGCACTTCACCCTCCCCCTACCCCCTTATATTTGACCCCTTTTACTCCATCCATCTTCTCCTTCCCCCCCATCCTCTACCCTCTAGTAACCACTAATTTATAGTCCTTCCATGTCCATGAGTCTCTATTTGTCCTGTTTATTTGTTGCTTTTAGGTTTATATACCACATATAAGTGATATCATGTGATTTTCAACTTTTTCTGTCTGGCTTAATTTGCTTAGCATGATTATCTCAAAGTCCATCCATATTGTCGCAGATGGCAGTATTTCATATCTTCTTATGGCTGAGTGATATTCTATTGAATACATGTACCACCACTTCTTTATCCATTTGTCTATCATAGGACACTTCGGTTGCTTCCATGTCCTGGCCATTGTGAATAATGCTGCTACGAACATCAATGTGCAAATGGCTTTTTGGATATGGGTTTTCAAGTCTTTGGGATAAATACCCAGTAGAGGGATTGCTGGATCGTGGTAGATAAATTCTTAGCTTTCTGAGGAACCTCCATACTGTTTTCCGTAGTAGCTGAACCAATTTGCAGTCCCACCAGCAGTGTATGAGGGTTCCATTTTCTCTGCATTCTCTCCAGCATTTGTTATTACTTGTCCTGTTGATTATAGCTATTCTAACAGGTGTGAGATGGTATTTCATTGTGGTTTTCATTTGCATTTCCCTGATAGCTAGCGATGTTGAGCATCTTTTCAAATATTTGTTGGCCATTTGTATGTCCTCTAGGGAGAAGTGTCTATTCAGGTCCTCTGCCCATTTTAAAACACCTTCTTTTACTTTAGTTTTTATTTTAAAATGTCCTGGGAGCTACAGTTCACATGATATTCCTTTACCCAGAAGGCAACCTTAAATAGTTCTGCTTATCATTTCATTGAAGGAAACACTCTATTATAGAGACAAGTGTAAATGGCCTATGGGTCTTGGTCATTGCCCCACACATTGCTGAAATCATACACAAATTTATTGCAGTATCACAAGAAAAACTTTTGCTTTGAGGATAATCTTAATGTGCTATGATTCAAAAATTTTTTCTGGTATTGCCTTTGAACTTGAAAAATCTTTGTTCCCTCAATAAAAGAGATGGTAAAATATCAAATTTATAATCATTACCAGACATATGGGATCATGCTCTATAGATTTAAGATTACAGTTCCTAGGTTGGTTACCAGCTTATCAATAACTATCTGTTCTTTGTAGTTTTTAGCATTGATAAAAGAAAATAATAGCAAACACCAATATATTACAAATAATTTCTAGAATACAAAAATTTCTAATAACATGAAATCAGTATTCTCTGAATATCTGGCACCAGCATTCCTTTTAGGAAAAAAAAAAGGCATTTTGCTAGAAACTATCTTGACAAGTCACTGGAGATTAAAGATAAGGTGCTGAGGGAGTCTAAGCAACAATAAAAGAGTACTTTTTAAATAAATATCTGTGTTGTTTACTCTGCTTCAAGAACTAATTGCTTATAAATATTAACTTATTTAATAATCATAATTATTTCTATAAGCCATGAATTCATATAGAGGTTAAGTGACTTAACCAAAGTCATGCCACTGCAAGTGGCAGTGCTGGTATTTGAATGACCAAAGCCTCAATCCACAGCCCATGCCTCAACCAGCATGCAATGTTGACTTTATCTGATAAAGAAGAATTTTTAGGTGTTTGTTGTAGTTGTTTGTTGTTTTTTCTAGGAAAAATAAAGAGGTAAATAGGGGGGAAAATGAAGCAGGAAGAGAAGGGAACAAGAGAGATGGAAAAAAAAAACTAGAGGATAATGACGTATGGGCTCCATTTTGGTGATAGTAGGACTGAAAGTGTTTTTAAGGAGAAAAAAAGTGTTCAATTTGCAATGTTACATTCTTTTTGATCAGTGCATATTGTTGACCCCAAACCAACAGTAAATCTATAATCAAAAGTCTAAATGTAAAAGCAAGGGAGTAGAGTTTCATATCTGGGTTAATGCACATAGCAAAATTTTCGCAGGGGGGAAAAATGCAAAAAGCAGGAGCCTATAAATAGAAGTGATCAGCAGATCATAACCTTAGGTAATCGCAGAAATCTTGGATAAGGCTTTGGGCTTCTATGCTATAGAACTGTGGTTCAAATAATCTTTTCTAAATCTCAAGAGGAAGAGAGTTCCCAATTGACATTTGCATTTTGAGTTAAAATTATTTTTATATTTTCAATTATAAATTGGGGAGGGGGGGTGGAGGATTATATTATCCAATTTTAACAATGGAGCACAATGTCCAGCTTGGGAAATGCCATGGGTACTTATTTTAGTTATAGTAGAAAATTACATGAATATTTTTAAAGTTAAGGTAAGAGTAATAAACAAGAATACTTTCAAACATTTTCCTTTATCTGTGTCAAGTCCATTTAATTTAAATAGACAATTCCTGTTCCACTTTCCTTGAATTATTGTAAATATGTATTTCGACAGGGCATAAGTAAATCTATTTTCTTGGTATATAAAGCTAAGATTTTCCTTTCTCATATATATGGCATCACAGCCCAAACAAGGACAAGATGCTTGAAGGGGAGCCATCCCCATGCTGATGACCTGGTTTACTGTATGCACTGGCTTTTATTGCACATCTGAGGCCACCTGAATCTCTGAGGATTTCCAGACAGCTTTAGCAGGTGGGCTTCCTGGTAGGGTCAATGAGAACACTAATAAGCTTGTCTCAGCTGGATGAGGCTCTTTGCATATCTTTGCATTTCCTTATTCTTCCAAGGAACTGCCTCAAGGAGAAAATTCACCCAGTTCACCAATTACTGTGCTCCCCAATTGGTTTGTGGATGTTTCCACAGACTTATTTGTTGAACACATAACTTTTTTGATTACTTCTCCTTAGTTTTCTCAAATTTTAAAGAGTAGGAAACTCCAATTACTTTTAAAAGAAGACATTTTTAATCATTCATTCGTTAAGCAATGAATATGTTTTAACTGAGGATTTAATATGAGCTTAACTCTATGCTAGATACTTTGGGGTGAGATGATAATAAGAGTATTTATTACTTAATACATGCCAGTCACTGTGCTAAGAGCTTTAAATCCATCATATGTAACCCTCACTACAACCATATCAGATATCCCTGAGATACAAATTAGGAATCTGAGGCTCAGAGACATTTAAGAATTTTGCTCCAAATAGCCTCTAGGTTGCAAAGACTAGGTATCATCTCTGGTTTATGCAACTCCATGGTTCATTCTCTTAATACTTCTAGTAATAAATGATCCTGACTCTCAAGAAGTGTAGACTTAGAGGTGTATTGAATTTAGTTTAAGGGAAATCAGTGTAATAATTTAAGTGTAATAATAATAACATGATGAAGTTCAATTAGCAAGACAGATTGAAATAATTTCCATATTTTACACTTTTCACTGTGTGCTTTGGAGACTGTCCCAAAATTTTCAAACAGAGATGAAATTCTCATAGTATTCCAGGTAGAGTAAATAATAAGTAATAGGCAAAGGGTCAGAAGCAAAAAAGTAGAAAAACACCCTATATATAGCTCACTATAAAAGAAGCATAACAAGTTGAGTGTGATGCCTGCTTAGGGTGAGGCCAAATCAAGAAATGTCTTGGATTTTACAATCACGATGAGAAAATATCAATGTGTAGTGGTTACCCAATATGAACACTAAAGAAAACTCAAACATTAATTCAGTTTCTCAGATTAATGTGTACACTGTCTACTAACCATCCAGGTTTTGCTAATTTCTTCTACTTTGTGCATCTTCTTTCCTCTATCTGGTTAACATAGACTGGATTTCACTAAATAACTTGGACACTCCAACATAATTCTAGGTTATGAGGTATAACAAGCTACAACTAAACTCTTGTACTCCCCTCAGGTTCAAGCTTTAGTTTATCATATTGGTTGTATTGGTTGTTGAGACAATGTCCAATTTTCCTTGAAGATGATGTAAAAAAGAACTGCAACCGAGCTCTTTTTGGCCTGATTCTATTCTCATATTTCAAAAAATAAAAAGGAAGGAAAAGGAAGTAGGCTAGATCAAAGAGTGCTATGGTACAGGTGAGCGTTCCGGGACACATGTGTGTGTGTGTGTGTGTGTGTGTGTGTGAGAGAGAGAGAGAGAGAGAGAGAGAGAGACAGACAGACAGACAGACAGACAGAGACAGAGAGACAGAGAGAGACAGAGAGAGCATATGCATATGGTTTCCCCTGTTTCCTATCTTATATAAGTACTATGTATGTTCATAAAAGTAGATTAATCAATATTTTTATCTTTTAGTGAAGATTTGATTTAATCTATTTGTTCAGGGAAATGATTACATAGTGAAGGAAGAGATAACAGAAATTTAAAATTTAAAACTAAACATTTTATTTAATAAGTTTTGAAATAAGTCATTAAAGTTTCTGATTATTCATTCTTCAAATATATTCCATGTTCTTGACTGCTTTGGAATGCTATTACTTTAATAGAACTTTGTAGTATATGTCTATACTAGACTCTGTTTATAGAATTTCTTAATACTTTAACTGTTTAAATGGAATATGGATTAGAAAATGTTTTTTACCCTTGCAAATCTGTTCATTTGAGAGTTTTAAGACTTTGCCTTCTAAAATCAGTATCTTTCAGCTTTCTTGAGTCCTACGGTTAACACAGAGTGATCTACTTTTCTTCAGGAGGCCAAGGTAGGGATGAGCAACTGGGGGCCTTTTGTTTGTCCCTGTGTAGAAAACTGATGCAGAAGAGAATTAATTCTGTAGTGACACTATATGACCTGTTCTTAGCCCTTCCTTGGGAAAAGGCTAAGTTTAAAAGGCACCCATCTAAGTAATTGAAAACTTCATTTCGCCCATAAAAGAGAAGTTAATCTTAGTAAACATGGCGCTTTCTTTCCAAAACATTTGTAAAACATGGAGTGTACACTAATAGATATTATGCTGTTTTTGCTATGGTAACAACAATACATTGTTCTCTAAATCTTTGTGCATACATAATATCAGAGGCTTGATGACAACAGGACATACCACATCCGGATGGGAAGTTAAGTTGTTATCAGTTCCATTGTTTTGTTTTAATGTCCTGCTGAAATATCTCTGAAGTCTCTGGAGAGACTTTGCTTTGATCAACATTCTTCAACCTTCAAATCATCCTGGGGTGTTTGTGAGATAGCTGCTTGCTGAACTAACCTTGTTTGCTTGTTCTAAGAATCATCACTGCATGCCTCATAGATTTCCAGGGAGTCTCTACCAAAAACAGCTGCCAGTGGCATAAAAGTTCATCACCATTCAACATACTAACTCCCCCCACTATTTTTCAAGAGTGACGCCCCATCTTATAGTGCGCAGAAATGTGCTTAAGTACAAGTCATCTAAGATGCTACCCATTTTCTTATTCTAAATATTCACCAAGTTTTTCTTATACAAAGTAACATAGGCTCAATTATAGAAAATATGAAAATTCACATATATGAGAGAAGAAAAAATATGTTCTTTGAGACCATCGATGAAACATAAGAATCTTTCTAGTAGTCTACAATATAAACAGATTTTTTTGTATATTTTAAATATAATTTTAATAAAAATATATACAGATTAGAGTACATTGGTTTATTTTTAAGTAATTACATAATACATGCCTTTTAACAGTAAAAAAAAAAAATCATCCTGATGTTACAGTGACTTTCTGATTAAAGTTCCCCTTATTCCATTAGCATTCTTATATTTTCCTGTTTCAGTTCTCAAAGAATTATCAATAATCTTTATTATGGAAAAGGAAAAAAGCCACCTTAAATGGTTGGACATTTGAAAAATTGTTTGTTTAGAACACATAAAAATCAACCTCTGAATTGTAGTTTCTTTTTTATTATCAGACAAAGAAAAAAAAGACCACACTGGTTCTTTCAAAGTGTTCTGGTTCACTGGACTGTGCGTGGAGAAGTGAGTTTTGTAGTCTCTGTTGGGACTGCTCAAGGAGAAGAGATGGTCGAGGTGCTGGGTGGAAGATACTTAGTACCCACCTGGAATGAGCTGAGGATTAGTAACAAGGATATCAAAAGCCATGTGAAGAAAATGTAAAATAAGAAATCCATAGAGATTTAGAAAATTTTGTAAATTTACTAGTGAAAGGAGATAAGAACAGGTATAAGATAAAGAACTAATGTTTTGATTTGCTACTTGGGCCAGGCACTATGCTAGGCACTTCCAAACCTCATTTAATACTTACAATCATCCTATAAAGCAAAGCAATACATTGAAACACAGAGATGTTAAGTAACATGACCATTTTCTTATACCTAGTAGTGACAAAAAGCTATCAAGTAGATTTTCGAAGCAAACTGAATCAGAAAAGTTTTTTTAGAAATTTTCATATATCACTCAGAATTGACAATAGCTAAGATTTTGTAATATTTGCTTGACTTTCTTTAAAAATTTGAAATAAATTTATTTCATTAATAAATCCCCTTAACCTCAGCTACTTTCTTATCTTCCTATTCACAAAAATTACTATCATGAATATCTTCAATTTTCCACATAATTTTGAAATTTTTTAGTTACATTTTTTATAATGAAAATGGATAACCATTTTAAAGAAGGTAGCATAAGAAACTCACATTGAAAAGCAAACAGAGAAGAATGTAGGAGAGATATACTGTTCAAAATCCATGTCAAGATAATATTTGCCAGATCCATAAATTAAATTAATCTTAGCAAATTTCTATATAACACATTAAAGATAACTTTAATGTTTAAAAAATGCATAGCTACCTTCTATTCTGGTGGTTTTTATTTATAAGAAATAAATACTTTAGAAATAAAATTTTAAATTAGATTTGAAAGTGATTCACATTGGCAATATGTTACTAAAGAAAAAGTGCTTGCAAAAAGTACCTACCATGGTCTCTATTATTAATTATCTAAGATAACATATGGCTGTTATATCTTTTTAATTGTTGAAGAATTCGAAACATAAAGACATGAAAGTAGTTTTTTATCTGTCTATTTTGATAAAAACATGTTTAGTGTAGGCACACAAAATATACAGCCTTTATATTTCTTTGTCATCAAAAATGCTTTTTTTTACATGCTTGTTTAATGTAAATTAATGAATGGAAGAGACAATAAATTTTGTATGTTTTGAATATGTTAAACACTGTATTAAATTAACTTCATAGAATTAAATACTATACTGATTTGTGAAATAAAATATTTGGCTTACAAGCTCTGTGATCCATACCAAAGTTTAAGTTAGTAAGAAATTTCTACAGTTGTTTACTAGACTTTATGTTGTTATGAAAGTGTGTAGCAAGTTAAAAAAAGAAAAAGAAAAAGAAAAAAAATAGAAGGTGAGAAATACTGGATTGGAGGCTCTCCAAGGCCTTTCTATTCTGAAATGTCATGACTAGAAGATTCTCATCTTTCCTCTACCCACTAATGGAAGGCCTTGACGGAAAGAAATGGAAAGGAAGATATATAATAGCTCTGGTGGATCGATTCACTCATGAGGTATAAATCAAAGAGAAAAGTCTGCATTGTTTTTAAGAAAATCTATGTACCCCCAACCCCAGATGAACTTTCTTGTACAAAACACTATAAAACCAAAATGCTAAGTTCAGAAGTTAACTACTTCTCAAAACTATTTGACTAACAGAACTTTATATTTTCCAGAGAGCAACATTGCTAATATTTATAACTTATTTTTCTTTATATTTTCTGCAGTGTTGGTTAATTAACAAAGTTAAATGTTTAGCATTTGTAAATCTAAAATGGCAAAAAATGACTGATGAATGACTTGAGTATGCCCACTGGCTTTCTCTGGATTGAACTTCCTATTGTATTTTGGGGAAGGTAGTGAGTGCACTAAATAAGTAATTAGTGCATTTCAGTGTGAGAATTATGAGAATTATGGAGAAATATATTAAAGAGTTGAATTCAGCATTATCACAAATTAGCTAATCTAGACTTTTGGCACAAAATAAGAAGCCTGCTTTGTACACATTTGGAAGGTTTAAAAAACAAATCAATATAGCCAACACTCAGGACCATGCTAAATAGAGCTGCTGATATGTGTGCACTGTTCCTCCACAGTGGGGCCATTGTGGAGAGCTGCCACATCCAAACACCTTCCAGCTGTTGGAAGAACCCAAGAGAGGAGTGAGGGCCGACGCAGACACCCAGAGTCAGATAATTACCTTGATTAAGATTCTCAGAATTAAACAGAGTTTAATCAAGGACCCTGTGAAATTATGAGGATGCCAGTTTTCTGGTCTTGCCCTCCCTTTCTGCAGATGGTGAGTTGCCAAACAAAATCAAAGGAGTCTTAATTACAAGGATGAGAGTCAAAGTCAAAAGGGAACTGAGAAAGCTGTGCTTTGTGATGGAGATGGACCAGCACCAATCAGCAGCAAACTCGCTCTCCTCTGCATGGTCAGAGCCACAATGCATCAAAGCTGAACATACTATCAACATCCCTGACAATTCCAAGAACTGAATTAATAGCTATGCCAATATATTTAAGTCACTGGCTAAAACTAAATCCTCATGATTTAGTGATATATGTGAACTTTTAAGGCAATATTTGGATTGATATTAGAAAAATACCCATGCCACTCCAGTTATTACTAAGAAAGCATGACCCAACTTGAATCTAAACTAAGCCATGGTTAGAAATGTTTCCATATAAATGGAAAGCCTAAAAATCAGTGATATAAGAAGGTCAGTACTTTTTTTTTTCAATCTTCCTGCTTCCCGTTAATTTGAATTTGGATCCTAAGTAAAAGTGATTATAAAAAAACAATCCATGCTATGGTATATGTCAATATCTCTTAAAGTCCCTTCACTTCAACGCTAATGTCCTTTTCATGTAGATTGCTATTAAGCCTTTTTTATTGTCCCGTATATCTATATTTGGTCCTTTGATTTGTAGGTCCTTATGTTCATTTCTATTAATTTGTTTTGTTTTCATAAAATTCAGCTTATTATTTTAAATAACATCAATGAACCATCATCAATTGGTTCTCATTTATTTGGTACAACCACTCTGAGGTAGAATATTAAAAAACCATCATATTCCTTCCCCAAGTCAATACTTATGATAATATATCCTCTCATATAAATTTCATGTATTTTATAATATTTTGTAAATTAAACATAAATCCACCCCTGTCTATTTCCTTATTATCTATTATTAGAAGCTATAAATGCAAACAGTCCATGAACAATCAATTTCCCTACAGATTTTCCTCTTGTACCATGTAATTCTACTTCTAGGAATCTGGATTTTTTCTCTTGTTTAGTCCTTCATAGATTTTCTTTGAACTATTCTTCATATACTGCTATACTTTGGCATCTCAAGTTTTATATTTTCCCTTTTCCCATGTTTTATACCATCACCCTTCGGTATTTCAACATCTAGTGAGTGACAGATTCTTCTATGTGGGGTTTCTTATATTACGATTTATTTTACATTTTGTTCCATTCATGCATCTGGAATGATCTCTCTGGCTCAGATTTCTGTACTTCTGTGGACAAAGGTAATTCTCTGATCATATGGCTGTTAATTGCTTTCCCTCTGCAAGATCCGTCCTTCCACGGTATTTTTGCAATTCTTGCTCATTCTTACTTTTCCTTCTATCTCATCTTCCTATACAACTTGCTATCTTATTTTCCACAATTCTTCCTAAAGTGCCCTCCTGCACCCTGTTTTTTCCCTAACAGATAGTCTACTCCAATCATACAATCCAGATTACAAGCTCGAGTGATTTGTTCCCTTTGCTGCATGGTGTATTGATATGCATAAGCACTTTTTATTACCATTTAGACAACAGATCTGTGTACCTTTATAGAATCAAAATTTCCTAACTGCATATTAAATTCAAAATAGTTTGTACAATACGCCAATATATGAGAAGTAGCATGACACTAGTGTAGAAACTAAGAAATGTGAATTTAGTACTAAATCAGTCACTTATTTTTGGCAAGACTTTGGATAATTTAACACTACTATGGGCAGTTTTTGTTTTGGTTTGGTTTGGTTCTGTGTTCACTAGAAAACACTTGGATTCTAAGTGAATATGTCATTTATTGTAACCTTTAAAAATTACTCTAAAAAAATAAGCATTACAATTCTTCCCCTATAACTGGCTCCAAAGAAAGTAAAAATATTTTTCAAATGTGTAAACATTCTGCACATATCTTTTGTAATTTTGCTCTCTGTTTAGTTATCCTGAATTCTGTGGAAATTCATTAGCTGTTCAGAATAATAGATCTCTTGTATTTATTTTTAAATTAAACATGGAACCATAAGAAGTTGCCACTATACACTTACAAGAAGGCTGAAATTTTTAAAAAATTGACCATATCAGTATGGCCATACCTCATCTTGTTAGTAAGGTTGTGAAGGAAACTGGAACCCTTATCCACTGCTCATATAGATCTAAAATGGTACAACCAGTTTGAAAATAGTTTGACAGTTCTTCAAAAATTAAATTCGCCTATCATCCAATTCAGCCATTTCACTCTTAAATATTAACACAAGACAAATAAAAGTATATGTTCATACCAAATTTCTCATGAATGTTCATAGCAGTTTAATTTGTAATGACTGAAAAACCTGGTAATAATCCAAATGCTTATCAAGAAGTAAATAGATAACAGGTGAAACATATTGGCATGGGCACTGCAAATCTGACCAGGACCAGGGCCCACAGTGCAGTGACAATGGATCTATACATCCATAAAGTGAGCACCAAAGCATCAAAAGAGGGAGAGTGGACACCACTGTGTGACCAAGAGACCATTGATTACTGCGCCTGGGCAAGAGTTCAAAAGGCCTGCCGAGAGACCCAGAGGAGGAGAAGGCTTGGAATCTATAGCAATGAAGGCTTGGGCAACAGAAGATTGCTTGTTTCCATTATCCCATATACCTCATTGAATTGCCCTGGCTGCTGTGGTCTGAGCAGACACACATTAGTAATTGTTTATTCTTTCCTGTCACCAAGCAATTTTTCTGAACTCCACATAGACGATTCTTGTCAGTCATTTTAAAAGTTTCTCCAGGAATCCTGAGCATCTAGTTTAAAATCAGAATTATTTCTTATAGAGACTATATAGTAAATTCTGGATTTATACTGCAATGTTTTACTAGTGTTAGTCACAAATTAGTATATTCCAAATTATATTTATTGGTGTATTTTAATGTCAAAAAAGGCCTATAATTTTACTAGCTTCTTGATATTTAAAAAATGATAAAAATAATATACATACACATAATTAGATATGATAAATGCTCAGAGAAGTGTATAATGAGAAGATAGAGCCTCCCATGACCCCATACCTCTGGCTTCCTCTTCTCAAAGGACCTACTATTCACAGCAGTCTGCGAGTCCAGAAAGTTTCCATGTGTATAGCTATACATATTACACATTTTAAGATATAAAAAAATGATCATACTATACTCACTTTCCTATATTGTACTTTTCACTTAATAATGTATCTTGAAAGTTTTTATTCAAATCAACATATACAAATCTACATCATTTCAGCAGGTCTATATCATGTGGAAGTACAATAATGCACTTAAGAAGTGCCTTATTTACAATAACTTATTGTGACTATGTTTGTTCTTACTAAGAGCTATAATCACATTAGTGTACTTATATCTTGATGCACTTTATTGTATATATTTCAAATTGGTAAGGATTGTCAGGTTTCATTTGAGAATAGGTTGCATCAGCTTTCAGTTTCACAGTGTATGACAGGCCTTCTCTCCTCTCCAAAACTGATATTATAAACCTTTAAAACTCTTGTTAAACTAATTAAAACAGTACTATGTGATAATAAATAATATTGATAATAAATGGCAGAAATCTGAGGCTTTTAATATAGTTAAAAATGTAATAACAGATGAGTATACCAGGTTTGTTCATTAATTACAAATTATAGTTCTGTTCCATGGATTAATTGTGATCGTTTTCTTCCCCCTGTATGATACTGGGGTATTTGAAATGTGAAAGAAAAAAATTGCCTGGGATTCCTTTGAAATTAAATAAAGGAAAATAGGCTTTCCTCCTATTATTAATTGTATATATTTCACATCTCTTAACAAATCAGCATGGAATAATATAAGAACCCAAAATATTGAATGTTTGGAAAATTGAATATTTGTCTTAGAAAGGAAAAATGACATGATCATTAAGGATATTTCAATGAATTTACAAATAAGAAATACATTTATCATAGGGTAGGATATATTTCATTGAGATGAGCTTTTATTATATTGATTTTTGAAATAAATTTTTATTGTACATTTGCACTCTCTTTTGGACAGTGTATTCACTGGAGAAGAAGTGTCAAGGAGAATAAGGGTCATGGGAGGGAGAGGAAAAGGGAAAGATGTCAGTAGAGTGAAAAAAAGGGAGGGAGAGAAAGAGAGATACACTGATGTGAAATGACCTATTTTTAGTTCCTTGTGGGATTCCTGTTACTTACAGAAAGATATTTCTTTCTGACATAGAAGTTTCATGCTGACTAATCCCAGTGTATAACATTTTCTTCTGAATTTTGGGTTGATTTGGATAAAGCTGATCCCTGAGTAGACTGAGTTTACATTTTGGAGATTATCAGGTGTAAGCCAGCAGAAAACAAAATGTTAAGATGAGAATGAATGATAACGGAATGTGCTTCAAACAGTTCTGCTTCAGGGCATTCTCATCTGAAGTGATCACATATGAAATTAACAAGGATTTACTCACCGTTAACTTTGTTTTAAACAGTACAGTATAGTCTAGTATTAGGCAAAGAGAACATGCATATTCGTGCTATCTGGTGTAAATATTAAATAATTTTTTGGGTAAAAATTTAGAGAAATAGCAGAGCACACTTGGTACCCTGATTCCTCACTATTCCATAGAGAGATATGCTAAAATGAGCATAGCTGAGCTGAATGTTTTCCCATTGAGGAGCCCTGCTCTTTGAGAACTTCACATATTTATAGGAGCCAGGAGGCAAGGAGAACTTATGCAACTATGCAATAATGAAAGCTCCCTTATCTAGAACAGAAATGGTCAGGGATACTGGAGAAGATGTCCAGAGCTAAGCTTCTGGTATCAGCTCATTCCATTAAACTAACCCAGATCAGCTAAGCCTGGTCTTTACTAAACTACCCTAAGTAAATGAAGAGTGACCCTTTAGAGTCATCAGATTTGTCTCTCCCCTGTTAGTTGTGTATTCTTACATTGAATGAATCTTGAGGATACAAATTATACCATCATTTCAAAATATAAACTTTTATCTTAGATTTGATTATAAGATAAGCATGACCCAACTTTTTGTTTATCATTTATTTCACTGAGAAATTACTCAGTATTTTGGAATTCTAATTCTGTTATTTATTTATGACCTTGAGCAAGTTACTGAACTTCCCTAAGCCTCAGTTTACTCCTTTGTAAACTGGGAATAATAATTCCCTTCTCATAGTATTGTTTAATGAAGAAATAAATAAGTCACATAAAGTGCTTATTGAAGGACCCGTTTCATTTTTTTATCAAAAAAGGAGAGAACAGGAGTTTTCTAATTTGATTATTCTGGGTAAGGAAAACCATTCAATACTAAAATCCTCAATAAAATTCTTACTTATATAAGATATGTTAAATCTACATCTCACAGTTATTACTTCCTAGTTTTTATTTCTCCATGTACCACATTTTCTTTTTTTAAGAAAGCAATATAGAGTCTTTAAAATTTATAAATCTTATGGTAAAAAGATATTTCTAAATGGCCGTCCCACCTCTGAGACAATGTGTAAAAAATGGTATAAATAAAGCACTCTTTCCAAACAAATCTTAATAACTGGCATAGCCAAATAAGTACAGAGCAATTAATTCTTGTTGAAGGAAATAGATTCAGGCCATACAGAGAAAGCTGTGTTTATTGTAGATATTTAAGTACTAAGTGACTTAAAGGTCATGATTCTCATCTCCAAGGCCTACCATGTTTGAATTGGATTGTTTAATTATTTTCATGTGAATAACACAGTTACAAAAATTAATCTCCAAATAACTCTTTCTTTTAAATTTATTAAACTAAATTAAGCTCACACTAATCACCTGAGAATTTTTAATTCCTTTGCCTGCAGTTCTAGGTAATTTAAAAAAAAAAAAAAACATGGTTTAATATTCAAGTTCAGAACTGGTTTCTGCCCATTTCAGCTTAAAGAACACATATTCTAAGAAGAATGTAATTTCTCCTTGGTGTTAAGTTTAGGGAAACATGACATCAAATCCTTCTTTGGGTATTCTACAAAGGGCTTTTATTTGAGAGAAAATGTTTCAAGAATGTGTTTGACCTGAGGCATATCTGAAATAAAATAATGGAGACGTGTCAAAATAGGCTATTCTGTTACCAAAAACATTTCCCCAAATCTCCCATTGGTAAAATAATTATATTTGGTTGTGAAAAGTAGGTCCACTCTGGTGGGAAAAGGCAGAGTCATAAGAGCATTGCTTCTCTATTTCCTAAAATCTTAAGGTACCAGAAAAAAAATGCCACATTTTTCTCATTTGAGAACTTAAGTTAAAATGTCTTCGAAAATAAAAGATAAGTGAAAGTTTTGTTTTTTGTATATAAGGTAAGCACTTGAAAACTTTACTATGTTTTAGATTTGGGGCAATCACAAAAACAGTTAAATTCTTTTATAATGTTTTTCTCTTAGGACAAAATGGTTGTGTTTTGGTTCACCTTACATTATCCATCAGCATGATGGGAACCTCTGAATATTAGGGTTGCAGTTACACACCACTTGTCACCTTTGGTCAAACTAATAACCTCAATCTCTTCATCTTTACTTCACAGATTTAAAATGAGGATTAAAATATGGTTATAAATATCACGATCATAATGTAGAAGAATCTCAACAAATGCAAATTTCTTTTCACTTTGTGGAAAAATTTCAGGACATCATCATTTGAAAGATTAATGAAAGAAAATTACTATGATTCTTAACATCTATTGCAAAGCAGTTGGTTCCTGAAATGGATTTTAACATGCGGTAACTTTAGACAACTGCATTTATCTGTTCAAACAGCTGGCAATTGGCCCTGTTTCCCACACTAGGTGGCCTGTTTGGAGTAACGTAGTATAGCGTAAAGAGATTGGTTTTTAAAGTCCATGAGTTCAAATTATGTTCCACCTCTTAATGGTTAAGTCATTTACAAGCTACCTATACTTTTTGAGGGCCAGTTTTCTCATCTACAAAATGAGTTAAGTGCCGAGCACAATGCTTTGTATTGTATGTTGTAGGAATGCAATAAATGTTTTCTCCAATGTTTCTTTTTACAAAGAAAAAATATCGACTGATGGGCAGATTTTGAAAATTCCTAATAATCAGAAAATAAAGAACATTAACCAGAGAGCACTGACCAGAAAAGAATAAAGGTATTAATTAGATAAACATGAATCAGCAAATGGTAAAGAATTCCAAAGCCACCTGGTTCAAAGAAAATATATTTTTTCTCTGCTTTCACTGACATTACAAAAAAATGCTATGCCATCCATATGGCACTTCAAAATATCAGGGTAGGCCACTTTATTTGCAACAGTGAGGTTCTGGAGTCTGATTTCTAGCTGTCAATCATCATGCTACCTTTAATCTTCATACTTTCTGTCATTGAATTTTGATATGAACCCCATTAAATTTTATTAAAAAGCAATATTCATAATACAGTTGTCATCTAAAGCTAATAAATACTGTAATATATATTTTATGTTAATTCATAAAATCCATAAATAATGGCATGAAATCTAATTAGTACATTTTAGATATAAATGTTTACCTTTAAGGATGATATGATGAACTATATTAAATTATAATTGCTGTTTTGTTAAAAAATTTACAATTTAACCAATATGACATCGGCATCCTGTGCATTTTAGCTTATTCTCTAGGTAGCTTGCTATCTGCCACCAAAACAACATATGGTAGAATTAAGCAGATGTCATTGCTTATAGATGAGGCTTTGGATTTTGCAAAAGTAAGGCAACTATCTAACTCACAAAAAGTCAAAAGAATTCTAAGCCCGTCTCCCCCAAAATAAGGCACATGTCAAGTAGAATACAAGTCTCTCAGAAAATAATCACCTCCAGGAAATACCAAGGGGATAAATTTAACATATTGTTCCATAGCCTCGGTGCATTGATTCAGCATAAGATAGTAAGAAAATTAAAAGATTGGTTATGTGTATGGAAGACACCATCTTTCACTACTTCTAAATAAACTTATCTCATTCTTATTCATAAAAGGAAAACACCTACACAGTTCTATGAAACCAAAATCAATAGAAATAGTCACATATCTAAAATAAGGATTATTGTCCAAGAGAGGAGAGATGTGCTGAAAGTATTCTTAACATTGAATAACTTTGTATTTTTTTTTAAAAATTGACAATATTTCTTTCGCTAGAAATAAGTGGAAATGCAGTCTCCAAATTTAGAAGCTAAAAACATTACTTTTTTTCAGAACCTCCTCAACTATCCAGAAGTATAAAATCTAGATCTCTTCAAATCTCAAGTGAAAACATTTATCTTCACTGAGAATTATGTAAATAAAAAGTCAAACAATATTACAAAATCACTTTCAATTATAAGGACAAGGATTTAGCATGTACAGTATTGGCAAGCTTGTAGAGAAACAGCACTTTCACATATTTTTGGCTAGTATGTAAATTGGTGTAACTGCTTTGGAGGACATTTTGACAATATTCATTAAATTAATGATTTACGGAAGTTTAAAGACAGAAACTTTTCTGTAAGAATTTATTCTAAGAATATACTTGTACATGTGAGCAGGAAAATGTCAGTGGCCACATTTGTTCATAATAGCAAAACATGGAGGCCTCTAGGAAAAGCCACTACCAGTGAAAAACATATAAATTTAAATTTGGTGGCATTAGCAGAGATGTAAATCTGGTTAAGTTAACCATTCAGTAACCAAAAGAATCCCAAATATGGATATCTTTCTATTAGGGCTAGGAGACAGTAAGCTACATCCTAACAACTGATAGAAGAGAAAATTCAAAATGATAAAAATGAATGAATTAATGAATTAATTAACACTTCTTTAGTGCTGAACTGTAAAAAAAAAAAAGGAAAGCTATAAAATGCATAACAGCTGGCTTACTGTGAAAGACTATTTCTATCTCTCCTTCTCATGCTTATATTTTCACAAATGCTGATCCCAAGTACTGTGATCCCTATAGATTTATAGTTTTTCCTCAGGAAAAAGATTGTGGAATTTATCTTTACAATAATTTCACCTACATATAAGAGCCACTTACTTAGTTCCCATTAAACTGATATCCACTTGAATTAAATTTTTCAAAAAATTGTAAGTTCCATGCAAGCTAGATTTTGTTTTGTTTAATGTCATATCCCCAATTTCTAGCAGCTAGACAAAAGAATAAGTGATGCATAATAGGCAGTCAATATTTATTTGCTGAAAAATTAGTAAAGTACCTCTGATGGAGGTCTTCAAATATAAATATTTCTGATATGAACTACATTGTTCTTCAAAATAATAATAATAATAATAACAATAAAAACATAATTTTGGTCCAGAATGCACACTGGCCCTTGTACATTTTCATATATTTATCTTAAGAACCTTGGATAATTTGGTTAGTCCACTGATTTAAAGAGATTTAAGAACTACTGAAAACTAGAAGATCAAGTAACTGGCAGTCAGTTTTACATGCAAATAGAAGGATCTGTTTTTATTCTATAGACTTACTGAGATTATGACGCTTATGGAAAAAGCCCAAGAGTATTAAAAAAGACAACTTTGTTGTATAAATGGCTCAATCACTGATCAGTTTTGTAAATTAACTACACTTTTTTTATTTTATTTTTTTATTTTTTTAGGCAAGGCAACCTTTGTTTGGCCTCACAGATTGCAAGGATCTTGTCAGTTTACAATCCCTTATTTTTTTATTTTTACACCTTCAGCACCCGGTCTTCCTAGGTGGTCTCCAGCCAGGTACTAACCACACCCGATGCTCCTTAGCTTCCAAGCCCAAACGGGATCTAGTTTGTTCAGGGTGGCATGACCATAGACAACCATGCTCTTTAATCTTGGGTTTTTATCTTTTTATTTGTAAAATTGCAGGATTTGGGTTGAAGAATCTCTAAGTTTCCTTCCAGCTTTGAAATATTTTATTCTATGACTTTATATATACAGGTGTCCCCACTTTTTGAAAGTTCATGTTATTCCACTTGGCTTTTAAGAAAGGCCTACATTAGCACTGGTCATCACTAACCAAAAGAAATCCAAAGAATATGTTTGCTTTTAGGACAAAAGGTGAAGAGCAGAAACCGCATTCAGTGTTTGTTTTGCAGCAAGTGGTTAGAGAGGCACCATCTACCCAGAGCAGCAAGAGAGGCACTGCTTTTACTATATGTAAGTGTTATTTTAGGTTTTGTGTTATTTGGCATGCTTTGGTAGGTTATTTTGGGGTCTGGGGATGCTCAAAAAAACTGTCCATATAAATTACTTCTTAGCTTTACGCTATTTCAACTTACAAAAGATTTCACAGGAACATTCTATTTTGGAATAGTGGAGGAAATTACCAATGTTAAAATCTTACTAACAATGATGGAGTTACTCTACAGTAGTATACGTCAGTTACAAACTCACAAATGAGGGGGGGAAAATCCGCGGAAACAACCTCTTGTCACTTCCACTCTTGTTTTGTTGTGCGAGTACTTCCAAACATAACTGGAAAAATTTTGACATTTATATTCCTTTAAATGCAGTATCTTTTCCGTTACTCCCATAATACCTCTACACCATTCACATTTACACAGCCTTCCATCTCCAATTCAGAACCCGCTTATGAATTTAGCAAAGCACAAAAATCTCTTCTCTAAATGGATTATTCATAGATGACTTTCTAACTGAGCAATGACACAGATATTCACATACTGCTGTACCACTCATTGGTATAAAACGACAATATAACAAAAAGCTTTCAAAACATGCATAATATTTGATTTAATAATTCCATTTATTCAAATGTCCTCTTTTGAATTATTTTGAGATAATTTTAGAGCTATAGGAATGTTGCATAAATAGTTCAAAGAATTCCTGTGCATCCTTGACCCAAGTTATTCAAATGTTAACATTTTATGACATTGTAATTTTCTCCGTCTGTGTCTGTCTGTCTCCAAAATATTGAGTTATTCATTAGAGCATAATTCATAATGAAGAGAACTGGAAGAAATATCAATGACAAGCACCAGGGAAATAGTTCCTTAAATTATGGCACATCCACTATACAAACTCTAAAATAAAGAATTAAAATGTTTAAAGTGATTATTATAAAGTTTAGGCTCATTAGATAATGCTAAGTCATTTTTTTAATTTTTAAATGCTCATTATAAAGATTATAGTATAATGCTTATTAAATATTGCCAAGTGAAAATTTAGGATACCAATGTGATAATATAAAAATAGATTCATATTTAAAAAGACAAAAGGGAACATTCAAAAATAAATGTAGTTATATAAATTTGGTTAATTGGTATTATGGATGAATTTCTCTATTTTCTAAATAATATAACTCTTTATGGACTATTCTTTAAGATTTTTTGGATGGCTACTTGAAGGTAAAAAGAAGCAAATACTGAATTTGAAAAATTAATTATAAAATTATAGAGTGGAAGCCATAAATTGAATTACATCCTATTAAACACTTATGTTTCATGGGAGAAAAAATAAAAGGGGTCATTTTTCCCAAAAAGAAAATAAGTAGGATTCAAAATAGAGACTAGATTATTTGCGTTGAAATTTGAAAAAAAAAAAAAAATAAGCTCGCACGGGTTTGTGATGAATGTTTAACAAACAAATGCTAAATTCTGCTACATACCAGTTTAATTTTTACTATATTACATGATGCAGTTGGATTGCTTCTAACCTGCTATTTCACTGAGACATTTTTTCTCTGGGTATCACTAACAGAGATCTGCAATCTGACTGCCAGACTGAGCACAGGCCTATAAACCAATGAAACAGATATTTTTAAGCAGTTTATAGTTTATGATAATTAACATCTAAAAAAAGATGAGAATCTCTCAGCAAAGAATTTTCCATGTATATGACTTTTAAAAGTTAAACTGCCTATTTGACACAAGGGAAAACGTTTCTGAAAACAAAATGTTAAAGATACACTGAATTCTGTTGCCATTGTAATTTGGGGTATAGAGATCTGTGTTGGAGATTTCAAGTATAAGATGTTTTTTTAGACATACAAGAAATAATTAAATATCAGGTGGACAATATTAGCAATAATAGATGGTGAATTTCTGATAAGAAACCTGCTTATCAGAAAATCTAATCTACTTATGGTAAAGGTAATCAGCCGCTTAGGAAAACAATATAGGTACATACAAACTGAATTCCTTCCCAGCATGAGACCACCCGAGTAGGCTTAACAATTTAGAAACTGGTACTTGAACCCCAGAGACTCCATTAAAGATAATATCTTTATTGAAACTAAGGTATACTTCATGGTGCATTAAAACTTTGCACAAAGAACATTGAAAATCTAAAGCTGATCATAACTCTAGAGAGAAACTGGCTTTTTTCTTTTTTTAAGAAAAGGATGCTTTTATTCTGCTTACAGCTGAGTTTGTCATCTATTGTTACTTCATAGATGACATAATTCAGGAGTTATTAAAGGTTTCACTGCAGTCTGAACTTTTATTCCTACACGTTCCAAAACACTTTCAATTTGTCTAACTACTCTCTAAAGTAATTTCAGTCCCAAAGAATAGAGGAGGAAAAAAGTGTACTTTGAATATATAAAATAGAGGCAGAACACTGATCTATTATGACATTTATCTTTATGAAAGAAAAAAATGGGTAACTTGCTCATGGCTATATTATTTTTAAGTTATTTCTTCTCACTCATCTTATGAAGACACTTGTTAGAGATGTTAGAGATTTTATACCAGCTATCTCTCTTCAGTCTTCACAGTTTTCATAGTTGTCAAGTTTCAAATACTATGGGACAACTTATTTTTTTCACAGTTATCACAGTGCCCTTCAACATATCTGCTAGTATTTAGGACTTATCCCTGAATGGAAGTATAACGTAGTTTAATATTCTATATACAAAATCATATACAAATAAAAATAAATATCTATAAAATTAAAAATGGCATCTAGGTCTATCAATAATTACTGTGTAAAAGAAACCTTCAATGGGATATTTACTATTATTTTTAAATTATACATTACTTTCATTTCAGTTCAAAAAAAAAAAAAAAACACGTATAGCACCTGGTCTCCCTAGGTGGTCTCCCATTCAAGTACTAACCAGGCCCGACCCTGCTTAGCTTCTGAGATCAGATGGGATCAGGCATATTCAGGGTGACATGGCTGTAAACTTTATTTCAGTTTTATGAGATGAATAAGTTGTAGAGTTCTGTGTAGAGAGCTGTGTATATAGTTAACACTGCTATATTGTACACTTCAAAACATGTTGAATAAATAGTACTGTATCAATCAAGATATATACCTATATGAAGATATAAAATAACATCGATAGCATATATTTCTATATGTCAAAGGAAATTATATAAATATATAAATAAAACATATATACTAAATGGTTAACCATTTTCTTTGTGGAATAGGAAAAAGAGCATTTAATACTTTTTAATTTATGCATTTCTATATTGTTTGTGTTTCATAACAGGCATGAATTGTTTTGAAAAAGAGGAGAAAAATTGTTACAAGAAAAAAATGGGAAATATGTAGAATAAAACAAATATGCAATAATAATATTAGTAAACATCATAGCAAATTCACATTTGTGAATTTGATGCAGATTAATTCAATGTCAAAAATAATTACAAAATAGAAACATGTTAAATAAAAAAATTAAATATATTTAGTATAATTAAGCTTCTGTAAAAATGGAGCAATAGAGATGTCAAAGAGAACACCTTCAAAGTCTTCTATGTAATTTAGAAAATAATTAAGCCCATAGTTTATAAAAGGATCCATGGAAAAAATCAAAAAAAAAAAATAGTTCTGGTTTTTAAAGTATATGTTATTTCATAACAAATGTCATATTCATCTACTTTGACAGCCTTACTGAACCATATAGGAATTAATGCTACAAATTCAACTATGATTTTGCAGATACTATACAATGTTAAAAGAAAAACATCCTTTTACTAAATTAGGCTTTAAAGTTTCCTTAGAAAAATGTTACTTGTCTCTTAAGAAATTAAAAGGGAAACTTTTAAACTGAGCCAGGTTCAGTAACTAGGTTCTAAAATTGCTTCTTTCCATCATTCTGCAAATATTCATTGAGTGACTTTCATGTACTGTAGATTTGAGGTGGATAAAAAAAACTGTTTTGGTGAAGCTTACATTCTAGAATGAAGAGAGACTAAGCAAACTAATAAGAAAATATATAGAATGTTAGAATGTGATAAGGATGAGGAATAAAAATGAAAAGGGGATAGAATTAGAGATTGGGAAGGTGGTTATGAATATAAAGACACTGAGAGAAAGCTGGAGTCAAGAACAGAGAGAGGTGAGGGAAGGAGGCATGCTACTACCTGAGGGAGTAGTTTTCCAGATAGAGGGAGCGGGTAGCAGTTGCAAACGCCTAAGGTATCTAAAGAGTGAGGAGACCAGTTTTTTGTATCAAAATGGAGAGGGGAGGAAATGGTAAGAGAGGAAGTCAGGGAGGTTGGAACAGATCTTGTGAGACCTCCAATCTCGTGATAAGGACTTTTGCTTTTACCTTGTGTAAGATAGGAAACCAACAGAGAGTTTTGAGCAGAGGAATGGCACATCTGACTTGAGTTTTATCAGCATCTTTCTCACAATTGTACAGAGAGTATTTTGAAAAGAGATAAAAGTGGAAGCTGGGAACACAGATAGGAAGCAATTACAAGAATATAGTGAGAGCCATGCTAGCATTAAAGGTTATGGCAAATAACACCAGTACCCTGCCCGTATTCTCTGGATCTTATATTTTACTCTATGCCATCCAAATTCTAACTGCCATTATCTACATCTGTTTGCTCGAGCTCTGTCTGTGGCTGGAAGCCAATGAGGGCATTGTTAAATATATGTAACAGATAAAGATCAAAAGTGGGTGAGCAGAAAGCAGATGTCAGTTCAGAAGTAGAGAATCATGATCCCTGGTCAATTTTCAGTCTTGATCCTGTTCTCAGACCCAAAGCCCATCAACCAAAAGAGGATATGACCACTTGAGGAAAGATTTTGGAATGCCACTACAAGTAGACAGTAATGATTGCCCTAATTTTTTCCCCAGAGGACTATGGCCATTTATCAGAGTAACTACAGAGAAAAGAATATTCAAATCATTTGAGAGATATGAAATATAGTGTATGAGCTAACAGTGATACCGACAAACTCAAATCACCCACCCTTGTTAGAATAAGGGTATGCAGAAGCCAAGTGGAAATGAAATGAAGTTCTTGTCCAGATTTATCTTACAATGGAATGAGTTGGTCTCTGAACCCACTTGTTGTTATTTCCCTGGTCCACGAGTTAAGATGGATATACTTGGCAGCTGGCAGAATGCTCATATTTGGCATAGATTAGATTATTGTTCAAAAATATTCACCACTTCCCTTCCCACCTCCATATCAAAGTATCCTTGTCTTTGCCATAAGACTTGCTTTTCCAATGGGATCTAAGCCAATGACTATGTTGTTAGATCAAGCAGGGGCTTGAAATATTATTATGCCAAGGGGCTCATTCTGCCATCACCTTGAGAAAGTTTTCTCTATGTTGCTGCTGCCATTTCAGTCTAAGCAAAAGAACGAAGACATGTGAAATGGACCCAAACCCAACTCATATTGTTAAATCAAGGCCAGCCAGACATTCCGACTCAGAGCTTGAAGCAGAGCTGTCCAACTCAGCATAACCTAAATCAGCTAATCCCCAGTCAACTCACAGACAAATGAACACAAATAAATAATTGCTATTTTAAGACACTATTTGTGGGTCTTGTTGGATAGCAATAGATAACAAATTCCTAAAACATTATTTTATAATATGACATTGGGCAGTGAATAAACAAAAAAATAGTAATGGGAACTGTCATATGACTCTAGAAAAATGGTGACCCATGCTATGTTGCAGCACCATTTGATAAAACTGTTGCCTGAAAAATATGTACATTATGAACTGGTAGAATTAGATGGAGAAATCAATGAACCTCTTTTAAAGAATGAGGTGGTTGCTACTAGCACATATGCTAGGGTGCTATAAGAATGAGATATGCTTAAGAAAGAATAGGCTACTGCTAAATAATAATGTAGGAAGATATGTCTCAAATTTAGGAAACTTAGTAGGGTGACTCAAGGTCCTTACATTCCTGGGTGTAACTTAAAGTAGGCATTTGCAAAAACAGTGGCCGCAAATCACACAATAACTAAGCTATTGCTGTCTTGGATAAAGGTCTGAAGCAGTCTATCAGGCAAACAACTATGCTGGCTGAGGGTGAGATGAAAGAATAATTAAGAGAATGTGGATACCTCATATAAGTTTATTCCTAAGTACTTTATTCCTTTTGACACTATTATACATGGAATTGGTTTTTTTTTTTTAACTTTCTTTTCAAATAGTTTGTTGTTAGTGTATTGAAACATAGCTGATTTCCATATCGATTTTGTAACTTTGCTCAATTTGTTCTAACAGTTTCTTAGAGAAGCCTTTAAAGTTTTGTATATATATGGTCACGTCATCTGCAAACAGTCAATTTTACTTCTTTCTTTCCTACTTCAGTTTCTTTTATTTCTTTTTCTTGCCTAACTGTTCTGGTTAGGACTTTCATCACTATGAACAGACATGGCAAGTGTGGGCATCTTTGTCTTATTAAAAGTTAAGAATGTGTGGTAGCTCATCTTCAAGAGGGCCCCAGTTGTTCTGTTCTGGTACTCTCACACCCTCGTGTACCCTCTCCCCTTGAGAGTGGGCTGATTTAGTGATTTACTTCTAAATCCCAATGATTCACATCACTCCATTTGTAAAATGCTCTTATCCTCTTCTTCTGAGCCCCCTAAAAGTCTCATCTTAGATTGTCAGCTCAGAGTCCAGAATCTTTTCATCTAAATTGGATCCAGGTACAGATGAGGTAGCCAAAGTACAGTTTCTCTTGATATGTGGACTCATGAAACTAAAAAGACAAATCACCTGCCCCCCACACACCCACCATACAATGGTAAAGACAGGCAAAGCATAACTGCTATGTTGGCTCTCTATTGCTGTGTAATGAATTGCCACAACTTAGCAGCTTCAAATAAACACACATGTATTATATTAACTTATGTAGGTGAGAAGTCCAGGCATGGCTTACTGGGGCTCTCTGCAGTGCTGCAAACAAGGCGTTGACAAGGGCTGAGTTCTCATCTGGAAGCTCACCTAGGGGAAGAATCTGCTAGTAAGCTTACTTAGCTATTTGGCAAAATTTGTTGCCTTGCAGAATATGACCTTAGGAGTTATTTTGTGTTGGTTATCTGCAGGAGGCCACTCTTAGCTCCTAGAGGCTGACTGCTGTTCTACACCATATGACCCTCTACATAGGTAGCTTACAACATGACAGGTTGCTTCTTCTAAGCCAGTTAAAGAGCAAAAGATAATCTAGAGTTTATAACAATATAGAGTTTTAAAATGTAGCATAATCATGAGAATGACATCCCATATATTTTTCATATTCTACTAGTTAGAAGCTAGTCACAGGTTCTTCTCACATTCTAAGGTGAAATTACAAAAAGGTATAAATATTTAGGAGCTAGAGATCACGAAAAGACCTTAGAGTCTGTTCACTAAACTTCTATAGATACATGTCTATTCAGAAGGGGAGAAATGGTAATCCGAAAGGAGTCACTAATAAGGTCTTGTATCAATTCCACGTCCATCTGGGAAATGTTCGTAGGTTGGATCTCAGGGTACTCTCACTCCCTCGTGTATCCTCTCCCTTGAGAGTGGGCTGATTTAGTGATTTACTTCTAAGTCCCCAATGATTCACATCACTCCCATTTGCAAAAGGCATTTGTCATCAGCAACTTGACACCATAATCTGGTCATGAGGTTTTGAAAAAAGTGATCAGAAATACACAGAATTGATTTCATCAGGACGAGCATGAAGAAAGAATAATTCACTTAGGGGAGTAAAATCAATTGGGAATAAAGGTAGGTTCATTTCTGTAGGGAACGATTAACATAATCCTACTTGAAGGCAAGAATTCTATGAATCTGTTCCAATTCTTTGATCTAAAAGAGAAGGAAACTTTGAAAAAAAAATTGTGTATGACTTGAAAGGCCATACATTCAGATTGATATAAAATTTTACCAATCAATTTCAAATGCACTAGTGTTTAAAAATATAGTATTCATGGAAGTTGTGAATATTTAAATTCTCAAATCCCTGAAAATTAATTTTGTAACATAACCTTACATGTAGGTTAAAAACATCTAAGAGATACAAGGAAAATTTTGGAGGTAAAGGATGCGTTTCTTACCTTCATTGTGGCATTAAAAACCAAAATTTAACTGAGTAATTTGAAGCTCTAATTGGCTTTATTAAGGATTCATGAATCAGGCAACTAGGGGCACTCTGAGGGGCTGTACAAAACGAAAGACTTTTATAGGAAGAAGGGTGGGGCAAGGTAGCTATTAAACCAGGACACCTTCTTTGGGTGAAAGGGAATGGCAAAGTTTTTAAGCATGCAGATTGCCTTTTTTTCTTTTATTTTCTCTCTCTCTCTCTCTCTCTCTCTCTCTCTCTCTCTCTCTCTCTCTCTATATATATATATATATTATATATATTTATATTTATAAATATATTTTTATATATTATTTATATATATATTATTATATATAATTTATAATATATATATATTTATAAATATATATGTATTATTTATATAAATATATATATATTTCACTCTGTTTTTTAAATTAAGTATATTCAGGTAACATTGGTTAATACAATTATATAATTTTCAGATGTACATTATATTTTGACATCTGTATATTCTACTGTGTGAGTACCACCCAAAGTCCATTTTCCCTCAGCTACCGTATATTTGATCCAATTTATCCACTTCAACCTGCCCCTACCCCCCATATTTGACTCCCTTTACCCTTTCTACCTTTTCCACTCCTCCCCCAAACCCTACCCTCTGGTAACCACTAGTCGGTTTTCCATGTCCCTGAGTATCTGTTTCTCCTGTTCATCTATTGTTTTAGGTTTATATTGCACATATAAGTGATATTGTAGGGTTTTTCAACTTTTTCATTCAGGTTTATTTGCTTGCATGATTATCTCGAGGTCCATCTGTGTTGTCACAAATGGCAGTATTTCATCTCTTCTTATGGCTGAGTAATATTCCATTGTATATATGCAGCACAGCTTCTTTAGCCAATCATCTCTATTATAGGACACTTTGGTTGCTGCCATGTCCTGGCCACTGTGAATAATGCTGCTATGAACATCAATGTGCAACTGTCTTTTTGGATATGGGTTTTCAAGACTTTAGGGTAAATACTCAATAGAGGAATTGCTGGATCATATGGTAGATCAATTCTTAGTTTTTTGAGGACCCTCCATACTGTTTTCCACAGTGGCTGTACCAATTTGCCGTCCCACCAGCAGTGTATGACGGTTTCCTTTTTCTACGCATCTTCTCCAGCACTTGTTATTACTTGTCCTGTAGAGTATAGCTTTCTAACAGGTGTAAGATGGTATCTCATTGTGGTTTTCATTTGTATTTCCCTAATGGTGATGTTGAGCATCTTTTTATATATTTGTTGGTCATTTGTATGTTCTCTAGGAAGAAGAGTCTGTTCAGGTCCCTGCCCACTTTTTGATTGTATTGTTTGTTTTTTGTTGTTGTTATTGAGTCATATGAGTTCTTTGTATACTTTGGATATTAGGCCCTTATCAGTGGAGTTGCTTTCCCATTCAGATGGTTGTCTCTTTACCTTGTTGTTGGTTTCTATTGCTAGCAGAAGCTTTTTAGTTTGATGTAGTCCCATTCATTTATTTTTGCTTTTACTTCCCTTGCTTTTGAGGTCAAATTCATAAAATCCTCTTTAAGTCCAAGGTCCTTGAGTTTAGTTCCTATGTTTTTTCTATGCATTTTATTGTTTCAGGTCTTATATTCAGGTCCTTAATCCATTTTGAGTTAATTTTGGTGTGTGGTGAAGACAACAGTCTAGTTTCATTCTTTGCAGGTGGCTTTCCAGTTTTCCCAGCACCATTTATTGAAAGACTTTCCTTTCTCCACTGTATGTTTTTGGCATTTTTGTCAAAAATTATTTGCCATATAAATATGGGTTTACTTCTGGACTCTCAGTTCTGTTCCACTGGTCGTGTGTCTGTTTTGCTGCCAATACCATGCCGTTTTGTAGCGTAATTTGAAGTTGGGCAGAGTGATGCCTCCAGCCTTGTTCTTTTTTCTCAGGATGGCTTTGGCAGTTTGGGGTCTTTTGTGCTTCATACAAATCAATGATTTTTGCTGTTGTTGTTCTATTTCTTTAAAAAATGTCGATGGATTTTATGGGGATTGCATTAAATCTGTATAATGCTTTAGTAATATGGTCATTTTAACTATGTTGATTCTTCAATCCAAGAACACGAAATATCTTTCTTTTTTTATATCTTCTTCGATTTCTTTTAATAGGGTCTTGTAGTTTTCATTACATAAGTCTTCACATGTTTTGTTAAATTTATTCCTAGATATTTTATTCTTTTTGGTGAATTGCAAAAGGAATTATTTTTTCCACTTCTTTTCTGATGCTTCATTATTAGAGTATAGGAAAGCTATGGATTTTTGAACATAGATTTTGTATCAGAACTTTACTGTATTTGCTTATTGTTTCTAGTAGTGTTCTTGTGGAGTCTTTAGGATTTTCTACATAGAGAATTATGTCATGCACAAATAGTGACAGTTTGACTTCTTCGTTTCCTATTTGGATGCCTTTTATATCTTTCTCTTGCCTGATTGCACTCTCTAGGACCTCCAAACTATATTGAATAACAGTGTGATAGTGGACAGCCATTGCTTTATCCTGATATTAGAGGGAATTTTTAGTTTTCACCATTAAGTATAATGTTGGCTGAGGTTTGTCATATACGGCCTTTATTATGTTAAGGTACTTTCTTTCTATACAATTTTGTTAAGTTTTTGATCATAAATGCAGGCTGTTTCTTGTCAAAGGCTTTTTCTACATCTATTGATAGATCATTGATTCTTATTTTTGTTTATGTGGTGTATCACATTAATCGATTTGCTATGTTGAACCATCCCTGTGCTCCTGGGATGAAGCCACTTGATCGTGGTGTATAATCTTTTTAATATGTTGCTGTATTCGGTTCACTAGTATCTTATTTAGGTTTTGCATCTGTGTTCATGAGAGATATTGGTCTGTAGTTTCTTTTTTGTGTTATCTTTACCAGGTTTTGGTATCAGAGTAATATGGCCTCATAAAATGAGTTGAAATATTGCCTCCTCTTCGATTTTTTGGAAGAGTTTGGAGAATAGGTATTAAATTTCTTTGAATGTTTGATAGAATTCACTGTTGAAGCCATCTGGTCTGGACTTTTACTTTTTGTAGGATTTTGATGATTGTTTCAATTTCCATACTGCTGATCAGTCTATTTAGATTTCCAGTTCTTCTTTATTCAGTACAGGAAGATTTATTTTTCTAAGTACTGGTCCATTTCTTCTACATTATTAAATTTGTTATTATAACTTTTTTCATAGTATTCTTGTATGATCCTTTGTATTTCTGCAATGTCAGTCATAATTTCCCCTCTTTCATCCCTGATTTTTTATTTGTGTCCTTTTCTTTTTTTCTTTAGTGAGTCTAGCCAGGAGTTTGTCAATTTTATTTACCTTCTCAAAGAACCAGCACTTTGTTGCATTTATTTTTCTCTATTTTTGTTTTCAATTTCATTTTCTGCTCTAATTATTTCTTTCCTTCTGCTGACTTTAGGCTTCATTTGTTCTTCCTTTTCTAGTTTTTTAAGATGAAGTATTAGTTGTTTATTTGGGCTCATTCTTGTTTTTGGAGATAGGCCTGTAATGATATGAACTTTCCTCTTATGACCACTTTTGCCATGTTCCCAAAAGTTTTGATATGTTGTACTATCATTATCATTTTTTCTATGTATCTCTTGATCTCTCTTTTTATTTTTTCCTGACCCAGTTATTCTTCGTAGCATGTTGTTTAATCTCCAGGTATTTATGGTTCTTCCTGATTTCTTTTTGCAATTGATCTCTAGTTTCAAAGCATTATGATAAGAGAATATGGTTTGTATGATTTCAACCCTATTATATTTGTCAAGGTTATTTCTGTGTCCCAATATATGGAAAATTCTTGAGAATGTTCCATGTGCACTAGAGAAGAATATATAAGCAGCTGTTTTGGGATGGAAGGCTCTGTAATGTCATTATGTCCAGCTGGTCTAATGTGTCATTTAAGGATATTATTTCCTTATTGATTTTTGTTTGGATAATCGCCATATTTAGGTTCCCCCTATGATAGTGTTTTGGTCTGTTTCTCCCTTTAGTTCTGTTAGTAATTGCTTTACATATTTCGGGGCTCCCTGATTGGGAGCATAGATATTAATAAGTTTATGTCTTCTTGGTGCATGATTCCCTTTATCATTATGAAGTGTCCCTCAGTATCTTTCTTTACCTTTTTTATTTTGAAGTCTATTTTGTCTGATATTAGTACCACTACTCCTGCTTTTCTCTGAATGCCATTTGCTTGAAATATCATTTTCCACCCTTTCACTTTGAGTCTAATTTGTCTTTAGCTGAGATGTGTCTCCTGGAGGCAGCATATGGTTGGGTTTTGTTTTTGATCCATTCTGCAACTCTGTGCCTTTTTATTGGTGAGTTCAGTCCATTTACATTTAGGGTGATTATTGAAATATGAGTCTTCTTATAGCCATTTTATCTTTTGCTTTCTGGTAGCTCGGTGTTTCCATTGCTTCTTGTCCTTGTGTTTCTGTTTTCTTTATTTTGGTTGGTTGTGGGTTTTTCTCTAGTTTTGTTTTATATTATATACTTCAGTTCTGAATCTTTGGTGTGTGGTTACCATTATGAATATGAAAAGATAGTTTATATATATCATAGTCCATTTTCTTCTGTGTGTGCTTTATCCCCATTCCCCTTAGTGAATTTGGATCTCTCCCCTTTTCAGTCATTGTTATCTCAATTTGACCCTATGTATACTGAACGTTCATTACTATCTTGCTACAGCAATTCTCTTGTTATTATTTAAGCTTACAATGCCCTATTCTTAGTAAGGATTGCACTCCTCTGCTTCTCTTTGCCTGCTAGTCACCTTACTTCTAATTATGTAAATTTTTTTGTCATTTTGTTTTAGGTGAGCTGACTCCTTTCAGTATTTCCTGTAGTGCAGGCCTTGTAGAGGAGAATTCCTTCCCTCAATTTTTGTATGTCTGGAAAGGTCTTAATTTCTTCTTCATATCTAAAGGAGAGCTTAGCGAGAGCTTAGCTGGATATATTCTTGGCTGGTGGTTCCTTTCACTTAATAGTTTAAATATTTGATTCCATTCCTTTCTATCTTGTAAGGTCTATGCTGAGAAGTCCAAAGATAATCTAACGAGTTTTCCTTTATAAGTTACTATTTTCTTCTTCCTGGCTGCCCTGAGAATTCTATCTTTGTTGTTGATTTTTGATAACTTTATTATAATGTGTCTTGGTGAAGGCCTTTTTGGGTTGAGATAATTGGGTATTCTGTTGACTTCTTGAATTCCAAGCTCCAGCTCTTTCCTTAAATTTGGGAAATTCTCATCAGCTATTAGTCTGAAAATGCTTTCTAGTCTCTGCTCCTTTTCCTCACTTTTATAATGCCCATTATTCTTACATTTCCTCTCTTGATGGTATCAGCTAGTTCTTGTATTTCCTTTTCATTATTTTTCATTCTTCAGTTTCTCTCTTCTTCCTTCTGATTTATTTCTAGATTTCTGTCTTCAGTATAACTGACCCTTTCCTTTATTTGGTTGACTCTATTTCCCAAACTTGCTATTTCATTTTTCAACTCTTGCAGTGTGTTTTTTTTCTCTCCAGAATATCTATTCTGTTCTTCTTGAGGGTTTCAGTCTCCTTGCTCTGCTCATCTAGTTGCTTTTTCAATTCCTGAAATTATATGACTCATTTCGGAATTCATTGAGTTTCTTCAGAAGTACCATCCTGAATTCTCTGTCATTTAAGTGGCATATTTCTATGTCCGTAAGCTTATTTTCTGGAGATTTTTCTCTTTCTTTCTGAGATGCCTTGTCACTTTGGCTGTTCATGGTGTTTAATGGACTATTTCTCCACCTGGGCAGTAATGGAAAGAAGATTTATTATATAAAGGTCTCTCTAGCCTTGTACAAAGAAGGCACTTTTCTCTTGATTTCCAGTAGGTGGCGTTTAAGCTTCTTGGATCCCAGCTTTATATTAAGCCTGAATAATGTTTGTTTTTTTTTTAATTTTCTTGTAGAAATTTAATCATACTCGCTACTTTCAGTTTCAGTCTCTGTCAGTGTTAGCCAACAATTTCGGCAGTGTTTGAAATTTCAGATTCTCCTGAGGTTCCTCTGTATTGGGAGTTGGGGGTTGGGGGCTGCGGCTCAACCTCAGTTTTGCAAGGAGGGTCAATAAAAATCAACTTTTATTTCTCTGCTGTTTCATCCTGCTTCTCTGCTTTCTGCCCTAATGATTGGCCCTGCTGCCGGCTGTGTAGAAGTACCAACACTTCCAAGCAGGGTTGTTCAGGGAAGTCGTCGTACCTTTATTCCTCCCCTCCTCCTGTAAGGGGCTCCATGGGCTGCAAAAGGCAGCTTCTTTCTTTCTCCTAGTCCACCCCCTGACACCTTGGGGTTCTGGCCTGTGGTAGCGCAGATCCCATGCTCAGACGTGCTGGTGTGCAGTTTGGATGGTTATTGTTCAGTTTTAGATGTTCAGCTTATTGTTGTTTCAAGGGGAGAAGTCTGAGGATGCCTCTCACTCCACATGTTTCCCAGAATCCCTGCCTTTTCTTTCCATGGGAGGGGAGGATGGAAAAGATCCAGGTGACAGATTACCTTACTAGTGCTTGACCAGAAAATTGTCCAGAGTGGTTAAGTTTATATTTCTAAGAAAGGTTGAAACAGCAGCAATTAAGTCAGGTATTAAGTCAGGTTTAATAAGCTTTAATACAACTGACACCATTTGGGGCCTGTGGTTTTTTTCTTTAACAGTGGTAATAGTATTGTGGGGGAATATACATCCAAACTGAGCAAAATTGTACACATGAAACAAGTAGTTTTTTGGCATGTCAATTATACCTCAACAAATCTGTTTTAAAAAAATTCTAAAAGACCCATACAAACTACTTTGTAAATTTTTCTCTATTATTCATGGATTTCCTTCTTTCTTCTTCCTTTCCAAATGCACAGACTCATCAGAATTTAAGGAAGTGAGGAAACCATGGCTGGCCAAACATAATAAATGTTCAATGGCCTTTTTAAATGTCTGGATAAATTTCAAAATCCACAGAAACATTTCTTCCCCGCCCCCCCCTGCCGCCCCCAATTTATTTTATATCAGGAGGGCTATGATCCAAGTAAGTTCAGTTTAGCCCATTTCAATCTGAGGGTTTTGAGCATTTGCTACCAAACCAAAGTCCGTGTTTTGAAAATTCAAAACTTAAAACATCAGAGTTTGGAGTGAAGAGAGGCTCTTTGACCAAGAAGCTGCCAGTGGAGAAGATGGGAGCTCAAGTGGTTCCTCAAATTCATCTTAAGAAAATGCAGAGTTCAAACTTCTTTTATGTCTAGGGAAGTGGAAATGGGAGAGGTTGCTTTTGTAAAAATCAGGCCATAAGATTTCCTTTAGTGATTAGCATGTCTGTGGGAAAGACAAAGCAGGAGCTATTAGCCTAAAGGCCCTGGGAACAAGCAGGCTTAAAAAGATGGAGGCAGAGAAACTTAACATTCACTGTTACACACTCTAACCATCATCAGGCAGGCTCTGGTGGTGATCATAAGAATTCGAAATTCTCTGTCCTCAGGAAGCTTAAAGTTCAGAATAATTTCTTAAAATGTATATTTCTCCTCTATTTGATGCTATATAAGTTATATCAAATGAATTATAAAATACAAACAGAAAAAAAAATTTAAAGTCACAGTTAAAACCCACTATCCAGAGAAGCAACTATGATCAATTCAATATATGTTTTCTTATTTTTTCTAAGCATTTTTAGGTATACTTTTACAAAAAAAATTATTTTGTAGACACTATTTTGTAACTTCTCTGTGTCATTAATATTTTGGTACTGTTACCTTTGGGGTAATCTGAACTCCTGCACTGCCCTGGTAACACTGGAAATTCTCAGTTTTTTTCACCAACAAAGAATTCCAACTTAGCAAGATTCATGAGAGGGAAGATTTATTGAAAGTATATGTTAGAAGGAAATGGGCCATCCTAAGGAAAGCTATAGCCCTGTTCAATTCGGGAGGTGAAAAGATAAAAGATAGAGTACTCTCCAAGGAAGAAGTGGGTTTTCAGCGAAGAGGTCTGTAACAGATCAGAAGTGGGAAGGTCCCTCCCTATTATATTAGGGCTGTGATGAGTAGTTACAAAGGCATTCTAGGTGATTGGCATGTGAGATGATTTTGATGGACACTTGGCTGCTATATAACTCTTTGCCTACTGTGCATGTGCTTGCCCAAAATTCAAGCTCTTTAAATTAAATTCATGAACTTCCAGGCATAGGGAAATATTATAATGATGATATAATGAGACTGAGGTTGTGGGTGGGTTAGAGTAGTACCTTTGGCACAAGCATCTGTGGCCAGATTAAACCAGCTATAGGTTTATGGCCCTCCACTCCTTTATCTTTCAGGATGCAGAAGTGATCCTTTAACTACCAATGGGATATTCTTTGGGTGGTCTCTGGTCTGTCTCTGGGCTGGGCTTCCATTCTTTTGTTTCCCTGTTGCTCATGTCTGACTAACTATCTAACAGAAATCTTTTCATATAAAGAAGTACAACTCTACCATATTGATTTAAGTTGCTGCATGCTATTTCATGCTGCATATTATGAATAAGCCTTACTTTATTGAACTGTTCCTTATTTTTTTGAAATCTAACTATAGTCAATATTTTACTATCATAAACAAGCATTCTTCATTTGTCCTGCTTATTAATAAAAGTAAAATCCTGGTTTTTAAAAAATGTGTCATGTTTTTAAGGTTTGTAATACATTTTTCCAAACTGCACTATCTTTCTAGTAATATTTATAGAATTATCCAATCCTGTACTCATCATAACAAAGGAGCCCTTGCTCAAAGCAGTAGTTTCTGAAGGATATTAGACAAATCTCTTCTCTCCTCACTTAATGCTGCCCAGGGAGAGTTTGGTTCAAAGAACTTTGGAGAACATGATATTATTTCCCATGCTTTGATAATCACAGCCTAGATTAGCATTCCAAAGACTCTGAAAACTCAGCACTAGAGAAATATGTTTAATTTTGTTTAAGTCGACATGTATTAGCCAGGGCACACTGTTTGATATAATATCTATTGACATGCTTTAGAACATCCCTTGCTGCTTTAGAAAATAATTTGAAAATACTTGTTTAAATGAAAGCACACTCAAAATTTTACTCAATCATAATTTATATGACTTAGTGACTAGCATTTGAAATACAATTTAAAATAATTAAAACAAGAAAGAAATATAATGGTAACCTTGAAGAACACTATTATTAGAATGTTTCAGTCTAATATTGTTGTTTTTAATTTTATTGACTACTATCCTTCAGAATGGAGTTTTGTTGTTACCGCATCTGACTCCATATAGTAGAAAGCTGTATTATGATGGAATTCTATTGTATATCTAAGAATGAGATTGGAGTCAAGGTTTGTAGCATATATACTTCACTGGTTAAGTGTAATTCTCATACATGATACTATAAGAAGATGTTCTAAAATAAATTCTAAAGTAAAATTAATTTCATGACTAATACATAAACCAAAAAAGAAGCAAGATATTAATTCATAATCAAATGCCTGCTGACTATCTTTCACTGTATTTTGGGATAATCAACTTTTAGATGGAAATATAAGGATATATTGATCTTTTTTTATGTCAATCAAATACTTAGTTAAACATAAGTAACATCACATCCATGTGTAAAAAACTGCCTTGTCAATCAAATGTCTTGTTATACACAGGTCTGACATCAAATTTAAGTCTAATAAGATATAAGATTGACAACCAATTAGTCAAATGTGAGAAAATAAATTGTCCTTTGTTTTCCTTTTCCCTTTTGAGTAAGACAGTTCTTAGTTTTTCATTCATTCATCATTAGTTCAATTTATAACATTTTACTTTTACTGCAATGCCTATGCCATAATTATATTTAATTTTTGTGTCATTTTTCTTACTTTTATTGCTGTGTAGATATATGTAATCTACATGTATTGGTGATTATATAGTATTAATTATAAGGTCAAATATCAGTAGACATAGTTATATCAAGCTAATTTTTTAATGAAAAAGATAGTGCTTCACAGATTATCTCAAAGAATAACATCAACAAAAATTGAACCTCAGAAGAAAACACAAATTTTTATTATTTAACATTTACTACGAAAACCCATAATAATCCTGTGTACCAACGAATGTCACTAAACTCTTATAGTCACTGTCGCCACCTCCCAGAATCTAGGACATTCCTGGGCCTAGCAGAATAGATCTAACCTACAGTGGAACATAGCATCCTGTTAGGACTTAAAACTCCCCAGCAGTGAGACCTATCCAAAGGAGAGCCTGAGTGGTCACCTCAGTTTTGCAGTTTCGTGATTGTGAGACATTAGGAGCTCTCTGTGCAAGGCACTGTGCTAAGTTAAAGAAGTGTAAAAAAAAAAAAAAAAAAAAAAAAAAAAAAAACAGTTGACAAATACAATGCCTGACTTCAACCTGTTAAGCAAGCAAAACTTTACCTATGCCTTCAGAGATGCCTCACAAATACCATGAAAAAGTGAAGAAGGGAGTCCATATTTATGGCAGGTCATGAAAATGTTTCACTTGAGCTAGGACTTAAGAAGAAGAGTATAATTTTGCCTTAAAAAAGGGGGGGGAACAAAATATTATGGTGTGGAATTTCAAATGTACTCATTTTGGCGAAACAATAAGAAGTTTAAACTGAGAAAAAAGGAGTAAAAAATTGAAAGATAAGTTATTTGTCCTGTAGAGTGGCTGAATAAAGCCTGAAGTTTATGTACTCAGTTCAATTGATTATTCAGTAATCAAGTGAAAGGATGTGTTTTTGTTTTTGTTTTATTTCAATTTATTTGGGGCAAAGACAATAGGAGACAGAAAGGCCATCTGGGAAGCTATGTCATCATTCTCAGCAACTGGTAATGAAAATATAAATTAGAGCAGCCAAAAGAAGTCAAGAAGGGAACAGACGTGAGAAACATTACAGAGATAATCGGATGTGGGGAATGGGAGACAGAGACAAGGAAGCTCATCTCAAGCTATTGAAGTGAATAGTAGAAAATAAAGGTAGAATGGAGAACTGGAGAAGGAATGTGGAGAGTTAAAACTAGAAGAAGATAGAGAGTACAGAAATAAGATAGAGAAGGTGATTGCAGAGGATGAACAAGTTTAGAAAGGTTAAGAGACAGACTGGCAACAAGAAAAGGTTGGAAAAAAAGAAAGCAAAATGCAATATATGATTGAACATATGATATATGAAGGGTATAGTATTGACCCAGAAATAGAATAAAAATAAAGCTATTCAGAATCAACTGCCATTTCTTTGCACTTCTTGCTAAGGTACCATAAGCCTTAATCTAGAGTTAAATAATTGGCTGCAGATAAGGGTGCCTCCCAGCTCCATCAAAGGGAATTATATTCAACCATCCGCTTCCTCTTCACTCCCTTGCTTTTTAAGTTCTGAATGTAAGCCCACAGTACATGAATGGCAGAACCAATCCTTCAATTCAGCCATATTCATTTTCCTCTGGCAAGATTTTTAAACTGAAAATGGAAGTTTTCAATGAAATCATGGAATAAAAAGCTAATCTCTATGGAATCTCATGAGCATGACACCCAGACTGTATTATGGTCATGAAAGACCTTTTCACACCGAACAAAGATGTGTTTTCTGGGCCCAGCCACAGTTATTGTGCTGTCCTGAGACTGCATGTCACAAGAATATTTTTTGGTAGAGTGTAATCATTTCTAACAGCTGTGTGCTCTAAATATTCTTTTTGAAGGTTAGTACCTAAAAAAGAAGTGTTCACTTGAGTCTGGTAAACATTACATTTTAACAAAGCTATCTTTATATGTACATATCATTTATTCTGGTTTATCCTGTATTAATTTTCTTCAAACTCAGCCACATTACTTAAATTTTAAAAGTAAATTATATTTATAAATGCATGACATGATCAGGTAGGGTTATCCTGGCGAAGTAAATTTTGGGGGTGGGGGGCAGAGAGTGGGAGAGAGAGAGGAGAGAACTGAAAACTGGCAGAAAGCAATAATCTATTCTGACATGTGACCTTATCAAATTTATAAGTGTCATCATTGTCATTTACATGTTCTGTGGAAGAGATGGTCTGTTATTTTAGAAAGTTGGTTCTATTTATTAATTTAAAAAGGCTTCGATGGACTAGTAGAAAGAGAATTTACAGAAATAAGGAAGGAACACATACAGAGAGAGGTATTTCAGCAAACCTACAAACCAAATTTTGAAATCCAAGTACTTAATCGTCATTTAGTCTACTTGAATACAAATCGAGGGCATACAATTACTAAATATAATTCTGGCTTCAAGAAGCTGTCTATACAGATGTTAAAGATATACTCATTTCTTTATATTTTTTACACTAACCTCTTTGTTTGAATCAAATAATATGAGTAGAAACATGGAAATAAATTCTTTCTCTGTTTTGATCATAAGTAACAATCTTGCTTTTCTTCTATTACTATATTCTAAATGATATTACATACAAGATAATGAAAACCATTTGCATTAGGCTTTACAATATATATTTTACATGTGTGAGAATAAAGTTAATTCAATTTCGCATTTACTCAGAAATACTATTTTTACATGGAATTTTATAATTCTGGTAAAAAGTTCCAAAAATTCCACCCTCTATCTCTTAGCATTTTTCAGCCAAAAGGCATTTTCAATGTTATAAATCAACATTGACCAGATAAATACTTTTATTTGCTGAGAAGCGGAAGTTCTGCCGACTTCCATAAAATAATTGTACATCACTTTTCTTTGCAAGAAATAAAAGTTTCTACCATACATCTCATCTAGAAAAGGTATTTGTTGTTATTGTGAGCTATACATCGATGGTCTGGTTCCAGATTTATACAAGTATTTATGAGATACTTATATGCCAGACTCTCGTCCAAGCAATGGGAATACATCTATGAATAAATTAACCTGAAATTCCTATCCTCATTTGAAGGTGATAAAGGGACAAGGTGGAGGTGGAGAATAGAAAAGAGTTAGGGAATTGAATGTCCTGGAAGAGGGGCATTGGGAACTTTTTAAAAAGAGAGTTGTAAGGTCTGACCACCTTGAGAAGGTTATTAATTGGTATGGACTTAAAGATGGTGGTGAGAAGGGTAGAGTAAATAGCCAGTGTAAAATTCTTATAAAAAGAACATGAGCATATTCAAGGGAAAGTAAAGAGTAGGTTAAAGGACATTGAAGGAGGGGAGACCCAGCAGGAAAAGAAAAGAGAGAATGAGGTACAAGATCCTGTAGAATCTTTATAGGCGTTGTATTCTATATGGAATGAAGAGAACTTGGCAGTGTATTAGAAGAAGAGTGACATGATCTGAGTTACATTTTAAAAGTTTCACTCTGTCTGCTGTTTGGAGAATTGTGTAAAAAGCAAGAAGGCTATTTAGAAAACAATTACTCTAATCTGGGGAAAAGGTAGTGGGAGCTTAAAAGAAGGTAGATTTAGTGGAAAGAAGAGATAAAAGTGAGTGGGTGGATATATTTAGATGGGAGAATATTTCTGATAGATTGAATAGGAAGGAGTGGTTGGGGAATGATATTTAAGGATGAATATCAAGGCTTTGGTCCTTTGCACCTTGAAAAGATGTAGTTGACATTTACTTTTTCTGGAAGAATTTGCTTTCAGTATCTACATAAACAAAAAACAAGTTTTTAATACATAGGAAAACTGTATTTTCTCTGGGGCTATTCATTAAAAATCTATTGATCCAGGTTTTCATCTAATTCATAATTTATGTGAACCCACCATGATTAGCCTGGACAGAGACTTTCTTTGTATCCTTTATAAAGGAAAGGTTTTCAAAGAATATTAATACTGCTTATAAAATTTTAGGAAGGGTAGAGGGGAATATTAAATTAGCTCAGAAAATAAACTCTTTCTTTCTGTTTTTTAGAAGTACCCCTTACCTAGGAAGATTTTTGTCTGAATAGAAATTCTTAAAGAAGGGCTCTGTTAAACTTGAGCTTGGCAACACATATTTTTGTGTAGCTGTGAACAGCTGCTTGTCTGAATCAGCCATGAAGCTAATCTTCCTCTCTCAATGTCTATAGACTAAATTAATTTTTTTTAAAAAAATGTTCAGCCTTCCTAGTAATCAAAGCCATGTAAATTTAATCAATAATGAGATTCCATTTGGTATATGACAAATTAGTAAAAGTTTAGATTGTTTAAAAGAACAACTGATTTTCAGTTTCAAGATTAATTGAGTGCATACATTTGTCTATCCTCTTAGCCAAAATCTCACTGAAATTAGAGTTGAGACATACACATGGAACTATAATGGCAATAGCAAGAAGAGTATCATAAGTAGGTAAGAGATTGGCAAACATCTAGAGGATGAATTGCAGATGGCTTCATTTTAAAGATATGCCATAATAGAGAAAACAAAGGCTCAGATTTTGCACATAAAAAGACTTCATCAAAGGTGAAAGTAACCATTTCTGTCATTGCCCTAGAGAGGTGCCAACCTTGTGGTCAGCAGATTTGTAGAGTAACCATGAGCTATGAAGCTGAAATCAGTATAATTGGTAATGAGGCTGTCTACAGAAGAGATAGAAGATCCCTGCCCACAATGGCACCCTGTATACATACCGAATGCTAACCAGATGGCATTTGGCCTCTGAGCAGAACCCAGAGACCTTGTTTCAAAAAAAGTGTGACAATGTTGGAAGACAGTGGAGTATGAATAAATTTGAAATCAAGTTACATTTTTCATTGAGAAATGGCATCTGTGAAAGGTGTATATATTTTTTCAGTGTATACTTATCTTGAAAATTTTTAACTTAATGGTTATCAAATTTTATATTCATAAAAAAGTTAGGGGATCAAAGAGTCTCATAAAATTACTGGAGGATGAAATGAAAAAGTTAAGCACAAGCTCCAAAAAGTCTGATTTAGTAGGTTGGCAGTGGGACCTAGGAATATGCATTTTGAACAAGTACGCCTAGTTGACTATGATGTAGATAGTGGAGAATAGAATAAAAGGGAAACAAATCACAGGCATATTCTGTGTTTCTCTTGTATTAGCATCTGCGTCATCATTCTCTTTATAGAAGGCCTTCTCTGTTCTTCTATGTTTATTCTCCTAACCATACACCAAAACCCAACTAAAAGACTTCACCTATCTCCATTGAAGTTTCTTTCCTCTGAAAGCCTGTACTGCTTTCTTTGTCTTTCCACTCCTATAATAGTTATTAACTGTTTTCATATTACCTGTTTTATATCATTGAATAGTGTTATTGATGCATTTTTGTTATTAATATATTCCCATGTTTCCCTCTACTCTCACTATATAGTGTAAACTAGCCAAACGCTTTGAATACATTAACACAGATGATGCATTTATTGTCTTTATAGTATAAATTTATATTTTACTCTTCCCATGTTTTCCATCACATCACTACACACACACACACACACACACACACACACACACACACACACGCACACAAAATGGGGCAGCAAGAAGGAAAAAGAAAGGAAACGTAAGAAGCAAATTCTGGAACCATGTCAAAATTTTAAAATACATCATTTTTAACATATCCATTTATCATGATTTAATGAATTTCAAGTTAAATAGCATAAATGTTAAAAGATAAATTCCTGGAACCCTAGAACCAGTATTGGCTCACAGTTTTTCCAAAGTACCTACTATGTATAGATATGCATATATTACCTAGTCCAAAAGGAATTTATACTCTAATATGAGAAAGAAAATAAACATCAAAATATAAATCCACATTAAGCTTATTAATTAGAATTTACAAATCTAAAGAAAAGCAACAGTATATTTTGATACAAATATAATCTTAAGAAACCTGATTTATTAGATATTTAGATCATGATGATCTTGAATTTGAAAATAATGTCTTAAAATGTATTGTTTAAACTGCAAAAGTAAAACATACTCATGTTACTAAACAGACTCATTAAAGACTGATAAGTAAAAGTGTTTCTCAAATTTCTCATCTTCTACTCATTACATTTTTTTCCCAGATCAAACTACTATTAATAGGTTATATGAATTATCTCAGAGTAAGTTTCTATTTAGTCACAAAATAATATCAGGTAATGACATTTATGAAATATTTGCTTTATTCATAACACCTGGCTATGTGTTTTGCTTGGACTATCTCATTGATTCGCATAACTGCCCTGTAAATAATTAAATCATTAATATCTTCATTTTTCAGTGAAGAAAGTGAGACTTAGAGGGATTAAATAAATTTGTCCAAAGTCACAAAGCTAATCACTAAGATTCAAACTGAAGTAGAATAGCTCCAACCTCTGACATCACACCATAACATAACTGCCAACATATGTATCGAAATATATATGGAAAAGACATTGAGATATGCTTAAACATGTATGACTTTCATTACATAAATGAGATCATGTCATATATATTTTGCTATGAGGATTAAATGACATGGACTAAGTAAGTGCCAAGCATAGTGTATGGTTTATAGTCTCAACTAGTCTCCCTTCCAGCTTCTAAATTCAATGAGACATTTGACCTGGTTATTTCTATTCACCTTAATACCTGGCACTTACTAGGTGCTAAGCAAATATTTCTTTCAGCTTTGTTTCACTTGTTAGATATCTTCATTTAGGTTTTAAGAGAAACCATTTTTTTCTTCCCACTTTCTATGGTAAACTGTTATTAATTTTGTATGTATACGTTTACTTTTAGAAAATAATAAGTTAATCCAAGATCAAGTATTCGGAGTTATAGCCTTGAAGCTAATTTACCGCCACCACCACCCCCCCCCACCCCACACACATACACGCTCACAAAACGGCAAAAACTAATGATAACATTGGGAAATAAGAACTGATGGCACCAGAGTAATATACTTTTGATACACGCATTCTAGCAAAAAAAAAATTATATATACATGTTTATGTATATATATGCAGAAAATCAAATCGAAATGGGTTAAATATTAAGATACAGGATCTACGGCCATGCCACCTTAAACAAACCTGATCCCCTCTGATCTCGGAAGCTAAGCAGGTCGGTGGAGTTAGTACTTTGATGCGAGACCACCTAGGAAGACCATGTGCTGTAGGTGTAAAAAAAGGGGGGGGGGTGGATTGTAAACTGACAAGGTTCTTGCAATCTGCAAGGTCAACCAAGGGTTGCCTTGCCTGATAAAAAAGTTACAGGAATGGTTTCTATTTTTAGTACACAAATAATTTAATTTTGAACTAAATAAAACAAATATTAGTTGATGACCATACTATTATATTACATCTTTTTTTACACAAATTGTGCCAAAAAAAAAAAACATTTTTTATATAGGAGTTTATATAAAGTGAATTAAGATAAAATGGATCTGATCAAGGCTACAATAAATGGTTGGTGAAAAGATGGATGATAGGAACCTACTTGCTCCTTTGGATTGATCTCTAAAGAAAGTTAAAGAGATTTCTAGAAGACCACACTTCTATTACATTTACAGGAGGTCAATTTAAATAGTAGCTGTTATTATAACTGGGGAGAGACTAGATATTTAATAAATGATGATTTCCTTTCAGTATATCCAATGGTCTTAAAGTAGATATATTGTAGGGTATTTAGTCTGTCTCAAAGTGTAGTTCATGGACAACCTACAGCAAAATCACCTGCGGTGGTTGTTAAAAAGTGTCATTTCCTGAGCAGATGCATAATATCTCAAGTGTGATCTGGAAACTTGCCTTTTTAATAAGCATTCCACTTGAAGCTTATGTTCCTAAAATTTTAAAGACCACTGATTTATATTTTACAGTTGAATTATGTTGCTAGAAGCATCAGAATACATTGAAAAAATGTTTAAATTAAGCCAACATTTTTCTAATTTTTAATGCAAAAATAATAGAAATATATGACTTTTGCCAGGAGTCTTTTTTGAATGAATGACTTCATTTAAATGCCTTTGTGTATGGATGTAAAAGGGCGTTAATATACATTTTGATGCAACATGTCACAACTCCTCATGTCTGGATAATTTTGCCAGCAATAGCAAATATAGCCTTCCTTTAAGAAATTAAATGTTAGATTTTTCACACTTTGTTTTGGTTTCCATAACAGGCATCTTCTTTGCGCGGGGCAAATTATCAAGTCTTCACTGGTTTGTGTTTTCCTCTATGATGAGAAATTGCAGTTTTTGCCGCTCTTATTTTAAATGTGTTAAATCAAGTCCAAATTTTTTGAGGAAACAGTATACAGAATGAATTTGAACTGAGTCTATAAGCAGGGAGGAAGCCCAAACTGAATCAGAACTGAAATTTTACTTTGATTTAGTATCTCACTCTCCCCAGAAAGTGTGCCACAAATGGTGGGAAACAATGCTTCCAACTTAACCAGAAAATACAATATAGTCTTGGTTTTGTGTCATAAAAGTCTGCTGACTGTTTGATAGAGGGGCAGATGGATTACATTAACTATCAACATCAATTGCACACATACAGACACTGTGCTAGATGATACATTGTACTGGATAATATTCAGTAGATAAGGCATAGTCTCTGCTCTCTAGGGGTCAGCAAACTTTAAGTGAGAGAAAAGCATGACACAATATAGAAAGTGAGAAATGTTATAGAGTAAGCATGGATAAAATGCAAGGGGATTACATAGAGAAGCAAGATTGTTTTTGAATGCGAAAGGATTATGAAACTCTGCATGTAAAGTTGACATTTGAAACCTACTTTGAACAATTATAGAATAGAGAATGAGAAATCAAAGTGTGGTGCTTCGACAGCTCTTTCTACCTCCCCTACCAGTTTTGTTTGTGCCATAGTCTCCTCAGTGGAAGAAAAGGGCCCAGCAGATAAAAAAATTGTCACAATATTTTGCAACCCAAGCCAGGAAGAAGGAAGCTAGATTATCTCAAGTACTAGATAGAATTGTTGTAAAACCACTACCCTAAAGGTATAATACAATTCTATTTGCCAAGTTTTTTAGGTCTGGTACCACTTATTATTTTTTGCTTGTTTGTTTTTACTTTCTTAAGAATATCTGAAAACAAGTTCTTAATAACAACAAGTTCTTTGAAATGACTAAAGATGAACGGAATATACATGTAACTTTTTCCCCTCAATTTATCTGAAATGAAAACATGGAATAAAATACTCCTTCACTATGCAAGTCTTTTCTAGATCTTAGAAGGTGTAATATTGATGCTCATTGCCAATGTTAATGGATATGTGATATGGCAAAAAAAAAAAAAAACGATAAGATATTTTATGTATTTTAAAGGCCACTAATATAATTAGGTTTGGTGTATTCAAAGGTCAGAATTAAGAAATGCGGATTACTTTACAGGTCTATTTGGGTAAGCTTCTTTAAATTAAACCTCTTTGAGACTCCTCCAAGCTTCAGTTGATTCCATATGAACAGATTTTATTGCTAATGATGGCCGGTTCTTTGTATTTGTAGGCCTTTTTTTTTTTTTTTTAACTCAAAGAGTTGCAATTACTTAATAGCAGTAGTGATTACCAGATAATTAATACTACTAGTCACATTTAGATTGCTTATGGTGGATAATTAATACTACTAGTCACATTTAGATTGCTTATGGTGTGCCTGGCAAGGTGCTAGAGCATTTACATATATTATTTTTAATCCTTAAAGTAATCCATTGAGAAAACATCATTTGTCCTTCTTCAAATAAAAGGAAACTGTGATTAAGAGTTGTCATGTGTTCACACCAACACAAAGAAATACCAGAGCCAGAATTTAAACATGGATCAATATGATTTTAAGGTTTGTAGATTTTCTCTATACAGGGTTATATTCTGCCTTCAAAAGTATTATTTCTTATTTTAAAATAATTATCTTTTTAAGCCAATAGAATAAATCCTTGATGCGCAGGTCATACCGAGGTTTTCAACTTGCTCCCTGCCTGACAACCTGGATGCTGAGCTCACATGTAGTTGTTGATACTCAAACAAAATGATAACTGCTTCAATGCCCAGTATTTGGAGTAAGACATACTAGAAAGGCAAAGTGCACTGATAATACAAAAGTACTCTGAAATCTATATATTAGACTGTGTATACTTTATAGACCGTCTCAGATGTGAGGTCACAGGTTTTCATACATTTATTTTTAAAGCTTTAGTTATATTAGTAGAAAAATAAGGAAAGGCATAAAGGAACAAAATATCTGGAGAATATGATTTTATTTTCAATAAGCAAAGAAATCAAATGGGTCATGACTCTTACTTATATCCAATTACCAATTATATCCAGGGACCAAAAAATTTTTTTTCCTTTTCTTTTTCTCTTCTTCTCTATCTCCTTCTTTCTTTTTATTTTTTTTCCTTTTAGGAGAGGAAGGAAGAACAACAATTTGATTTCTTTTTAGGTTTATTTATTAGACAACATTTAAGAACATTCATGGACTTTTAAATAAATATTAGAAATAGTTGTACACCATCCCAGTTTTCCACTCCCAACCCTTATAAAAGGTGAGGAGAAAATTAGATAACACAGGTAGACTGGAATATATACCAAATAATTATCTTGTTATGAATTGTTAAAATGCACAGGAAGGGCAGTGCAAGTCAATGAGTATGTCTAATCAACACATTACAAAGGCATTTAAAAGTGAACTATGATCTTTAGCCACTATTGCTTCAGAATTGCAAATAACAAGATCAAAAACCTAGGGCAGGGAATGTCATTAAATTGGAATAAAGAGAAAGATTGGCACTACGTTTTTGTTCGCTTTGTTTTGTTTTTTACTTGAGGCGCTGGTAAGCATTTAATTTGTGTAAATATACACATTGGATTCAAAATAGAATTAATTAACATGTAATCAATGGTAATACAAATGCCTTAGCCTACACATGAAATCAGGAGTCCACACATAAAAATGCAAACTGGAAAGGATCCAGACGGGAAATGGAGTGGCAGAGCAGAAGGAACTAGACAAAGGTCATTTTTCTACCAAGTCCTCATTAGATACCATAAAGACAAAAAACAGATCTAAGAAGCTGCAAATAAGCATATGATATTTCCTGCATTACTTTAATCATAAGTACAACTTTCAATGATATGTATTACTAAGCAAAAACATTTGTATTTCTCCAAAGAGCCAGTGAGTATGCAGCAAAGATAGGATTCTAGCTATATCTGTCTAACTTAGACCTCATCCCTATTCAATATCATCATTCTTTTGGAACTTTTTTCTCATCTTTCATTTTCTTAGTAACTCCGCATTAGTGGATTCTTTCTGCAAAACTGATGGTTGAAGTCTGATTCCTTTATCAAGATCATATTGTAGATATTTCACACAATGTGCCTAAGTATATATTATCTCCACTGGTTATGATATTGCTTGTAGTTTGCTACCCTTATGCTGGCTATAAAAGTGGAGTATAGTCAGCATTATATTTCTTGAGTATGAGATGAGAAATCAGAACAGACCCTAAGATGCAGAAAAGATTCTTAAATGGGTATGTTAACGAAATGATGAATACAATAAAAGATGAAGAAATATATTCAAATGCATAACAAGAGTTCTATAGGTCTCACTTGAAATTCAAAGGGTAACTTTTCCTTCACAAGTAGAAAATAAAGCTGTGTCAGGAATTTCCCAAATATAAAAACACCTTGCAGGAGTGACATTAGAAGGAAGTGATATTATCCCCAATTAATAGATGAGAAAAATGAGAATGAGAGAGTTTACTTAAGAAAGTGAGACTTGGAGAGATTAAATACATTTGTCCAAAGGCATGAAGTAACAAACACTGAAACCAAGATTCAAACTAAAGTAGAATAGCTCTAACCCTGACATCTTCACACCATAACTGCCAACATATGTATTGAATCACATAGAGAAAATACATTGAGATATGTTTAAACACGTATGACTTTTGTTATATAAATGAGTTCATGTTATATATATTTTGCTATGATTATGAGGATTAAATGACATGGGCTAAGTAAATGCCAAGCATAATGCATGGTATATAGTCTCAATTAGTCTCCCTTCTAGCTTCTAAATACAATGAGGCATTTGACCTGGTTATTTCTTTCTGTTCACGTTAGCACCTGTCACTTATGAGGTGCTCAGTACCTCTTTTTTTTCAAATTTGTTTCACATGTTAGGTATCTTCATTTAGGTCTTAAGAGAAACCATTTTTTCTTCCCACTTCTATGGCAAACTGGTATTAATTTTGTTTGTATACGTTTACTTTTAAAAAATAATAAGTTAACTCAGGATCTAATGTTCTAAGTTTTAGACTTGAAGCCAATTTATGACACACAAATAATGACAAGGAACTTAATGATAACATTGGGAAATAAGAATTATTATAAGGTTACTTAAGTTGCCAAGGTCACAGTGCTAATAAGATAGAGAATGGAGATTTATGAAACTAAAATATGTGCTCTCAACTACAAAACTGCATTTCAACCAGTCACTCCTGTTTTCCACTTACAGGTTTCTTTTGGTCATGTGCTGTATTCAGATATGAAAATTTAAATTCAATATAGCCACACCAAGCTTAGAAAATAGATTCTTACACCCAAATTAAAAATCATGGAAACAAAATAGAAATTAAGACTATCATATCCTTTAGGATGTCTTTCTTTAATCTCCAAATTGGATTGAGTACCCATCTTCCATTATTTCTTCATCATAATGCTCACCACTTTACACTAAGATTATCTGGTGTTTTGCCTTTCTCACTTTACCAAAACATAGGAAGCTAGAAACCACTGAATTTAGGATCTTATTCACCTAAAATGGTTTCCAGTATATGGACATCACTGCAGAAATGCATGTTGACTGACTAGTTGAATTACCACCACTGGGGTCTGCAATTTTGCCAGCATTTTAGGAATTTTCAACATTTTTAGTACATGCCAAGCTGGAGAACTTGTGACATATCATTTATCTGTCAGTGTGGTGACCATATATCCAGTGGTAACAGTAGCCATCTTACTCACTGACACTAAAAAAAAAAAAATTTGCTCCCTTCTCTCTTTTCCATAGTTATCCTCTCCCCGACCTCCCCCCCCCAAAAAAAAAGGCAGTAAGGGAAATTAAAGAACAGAAGTTTTCGTGCATACATACTAAGGCCCTCTTCACCAAACACAAACGGGTCTTTCTACACTATTTGGACTATAGAGAATGAGTACCCTGTGCCTGCAGTCATCAAAGCATATCTCACATAGTCTCTGCAAAGGCTCTTCGAAAACTAAGGAAGATACAGAGCCTCAAGGCTCACCGTCACATCACACACAGATGTGAAAATAACTCCCAGACTCTTGAAATAAGTTCATCAGCTCAGAAAAGAAAAAACGAGACTTGACAACATTCTTGTCAAGAGAATTGATAGGAAAGGCCAGGCTTTGCCACATGAGTACACACTGATTGTTGCTTGGGGCTTAGAGAATGATGAGCAAGTGCCAGCTCTTTGCTGGAAATGTTAGCCATGAACATTCAGAGAAAGAAAGGGGTGATTAGAGGAGAAAAGTTGTGTACTCTTGGATGCCATTGTACCTGAGAACAAAATAACTTTTTCTCGGATTTTTTTTTTTGAAGCTGATCTTAAAAAAAAAAAAAAAAAGGCGAAGAAAGGAAAACCTGCACATTTTTTTTTCTTTTATTTGTGATAATGTTTCAATGCCAAAGAGAAAATGTGATGAAAATGCCAAAGGAAAAAAACTGTGGCATCTATAGCATTCAGTGTGTTTATATAGAGATTATGCTTCTGGTTGTTAACAGCCTCCAGAAGGTAAGCAAGTGCTATATCTATGCATTTAAAATAAAGGAGACAAAGCACAGTTCCCATTTTTTAGTAGAGCAAAATGATTTAGAGGCTGAATATAATTTACTTTTCCACATAATAAAAACCTTAGAAGTAGTTACTCACTAGCTCAGAGTTCTTTATTTTTTTTCTCTTTCCAAAAAGTCTTTAGAATGAAAGCCACACCCAAAGAAGTTTTGATATTTTACTGCAAAATTTCAACCTGAAACTGTGATGCAATTAGAATCTTGGAAATGATTGGAAGAAACATATTCTTGCCCTTGCCATTGTCTTTATCTGCTCTGATTACCATCACAAGTTACTCCCAACCTCTATTTCAACCACCACACATGTGTACATAGTGGAACACACACACACACATTATTTCAGGCTTGAGTATAAGTTGATGATCAGTGCACTCAAGACAAAACATAATGTGTTCTATTTCTCAGGACTGAAAATAAATTGAGAAACATAAAGGAAATACAGATATGAATAAATTATTCCAAATTACTCCATTTACAATATCCCCAATATTATTGCATCAAGAATGCACTAACTGTATTGATTTAATAAATTAAGGCACAGTCATGCAGTGGGCTACTATTGAAGTCATATTCTTGGAAGAATATATAATGACTTTCAAAGATGTCCATAAAAAAATTGTTGGCTGAAAAAAGCAGATGATAAAATAACACCTACACTGTATTCCCAAATATGAAACTATAAAATAGTCTCATCTGACTCTAACAAGGAACAACAAAGAAGTCTAACCTGAAACACTAGAATGTAAGTACTTTGAAAAAAGATTGAAAATTAGGATATTCACAAAAATATTTTCAATGATTCCTCTTTGGGTGGTAGAACTTTCTTCTTTTTGCTTACTTAGCAAACTGAGAAATAACAAATGGCAAGCAGATGACAAACAACAAGATAGCCTATCTTTTGCCAAAATCAGTGAGTTTGAAGATTTTTGAAAAATAACCTCACAACAAATAAGCTATCATTAAGTATTTACTAATTGAGCTATCCTTCAATTACTTAATAAAAATTCCTTACCTTATCTGTCTTAAATAGTAAAATGACAAAATGAAAAAATCTAGCTAAAATCCAATCAATCATCAATACAATTGTTAAAATAGATAACTAAAAATATAGAACTTTCTGTAATTTGAATCAATGAGAAAAAGGAAAAATGTGAGGCATGTGAAAATCAGTAAAACATTCCTCCCTCCTACAACCTGTTTTCCATGTTTCTGCTTTTCTGTGTATATTTTTAATTAAATAATTTCAAAATTATGTTAACCACAACATGTAAAGGTAAGTTATTTACGGCTCATAACATTACTACTTTTATCTTCTACAAGCAAGCTAAATTCTCATCTACTATGCTTTTCTACGAAGACCATCATTAATACTAGAATAACTAAAAATGATTAATATGGCTGAGGGGAATATTATCGGACACCAAGTGCTCTAATGTTTTTCCTTCAATAATCTTGAGTCTACATTTTAGTTGGTGCTCATGCTTATTTGGAATTCAGTGGGCACTAAAAACCAGCCATCTAATAGTGATAAGTCATCAAAACAACAAAAATAATCAAAGTTGCTCTATATTGAGACTTTACTCATATGTATATATGTATATATGTGTATATATATGCATGAATATGTTATATATGCATGTATGTGTATATATATATGTATATGTATAATATTGATATAATACTTCTGAAGTATTTTTACTGCTATAGTAAATATTACAAAATAGATAAAAAGTTGAAGCTCAGACTCATTGTAATTCATCCAAGCTCAACCAGTAACCCAGTAGTGGAGGTTTATCCAACTTGCAATCTGTGTGATTGGATATCTCACTTCTGACTAGCTCTTTGAAAACAGGTAGACCTAATCAGTCACTAATGCTCCACAGTGTCCTTTAAGATTAACAATTCTCCCTTGATGTGAAAATGAAGTTACACAGAAGATGTGATTGAATCTAATTTTTCTGGCTCTAAACACCAAGACTAAAACTACAACTAAACTTGAGAAGGTCACAGTGGTCATCGACCTAATTTTTCTGGCTCTAATCCATCAAAACTAGGTTCAAAGCAAACACAACAGTTCTGTCTTGGGGAAAAAAAATACGTGTCACAATGGATACTAAGTGAAGGCATATAATTAGCTATTTAAATTGTACATTTTTGTGCACATTTGCATTTAAGGTGGATGGAATATAGATACAGCTGTTTCTGCTTTGGGAGGAAGGGAAGGAGAAAAAAGATAAGGCTGGAAAAAAATAGAGAGGTTTATGTATTATTGTTTCCTTCTACTTACAGCATTCAATTCATTAATTTAAAGTTTCTGAGATGTGATTGTTTTTTTAAAAAAATTCGGATTGTCAAAAGTGCAAAATAAATCAACACTGATGTAACAAAGCAAGTCAGAAAATGAGAAAAAATGACATCTTTCAAGATCAACTGTTCCACAGAGTACAGAACAAGCTGGCAGTCTGCAGAACATCATACATTAACTAGAATAAGCACTAAAAAAAAAATCTTTGACAGTCAATGAATATCAGAGTCAGGAGGCAAAAGAATCAGCCCTCTCTGGGGACTGAAGTGTTGTAATATCTGATGGTAGAAATTTCTTAACCACATCCAACTGTCTTATTTTATTGTATTTACCATAGTACACATTTTGTGTGCCTCTCACAATGGAATCCACAGTTCTTACCAAAAAAGAAAAAAAAATACATAGAACAGTATAAGTATTTGAGATATCCAGAAAGCCTAATAGTGCAAATCACTTTTGTCCACTTATGTATACTTGACAGAACAAGTCAACAATTGGTGTTACATTTGGGAGAAAATGCTTAGAAACTAGATAAACTTAAGGAAATGATCATTTATATGATGTTGGTATGAAGGTCATTATTTATTTCTTCCCATACATATATTCTTTGATGATTAATATAGATTTACTGAAAAACAAAAACAATGTGTGAATTATTAATTCAGTAAATCTTTACCAATCATCTACTAAATGTAAACTTTTGAGAGGCATAAAGCACTATGGATAAAATGGTAAACTAAATTTAGATTTTACCTTAAGGAGACTCAGCCAACTAAAATTTTTGATGCAAACGTTGGTTAATCTTGTATGAAAAAGGTGTCTTAGAGATTTGAGGTCAATAGCTACTGAATGAAAGTGAAGAAGCAAATCAAATGAGAACCAGAAAACTTTAGAATAGGAGAAAAGGAAAGAAACTAGTAAGAAATGAGAAATGGATCTAAAAAGGAACAGGAGGATCCTAGCACAAATAGATAAAAGAAATTAAGGAGAAAGAAGAGTAGGAAATAAAGTTTGAAGAAAAGGGACCACTGATAGGGAATGAGACATTATGAGCCAAAAATAAACGCCCTATCAAAATGAACTAGCAAGATAACTGGCTCCTGTCCCCATGGTTAACTGCTGAGAAATAGAGAGGGAAATCTCTTTTAGGAAGACAATTTTTAAAAGCCATGTGGAGGGTAGAAATGATTTGGAAAAACGGAGAGAGTTTGTTAATTGGTTTACTAAAGTAGTGACCCTGGATTGGAGCACAGGCAGTCCGGCATGCCTATGGGAGGGAAGAAAAGGGGTTGCTAGTATTCTTTCTTGCTTTTCCTCCCACTGCATTTAGATAAGTAGTAATTATTTTTACAATAGTAATTGGACCTTTGGTGTAAGTGTCAGCAGGAGAAGAAGGAGAATATGAGCATATCTTATTTTTTTCCTCACCGCTTCGAATTTTTATTTTATATTTCACAAAATATCCTTTTTAGATCTATTTTTATTGAATTTATTGAGGTAACATTGGTTAATAAAATTAAATAGGTTTAAGTGTTTAATTCTATAATATATCATATGTATATTGCATTGTGTGTTTGCCACCCAAAAGTCAAATCTCCTTTCGTCACCATGTATTTGATCCTCTTTAGCCTTTTCTACTTCTCCCCACTCCACTTCCCTCTGGTAACCAGTAAACTGTTGTTTGTGTCTATGAGTTTTTGTTTGTTCGTTTGTCTTGTTCGTTTGTTGCTTTCAGTTTTATATCCCATATGTGAGTGAAATAATATGGTTCTTATCTTTTACTGTCTGACTTATTTCACTGAGCTTGATACTCTCAAGATGTCACAAATGACAGTATTTTATCTTTTCTTATGGGTGAGTGATATTCCATTGTATATACGAGCTCTACCTAATGAAGAGTTGAGAGAATAAAGGAACAGATTTCCCTAGGGCAGTTGCTTCCCCATTTTATCTCCTTCAAATTGCAAGGCTGAGAATTCCCATTTAAAAAGTATTTCCTTCTAATAGTGTCCAATGGGGCTAAGGATGAAGTTCTAACCTCAGGAGAAGTTCTGTGGGAAGAGGATGATTTAAACTGGTTTTCCAAGGCTAGGTCTCTCCTAGGGTCTCTCTTTCCAAGGTCCTAGGTCTCTCCCATGGCACATTCAACAGCTCCCCCTACCTAGTTCATCTGGTTGAAATGAACGCCCAGTTCCCACACACACACACATTGCCAGCCATAATGGACAGTGAGCCCAGGAGAAAATAGGCTCAATGATCTAAGCTGACATTTAAGACAACTATTTTAAAATAAGAACCATAAACTGGATTAGAGATTCCATCAGTCTGAAAATGGAACAGGTGCACCAGAATTTCCAATAAGCTAAATAAGCATGAAAAAAATGATTTAAGAAAAAGATATCAGTTATGAAGAACAATAAAAATTTGAACAGAATCAGGTAGAAATATTTGGTACGAAAAAATATTAAACAAATAATATAATACATAGGATAAATAGTAAAATGCTACAAATGAGGAATAGATTAGCAATTTGAAGATAAAATTATAGAACTTTCCAAAAAGGAAAACATGAAGGAAAAAGAGATAGAGGATATTATAAGGCTAAGAAATAATGAAGACAGAACAAAAATGCTAGTGTAGAGAAAATAGGAGGTTCAGAAAGGAAGAATATAAAAATGGAGAGAAAGAAATATTGAAAAAATAATAGAGTAAATTTCTCATAATTAAAAAAGATGAAAAACAGATTTAATGGGACCATAGAGTGCCAGAGAATAAAGTTTTTTAAACTCACAGGTAAAGTATAGACAACATTTAGAAATTTCTTAATAATTACAATAGTGAAAATGCAAAGCAAATAGAAAGGAATCAGAACACCGGATGCAAGAGGACAATGGGGAAATGTTTTCAAAATATTGAGAATAAAGAATTTGAACCAAGGGTTTTCTATCTAGCCAAACTGTCATTCAAATACAGGGAATTATATATATATATATATATATTTTAAAAATCCTTAGCTATACAAGCCTTCAACATTTTGTCACATAAATATCCACTTGTAAAACTGTCTTTAAAGTATTTAAGAAAGAGGAAAATAAATACCAATGGATATATATGAAGCAAGATATTTTTGAAGCGAAAGTGAATAAATATCTAGGTAATATCTGTTGTGGTCTTTTAAAAGTGGCTAAGACCAAGAGAAAGAAAAAATAGAAAATATAATTGTAAAAATCTCAAATTAAAAAATAATTATCAGTACAATTAGATAGGAAAGAAGACCAAGAAATGTAAGCGCTTTCTAAAATATAAGACTTTAGGTATTTATAAATGTATATCTATTTTAGTTTCTGAAAAATATCCCTTATTGACATGTTTAAGTTTGCTTCTCATTGTTTGCTAAGAGATTTTTAAATGGAGAATTGTTAAATGTTAAAATGTTTCAGCACCTATATACATACAATCATTTGTTCACATAATTAATCTATTGATTCTATTAACAGGTTACTTAATGACCATTACTAGTATTTCGTGATAAACACTAAATGTTCACGATGTAATAAATTTTAATGTATTGTTATATATTTGATTTGTCAGTGGTTTTTTTTTTAATTTCACATAAGTGAGACTAGCCTCTAACAGTGTGTTTCCCTTTGTGTATTTTCTTTTATTTTCTTGTATATTAACTGTCCTTTGACCAGTTTGTGAGTAAGTTGACAATGCTCTCTTAGAATGACTTGAGAGATTTCCCATTATTTCTCTTCTGGAAGCGCTCTGAACCATTTCAGTCTCTTTGAATGATTGTTATACCTTTCATGCTGGCTGCCTTTGGTAACACTGAGGGATGTCATATATCATGTGTCATTATGTATCTGGTCTATTTGTATATACCTGTCTAACTATTTTTTTGTTTTAAGTAATCCAACGGAAATCAAAGATTGACTGCAAAGCCCTTTTTCTCAGTGGCACTGAGAATGATGTTTAAGTAAGATATCCCACTTATCAGCCCCAGCAAGGGAAGCAGTCCAAGAACTAAAGCAGGCAAAGCTGAGATTTACACGAGCTGTAACTACATTCCAAGCTCATTAGAGATTTCGAGGCAAGTACAAGGTTATAAGAAGAAATCCTGTACATTAGAAAGTAGCAATCTTTCCATTCTATAAAAGGATAAAAACACTAGTCAAGGAATAAATTAATTACTCTGGTTCATAATTTCTAAAATGTAAGATAATCAGTCATTTACACTTAATAATTTAAGCTAACTAGATGCCCAGGTACACATTCGTTTCTTGGAAATAAAGCCAAATCCTAAGGATTGTTTGTTTTTAATTTCAAATACACTTTTCACGGATTAAATTTCAGAAACATTTACTCAACTTAAAATCAACCCCATAAGCTTTAGTTCTCTCATAGCCTCTGTGCATTAGCTTGACAGTTCTTTAACTTCTAAATTTGCAGAATAAGCATTTCAAAATGATAGGTAAATAGAGTCACCAGTGACACTGCAACAAATCCATACTTCACCCAAAACATAGCCAAAGGAAGGAAGTATCATTGTGATCCAAAACTTATGCATGGGAGTCTGGGGATAATTTGTCCAGTTTAGGCTTGCATTTTTTTTTAGCCTGGGTTTTCCAGATGGCCATTTCATTTGCTCTCATATTGTAATGATAGTGCTAGATTCAAACCCAATTTAGAAAGGACCCACTAATATAGAATAAACAGACATACCAATTGAAAATGAAAATATGAAAATGTATAAAATATATGTGGCATGAATCAGTTTAGAAAGCATGTATCACTCAAATAAGGAGGACACCATAGAATTACTCTGAAATAAAGTTGAATCCCTGCATATTAAATAATGAATTCTAGGTAGATAAAAAACCTAATTATGAAACACAAAAAAATTAAAATAAAATGTACATTAGTCTAATGATGCTGAAGTGGAGAAGGCCTATCTAAGAAGAACACTAAACATTTAACCATAAAAGCCTAATGATTTTAGGCTTGACTACACAAAAAAATTACAATGTTCTCTAGGACAAAAGTTCCCATTGTAAATAAATAAATCTAGTTAGTGAGTTAGCTGGTTAACTATTTAGTTAGAAGTGTTTTTGTACAAAATAACATTTGAGGTGACTCAAAAACATATATACATCTGTTAATGTTTCAGTTTTTAAAAAATACATACAAAAATATAGATATTTTAAAATGAGAGTTGGAAATATGATGATTTAATAAAGTCACAGAACCACATCCAAGCTCTTCAACACTCCTGTATTGAACTTCACATTTTAAATGTTCCCAAATCTCTATTGTGACTTAACAGAACTCACACTTATAAGAGACACAAGATGGCACACACCTAAAACACTTATGTCTACATCCTTACAATGAGTTAAATTTTGGCTAAGATTGTAGCACTCATTTAAAACATGTTTCAAGTGGGTTTAGATCTATACTTAGTTTTTTAAAAACTAATAACCACTGGAGAGAAAGTGAGTATGTTTATCATTTTTTTTTTTAGAAAAATCACTGTAATGTTTTCAACCATATGAGGTAGAGTAAGAAAAAATGCTATAATAAATTAGAATAATTTTCAAAGCATATTTCAATTGTTTTTAAATAACTGGACAGTTCTAAGATACATAAAGTGCCCAGAAAGTTCTGATTTTTTCAAAGATATGTTTTCATTAAAAACAACATAAAAACATTATATAAAAATAGGGAAAAGGAAGGAATAAATAATTCCACCAATATAAAACACAACCAATATGAGACATTTCACTTCTTCCCTTCCGATATTTTTCTCCTTTATATCTGCTTGGATTTAAGAATTTTAACATCCACTTTGCAATCTTATTTATAGTTTCCTCTATTAGAAAAAGGACTTTATGAGATGACACCAGCCCTATTAGAGTAATCGCTAATTTTAAATCAGGAAAAGTCCAAAGTAATCAGGCTTTACAATATAGAGAGAAAATCTTTGGCCTCCAAACAGTAGTATTTTTGTATTGGAAATGCCTCCTAGGATATGCTGAACCTATGACAGAGGTTAAAATAGTTAACAACAAATGTAATTAAGGTTCCTAGATCAGGGCTCTTTTTTTCTTCTGCATCTTAGTGCTATCTGTGACTATTATTTTAAGAAACTTGTTTTTTTTTATCTGGGAGCTTCATAAATTAGTCACTTATCCAGGGCCAATCCAAAAAATAATTTGTATATTTTAAGTTCAGTTTCTTTTTTCTGTTTGCCTAGTTTTGGATGATGTGATACATAAGGAAAGGGAACCTTTTAGAAATTCATATAGGTGGGAAATCAAAGATATTTATCTATAAGACTTCCGAAACTTTAGGGCACTTAAAGATAATTCAGACATCTGTGTGTGAGATCTGCATATAATTAGTAGTGACATTTTACAAATGCAACATGGTCCAAATGTTATAAAAACTGATTGTAAGGCTATGTTAGCAAAATATTCAACTTGATGTGAATGAAATAACGTGTTTTTTCCCCCATAAAAAGATAATTACATTTCTTCCAGTACATGAGGAAATATATGCAATTTTTGTCTTGGAATAAAAAAATGTATATTTCTTATAAAATTACTGTCTTTGACCCTTCTATCATGATTTCACATGCACATACACATGGCAATTGTGTAAATTGAATTAATTTTTATTGGTATCTTTTTAGAAATTTAACTCCCACAAATTTTCCATTATGAATATCCTGGTGTTATCAAAAATTAGCCGAAACTTTTGTTTTTCTATTAAGAATAAAATAACTCATTCTAAAACATTCTGTCATATCTTAGAGACATCAACCCTGATTGATTTGAAAACTTAGTCTACTGAAAACCCAAAGAATGAATTAGAACACCAAGCCTTGTATGAGTAGCAGATGCAAAGATGTCTTGCTGACATCTCCTCATAATTTCTTATTCATAATCACTGGGAACCTGGCATAAGAGGACAGAGAGAAGCCCTTGTAAACATGCTAATCACACTCCACAAGGAGTTGGCTGGGAAAAAGACTTTGCAACAATGGTGTCGTGGCACAGGTGTTAGCAACCTTGGTTCTACCAGTGACTACCTGTACATAGAATCTTGGACTAGTCTTTTCATTCTATGAGCTGTGATTCTATGAAAAAGTGCTAATGCTACACAGACTCAGGAACTACTCAAGATAAAGAAAAGAAAAATTAACAAATATTAATTGCCCCAAGAGTTCTGAAAAATGAAAAGTTTATGGTTTCAAATGCTTTCAGTGTAAGCTCTTTCTCAAGTAATTGATACAGTTGGCATTTTCTGATTTGTGAGCAGCTTTTGAAATGGTTTATCAGTATTTTCAGGGAGGGGGATGTTTGGAGGGGGGAGAATTTATCTTCCAATTCCAAGAAGGTGAAATCTTTCTAGAAATTCCACATCTTTTCTATTCTCGATCTAGTTTCTTTTATCCATTTTTCCTTTCTCTCTTTTTAAAAAATTACTTTTATTTCAATCTTTTTTTTTCTAAATCTGCCTAGTAAAAAGCATCTACTAAACCTTTATTATCTCAAGCCTGATCTTGTACCCACACTCCCACTCCTAGATAGAGTGAATCTTTCTATGATAGTCCTTACCTCAAGTACTCTGGACATTTTCCTGGTATTTCTGTGTTCTTGTTGTTGTTGTTGTTGTTGTTGTTGTTGTTGTTGTTGTTATTGTTGTTGTTGTTTTACTGCATAAGCAACCCCTCCACCTCTTCTCCCTCCAGAAAAAAAAAATGTGTGAAGTAGTCAGTTTGTCAGAGCTTGAAGAATTATTAATAACAAAAATGGAAAAGTTAATCATAATTTTCTATTCTTCATTTACTGAGATTCTGTGAGCAGTAGTGTTTCTCAAAATATACTTCAGAAAATATGCAGGTAATTTCTTCATATAAAATACCATCAATTAGCATTTATTTCCAAACAGATTTTCCTACCCTCCAAAAAAGCCAATGTCCATTTACTTTGATCGTTTTATAGTTGTCCTTCCTATTTAGCTGGAAAGTCTTTTCTTGATGTTAAGAATCTGCCAACTTGGAAAGCTAAAGTACCCAAAACTGGCAGAGATACATTATTGTCATCCCTATGTTTCATTTTGCCAGAACCCAGCATAGGGGGGAAATGAAAAATAAAAACCTATTTTCACATGCAACTGACACTAGCTCAGTTGCTGAGATTAGCTTGTGAGGGTGGAGGAAACGTGTACCAGTTCCCTTTCATATATGTATCCTTTTTATCCTCTTCCATCTGCAACTCAATTGATAGAAAATGTGATGGGTTGGAGAAATCTGTTCATTCTGGTAAACTGTATAGAGGTGTCAAGGCTAAGAATAGTCGTGGGCTGACATTAAATAGTAGGGACACATGCTGAGCTGGCTCACCCAAAGCTGGTGTCTAGAGCAGCACACTAAATTAGAATTTAGATAGGAGACCTTTTTTAGAATATTCTTAGGTCTGATCACACAGAGACATTTCAGTTTAGAGATGAAATGTGGCCCTTGGGGGCATGAATTCCCATGGACAAGATTGATTCAGGTGCTCCTGAAAACTTTCTTTAAGCCAGAACATAGAGGAGAAAACTATCACAACGACCTCCACTCTATCATTCAGGAAAAGAATTTTCTCTGAACAAAGATACAGAACTTATATTGGGATAGCAGGTTAAGCAGAAAAGGCAATCTAGAAGAAATTATAATGCTTTCTGAAATTATGGAACAATACTGTTTTTGAAGTTTTCCAGACTGCAGATTTATCTGAGAGTTCAGCTGTTTCACAGTTTGGCAACATTCACATTTGACCTAGGTTAAATATATGCTTAAATCTATGTCACTGTAAATGTCACAATTATTGCAAAAAAAAATTTTTTTGGAAGCCATATTTCACTTCCAGTCATTGCTCCTTTAAATCACTTGCACATGTTTAGACTCGGATGCCCAAGTAGTTAAACTGATGGATTTAGAAAAGAACAGGTCACTCTTTAGATCAGATTTTGGGAAACAATTTGTCTATGGATATAACTGTTCTTTCACTCCAGAGATTTTCCTGAGTTCTCTATTAAAGACGGATTTTTTCCATGCCTTCAGATTGTACCAAACAACTCTTTTAAGTCTGTTTTCTTTCACAAACTATCAAACAAATTTGTTCAAAGAAATGTGCTAATTCACAGACTCACAGGGCTAGGAGCCTTAGGCTTGAGAGCTCATGTGGCATTCAAGTACAAAACTCTGCCTCCAGGCAGGACCCTGCCAAAAACCTATCAAGAGAACTGAAAGTGTAACCCATCCTCTAGAGCTGGAGGGAAGAAATTTTCAGTGATTCCAATGTTTAGGCACCCCATGTTGCCTATCTATATGCCTAAAAGGTATCTCCCCTCTTGTTATTTAAAACTACTTCTTCACATTTTGTTCATTGATGCACATGTGCTCAGGAAACTCTGGGGATCATGCTATTTCACAGACATTAGGTCACAGAACCACCATTCCTTTTTCATTTTCCACATAGCTCCATGTATTAATATTTTAGTCAACATCACTGCTTTGTGCATTTACATTGCTTTGGCAAGAATTTGGGAAAAATACTTTTCTCTAAGTAAATAAATAATTTCTGGTTTAGTCTATTCATTTAAAAACATTCATTTGAAAGCCCCTATAGGTTGGATTAGTTCTGGGAACTGATATTACAGAGGTAAATAAAACCAGCAAAATCCCTGCCCTCTTGAAATGTAGAGACAATCTAGTGAGGGGAGACAGACAATCAACAAATCATCCAAATAAAAGTAAAGAAATATAGGTTTAAATTTTAGCTTTTTAAAAAATGAGAATAAAAACCCATGGCAAATACAAGTTTAGGAGACAAAATCAAAAGTTTGGCTTTGGACATATTGAGGTACCTGTTACATTTCCATTAGATTTGTCAAGCAGAGTATTAGATGTAGGATTCTAGAGTTGAAAGGCAATATTTAGGAGATAGACATTTCAGAGTCATCTGTTGACTCCAAGTTCACTTAGGATTAATTTACTAATTTGTAATAACGAATCACTAATTTGTAATAACGAACTATTTCAAGCAATCTTCCCACTGCACAATTCTTATCTTTCTTTCGAAACAACTGTTACCATTGAGGCAATCGAAGTTACGATAATACACACCTCTAAGTCCTTATCACTGATGAAGAAATTAATTTCAACTCAGTGAATTATGAGAAATATTCATTTATTAAAGGCACGTTATGAGGTAGAAGATGGGTCAGGCCTAAAACTGGCTAACCATGTGGAGATGGGATATGTGGTGGGGAGGGGAGGCATGGGTTACAGCCGGAGAAGATGGAAAGCTGTAAATCCGGAGGGAGCAAGAGGTCTGTGTTATATAAGGGTCATGATAGGTGGTTAAGAAAGTGTTCTTAGGTGATTGGCACGTGAGGTCATTTTTATTGACATTTGGCTGCTACATAATTCTTTACCAAGTGCACATGTGCTTACCCAGAATTCAGTCTGTTATAGATTCTTGAATTTCTAGTCATAAACATAGTATTATAATGAGGCTTAAATTGTGGACGAATTAGTATAGTACCTTCTGTGCAGGTGTCAGTAACCAGATTAGGCCAGATTATGACCCTCCTGCCCATTGTCTCTGGGGAAGCAGGGATTCTCTAACTACCAACAGGGTGTATTTTGGGTGATCTCTGGGCTGGGTCCCTATTCCTTTGTTCCCCTGTCACTCATATCTGACTAGATACCTAACACAACTGCTCCATTTCATTGAGTTTTATTCTAATTTTCTAATACAATGTGACAAATATCTACCCGACTACAAGAAATTTTTCTTCCAGACCATATTTTACCCAAAGTGTTGACTTTGTGCCTTGTATTTTGTTAAGCATTTCCTATGCATTATGTCATTTAATTCCCCAAAACCTTTATAAAAGGGGTGTTACTATGATATGTTTTATTAATGAAAAACTGAAAAATAGAGACATTAAGGAAGTTGCCTGATGTGACAGACTAGTGTCTTAGACGTCATACCAGCCATTCAGCCTTTCAAGGAGTGGAAATGTTACCTGACACCAAGTTATTCCATTTCTTACAGATTTGTATTTCAAATCTGCAAATAACCATTGAGGGCTCTTTGAGTGTGATCCAACATCTATAGAAATGAACTCAAAATCAGCAGGCATTCAAAAGGCCTTCACCGATGTTTACTGAAAAATTGTACTTTGCTAAGTGTCTTTACAGAATTATCTTACTTAGTCTTCATACCAGATGAGAAAGAAAGGTAGTATTGTCTGAAGCCTCAAATAAATCCAGTCACCAGCCCAATTCCTAGAAAACATGAAAGCCTGGATTTGCCATATCTGACTCCAGGGCCATGTCTTCTCCACTGCAACGATCTACACCAGGAAATAACAGCGGGTCTTTTCGGTCTTCCACTGAAAAACTGAGGGTGGTTGAATGTGAAGATTAAAATGTGTTTCCCCACTATTGTCAGGAATTTGTAATTCAATAGTACATGTGAGATAATAGAAAAAATATATTGGTGTCTACCCCGTGGCTCGTGGCACAAATCCCCTAAAACCCTCGTAATTTCCTGAGTAATAAGAGCACTCGGGGCATGTCCTAGAAGGGGCTTGGTCACCAGGAAGACCCAGCCATGATTAGAAGTTTGGAATTTTCAGCCCCACTCCACCCCATCCTCCAGAAAGGGGAGAGGAGCAGGAAATGGAGTTAATGATCGATCACACTTACATGAGGAGGCCGCCATTAAATCCCAGTAGTGCAGGATTGGAAGAGCTTCCAGGTGGGTGAGCACATCCACATACATGGAGGGCAACACACCTCAACTTCAAGACAGAAGCTACTGTGCTAGGGGTTTTTCCAGACTTCACCCTATGTATCTTTTCACCTGGCTGTTCATCCATATACTTTAATATATCCTTCAGTAAACTGGCAAACATGTTTTCCTGAGTTCTGTGAGCCCCTCCAGCACTTAATTGAACACGAGGAAGGGGTCATGAGAACCTCAGATTTACTGCTGATCAGTCAGATGCACAAGTGACAATCTGGACTTGTGATTGGCCTCTGAAATGTGTTGGGAGCAGCCTAGTGGAACTCGGGCCTTAACCTGTGGAATGTGATACTATCTCCAGGTAGTAGTATCAGAATTGAGGAGGACACACAGCTGCTGTTGCAGAATTGCTTGTTTGGGGTGGGGGGAGGGGAAAGACCCACATTTGGTGACCAGAGTGTCACAAGTAAAGTATTCTGTGTGAGCAGTAAAAGCAACACACAAGAGGAGAAAGACTTCCCACTCAGTACCATTTCTTAATGAATGATGGAAAATAATTATCACTTATTGAGGAGATAAAATAAATACATGGCTAAAAAGAAATCTTAAGTGAGGAGCAATTAAATGAGTCACCTAAAGTTGCACATAAAATTAAGGGCAGGACTCAGAATAAACACAGGTGTTTTGCCTCCAATCCTGTTTTCTATACTGCCATATATGTATATAATAGAGCCATTCAACTCAGATTGTTGCAGTGAGATAGAAAACCATGAGAACTAAATTAACCTTATTCTCTCAAAGCCACCATTAGCCTCTCTGCTCCTTGACTCAATTTGGTCCTAAAAGAAGCCTGGAAAATAGATTCATTTCTAAAATGGATTAATTTATGAAATTTATACAATATAACAAAAATATTTAGAGTGCGAAGTGACTGTTTCTTTTCCCCCACTTCTTATACTTTCTTTCTAAATTAAATACAGATATTATGCAATTCTTCTAAATTATTATAATGTTTAAAATTGCTCTATTGCTGTGCTCCCTCCTGTGAGGATAACTTCCAGGAAAGTTTATTTATAAGGAGGTCATTTTGAAGTTTCAGTAGCTAATCCCCTTGGATAGGTTCCAAGAAATACCTGCCTTATGATGAATTTTTCTCAGTCATGAATAGAATCCCAGAATATAGCAAGCTTGGGTCTACATCCCTCTTTCAAAATATGGAAACAAATGAATTGAGGTTGAACTTTCATATCATAACTAGGACCAAAAATTTTTTCCCAAGCTGTGAGAAAGTGGAAAAGAAATAGGGAGCATAAAGTCTCTTCAATGAAAAGAAGTAGTATATAGTAATTTATAGCAATTTATAATTTTGAGTGATTTTATTACACATACTAATATTTGGTCTTAAAAATAACCTGGAGAGGGAAGCAGGAAGGTACTATCATTGTTCAAACTACAAATGAGGAAACTGAAGTTAAAAGAGATTAAGAGATCTACCAAGAAATATATCCAAGATAGAAATAGAACTTCAAGAGATTTATTAGCAGAGGGGCCAGGAAAAGTGAGGAGAGCCTTCAGACTACAATGTAGGTCTGACGCTTACGGAAAAAGAACGAGGGAAAAAGGATTGGGTAGAAAGGCTCTTAGACTACAGCACAGCTGCAAGAAAGTTTCAGCCAATGCAGAGCAAGCCCATTTTATTGCAGAATGAGACTGCCTTATTATTCCCACCATTCTCAGTGGTTAGCATAAAGCAGCTCACAGGATTCGGTCTCATAGTCAAAGTAGTTATAGGTCCAGAGGGGTAGGAGCTGGGAATGTTAATCAGTTACCCTCCTGACAGCTGGAGATTTGACCAGGACATTCTCTTTACTGTCAAAATCTCCCATGATCACACAAATGACAAGTAGAAACGATGGTCCCAGAAGTCTCCTGACATCTGGTAGAGTATTTTATACAGTCTTTAATGTGAATGACACATGATACTTATAATTTTTTTTTGCAACTAGAATCATTTGATCTTTGAATACAATTAAGTTTGATACAGTTGTCAGAACCTATTTTTTTTTAAAAAGCCAAATCTATAATCATTATTGATATAAGCAATAAGTTACAGAATTAATCTACAAAAATGTTTCAGAGGCACAAAAACTATCCTAAATACAAGTAAAGGGGGAAAAATCATCTCCTGCAATATTTGAAAGAAACTTCCACAGGTTAGTTTTGCCACTAGTCACCTCACTGTAAATGTGATACAAATATATTTTTAAGGCTCACTAGATGACATTTTGATGGGTATGTAACATTATAGAGCCTATTTACTTTCACTCATATACCTATTTAAGTAAATATACATAAATAACTTTTATAAAATAGTTATTCCTCAGAAGAAATAACAGATATATTTATACTTATCAAGTACCAACTGTTTATTATATTGCAAAGAAACTCATTTTGTCCTGAAAACAGGTCTCTAGATATTCCTTCAAAGTGCATATGAAGAAACTGAGGCTCAGGGACATTAATAGCTTAAGTTTTTAAAGGGTATGGGAAAGTCTAGGCTTACATTTGGCTCTATTGCCTATCAAAAAGATGTGCAGCATAGCCAATAAAAATACGGATTAAAATACTATGGCTTTAGACACAGCCACTTGATTGCTTACATAATTTTATTAGTTGATTGATGCACAAATTTTTTTTAAAAAAGCAGACTGTTAAGAAATGGAAAACTGTTAGAAGTGACATATTACTGATTGTCTTTGTAACATGAAAGAATGGTTATCCCTATACCCACTTATCCCCACTTCTGATAAAATGGACTGATAGGAATTCTTCTCTATATTATCTATCATAAGAATCCTAGTGAATTATGTTTTTATTTGAACCATGTTTTAGGGGATTCCAAAAGAAATCAGGTACTATTTTTTAGTGTAATGTAATAAAAATTTTCTATACCCATAAACACGTAGAAAATTGATTGAAAAAAAATCAAATGTAATTTTTAGTTTTTCTCCATGTCACAATATCCATGTTATTGTATATGCTTGCTTTTGTGCCTAAAATATTCATACTTCTGCCATTGAAATCAGTCGTTAAGATTTACTTTAAATTTACTATTTTTTCCCCTGTGAAGCCTCTGCGCCATTCCTCAGACTGCCTTTCCTTATCACACTTGGATGGTTGACTCTTTCTCTGTACAATACCCCAACTCTTTGTAAAATACCTCCATTATAGCTGTCATAATGCCACGGTGATTTTATTCATTTGTCTGCCTTCAATGACAGCCAAAGAATTCCCTGAGGAATGAAACTCTCTTTTGCTCAGTTTTGTGTTGTTGGTGCCTGATGCTTAACGAATGTTTGCTGAATGAAGGCAAGACTACGTGGTAGAAAACAAAAAGCATGGAGAGATTAAGTATAGATCTTAGTCCTAATGAAATGATGCTCACCTATACCTAATCTTCTAATTACCTTTTTACAAGTGTAATCATATGACTTTTGTAAAGAGAAAATGATGTTAAACTTGTGTTTATTTTTGTTATAACTATCAAAACCAAATCATAGAGATAAAACATAATTATATTATATTCACAAGATAACATTCAAAATAATACATAGATGATACAATGATAGATAGCTAGATTGATAAATAAAGTAAGGAAGTTAATATTTTAATATATTTCTAACACACCCCAAATGACCCAAATTTTGAATAAATATTGACTCACATTTTATGTGAATAGAAACACAACAGAAATGACACACTAAGCATGGCTTTAGTATTAAGTAAACTTTCCTCTTTGCACTAACCTTGAACTTGTGTTGTCTTAATATGTACAAATATGTTATACTATTAAAATTTCATCTGTGGAGCAGAATTGACTAACTGTATCATAAGTCTTCTGTAAATTACAATACAGTGGTTTAATTTTGTAAAGGCTGAAATAGAGCAATGTAAATAATCTTGTTTAATTTGGCTTAATATTATATAGTTTTTGCATCAGCATCTCTTACTAGACTATAAACCTTTTGATTAGCTCTCCTTATAAGGTTCTCAAAGGGTAGCCCACTATCTTACACATAAGACACTAACACATGTTTATTAAATTTAATTATAACAAAAATAAAATTGAAAGAAAAATAAATAGCTTGAAAACAAGTGGAAAAAAAATCAATGTGTGGGTTCCTTTCTGCCAAATATAAAGCAACTGTTATGTCTTAATATAGCCATACAATGGTTTTATCATTTCTGTCCAACACCAAAAAGCATTCATTTATTGAGCATTAAGCTCATCTGAGTGGTATTATGTTATAAATCTAGAGACATAGTGGAGAAAATTGCTGTGTCCTGCATTCCAATAATGTCCTTGCAGAAGAACAAAGCAACCTGGTCATCAAGAAAAGTCGAATTACAAACCTTTCTGGGAGTAAAAAGAAGGAAAATGCTTTATATTAATTCTTGAGAAAACATGACTCAGTGCAGTTTTAAGTTTATGTATTCCAAGTGTGTTTGTATGGAGAACAGATTGTTATATGGTAGAAACAGATTGTTATACAGCAGAAAAGCAACACAGAGTTGGATAAGGCAAATCAATCCATCATTATTTACCTATGTGACCATGCACATGCCTATCAATTGTTCAGTTTTCTTTTCCATGGATATCTAGCTCACAGTTTTTATATGGATAAATGAGATACTGCATATTAAACTTATGTTACCTCTAAACTAGAATACTCAGAAGCTATTATTATACCATGTTTATAAATCCTACATAAATGCATAGACACACAATATTCAAAGAGAATTAAAATATATCCATTGCATGAGCATATGTGCATTCTACAAGTAGCATCATGTCCTAACAGATTGCTGTCACATTGCATTTGTATCTGTAAGCATTAGTGCCATTTTCGCATACCTGTTAAGCAATCTTCTGTTATTACTTTGCAACACATCATTTATGTTTCTCTCTTTACTAACATAAGACCATTATCTTGCCATTCAGCAGTGACAGAAGATTCAGCCAAGATTCCAAATAACACTATCTTGATATAAGGGGGGGAGGGGTAACTCTGACAACTTTGCTTTTTTTTTTTTTTTTTTTAACAGATACATTCTACAGTTCTACATGTGCCTTGAACTCAGGTCCTGAGGAAAAGTCACAAAATACATTCAGCAGCACAAACTACCAAGGATTCACTATATATTTTTTTAAAGGGTAGAGGACAAAAGAGATTTTTTTTCTTCATCAATTACTTGAGAATTTTAACTCTAGAGACTATTCTACATGGAGAACTCAAAATGCTGGGAATTTGGCATAAGGGAGGGAATAGGAGAGAGGAGAGAAGACTGATTAATTTAGTAAATGCAAAATAAATCTACAGCCTGTTTTTTCAATTTGTCATCAGGACAGGATTGGAATCCACAGAGACAAAAGAATTTTCCTGCAGTATTTGATATGATGGTCTTATTTTCAGTCCCATTCAGGACTCATTATCTAAGTGACTTTTTTTATTATTTGTAAATTTATGTATGAATATTTTATTATCAATTACGGTTAACTTGTATCGAATACTTACTATGTACTAACAATTATATCATCTCATTTAATCATCAAAACAACTTTATTTCAAAGCAAGGTGATAGAAATAAACAAATCTTATGTAGAGAATTAATGGAAAAGCATGAATTTCATTCTGAGTGTATTTGAATCCAAAATCTCTGCTCTTAACAACTACCTTGTTTGGCCTGTCAGGGCAAAATAGAAAGAGTAAGTCAGAGAAAGGCATGAAATTAATGAACATGTAAAGACACAATTATCAAATCCCCTTTACAGAAGAACTTCTTTAAAATGCAGAGGAAATGCTTGTTAATGGCATTCCTTTATAAAGACTGATCTAATAGAATTCTTAATCTCTGTGGATACAAAGATAATGACGGCGTGGGTGAGGAGAGGGTTTCCTGCTTAGGCCCTTCCACAATTATCTTCATGCAGCTTCAAAATCTGGCTACACTAATGGTTTTCAGCTCAACTCTATTAGAAAACCAAGTATACTGTTGGGCCTAATGGATGCTTAAGAAGTAGTTCATTATTCCTCTGCTAAAGGATTTCTGTCTGTCCCTAAATCATCTTATTGGAGACTCAACTGTCCCCATGAAATCTGCTTAGGGAAGACATTTAAAATTTCTAACCACTGACCAGGGGGTGGTTTACTCACCCAAACTATGTGATCTATTCCTGCTGACATAGGCACTCTAATGCAAACATTATAAAGTATTTATAAACCTCCCCTTTGCCTCAAAATAGAACCCATTTCTCCATTTGGATAAGGTATTAGAGCTTTAAATGCCTCCACAATGAATCTGCTCACTTCTGGATTCTAATTGTTTCTCTCCCTTCCTTGGAGGATGACTCTGAGATGCTCTGCTTTTCTTAGCCATCTGTCCTTTTACATTTGCTCTCGCCTCATCTCCCCATCTCACTTTTCCTTTCAGCCTTGTTTACAGCTCTTTTTCTAGAGGGGTGGGTTGCAGAGTTGACTTCCCAGGGAAAACATTAAACATTCATGAGAAAGATAGTGTGGGCTTATGGGATCTGGAGGAAGTCAAACTGAATATAGAGTAAATGAAAAAATTTAAACGTGTTAATTTTAATATTTTAACAAGCACTGGCATGTCTGTAGCCCCTCACAAGATGTAGTCCTCTTGAAGCTGGATATAGTTATTTTAGTCATGCATGATTTTTCCCCCTCTGTCATTAAATTAGAATATGATTACCTCCCACAGCCAAAATAGCTCCCTTGGGTACTAAGTAATATAACTTATTTCATAAATAGGATCAAAACACCTTTATTAGATGGTAGCGACTAGGGGAAAACCAGCATTTTATTAACATTTTAGTATTGACTCTATTTTATTACATTTAATCAGAATGGGATTTTGACAGCAACCCAGAGACATACTCTAAACTTTTATCCATGCTTCAGCTACCTTGCTTGAAAGATGCTTGTTTTGCTTTTCTTTTAATGTAGAAACCAAACTGTTTGTGACAGATTCTTTTGAAAACTACCAGGGCTACATATTTCATTTGTCTGAGATCTAGCTCCTATGGTATCTTTCTCTTGCTGGGTTCATATGAACAGAACCACAAAGAACATAATGTATGGAGCCCATGGTAGAGGACTCGTGGACATACTGACTTTCTTCCTCCTTTACTTCCTTCCTTTACTTCCTATTTTAAACACATATTTATTGAGCATCTGAGGATATGGCAGTCGACAAAATAAAATCCTTTCCCTTGTGCATCTGTAGGATAGGTAATAAAAATAAAATATGGGCTGCGACAGGGGCTGGGTCCCTCATCCACGATCTGTGTAAGTACTGTGTTATGTACCACAGATAGTCTTAACCTTTGGTGTCAGGCAGTCACATTTGGACATTTTTTAATGTTTTTCCCTAAGGATATGACAATGGGGTGTCAACTCATTTCGAACTGAGGCATAAAACAATTACAATGAAATGTAAAGGTGACATTAAAGGTCATTAAAAGAAAAAAAAAAGCTGGCTCTGCCACTTACTGGCAGTGGAAACTTGGTTAAGTTATCTGATTTCTGTGTCTCAGTTGGTCTACTGCAAAATGATGATAATAGCACATGTCTCCTCAGGTTGTTGTAAGGATTAAGTGAGTTAATATTTGTCGGGTACCTGGAACAGTGCTCCTGGCATGCAGTAAGTAACATATAAATGTTAGTTATTTTCTCTGCCCTCCTGCCTGAGGCTTGAACTTTTTATCTCTGTTGGCCAGCTTCTGCTTCGATAACTCTACTGATGGAACCCTGAACCTTCCCAAGGACCCTTTTGAACTTCAACTATCACTTTGCCTGCTACTGCCCTTCCTCTTGTGGAGCTGAAATCTCTCTCTCTCTCTCTCTCTCTCTCTCTCTCTCTCTCTCTCTCTCGCTCTCTCGTCACTTCCATCCTGTGGTTTTTCCCTTTGGGGATCAATTCAGAGTAATTACATTCTTTCTTCCACATGATACCTTCCAAATATTTGAAGAGCATGTACTTTGGGGAGAGTATTTTTTTACCATCTAAATATGCTAGGTCCTACAATTTTCTCTCAAAGATATGGTTTCCAAGTTAGTTCTAGTCTTATGCCAGGTAATTCAAAGGACACACACCATTTCCTCCTTTTTATAATGTGGCTTAGAGTCTCCTAAATATCCCATATGCTCTCCTTTGATTCTATGTTCTCTTTACCTATTACAGGATGGGATGCTCAGGTGTAAATTAATAACCTCCTGGAGACTAGCACTGCAATATACAAGTAACATGATGGAAGAGGTCCTGCACTCATGGAACTTAATTCCAGTGGTGAAGACAGACAATAATCAAATATAGGAATAAGAAAGTTCCAGATAATGCTATTTTAGTTGGGATGGGCAGGAAAGTCATATTTGAGGAGGTGATGCTGAGATGAGATCTCAAGGATGAGGAAGAAATAACTGTGTGAATATCAAAAAGGAAGAATTGCCAGGCAGAGGGAGGAGCATGCGCAAATACCCTGAGGCTTAGCATCAAGCAGCAGAAAGAAAGTCCAAGTTGCTGGAGTAGAGTGAATGGGGGGAAGGAGCCGAGAACAATGAAGACAGGTCTCTGCTCATCATACAGTATTCTAGCAATAACTCTGCTCTCTTGCATCTGGTATTTCAAAGAATGGACATTTCTCAAACCCCAAAGTCTCTTTTCTCAACAGTATCCATACTCAAACTTCACTCAAGCTGTGCTTAGGTTCATACAGGGCTCTCTTTGGAGGAAATGTTAAAAAGCATACCTGGTGCCCAAATGTAACTATTGCAAAACAAATTTTTTTTTAATGGATTACTTCTTCAGACTTTTAATATCATGTTCTCTCACACTTCTGTTCCTTTACACATACTGTGTTCTACGCTTGGAATTCCTTCCTCCGACTTGTGAACTCTGTGCTTATTCTACAAAATCCAACTTAAAGGCACCAATGTTATGTAGTTAGTCAGGCATGAGCGACATGAGCGACAGGAGTGAAGGCCCAGCTCTGTAACCATAGAAACTTCCCTCGAAGATCTTCCATAAGTATCTCCCTTTTAGGGTTATAAATTACCCCAAATCCTAGAGCACAAGGGCCGTAAAAACTGCTGGCTAAACCAGCTACAAACGCATGCGCAGAAAGTGTTACCCATAACTTCAGCCTCATTATACCATCATTATAATATCATAACTACGCCTAGAAGTTCACGAATCTAATTATAACAGACAGAATTTTGGATAAGCACATGTGCAGTAGGCAAAGCATTATATAGCACCCAACTGTCAGTCAAGGTGACCTCACATAGGGATCATATAGGACCTCCCCTCATGGCCCAAATTTAAACAGACCTTCCCATTTCTGTGTGGTTACAGCGCTCCTGGCTAGAAACAGCTCCTCTCTTTGGGGTGTACTATCTTATCTCTTCACCTCCTAAATTCCATAGCCCTCCCTAGTGTGGCCCCTCTCTTTCTAAAATGTACTTTTAATAAATCTTACTTTTTCTAAATTTCACCAACCTTTATTTTTTGCTGTGTTGGTGGGGAAGAACGAAGGGACAAAACACAATGCCACCGTCTTCCTCCTCCTCCCCACACCACTGGGGTGATGAAAGATTTCACCTCACCCCAGCGGTGATATGATCATCTCTGAGAGAGCTTCTCTACCTTTTGAATGGCCCTATATTCCAATAATGGAAGAAACCTTTGTTCTTTCATCACCCATTTGAATTTCTAGCTTAGCCATGTAGCACTCTCTTGAAACTGATTACTTACTTCATCTTCCTCCTTTAGTCTTGAACCTATTGCAAGAAGAAACTTAATCTCATGAAACCTTAGAGTTTAGCAAGGTGCTTGAAACTTAGTTGCTCAACAAATACTTGCTGCATTATTGATTACTAAACATTAACTAAAACATTCTCTCCAAGATTTGTCTAGCCCACTATATTCCAACGAGAGCATGGTTTGCACTTCCGGTAGTAGAGTAATTTGTTGTGTGGGGGCATCCCTTGCCATGCATCTCCCCCTTCCCCACCCTCACTAAGTGCCTCAACAAATTTACAAACATCCCTTAGGGGGCAGTAGTGGCCCTAGTTGAGAACCGTTGCTAGCCTATTAACTTATTTACTCACGTAAAAGCTTTGAGTCACTATTGTGTACCAAGCCTTCTGACTAATTTATAAGTTTGAGTGACACTGGAGTAGAAATTCACTGCTTCTCATTCCATCCATCTTGAATCATCTCTGTAGGACAATTCTTCCTCACTATATCAAAATGTGCCTCTCTATAACATCGAAATACTGATTCTGGTATTATTGTCTAGTGCAATAGAAAACATATACAATCTTTTCTTTTGCGATAGACTTTTAACTATTTGAAGACATTTTTTGTTGCCATCTGTGCACCTACAATTTTTTCTTTCTCAAAGTTAAACATTACTGATTTTTTTTTTTAACCATTCTCTATGACGCAAATTTGAGTGATTTCAGCTCTTTGTTATGGGGTAGGTATATATCAGTAAGCATTCACTTTGACTGTCATACTACAATATTTTTAGTCTACTTTCATGTTTGGCATTTTCCCTATTGTTTACAACTCAAGCAGTGATAGACCTGCAAGGTTTTTGCGTAGGGGAGTATTTTTAAATGCATCGGATCATATAGATATAACCACAGCAAAGTCATCTTTATGAAATGATTGTGTCTTTCTAGGCTTCTAGCAAGTGGCAAAATGTTTAGCACCTAGTAGATATATAATGCTATGTTGAACAACACAGAGGATAAAGAGAAATGTGAAACATCCTTATTGTCAAAGAGCTAATGAACTCATTAGGGCTGTTTACAAACGTGAAAGAGTTAAAACCAGTAGTATGCCAGTAGATGTTTAACAACTATCTCTGTGGGTAGAGAGTCAAGGGACAGCTGATTTGTGTTTGCTATTTTCTGTGGTATAAATTCTCCCATCATGACTGATTGCAAATTACCAACACAATATCACTGCATGTGGAGTTGGAAAGAGATGTGTGGTAATCCCCATTTTATAGTAATTCCTCCCTATATAAAACCACACATAAAAAAACTCAAGAGCATAAAAGATAAAATGTTATACAATAACTAGGAAATGTTGTGTTTTGAATGTTTATTACCTTTGCCTTTCAAGTAATTTATTTAATTATAATTTTATGTAATTTAATTTAATATTTTTAATTTTGCTGTGTTTTAACAAACCCTTCTTAAAATTTCTAAAAATTTACCAATTGGCTCTTACAAGCTGATGTGACCTGGCTCTAGTCCACTACTGGAGGTTCAATTTATGATGTAATATGGTGGGTCATCAGGCACATGTAAAGACTAGTGGTTTGGAAATTCAGATAAGAAGATAATCACTGCATTATGTATTGAAGTAATCGAGGAAAATGTTTTTGGAGGAGATGTTGGACTTGAAAAACACATAGGATCGATCTATATTAAGGAAGAGGAGGAAGAAGCATTATAGCTTTGTAGTATATGTGAAGATTAATACCTTCTTACTTAGTAACAATAATGCAACAACTATGAGCCAGGCATTATGCTAAGGACAAAAGTATACAGTTTAATGTAACTGTCTTAAAAACTCAAGATGTAGATACTATTATTTGCCTCTTTAAAGTGAGGAAACTGAGACTTAAGTCAAAAAAACAGCAAAAGTCACACAGCTAGTATGAATTATTTCTCTTCTTTTGTTCACCTTATCTGAGATAACTCTCAGGTATAATTAGTAGAGGGGATAATGCCTGTGAGCATCCTCTGGCTCATCGAATTGTCTATTCATACATTCATAATTATAGAAGTCAACTAGTGGTTTCAAATACTCTTAGCTCTTAAACATTTCCATCTACCATTCACTGATACACCACCAAATAATGCTTCCCCATGGATATCACCAGGTTTTTTGCAGGAAAGACAGGAAGATGGCCAATGACATAACACCCAGATGAAATTTGCTTAGTGAAAAGTGCAAATGGTCATGAAACAAAGTACAGAAATAGATCTATCTACCGGTACCTCTGGACTCAGTGTTCACATGATACCACTTGGTCTCTCCTCTGGGTTGGCTATATTTTAGGCAGGCTTTCCCTTGGTGGGGCCAGATATCTGCCCACAATTGGTGCTTACATTCTCATCATTCTATGTCAGGCGGAAAAGGGAAAGCAGCCCTTTCTCTAGACTGAAGTAAATTTCAGCCTAGGACTCCTAGGCCATATTTTCATTGGCCTAGTTTGGGCTGTACCTTCATCAGCGGACCACTCACTCTGGCTAGGAGGATAATGGCTACCTAAAAGTGAGTCACGTACCCTTCCACCACTCGTAGGAACTAGTGGATGGGTATTCCTCAGAGGGAAATGAAGATGCTGTTAGCAGGAGTTCATAATACATATGAAAGGAAAAGGAATACAGGACAGAGGAAAAGAGAGTCATAGAGGAGATGATAACACAGTGACTACAGAAATCAGAGGGAAACTGTATTGTAAATACTAATGTAGAGCATGTGTCATCCAAATCCTTTTGAATTCTAACACATATAGAACACAGCCATATATACATATATGTATGTATGTGTGTATGTGTGTGTGTACCACATATAATAGCTCCATTGTAAGTAGGCAGATGTTCCCATGAGAGTTCATGCATTCAACATTTTGGGTGCACCTACTTTCTGCTAGGCACTGTAACAGTTTACATTCCCATTCTCTTTGCTTTGTCTTATACTTAATGCATAATTGAAGAAGAATAAGCTGCACATACTCAAAGTTTAAAAATTAGATTTGACATATGTACACCACAGTAAAACCATTACTGCATCTAGAAAACAAACATTTCCATCACTCACAAAAAATGCCTGTTTGTAATTGTGCTTAATGCCCTCTCTTCACTCCTTCCCCAGGCAACCTTCTGATCTGCTTTCTGTCACTAGAGATTAGTGATTTTCATTTTCTAGAATTTTATGCAAATAGGAACATATAGTATGTTCTCTTTCTATAACTTCTTTCACATAGTATAATGATTTTTGAGATTCATACATGTTACATATATCAATAATTTGTTCCTTTTTGTGGCTAAGTAGCATTCCAGTTGTACGGGTATACTACAGTTTGTTTATCCATTCACTTGTTAAATGATATTTGGGGCTATTATTAATAAATCTGCCATGAACAGTCATGCACATGTCATTGCGTGAACATATATTTTAATTTCTCTTCAGTAGATATTTAGGAGTGGAATGCCTGAATCATATGGCAGGTGTATGTTTAACTTAGTTAGAAACTGCCAAGTTGTTTTTTAAAATATTTATACAGTTTTATATTCTTACTAGCAGCAGTGCATGGGAGTTCCTGTTTCTCCACTTCTTGGCCATTTGCATAGTCAATCTTTTATTTTTTAACTTTATCCATTCTAATATGTGTATAGTTGAATCACAGTGAGGCTTTAGTTTGCATTTTACTGATAACTAATGACATAGTCTACTTTCGACATTACTTCTTACCTAGAGATGATGGGGGGGGGCGGCGCGGTTTCTATCAGGTAAAATTTCTACTTGTATCTATAATCTAAAGTCTTTTGAACTCCTTGTGCACAAAAGGTATTATTTCTATGTGGAATAATGACAATTTAGTCATACAGCATCTCCCATGACATTATATACATGAAACTTTCTCTAAAGAAAATAATTGCAAAGAGCCCTCTGAAAGTTATTTGACTCCTGAAACCATTGCTGAAAACCGGTGTAGTTTAAAATAATGTAATTTTAGCAGACTATACCAAGCCCTACTTTTTTATTATGTGACTCAACTATACATGTAGAAATTTATTGAGAAGTCTATCTTTATAAGTAGTCAAGACAAAATAGTTCTCAAGTTTCTTCTCTCTGGAAAGTTCTGGATTCACAGCTGGAGATAAAGTGACATAATAAGGTAGAGAAAATTGCATTACTGTCAAATGGTACAATTATCTTTCTTTCCAGAGTTGCTTATATCCACATGTCAGCATTACTGAGCATTGTCATGAGACTAGATTTTTTAGAAATAACCACTTGGTTACTGTGTTTGCCTCAATTCTGATGCAGCATTTTATTTTCTAATCATAATAGAGTGCTTCTAATTAAGTCAGTATTTTCTGTGCACATGCATGCACACAAAGCTTTAATTTGAAGAAGGAAATAGGATTATTTATCATTTTTTGTTGTTGTTGTTTTCCAGCTTGCTGGCATTCAAGCCAGAAGCCTGCTCTTGAATGGGGTTCCTGGGTTTCTGAGGATATTATCACCCAGGCTCTATCTGCTAACCCCCAAAATCAGTGTAGTTCAGTTGTGGCTTAGGTATGGAATGAAAGAGGAAGAGAAAGGATGAATAAAGGAAAGGTTTTTTAAAAATAACCTATGCTGGCTGTGCAGTTTAAAGAATTCTAAGTTTTAATGATCGCTTTTTAATACATATTAAGCATTTGGTGTATGGCCAATAGTGTGTTTTTATTTACTGGCATTCTCGGATTGAATGAGCATAATCAGTGTCATTATTCCGACATTTGTAGATGTGCAAACAGGTTCAAAGAATTTAAATAATTTGCTGAAGGTCAATTTGTATGTCTTGGTAGAGTCTGAGTTTGAGTCTGGGCCTGTGTGTTCCAGAACGCATTTTCATCACTACATTGTACTGACTTGGAAAATTTTGCTATGCATGTCTCTGTAAAGCTTGTTTTATGCTAGATAAATGTTGAAAATTTAATACAAAAATATGCTAAACACTTATGCCATACCTGGATGTTCCACGGAGGATAAACACAGTCTGGCTAAGCCATTAAAAATTCTCCCACTACTTTTTTTCCTTTTTCAAGTTCTGGATGCCTATATCCCCTCCTGATGAAATACCCCAAGAATCAAAGTTTTGAAATGGACTGAGATGCTATCTCATTGAGACTCCATGTTGGTGAATTTTATGTGTTATCTTGACTTGGTAACAAGGTTCCCAGAGAACTTTATGCTGGGTATATCTGTGAGGGTGTTTCTGGGGGAGATTAACACTTAAATAGGTAGACTGAGTAAAGCAGGTTGATTTTTCCCAATGTTGGTGGGCCTCAACCAATCAGTTGAAGACCTGAATAGAACAAAGGAGTTGACTCTTCCTTGAATAAGGGAGAATTCCTTCTCCCTTTGAACTGGGACATCAGCTATCTTGCCTTTGGCTCTCCTGGACCTCCCATTGTCAACTAACCTTGCAGATATTGGTGGCATGAGATGGCAGCATGAGATGTTTCCTTATAATAAATCTCTTATCTATTGGTTCTGTTTATCTAGAAAATCCTGACAAACACAGACCCCTAATACAATTCCCTCTACATCAGCAGTCTCCAAACTTTTTGGCACCAGTGATCAGTGCCCCTAGGAGAATCTAATGCCTGATGATCTGAGGTGGAGCTGAGGTGGTGATGCTAGTGCTGGGGAGCGGCTGCAAATACAGATGAAGCTTCACTCGCTTGCCTGCCTCTCACTCCCTCCTGTGTGTTCCGGTTCCTAACAGGCCACGGACCAGTACCAGTCCACAGCCTGGGTGTTGAAGACCCCTGCTCTACATAACTCTATGTCAAATGATCATTCAGTCCGTGTGTAATCCACTCTCCTAGTTCAGGGGGGTGCAGGGTTGGTCCTGTTTATCTGTATCAAAGGGTAATGATTAGACCTTTTCATTCAGCTCCAACCCTCATGGGAGGTCTTCAGGGTTTCACCCTCCACCTTTCACCCTTTAATCTCTGGAGTTTAAAACCTATAGAACATAGTGAGAATGAGTTTTCTCTTGGGCTGCAATCCTGGGGGCTGAGGAAAGTCTCTGGGCATGCGCAGATTCCTTCCTACTGGGCATCAGTGTGCTTGCAATTCTGGTGCTGTGGGAGTCACTGAAGCCAGCACCAGGCAGCACCCTGAGGCACAGGCAATATATGCACCTTGTTCCAGGGGAACTTGGATCATCTGCAAAGGTGGACTTGGTTCTTGCCTCCAGGGTCTCTCCAGGTAAGGGACTGTCATCTTGGACTGTGCAAGCTGTTTCCACAAATGTTTATATCTATCTCCAGCTTGTGCCTCAGAGCTGGGTTTTGTTTTCTAGTGTGATGGGTGATTTTATTTTTCTTACTCCTTCTCATTCTCTGAAGGTTCTAGGCTTTTGCAATGCAAATGCAAGAAAGGGCTCCATTTCCTCTGTTTTCTGCTCAAGCCTTCCCAGAGGCAATGAGCACAGGCAATTTGGCTAAGAAGGAAACATAGAAGAAAGGGTTAAGAGAGAAAAGAAAACTTTTGGAAGTGGGCAGAAATAATCAATTTACACTTCCAAAATAGCATCATTACATTTGCTTTAATAGTTCCTGGGACTAAGAAATAACTAACTTCTTTTCCTCCTCCCAACCCAGGGAAGACCCTTTCAATGCTTGGCCTGTGGTGTTAGCATGAACTTAATTTCTCCAAGTTTTAACATCCCCAGTTTCTTCTTTTCTTCAGTCTTTATTCGTTCCCAGGTGATATTCATCAAGTCTGTCTCATGTGCTTGCTTTCTTTGCATTGCATGTCTCTTTAAGGTTTGCAACTGGCATTGGGCACCACCTGTGTTCTGACCTGGACACTTGTATAATTTCAGGTGGTTTATGTTTTAGTGAAAAAACCTCTCAATCCCTGGAGAGCAAATGTGCTTGCATGTACACACACACACACACACTCTCTCTCTCTCTCTCTCTCTCTCTCTCTCTCTCTCTCTCTCTCTCTCTCTCTCTCACGCTCTCTTGCTTTAAGTTAGAGTGAAAGCAGATGCAGGATATCTTCCTGCAGCATCACTTGGCCCTCAAAGTCTCTAATGGGTGGGGAGGGGGCAGCAGCGACCACTAACATTGTCCACTTGAAGTAAGGTTTGTAGGATCCTAGGCTTAATTTTGTGCTGGGCCAGAGTCAATTTATATTATGTCTTTCATCACCATTCAGAAAGAATTTACATATACAATAAGATCTCTGTGCTTAATTCTTTCATTTAAGGATATTAGCAAGGTTTACACTCTGCTGGTTGTTGAACTAAAGCCACATCTAAGGGTTCCATCCTCACGCGAGGAAAACAGCAGCCCACGTAGAGGCCTTTCTGAGTGCTCCCTGTTTGCCCTCAGCTGCCCACCATCCTGGAAAGCCCTTTCATGCACAGCTGTGGAGCACGTGTATTGCACGTTAATAGTGGTTTCACCTGGCTGCTCAGGTTCGCTCTGTGCAGCATGGTGTAGTGGTAGACCTGGCTTTGCCAGGCAGCACGGAAGTTAAAGCTGTATTGCCGCTGCCCCCCATGCCACCAAGTATAAAATTTCTGATTAAAGTATTCCAGAGGAGTATATGCTTAGTCCGTGTGAAAGGAAAGTAGAACTACCATCCACTTGGGAATAATAAGAGCCACAGAGGAACAATGTTAGATTATATAAGACATTAGAATCCTGACCTACAGCCTCCACAGCAATTGGCACACTAAGGTAAGGACTTGGTCAATGACTGCCAGCTCCCTTGTTGTTTTTTGTTTGTTTGTTTGGTTGGTTGGTTGGTTGGTTTTTGCCCTGACTTACAGTTCAAGATCAAACAGAGGAAGTCAGATATACTTCTCAAACTAAGTTAAGATGCTCTGCTTCTAGTTAGTTCACCAGCACCTGCCTTGGCCAACAACCTTCAGTCAAAGCATGCCCGAAGCCTTCTCTTTTTCAAAAAGGCTCCCTCACTCCCTGCCTGCCTGTTAGTCTCTGCCAAAAGTAAGTGACAATGACAGGTGTCTGATTCCTTGATATACAAAGCCTCTATTCTCATTCAGTTGCTCTTTATACATATTTCATCAATTAATCCTCATAACAATCCTATGAGTAAAATACTACTATTGTCCACATTGTTCTGATAAGGCCTAGAGGGATAAGTTATCTGCACAGGTTGCACCACAGTTAAGTGATGAGTCAGGTTTTGAGTCTAGATTTGTGGACCTCTTAAATGCATGTTTTTAAACTGATGCGTGATATCTGCTATAGTATTGGTAGGAAATCATGTGGGGCTGTTGTTTGTTGTTTTATGTATGCTAGAGATCCTCAGGCCAGAGATAGCTAGCTGATCACCAGCCTGGTGCTCTGTGGGTCCTAGGTCTGGCTGTGATCCAGGCTCACGGCTAGGGATAGGACTCGGATTTAAAATGTTACATTAATGTAGTGAGGTGCCTGCACCTAATTTATGTAAGTATGACTCAGAATATTGTTTATTACGCATGTGTGGCAGAATGCCATTATTGTTCTCTGACATACATAAAGCCCATGTGGTCCCCTAGCACAGAGCGCATGCTCCCGGCAATAAAGTTGGTGCCTGCCGTTTCGGTCTCATGTTGGCTCCTCGTGCATTCTTTCAACTGAGTGTCTCACCACCGAAGCCTTCCCTTCCTGATCAACTCAGCTAACATGCTCCCTTCCATGAAACGGTCTTGCGAAGTGTCATTCGGCTGAGTTTACATTTCCCAAGTCTCCTGTGTCTAGCTGAGACCATGGGGCTATTTCTGGCTATAGAATGTGGGCCTAAAGTGTGTCACTTTTCAAGAGATAGTTAAGTTTCTGAAGGCCATGCCCACATTCTCTTATCCTTCCATGACAATTATGAAGGGTCATGTTGCAGATGCAAGCAACAAAAGTTGGAAGGAGACTAAATCCTTGAGTTTGTACTTAGAAAAGAGCCACCCAGGAGAGCTGCCATACCAGGAATAATCCCATTGGACTTGGCATAAATGAGAAATAAATGTTTATGTTAAGTCATTGAGGTGTTAAGATTCTTAAAACAATCAGCCTACCATAATACATTTCTCTTTAATAATACTTTTAGGAGGAGGGTTAGGATCTCAGATCATTTTCTAGTAACAATTAGATTTCACCTGGATAACTAAAGCAGACATGCTGGTTTCCTTAAAAGCGTGTATAGATCTTTTAGCTCATAGAGCTGGAAATGCAGGCACAGTAGACTGTTGTACTAGGAGCTGACATTGAATGCAATTGATTTCAGCCACACCAGGAGCAGGTCAGAGCAGGTAAATAACTAATGAATTCCAGTGGACGGGAGCTTGCAACAGCTGCTGTTTCATTTCCCTCTTAACCCCCTGTGACTGTAAACACGCTTACAGATATATTTTATTAATCATTGTTTTGATGTATTTGGATTTTGCAAGTGGCTATTGTAGCTGAGGGATTTCTGGACACCCCTCTAGCTAATCAGATTAGGGACATGAATGCCGTGGTGACAAACTAGTATATGTATGAAAAGACAAATGGAAAAGCTCTCCCTTACCAGCACTTGCAACTAGCCGTTTGTTTAAAATAACAGCTTTAGACCTCTTTCCAACCGTGCTGTCCTCACTCTGTCTATAAATGATGGACTTTAAACTGGAAATTGCATGAGAGATACTTAACAAATTGATATATTTTAAGGGACATTATCAGAATAAAACACTTCAAAATTCACTTTACGCTTCTTGAAGAAAGATGGCATTGATATGATATATTGAAACAGCTATAGCTACCAGAACTTTAAAAGAACTTTCATTTTATAAGAAAGGCAAGGCAAAGCATTATATCATTAACAGTACAGCAGGCTAAATCTTAAGAGGACAAGATAGGCTTTGTAAGAGCTCCAAAGGTACCCACACAAAGGGTGTGTGTGTGTGTATGTGAGTGAGAGCAAATGCTAGAGCGAGAAGTTCCTAGTTAGTATGCTTTTTGCTCTGCTTTCTTTACCACTTATCTGTTTCATTCAGTTATATCTTCAGTGCCTAGCACCCTGCCTGGCACATAGAATACAGTCAATATTGGTGGAATATATACAAGGGTGAGCAAGGTGACTGGAAATGACAGGAATTGGGAAGTCTCAACATTTTAAACATAAGATGAGACTTGGGATAAAATGTGAAGGTTGGGTAAGTTGTGAATAATTAAATAGGAGGAGAAGCATTCCAGGTGGGGAATGGAACACACCATGAGCTAAACCTAGGAGTCAGGAATGAGTCCAATATGTTTTCAGAAAAGTAAGTAGAAAGATGTGGAGATAGTGTGCCGAAAAGGAAGGTGTGTTTCATGCCTGAGGACTGGTTTAGAATGCCAAGCGTGAATAAAGTATGAAAATTTCTTCATCAAACATCTTAGTATATCCTTGTTTTAACTCAAAAGTAGTTGGAAAATAGCTTTTATGGACTAGTTCTACAAGTTAAAGCTACCTACTTTAATTCCTGTTAGCCTGTTTGCTTCATCTGCATTAAACTTTCTTTAAGACTACGCAAGTAAAACCAAAATGTGAGAGCATTTGTGCTTTCCCATCTCTGGCCCACAAATAGAAGATTATTATGAGTCACAAAATATTTCCTGGGGTGGAAGTGGTTACATCAGATACAATGTTAGTGTTTCCTGCTGGACTAGAGTTCAGTCGCTTGGGTTCCTGTGTGTCTGTTCCTGGGGAGAGCTGGGACAGGGCTGGATCTAGGGTAGCAATGTGATGGATGGAAATCCAGCCATAGCAATTACAATCTTTTTGGGGACTCAGATGTTTTATGCACCCATCTGCCTAACCAACCACCAACTCCTGATGGTCAGAGAAAAACAACCTTGTCATGGGTCATACTGCCATAAGCTCTTACACGTGAAGCAGGGGTCTCATCTTTCAGATTCATTTCCTTCTTATACAGAAGCAAAGGATTAGGTGGTCTAAATACCTTTAGCTCAGCTATCTTGGCTCTCTTAGACTAATTTAATAAATCAGAATATTCAGGCTCAGATCTGTTTCCCAACAACAATAATGACAATAAATATTAATATGTATTTAGTCGTTACTAAGTGCTTTGAACCACAATAAACACTTTACCTGTGTTATTTAATGTATGCTCCAAGAATCAATAATTTTTATGATCCACATTTTACAGATCTACAGACTGTTCCTGAGAGTTTAAGGAACATCCCCAACCTTCTACAACCAGTGAGTAACACAGTTTTCTATAGATTCTTGTTATAATTTGATCTAAAATATAATCACTGTTTAATGCTAGCCTTTGCCTCCATTTTTAAAGGGAACGATTCTGATATTTAGACTAAAGTCTTCTTCACATTTTTCTGTTAGACCTCCAAGTTTAGGCAAAACCACAAACATAACTTTTAGAGACTTCCCTCACAGAGATTAATCAGGTAGAACTAGGAATACCATAAGAATGCAGTGACCTCCATACCCATTTACCTGATGGCCTGGGCTCAAATCCCAGTGTACCTTTTCCTAGCTATGTGACTAAAGCTGCATCTGTTGTCTCATCTGTAAAAGTTGGGATAATACTTCTCAAGGGGTGTGAGGCTTAATTAAGATACTATATGTAAACTTCTTAGTATTGCACCTGCCTCATGTAAGAGCTCTGTAGATGCTATTAATAATTTCTTCCAAAGTGTACCCAGTTTGAATTGATAATAGTAAAACTATTGTCCTGGTACAAGGATGCATAGTGCCTCATCTTTTTTTTTCTTTAGGAGACCGTGTGTCAGAGTGCTCGGTGTTCTAGGTGATAAATAAATGAAACAGAGTAGACAGCGCTACTAAGCTGGAGAAGAAATTGAAGGTTTCTTTTTTGACTAAATAAATGTCATGTATTTGTGTGAGGAAATATAAAAATAATGTGTATTTAGAAACAGATTAAATGAGGGATCATTGAAAGTGCTGAAAGGACTCTTGTTTGAACCCTGACATTTCCTGGAAACGTTCCTTAACTTTTAGGGTCAATTGATAATTATAGGAAAACCAGGAAACATCTAACCTCAAAATGCTCATACAGATAAAATCATGTATACAGTTTTGGGGCTTGCATAAACATTCTCTAAAGCTTATCCATGTATTTCTTCCCCTCATGCTAAGAGCACCTATCCTATTATAAAGGCTTATGAGAACACTAAAGAACTTTCCTCAATGGTGACAAGAAAATTGAAATTTGAAGGCTGAGAAGGAGTTTTATAGATAGAAAAGAGGGAAAAACATAGCAGTAAAGGGGATTTCATAGACAAACTTATGGAAGAGTAAAAGTGAATGGTGGGGTACCCTCTGCAGAAGAGCAGATAGCCTGAAACTAGATTAAAGATATTTTTTCTACCATGCTAAGGAGTTTTGTCTTTATAGATTGGCAATCCTTACAACACTGCAGGCCTGAAATGGGACAAATAGGGGTAGAGAAGGGGCCGTCTCAAAGCCCCTACTAGAGTTACAACTGATGCAACTACATTTTGTGTATATACATAAGATTTGGTTTGAATTAAGGATTTTATAGCTTTTAAATTTGGGGAAAAAAATCTGTTATAGGCATTGGAGACCAAAGATAAATTTAAAGCAGGGAAATGATGTGAGCCAGTCTGTATTTGAAAAGATAATGCTGGCCACCAACACTCTACCAGAACACTAGTCAGGAGGTCGGAAGGAGTCTTGCCTCTGGATCTGCACTGTCCAAAAGGACTTTCTGCAGTGATAGAAATGTTTTATATCATTGTTGACTATCAATAAAACAGCCATATGTGGATGTTGAACACTTGAAATGTGGCTACAGTGATGGAAGAACTGGATTTGTAACGTAATTTAATTTTAAATTTAAATAGCCACATTTTTATAGCTACTATATTGGACAACACAACCTTTGATCAGTGGTCTCCTACTTCATGAAAGGAATGCAGCCTGCCCATACCTTGTTGTTAGTACAGAGAGACTGTGTCAGACTTCGGAACCGTAGAGCTATAAGATCATAAATTGCTATTGTTTTAAGCTACTAAGTTTGTGGTAATTTGTTAAAGCAGCAGTAGAAGAGTAATAGTTATAAACCTTGAATGGCATCATTAAAGGAACTTTTGGATAAACATTGTTTCGGGCTGAATTACAAACTGAGACAATATTTTTTTTTTCTTTTTGAAAGCTTATTCTTTTTTAGAACATCTAAGTAGTCTATGGTCATGCTACAAAATTTGGAAAGCACAGGACATTATAAAGAGAAAGAAAGCAGGTAGCATATCTCCTTTTCTGGAGGCAGACACTAATAATATTTGGATATATTCCCTCCAACTCTTTATTCATATTTTTATGATAGAGGTGATAATGAACTTAGAGTTATTGAATGATTATTAGGTGCCAGGTCCTGTTCTAAACACTTCACTAACTCATTTAATCCACATTATAATCTATGAGATAGTCATCCCATTGCACAGATAAAGAAACTGAGGCAAGGTACATCACTTGTATGTCAACAGAGTACATGAAAGAGCAGTGCATCTTTTTAAGGCACTAAAGTTCAGAGCACAGCTTAATTGTATGCTATGTTGTATATATTCTGAATATACCATTTTTGTTCTTGAATGTTTTCATTTAATCCTTTAAAATAATGATTTTCTCATGTTATTAACACCTAAGTGTAAACATGGGTAGCACAAGTATAAGCATTTAGGGGCTATGTTTATTCCAAAATAATTACAATCATCTCCTTTGTTTTGGGGAAAAATAAAAACATTATTGGAAATAGAAATTCTTTTGCTTAAAGGTAAAATTAGCATGATGCTGTCTAATGAATGGAAGTGAGGGATAGGAGCAAGTGTCCAATAAGTTTGTAAAGTTATTTACTTGGAACATGAAAATGACTTTCCTTTAAAATAATATGATACATCATTGGATCTTTAACAGCAGCCTTGTCCCATAGGCCAATTTTTCATATGGTATAATGGAAGTATTGAATATTGTCAGTACGTTGAGGTTTATCCCAAGGGCTTGTGTACCAGGGAAAGAAAATGTCCCCCAGGAAGTACAACTGCAAAATCAGTGTAAAATGGATCAGAGCAGAGATATGCAGTTATTAAAAAGCGTTACAGAGTCCGGGTCTATGGATGTTACCCAAAAAAAGGAGGACATAAGTCAAAAAGTTCTTAGCCCAGACAGAAAGGAGAAAGGAGTGCCTTTGAATTCATTGGCAGGTTCAAGGTGGCGCTATGCACAGTGGAGGGATCTTAACCAATGACCTCTGAAGGGACTGGCCTCCTTGGAAGACAGATTCATCTGCTATTTTAGGTAATACGGTTAACATCAGCTACTTTTATTCTTTTATTTGCATATTCACCCAACAATTTCTGGTTAAAATTTGGCTTCTTAAGTAGGTCTGCCTACAGGAAGAGATTTCTCTGGTCATGCTGCCACCAGTCTGAGAGCCCCATCGCAATTATATTTATCATCGTAAATTAAAAGATAGATGTTACAGTTCTAGAAATGTTTCCTGAGTTTGGTTAATTCAAATATTCTTCAGATATGGGTCCATTCTTGGTGAGCTGGCAAAATCAGATCCGTGAAGGGGCCTATGAGACTGATGGTCATTTTCTGAACCAGGAACTGGCCAGGTTGCCTGGGTCTTCTCTCTCCTTTGACATTATCATTGGCCAAGCTTAGGCTCATGTTGTTACTTAAATAATCACAATGTATATTTGTAATAAAACAACAGGAAAAATCTAACTGTGATCTTAGTAGTTACTGCAAAAGGATGATAAGTTTAAATAAGAACAGTTTAATCAGAGAAGGATGTAGATGCTTCTGCTAATATATAATAATAGTAATAAATAACACTAATTGGTAGCAAATAACAAATAATAACAAATAACAAATAACACTAATTGTTGTTAACATTAATTATTGGTAACAAATAGTAACAAAATACTAACACTAATTAAAACTGTTTCAGGCATTATGTTCACCATTTTAAATAAGTTATTTCATCTAATCCTAACAAGCCGTGAGGAAGGTACATTATAATATACAATTTACCACTGAGGAAATTGAGGGATCTAGAGGTCAAATAACACCCAAAGCCAGGCATCTGAGAAGTGTAAAGCCAAGATTATAGTCCAAACAGCACGAGTCTTTGCCCAAACTCTTAACCACAGTGCTACATGAAGGAACAAAAAGGAGGCTCTGGGGGAGAAACTAATGGAGACTTGCATTTCAGCTTCAGGAGCTGATGTCACTATGTGGTTAAGCTTTCTTCTTTTTGATCCGGGTATATCATTAACTTTTCATAGTGGCCAGGGTTCAATTCCATTTTTGGCTCACCACTTGAACAGGGGAAGAGAGAATCTTCTGAGAATTGGAAGGGGCTGTGGCAGAGTGATGAGGAAGGGGTCAAAGATGGTACGTGTCTACAGAAAAGATTGCCCGATAAAAAAATTAAATAAGCTGTGAACATGAACAGAAGAAAAGGGAGAAGGCAGGTTTGTTGCCCAGTCATAATCATTTTGAGGGAGAAAAACAGTAGATCAAACACGTTACTAGAAGTTTTGCTTCTGTCTGGAGAGGAGGTGAGGGGTAAGGGAAGCATGCTCAGCTGGACATCAGTCTGTATGTTCTCTGGTTTGTAACTAGAAGTCCTTGCCTTTGCCTTTGAGCTCTGGAACTGTTTTATTGCTTTTATAAACTACAAGCTATCTTCTTTTAGGGGGAAATAACAGATGGTCTTGCTGGAACTGAGCTTTTTATCTGAATCTTCAAAACCTTTTTGTGCACAATTTATGAGGTTCACTTCTTTGCAAATTCAGTGCTTTCTTGTAGTTTTCCTTTTGAGATGAGCCACGAGAGCCTCGTTTTCGTTGGGCATTGCCTATTAGTAGCAAAACTCCTTTCTTATTTAATCAGCTTCTCCAAAGGAATAAGGCTGAGTCCAGTTATATTCTCTTTATGAGGGTGAAAAGCTTTTGGCGGTCTGACTAAAAATAACATGTGGAATCTGCCACCCGGGTATCCCTTCCATATTCATTTGTATTTTTATGCATTTTGCTCATGGAGTTCAAGCTAATAGGTCATCCCCTGTGAGCGTGGAGGAAACTTGACTGGGTCAAGTGTTTGCGGGTTGGTATTGAAACTACTGTATGCTGTGGAGAGGCTGACCCTGACTGGCCACGTATTTGGGAGGTAAGGCTGAAGTAGTTCCAAATTCTGGCCCTCTTGGATTCAGAGTAGAGAGGATTATTACACAAACTCTCTGTTGAGTGAAAAAACATGAGTAAAATAATATTGCCTATGAAAAATCCCTAGGAAATGATATGTTTTTTCATTACTAAAAGTCTGCAAGATAGATATACACTAGGATTCGAAAACAAACAGCCAAACCTAAATCGACTTTGCAGAGTTAAGCATATTCATAGCTTGTTTTGTTCTACAAGCTCATTTCCCAAATCACTTGGAATTAATACTGTTCTGATTTATTATGCAAATCCCTGAGACCACCAGAGATACTCTTAGCCAGATTTGGTGCAGTCTCTGAATACTGCCTAAACTTTGGGATGGCAGTATAGTGGAGTGGCTAAGAACAGAGGCTCTGAAGTCAAAGCCTTAGTATAATCTGGGGTCTGCAACTTATAAGCTGTATGACTTTGGGCTAATTATTTAGGTGCTTTAAGCTTTTTAGTTTTCCTTGATTTCAAAATAGACATAACAAGTATTTCCAGGGTTGTTCTGCATATACATACTCACATATGTAATTATATTGCATCATATATACTATAGATGCATGTATAAAGTGCAGACATATAGTACATACACAATAAATGACAGCTGTATTGTATTTAGTTGCAAACTTAGCTTCTGTGTTGTCTTTGTGAAAGAGGAAATAGTCTCAGTGTTGGGTCTTGTTTACTTTAATTATGTTGGCTTAAGGGAGATAGATAAGTCTATAGTAAAACATAATAATTTTTTGGAAATTCTATATACTATACTTCTATTTTAGAGAATCATGAAGGCTCTAAGAAGTCCTGCAATGAAGAAACCAATTAAAATTCTTATATAGTCTTAAAATTCTGAATATTCTCAAAACCTACTTGATTACTAAATCCATTTTTTCTAATTATACTTGTTGATAGCCTGTGGATTTACTGCTCTTCAAACACTACACACTTTATGAAATTCTGATCAGGTAGATTGCCACAGCCATGGTCTCGAATATAGAAATGTGTATTTGAATCTTTGTTCTACACTTCCTAGCTCTATGACTCTGGCAAAGAACTGAACTTGTCTGTCTCCTATTATTAGTTAAGACTCAGTTTAGATGTTATCAACTCTAGGATTAACAGCCACCAGGTAACTAGATAAGAAACATTTCCTCTATGTGCTCATAATTGATGGCATGTAGAACAGTACCGGGACTAAAGCAAAAGGAAAAATTAATTATACTGATATTGCCTTAAAATGAAGTTCTTCACTTGCCTCACCCTATTCCTGTCCCTGCTCATAATTCTCTGAACATGTATCTATCACACTATAATAATTCATTTATATGTCTCCACAAATAGACTGAATGCTCCTGGTAGGTCAAGACTCTGCCATCTTAATCCTTACTTCTATGGTACCTAGCTCCATTCTGGCACAAAGCCGTTTTCAATAAATGTGTCTCTGACTGTAACACTCTTCTCAGGGAGAGCCACACCTTCACTTCCTTCATGTTTCTGCTTAAATATCATCATCAGAGAGACCTGTTCTGTAAAATGGTGTTACCCTCACCACACCCTCAATGTTTATCTCTGTGTTTATTTTTTCTTCATAGCACTTCTCATGATCTGACATCTCTTTATTTTTTATTGTGTATTTCCCTTGACTTAAACTTTGCTAAGCAGAGTTTTGGTCTGTTTTTCATTTCCATACCCCAGCATCTAGCATGGTGCCAGCTACTTTGTAGATACTCAGTAAATATTGGCTGAGTAAATAAAATATTGATGACTGAAAGAATGGATGAATGAATATCTTCTTTTTCCTTCATTGCCTCTTCTGGCAAATGGAAATAATGTACCCTATCCCATCTGCTGTTAGGATTACATACAAATATGTATGTAGTAACACTTAATATTAGGCTCCGCCCATTGTCAGTGTTCGGTGTTTGTTAAACGAATCTGAATCTAGCTGAATGTGAATGGAAAATGGTAATGCAGATGAGGGCATTCTGGGACTAATGATAACTTCTGGACCAGAGTTTTCTAATACCACAAAGGGAATGTTGCATACCATGGTGTCTTTTATTGAGTGGTATTTTTATAATCAAAGTATTAATGCAACACCAGTCACACTCTTTTTTTTTTAATGGAATGTATATCCAGAGGACACGATAATAGGTTTTCATCTTACAGTTCTACACGTTGTAGGACAACATCAAGAGAAGACCTGGGGTATTCAAGTCCTAGCTTCTAGGCTTGAATTCTGGCTCTACCTTTTACTGATAATTGGTAATTTTAGATAAGTTACTACTAATTCTCCTTTTGAGCCTTAGCTTCTTCGTTTGTAGAAAAATATCATAAATAGCTATATCTCCAATTTAATAAAAAAAATTCATGTGTTCATTTTATAAAACAGTAAATGTTAGTTGTTACTATTCTTTTTATTACTATTACTATAGCAATTGCCACCATTACCACCCATCCCACACTGCTACCAAGTAACATCTGAGAATATATAAGCCAACCTAGAAGGAAAAAATGCTGCCCGTAATTTATTTAACTCATAAACCTTTAGCAGATCTCAAAGTCTGAAGGGAAGGTCACACAAGTACAAATTGCATTAACTGACTGCATCCACTGATAGAATCTAGAAGCTGTTATTGTCACCAGTGAACTATCTTTTGGGTCTTGTAATTCTCTTCTCCACATAGCCATAGGCTTCTCCTGTTACCTCAGGGAGATTCCAATACTGTCTGAAAATCTTTAGGAAGCCATCCCTTAGCTAACAAGAAGGTTGTTAACTTGCATATGAGCAAATGCAAATGATGCGGGTTATTGGTCTGTTAATGTTTCACTTCTTTGTTTTCTGTCTGTGTTCTTCAGAAAGTAAGCTAGCAATTTTGCATAAATCTGTCTTTCCTATTGAGCCAAGACTATGTCAAGAAAAAATCTAGCAGTATGACCTCAGTGCTCCTTGGAAGGTGGAGTCAGTAAGACAATGAGTCCCTGGCCACAAAGCAGAGTCCAAAGAGCTGTTCTTGAAAGTGAACTGTGACTCTTTCAGGCTATTTAAAGATTACACTGCTAAAAAGATGTATTTGTTTATGCTCTGCTTTCCTGGGGACTTGAAAAGAGCTAGCAGCTTTCCTTGGGTGCTGTTCCTTACTCACCTCCACTCCCTTTCTTCCTTTCTTTACTATTCTTTCATTTCTTTTTGGAGAGATCACAACACTCTGTGTATGTGTGTGTGTGTGTGTGTGTGTGTGTGCGTGTGTGTGTGTGTATGTGTGTGTGTTTACTCAGTAAGCACTAGAGAGAAAAGATAGGCCCCATAAAATAGAATTAGTGGGAACACATCTCCTTAAAAGAAACTGAGATAACAGATTTCATTAAAACTGTGCTTTAATGGAATTGAAAGGAACTCTATCATTAAGATGTGTTTGCAGAAGGTTAGTAGAAAGTGATTTTAATTATTGAGTGTTTCTAAATATACCTATCCACTCCTCCCTAACCAAGTAATGAAGATCTGTAGTTCCAGGAGAAACTATGTAATATTGTTGAAGGGTGGGTGACTAGAGATATCCAAATTGACCATGATTCGGCAAGGTTTCTTCTTAATTAATAAAAGCAGAGACAAACGTAAAATTTCCTACTTGTATAGTGGAACAATATTTTGCTGAGTTTACAATGTTTCCTTTCAGACAGTAGTGAAGTTTTCATTTTCCCTCTACTAAGGGTAGGTTTGCCACAGCCTATAGGCAGAAAAATAGAGTAGGCAATGTTTAGATTTTGGATTTCTTAATTGGATTTAAAAACTTGAGGCACAAATACACCTCCAAACACTTTTGGGGATTTTACTTTTGGGTATCCTGCTATTCAGGAAATCAGGTGCAGGAGATAGGAAATTTTATAGAGAAGCCGCTATGGCCAGCATGGCTTGGGGTAATGGGTTAGGATAGCTGCAGGAAGTGCAGAGGCTGGTGTGAGCAGCTTCAGAGGGTACCTGCCCCTTTATGGTCTGGAGTACAAAGCAGCAGTGCCTGTGAGGGCTGCAGTAGTGCAGATGTAGCCCAATAGCTCAAAGCTGGAGAAGCTTCACAACTGGAACAAGGAATGTGATGGCAGACACCAGGTGGAAATATGCATGTCTTAAGAGATGGATGGCCAGAGCATGACCTTGGTTTATTAAACCTCTCTTTAAAAAAGAGGTCCTCATCTCATGAATGTGTGACAGTTTTAAGCATTGTTTGGGAAATAATGGAAGATGATTAGGGAAGTTAATGCAGTAGAACCCTGAACGCATGGCATGAGATTTTGATTTGATACATTTGGCAATTAGGAATGATTGCAGTTTTTCTGGAAGGTGATTAACAAGGCCAAAAAAATGCTTACATTGGAAGGTAAAAAAAATATTAGGAGGAACAAAGATATTTAGATTTTTGAGAGTAAGGCTGGATCTTATTTATTTTTAACCCCCTGGTGCCTACTAGTACAAAATCTGGCACACAATTAGTGCTCAATAAATGCTTGTTGAATGTGAAAAAGAATTCACACAGAATTCTATTTCTGTGTGTTCTCACTGAAATCCAAATGGATCCCAGCAATTTAGGTAAGATTCAAGGAAGGTTTCTTTTTTTTTTTTTTTTTTTTTTTTTTTGGTGGGAAATGATTACCAAGTGAAACAGAAACTAAGGCAAAGCGTACATCTTGAGAGGTCTCTGTGGTTTAGACTTGTTCTAGTCTAAATGTCAGAAGTCATTCTGCTGACTTTTCAACACTAAGATGTACATGATTTAGTCAACAATGTTTTATACAGATGAAGAGTGATAAAAAACAACAGTTATGAAAAGATATGGAGGAGACTTAAATGTCTATTGCTAACTAAAAGCGTCCAGTTTAATTATACTTTATAATTCCAACTATAGACATTATAGAAATGGAAAATCTATAGAGATAGTAAAAAAAAAAAATCAGGTTGGGGGAAGAAAGGAGGGTTAAGTATGTGGTACACAGATTTTTAGGGCAGTAGAATTATTCTGTATGTTACTGCAGTGATGACTTCATGATATTCTGCATTTGTCAAAAACCCAGAGGACTGTACAACACAAAGAGTGAACTCTACTGTAAACTATGGACTTCCTTTAATAATAATGTGTCTGTTGGTTCATCAATAAAGGTATTGCCCTAATGCAAGATATTAATATTAAGGGAAACTGTTGGGAGGTGGGTAGGGAAGAGGGGATATAGGAAAACTCTATATTCTACTCAATTTTTACATCTAAAACTGCTCTAAAAAAAAATCTATCCGATTATTTTATTTATTTATTTTATAACTCCTACAGCACCTGGTCTTCCTAGGTGGTCTCCCATCCAAGTACTAACCAGGCCTGATCCTGCTTATCTTCCGAGATCAGATGAGGTTGGGCATGTTCAGGGTGGCACGGCCGTAGACTTCAAATTATTTTTTAAATTATAAATTATCAAGACAGAGGGATGAGGATTCTCTTCATTTGGAAGACCATTTTTCTTTACTAAAATGTTAGTGATAACTGACGTACCTCTCTTTACTAATTAGAAAGGACTGGGAGGACTTGAGAAAAGAACCATTATTCTCCCCTGTCGGACAAAAATAAAACTAAATACTAGTAATGATTCCTTTCTTCATACTCCAAGCAAGAAGATACAGGAAAAGAAAAAAGATACTTCTTTGACTTTTCTCCCTAATAATTATGACTTATGTTCTTGGCAGTTAAAAGCACCAGCCATGTGAGTAGGCATACGGAAATCAAAGGGCAGAATGTAGTTGAGTCCAGTCCTTATTCAATATTTGCAGGGTCCAACATTCAAAAGTAAATGGCAAATTCCATTCCCACATCTTTGATCTTGTCTCCTTCTCCAGCATTTCCCTGGAGTTTGTCCCAGGTTACCTTCATTTGGGGGCACACATTGGCTCTCTTAGTGTCATCTGGCCTGCATTGGGATGCCACATGGTATTCCCAGTTTGTATTTCATTCTTATCCAGCTATTAGAGCGGACCTAGCCTTCTGTTGAATTTTTTTAACTTTGTCAGAAATTGAACAGATGGATTTGAATTCCTAATTTTCTTCAAAAATGTGCCAAGCACTTGTTCCTTTGTTCCTTATTTTCCTCTTGACCAATTCCTTGTGGCTTTGTGTTTTTCCTCTTTAAAGACATTCCACCGATTAGTCTTCTCTCTCTGTTTTCTAGACATCTCATGGTAGCTAAACTATAAAATCTACTCCTGTTCTGTTTTGCTACATTATTCTCCTGGTTTCATACACCTAGTGTATGTAGGTGTACACACAAATATTTCCACTGGAATCATTGAAAATCATATTAAAATGCTAAAATAGAATTCATACTTCTTGGGATTGTTTAAGAAATGGAAAGAGACATATATGTGTTTTATTAAGTAACCAGTTAATTTGCAAAGTACTTAGGATAATTCATCTTAATTTCATTGAATGCCCCCCAAGAAGTAGGCTAATAGTACCATTTTCTGGGTTAGAGTAGTGATACAGAAATGCACTCACCCAAGTTCAGCAAGTAAGCTGTAGAGCTAGGAGGCAAATTCAAATTTCTTATTCTATGGTTTATTTTTCTCTTAATTAAAAAAGCATTGGCTTCATAATCCGAAGCGTTTAGGTTTGAGTTCTTCCTTTTGGGGAGTGAAGACATGAAGAATAGTAACTTATATTGCTTAAAGCTTAGTTTCTATGTCTGTAAGTTGGGAATGATATTAATTTCAGTATTTCTATAAAGATTAAGAGAAAATGAAGGTAAATTCCTTGTAAATTCCTTGGAGTGAAGTAATTTGTGTCACATCAATTTTTTTTATATTAAAGCTATTACTTTTATTGATAATATAATTCATCTTGGGGCAGAAAAGTAAACTGTACTAAGTTGAGGCATATAAATTATCATATGCTGCTAGATGTGTGCTCTTTACTAAGCCACATGAGCCCTGTAACTGAAACCGGCTCTTAACGTGTTGTCAATGTAGTCCTCTACTGACATCTGCAATCCCATTTCCCAACCCTATGGCCAAAAAGTTATTTGAAGGTCTGATTGTTTTGCTCCCTTTTTTAAGAGGCCATGTTTTTCTGGTCAGCAGCTTCCTCTACAATTTAATGCCAGACTTTCTTTTTCCATCAGCACACCTGTCTGAAACCTTCCTACTGGACCGAAGTGATCTATTTTCCATTCTTAGTGAGATTCTTTTTGGATTAAAGGTCAGCCATCCACATCTGCAGCTCTCACTTTCCTTCCGTTGCTGCCTGTGCAAATAGCAGAATTACATTGACTTGTTTTGCTGGCTTCCTCCTGCCTCTCTTGCCACCAGGCAGATATTAAAGCCTTGCCTTGACTGGGTGCTTACTTGCCTTTGTCACATGTTTTAGCAGTTGAAATGCAGACCTAAAATTAGCCAAATGAAACAAAAGTAATAATGAACAACACAAACAAGAAACCAGTGACCTTTCACTCTATAACAAATGCCATGTATGGTATTTTAAATTAAACACATCTTGAAATTCCTTTTTCTTGCTGCAGTGTAGAGTTGTTTTTCTTTTTGTTTTCTTTAAATCATTCATTTTCAACCTTGAAAAGTCTGCCTTGTTCCTAGTAAATAGAAACAAAGTCAGACTATAACAACTTAATAGTAGGAGGGGTGGATGGCGTGCTAGTAGTTCTCTATATCTCGGTACTTTAGGTCAAGTTAATATATATAGAACAAAAATCTGAATGTTTGTGTTGTGCCAAATGAAACTTGCATGGCACTGGGTGTGAATTAGCCAAACAGAAGAAGATCTAGGAAGCTGCAAATGTAAGGGCAGTTTAGAATATTAAAAAGGAAACATAAGGATGCCACTCTTGCGACTAGTAAGAGGTCATCTTCTAGTTCTGATACAACCAAGAAGCTCTAGTTCTCATTCAAGAGCTAGCAAGTGAAGTCCTCCCTCCTGGCAACCTCCGTGGCCCAAAAAAAAAACACATGGTAGCTGAGTCGAGAATGCTTAGAGAGGGGGAAGAGACAGAAAGGCACTTTGCAAATGGTATTGATGGAAATCAGAGTCTCCTTAGTGGTAAAATTGACTTGTGTTGTTGATTTAAAAACTGCACTTTGATCACTTGCAAACAGAAGCAGAGAAATAGTTTTATAATTGGAAACTTAAACTCATAAAATGAGACAACCTCCTGGTGTGCCCTATCATGGGATAACAAAGAGGGATTGCAAAAGGCCAACAGGCATCCAAACTGGACCAGGCTGATATCATTCTTAGTACATTGGGCTTAGAGTTCAACGGCTTCTTACCAAGAAGGAGTTGAGGTTGCTTCTGGAATATTAGGTATGGAAGATGAATTTTGATATATATTAGCAATACTTAAGCTGACTGTCATGAACTGCAAAAAAAAAAAAAACCAGGTGGAAACACTCTTCTTGTTTTTGTGATAGATGGCCATTTGGAACAGGTGGTCCAGCCTGATCATTGCAGTCAAGGGCCCAAAGAGGGCAACCTATACCAGATACATGGTAATGATTGCAAAATGTGGTATATCAAAGTGGACTTCTATTTTCTCTACCATCTCTCACAACAGCATTACAAAGAATATGAAACACAAAATCCCTTTCTTGGAAGAGTTTACAGTCCTGGGGGGAAATGCAGGATGCATTAAAGTGTAATAAATACAGAAGTCTATGTTATTTATACTTTATTATCAAAGCATGCTTGCATATGGTAAAAGCAAGACAAACATTAAAATAAAGAAATAAAATAAAATAAAAGACTATAATTTAAAAATACTCTTCCCTGACCTTCCACTCTCTATTTGTACTGTCAATACCAGAGTCAGTCAACAATCTTACTGCTTCTATTTTTAGATCTTCTGGTAGTCAGGAGCATAGCACTGAAAAATATGTGTAAACTACTTTATTGATAGACATTGTATATGATTTATTACTTTCCATGGCAATAGGATTTAGCTCACTTCTGCCCTTCTTCCTATCTAAATTTATGATTATATTATTGTGTTTATTTTCTCTACTAATTAACTTTTATAACTAATTAAGTCTGTATTTTTCTACTCCATCAACTGCCCATGAAATCTTTTCTCTTTCATTCTTTCCTACAAGCCTCCTTTATTCCTTGCCCAACTCCATTGTCAAGGCCCGAACTTTTACAGTGTAAAGGCTGTTGAATTTTACTTTCTGTTCTCTAAGGAGACTTAATTCTCCCATGCTTTTTGTGCAAATTATTTAAATAGTAATATAAAGTTATTTACAATGAAGTGCAATATGTGTAGTTTAGGTTATTCTAGTTATTTTACCAGTTTCTGAGACCTGAGACATCAGTAAAGGTAAAATAGAAGGAGAACGATTCCTGGAGGCTTTAGCATATGATCTGAGTCTTGAAAAGTGCAGAAGACTCAGATGGGCAGAGAGGGGTCAAAGGTGTGGAGGAGACAAGAAAATAGAATATGCAAAATGAGTCTGGTGTAGTCACCTGATAGATAAGAGACAAGGCTATATGGAGAAATTTATTTCTTGGAGCAAAGTGGTGGATAAAGTTGGAAAGGTAATTTAGAGCCAGATGGTTGGCTATGAGCCTCAGGCTGCCTGCTTCCCAAAAGTTGTAGCCTACACTTTTCCTGTCTCCACTTCCTGCTCGCTCTCTCTCTGCAACCTCTTTCAATCTGGTGTAAACCCACACAGCTCTATTAAAATTGTCCACAAAGACCACCAGAAACTCATCTAGTAGTTTTGTCCTAACCGACATCCTCCTTTATGTCTTTGTGGATTACATGCAATTGGCCATCTTCTTGGCTTTTTGATACTTCTCATCCCCTTTCTTCAGTGGCATTGAATTTTTCATGTTCTTATACTGTCTCTCTTAGCATAACTCTGTTGTCTCTTTAATGAGTTTTCTTTGAGAGTCTGCTGGATTTCTGCACTTGACTCTTGTCTCTCTCCACTAGCCATTCTATTCACTTTTCTCTACCCAGTGTGCTGAATCCTGAGTCCCCAGCTTTGACTTCCGTCCCACATTACAGGTCTACTTCACATCTCAATGTGAATAATCAATCAAACTTTCACTTAATATTTGCAAAACTTGCCCTATTCCTATCTACACCAGCTCTTCTTCCTGTTTTGTCTTTTAGCTCTGTCATTATCCTTCAGGCCAGCTAGGTTCAGAACCTCACGATAGCTCTTAATTTTAACCTCTGACTAGCCTTCATATCCAGTCAGTCAGTGGGCTCTGTTGATTTTTACTGTGCATTTCCCTAGCATTTCACCCTACCTTTACATTCCTAGTGTTGCAACCCTGGTAGGGTCCCCTTTTTATTTTATTTGTGTTGAAGCAAATTTCTCCTAAATATCTTCTAATGCTCTCTATTTCAATCAGCCTTTAAGCAATATCAGGCTGTACTGGGATGGGGGGTGGGATCATTTTATCCCTTGCTCAGAACCTTCAGTGGTTTCACATCACTGACAGAATAGAGGCTTAATGCTTTTCTCTGGCTTGGCCATTCAAGGTCATCAACATCAAACTTTTCCATACCATCTTCTTCCACTATTTCTTTTCATGGAACCCATAGTGGGGCAATATTAGATTTCTCAGTTTTTCTCCAATCTGACTTCTTTGCTCCTCTGCCTGATTCCTAACATCTCTCACACAAAACTTAGTTTGATTGCTACCAAGTCATAAAGGCATTCCTGTGTATCACCACTTCTCTCCCTGCCATCTCATTTTCCTTTCGCTGGGCCGACATCATTTGTTTCTATTTCCTCCATGGTATATACAGCATTTTTCCTTATATTATGAAATCTGACACAGGGAAAGATGGTGGCTTAATTTTATATCACCTTCCTCCTCCTCTTATTGCTGATAAAATTTGTTATGTAGCATAACTAGACAGTAGGTATTTTGTGACAAATACATGCCTTTTGAGGTAAGAATACTTTAGTTAAAGCAGTGGCTGCTATTGATCATTTTATTTTAAGCAAGTCACTGAATCTCTTGAGCTTTTGTAAAATGGGGATGACATTTCAAGCTTCAATTCTCTAACAATTAATGAGTTAATATCTGTGGAAGAACTTTGGGAACTGCAAGGTTCTATGTTTCTCTTTCTTTCCAAAAAGTTCATTGTTATTGTCTTCTTCAGAAACACTCCCCACAAACCTGTATTACTACTGTAAGATGGATATTGCTCACTAATTCTGTTTAACAGAGAAGACAACTATAAGAAAGAAGAATTGAGAAATATGTATGAAAATAGATATCTTCTCTTTTGAAAGGATTCATACCCCCCAAAGAAAAAAAGTCTGTTTGCCTTGAAACTTTTGGTCAAGCACACTAAAGTACTTAGAATCACTGAGGCAGGGCCAGAAATCCTCACTGTCTCAGTGTCACTTTCAAACCCAGGCTTACTCCTGGCAGGTTTAACCAAGAGGTAAGACAGGTCTTTTGAGAAACTAAGGTAAAGAAAGGGTTTAAGGAAGGCCTTCAGGCTGGAAGATCCCCCTTCCCACCAGAGGGCACTCTATGCAGAGAAGTGAGCCGAATAATGGAAAGGCATAGAGTAGACTTTGGAGCCTGAAGTTTGAATTTCTAGTTAATTTTTTTACTTAGCCAAGTTACCTGTCATTTGAGAACATGAAAATGAATAATACTTGTTTTGCATAATTGTTAAGATTAAACGAAGTTATATCAGTGAGAGCACCTCGCTCTAGCACCGGCAGGGTGTCGTGACCATGAGTTCCCTCTTTCTCTTCCATCTTCCCGCTCCTTTAGCCCAACCTGGGTCAAGAAAGGCTTTCGACAAGGTGACTGTTGATCAGAGCAGGACCACATCCTTTGATCTGTCTCAGGGTCCCCCAAATCTCCAAGGGTTGTCACTTTAAATGTAGCTTTTAAATGAAAAAGGAAATGCAACCCGTCAGCAGCTCCTAGTGGCTTCACAAAAGCAATTGCTGGCAGGGAGCCCACAGCTAGAGAGCGTGGAGACGAGAATAGTACTCGAAGCCAGTTCAGGGCTCCTTCTGCCAGTTTCTGCTGCCACTGCACATGTGGGCACTATTGTGGACTCTTCTTTCTGCAGTACAGCCACAGTCTTTTCAAGTATTAGCTGAAATTCAGTTTCTTCTAGAAAACGTATCTTTCTCTACTTAATAAAGTGGCACATTAAACCCATCGTGTGCACAATACCTTTGTTTATCATTCCCGATTTAGAAATATTGATTGCAGGCTTTTTAAGTTGATTACCAAACTGACCTTGTGTTTTATATAAATCACTACCAAACTGAGACTTAGGCCTCTTGAAAAAGCACAGACTCTATTTTAGCAGACACTTGCTCAGTCATTCCTCAGGTTCCTTTTAGGCATGATTACTGCCTTGCCGTGCTTTCCCCAACCACTTAGCTTTACTGCAGCTGATTGCACAAACCTAAGATACCAGATTTCATTTGATCTGTTTCAGTGCCTAATTCATTAGTCTGCCCTTGACAGGAAAGGGGAAGTATCTGTTCTCTCACCCTCATGGCTACTGGCAGTTGATATAGGTCATTAGCTTTCGGTATCCATGTCTGGTCTGAGTGTCTCAAAATAATATCTGCTTTGGGGGGAGCCAACAAGAATAGAACCAGGGTGTTAGAAAAAAAGAAATCCCTCCATGAATCTCATGGGAAAATATGAACCAGAAGCATATACACAAAAGATTGTCAGGTATTCTTTTCTTCATTGAATAAAGTAGGAGTTTGGTTCCAGATATTGGCTGGTTCTTCTTAAAGAAGCTTTGGGGATGTGGAATAACATTGGGATTGAGAAGGCTTGGAGGACAGGCTTTTAGTTGAAAAGGCAACTTCCATGTGCCACAAGTGAAGACAAGAAGAGGGATTCATGAACAGTGTTCATAATTAAAGACTTTGACCATTTAATGAGCATTTACTGTGTGTTAGGCACTGTGCGGGATGTTTTATGTGCATCATTTTAAATTGATGTTCAAAACAACCCTGGTTGGTAGGTGTAATCTTTATTTCACAAATGAGAAAATTGTAGTTTAGAGAGACTGTTACTTGACCAAGGTCATCCAGCAATAAATTCAAGGCTCTATTAAAGTCATAACATAAATCACTTTTATCAATTAAAAATACAAGAAAGCACATTTTACTCAATTGTAACTTCTCAGAATCAGTCGATCACATTGATTCAGCACCCACTACTCGAAATGTGTCCAAGTCCCTGGCCAGGCTAAGTTCTGGATTTACCTTAAGAAAACCTTCTCTTTCCCCTTAAAGGTTGTCTGCTGGCAACCTCCTACCTCCTAGCACGTGCTGCACCTCACTTTGTTCTGTGGCCTTCTCCATACAGTACTGTAATTGCATTGAGCACAAGGCCTATAATATAGTAGCCGCTCAGTAAGTGTTTGTTGGATGAAAGCAGTTTACTTAGAGAGCCAGCCAGCTAAGTCTTATGATGAGTGAACGTCAGATTATTTAAGTGTAGATGGAGCCAATGGGAATTTAGCACAGAAAAAAAATCTCTCCTTGATGTCCATGGAATTATATGGACCTACAGATGTCCATACAGAAAACAGCATTGAGTTTTTTAGTGAACCTTCATGGAAATTGTGAACACCAGGTTCACATTGTCATTTGTTATCTGACGCCTCCTCTAAGGGAGTGTTGGTATATAGAACCAAACAGTAAGCATTGTGTGCTAGACCTATGGGAGGTACTGGGAAGTGCAGGAGATCGCTTGTCCTCCTCACAGTGTGTGCTAGGATGTTCTCTTAGCCTGTTCAGGCTGGTATAACAAAATACTATAGACCAGAGGGCTTATAAACAGCACACAGTTTTTGAGTCTGGAAGTCCAAGATTAGTCCAGCACTTCTGGTTTCTGGTGAAAGCCCACTTCTGGGTTGCAGACTGCTGACCTCTCCTTATAGCCTAACATGGCAGGAGAGGCAAAGGGTCTCTCTGGAGCCTCTTTTATAAGAGCACTAACTCCATTCATGAGGGCTCCACCCTTACAACTAATCACCTCCCGAAAGCCCCACCTCCTAATATCACCTTAGGGGTTAGGATTTCAACATATGAATTTGGGGGGAGACATAAGCATTGAGACTATAGCAGATGTATTTTTCAAAGTGATATCTCAAAATGACTGAAATTATTAGTTTCAGCCAGAAAGGGAACCAAACAAAAAAATGTCCTTCTATGGGTTTGTACAACTGTCCTGGGATTGAAGTTTTAAATATTAACATAAACATTGCCATGTTCTGAAGACGGACTCATGTGAAGGTTTCAGTTCAGCAGTTTGTCATTTGAGTGTCTGTATCCTGTCTGTCACTTTGCTTTTAGAAATAGACATAGAAGTCTCAGGAAATGGAGTATCAAGAAATCATTTATGGTGATGGAGTGTGACTTTATTCTCATCGTTCTTGCCAGGTGCCTGCTACTCTGCTATGGAAACAGAAGTAGACACTATTCCACCGTTTGGCACAGGATCTTGACATACATCTATTTTCAGAGAGTTGGGCATAGAATGTTTCATTATCACCAAGGGTTTCAGGGTTTGAAGTGTATATTTTGTTAGTGTAAAGTATTTAGGACTAAGTTCAACTCGTTGGCTAAGAGGCTACAGGAAGAACTCATTTTTCATAAGGGTCTTGAAGTAGAGCCTACTGTGGTCTGTGTGTAGATACGCAGTGTGTAAAATAAAGAGCCTTCAGCGTTAACTCTGTTGTTGGCAGAGCCACGTTGCCTTTTTCTTCTCTTTACTAATGTGGATTAATTAAAGACAACTCTGGCTTATGAAGGTGTCTGCCCAGCTCATGCACTTCTACTTTCTGATTTCATAGCTGCAGCTATAGACATCTTAAGGAATTATTGTGAAAGTCTCCGCTATTGCATGAACTTACACTCTTGACTCAACTGGACTGAGAGTTCTATAAGGGTGGTAACTTACTTTGGCCTGCTTATATATTTTCCCCATAGTGCCTATTATAGCATTCGGAATACAGAATGGTACTCAGAAAATATAGAGACTGAATGACCAAGATATTTGAAAACACATTTCTGAGTGGAAATGTAATATCAATATGACCTTTGTTGTGAAGTGAGAAAGAGACAAAAACTTAGCTATTGTTTAGAGTACTTTGTTTTGCCCTGCCCTGCCACCTGTTTCCTTTCCTCTGTCTTCTTTCCCTTCCCCTTCCTTTCCTTTCCCTCAACTTTCTTTGCCTTCCTTTTTCTTCTTCCTATTTTTCCTTGCCTTTTTAAGAAAATAGATCTTAGTTGATCCTGAAAGATTTCTTAGGGTTTAGTACAGCAAAATGCAATAAAAAGACACAGATCCCACATGTGTTGCCTCTCAACCTTTGAGTCTGTTTTGTTATTTGTAAAATGAGAATATAATATCTGTCTTGTAGAGTTCATTGCAAGTATTAGAGATTTGAAAAGTGTCTGCCATTATTAGTAATAGGCATCAAAGGAACTCAGTAAATGGTATAAATTATATCATTGCTGAAAAACTTGAAATGGAAATTTACAACCTATTTTTGTTACTAAACTGAATGCTACGTTAGCAATTCTACCAAACTCTTAGAAAATAGAGTACCATAAAAAGGCTCCAATTCCCATTCCCAGGATATCTTCCATACAGTTTTGCAGCTGAGAGGAACAGACCCACACAAGCATGTGGCACTTTTTGGTATGCAAGTAACTAAGACTCCAATCATCTAGTTTGCCACATTACACATTAAGTGTTTAAAAACTGTTTGTGTGTGATAAACTTATTTTTACTTTTAAATGAGTGTTTGAAAAGCACAATATTTAAAGCCCCAATATTGAGTACATATGGGAGGATCTATGGGTGAATGATAAATGTAAAAGTTAATATAAAATATTAGATGATTTCTTAACCTACAATTAGTAGCAAACTATTGATAGAGAACAAAGGCCTTACTTATTTGAATGCTTTAGCCTATGAAGGGTAAATATGTCAATGAAAATGCTGAGCATGATAATTCAGAATAAGAAAAACAAATTTCTCAAGCCTCATTTTCTTGATTACCAGTTTTCCGATTGATGTGGCTTTGACACAGGATATTTCTACTTGGTGCACGTCTCAAAATATCTTGTACTAACATGGCCTTTCATTCAAATTTTTTAAAGATTTGATTCATCTGAAGGAAGTGTGTTGTAAAAGAAGGATATGGAAATCAGCGACAGGCAGACTTGAATATGAAATATGTCTACATCGTTACTAACAATGTGATCTCATGTATAATAAAAAATATTTGGTCTTTGTCCACTGTTCTGGATGCAGAGCTCCTAAAACCCTTGAAATTTACTGTTTTCCTAGGCTAATGAGATGACTCATTGGGACGAAGAAGGCCCTAGATAGCCATGTGACTAGAGGGTTAAAACTTTCATCCCCAGCCCTTGATTTCCAGAAAAGGAAGAGGAGCTGGAGATTGAGTTCAGTTACCAATGGCCAATGACTTCGCCGATTGTGTCCACAAAGTAAAACCTAAATAAAACCCTCTAAATAATGGATTGGGGGAACTTCTGTGTTGGCGAACACATTGATGTACTAGGAAATGAGCATGCCAGGAGAGGACATGGAAGTTCTGCATTAACTCCTTCCCTTCCCCAATACATTGTCTCATGCATCTCTCCTATTTGACTGTCCCTGAGTGGTGTCCTTTAAAGATAAGTGTTTTCCTGAGTTCTGTGAGTCATTCTAAGGAATTATCAAACTTGACGAGGGAAAAACAGGAACCCCTGAATTTGTAGTTGGCTGGGCAAAAGTGTGAGTCACCTGGGCACCATATTTACAGCTGGTGTTCAAATGGGTACAGTCTTGTGGGGCTGAGCCCTCAACCTGTGGTGTCTGCACATACCCTGAGTTGTTGGACACCCAGCTGATGTTAAGAATTGGTTTGAGAAAATGTCATGTGTCTGGTGTCAGAAAACGCAACACAATCTTAAGGAAGGTTTTTTTTTTTTTTTTTTTTTTTTTAACTACAATAAACTTTGTTTCGTAATCTCTATTAAAAAAAAAGGAGGGTGGGCACTATAATATGTCAAAAGGTGGTTAAGAGGAATGAAGAGAATGGTGTATATGTCTCCTAGCATGGTGTTTTTATTTAATAACTGTACATTAATGTTAACTCCCTGCCCTCATTTTTCCACCTGATTTTTAAAGAATTGCCAGATATCTGTGCTGTACTGTTTAGAATGTGGTGAAGAACATGGGAAACAAATGACTTGTGATGGCTCTAAATTACCTAGTAGAGGTGCAGAAAGAAAAATTCCAGTCACTCTGCATGTAATGGAGAAATGTAGAGTTATTTTTTGAAGTCTATTAATAGACAATTGGACAAAAAATATACCCAAATATTAATAACATTATAGCCTGAAAGAAAAGCTCTTATAATATTATTGCAGTCTTGTTGACTTTTTTTTTTCCTTTTTCTAATGACTTGGGTACAATTATGGAGGGCTTGCCTGGAAAATATATCAGGAGAGAAAACTTGTGTGTTCGATCAGTGAGGATCCAAATAATTCTGCTTAAAATTGTGGACTAAAACCAAAAAGATGGTATTTCCCAGAAAAGTTTTAATGTCTAGTGTTGACATCAGAGCCTTCCAGAGTATTATTACATTGCAGAGGCTATAAAATAAGAGATATTCACTGAGACAGAGTACTCAGGACAGCAAGGGAACAAGGGGGTTGAAGAAGGGGTGGCGGAGGGCGGGTATGGAAGCGATGGCAACTAGGCAAGAATTCAAGAACCTGAATTGTTTCACTAAGAGAACAGGTGTCTTTGATGATTTATTTAAAGGGTTGCCATGAATAAAGAGAGACAAGCTAATTCTGGTCACTCTAGAAAAAGCAGTATTAAAACCAATGGGTTTACAATACTGAGAGGCAAGAATCGCCTGCCAATTAGGAAAGACTTCTGATAATTAGAGGAATTCAAAAGTCAAGTGGGCCACCTCACAGAGTAGAAAGCTCCTCATTTCTGAAAATTTCAAGCAGAGGCTTCACGATACAATAAAAAGAGGCTAAACAAAGTCTCCTCCAATTCCTACTCTATAAATTCTCTAAATTATTTTTAAAATATTGAACCATATTAAAACCAAAGAAAGACATTCATAATTCAGCTAACACCGACAAATCAAATTCGTTTAAGTTTCTATTTTATATTAGATTCCCTTCCAAAGAGAGATTCTGACACATTATGGAGTTGGGTGCACTGCTGAAGGCATGAGCATCCTCAAGTTTTTTATTAACCTCCTTCTTGAACTACCCACTACCTCTGATTCACCAAATCACTGTCACAATAGTGCCTGTCAGTGAGTGATCATGCCTAAAGAACCTCACTGTGAAATGTGTGTTTTCTTTCTTGATTATCTTATACTTGTTTTCAATGTATATTTGTTTTATTTAGACTTTGAGAAAATGCGGTGAGAACAATTTGTTGAGGTCAGACACACTGCTAGTTGCCTATCCAGTATCCATTTCTCCATTCTTGCTTGCTAATGAAATCGAGATTTTATACCCTGCTCCAGGAAAGAGAATCATTTTCCCAGTATTTCTTACAAGTAGGGGTAGTAATGTGATACTTGCTAATAAGATTTAACTGGAAGTCAGTTTGGGGCTTTTCAAGGCCCATTCTTTCCTTGAACGTAGATTCATGGCTGGAGCTTGAAAAGGCTGAGAGACTTTTATAGACATTAACTCTGACGTTGATGAGTCATCGAACAATATCAACAGCTGCCTTCATCCACCTTCATCATATTAAAAAAAAAAAAACTATTTACTTAAATCACTGTGTTTGTGCTTTCTGCTACTTGCAATTGAAAGTATTCCTGATTGATCATTTGCCCATGACCTTTATTCAATAGTCAGCAAATACTAATAGAGCTTTGGCCATGTGCCATATGAAGTGCTAGTCACTGGATACAAAAGTGAATGAGATCTGGGTCCTTGATGTAGAGAGTTTTCAGCTTCAGTCTTAAGGTCTAAAAGAAATCTGGCAGCAGCCTAATAAGAAAAGGTAAATGCTCCATTTCTTCCTTCCATTCCTTTTCCTGGGGGCTAGAACCGTGAGATGGATCCACTAGAATGACTGGAAGACAGCTGAGTCAGGAAAGGTGGCCTAGGATAACTTTACACCTGAGCTCTACAGTCATCACGTGCTTCTCTGAGGATTGCAGTGCTGAGATTTGGTGGTATCTATACTCGGTGATTTAGCTGTTGAGAGAGGTGTGGGTAGTGTTTACATCAGTTTGATGGGAATGTTAAATAGCATTAATTTTCTGAGTACTTTATTTAACTTTATTTATTTAAAAGGTATATTACCAATGTAAACTGCGAATAAGATATTTAGAGATTTCTATTTAAAAACCATGTAAATGCTCTTTGTAAGATATGTTTTTGAAGTGACAATTTATTCCCAAATACCTTTATGATTATGTGTTAATGTTTTCAGGAAAGATGATACATATTCTTTTTAAAAACTATGTATAACCTATGTTTAAATAACCTCTGTAAAGTGAAAAATTTTGAGAAAGATCCCAAAAAAGAAACACACCAAATGATCATCTAATGCCATTGAATGTTCAGATTTTTTGCAATCAACATCTTTCTACTTTTCTGACTTTATTCTAATTTTATTATAATTAGAAAGTATTATTTTTATACTCTAAAAAGAATGAGTGTAAAAAATTGTGTACTGAATCATGACAAATGAACTGACATAGAAACAGCAGAACCATTTTTAATGTGTTTATATAAATAGATCTGTATAATTATCATTAAGCATCATAAGCAGATACTGCTAAAAAAGAACAGTTCTATTTATCAAATTGAAGTTGGATTTTTTACAATATGCAACACAGTAAGTTAGACCGTATTCTAAGGAGAATGAGATAGTGGTGACATTAAAGCCATTATATTTAGTATATCTATGTATTATGTATCTATACATTAATACCTATGTATTTATTAAGCAGACAGTTTACATATTCAAAGCTTTGGCATCAGTATCCTAAAAGTGCTGATACCTTGTTTCTGGAAACTTGAAAAGGGAGAGGAGACTATATATTCACTTAATCTTTTTATGTGATAGATTCTAGAATCTTCTATTGAGTGATTTTTTTTTCCCAAATGAGGATGCTTGATTTTTGAATCCATGAAGCCTCTATAAGGAGATCATGGAATCATATATTTTAAAGTTTGAAATCCAAACTTTTAATCTGATACAATGAAAAAATAGATGCTTAGTGGTAAAAGTATTTTATTCAATTATTTTTTCAACAATCACTTTTAATTGAGGTACAAAGATGATTAAGTGATAGGTCTTGCATTACCAACATTTAGTGTGGAGTGGTTCCAGTTCAGTAGAAGCAGGCAAGTTTGGTTCTCAGGAAACAAGGGAGGTAAATATCCTATGTTGAAATCGAAAGTGTCCATTGACAGCCATTGTGGCAAGAAGGAGTCATTGGTGTACTTGAGTAGGTTTATCAGAATAGTTTATCAGCTTGTAGAGGGGCAGAGAGTTGGTGAGCAAGGGCTGGCACTGAATATATGAAGTCTTCTCCTTTAAAGGTGAGTAGGGGTGCTGGGGCCAGAATTCAAGTCTACTGACTCCAAGATTATTACTAAAGTATATTAACAGTTTAATAAATGCAAAAGTCTAGGTTTTAAAAAGAATGAGAATATTTCAGCTAATCAGGGGATAGTTTGTTGGCAAATGGATGAAAATCAGTAAGGATAATGACATTAATAAAGAAAAGCCGGAGAGTTCCAGGAGGCTCTAATAACAAAACACAAATATGTTACAGTTTTTGGTGAAGGAACTCAAAATAGTTTCCTCACTAATTTCAACTCTTGTGAATCCTCCTCTGCTCTCACAGCTTAGCTTTATCTGTGTTGTGTCAGTTAGATTTGACCTACTAGGGAAAATCTTTGCTTTTCATTTCTGCCAGCTGCAGGAGTTTCTTGCTGGGCAAGGCTTTTGCTTCTTCCTTTTAAATGGCTGACCAAAGAGATAAGTGCCAAGAGTGAAGGAGGGAATCGCCTATTCAGAAACCAGAATAATTCTGAGAGTCCATTGAATGAAGAGGCCAGTCTAAGAGTCTGCCTTCAACCTTCCCTATCGTGGCTTTTATTAGTCCCACAACTGAACTGAGTAGGGTGGGGGCGGGAGGAGCAAGAAGGAGAAAGAATGTTTCCTCTCCTGAATAGTGAATTTATCTTTCAGGCACATACAGCAATTCTAAAGAGAAAGGGGCTATTTTCAAATTCTTAAACTCTGAGTTCTAATTTTAGCTCTGATTTTATTCATAAATATTATCGCCAGAAAGAGATGTAGGGAAACTCACAAAGCTGAATCCCTCCATTTTACAGCTGAGCAAGTTGAGGCCCAAGAGAATATAACAACTTGCTCAAGCAATGTAGCTATGCTCTTTTTGCTTCAGTATCATCTTTGCAGCATTTTCCCTCCAAAACAAATTCAAGGTCCATCCCACTTAAATGGTAAAATTCTTTTATACTCACTAAAATCCTTAAAATGTTTATAGAATAGTTTTTCTAAGAAGTCAGAACACCTTACAGTCCTTATCTCTCAGTTCACGTCGCTCTTGTTAGCTAAGCGGCATAGGGTCCACGGGGCAATTATTATTAAAAGGTATGTTATGACTTGTTAAAGATAAAAAGGAATTGAGAACAAGAGCTGGAAGTGACTTAAAAACCAAAACTACATTTGACAAAAGAGTGGCTTTCCAGAATATCCTCAGCAAGGATGAGGCTTTAGATGTGGGAATCAGTATTATTAATCACATGTATGTAGGTTATCAAAAGTGGTGATCTATTTGACTCCATGGAATCTTGAGCCAGTTTCTTTACACTAAATCCTCTTGCTTTCAGGTCAAATCAAGACCAGACAATGTAATACATATTTTTACTTTTAAATGATGTCACTGTTCTGGCTTAATACTTCTATATGCCATTTATATTACACAAACAAGCAAACAAACAGATAAATAAAAGGCTGATCTCTAATTCTCATCTTTTTTTTTTTTTCTATGATATAAATCCCTTCTTCTGTTCTGTCTTTGGTTGATCAGGAAACAAGTTGTCCATAAATCATGCAGTCATCTCGTAGACCTGGCCCAGACAGCGCAGGATCCCTTCTCAGAGACAAAGCATTAGTTTGTATTTTGCTTGACTGCTCCTTGATGAACTATATTTCTTAAATCTTTCTACTTTTACTCTATTATATCCTAGCACTTGACCCTAAAAGTCAATATTTTGTCATCTTTGTTTTATATTGTCTGAATGGAGGGTGTCATGGGATTAAAACCACTGAGAGTAGGGATGAGAACATCAGTTGTGGGACCTGGAAGAATTTGTAATCCTAGCTAGAAAGTAATAGGAAACCTTGCTTTGGAATACAAAATTTTAAAAATAATTTCAGAAAAGCATAATATAATTTGAGATTTGTGAATATATAGCAATGTGAGTGGACATTCCACTGGAAAAGAAAGTTACTGACCAGAAGATACAAGTGGTGGATAATTCATTTTTTATTTAAATTGTACCTTCCTCTAGCATACAGGTCAGAGTGGCTTCCGTTGAGAGAACAGTTTTGGTTTTTCCCTACCTCATTCTTGTGTAAAAAGGTCATTTTCTACCACTAGAGGGGAAATATTTCAATATATTTAAATAGAATTCTCTTATTTATTTTCAGTAGTGTATCTATGATCTTTCCAAAGTATTTATGAAAAGTAAAACATTAACATTATGAGGTAGGGAATTTTCTTTATTTCCTTTTTTAAAGAGTTTTTAAAGTAGCAGTGGCTCCCAATTCTATAATGTGACTTTGGGTGGGTAATTACTATAGAATACTGCAGACCTTTTTCCCCCTGGAGGGTGATTGATTTTAACCTTTCTCCTCTGCCAAACCTTTGTTCTGTGCATGACATTTCAACCCCACCACTTCCTATGTTCTATTTTGCTAAAGAAAATTGCATTTTCTATTTCTGGCTAAGCATGGTTGTTTGTGTCAGTCAATTTAACACAATACACTAGTTCTTATTTGTGCAGAGGAAGCACTAATACGATTCCAGCAGGAGATGGGTCCTGAGCCCATGACCAAGCCTCCTGTTGGGCCCGGAAGATAGAAGCCACAATAATCCATTACCGACAAGGCTACTAAATGGTGATATAGCACCTTTTTGTCTCAGAGACCTCTAGGTATTATGAAGTCCCATTTCCTGCCCTATACACACTCATTCTGCAAATGATACATGGACGTAAAAGAAAATGGTTGTGTAGTATAATGAATAGGGCAGGCATTTTAGAGAGCCTGACCTACCTTTTGATCTTTGCTCTGTCATTTACCAGCCCTGGACCATTGAACATGTTGTATATCCTTTCTGAGCCTCTGGTTCCTCATCGAATCTGGAGACAAAGGTATAGTTTCTAACTTGCAGGGTTGGCGCCAGATAATGAACACAAACCCCTTAACACACTGAATGTTCCATGGGAGGCACTCAGTAAGTAGCTCTTATAATGAAATAGCTCCTATAGGTAAAAACATATTGCATTTTGATGAAATAAGCAATTCTCATTATGAGATGTCTTTTGGTTAAAAACATGGTTATAGACTTCCTATCTTTGTGCTCCATAGAGTAGATCAGCTGTAGAAAAGCTTAAAATATTTGATTCCACTGCTATTTACGCCTTAATTCATTAGGCAATCATTTAATGAATGCCTGCCGGATCTGGGCACTGTTCTGGATAGCTGAGTCTAGAAGAAAAAACAGAGCAAATAGCAGTGCGATGGAAAGGAGCATGGGCTCTAGCACATTTACTAACTATATGATTTAGTTAGACGTGGCTTCCAATTCTGGCTCTGCTATTTACTAACTATATGATTTAGGCAGGTTATTTAATTTCTCTGAGCCTACTTTCTGGATCTCTAAAATGTGGATGATAATACCTGCCTCACAAGGTGGTGATAATAGATAAAAAGCAGTTGTAATCCTGGGTGATAATCAAAATATTTACTAACCAATATGTAAGGGTATTGACTAATCAGAAAGAACTGGCTGTAGAGAGCTAGTAAACTGGTACAAATCAGTGGAATACAAGGCCTGCTAGAACAGGGCACAGAAATAATAGTAGAGAAGAGCCCAGGTTTTAGTTTGGGGATTGGGAGCTATATTGTGTATATTCTTTACTTTCTGTATATTATGATGTTGTGAGATCTTCAAAACATTCCTGGCTAGGGAGAGACTGACCCTTTGAAGACTAGCAGATTCTTAGAGATAGCAAAAGGTTCAGCCAAGAGCAATTCTTTAATTAGAAAACTAACCAATCAGAGCTATGCCTCCTCTATCTGGCCAGTATACCCCAAGAAGCAATATTGCTCTGCCTTAAACATCCCAGAGCCCCCAGGCAACCAGGGACCACCTTTATAGTTTAAAGCCTGAAACACTTATCTAAACTAGCCAATCTTAAATGTTTACTGTGCCCTGCCTTGCCTTTCCTGAGGAAACCCCAACAATAATTCTGATCTAGACTTCCCTTGTTCCTGTCTTTTGCCTCCTGACCAAAACCTAGCCTTCCCCCATGATCCTGTGTGGTGTGAAGTGCCTCTTGTTTCTAGGACTTGTAAGTATAAGAAATTTTGTTTTCCTCAACCTCTCTTGTGTCTCCTCTCATGGCCACACCTGACTGACCATCACATAAAAGAACATAAAACAGGAGAGGCAAACATACAATCACCACATAGTTTGAAATGTTCTATGATAAAAGTACAGTAAGAGTCAGAGACCACTGTGTAAGAGCCATTAAATCTATCTGGAGGAATCCAGGAATGGTAATGGAGAGAGAACTTTTGAGCTGAGTGTTGCAGGGCGAGTGGGAGAGTTTGTCAGGGCTGACTGAGGGCAAAGCAGTTACCACTGATGGAAGTTCACACCTGTGTGACATGTTTCAGGAGGTACAGGGGATGATGGGCTGGGAGGAGGTTTGAGGGCTGGGCAAAGGATAAATGGAAGTGTAGGTAAGGGCTTGATCTTGAAGGACCTTCTAAGCCATGTTATCAGAGTATGTGAAGTAGTTGAAAGGGGGAGATCTGGGACGGAGGAGAAACAGTGAGTGACGTGGCTGTGTTCGTTAGCAAGAGATATGAAGACCTGAACTAGGAATATATCTCACAGGCAGGAAAGCACAGATCCGGAGATACATTAGACATAAAATGGATGGAACTATGTCACGATTGGATAGAGGGTGTGGAAAGGAAGCAACTGAAGAAAACTCTTGGGTCTTTAACTTGAGTGACAGGTGCACTAGGGATCCCAGAAGAGAGAACAGTTTTAGGGTGAACCATTTCTCTGTTTGTGTAACTGCATCAATCCCCTGCCTGCCAGGTCAAGTAAGGCGCCTTTTTTTTTTTTTTTTTTTTTCTGTCTCACAGCTGTAAATTTTTCATGCCAGTGGCCATGTTTCTGTTTTATTTTGGGAATGGCACCTTAACTGGTTTTTCAGTTTAAATGACTCAGGAACAGAAGGGCCATTTTTGTCTTCTGGGATATGTTTGGTGCTGAAGATGGCAGACAGTTGGGTGTGGGTGAGGACAGATAGCGCCTGAGGTCTTGCGGCTTAGAAGTAACATCTTGTCTTTTGAGGATAACACTGCCAAAGGTGTGTGGGTGTATCTTTGAAAAAACAAAACAAAAAAAGCATGACCAGCAATCTTATCTATGCTAAGTGTCTATTAAAATAATTATTTTATTTATTGCTTTAACTCTAGTGGAACTGCCTATTGACTTCAGAGATGACCCCTGTATTCAACGTAAACTGTCCCATTGCTCTCAGGGGGTGGTTGGCCTGCCTGTCAGTTGAATTATTTTTTGGGGGGTGGGGGTACTGTCCTATAATACCAATTCATTTAAAATTTTGCCTTTGTGTTTCCTCTCCTACTATCCTTGGCAATAGTTAGTAATCACCCACTCCTGGGGCTATAGTACCCAATAAAGGCCCTGATCTATGTGTTCTAGAAGGTATTGTTTCAGAACAATGGAGGCTTCACACAAGCCAGACATTACATCCTTACTTCTCTGCTAGCGCTGAAACAATTTTCATGGGTGGAGAAATTTATAAGAGGATATTTTACCTATCAAAACAGGTGCCATCCAACTGTTTAATTCTAAAGCGGTTTGCAGTGGTGTCTGAAATTTTTTTGACAACACTTTCTTATCAGTTGTTTTAAGTTTCCATTTCATTTAAAACCTACTAAGAGTCAGGTATTTATACCCACCATCTGTTTACTATTGTAACAACTACTATGGGCTACATATATTGCGTTCTTACATGTTTCAGGCCTCATGCTAAGCACTTTACATAGATAATCTGAATTCATCTTTACAACCCATGAGGTAGGACCATGATTATTATGTCCAGTTCTCAGATAAGAAAACTGGGGCTTAGAGAGGTAAAGTCATTTGCTCACGTTCACTTAGCTATAAGTACCTAGGACAGGAGAGTTTGCATCCTAGCCATCACTTTCTACATCCTGCAAGATAAATATAAATATTATCCATTTTAAAAAAGATGAAACTGAGGCTTAAAAAGATTTAGAATCCAGAACCCAGGCCTCTCTTATTTGAAAGCCATATTGTTCTCCCAGGTTATACCTTGTGAAAAAAGTATTGCTTTATAAGAATTGTTTTATTCGTAGTGACCTTGAATCCTGATATCTTCAGGTTGAGCTAATGAAAGTAGCCTTGGTTTATGGTGTGGTGGTGCTTCTGGTCTTATGTCTGATTGTACCATTATTTCTCACCCTTATGGTAGAAGGTACAAAAATGAATACATTTGCATAATAAATTATTAACTATTAAATCCCACAGTCAGTTTTGGGCTTGCAACATTACTGACTCTACTGTCTACAAAATGCTATGCCATTAAGGCCAATATATAGAAAGATTTCTATTTCTTTCTTTGAAGTTTACAATCAATAGAAAAAGACAGGACAGCTATTTATTTTTATATTTGTGCAAAATATATACATATTGAATGTTAAAACATAAAAACACACAATTTAGAAGAATTTCCATAAGTGCTCTAAGCATCTCCAGATGTAGAAGTCACATAGCTGTTAATGACATGGGTTCCTCAGCAGAGATCACAGCCTCAGCCATGCTTAGACTATGTGAGGTGAGGGGCTCTTTAGGGTGAGTACCATTTTTATATTCACACCCTAGTTTTCCAGCTTCACTTATGATAAACAATAGCTTTTAAAGGAAGGTTGATTGGGGGAATAAAGAGAGAATCTTGATGTGACAGAACAGGACAGAGTAAAACAGTTGTGGGATCCAGCCTGCCTTTTTGAGCTGAACTAGACAAAAGCAGATCTGTGCCATCCAGCAAATTTGACACAGCAGAATTTGGGGCTCAAGTTCCTATAACAAAAATATTTAGGTGACAGCATAGAACCAGCTCCTAAAGATTACCACTGCCTCTCTTGCAAATCAGGTGGAAAGGATAAAAAATTAAAACTGAAGAGAAACGAGAAGGAAAGATGGAACTGAGAGTTGTCAGACTCTATCTACATGCCAGGGTTGTTGCTTTCATACCATCTTTGCATGGATACTATTCTTAATTCCATGTTGTGGTTGAGGTTTCAGAGTTTAAAGGACTTCCCCAAGATCACGCAGCTAAGAAGGGGTATACTCAGAATCTGTATCCAACTTTTTCCGATGAAAGAAAAAGCTTGTTCTTTTTCTACCCTAGTGTAAAGCTTTCCTGAAAGACTCCAAATCACTGCCAAATAGCGTTTGCAGTCTCTGGGTACATCCTGCATTGATATTTGGCAGAAACTGTGGAAACCAAAGGTAAGCAGTGTGGCCAGAGTCCAGCTGGGGACTCTTCAGTTCTCACTCCTTCCAGGCTGCTGGGCGATAAGCACAGTCCTCGCTTTACGCACCAGGTTTCGTTTGTTCTTTGCACCACAATGCAGCCCCAGTGCCTATAGTGCAGAACACAATTAATTTTCCCAATATTCTGTAATTTTTGGCATGAACTGAATACAACCAGAGAGACTAAGCCAGGACTTATGCCGGTGTCTGTGCGGAGGGATGTGCAGTTGCCATAGCAGCAATCAATCTGCTAAATAAGTGGTAACATAAACTGATTCAAAGGCAAAGACTGATTTGGGTCAGGGAATTGCACTCTATAAAAAAACAACTTCTCTGTGACTTCTGAGGATTTTTTAGCTTTTATGGATGGCCCTAGAAATGCAGAGTGAGTGACTGCTCAGATGCAAGAGGAGCGTGTGTGCCTCAAGAGATGAGCAGTATGCTGTTTCCAGGCAGTTAGAATGGGAAAACCCACAGAACATGCTATAAAACTGTTCTGCTGCTGCATATCAATTGCCAGAGGCTTAGGACTGGTAACAAAAGTAATAATGTCCAGGTGTTGAGTTCTCCCCTGTCCTAGGATGCCTCTCAGTGCTTTCTACCCATTTGGTCAACAATCATGCCAAGTGGGGTTTATTGTTGCCTCCCATAATGTGGAGACTGATTAATATGCCCAGAGTTGTGTAACCACCCAGGATTCAGGATTCAAACTGAGATCTGCTCGATACGGATGTCGTGCCCTCTCCATCCTGCCATACACTCTTCCTTGGACTTTCTCAAAAAGAAAGAACATTTCTTTTTGGCCACTCATATGACAAGGAATGAAGTGTTCCGATTCTGCTTAGCACGTTATGGAGTGCTGCTAATTAATTTTAATCCAATATGAAAACTAAATCTTAAGGTGAGATAGCTTAGCATTCCCAGAGGTAGCACTGACCAGTTTTGGGGTGATTTCAGATTGTCTGTTGATTCCATTTTGATCTAGCCTAGTCTTGGGTAAACTTGGGCTAGGGAGAAAGCATTTCTGAACTGTAATAAGAGGTGGCATGCCATAGCGTAGAGCGCTCTACCCCGATCGTCTGTGTTGAATTATGGGCTCTGTCACTTTCTAGCTAGGTGATCTTAGGCATTTTACTTCTATTCTTTTGGCCTCAGTTCTCAACTCTATAAATTGGAAAGATGATGATGATCATGGTGGTGCGGTGGTACCACCTAACTCTCAGTTGCCTAAAGTACTTTTTGGAGTGAGACAGAGGTAAAAATTGCCTCTCTTTGGCTTAAGAAGAAAGATGCCTACATCTTTTAGCATCAAGGAGTGCATTCCTCATCCAAGTATCCCAATTATATTTATTTATTTTTTGTTATTTTCTTAGTAGCTCTGAATTAAATGGCTGTGGAGTGAAACAAGTCTAGGAAAGCACTTAACAGAGTGCCTATCCTATGGTGGCTATGTTTTACTAAATGTTAGTTTCCTATTTAAACAAAACCTAGACATTGTTAGATAATTCTTCATCTTTAAATCTAGTTTTTAGTCACTAAGCTCGTACTGTAGAGGAGGAGCTTGATCCCCCAGAATCCTGGAGAAGAGGATTTAGACTTCCTTTTATATTTTCTGTTCTTTGTTTTTGACTCTGACTGAAAGTCAGCAAGCGCTTTACACTGAATTCCTGTCTGGAGGCCTCACCCTCCAGGGCTATCAGCCACAGAGCTGGGTCAAGAATGCTGGAAATGAACTTTATGCAATGTGCAATTTGACTCAGTTGTGCCAGCAGGAATTCACCTCAAGGAGCTGAGTAGGTAAGTTCCTTTGGATGAATCCCACTGTTCTTCGGCCTCTCAGCTGAAAGGACGGTGATTTATGGTGAAAATGCAATCTTCAAGCCAGCTCTTTTCACATGGACTGTCACTGGTTTATAAACATCCTACAGGCAGGGCTGGGCTACATTTTGAGTTAGCAACCTGGAGGTGCAAGTTCTGCCTATCCCTTCTAATCATTCTTCGCCACGAAGTGGTATTTCTGCATTGACCTATAACCCCTCTACGGGTTTTCTGTGCACGGCACTGCTGTAATTTGTGCCTTCAATATAACAAAGTTTTTTTCCTGTGTGTGGACATTGATTTTTTTTTTAACCTAGAATGCAAACAGAACCTGTGTCCGCTATCTGAATATCTCTAAATTAGACTACTTGTGCAGATCTACCAATTGACTTTAATAGATTGAACCCAAGTCTGTAACTATGTTGGAAGGGAAATGAGATTTTCTTGCCTCCGAAGTTATCTTCAGCACTTCGTCTGAATGCAGATAGATTTCCCAAATTCAAATACGACAGTAGGCAAGAGTTGCTGAGAACCTGGAGGCAGGATGTAATCACCACACAGGTAAATTATCTCTGCCCTGAGAAAATTGGAGCAGTAAATAAAACGTTAGTGTACTTCACTAGGAGGTCTGTATGTTAGGGTGCCATACCAACCTGTTTCTCTGATTATAGAGTCACAGCTGCCCTTCATGCCTTCCTTTTCTTTTGTTCCTTTTCTCTTTATACTCTAGTGAGCTTAGGTTTACTTCAGCTTCTCTGTGTTCTCCCAATTAAGCCCAGAATTGTCAGTTAAGGCAGAATACAAATGAAAGGAGGCCACAGTGAGAAAGCGGACAAAGGCAATGGTGAATAAGTTGAAAATTGCTCCTTTCTGCTTTTCCATGTCATCCTCTCCTGGCAGCTTTGTTGAGCAAGGAGACACTGAGCTTTGTATGACAGGGGACCAATAACTTACCAGGTTTGAATCCCTGGGCAGTCTTGAGTAAAACCGCATAGGGGGCAAAGTATGATATTTGAGCTATCCTCTCCTCATCTCACACTGCTGCTCAAGTTCCAGAGCATACCTGGGCTCCTCCACATGCAACAATACTGGATAAACTTTAACAAGGTTTAATATATGCCAGCCATATTCTGAGTACTTTCTATGGATTAGCTCATGATCATCTTGTAAAAACCCTAAGAAGAAATGAATATCATCGCCACTGACAGATGAGTAAGCCAAAACAGAGAAGTATTATACTGGTGCAAAGGTCACACAGTAACAAAGAAGTGGGAATAGGATTCAAACCCAAGTAACCTGACTTAAGAGCATTCTTACATTATTTCCTAATTATGAAAGGATTTTGTGTTTGTTGTAGAATACCTGGAAAATAATAAAACACAAAAATGAAAACCATCTACTATCTCTACTACTATGATAAAAACTTGCTTGCATTGCATTCTATGGTTTCATCTAAATATATATAAATGTACTTTAAATAAATGTATAGTTGAGTTTATACTTTAAATATAGTAACTTGCTCTTTTTCAGTCAACATATTAAGTGAACATTTTCCCATGCTGTTGTTATGTTTTTTCTCTTGTATCCAAGATGTAATTATCCATTACCCTATTATTGAACATGGTAGTATTTCTAATATTTACATTTTAATGGTGGAATAAAGACTTCCTTTGTTTAAGGGGGAAAATGAATGTTTTTAAGGTATAAAAAAAAGGGTAGCATTTTGGGGTCAAAAAGTTTCTTCGATTCAGATTTATTTTTCCTTTTTCCGATTGTCATTTTTACTTCTTGTTTGGATACATTTTGCAAAGCTTCTATTCCCCAAGCCTGTTACATCTCTTTGTAGACAAGTGTAATTCAGCCTTAAGACTGACTGATGATCTACAAAGCAAATCTTGTTTAAGTGCTGCACTGGACTTTTTTTTGATGGCATATTTCTTGGGGTTTCTGAGAAATCTTTATAGTGTTCCACCGTCTCCATTACATTTGCACTGGACACCTCAGGAAGGTCCTAGTTTTCAGCTAAGTCATGTACCTATTGTTTGATACCTGTGTGTGTGTGTGTGTGTGTGTGTGTGTGCGCGCGCGCACGCGTGTGCACATGGATGTGTGCGCATGTGCACCAGGTACTTAACTGGCCAAGGGAAGTGAAAAGCTGAGTCACACATGATTCTCCTCATCAAGGACCTGTGAGTCTAGTCAAGCAGAATGAAGAGAAATAAATATGACTTTAATGATAAGTGTGATGATGCATATACTTAATGGTTATAAAGGGTTTGGGAAACCCAGCTCAAGAAGTATGTTTCCTAGGGAGAACAGGAATCAGCAAAAACTATGGACAAACAAGATGTTTTAAAAACTTATTCTGGAGGGATGATTATGAATTTTTGAGGCAGATAAGGTGGCAGAAGGTCACATCTAACAGAAGGACAATTATGCATAAAGGCATAGGGATGGGCTTGTTCAGAACACACACGTAATGCAGAATGGGTCAAGCAGAGGATAGAGAGTAATCAAAGATGACATTAAACAGGTAGGCTGGAATGAGATTATGGAGAGTGAGGTGCCATATTTAAAGGTTTTAGACTTTGCACTACGTGAATGAGGCATTTAAGCAAAAGGGGGATATGAGGGCAACTCTCAGGAGCTCGCAAACTTGGAAGGGGCATCTTAATACTAGTTGGGCTATCATTATTTATGTTCCTTCTGTCTTTTTCCTGTTTTATAACCTGGCTCCTCTTAACTGCCTTGGCCTCTGGAAAGTCATTTAAAAACTTTACAATATATGAATATGAAGTTTCTCAACTGTCAGTGTCTAGTGTCCCTATTTAGGACATCGGCAGCACCCCATTCATGGCCTGTAACATGGTCGTCTGCTCTGGAGGACTCTGTTTCATTTCTGCATTTTGGATGTGTTATGTGGGTTTGATCAGCTGCTATACAGACAACACACAAAGCTCGGTCACTTGATGCATTTGCCCTTCCCTGCCATGGAAAGCAGATGGGGACAGATGTGCAGGGAGAAGTGGGGTGATTGTGTTCCATGCAGTTGCTCCTTGTCCCAGGTTTCTCAAAGAATTTATTTATATTTCACTGGCCATCACTCAGTCTCAAGGCCACACGTGATCCAGGGGAGGCTAGGAATATGGAGATGGAAGGTGGCCCCTAGAAGAATAGGAAATGGGGTTTGGTCAACACCCAGTTACAGTGTGCATATGGCTATAGTTATAGAAGACTTTCACTTTTAAGGGAGGTGTCACCAAAGCCATAAGTCAGGCTTTCTGGATTGAGGATATCCCCTTCTCACAACTATTTAATCATTAATAAAATTTAGTTAATTCAGTTTGGGTTCATAGTCTGGCTTATTGGCTTAGATCTTCTATATCTGCTCCTGATCCAGAACTTATTTTTCATCTTTGTCCCTACTTGGTAAATCTCTTATAGAGTAAAAGTGTTTATACCTTCTACTTTCAATATATTGTAGAAGTTATGATTGTGAATCAACTTTCAAATAATAAATGCAAATTATTCTATCAAAATATTTTTCTCTGTTATATTTAGTGAAATCTTAAATCGAAGGTAAATCAGAAGCCTGTGAGAGGCTGAAAATAGTAAGACAGCATGTTTGATTATATTTCTAACAGAAGAAACTACAAAAATTATTTTCCATTTGATTTTATTTATCTTTATAAAAGTACTTTATAAAAGTACTCTTATGTACCTTTTGTCCCAGTCTCCAAATATACCATTTGCTGTTTTTATGCTGTTCCCACTGACCTGATCAGTCAGTCATATAAGTCATATACTATTTACTTTTGTTCTGTCACCTCCATACCTGCTTTATTTAATTCTGTGCATTCAGGAATGTGTTACAGAGAATGTAATTAGCACTGTCAATAGACCAGCAATGAGGGTGTGTGTATCTGTGTGTGTGTGTGTGTGTGTGTGTGCGCGCGTGCGTGTGTAAGAAGAAATATGCTGCTGGTAAGAAAATAAACTGTAGTTTCAAATTATGTAGAACTGTAATGTAAACCCTAAGGATAGGAGTTGTTTAAATACAAACTATATTTTGGTGATGTCATATTACAATTAAAAGTCAGATTTTTTTTTTTGTTTTCTTCCTTCATCCTTTCTACCCTGCCTATTCCTCTTCCCTAGCAGCCCATTAAGTCTAGGGGAGTCACAGTGAGAGATGAGATGCTGGGCAGCCCCTTTGCCACCAGCATAATTGCCCCATTAGAAAGCAGGTTCTTATCTCCTATTCATCCTTCAGATCTCAACTCAAAGACACTGACTTGAAAGACAGCTTTCCTGATCAACGAGGCTCGGCTTGGGCTCCTGCGGTCCACTTCCTTAATATTCACCTTCCCTGTCTAGTACTGAACACTCTTCTTTGTATCGTAGTACTCTTAAAACTATCTTCCAGTAAATTATCCATTGTATCCTGGTACCTAGCACAATTCTTGGCTCACACTTGACACTCAGCCGATATCCGTTTGAATGAATGAATGAATGAATGAATGCATAGTGTAAATAGGACAGACTTTGGAAACAGGTACACCAGGAGTTCTGCTTCGACTCTGCTGCTTCCTACCTTCTCCTTATGGGTAATTTATTTAATCTTTTCGTTACCCCATCACCATCGCTGCAGCATAAAGATGATAGGTCCTAATTGCATGCTTGTTGTAAGGATTAAGTAAGACAATGTACATGCTGCCCCTAGGAGAATTCCTATCACATGGATGCAAATTGAATGTCAGTTTTATAGTACTGGGAGATCAGTGGAGGATTTGGAACTGGGAGTGACAGTATAAAAGTTGTGCTTTATGAAAGATGAACCTGGTGGCATGGCGCATGGAGATGGAGAAAGAGGAGTGTTCTGAGGTGTTAAAGTCTTAACTTGTGTGGAATGGGTGCCATTCCAGATGCCATCTCTGGGTGTGGTGGCTCACTTTGTTGAACTATTTAAGTGACATATGAATGTGACAACACTCAGTGAGCCACCTCACTGAGCTGTTGGTCATTTTGCCAACAGGTGCCGGCTTGTAACCAAATGAGGAACTCATTTAGATCCTCTTTAAAAATTGGTATATTGTAAGGATATTCTGCAAGCGAAACAGGAAAGCTATGAGGATTCAAGAGTTATTCTCTCCCCCTTGACTGTTACCATTTCACCATCACAGTGTGCCTGCTTCTCTCTGTACATTTGCTTTTTTTATGTCTTGGTGATGCTTTCCATAATTCTCTGGTACAAATCTCACAGGGTAGCTATTTGTTTGAGTTACCATCACTCGATTTATAGTGTGTTTGGTGCTAGACCAGTCCATGAGTCCTCAGCCTGGTGGGGAATGAACACCCTTTGGGCTTTTTCTTAGGAAAAAAAAGCCAGTAGGGACATTGTGGGTGGTAGATAACATTACTGGCATGCCCAGGGCAGAGCAGTTGAGAGGGCAGCACGACTCCTCTAGTGCTATGGGAAAAAACGATCCTATCTGTTGGCATAAACATAGGCCTGGTATGATGGCAGGGGCCCAGTGACATAAGCAAGAAAAGAAACATGGCTTCAGGAACACCTGACAAGTAAAGAGGAAATCATCAGACAGAGTGACCCATGAAAATGCATTAAGTAATTCAAGAAATATAAATATGGGTTCCTTCTATGTGTCAAGCACTGTGCTAGGTGCTGAAAATATAGTGTTGACAAGACAGAGTCCCTGCCCTTTCAAGCTTACACTGTAGCGTGGGAAAACAATGAAAGGTAAACAAACAAATACGTAATATAATAACAAGTGGCGATAAGCCTGTAAGGAGAAATATAGTAGCATAAGGCGCCACTGGGTATAGTAGGCCACCAATCCCATTTAATCTTCCACATGGACAAAGAAAGAGACTGTATTTCTTAACCACCCCCCCCCCCCACTCCCTTGCAGTTTAGCTGTGACCGTGTGAGTTCTGGCCATTCAAATGTGGGAAGAAGTGATGTGTCCCATTTTCAGGCCTGACCCACAAAAACCTCCCACTCATGGTCCTTGTGCTCTTTTCCACTCCTGGCCCTTTTGTGCATTTTGTCTGGCTTGGAGGGAGACAACTCCTGGGGCAACCTGGGGCATCCTTTGCTAAAAACAATGAGGCCATAGGATGGGATCCCAGAATCACTGCATGAAGGAAAGCTGCTAGGAATGCCTACATTTTATGGTCACATGAGTGAAAAATAAACTTTAAATTTGTTAGACTAGTGGTTCTCAGAATGAGGTCCTTTGATGAACAGTGCCAGCCTCACCTGGGATTTTGTCATAAATGCAAATTCTTGGACCCCACCCCAGATACACTGAAATACAAGCTTGGAAGGGTGGGCCAAGATATCTGGGTTTTAACAAGCCCTCCAGATAATACTGGTTCCTGTTAAAGTTTAGGGATATTCTAATTCACAGAAATTCTGGGGTTTATCTATTACAACAGTAAGTATTATCTTAATACAGGGAGTAATTGGGATGGTGGGTGTGGGGTTAGCAATTTGAAATGGAGTGGTCATGGAAAGCCATTCTGAGGACATGACATTTTAATTAAGGGAGGGAGGGACATGGGGAAGATTATTTTAAGCCCTGGAAAGCAACTGCGATGAACTTGAGGAGGAAACAGTTTTTGTAAAAAGGAAACCAGTATGGCCAGAGTAGAATGATTATGAGAAAAGGCAGAAGATGAGATCAGAGAAGAGACCTGGGACTAGATCACATATGGTCTAAGAGGCCTTAGGTAGGGTTTAGATCTAAGCGCTATGCAATTTATTTATTCAATAAACTTTTTTTTTTTGCTTTTTTATTGTAAAATATACATAACAAAGTTTACCATTTCAACTATTTTAAGTGTATAATTAAGTAGCCTTCAGTACATTCACAGTGTTGGGCAACCACCACCACGATTCATTTCCAGAACTTTTCATCATCCTACATAGAAACTCTGTACCCATTAAACAATAACTCTTCACTCCCACTCCCTCTGAGCCCCTGGTAAACTTTATCCATTCCATTGTCTCTATGAATTTCCTATTCTAGGTATTTCAAAGAAGTAGAATCATGTAATATTTGCTCATTTGTGTCTGGCTTATTTTACTTGGCATTAATATGTGTAAGTTTCATTCATGTTGTAGTGTGTGTCAGAATTTTCTTCTTCTTTAAGGCTGAATAATATTCCATTGTATGTCTGTACCACATGCCATGTATCCAGTCCTCTGTGGATGGACCCTTTGGCTGTTTCCCCCTTTTGGCTATTGTGAATAACATGAACATGGGTACACAATTATCTGTATGCGAGTCTCTGCTTTCAATCCTTTTGGGCCAACAAACTATGCGAGTGCTCTGATACTGTGTACTGAGAATGAGAATTACAGGGTCTGACCTGGTCAAGGTAATCACTCCAGTGTGGGAGGAGACAAGTAAGGATCATTTGCTACCTGGAGTCATGGGGTATGCTAAAGGCTTCTTTCCTGGAGGAGGCAGGGCTGAGCTCAATGAAAAAGAAAAAATAGAAATTAGTTAGGTAAAGAAGAGAGGAAAGGACATTCTCAGTAGATGGTGACACAGCAAAGCAAAGACGTGTGAGTGTGTGATCCTGTGGAGCAGTCCAAACTCACCCAGGATGGATGAAGAAGCACTGAGGGTGAAATGGGAGAGGCAGTAAGAGATGAGGCTAAATATATAAGCAAGGATCTGGCTGCAGAGGATGGGGCAAGAGATGTTAAGGGGTCTGACACTAATCCCTTAGGGCAGTGCTTCTTAATCTTAACTGCACTTGAGAATCACTCAACAGCTTTCAAAAAACTCTAAAGCAGAGTCAGAATTTCATCCCTATCGATTCTAACTTAATTGGACTGGGTTGGGGCCAGGACATTGCATTTCTGAAATTTCCCCAGGTATTTCCAGTATGTAGCCTGGGTTGAGAAGGGCTGCCTCAGGCGATGGAGAAGCTCTTGGAAGGTTTTAAGCAAGGGAGTAACAAGATTAGATCCTTTCTTAACCACTTGCACACATTTCAATGTGCAGCGAATTTTATGGCTGAGGAGGCCATTGTGGAAAGAGACCCTTCTCTCTTCTGTGAGACTCAGTTTGTTCCATTATAAAATGAAGATATACTTGCAAACCTCAAGGGCTGTTGTGAGGATTGCATTTCATCCCCACCCAGAGAAGGTGGGGAGTACACTCTTTCTCGTCAAAGGTGATAGTAACTGAGGAATCCTAGGCAGGAGTCCTTTACACATCGCCTTTACCTGAGAAAGTTAAAAGCCACCTTCCATTTGTGTGGCTAAGTCTCCCGTCAGCAGAGAGTAGGCTGGGGGTGGAGAGCTTCTCTGGTCTTGGCACTCCGCTGGGAATCAGTCAGCCTCATTTCCTTAACGGGTGACTTCCTGATGAGCAGGATGAATTTACAGTTTGTTTGACTGAATGAAAAGTAACGCTGATGCAGCTGCGTGTGATAAGGATGAGAGAGAGCAAGGCGGCACCTGCCTGCTGACTTCATCGCAGGCTCCATGCTGTGGCAGCAGTTGTGTGGTGTTTGCTTCAGTCTCTGTCTGGAGAAAAATCCTAGAGCAGAGCCATTCACCTGCTCCCTTCCCAACCCTTCCCGGGAGGGAGGTGTGTGACTGGTTTCAAACAACAAAGAGTAAGAAGCCTGATTGCAAATTGTATTTGTTCTTAGGGCACAGCAGCCCATTTTGGGGGGGGGGGGGGAGGTGGGGTATTTTTTCTTCACCTTTATCACTTCTTGAGAGCCTGAACCATTGGTCATTTTGCTTTTGAGCACATTTGGTAGACAAAATGTGTATTCAGTTGACTAAGGATCAGTTAGAACTGGTTGTACTAGAAAGAGGGGAAATGCAGATGACTTGAATGGCCTTGAGACCTAGAGAGAGTGGTGTGGGGGTTGGGGTCTCCTTGTACCTCTCCTTCAAATGCAAATCAATATAAAGACCTGGTCACTGTGCTGTGTTTGTGATTATTATATGTTAACGCTCCCAGAATAGTGAAATTACAAGCTTCCCCTACCCCAACTGGGGTGGGGTACCCAGAAACACCATCATATTCAGAAGTATACACCAAAATCTGGCATATACTGGATGTTCTTTGCATTCTGAGGTCACACATACAACCAAAATCATGGCACACTCTGCTCTTTTCCATTCATGTACAAAATGGGGTAGTAGACGGTAATGAGGGGTGGTTCTAGATCCACTGGTCTAAATGTTAAAGGGTGCAGTGTTTCTCTTCTCTCCAGCTCAGAAACCTCATCTCGTTAGCTGGATTTATTTTTAGATCTTGTACTATCCTTTCCCAATAAGCTGGTTCTCCATTATTTTAATATAGCATCATGGGGTTAATAGTGCATTCTGGGCAAGCGTTTCAGCCTGTGGCTGTCTATGGGGCTGTCCTGGATCCTTGGCCCAGCAGGGGGCCCTGTGATTTCTAACCTCAGTAACTGGGCCTGGCCATGCATGCATGCTCAGATGACGAGCCATCTGTGCCCTGCTTGGCGCCAGCTCGTAAAGTACCTCACTTGACAAATTAAAGGTGAGGAAGCCTTAGGCTTCCTAGCTTCTTATGAATGTGGAAATCAGTCCCTTTTAAGTCAGGCTAGCATGAAGAAATAAGAGAAAAGACCCTCCTGCAAATGTACCAGACATGTTTTATATATTACTTCATTGAACCCTAACTAACCTTGTTAGGCAGGTATTTTTATCCTTATTTTACAGGTGGAGAAATTGAAACTCCAAATGACTGAGCAACCTACCCAAGATCACACAGCCAGGCTTGTGGCACCCAGAATTCGAAGCCAGGCATGATGTGCTGGGCTCTATGCCTGAGTTTCTCAAAATGTCAACTATTGACATTTTGGGATGATAATTCTTTATCATGGGGGCTTCCCTTTGCCTTGTAGGATGTCTAGCAGTATTCCTGGCTTCTGATGTAGATGACTGTACTACCCACCCCCCTGACCCCAGTGTCGACAACCAAAAATGTCCCCAGACATTGCCAATTGTCACCCCAAGCCCAGATAAGAACCACTGCCCTGTGTTAGTACATATGTTTTCTCAATTCTCACAGCAATCCTATGCACTCAGTAACAGTATCATCCTCATTTTGCAGATAAGTATACGGAACCTAGAGAAACTGTGAGTTGACCAAGGTCATCCTGCTTGTAAATAGGTTGGGAATACACAGCATCGCTTAGTGTCTTGTTTCTTTCCCCAATAGGAAGCTGTAGAATTTGTATTAAGACCAGGTAAGTGAGACGTTAGAGTTCTTTTTCTTTGCCACTTTATCAGGCATTTGAAAAGTTTTAGTGTTTATGAGATAACCCAGGGGAGCTTGTTAAAAATTCAGATTCCTGATACATTGAAATCCAGTAGACCAGTATTGGGCACAGGGATGTGCATTGTGAAACATACCCACAGCAACTGGGGGTGCTGTGGTTCAGCAAACCTAAGTGAGAAACGCTAAACATTGTATTTCACTGTGTTCGAAGTGACCCTTAGATAAAAATTCAGGAAAAAGAATGGAGAAGATGAGTGGAAAAGGAAGACAGGGCTTGGGGTGAACCTTGACATGGGGCTACTTGCAGAATTCAGTGTGCTAGACAAAGAGGGTGCCGAATGTGTGTTGCACTGTAACCTGCAGTACTAGGATGAAGGAGCAACTCTAGTCCTTGGGATGATGCATCCAGTGTTGAGATTACTCTCCCCCCTGCTAATGTTTAATCCCAAGGTTGAGTGGGCTGCCTAGTTTGGAAGCTTAGTGCATCCTGAAATTCTAAAAATGGTTACAGTGAAACAGAAACAGCTGTGTCAATTTCCAATTTCCGCTCTATTCAGATTCACACTCTATAGCCTGTCTTCTCTTAGAGGCACTGGGAGGGACATAAGCAGGCGCACACACACACACACACACACACACACACACACACACACATGCACGCACACACACACACGAACACGAACATAGACACACAAACACTGCTGTCTGTCTCTCTCTCACTTGAGTTCATTTCCAAAAAGAAATCACAAACAGGAGAAGCCACAAGAGCCCAGACTACAATAAAATGCTACAATATGCTTTCAAGCTAGAGCAACTAAAAAGCTGGGAAGAGAAAGCAGCAGTATAATGCCTATTTTTATCTTCAACTATAATCTACCCACTTGTAGTTTCATAGCTGTCAGGAGGCAGAAAAGGACATGTAATCAGCCTACCGTTCTTTACTCTTGTCCTCTTCCCATACGACACAGTTGTGTGTATGTGTGCACATACACAGATATTTTAAAACAACTATGAGAGGATTCCACTGAACTTATACCTGAAGCCAGGTTCTTTTTTAAAATCTGTCCTGTTGTCCATCATTTCTTGGCAACCGGACACAGAAGGTGAAAAGGAGGCAATTAAAACCCATTTTCTGGATGGCTAGGAATAATCACTACCATTTGATGGCCAGAAGGAACAGTTGTGCACCTATTAGTCTTTTTCAGCCTTGGCCAAACTGAGTTATGTGTGTGTCCTAACCTCCTGGACACTACTCACTAATCTGAAGATTGCCTATTTCCTGTAAAGGAGACAGCGGAAACAGCACAGCCTTTGAGTCTCGCGACCTAGATTCTAGCTACATTCTGCCATTTACAAACTCTGTGACCTCCATCAAATTACTCAACCTCTCTGGACCTCAGAATCCTCATCTGTAAAAAGAGGTTAAAAATGCCTGTGTGATGGGTTGTCAGAGAATTCAATAATGGATGTAAACACTAGGTGTTACCACAAGGCAAAGGCTCAGGAAATGCCTACTAATGATATTATTTTTGTTACTGCTATTTTATTTGTATAGTTTTAGTAATAGTAGCAGTGCTAATAGAAGTAGTTTGGGGCTTAAATTCTATATCTGTTCTATACTCTTTGCTGTTTGCAAGAGTTAGTCTCCTGTATTGGTTGTGTAGGGTATTACATGAGGTCATGAAGTGTTCCTACAGCATCGGCACAGGCAGGCCGAGGAGTGACCTCCTTTATGGTGGGATGGTGAGACTGTAAAAAAACCTGTGATGTCCTAGTGTTTTCTCTTAACTTGCTCACAGATAAGGGACTCTAGATGGAGAAGCTGGGTCTCTTGAAAACATCTTCTCTCAGTCGTCTTCTTTAGCTGTTGCAGTGATATCTCAGTATAAACAGAGTTGCTGAGAGTAAGTTTGGTGATAATTCTTCAAAAAGTCATGACACTTGGAGTCAGGGGCTGCCCTGACTTTTATTAGCCATATAAACTTGTGTATATTGTCGAACTTCTCAAGGGCTCAATTTCCTCATCTGTAAAATACCTTTATAGGATTATAGTGAATGTTCAAAGAGTGAAGACACTATACACTCTACTTATGGTGTCAGATAACCATTAGCTAGCTACTGTATTTGTTAAGGGCAGCAGAAGGATGATCTCACCTTTCCAAGATCTGAAATCTCAAGGAACATATTAGTTCATTTGGGCCCCAAATCAATTTCTGTAAATGAAATAATGTGATTTTTGATTATAGATTTTGCTCTGTGCTTCCACCCCTCCCCCACCACCGCCCCCCGCCCGCAGCCTGCATGTGGACTTGGAGCCACACATCACACAGTCAGTTCTTTGTCTGCAAGCTCATTAATGCAGCCACAGCTTCAATAGAAGAGCAGCTGTTTGGTGGTGTCTGGCTCACTAAGAGGGACACACAGGTACCGCTGCTGCTATTAAGCATTTGCAAGATGACAGATTGCCTCAATGAAGTGTCCATGTGCTGCTCCATTATAATGCCTCAGGTTGAGAAAAAAAAAAAAAAAAGCCTGGACCTACCAAAAAGCTTTCACAGATTGGAAAGTGCACAGTTTGGGTGTGTTTAGCACTTTAGCACATGCTCTGTGACTGTGCATTCAAGGCAACATGTCAGAAGAAATTAGTCTGCAGCAGACCACATATGTCAGCCAGCCGGTGGAAGCATGTGCCTGAAACCTAGGCTCGAGACTCAGAAGAAAAGGCTGCTTACCTTAAAACTCCTCCAAGTTTAGCACATTGGTAAGATTGTCCAGGCTTTCAGGCTTGGGTCAGATATTTCTGAGTAGACACATGAGTGCACATAAGGAAGAAGTAACTCAGTAATACTAAGAAAAAAGTGGAATCTCATGTCATTTACTCTTAGGCAGAGAGAGATGTCTGTTGTACACACTGTCATAAGCAATACAACAACCCTGCCAAGTGGGCAGTATTCATATCTGAATATATAGAAGGGAAGGTCAAAGATCACAAAGGTCATGTGGCTTGGAAGTCACCTAACCAGAGAATCCCCTAAAGGACTCTCAGAGTCTAAAGTGTACTGACACTCTTCCCTTTCATCAAACATGTGCCTGGAAGGTGATGAAGTTGATTTCCTGGCAGGCCCTATTCCATAATCAGTTTATGTTCAAGCCTTGTTGGATTCCTGTTTGGGAATTTCCTTTATTCTTTTGAAGAAAGTCAATAACAGTGAGTTCTTGCCTCTTGCAGGTGGGTTTGACAAAGTGGTCAAGAGAATGAGGATTCTTTCACAGTCTAGGCAGGGGGTGAGCTAAGGTCAAAGGCAGCAAGGATCGAGGCAAGGGCAGGTGTGAGAGAATTGAAAAGATGCAGTGACCAATTTGATAAGAGGTTAGGAGAGAAGCATTTCCAGCTTGGGAAATTGTGTTGAATGTCGTGTAGCTTCCTAAATGGATATAGGAAAAGAAGAACAATTTTCTTAAGGGAGTAGGGATGGGGAAGGGAATGGACTGAATGTGCTCCTTTTAATACTTAAAGTGAGCTGCTCCAGCATTTAGAAGTTAGGAGGGAATTCAGAGTAGCTGTTAAAGAGTGGAGCTGGTGGTACATGAGGATCGATCAGAAGACCCGTGTGTGATGGTTAATGCTATGTGTCGACATCACTGGGCTAAGGAATACCTAGAGAGCTAGTAAAATGCCAAATTTGGGTTCATCTGTGAAGGAGTTTCTGGAAGAGATTAACATTTGATTAGTGGACAAAGTGGAAAGATCTATCCTCACCAATGTAGATGGATTAGGTGCTCTAATCTATTGAGGCCCCTAATAGAACAAAAAGGTGGAGGAAAGGCAAAGTCTCTGTCTTCTTGAGATGGGACATCCATCTTCTCCTGCCCTTGAATATTGCAGCTCCTGGTTCACTGGCCTTTGGAATCTGGGACTTCCATGAGCTGCCTGATACCCCATTCCATTCCCCCATTCAGGTATTCAGGCCCCTGGCCTCAGACTGGGTGTTGTTTCAGCAGCAAACCTGGTCTCATGGCTTTGGACTTGGACTGAATTACACCACTGGCTTTTCTGGGTCTCCAGCTTGCACATGGCAGAATGTGGGGCTTCTCGGCCTCTGTACTTAAATGAGCCAATTCCTATGATAAATGTCCTTATATATATTTCTATATATCATATTGGTTATGTTTCTCTGGAATACCCTAATACAGAATGAGAGGAAAATGATGGGGAGAGTAAAAAATGAAGAGAACACTGAAGCTTACTGATGTTTAAAGGGTGTGTACGAAAAGGGGGAGGGAAACCTTGAGTAGCCTCATCTCTGTTTTATGCATATCCTTGAGGATAGCCAGATTTAAATTGACTAAACATTTGTGTGGAGAGGGAGGAGAATATGATCCTATCTTTTAAGCGAATCATCTTATCCACATATGACTTTAATAAGGTCATCGAGTAAGCAGACTGATGTTCAGTGAAAAATCAGATGCTAGCCATCCTGTGCATACACACAGATATATGCGCCGTGCACTTTTGGGCTAGATTGGCCCAACTCTGCTTTGAAGGGGAAATTGGAGAGAGAAGAATTAAAGCAAATATTTAACTCTGCTTTGCCCGCTAATGGGATCTCTATTCCTTGGGATCCTGTGTTGTCAGCAAGTTCCTGAATAGCCTCAGAGAGTGGAAAGAAGTAACACTAGGGTATAGAGCAACCAGAATAAGATGCTAGCCATTGCAGGGGCCCTCCCTTTAGTTTCGGTGGCACCAAAACTCCAGTTCAAAGAGTTCTTCCTTAGGCTTAAACGGCTCTCTTCCTTGGCTGGGTATACTGTATGCCTGACCTGTGTGGACTGAATGCATGAATCAGAAGCCAGAGTTGTGTCCTGAAGGAGCTCAGATAGGGGAAGATGAGAAGAGCTAGACTTCAACTCAAACAGCTGCGCACACTTAGGCACGTGACTTCAGTTCTCTGGGCCATTGTTTCCTCCACGTAAAATGAAGGATTTGACAAAGACTTTAAGTTTACTCCCACTGAGACATCAGAGAATATCTGTGAGGATTAATAGCATGTATTTGCACATGCATGAATTGTAGTGAACATGCAGACCTATTCACACATCTGTTTCACTAATAACCAGTTCTCAGTAATCTGAGATTTCTTAAACCAGGTCTGTGATAGCTGTGATTTCTTTAATAGCTGAATCACAAAGGCTCTTACCTCCACCTGTTTTCTCCCCCAAATTTCCAAGTGGTCCCCCATGGTTGTAATACTTGTACAGAGGAGTTCTCTCTCTTATTTGCTACCAGGAGAATAAAAAAAGTCTGATGTAGCCCTAAAGGGGGCCTGCTGTAAATGTGGACATCTGGTCAAGTAACAGAGTCATATTGAGACCCTGGAAGTCCCAAAGAGATTGAGATTGCCCAGGCCTCATGCTCCTATTTTCCCAGGGCCTTCTTTGATTCCCCTACGCCCTAAGCGTAAGCCTCCACAGCTTTTCTCTGTGGTGCTGGCCCCGCCCCACTAACCATTCAGCATCATTGTCTACCTCTGTCCCCTTCATGTGCTCTCAGCCACACTGGCCTACTTGCTGTTCCTTGACCATGCAAATCATACTTTCACCCCAGGCCTTTGTATATTCTATTTATTCTGCATGAACTAATATTTACTCTTGTCTGGTATCACATAGTAGCTTCCACATTTATGTCTCTGCTTAAATGTCACTTCCTTAGAGAAGCCTTTGCTGAACACCCTATGTAAAATGCCAACTTAAGGATCTTTTTCTCATACCCAGCCTTATTCTTTTTCATAGTATAGCCAATATTGTTATATTTGTTTATTGGCTATCTCTGCATACTAGAACATAAGGTATAGAAGGATGGGGTTTTGGTCATTACTCTACCCCCACACGAAGAACAGTACCTGGCACAGGCCAGGTGATTAATAAATGTTTTTTTTTGAATGAATGAAAGAATAAATGAACAAATCATTGAGGATGCATATGTGGCTCTAAGAGATACCTCTCTCGTTGGTGCACTTTTCAACTCATTCACGTCATTGAGAAAGATAAGATCATTATTTTCATGAACTCTATGTTCTACTGGTAGAGACTGATTTTCAAAAGTGTGTATATACTTTCATTTCAGATATTGGTAAGTGTTATAAAAATAAAGGAGAAAAATTGAAAAGAGAACAACTAAGTTGGGGTGATAAAAGTTCTTTTATATAAGAAAGATCTCTGGTTGTTTCAAAAGAGCTGGAAAAGTGAATAATTGAGGGACTATCAGATGTAAAGCCCCAGAAGTTGTGATAACTTCAGTGTTTCTGAGCAACACTAAGAAAGCCAGTGTAGCTGGAACTTACTAAAAAAAAGGAAAGCATGAGGACCTGGACTGGTTGGCAGAGGTCTAATTATTTAAGATCTTACAGACTCTAGTATGGAGCTTAGATTTTATTCTAAGAACAATAAGAAGTCATCCATGGAACCAGGCTGAGAGGGTCAGAGGTGGTTCAAGTTTCAATATACCTTAACTGCAACTCTACCGAACTTGACCCTTCTATTAGGTCTGGGTCACACAAGTCACACAATCAAGAGGCCTATCTTCTGGAGAGTTTTCTTTCTGAGATGCAGGATGTCCTTTTCTATCTGGTTCTGGTCACAGCAAGATAGTCCATCACAGTTTTACAGTAAATATATTTGACGTTCATCTGGGAAGAGTCAAGGTCCCATCCCCATGTTTTCTGGAGGCCTTCTCTATTCTTGGGTAAGTTTTGAGATTCTCAGGAGAGGGGCTCTCTCTTATTTCTCTCTTCGTGTCAATGGAAAGATACTTCAATGTCTAAACTCTAGGCCATGCTCTTGAACTGCTAAAAATGTCTGTGCATGCTTGTGTACATGTTCTCTGTCTGCCTCTCTCTCCTTCTCTCTCAGCTCTAAATGCCTATATATATATACACACACATATATATGTAATATATATATATATATATATATATATATATTTTTTTTTTTCTTCTGATAGAATGCCCTTTTTACTTCCTGCATTGGGTTTCTAATCCAGGGTTGGTTACATTTGTCTACCAGTTTGGAAAGTTTCCATGATTTTGAGGCACTGACCAGAACTTTCTAGCATAGGACTTCTAGAGATATTCAATACATAGAATCTCAGGTTTGAAAATTCTTAAAGATTTTTACTTTTAAATGTTGTTTCTAGTAGGAGCAAGTTATTGGGGGTTAATTGGGTAGTGAGTTATTACCATTTCTTCACCTTTTAAAAGTTTAGGCCAGTACTTTAGTAATCTTTCAGGAGGCTAATCTAAATCCATTGCATTATAACAAATTGTCCAGTAGAACATTGGGCTGGGGTGGCCTAATGTTAGTCCTTAATGGAATCTTTTTAAAGTTTGCAGGGGCAAAAAAAAAGAAGAAGAAGAAGAAGAAGGGAGGAGGAGGAGGAGGAGGAGGAGGAGAAGGAGGAGGAGGAGAAGGAGGAGGAGGAGGAGGAAATAAAGAAAAAGGAGAAAGGAAAAGAAAAGGGGGAAAAACAGCCTTTTTAGAGGAGAATTTTTTCAAAATTTTCTCCTAAATTTCTTAAACTTTGATGCCTGCTACCATTTGTCTGGCGGAAAGTACTAGAAGACAAAGAAACAAACAAGCCACAAATGAATATTAATAGAAAAAATTCTGAAATAGTGATCATGCTTGGTTTGACAGCTTGTTTCTTTGTGGACATGTGGGCTTCCAGTTTTACACACAGAATTTTTCTCCTGGTAAAATTGTTCATGCTTTATCTGTTCATGCTATGGTGATATTTTAAGGCGTTTGGCAGAACATGGCATTTTGGAAAGAGCGTCGTTTCTTCTAGTTTCTTCTTCTTTCCCATAAGTTTGAGAACCATGAGTTTTAGAAATTAGCTGAGTTTCCTTTCTTAATAAGTCCCCAAATAAGATTCTGTCTCTCAGCTCCAGAACATTAGAATGTTCTTGACTAGTTTTTAAAAGACTATATGAAGATGTGGGTACTTCATAGTATTCAGGGGTGGAAGTTCATGTTCATTTACTCATTAATTCAGCAAGCATGGCCTCTAACACATTATGCTGAGTTGTCTGTTGTCAGCTTGAAATCACTTCCATCCATATCTAAGGTCTTGCAGAGGAGAAGCTAGGAACCTCTCCTCTATGTGGTTCCAAGTTAGAGTTTGCTAAAGAGAGCCACTCATGTGCAATTTAGGAGGTGGGTGGGAAAAGAGGCCATTACACTCCAGAGGCAGTTTAGGATGCTGTGTGAACAGATGGCAGACTTGGAGGCTTGCAGAAGCTTTTGTCTAGCTCCTGCGAATTCCCTACTTTGTGCTGTAGACACTGACTAGGAGATAGTATGGCGATATCTGAGTCCTTGATCAATTGTTGTCAGCTAATATGAGCAGTGGGAGATTCTTGGAGGTTCTTGACATTCACAATGGCTTCTTGGGACTCATTTCACTGCTACAAGCAGAGGTCTTCGGCAATGGCTTATTTGTTCTCTATTGCCCCAGCCCTTCCAATGACTGTGTAAGCCTCCAAATCCCTGTATTGAAGCCCTTTCTATCTGGAACACTTAGAGGTTGGAGGATTAGAAACCAGGGGGTGGGGTCGGTCCTATCAGCCATTTAGACTGCAGCTAACCTCCACAGTCCATTGGAATATCATCAGGTGGGTCAGATTCATCCTTCAGTCAACTAATACAGTTGTTCCCCTTTATCTGTGGTTTTTCTTTCCATAGTTTCAGTTACCTGTGGTCAATTGTAGTCCAAAAATATTAAATGGAAAATCCCAGAAACAAAGAATTCATAAGTTTTAAATTATGTGCTATTCTAAATAGTACGATAAAATCTCTCACCCTCCTGCTCTGTCTTGCCTGGGCTGTGAATCATCCCTTTGTCCATTGTATGCATGCTGTATACTCTGTGCTTAGTAGAAGACTCAGTTATCAGATCAACTGTCATGATATCGCAGTAATTGTGTTCATTAATGACTCCAAAGCGCAAGAGTAGTGATGCTGGTAATTTGGACATGCCACAGAGAAGCCATGAGGTGCTTCCTTTAAGTAAAAAAGTAAAAGTTCTGACTTATTAAGGATAAGAAAAAATATTGTATGCTGAGGTTTGCTAAGATCTACAGTAAGAACAAATTTTCTATCTGTGCAATTGTGAAGAAGGAAAAAGAAATCTGTGCTAGTTTTGCTGCCATATCTCATACTGCAAAAGTTATGGCCACAGAGCACAGTTAAGATGGAAAGGGCATTAAATTTGTGGGTGGAAGACATGAACAGAAAATGTTTTCTGATTGATGACAATGTATTGTGCCAGAAAGCATCAAGCCTATAAGAAGACGTCAGGATCCTCTAAAATTAATAACACCAAACCATTTACTGCAAGTAAGGGATGGTTACACAGATTCAGGAATAGATTTGGGCCGGAAAACATATAATTTACTTGGGAAGGGGGAAGGGAGAGAGCACATTCAAATAATTTTCTTAAGTATATTATCATAATTATTCCATTTTATTATTAGTTATTGTTAACCTACTGTGCCTAATTTATAAATTAAACTTTATTATAGGTATGTACGCATAGAGGAAAACATAGTATATATATAGGTTTAGTACAATCTTCAGCTTCAGGCATCCACTGGGAGTCTTGGAATGGGTCCCCCAGGGATAACAGCAGCTGACTGTTATCCCAGCTGACAGCATCGTCATTGTGAAAGATAATACCTATCACATAAATCTCAAAGAATTTCAGAAGATGCCGATCTGCTCAGATTTGACATTCATGGATTTATCAAACCGTCCTTGAACCTGTTTATGTTTTCAGCATTATCAGTACTTAGGAACTAACTGGACTTGTCTTCTTTTATTTTTCCTTATAACTATCATATTTAGTGTAAAACTTGGCTGGGATCACTCTAACAGTTCTTTTGAGATTTTCCAAGTTAAACATATGAGGCATGGTGAAATCAAACTTTTTCCTAGGAATGTACTCTTGCCCAATATCTGTGTTAATTATTGGACTTAAAGTTGATCAGGGAAGGGTGGTGAAAACGGATATAACAGATATCCACTCCTTCCTCCAAGTTAGCACGACATGCTCTTGATTGTGTAAAAATGTTTTCATCTTAGCTATTTCACAGAGAAAAAGCAGCAAAGAAGTTCAAACAAGATATATTTTAAAATAGATATGGAAGCAGAGTGAGGGGATTAGTTAAGTAGCTTGAATGTTTGATTCAAGATGGCCAGATGGGTCTGTCACCACCGTCAATTAGTCCTGTTGGGTGGACCCAAGTCTCTTCTGAGTCTGCCTTGCTTTGAGCACTGATACTGGAATTTGTATCCATTTCTATGCTCGGTAGGAAATGACCTCCCCTTCTATCAATACATTCCTCTTGACATTTAAAAATAGCCATTCAGGTTGTAATTATGTAACATTTTAGGAAGTATATCCAAGACTGGGTTCCACTGTTATACCACCTTTATGGCCCTACTGGTTTTTAAAATATTGAAAAACATTCTTACTATTGGGAAAATAGTAACTGCTCTGAGTCTTCCCATTGCACCTACTGCCATCTCCCCCACTATTCGGCAATTAATAATTCATGATGTCTGGAACAGCAGGGAAGCTTCCAAAACCTGTCTATTCTCATTGACACCTATTTCATACTTGCTGTTAAATATTGTTAATATCACCCCAGAGCACATGTGTTAATTGAAGAGTCAAAATCTCAGAGAATGATCTTATTTCCATTTCACTGTCTCCTCCTCCCACTAATGAAGAGCCTATCAGGAATATTAATACTTTTAATGTAATCTTTCTATAATACTTTTGATATCTGCTTCTGGTTTAAAACGACTAAAGATAGACCCCACGAGTGAGGTTCTTAATAGCCTGGTTAGAGACTCCCAGGATCAAGGAGTGAAAACTCAGAGACGAGTGCCTTGCATTCTCTTCTGTTGTAGAGAGGGAAGCTATAGGGATGGGCCTTCTCTGTTGTTCTACTACCAGACCCAATCATGGCTCACAGAACAGTCAAGTTTGACTAGTGTTAAAGAAGACCCTCTAAATCTCAGGCCAGACAAAGAAAACGAAGGTACAGACATGGTTTTAAAGGTCTTCTGGGTGCATAGGTTATTTACCCTGAAGTGGATTTATAGTATGCAGGGAAAGAACATTGGCTTTATTGTGACAGACCTGATCTGAATCCTGATTTGGCCACTTCAGGCTCTGTGACTGTGGTCACTTGAATCTCATTGGATCATAGAGTACTCACTGAAAAATATGGATAATTCATAGGGCAATCGTGAGGATCCAATGAGGTAATTCATGCATGCAAACACATAACACTCATAAATGAGAACTAAAACCAAAACTACAAAACAAGCAATTTGATCACATTTCTTACTCCGGCAATTTGAAGAAAAGGATGAGAAGATGCTGCTGGCCAGTGGCACCCTTCATGTTGTAGCATTCTTCTGTTCGTTTCTGTGATGGACCTTTTTATGTAGTAGCATTCTGATGAAGGTCTTCACTCATTCTGAAGGTCATGTTCCAGGAGAAAGGAGATGGGACCCAGTGCTTTCCCTTATTACTTCTAGGAAGTGATGGCCATGGAGAATGGGCTTCCATTTATACCCTGCAGCCTGCTAATCCTTAGAAACCACCTCTTTAGAAATTGTCTTAGGCTTCCTCAGTTTCCCCAATGTGAATGAATGCTCACCAGTGCCGCAGAGTAAGATACTGAGGCAAGTGCCAGTTTACCAAGTTGCCACCTGAGCAAGTTCTTCCTCTCATGATGATTCCTTACCCCACCCCACAGGCTGTATGCCATGGCTCCTTGTGGAAACCAGCAGCGGTTCCTGACAATGGCAGATGTGCCCTTTTATTAGTAAAGGCTGCATCCTGGAGTCTTCTCTGTACCCCTTGAGCAATGAAGCTCATTTCCTATGCTTTAATGTTTTGAATATATTATTATTATCTTTAAAGTGAAGGTGGCAAATAGGAGTAACCTCAAATACCACCACGGATTGCTTAGCAGAAGCTGCTGGTATATTGCACTTTATCAGGATTCCAAGGCTACAATCAAGGCCTTGCTTGATTAGCATTGTCTATAATGGGTGTGGGAAGGTATGCTGGCAGTGTGCCTAAAATGCATTTGTTGATCCTGTTTTATAGTCTCTGATTCTTTTTCAAAGAATAACTTTTTTTAAAAAAAAAAAGGGTATACAATATCAGACTGAATGGATTAGAGGAGCTTTTTTTAGGAAAATGATAGAACACAAACTAAAGAGATACCCATCCTGAAGCAGAGTATTTTATGATTTCAAACTGGAGGGTGCATTGTTACTTGTGCGAGATGAGTTTTCTGGTGCTTATGTTCACATGCAATGAAAAGAAAATATGTGTTTAAGTGTGCATAAGCAATATGTCCTAACTTTTCCTTCTATCTGCTAAAGTGGGTGTATAGGCTTCAAATTTTCAATTAATATTTACTTTCCTGGGGCGGAGATTTGTTCTTCTCTCCCACAAAGAGATGCAGCCGTTTCTTCCTATCCTTTTTTCACTAGCCCTTCACATACATTGATGTGGTGGGAAGCCATTTGATGGTGTCTCGCTGAGACAGGTACCCCCAGAAAAAGTTTGCTATTAGTGTCAAGGATGCTATCTCCCAACGCTCTGAAAGCTGTAAATCCCCAAGGGGCTGTGACAGTTCTGTTCTTGGTGGAGAGATGGCTCCTACCCCCTGTCTGTGTCTCACTTTGTATCCCGGGCACCAAGACAGCACTGCACGCAGTGATCCACAACTTCTGCTTCTGCATTGCATCTCCTGTCTGCAGAGGGCTCACACAGGGGCCTGGGTGGTGTCAAGAGGCCATGCTAAGCTCCTGTCCCTTCCCCTGCAGATGTACCCACTGTGCTTCTTGAAAAAGTACTTATGCAAATTGCCAGTAGATGGGCCTGTCTCCATGGGACATTAGCACTTGGACAGTTAAGAATTCTTTGATATTTTGGACCATGAGATTTAGTGACTTCAGGTTTTCTTTCTAATTCCTCACAGCCATTTTACTTCCAAGAAGAATGTAGTTTTTGCCATAGCCTACAGGAGTATCACCCAGAATAGTTAGAGATATGGAGGAAATGTTTGACATTCAGATTAGACACTCTTCTTTCAAAATTCATTATATACTCTTTCGTTAATTTCAACCATTTTAACATTTCTTGTATTCTTTTATTCAGTCAAAATTTACTGAGCAGCTCTGCTGTACCAGAGACTAATATTGACTCCTAACCTGATGGATAAGAATCCTATAATCTCTGTTTTCACAGCTTTCACAATTTGGGGAGAAAGGGAGATAAACATGAAACCAAAATTCTATCGATGATTAGAAAATGACACATTAAAGCATTTATGTCCAGAGAACAGCCCTGAGGAGAAAAACATTATTGCCAGGCAGATGAGAGGGAATGAATGATATTTCTGACTTAACCTTTGCCACCCAGTTCTGGACACTGGCCTCTCTGGGCTGACGCTGACTTTATCCAGCTCACAGAGGTGTTGTTATTGAGCACTAGACTGCCAGTATAATTTAAAAACTAAAACAAATTTAACAACCTCCTGAGTTGGAAGAAATCTTAACTGAAAGCTGCCTTGGCAGAGCTTTGTGTAGTCTTCAAAGAAAGCAGGTTTTGAGGCCAAGGTATGTGTTCAACAGCTAATGCTTCAGAGACAGAGCTATACGTAGAAGAGCAGACTTTGTTTGTCCCTTAGGGGGACAAATAGGATTGTATCTGCAATCCATACTTCCTTATTGTTTTATACCCTCACATATCATGAAAGGTGAGCATGAGGCTAAACCAAAGCACCTCAGCTCTGTAGGCTCATCTCGTTGCAGTACTGCAGTAAGGGGAAGAAGAAAGCATAGGGAAAGTCAGTTGCCACATCGCCCCTAACCATAGGGGTTAGTTAGCTGTAAATGTCAACAGTCCTAACAAGGACTGTGGAGTAATTTGTTAAATAACAGAGGGAGCATGCCAGTCCTAAGCTGCTGGATGAGAGCACAGCACCAATTAGAGACAAAGGAAATTATTCGCTTTCCTCTGCATAAAGTAGGCCCTTGGAGGCTCAGAACTAGCCAGTCCAGGAAAAGCAGAGAAAGCAGAAAGAAGGAGTGGGGGAAAGACAAGGCAACTCAACCTCCTGGAAGTCTGAGGGACGTAAAGAAAGAGAGCCCTCACACTGATAAAATACACACGACCTGAGCAGAGTGGAAAGAAAGCCCTAGTCCCGAGGGAACTTGAGAGCAGAGCGTCTGACAGCCAGACTGAGTGACCGGCCTCACCATCTGCTCCCGCACATCTCTCCCCAACAATGGGGACTTCTGCAGACCTTCTGCCCCTTCCCTTCCCCCACCTTTAGCATGCATTTAAATGAGGCCCATAACTGGGGGGCATCCTCTCCCGGTTGTGATCTCTCACAGAGAGGGAGCCAGCCTAGCGCCCTAAACAGGAGGCCCGAGGGGAGAGGTTAAAATCTCAGCTGCCCAGAGAGATGATTAGGGAGCTGCTCCCAAATTAAGCTGCCTCATTGCTGGTACTTGGGCATGTGTTGGGATAATTGTGCTTGAATACTTAATGCTTGATTGACTTGGCTGTTTTGTGTTTGACCATATTTTGAAATGCAATCTCACTGTTGGGGTAGGCAATTAGCATTGAGCCCAAGGGGTTGGAAAGAGAGAGACTGAGTTGCTCCTATGGTGATTTCTTGCTTCTTTCCTGGATTCTGCACAGAAAGCCGAGTGTTCTACTGGGGCTCATTTGCCTATATTTGGATCATCTGGAATTTTGTACTTAAAGAGGAAGTCTCTTAATCCTGAACTTCAGTGTAGCTGCCAACTTTGATCTTTGAGCCTTTGGTTACAGCTGAATTTCACTTCCATTTTAAGTGACCTTTGTTCCAATTCAGCAGTGGAAGAATAAAATAGGAGAAGAGAGGTCAGGGCTTAGAAAAGCAAAATTCATGCTGAGTATTAGAAAGGCTAGGACAGAATGTGAGTGATAACTTATGACACAGAATCCAGAATTTCGAGATGACAGTCAGCTGAGTGGCTTTGGTGCCCTGTCTTATTCAGTTCTTTGTGGCTATATCTTAATCATCTTTGTATCCTCAGAGCCTAGAACACTGCCTGGTTTTTAGTAAGCATTTAGTATTTATATTTGGAGCATATATATTAAACCCAGCACAATTTCTAAGGAAACAGAGATGGGTAAGTAGCTAATTTTTAAAAATCCATTTCATTTCATTTTCAAATGGTGAACTCGAGCACCATTCAGGCTGCATCCCATATTATTGAAATAAAACATTCTAGTTAAGAATTACCAAAGGCAGGCAATGGATTTCATAGTTTTAAGATCCTTTTGAAGATATTTGAAACTGCTATCTATAACAAAGGAAGGCCAGGGTTCTGCTCATTTAATCTTATTAAAGGCAGCACAAGTAGATACTGATTTATTTAAAGAGATAAAAGGAGGGTTAACTATGGAATAGCCAGATGACTTCATGTGTATCACTAATTCCATAAAAGAAGGTATCCATTCCATAAATGATGGCATCATAACCCATTTGTTGAGTTTCATAAGGAAAATAAGAACCAAGGACAAATTCAATACATTATAAAACTTAGATGATGGGTCTTAAACAATTGTAGGAGCACAGAAGAGTCTGGAGGAAGTCTAAGACCAGATGTTGACAGTATGCATGCACTTGCAATTCCTGTATTGCCTTGGACTTCTGAGGACTAAATCTTAGCAAAATGAAGGAGTCCACTGATTTTGGCTGAGTGATGTGAATTTTAACATATACTGGATATAAGAACTTGATGTTTTTGTAAATGGGTCATTAATGTCCCTCAGTCAAGGCATAACTCCTATGTTGTTCTTGAAGAGTTGTTGTGGGGATTAAATAAATAATATATGTAAGATATTTTTAACTGCCTGGCACATAATATTTACATATATATTTCAATGATAATATTTGCAGTTATTACTTAATTTTGAGCACCTCCTTGTTTATTGAGGATATATCTCATTCATATTTTTTTCAAGTATGTGTGGCTCTGCTTAAGACTATAGACTTCTCCAAAAGATAGAGCAAACAAATTTATTATAGTAAACACTTTTGTAAGGTCACATAATGAATGATAATAATTCTCAGTCACTGCCCCAAATTTGAAATTCTAATTATACGATTATCATAAATTCCTACCAGCTGGGGAGTCTGGGTTAAGTATTAACAAGGGTAAGTATTTTAGTGTGTCAGGAAAGACAGAACAGAATAGCGAATAAGTAAGTGTGTTTGAATCTTGGTTCTTTCCGTTATTAATCTCTTTGAGCCTTGAGATTTTCATCTTTTAATGAAGTAATAATACCTACTTCACAAAACTGATGAAAAGGTTAAATAATATATGTAAAGGACTTAGTACAGTGTTTAGCCTATATAGAAAGGACACAATGAATAAGTAGCAGTGGTTATTGTTATTGTTGTTATTTATTCTTATAACTATGATCATCATCTTATGTCACAGAAATTGAAATATGGGCCTTTTTAACTCCTCAGGAGAAGCTCATGAGTGACAATTTGCCTGGTTAGAGCCTATGGTGTGGTCTGCTGCAAAGAAGCCAGAGGGTGGGGATTAAAATCTTGAAATGAATGGCAGGTTTCCAGTCCCTCTTAGAAGGCTCTACAGAGCAGAGGATGGCTTTGATGGTACAGGATAAGGGTAACTATGTTGCTCTAGGAGCAAAGGATCAGTCTTCTTCTGTGCTCCCTCTTTGCTCCCAGTGATCATAACCATCATCATAATTAAGGCACCATTTATTGACTTCCTCATGTGCGAAGACTTTATTTGCATTATTTTCAATCACTTTCAAAAATCTGATCTTCAGGCTAACTGTTATCCCAATTTACAGTTATATAAGTGTCACTTAACTAATGGATAGCAGAACTAAGGATTCAACTCCGGGCTTTCTGAATGCTAAAGCTGAGCTTTTGCTTTGTTCTCTAACATGGTTTACCACCTTAGTGCAATCTAAACTCTAACCTCACAAAAGATCTTTAAAAACAATTATAAAGAAACATTTTTGAGGATTTTTTTTTTCTCAATTTGAGTTGTGTTTTTCTTCCTCCCCTACAGAGTACAAAATTATCAGAATCCACACATATACACACTCGTGAATCTAGTGCGAGTCACTACTCTGAGTGATGTTACATATATTTTGGCTGCAAGAAAATTAAACTATCAGGAAATACTTCCCAAGACCAGTAATTTTTCTTCTCCTCCTCGTCCTCATCCTCCTCCTCCTCCTCCTCTCTCCCTCCCTCTCCTCCTCCTCCTCCTTCTCCTCCTCTCCTTCTTCTTCTTCTTTTTTCTTCTTCTTTTATATAAAAGCAGCTGCCAACAAAGAGTGAAGCAAATTAGAAAAAAGTCTTCCAATCGCAGATCATAAATGCATCATAAATGTATATAATTTGGTGTTCTAAGGAGATTGAGACATTCTCAATCTTGGTCACATAGTAAGTTAGTACTGGAATCAAATTAGAATCCAGCCTTTGGATATTTTTTCCAGTACTTTTTCCTGATACCTCTGCAGCCTTTCAGGTATTGAGGCTGTAGAATAGAGACCAACTTTTTAACAAAAACAAATTATGTATGTGTGCGTAAGAGGGAGTATTTAACACACTCCAGAGGTAGCATTAACTGAGGAGGATCTCTAATTTTTCAGCGCTTTTGGAGGATGTCCACACCCATGTATCATGTGCACATAGAACGTATTTTGCTCTAGCCCTCTTCTCAGTCCTGAGCATACATACCTTGGACATGTTGCAAGGACTACCCATTCTAGCTAAATACCTCTCCACAGGGGCAACTTGGAATGTAGCAAAATTTGTCTCTGGCAACACTCTTCCTCTTTTCCTCTGATGGTCCTCTAATTCTTTTTGATGTACCTAATAGCCCTCCAGCAGCCCTATTATCCTATCTATATGTTTTATTACTGAAAAGTTTGTTCTGATGTGAGAACTCAGTTTTAAAGTCTACAAAAAAATAATCTAATAGTAATCAATTGTATTTGCATAGCTCATTACATTGTAGAAAGTATCCACATACCCAATATTTTATTTTTCTTATTAACTCTGCCACATAGAGCAGATAGGTGGGTTATTCATCCTTTACGAATAATAACACAGGGTTAGAAAGTTTAAAAGACTATCCCAAAGTCACACTGGGCAGTGAGCAGTGGATTCACGGTGAGCTCATGTCTTCTGAGACTTAACCAGGTATTCATCACTGAGATCCATTTCCTCATAGAGTATTTTTACTTTGAAAGAAGAGTATAAGATTGAAAGGTGTTTTATGCACACAAAGATTTCAATTGTGTAATTTAAGGCTTTGTGTCAGGATTTGGGCAAAGGTGTACTTTGGGGGTACCTCAAATCATACCATGAAAGCCTAAAACCTTAATGAAGGAAAGGCATCAAAAGCATATCTTTCTCTAAGGTCTTATCCCACAGTAAACATTTGACAATTTTTTTTTCTTCAGAAAAAAGGAAGTACATTTTTATCAATATCAGGGGTAAACAAAAGTCAGTGTCAAGCCAAAATTATTCAGTATTTCTTCCATTTACCATGTTCTAGAGCATTCTTATTAGAGGATTTAAAGTTTTGAAATAGAAGTTAAGCAATGAATACAAGGGATAAAATTTATGGGGAATTGGTGAGTAATTACCATGAAACTATAAAATTAACCTCTGGCCATGTGTTGTGCATCTCTTGATTTGCAGACATGGGAATTTCCTGGGCGATGTATGAAACTGGACTCCATCCATGAAGAGCAAGGAGAGATGAAAGAAAAAAGCTGACTACTCCAGATTGGTAGGTGGCGCTTTTAATAAGAAAGGGAATTTACACATAACTCATGTCTTAGGCGACCACAAGGTGAATAGGTCTCTGCACCTGCCTGACAGAAACTTAAAGGTTTATATAAAGACCTTAAATGGGTTCAGTCACATATTTAGTCCAGATAGTTTCAACAACACCTTAGTCTCTCAAGGTTGTATCCTTGAAACAGCTCCTAGTGTGGGAATGGATGGCAGAACATACATTCCAAAGATGGGAAGGGGAGAGGACCCTCTGATTGCAAGCTCATCGGTCAACTGGTGGTCACATCCTCTCAATGACCCCCTCTAACAGCATTGCATTGGCTGTGGAATCTGTAGAAGATTTAATTGCATAATTTCTTAGGTTCTTTAGAAAGTGAGGGCCAGCACTATAAATATTGTCAGGTGGATACAATATTCTTATTGTTATGGAGCAAACAACTTGTGTACCTTGAGGAGGAAAAGGTGGCACAACCATAACTGCCAGTTCTATACATTTAATTGGCATAAAGGATAATGTTGTTGATAATTGTTTTTATTTTTTGATTTGTCTCAAGACAATTTATATTTGCTCATATAAGCATTTTTTTGTGATGCTGCTTTAAAATCCTTGTCAGATAATTCCAATATTTTATTCATCTCAGTTTTGGCTGTGGACTGTCTTCTCTCATTATGTTGTGGTTTCTCTGTTTCCTAGTATGATTTTCAATTATATCCTGGAAATTTTGGATATTATTTTATGAGACTCTGGATTCTATTTAATCTTGTTTTTCAGGAGGTAGTCCCCCTGTTGAGGTGTAGCTCAAGAGTTGGATAGGTGTACGTGTTCAGCTTCCTGGGGCACTGTAAATACCGGAAGTGGAGAGCTGGCTCACACCTCTTCCTTCCAAGTGGGTCAGGCTGAAGTTCAGCTCCCCAGTTAGTCCTACTGATACCTTCCCAGAGAAAGCTGGGCATCAACTTGTACTGCCTTGTTGTCTCCCAGCGGCAGAGTAAGACAATGCCCAGGATACCAGGTAAGGGGAAAAACAAAGGATTAACTCACCTGCTTTGTTGCTGCAGGCGGGGCAGAAGTGGGTGGGATGAGTGCCAATTAGCCCACTTCATACTTGCCCCATACTTCCTTTTACCACATCATTGATGCCAGGTGGGCATGGAGGTTCAGCTCCACTGAGATGAGTGAGGAGGAAAGTGAAGTACTAATTAGTTAGGACCCACAGTTTTAGTTTTATCACAACCCGATAAGGTAAGGGTGGGAGGCTCTGCTAGCCAATGGGCCTCACTGACACTGTCTTGGGAGGGATCCGAGTATTACTCATTGCTTCTGTGGGAAGGGAAATGGAGTGGGGTGAAAGATAAGCTCCCCACTTAGCCTCGCTAAAACTGTGGGATGTGGGGAATGCAGATTGGTTTGGGATTTTTGTTTTAGTTTTTGTTGTTGTTGTTGATGGAATTTGCCTAGAGTAAGGCAGTACTGCCAAAAAGGTTTTCTGTTGCTAGGCCACCCTGTCCTTGTCTTTTGGCTAGGGAGAATAAGCTTTCTTAGAGTTCTTTGTTTTTTGTTTTTGTCTGGCATGTTGGTGATTCCTGGGTAGAGGTTTCTACAGTGCCATGTCTGAGATATATGGGGTGTGTGGGAGGGACTCAGTGACACGTTGTTCCTCAAGTCCTAAGATTGCTAGGCAGTCTGTCTTCCCACCTTTGAGAATTTTAGCTTGTTTTTGCTTTAATGTTCCAGAATTCTTAGTTGTAAGAGGGAGGACCTCTGGCTCTGTAAGAAGAGGAACTAGAGCTACTGTATCTTGGAGCTAGAAGTCCCTAGAACCATTTTTAATGAACTCTCTAACATTTAGCTTGGGCAGAATATTTCCGTGGATTTTTCTATAAGAGTAGTGTGTGTGTGTGTGTGTGTGTGTGTGTGTGTGTACAAAGACAATTTTGTGTGTGTGTATACAAAGACAGTTTAATTTTACTTCTCCTAATACCCATTTATTATATTTTGCCTTCTAGTCCTATACACACACATACACACACACTGGTTTCGTTGTTGTTAGTCTGCTATACAAATTTACTTGCGCTTTGCTCCTGCCCCACTCCAAGCTCACTCCAAATCTTGCCCTGTAATTCCTTCCCTTAAGGGGATGTAAAATATCAAGTGTACTAACTCAGGTTACCAGGAGTTCCCAAGCATCTACCCATTATTTTGCATCAATTTGATCATTTCCTATGATATCAAAATTTTGTCTTAGTGGCCTTGCATGGAAAATTCCTTGAGCTCAGAACTCTGACTATTCACCTTTGTATCTATAGCACCTGCGTTCAATATCTGACACCTCACAGATTCTCAGTGGCTATTTGTTGAATAAAGTGTCCATCTAAGCACATCTTCTACTCACCCCTGCCTCTGATTGGAATTCTCTCTTTGCACATCCTCATATGTCATTTGTTAAATTATTTGAGAGTGAAATGTATGGCTTACATGATGTTAAACTGTCTCACTGTGTAACCTTGGGTAGTTCAGCATTTCAGTTATCTATTGCTGTATAATAAGTTTCCTCAGAACTTAGTTGCCTAAAACAATAATGATTTTGCAATTTGGATACGACTTGGTAGAGCCAGTTTATCTCTGTTTCATGTGTCACTAGCTGGAGTATTTTATATGGCTGGAGGATAGACTTCTAAGATGGCTCACTCACAAAACTGGCAAGTTAGTGCTGGCTCTTGGCTGGGAGCTCAGCTGAAACTCAGGCAGAGGTCTTGTTTATTCTTCACATGAACCTCTTCACATGGCTGCTTGGGCTTCCTCACGGCATGGTGGCTGGATTTCAAGATGTAGAAGCTTCCAGGCCTTCTCAATACCTGGCTCAGAATACTCATAGTATTTCTCTGCATTTTATTAGCCAAATTAGTCTCAGACCTAGCACAAGTCAAGAGGAGGGAATGTAAGCTTCACCTTTTCTAGGGGAGTAGCAGCCTGCACTTATAAGGAGAGGCTGAAATAACTGGGCCTATCTTTGGAGAGTAACATTAACACTCTGCCATAAAATTTCTTAAACTGCAAAATATGAAATGAGAAGAGGGAAAAAATACTACATCAATCATAGAATTGCTATGAAAATTACAGAGAATCTATGTATCAAATTTAGAATGATTCCTGGCACATAGTCAGCAGTCAATACATTTTAGCTAAGTTAGCTCATTTTTGTTGATATGAGAATGGAAACTGCTGCAAAACATTAAGTTAGAGAAGAACACACCTTTTCCTTCAAGGCAGTTATTATATATCTTCTCTTAGAGTCCAGTTTTACTGGTTAATATTTCCTTTGATAGCTTGAATTAATGCATTCTCTTTGATGTGCTTCCTCTTAAACAACTGATAGAGATTAAAAAAAAAAAAGACATCAAACCAATAGCCATCAAATGAATAGAATAACCCACAGCTTTATCTTATAATGACTTTTGGTGTGTCTGTTGGAATCCTTTTTCTTTTTATACTCGCTTGTGGGAATTTTTTTCTTGATATCACTTTTTAGTCCCTCCACATTCTGCTTTGAAAAAGCAGTCCTCTAAAGACATATAACGCATGATTTTGGCATGACATGCCCTTGAAAGTTGCTCTTGGTCATCTCTTTGGAACTACTCATGTGCAGAGTTAGCCCTTTAGGGAAGTTGCAGGTCAGCAGAGGTATTCAGCCTGATAAATCCAAGGTGTAACCAGTGGGGCCAGGTAAGTTCCAAGTCAAGTAATCTCTACCTTTGAGCAATTCTGACAAAGTAATTTCTTGCATCTACACAAGAGGTAAGAATCGATGCAAACCAAAGTGCCACCAAATTTATGTAAATTCATGATTTTTAGCAGTTGAAATGTTAGCCAGGTCAAACTTTTCATTAACCAGTGCATGGTGTCTTTGTAACTATCTTGATTTTACATAAAAAGCAATCAGGTTCGTACCATGTTTTCATAGCACTACTAATTTCCTTTCTTTTCTTTTGATTCTGTATCCATACCTGTAATTTCTCCAAGTGATTAAGACCCCGTTATTCCTTCTACAGCTGACATTTCCTTCTATGATTATCCATTTCTTTAGTTTTCTTAACAGTCACGTGTTATTAATGATCATTTATTTTGCAGTAATAAACTCTGTGTCATTTAGTCCTTCTGGAATTTTCTGATCTTTGATTACGGTATAACATATTGCCTGATTAATTGCTCATTATTGCTGTTTTTTGCTTCTGATTGCTCTAGTTATTATTTCTTCTCTATTTGGCTTTACTACCTACTGACGATTTTCATTTTCAACAACCCCGTTAGTTGTCTCCAACTTCTCATTTCCTTTTTGCATTCCCTAGTTGCACAGCATCCCCTAGTTGCACAGAGCATGTATACTGAATCCTTGTAAATGATTTATTCTTGTTTCAGTCTAGCACAATGGTTCTCAGATTTCAGTATGCCTTAGAAGCATGGAGAGGGCTTGTTAAAACATAAATTGCTGGGCCCTGCTCCCAGAATACATCAGGTGCGGCCAGAGAATTTACATTTTTAGCAAGTTCCCAGGAATGCTGATGCTGTGTGTCCAAGACCAAGCTTTGAAGACGACTCGCATAGCAGATCGGCATGGTGGCTAGGAGCCTCGACACTGGGTTCAGCTGACATGCGTTCAGGCCACAGCTCTGCTAGTTAACTTTTCCAACCATGTAAATTTAGGAAAGCTAAAGTCTTAGTTTCATATCTGTAAGCTGCAGTTTCCACATTCATGAAAGAAGAGGACCAACTTTCTAGTCTTGTTGTAAGGATTAGAGGACATGATTCATGTAAAGCGTTTAGTACAGTGGTAAGATGTAAATGCTTAATAAATGTTAGCTGTTGGCATTTTTCTGCAAGATGTGAGGAATTAATGTTTAAGCTTAATTACCGAAATTAAGAAAATGTCTTCTCCAGCAAATTAGCCATTTTTCTCTGAATCTTGATTTTCTACACTGTTGAGGTAGAAATGCCTTTTTTTTTTTTTAATTGGCCATGTGGACAAAAAGATTCAACAAAAAGATCATGAAATTTGGAATCAGGAAAATGCCTGGGTTCCAGTCCACTCTGCTATTCCTAGCTTTGTGACTCATAGCAATTTTCTTCATCTCTCTGATCCAAGTCTCCTTTAAATATCTTCCAAAATGGTGTTATAAATGGTAAGGATTGTTATATGGATCAAATGAACTAGATCATTTGAAAGTTCTTCTTTTTACTTTAATGTTCTGTACAAGTGTTGTTATTTTTGTTATTTTTATTAAGAATAGTGGTCTTGAGCAATTTTTATTGTGCATATTCATTATCATCATAAAAAGTGCTTCTATGGAGTGACAGTTATGTAAAACAATTTTTCCATTAGAATTATTTTGAGGTGGTAATGACTCTTACTGAAAATTGCTAAATACTTGCATAAATATGTGGATGTATTATTTTATATTAGTAATTTAGTTAGTTCTCTTTCTTATTGACTGAAATGCTGGTTCATCTTTTGGACATTTTACCTAGAAAAAGTTAATTAATATCTGTGTGACCATATTTCAGGATGATGATGAGAGTGAAAAAAAATTATATCCAGTAATGATTGGACTGAAGGTACACTTAAGAAAGCTTTGTCCTCATAGTGTGATAGTTCAGTTTTAATAATAGATTTTAGATAAAAATTGGGTGCTTATTTTCAGTTGATATTACAGGATTCTTTCAAAACAGAAAAGAAGTTCCATTCAAACAAAATTTTTTAAATGTAGCATTAAACACTCTGTGCATTTATTTTCTCTCACAGAAAGCAGGACAACATACAAAAATCACTACATATGTCACAAATAAGATCAAGTAGAGGGCTGAAAGTTTGAAGGAAGAAGAGATTATTTCTGGCTAAGAGATCAGCACCCTCCCATTTTCAGGCCATGTGCTGAGCCACATTAAGCCAGTGTATCTGAGTATCCTAAGGAGGCTGGGGAGAATTTGGTAAGCCCAATTTATTGACCTTCACAAAGGATTATAGTTAAACCACCTCAGACAGATGAAAATCTATCTTCCATTGGGGGAAAAAATCCTTCCCTTGAAGGAGACTCTATAACCTTTTTTATTAACTCATTTCAGTATTTAAGAGCTTTTGCTTGCTGCTGAGAAAACCTGCTTCAGCTTCCACATGAACATCAGGATTTGTCCTCTCTGGACTTGCCTCATGTTAGGCAATCACCATCAAATCTCTGGGGGGCCCCACATTAGTGCCTCATTAGTTGATTAACCAATTAAATAAATAATTCTCAGAGTCAGGATATAGTACTGGTTAAGAGCATTGAAAGTCAGGCAGTTTTTGATTATAATCTTGGCTCCTTCATTTTCTTAACCTATGACCTTGGGCAAAGTTACTTAAAACCTCTGAGCCTCAGTTTTCTTATCTGTAGAATGGGAATAATAACTTACCTACTTGGTAGGGGTGTTGTAAAGATTAAATAAAGAATATATCTGTTTTAGGTTGAACTACATGAAATCACCAATATGTGATCATTTTGAACAATAAAAATTATAATTTTATGTGGTTCAAGCTAATAAATGGCTTAGCAAAGTATCTAGAATCTACCAAAGATGCAACATTACTGGCAATTTTTACAAACAAATTAAAGATATTATTATTATTATTATTATTATTATTATTATTATTATTATTATTATTAGCATTATCATCCTTCTCATCGTGGTCTACAATATTCAGACTGAGTGCTGGAGGATAGTCCTACAAATAAACCATGATAAAGTAGTGAAAACAGTGATTATGGACTGTGTAAGACGCAACAAATGTGTGGGGACAGAGCATCTGGGCCGGCCTGCAGAAGTTAGGGAAGGCTCCAGTGCGGTGGCAGCTTTGAACTGAACCTTAGAGGGTGAATAGCAGATTTCTGGGTGGAAAAACCAATAGCAGAATGAATCCCCAGCAGAGGAAAGAGTATATGCCCAAGGCACAGAGCTGGGAGGGAATATGGGAGGTTTGAGAACCTGTAGTGATTCTGTATGGTAAGAGCATAAAATTAGGACTGTGGGAATAGAAAGAATTGAAGGTGGAGAGAGGAGAAAAAACACGACCTGAAAGAAATGCAGATTTTATTGGGGTAGATTCATAATTGGCTTTGCAAGATTGAAAGGTTCTTCTGGAAATTTGAAGAGAATGATTGGCCTAGAGCAAATGTAGAAGCAGCAGGACACATAAGGATGCTATTGCAGTGGTCCAGTTCAGCAATAATGTACCCCGAACCCAAAAACATTAATGTAATATCCTTAGATCCTAGTGATGAGTGGACTCAGGCAAGAGGGTGACATATAAGTTGACTCCTGGGTGTGTATAGAAAATAGAGGTGTGTATAGATCAGGAGGAGGAAGACTAGGACATGGGAAATGGGGTGGGAGAGAGCTGAGATGAGTTGAGTTTTGGGTGCACTGCCTCATTGTGTGTTAGAGCTTTCCATTTCCTCTGACTTTCCCAGAGCCTGTTATTTCTGGACTGCAAGAAGAGGTGTTAAGCTCTACGGGGCACCACCTGGATTCATGAGACCCTTACCCTGGAAATTTGACTGAGCAAATTATACTTTGTTTTTCTGATTTCACCAGGGTCTTGCTTCCCCAAGGACATTGGTCATGTACCTGTGCTGAGGTCATGGTTAATAAATTTAAAAAGTAGTGAACATTAATAAATAAATAGACTGCTTACTATGTTTTAGTTACTGTTCCAGGTGCTTTATGACTAAACTTCATTTAATTTTAGCAACTGTTCTATAAGGTAGGTAGTACTATTAACCCCATTTTATAAATGACAAAAATTAAAGCTCGTGGAGGTTAACTAACATGCCCAAGGTCGTATAGCTAGCGGGTGGTGAAGCCAGAATGCAAACTGAGGTAGAGGGCTCTAGGAACAACTATGTTGTTCCTAAGTATCATGCCGAGATATATAATTTAGACTAGGCTAGAGAATCATAAATTCTTTGTTCATATAATGTGCTTTATAATGGGATTTTATTGTTTTTAAAAAATTCTTATTTGGTCCAAATTATGTAGTGTTCTGAGGTTTGTAGATTCAAAAAGACAATCCATGGATTAAAAATACTTCTGTCTAACTCATATTCTGTAATGAGAAAGATTTGGGATATTGGTTTTAGATAATCATATTATATTTGGTGTTATTTTGTTTCACTTTCTAGTTTGGACCCCCTCTTTAAGACAAGTCAAAGGCGAGTTACAATTACAGGTGATATTTACTCTCTGAGGTAAATTAAATGTATAGCTTATATTTAATTTTGACTGAAAAAAGAGCCTTTTGTTTTGTTTTGCCAAGACACCTATGATGTGCTGGTGTCTGGCATTCTTACAATTCCTCCCTCCATCCTTGCTGTAGGCTGGATGTTTGCGTCCCCCCAGAATTCCTATGTTGAAGCCCTAATCCCAATGTGATAGTATTTGAAGGTGGGGCCTTTAGGAGGTGATTATGTTTAGATGATATTCCTGATGATCATATTAGTGGCTTTTGAAGAAGAGAGATGCAAGAGTTCTCTCTCTCTCCACCATGTGAGGACATAGCAAGAAGGCAGTGTCCACAAGAGGACCGTCGCCAGTCTCCAGAACTTTAGAAACAAACATTTGTTTGTTAAGCCACCTAGTCTTAGGTGTTTTGTTAGGCAGCGCAAACTGACTAAGACATTTCTCCTGGATACTTCAGTAAGATGTCACATTTCCGCTGCAGAATCGTACAGTGGTATGACAGCCCTAGTGTAAGGGAGTCTCATCATGGCAGCAGCCCAGTCACTGACTTATGAAAAACCCCAGGTAAAATTTTCTTTCCATAGTTGTACTTTTATGATTTATTTAACTGGGCTTTGTCCCTCCCTTTATTTAATTGCACTCATGACATGTTGACATTAAGAGCCCTCTAAAAGACTGAGCAGTTGATCATTCTTATCATCAAAGTAGACACTCATATCGGTGCAATAAGAAGCACTGCACAAAAATACCTTGTTGGCAGAATTGTGCTCTCAAGGGAGGATATCTTCAAGCCCTCCTTGACTATAGAGCAGAAAGGCAACCAGTACAGTGCCAAGGAGTGGAGAAAATGTTAAACTGAGGCAGATCTCATGTGAAACTGTTAGTGGCTTTTAATGATGCCTATTAAAGAAAAGATTAATGATGCTCTGCTTTCCTTCCCAATGATGGAACTCAATCCTCAAGAAATCTCCCTTTTCTTCCTGATGTGGGTATGAACTGATAATTCGAATGAACATACTCTTTTTACCTACTTGCCTTTGCATGTGCTGTTTCCTCTGTCAGGAAGACCACCTTTCCCCCCACACCGAATTCTGCTGGAGAATTCCCACATGGCCTTTTATACCTAAGTGATAACAATGATCCTAGCAAACATTTATGTAGTACTTACTATATATATGGTAGTCTAAGGGGTGAGACACTGGGATTATCTACTTCAGATGCAAGCAATAAGGGGTTGCATTGTCTATATAGAATTTTTTAAAAATTCTAAAACCAAAAAATTAGTCTGCTTATTTTGACCACCATACATTGGCAACTCCAAATCATGTCAGTAACAGAATAGTTCTCCCCTCTGAGGCAAATTTTTACCACTGAACTCCTTTTACCCATTACTCACTATATGTGCCCAGCACCTTCCTAAGCATTTACATTTATTAGCTTCCATAATTTTTTCCAGTTTACAGCTAAGAGAACTGAATCAGCATAGAGACTGTGTGCTAATTTAAGGTTATGCCACTTGGTCTTACTATCAGGTAAGTGATGTGGCCAAACTTTCAATTCAGGGAGTGTTGCACCACTTTACCCATCTACCTACTGAACATGTGCCTCTCAGAATAGCTAGTACAGTTATAAATGTATCTCCTTTAAGGTGCCCCTGATCCACCTAGATATAATGGCTACCTACATGTGGCCCTCAGCACCCTGTTTATTTTCCTGTTATAGCGTTCACTGGGCTGCAGGGCAGTAGCCTAAGAGCTTCCTGAGCCTAGCACAATGGCTGCCCTCTAATAGAAGCCACATAATGAATGATTGAATGGATGGATGGATGGATGGATGGATGGATGGATGGATGGATGAATATGCATGCAGCCGTTGGTCCCAGAACCAGAAATATGTATGTATATTTATGAATATATTATGGCAGATTGGTTGAAAGCTCTAGGTTTCCTTTTGAGATTTAAGAATAGCCTTCAGTTCTGAACCTGTTACTAATTTTATCTGAGACCTAGAATCAGGCATTCAATACATCTGGATCTTTGTTTCCTAGTCTGTGATATAGGGGATGGAATTATATGAGTGATTTTCAAAAGTGGCAACTTTTTTTTAAACCAAGCACAAATAGATTTCTTTTTCCCCCTCCCACTTCTAACAAGAATTTTTGTAGAAAAAATTAATTATAATATACTACAGAAAGCACACGAATTCACTTAATGAATTATCACAAGGTGAACATTTCCATGTGACACCATCCGGATTGAGATGAACATTACCAGCCCCCTGGTTTCCTCCTTCCTAGTGCCATGCAAAGCTCCTCTAACTTCTAACGCCATCTACTAACTTTCTAACAAATGGAAACATTTAGTATATATTATTTTATGTAAATCTTTTACTCAACATTGTTTGTGAGCTTCATCTATCCTGTTGTGTATAACTATAATTCATTCACTTTCCTTGTTGTATTATATTCCACTGTGTAAATAGACCACAATTTACTAATCCATTATCCTAATTATGATACTTTAGATAAATACAAAGAAAGCCATACCTATGAATCATGCTAAAACTGCCCCCCCCAAAATCAGTGACAAATCTATCTATTAAAATTCATTTATTTGTTTTTCCTAAAATGCTAATTCTCTTTCTCCTCTCTGAATTCTTCCTTCTTCCTTACTCCAACTAACAACTTCTGACACATCCTGAGTCTCCTTTTCACAACCATCATTAATTGGCCAGTTGGACACCTGAACAATCCAGGCCAATCATGGTTTCTGTGCTCATGCTTACAATTATTAAGTCCAGAAATAATTACAATCAGAGCACTCTTTCAAGACTTTTGACCTTGGGATCAGAGGAGTGAGTCATCATTAGAGATTTGCAACTGACTGGAGGCCATGGTCCCTATGTGGAAGAAGTCATTCTGCAGTAAGAGAAGGTCCAGTTATCCATGGCTAGTAACCATATGAAGAGATGGAGATTATGCCTTGTTAATATCCTTGGCTTTATTTATTCCAGAGGCCCTACCACATTGCCCCCTTCCTGTTATTATTTATTTGATCCATTAAATTCCTCCTTGGCTTAAGTTAGTTCAGGTTGGTGATCCGTTACAACCAAAATAAATCTTGCCAGTATAGACATGGTACACAGGCCAAAATATATAAAACCAATAAATGTGGAACTACTTTGCCTCACTGCGTCACCCCAAATAGTCCCTTTAAAAAAATCCACCTAATTGAATATTTAAGATCCAGGTGCAATTTTCAAGAAATATTGAGGGTGGTAAGTTTTACCAGTATAAAACAAAAAATATTAGAATCTGGAATAATATTTTATGAATGGCACAGACCCTGTATACTTGTCCAGCCTTTTTTCAGTGCTATCCTCATATCCATTCTAAATAATTCTTTCCTTTGACTCTCTGTACCCCTGAGCCTAGGTCACAGAACATTGCTAGTGAAAGATGTAAGCCCTGTATTCTGGCTTCAAGTAAATGTGCCTGACACATAGAAGGCACTCAGTAAATATTTATTTTGTGACTACTACCCAAATTCAGCAACTCACTACTTAGCTGAAAATTCTTTCCTTATTAGTGGATGATTACTTAACACACGTCTACCAATAGATATTCCAAAATCCCTTTAATTCTTCTGAAATCTGCATTCTTACTCAATAAATAACTCCCTACTCTATTTTTAATGAACAACTTCAGAGGTTCCCTTCTTCATTTTAACACGTTTCAACCTTTATGTGTATGCTTCTTGTCCTTCTTTCCAGCTCAAAGGAATCTGTGTCCTTATTTTTCTCTAAATCTAGATCCCTTCTGAGAAATACTGTTGCTATTTATTCCCTCTCTCTGGCATCTTCAAATTCTCCCTCTGCATAAATTTCCAACCCAACCTGTGTGTTTCTCCTTCACTTTGAAAGAAAATCTTCGTATGATTTTGGTGTCCATTCTAGCCATCATCTTATTTTTACTTTATTGACACTTTTTCTTGAATAAGAAGCTAAAGGATAAATTGATCACCTGTCTTGAAACCTTAAATACCTTCTACCTATTTCCAAGGTAATGTGTTCTACCTCCTTATTTGATCTCTGTCTCCATCCCTGGCTTTTTCTTCCTTTCCTCTGAATGCTAAGCATTTGCGAAAGTTAAGCCTGGGTGCTGTACTCTTTCTCCTGCTACAAAGGTTCTGACCACTTCCTGGAAATGTCTGTATAAGTGACACCCAGATCTATACCCTTCACCCTGTTCTCTCACTCTGTGTTGTCTTTAATTCCTGCCCAAATTCCCACTTGGCTGTTCCATTTCCTCCCCTCAAATAAACACTTGCCAAACTGAGCTCATCCTTCTCCTATCCACACTGGGTTCAGCATGCTAAATTCCTTTCCTTCATCAATAACACCAACATTTCTCCACTTAGGCAGGCTTGAAAACTCCATCATCATTAACGTTCCCTATCTTTCATTGCACATGGTAATCAGTCACTGTGACTCTTGGAGAATGTTTTATGGAGAGACTCTAGCAGCCATGCCTTTTTTTTCCCCCTACTCCCACGCCAACCTATGATTTATGTTAGCTGATGCCATTACAAAGCTCATAGAAAATGTGTCATCTTTCTTTCCCCATGTTTTCTCATTTTGATGGACCTATAAATTCTCTCTGAACGATTTTCAGCTCTAAGCTACTTTCAGAACCAAGGTTACTACTGATCAACATGAATTCCAGGAATGAGCGTCTTCCCTGGCTAATTCTCCTGATCGGCTCATGTCCCATACGTTCTTTGTAACTTCTCACTTAGAAGATTCTCTCAAAGGGGTGGGATATTCTAAAATCAGAACTTTACAAAATCAAAATGCCTTAACACATTTAACAACAGCCATCATTCTCACCTAGGAAAAGCAGAAATGGTTCCCACACATCCTTATTTGGTAGTCAGAAAAGTTGACTACTTATTTTCCTGTATTGTAAGGAGTGCAGGGGCTATGGTTATTTTTCTATAAACCGTGCAGTATCTACCTCAGGGTTTTGCATGGAGTAAGAATTTAAAATTTTTGATGAATGAGTGTATTAGCAGTCTATATAACCACCTCAATAATACATATACTTTATAAAAACTTTATAATTTTTTTTTTTTTTAGGACCCCAATGAGTCAACCTTGTGGCATAGGTGAAACATTATTTTTGCCAATTTTTGCTGAGGAATCTGAAGTAAAGAGTGATTGCAAATCGTCCAAAGTTTAGAATTGTCCAGTATTTAGAATTAAAATCTCTAAATGTGAATTTTCTCCCTCAGATCCTTCAGTCAGTTTATAAATATTAGTAAAACCTTTTTTTTAATTTTAATATCAGCCTATCAGTTATTTCCATAAGAAATTTGATTGTTCCTCTGTTTATGACAGGAAAACAAATTACCTAAATTTAGATATTTTAGTTGCTGTTATTTTATAATATTTCTAATATTTGGAAGTTGAAGACCTAGAAGGAATGTTAGACGTTATCTAGAATAACTCTCATTATAGGATTCCCTTTTATCAGCAGAGAGATGGAAAGGGCTTAAGTGTACACAATGTACTATTTCTTCAGGGGAACTTAAAAGATGAGGCACTTGAATGAAATAAGTTGAAATGTACTAAGAAACTCTGTATTACCTTGCCTAGCATTCTCTTCACAACTGCCCTTTGTTTAACCTATGTCCTTTGCGTAGCTTCCCATATTTCCTGACTATGGATAGTATCACTTGGGAATTACCAGAATTCAAGTTTGTCTTAGGAAAATTTGTACTTGTCTCCCTGACAATGTAAACCCTTCTGCTTTCTCAATCCTACCAATGATTCAAAACTTCTGGTCCATAGATATTACTCTGCTCTCATGGAAGGGGTTTCTCTTCCTCAGCTGGGTCACACTCTGATCCACTCTAGGTCTTTGAACTTGCTAGACCTTTGGGAATATTCTTTCTCAAAAGATTTCAAAGTCTGGATCTTTGGATCAGTCAGGTCTTGACTCCATATTACCTCTTCTAGAAGGATTTTATTGACTATTACAGATGAAACAGTCCCCCAACTCCCTCCTAACAGTCACTTCCAATCATAGCTTTTTTTATTAATTTTGTAGTATACAGCATTATCTACCATTATCTTATTTATTGTATTTTCTCCTGTCCTTTCACCTTACGATATAAGCTCCATGAGATCAGGAATCTTGCTTAACCCACTCACCACAATAGCACTTAGAGTATAATAGGAGGCAACAAGTATTTGTCAGATGAATGAAGAATTAATTTTTATTAAAAATTTTTTTTTCAGTCACTTCAAGGAATTTAGATATTGATAGGTGAACCTGTGTACTCAGTCTATCACATTGATTCAATTTCTTCACTGCTTAATATGTAGAATTTTGAGCTCTCAACAAACTGAGCATAGAGAGAATGTACCTCAGCATAATAGAAGCTATTTATACAAGCACACAGCTAACATCATACTCAGTGATAAAAGGCTGAAAGTGTTTCCTTTAAGATTAGGAAAAAGATAGGGATGCCCACTTTCACCACTTTTATTTAACATAGAAATGAAAGTCTAGTCAGAGCAATTAAGCAAGAAAAATAAATAAAAGCACCCAAATAAGAAAGGCAGAGGTAAAACTATCTCTATTTTCAGATGTCATGATATAATATAGAGAAAACCTTAAAGATTCTACCAAAACACTGTTAAAACTAATAAATTCAGTAAAGTTGCAAGATACAAAAATCAGTATACAAAAATCATTTCTATACTTCACAATTAACTATCAGAAAGCAATTAAGAGAACAATCCATTTACAATAGCATCAAAAAGAATAAAATGCCTAGGAATTACTTTAACCAAGGAAGTGAAAGACCTATAGACTGAAAACTATTAAGACATTAATGAAAGAAATTGAAGAAGACACAAATAAATGGGAAGATATTCCATGCTCGTTGATTAGAAGAATTAATACTATTAAAATGACCATACTAGCCATAGTGTTTTACAGATTCAATGCAATCCCTATCAAAATTTCAATGGGATTTTTCACAAAAATAGGAATAGTAATTCTAAAATTTATTGAGAACCACAAATGACCTTGAATAGCCAAAATAATCTTGAGAAAGAAGAACAAAGCTGAAGGCATCACAGTTTCTGATTTAAACTACATTACAAAGCTATAGTAATCAAAACAGTCTGTATTGGTATAAAAACAGGTTAATGAAATGGAATAGAGAATCCAGAGGTAAACTCATGCTTATGTAGTCAATTACTTTATAGCAAAGGAGACTAGAATATACAATTTGAAGAGGATAGCCTCTTTAATAAATGGTTCTGGGAAAGCTGAATATCCACATGCAGTAAAATGAAACTGGACCACTATCTTCATTATACACAAAAATAAAGTCAACTTGGATTAAAGACTTAAACTTAAGACCTGAAACTGTAAAAGCCCTGGAAGACAACATAGGAGGTAAGCTCCTTGGCAACAGTCTGGGCAGTAATTTTTTGGATTTGACATCAAAAATCAAAGGCAACACAGCAAAATAAACAAATGGATCTACATCAAATTAAAAAGCTTCTGTGCAGCAAAGGAAACCACCAACAAAATGAAAAGGTACATATGGAGTAGGAGAAAATATTTGCAAATCATTGATCTGATATGGGGTTAATATCCAAAATGTATAAAGAACTCATGCAACTCAATAGCAAACAAACAATTTGATTTAAAAATGAGCAGAGGAACTAAATAGATATTTTTCCAGGGAAGACACGTAAATGACGAATAGGTAAATAAAAGGAGCTCAACATTAATGCAAATCAAAACCATACTAATATATTACCTCATATCTATTAGAATGGCTATCATCAAAAAGAAAAAGTACTAGCAAGCATGTGGAGAAAAGGGAACACTTTTGCACTGTTGGTTGGAATGTAAACTGGCACAGTCATTATGGAAAAGATTATGGATATTTCTCAAAACATTAGAAGTAAAACTACCATATGATCCAGCAGCTCCACTTCTGTATATATATCCAATGAAATAAAAACAGGAGTTTGAAAATACATCTACATGTTTGAAGAGATATCTACATGTTCATTGCAGCATTATTCACAATAGCCAAAATATGGAAACAACCTAAGTGTCTATCAATGGATGAATGGGTAGAGCAGATGGGAGATATATAGATATTAATAGATATAGGTATAGGTATAGATATAGATAGATATAGATATAGATGATATAGAGATAGAGATAGAGATAGATATCTTGAATATCATTCAGCCATTGGAAGAGGAAGGACATTCCCTGCCATTTTGGGACAAGCATGGATGAACTTTTAAGGGCATTATGCTAAAATGAAATAAGTTAGAAGGAAAGACAAAGAACTCATTTATTTCTGGATATCAACTTACATTTGGAATCTAAAAATGCCGAATTCAAATAAACAGAGTCTAGAATGGTGGTTACCAGGGGCAAGGGTGGAATAAAAGGGGAAATGTTGCTTCAAAAAGTACAAACTTTCAATTATAAGATGAATAATTTCTGAGATATAATGTACAGCATAGTGATTATAGTCAATAATACTGTATTATATAATAATACTATATTAAATGTTCTCACTACAAAAAAAATGGTAATTAGGTGACATGATGTAGGTATTAGTTAATACTGTGGTGGTAATTACATGTTTTACAATATAGAACTATATCAAACCAACACAGCTGTACATCTTAGATAATGTTCTATGTCAATTATATTTCAATAAAGCTGGAAAAATACGTAGAATTTTAGTAGTCATTTTGACATATTGATAACAGATATTGCAAAGAACACTATTGTTTCAAATAATGGGTGCAAGCACCTGAAGCTACCTGTATACTTTTAAAACATCAAAGGATTACATTACATAAAAAGATGCCTAAAGCCCAGAAGAATAAAAGACAAACACTTCTGGAAAGGAAGTAAAGTTCTACTTACATACTGTCTTCTCATCTCATCTGAAAAGTGCCTGTGCTGTCTAGTCATTGGATGTTAGATATTAGGTAGTGAAGGCTGCTATTGAGGGGATATCATGAAAGTATTGCAAGTGTGAGAAGGTGTTTTTTTCTTTAAGAGCCTATGTCAAAATACCCTCCCTCTGAGCTGGGCTTTGACTATTGTCTGTAATCCTGGCAGACATTATGATGCCCATTTATTCCTAAGGTGTCATGAGCCCGGCAGATCTCTGTCTATATCTCTGTTATCTTGGTTCCCAGGGAAACAAAGGTAGTGTTTGGTTTGGTTTGATTTGGTCTGGTTTGGTTTGGTTGGTGGTAGTTGGGGGTAGTTCTTTATATAATTCTTTATAATGTTTAATCTTCAGAACAATGCAGATCCAGTAGGTAATATTAAAACTGATTTTCATATTAAGGGAACAGACTCCGAGAGGTAGCACAACTTGGCCAAGGTCTTCCACTAGTAAGTTAGGAAAACCAAGATTTGAACCTCTATCTGTCATATACCAAAGCTGTGTTTGCTGTTATGTGGCAGCATTCAGCAGTGTCCCTGTTTACAGAGGTGAAGCATTCACTATTGCTCAACTATTATTGATTAGTTTAAATGGTTTAAGCAATTTTTAAGATAATCAGTCAAAATCCATTTTTATTTTTTATATAAAAATTGCTCTGTGGAAGCTATGCAGAATGTCTACCATATCTTCCTGGCAATTACTTTCAAATACTTGAATAAAACTGTCAAATATGATAGTTTATAGGATGAATTCATAAGGAGCTAGAACCTAAAGAAAGAATCAAAGCATTTGGATTGGTGGAAATGAGATAAACAGACAGTATAGGTAATCAACGTAATAATAATAGAATGATTATTGAATCTTTATTGTGTCCAGTATCGTGCTAGTCACTTTCTATGCATTTATCTCAAGTGATTCTCATGATGATTGTACAGTAGGTGAATGATATTCCCATGTTATATATGTAAAAACAGACTCAAGAGGTGTGAAG